>CM029601.1:5208067-6628517 GCA_017311375.1 Mytilus coruscus | reverse complement strand
AACTGCATTACAAATACCATTGACTTTTCATAAGTTGTTCCCTTTAAACAAACCTAAACACAAACATTAACTTGTAAACTATGTAAAAGTTTCAGTCAATGATCCATAATGAGGGGGTGGGGTTATACAATCTCCATGGAAATGAAACTTGCAAATGCCAATACATTTGCATACCAAATATCATTGACTTAACATTAGTGGTTCATCTTAAACTGACATAATCACAAACTAATACATGTAAACTAAGCAAAAGTTTCGAAGTCAATAGACCATGACTCAGGGGTAAGGATCAAATATTCTCCATGGAAATGAGATGTGCTAAAGCTTATACAACTGCATACCAATTATCATTGACCTACCACTAGTGGTTCCCATAATCTGACCTAATCACAAACTAATTCATGTAAACTAAGCAAAGTTTAAAAGTCAATAGACCATGACTGAGGGGGCTGGGCCAAATAATCTCCATGCTAATGAGATGTGCCAATGCTAATACAACTGCATACCAAATATCATTCAGCTACCACTAGTGGTTCACCATAAACTAGACCTAATCACAAACTAATACATTGTTGACGCCTTCGCCACCGCAGCCGCCGGAAACAGATACCTATGTCTCGCTTTTGACTCTGTCAAGGCGAGACAATAAAACTGAAACGATATGAAAAATATTTGTAAACACTGCTGGATCGAAACTAGACACGGCCAGTTTTTTTTTTTCGCTCAGTCGGAAAAAATAAACAACCCGGCGGTTTAAAGTAGACACGGTCGGGTTAAGGAAACCAACCATCATTTTTCCCCGGCCCTACGTAGAAGAAATTAATTTTTCACAAGTCAAATGGGTGCTTTATTTACTATGTAATATGCATGCATGAAATTGTCTTCACCAAATTAGACACTTAATCGTAAAATGCAAAATGATTTCATGTTAAATTAACAAGTGCAACTATTATCTGTTATATATTCAAACACTTTTAAAGGTAATAAAATTAAAAATCTGATGATTTCCTGTCAATTTGATAAACAGAATGAATCCCAGAAATTAATCCGGAATCACTGGTACTTTAGTATTAATGTGATACTTCCGGTTTTTATTTTGTCTTCAAAATCGAAGGAAGGGTTGGCGATTCCTGAGAAATTTACCGTTTGGAGTCATCAAAATCATTTCAATTTATACTGTTGCATTCCATAAATTGTTCTTGAACAGTTTTTTTTTTAAAAACGGTAAGAAAATTCATGAAGTAAAAGCGATGAACCAGTCAATACAAGTTCGTTGATGCCATGAATCTAGTGAGAATTATTTCGACAGTTTGAAAAACATGAAAAAAGGGCCCCAAGTTATAAGTTATCTCAAAATGACCGAAATTGTGTGAAAAAATTTCCGTATACTTGCTCAGGAGAGTATATACATGTCATTTATAGACAGAAAAAAAATAAATGGACCAACAAACCTCATCATTAATTTACACCTGCTTAGTTATAAATAATATATTTACATTACCTTGACATTGTTATGCTTCTAAAAAATAAACTGTTTACACAGGGATATGTCTGGCCTATTTGTTATTTTGATAATGCAAATGTTCAAATTAAAATAGGAATACTTTAATATGTAAGTTATGCAAATATTCAAAGTCAATGAACCATGACTGAAGGTACAGGGCTAAACAATCTCCATAGAAATGAGATGTGCCAATGCTAATACAACTGCATTACAAATACCATTGACTTTTCATAAGTTGTTCCCTTTAAACAAACCTAAACACAAACATTAACTTGTAAACTATGTAAAAGTTTCAGTCAATGATCCATAATGAGGGGGTGGGGTTATACAATCTCCATGGAAATGAAACTTGCAAATGCCAATACATTTGCATACCAAATATCATTGACTTAACATTAGTGGTTCATCTTAAACTGACATAATCACAAACTAATACATGTAAACTAAGCAAAAGTTTCGAAGTCAATAGACCATGACTCAGGGGTAAGGATCAAATATTCTCCATGGAAATGAGATGTGCTAAAGCTTATACAACTGCATACCAATTATCATTGACCTACCACTAGTGGTTCCCCATAAACTGACCTAATCACAAACTAATTCATGTAAACTAAGCAAAGTTTAAAAGTCAATAGACCATGACTGAGGGGGCTGGGCCAAATAATCTCCATGCTAATGAGATGTGCCAATGCTAATACAACTGCATACCAAATATCATTCAGCTACCACTAGTGGTTCACCATAAACTAGACCTAATCACAAACTAATACATTGTTGACGCCTTCGCCACCGCAGCCGCCGGAAACAGCATACCTATGTCTCGCTTTTTGACTCTGTCAAGGCGAGACAATAAAACTGAAACGTATATGAAAAAATATTTGTAAACACTGCTGGATCGAAACTAGACACGGCCAGTTTTTTTTTTTTTTTCGTTCAGTCGGAAAAAAAAATAAACAACCCGGCGGTTTAAAGTAGACACGGTCGGGTTAAGGGAAACCAACCATCATTTTTCCCCGGCCCTACGTAGAAGAAATTAATTTTTCACAAGTCAAATGGGTGCTTTATTTACTATGTAATATGCATGCATGAAATTGTCTTCACCAAATTAGACACTTAATCGTAAAATGCAAAATGATTTCATGTTAAATTAACAAGTGCAACTATTATCTGTTATATATTCAAACACTTTTAAAGGTAATAAAATCAAAAATCTGATGATTTCCTGTCAATTTGATAAACAGAATGAATCCCAGAAATGAATCCGGAATCACTGGTACTTTAGTATTAATGTGATACTTCCGGTTTTATTTTGTCTTCAAAATCGAAGGAAGGTTGGCGATTCCTGAGAAATTTACCGCTTGGAGTCATCAAAATCATTTCAATTTATACTGTTGCATTCCATAAATTGTTCTTGAACGTTTTTTTTAAAACGGTAAGAAAATTCATGAAGTAAAAGCGATGAACCAGTCAATACAAGTTCGTTGATGCCATGAATCTAGTGAGAATTATTTCGACAGTTTGAAAAACATGAAAAAAGGGCCCCAAGTTATAAGTTATCTCAAAATGACCGAAATTGTGTGAAAAAATTTCCGTATACTTGCTCAGGAGAGTATATACATGTCATTTATAGACAGAAAAAAAATAAATGGACCAACAAACCTCATCATTAATTTACACCTGCTTAGTTATAAATAATATATTTACCATAGAAAAAATTACTCTTTCCTGATCCATTTCTTCCAACTGTAAAAAAACAATATACATAAATGTTACATATGCAACTATAATTATATATCACTCCCATGCTCTATTGAACATTAAAGTGAATGCCTGTTATTATAAGTAATATCACAAACATGGCTTAACATCACAAATTTATTATTAAACTTTTCAAGAACAAAATTATTTGCCTGTCAATGATTTAACTTAGAATGTAATAAAGTATTTTTGGATATATATTTGAAATGTTACATCGAGTTATTAATAATGAACACCTTTTATTGACTAGTTAATTGCTAATAGCTTTCAAATGTTTGTACATTTTACAATCAGCTGATATTTGATTTTATATCTATTTCATACCATGTGACACTGAATTAAGGGTGAAGGTAAAAGCAGAGAAGTGAAATGCTTTGATTGGAGTGTTTACAATGGTATAAAGATGTCTCTTTTAAAAGTTTTATGAACACTACATTGTTTAACATGGGCCCATATAGCTTCAACTGGATTGTGATGTCATGGAAAAGTTGTATAATTTCATAACTTATCCGGATTGGAATAAATAGTGATAAGGTGTATTGGAATTGTTACAAATGACAATTAATAAAATGTAATGAAATGAATATAATAAACACTATATTAGTCTTTTCACTATTCCAAGTATTCCTTACAATGAAATGTAGGAATAAAAATATTTTCAAACCACGGCAAGCTGGGTTTTGTCCTGGTCAGGGTTCCTCCATCGTTAAATTTCATACATGAAGATCCCTTAAACTTAAATTTTATTACTCTCTACCTGTATCAAATACATTATATAATGTTACATCACTAAATTTTTAATATATATACAAACCAATGACATTATGTTTTGAACTGAATGGGTCTACAACTGTCTGATCTCTGTAACTTCTAAACCCTTGAATAATAACCTAAAATAATAAATACATACATGACATAAGTACAGTGTCAGGACAAACAAAGCTTAAGGTTGTAAGTAATTTGGTCTACCAGCCTATAAGCATGATAAGTGAGATAAAAAAGCTAGTCACTTCAGTCTCTTGTTTGGTGTCCTTAAAATGACAGGACTTTCAATAGAATTTGATGTAGGAGGCTGAAACCAAAAAGTAGCCAACCCACCAATGCAGACAACGTGCCATCATCTGCGGAGAGCTTGCTTGCCACCTTTTATGGCCAGGGGTCTTTTTTGAAGCAAAATCCTGCATTCTGCCAGTCTCCTGGGCCCTGGCATATAATAACAACTTTCAGATTGCCATTTTTTTGTGTGGTTTTCATTTTTTAATGAATTTTGGTTTACATTACCTTTATATTAAAATTTTGAAGTATACCAAGCTAGTGTCTTTCGTTCATTTACTGCCTCTTGGAATTTTTTGTAAATTTTTAAATTTGGTAACAAAGCTTTTAGAAATTTTCTGTTAATACAAACCAAGATTGGACTGTCTAAAAAAAATATTTTTTTAAACAATTTCTTATTGAACTTTCAACATGTGGCAATATTCTATTTTCTTATCTAATTAGCTGTCAGGACCCCTTATAAATAAATAAACTTTATTTAGAGTCGGCATAGTATACAAACAAGGACATAACATACATGTAAGCTCTAATGAGCTTTTAACTGACATACAAGACATAACAATACAATACATAATACGCATGGAATAAGTTACATAACACAAAATGAAGCACTATAATTAAGCATGGTGCTTATAACATACATGTGATGGACTGTGAAACTCAGATCAGGAGATTGGGAAATTTTGGTCAGGAGTGTAGACCTCAGATCAGGAGGTTTTTTTATCAACATAAATTTTGACGTAAATGTAACCGTCTGATGTAAAAATTGTATTTTAAAGTGTTTTTTCTTTAATCTTTCATCTGAATGTATTGTGTTTACAGTACCCTTGTAGCCTTTCTATTTGGATGATATCACTTGAAAGAAATATTGAGAAGCTTCTGTTTCTTTTTTTTTTTCTTGTTGATTGTTGACTGCTTGTTAATAAAGTACTATGAATTAATCTTTTCTTTGAGTACTTAGAGAAAATTTAAGTATAGTGTTTTATTCATGCCTCCATCTGTTTTATTTGTATGCAATGTCATAGACATAGATATATAAAAAAGTATTTGCTATACATTTATAACGTGATAAATGTTTTTTGGCATCAAAACCTTCCGATCGATGTTTTGACAAATACAATCCACTTTTCTATCAATGCCAGTATTTACCTTTAATCATCCTTGGCGTGTGTCATACACAGAAGCCATATGATTATCGAGTATTTAATATCCTATCACAGGTTTATTGTTCAATCAAACTATTATCACTTGTTCAGGGTTCGACATTAACTTTTATACCAACTTGTCCAGTTGGGTAAGTGCCCTATTACTTTTACTTGTCCGAAAATGAAATCTACATGCCCAAACTATTTTTGTGGTTGTAATGCAGTACATGCAGATAAAATATAGTTATCATGTATATGAGGAATTTCACTGAAAAACTTGCCAGGGTTGATTGTTGTGCCATGATGGCAGCATTTAGACTTGACCACTGAGATACTGAGGCATATATATGAGCCGAGGAAGGAGGGAAAAGATCGACGAATATACGGGAATTGGATCATTTACATAGAGATACTTATTTCATAATAATTTATCTAAGAAATGTCATTTCAAAAAACCCTTCTTGATAAACTGACAACAACTGACAAATTTGTTAAAGTTTAATTTCATTTTCTCTTTCAAGCTTTTACGTTTTTCCATCTTAGGGAAATACACATCAGATGTCAAATTCTAAAGTTAGAACAATGAAAATAGACCTCCGCTTTCCATTGGTCGGTGGGAATAACACGTGCATCGGAAACGCCCGATTGGTGTCCAGATTGATAACGATAATGACGAAGCAACGCCGTGGCCGCCTGATTGGCCAATATTTTTAAACGTGATCTATTTTTGGTAAAATGGGGAATTCAGTGCGAACAAATGACGAAATATACGCATTGAAGGGGGGTTAAGACCACTTTACTCGACCGTGCGGTGTTATCACTGAGTAATCTATGGACAAAACAACAGACACTATTGATTTTGTGAAATTTTAATCATATAACACTTGTTTTTTCACTTGCCTGATCGGACAACCAAGATGATGTTTTTACTTGTCCGAATACGGCATTAACTTGCCCCAGGCAATCGGACAACCGTAAGTGTCGGACCATGTTGTTAATGAGCCGCCAGCCAGGTCAAAATATACACGTTGCGTAATCAGGTAATGTTTTTACCTCTTTAATAATAAATATTTGTAAACATCGTAGTAAAAAATGGCGCCTGAAAACTTTCATTCATGAAATATTTTATACACTGTTTTTTTCCTATTCAACGGGAGGACGGGAGGAGACCCCTGAAAACGGGATTATTGTACTCCCATCAGGAGGTTCACATGTATGTTATAAGCAGATTATAAGCATGATAAGCTAAGTATTAAAGCTAAAAGCATACTAGGTATTAAAGCTAAACGCATATAAAATGTAAACTAAGCATGATTTTTTTTCTATGTATTTGTTTATACACATTTTTTTGATACAATTCATTTTATGTTGCTGCTGAATACAAGTGTAAACTATGATTTTTAATGATAGCATGGAAGGGGCAGTCAGCACGCTTTACTGAAAAATTAGGGTTAGAAATCGATCTACATTATGAGAAAGATATCTTTTCTTTCCCCAACAATCATTGAAGAAATTTATTTAACCAGTTGTCATCCAGTTTTTTTTTTTATTAGTCACCTTGTTTCTGTACTTTTCAAACCCAATGTTTAATGACGCATATGTTTACGTTTTGCCATGATATGCTAAAATAAGCGAACCAATCGTTGTTTGGATTAATAAAGGACTTGTTGATCAGCCAATCAGGTATCATCTTACGCTCAATACTTGGAGTGACAACAACTGGTAACTACTATTATTGCATTACTCTAACTGAGAGACTAACAGCTATCCTGTTCGCATATATACAAATACACAACAAGGAAGTTTAATCAACATGACAAGGAAAAAATAGACTTATTGTCAACATATCGATCTCCCTCTAAAACTTTTTTTTGCGATTTTCTGGGGCAAAGTAGGTGGCTGATTTCCGTGCTATAGCTGGAGAAAACCGCCCGCTACCGGCTTCTATTGAAAGCATTGTAATGTAATGCCTTGATATTTGGATTTAATCATGGGTGGATTGGACTAACAAGGAAAACTAAAAGAAAAATGTGCAATAAGCTATATATTTGTATTACATCATATCATTCATGATTTATATGAAGCAAATTCGTATCCCAGTCTGTTGGTGCCAAAATTGACTAACCAAATGCTGTAATGACTTTAAAGTTTAAATGTGCGAAGATCCGACTTGTACCCATTTTTAACCATATATTACCAACTCTGTCTCATTGTGCATTTAGGGATCATTAATAATTGTCTTTTAAGAAAGGAATCTATAAGGTTTACTTCCCTGTCATTTAATTAGTAGAGAAATAGCTCTTATCTCTATTTGGAAATCTGCAACACTTCAACCGAGAATTTGCAACAGTCATCAGTTGAACTATTGACGTCATACAACAATCTCTTTTCTTTAATATTTAGTAATGACAATATCTTACAGAGACGTCTGTAATGCCCATTAACGACAGACAAATACCATTAATGTGTAACTATATATGGACAATACAAAAATAATTTTAAAAGTCAGCGTTCAATAATTTTTAGTTGGAATTCAAAATTTCAGGTGACTGACATTATATGGATATTATATATAGTCATTAATGGTAACAGTTCAACAAAACAGAATTATCACACATTATCTAGCTTGTAAACCGATTATTAAGTAATATCAATGACAATGTAACTGAATGCAATCTTTCCTTAAGTATTCAATTGGTGTTGTAAATACACTATATGTACTGTACAAACGGGGGTATGCATGAGCCGAGATTGCAATATTTATAGCTTAAAGGGAAATGCAATCTGACGCATTAAAATAGTATCATCAAAAACATTTCCATAGCATCGTTCTTTACCTGTTTTATATACATTGTACAGTGAATCAATTCATAGTAAATAAATTAACATAATATTTCGCGGTCTGCTTTGTTTACAAATTGCAAATGGCGGCAAAATTTATATCGCTTACGTCAACTCAAAATTTACTATTTTTACTAAGTTTTTACAGTTTAATTGGTTTGATTCAGATTTTATTCAAATATCTTAAAATAGATCTCATTAAATATAAGCAATTTTTGTATTTTATATTAATTGCTAATGTTTAAAATGGTGTAAGCATTTGATGAAAAAGATCTATCTAAATTAAACACAATCAAACCCGTTTCAGGCCCTAAATTAGGCCTACGTGTGTCTTTTTTTCAAAGATTTTTTTTTTATTTTTAAAATCACACTCACTGACCTAAATATTCAGAGTTTACGACTGAGCACACTGCCATTTAACTGGTGATCTATAAGTCATGCTTTGTAAGTTTAATATACCCAATTAATGCATTTAGTTACCACCTCACTTTAGTTGGTGCTTGCTATTCTATTTCTCGAGGACCAGTTAGTATAGTAAAGTAATCTTTATTTAAAGTCAGGCTTTTATATATACAAATTAACATAGAGCATGAGCTCTTTAATCGACTGGTATATAATAACATAACAGAACCAATCATTGAATAGCAACAGTTGAAATACACGTACAGCACATACAATCAATACAAACCAGCACACAAAAGTAAATACAAAGCACATGCACCATATAGAGCAAAGCAACATATGCATATAAAAAACACACAGACTTTAAAACATAAGTTGATAATGGACTTTCCGTTTTGAATCTTCCTTTGAGTTCGGAATTTATGTTATTTTTACTTTTTTTTATCAATATAGACAAAGCACAGCAGATCAGCATATTCATATAATAGAACACATGAAAGTAGTAAAAACATAAGATATCAATAAAAAAAAAACACAAATGCATTTTTTTCTAATATTGGTCTTACGTTATCTACTATTGTACTAAATATTGGTCTAAGTTATATCTAGTATTGTACTGAATATTGGTCCTACGTTATCTACTATTGTAATAAATATTGGTCTTACGTTATCTACTATGGTACTGAATATTGGTCTTACATTATTTTCTAATGTTTTGAATATTGGTCTTACATTATCTTCTAATGTTTTAAATATTGGTCTTACGTTGTACTGAATATTGGTCTTACGTTATGCACTATTGTACTGATTATTGGTTTTACATTATCTATTATTGTACTGAATATTGGTCTTATGTTATCTATTATTGTACTAAATATTGATCTTACGTTATCTATTATTGTACTGAATATCGGTCTAACGTTATCTATTAGTGTACTGAATATTGGTCTTATATAACCAATTATTGGTAGTTGATATGTACTGAATATTAGTCTTATGTTATCTATTATTGTACTGAATATTATTCTTATGTTATCTATTATTGTATTGAATATTAATCTTGTTATATGTTATTGTACTGAATATTGGTCTTATTTTATCTATTTGTGTACTGAATATTGGTCTTATATAACCATTCATTCATTCATTTCTTTATTTCCTCTATCAAGAGATTCAATGAACAACTATATGCTATAAACAGATTAAATTACAAAAGTTTACAGACAACACAACATAATATTACAATATGTACAATAACTATAGTATATTACCAAAAGAACATTTAAAGAAAATTGCTCTCACTAACGACAGTTCATGTACTAGCACGTTACCGTATTATCCTTCTCGTTACTCTGCTATACTCAGAAACGCAGTATGCAACGTGTACGTGGCACAGCTTAAGAAAACTGTCAGTGTCGATATTGACTGTTGTTACGTGCTTGCCCAAAAGAATGCAGTATAACTGTTCATCATCGTATGAATACAGTTCAACAAATAGTTGTAATGGAAAACTTTCAATTATGAAATCCCACCATACATCTCTGATTGACTGAGTTCCACAACAACTACAACACGCATGTACGTATACATCTAGAAATAGTCTGTCACATAGCTCGCAAGTGCTTCCCGTGTTATTAGGGATATCAGTTAGTAATTTTGTTATGAAATATGCGTTTATGATTTCTCTTGATGATCTTGCGCTTTTCCAGAATTCAGGGACTTTGACTGAGAGGTGAATATTTCTAAAACGAGAAAAGTTATTGTCGTTCTGTATACGACGAGTCCATTCATCAGTTTGTACTTTGTCTACCGTATTATTTACTATAACTTTCCAAGATTGCTTTGTAGGCTCCTGCCGATCTTAGGGGCTCGTTCCGATCTTAGGGGCACCTGCCAATCTTAGGGGCTCCTGCCGATTTTAGGAAATGTTGTTTTTATTTTTTTATTCAAAAACGTTATGGAGTTGATCTTTATGTTGTAACAATGTGCTACTTATATTGTAACAATGTGCTGCTAAAATTGTAAAAGTGTATTGCTTATATTGTAACAATGTGCTGCTTATATTGTAACAATGTGCTACTTATATTGTAACAATGTGCTTCTAAAATTGTAACAACCTGCTGCTTATATTGTAGCAATCTGTTGCAGGTGCGCTAATTGATTGATATGTTAGTCTTAGAAAACATGGTTTATTTCATCTGCTTTTGACACGAGGAGGATTGCTGTTGCAGCTATTGTATACAACAGTATATCCATAAGCATAGTCCCTTGGTATCTCCAGCAGATGAACAAACTATATATCTTAATTTTATAAATCTTAAACGATAATTGTGCTGATGTGAACACGAGGTGCACTGCTGGACATGGAAATAATAATAATAATAATAAAAAAATACCCAAGAGTACTTTTAATGTATTTTTGTTGTTAATGCTATTTTCATTTGTCTATTATAATATCTGTCACGTTATATACTGTACAATGTCTCATGTTCGTTGCTTATATTATCATAATTGTTAATTGTAAATGCTCCCTGTGGGACCCTGATTGGAATAATAAATTATTTGATTTGATTTTATAAGTGGAAATTGGTCTTAGAATTAGCATTCAGCAGCTGCGAGTATCCTTAGGTCGCTACCTTATGTCTGTTGTCATTTTGGTTTTTTTGGTTTTTTGTGCTAAGTAACGGTCTGATGAGTCATGCCCTTTAATTCCAGCTGATTTTCACAGTTTATTCTTATGTTTTAAAGTTATACCACTGTCCCAGGTTAGGGGGTTGAGCTCAAAAACATACCTAATTCCGCCACATGTATGTGCCTGTCCCATATCAATGTTATTCAGTGGTTGTCGTTGGTTGCTGCCTGTCATAATTGTATTTTGTTTATTTATGTTTAAGCATAAATCCAGCCGTTACTTTTCTCTTTTAAATTTTTCATATTTTTTATAAGTTACTACATGTACGTTATTGGTTTTTCTCGTCGTCGAATGCTTTACCATAACCTACAATTGTTTACATCCTTGTCGTTTGGTCTGCGGTGGACAATAGTTGTCTCATTGGCAATCATACCACATCTCCTTATTTGTATACCAATGTAACATATACTCGTTTTTCAAATTACAACACATTGCAAACGAACAATATCTCATTAGTGTATGAAAAGATTTAATTATTTCATTCTTTATAATTTTGATTATGTCTTTATACCAAATTTGTTTTTCAAATTAAACCATTAAAAATTTTCATGATGCATCTCTTCATAGAACAAAGATGTTGATTATAAGAAAACAAAATGAATGAATCAGTATAAACATAAACATTTAAAGATGGGTAAATAGTTCATACTGATCACGATTTCGTGTGGTGCATGGCCATAGGGATAAACAGATTTACCTAACATGTCATCTAATGGTATATATAATGACCACTAGCTTCCTACGGGTGGTATTCCAGATTTGGACGAAACAAGGTAAGATATCCAAAAAGTAAATTCATATATATATATATATAGGTTTGAACGTTGTTTTCAATTTAGACTTGTTTATATATATATATATATATATATACAACTCGTCTAAACATCAACCCAACAATGTTAGATCTGTAAATTTGCTTTCGCAAATTTTTTGTTCTTCCCTCGCCGGGATTCGAACCCATGCTACTGAGATATCGTGACACCAAATCGCCTGCACTGTAGCCGTCCCGCTAGACCACACGACCACCTGGGCTTCATAAAAATGAAGCTTTCGGTGGCCGGGGGTTACCTTTCCACGTCAGTTTTAATCTAGCGTCGTACTACAGTACATGATATATAAGGCATGGAGATGTTATTTTTACATATCAGCTAAATTATCTATAGTAAAGGATCCTACAAATTAATGTAAGATACAGTCACAGAAAATAATTATATTGATAAGTACGTCTGAGCCAGTGACAACTCTACAACAGATTTATCCATCGGATCACCAGCAGTGATGGTGAAACATGGCTGTGTACATTATGTATATACAACTCGTCTAAACATCAACCCAACAATGTTAGATCTGTAAATTTGCTTTCGCAAATTTTTTGTTCTTCCCTCGCCGGGATTCGAACCCATGCTACTGAGATATCGTGACACCAAATCGCCTGCACTGTAGCTTCAAACCTTTATACGTGTGCATGTAAAACAAATTTCTTGGTAGAGGGGTCTAAATACAGCACAAACAACAATTTACAAAAAGACCAAAAAAAGTGAAAAAGTCTATTTTAACAAAACGCATTTGACTAACAGGTAGAACAACTGATGTTCTTAAACCCTGCTGACTGCCATTGGCGATTGCCAAATAAATTGATCACCAGATCTAACGAAATGGATCTTAATATTAATTAATACCAAACAGAAAACAATAAACTTGTGGAAAAGATGGTATACCACAAACATGAGGTGCAAAATTTGTACACCATATCCGGATTTCGACAATTAATGTCTCTTCAGTGATGTTAGGATCGAAACGGTATTTGGAAGGCCATATAATTTACCTCAATTTAGGATAGACTCTTGAATTTTAAAGAGTCGAAATAGGATGAACGGATCATATAAACCCGAAGGAAAATATAATACAAGCCCAAACGAAAAATATATAAAAGTCTAAATTGAAAACAACGTTCAAACCTATGATTGCGTTGGATAAAACCGCAATTTTATACGTGTGCATGTAAAACAAATTTCTTGGTAGAGGGGTCTAAATACAGCACAAACAACAATTTACCAAAAGATCAAAAAAAGTGAAAAAGTCTATTTTAACAAAACGCATTTGACTAACAGGTAGAACAACTGATGTTCTTAATTATATATATATATATTTTAAATTATTGTCTATAGATTACACATTTTTAAATAGATACAAATTAAAACACATTTTTCCAATGTTTTTCAATAAGAATTTTAAAGTGGTACCCGGACAAACATTAAACAAAAAACGGAAAAGCTAAATAGAAAAAAAACATTGAAGAATAAGAACCTTTTCGATTAAAAAATATTTCCTACCTCATTGATATTTTCGTTATGTGAAAATTACGACGAAACATTTTTCCATGTAATACTAGTTCGACATGAAAGAAAATACATTTATCATTTATACCAAAATCACTGTTTCACGTAAATGTATAACACCGTTTACGCCGAAAACTTCATACATGTATATATATAAAAGTCTAAAGATTCGTCCAACGATACTGATAGAAGAAAGCTGTATACGAATAAGATAAAATAACTATTATTTCGTACTTCGTAAACATATGTATTACTTCGTATTTCGTATACATATGTTTTACTTCGTACTTCGTCTACATGTATTACTTCGTACTTTGTATACATATGTATTACTATCGTATATCAATACGTTGGACAGGCTTTCAAAAATTAGATTTTATTTCCCAATAAAATGCAAAAATCATGACAGTACGTGCTTCCCGTGACAATGTCACAACAATGCTTTGGAAAACAAACGAAACATTTGATGTAACTCGTTCACGGTTGTAGCATAAAAATGCAAGTATAAAAATTGAATGCTTCTCTTTATTTTTATTTTTTTTTTTGCAGGATGAAGCTTATACTAGTACTAGTTGTAATTATTTTTGCAACACTTGGATGTCATTGCAGACGACAAGGAGGAAGGCGTCCTGGTGGACCAAGACATGATGGAGGTCGTCCAGGGGGACCAAGACCGGATGGCGATCGTCCTGGTAGACCCAAACCTGATGATGGCGATTCCAAGGAAACAGGGGATTCTACTGATGCAACAACTGTGAAGACATATGATGGAGACTGTTATCTCAAGGTGTCAGAAGATATGGATCCGGAAGAGTTTCAAGTTGTTCTCAGATTCAATCGACCTATCGACAGTCTTAGTGTAAGTTCAGATTTTAAAGTATGCTAAAGCGTGAATCTGATAAATAGTTATTACTTATACGAATACGAATACTCTGTCAAACAAATCATAGGCCCATAAAGGGCAAAACTTATTATAATGATTATAAAGAAACATAAGTAAAGAAACATCAATGATAATGCTAATGATAATATAAATGTACTATAGCAGTTGTTTTCTTATTGTATAACATTTATTACAAATCAAAGCCACAATATTGCATATTACTTCACATTCACATGAAAGAAGCCAAATATATCTGCATGTTGTCTGTATCAGAGAGATCAATATAATGGCAAAAACGAAAAACGACCAAAAGGCAACATTACACAAAACAAAACATAGAAAACTAAAGACTGAGCATCACGAACCCCACCAAAAAGCTGGGGGTGATCTCAGGTACTCCGGAAGGGTAAGCAGATCCTGCTGCACATGTGTATCTAGATCATTTTTGAAATTGAAACATTTTTTGTAAGCAAAATCTGAAATAATTTGTCCTTGTTGTTCTAATGCTGAACATTTCATAATAAAATGAAAGTCATCCTCAGTTGAATTTAAATTCACAAATTCTATTTTATTATCGTTGTCAATCTTTTTATAATGACCCTGCTCAATAGATATTTATAAATGAGCACTAATTCTCAGCTTGCATACCATTCTGGTGAATATAAATTCTATCTGTTAGAGTTTGACTTAACAAACGACACTCATTCATGTCATTGATTCTATAGAAAATTGTAAGAAATGAACAAATAATATCAATGTGCAGTGGAGTACGACAAAGTTCTCACTGAACTGCTAAATCAAGACGATTTACTCTGAATTCAAAGTATATACTTATTAAATTCCTTGTATCAATTTTCACAAGGAAATTACTATACTTTTGAACTATAGTTAATACGAATCATAATTTTTTATTTAACTTTTAAAGTACCCCAAATTTCAGAACGATATAGTAAAGAAGGCTTAATTGTATGATCAGAAATATATAGATTTGTATGTACTAGTACATGTATCAATGTTTGAATCAATTGAGTTAATTGAAAAATAAATGGATTTTTAATTAATTGTAATGAATGCATCATTAAAAAGAATTAATTGGTTATTTAAGCTTCATTATCTTCAGGGCAGATATTTCGTTGATTTTTGTTTCAAATTTTGGCACAGTCAAATTTGACACGCACTATCGATACAAAAATTTACCTTCGTGACTTACTTTTCGAGATATTTCGGTTTGACTTTGGCCTGTTTGAGATAAAAACAAAACAAATCATATTTCAATACTTATATATTATATATTATAAATTAGCAAAGCTTCCAAATTTTAATTTCCTTAGTTCATAGACTTTTAATGAAGTTTCCAAGTTGGAGGTAAACTAAGATAAAGTTGTTGTGAAATCATACATTTATCAGTGACAGACTGCTGTCAACAAGCAACTGATTTGATGACGTCTGTGTGGCTTAACATGGATGAGTTATCATCTGTCCCTGCTGATGTATCATATGTCCATAGGATTTAAATAAAAAAGGAACTCTGATTTTAAAAAGATGTGTATCGGTTACGGTTATGATTAGTAGCAGAACGACGATTTCAGCAAAGATTTGCTATGGAACAAACCACAATGAATCAGTTTTATTTAACATAGAACTTAATTCAAATCATAGGAATGTACGTATTGAATCAATTGGATACTTTTTGAATGCTGGTGTTTTCAATCTTACCGTAATCTGTCAAAGTATATTTAATTTCTTTCATATTGCATCCGTAGTCGATTTTGACCCCAAAAATAGCCGAATAATCATTCCTCTAAAGGTTGTACTATAAAAGTACGACAGATGATAAACATCAAATGTTTACGGACCTGAAAAACTCATCATAAATGTTTACTGACCTAAAAAACTCATCATAAATGTTTACGGACCTAAAAATAATCATCATAAATGTTTACGGACCTGAAAAACTCATTATAATGCTTACGGACCTCCAAAACCCATCAAAAATGTTTACGGACCTGAAAAACTCATCATAAATGTTTACGGACCTGAAAAACTCATCATAAATGTTTACGGACCTAAAAAAAAAAATCCTCATCATATACCAGATTGACTGTTTATTCACTTTGCGTTTCCTTGTCCTATCCCCCGACTTTGCCGTTTTATTGACAATGAATTAGATTGTGTTATGTCTTGATTTTTATTAATAAGAATAATTTTGTGTTACTGGATGTTTAACTTCGTACACATTTTATGTTTTATTTTCTAATTGGTAAACTCTACCGAACATAAAGCATTTTATCAATATAATACAAAACTATCACTCTCACACAGTCACTTACAACAGTCAAGTCCATTTTTTGTTCATGTATTTCATTTTATCTCAATGAAAAATGCCTATCTCGGATTAGCACTTCAAAATTACGACCCATCTTGGACAATCAACCTGTAAATAAATAATTTTTATTATTATCTATTTGGAAAAAAAAGCCTCTAGCACACTTGACTGCAATGACTCGAATGACTTAAACTACTAACGAAGGTTACCTATTTCTCTGACTGTTAGATAGATAGATAGATAGATACTTTATTCTCTAAAAACTAATACAAGTTTACAGAGAAACATACAATATAATTACAGATACAATAGTTGAGGTAAACAAATACAGTATTACTAAGATATTTTTAAAGTACACAATTATGATGGCATACATGTTTAATAACATGTATAAAACATGTATAATTAAAGATTGAACTTAGTAGAAAGGAAAAAAAAGATCAGTAAGATGCGTATGCGATTACATTTACATGGAGGGACAAACTTTTTTATTAATACACTTAATAAATAAACACAGTTTTCTTAAGACAGATTGTTTTTTACTATTAAATAGTGAGCAAAATGAAATTATATTTGGGCTATTTGAAAATTTAGTTTGTAGAAATAATTGTCTTTCGTTCTTCAAATGCGAACAGCAAAACAAATAATGAAATTCGTCTCCTACTGTTAATGACGTCTTTACACTAAATCCATTGCATGTTGGATGTGTATTGATTGATATTTTAGTCTTAGATACATGAGTTTTTTTACTGGTTGTTATTGGCTTTGAACTAGCTGTCAGTAACTGCGACTACTCTCAGATCTGTACTTAGTGTCTTTTTTTGTTGTTAGGGATGAGGGATGGATATATACCCTGCCATGTCCTGTTTGTATTTTTGTTTGTATCGATCTGATTAGTTAAGCCTTTTTCAACTGATTTTTATAGTTTGTTCTTATGTTGTGCTGTTACACCACTGTCCCAGGTTAGGGGAGGGTTGAGCGCTCACAAACATGTTTAACCCCACCACATTCTGTATGTGCCTATCCCAAGTCAGGAGCCTGTAGTTCAGTGGTATTCGTTGGTTGACGTCTGTCATATTGTCATATTTGTTTTTCGTACATTGTTCTGTTATAAATTAGGTTGTTAGTTTTCTCAATTGAATTGTTTCATATTTTTCATGTCGGGGCCTTTTATAGCCGACTATACGGTATGGGTTTTCTCATTGTTGAAGGCCGTACGGTTGCCTATAATTGCTTACATCCACTTTGTTTGAACTTTGGTGGACAGTTGTCTCGTTAATGGCAATCATACCACATCTCCTTATTTTTATACCCGTGCATGAAATTCTACCTGTATTCATTTATACTTAATCAAACAGACCTTCTATAAATACCATAAACACGTATACCTCTTGTATCGATATATGTACAACTTTGATAAATATGATTAGTTATTTGCCAAATGTCAGTCTCATAAAATTTGGCAAAAGCAATAGAAAAACGGAAAATACTCTTGTCCGGGTTTTGCTATACCTTTGGTCCCTTTCGATTGTATCAGCTCTTCAACGTTTGTATAAGGTTTTTGGATTTTCAAATATTTTGGCATCGAGCCTCACTGAAGAGACATTGATGTGGAAATGAGCATTTGGAACAGTAAAATTTGTACTGTTAATGTTATTTTAGGGATAATAGATGTACAAGAATTAGATAGTGTATATCGCCGTCTTCATGATGATTCGTTTTGATTACAATGAGTATATTAGACGTTCAAAGTACAAGGGGTCACTATGATGCAATTGAAATAAATGAACAGTTTTCATGAGTTATGATGACAGTCCGACATCTCTACAATGACTACCTTTTTCTTGATTAAACAAATAAACACGTATTCTAGCGAATTAGAAAGCTGCCTGTCTCGTCTTAATGTACTGCTACTCTCAAATTAACTAAGAGTCGTATATATGCATTTATCTAATTTCCTTTTCAGCTTGGAGGTTTTACCATTAAAGAATCATCCCATAATAAGAAGTTCATCTTGACTAATTCTGATTCTATTTCTGCTGGCTCGGTAGAGCTTCAGTACACAGCTGAGTACAATGGCAAACGACGACTCCTTGGTAGGTGTGGGTGTAACAGAAGACCTGAGACAACAGAAGGTCCAACAACTACAACCGAAACACCAGACGGTCCACCACCCCCTGCATAAACATTATAATGTCTACCAATAACCTGAATACAAATCTAAACATTAAAATGAATCATCGATATCTAACTGTTCAGTATTTTCTTGATTTTTTACAAGAAAATCCTGAGTTATTTCATGCAGTTTCACTATTGCAGTGCTGCATCAAAATATTTCAAAGAAGAGTCGAAATCAAATTTTATTGTTAGTTGATCGCAATTGCAGTCATGTTTATATATTAAAGGATTAAATGACATTGGCATGGTTGTGTCACGTCAAAGTTTGACCATAAAATCATTCTATTGAACAAACGATGTGAGTTACTTCCACATATTATCTTGGGGTTTTTTTTAACAATATAGTATTAACCTTTAGTGGTGAAATTCTGGGCTCATCCAATGTGTACAAAGGACAACATGGGTTCAAACTAGCCTTAACGACCTTAATGGGGAAACAATGACTTTTCTGTATTGAAAAAAAACAGGTTTATTCTTGTCGGGTATATTTTTCTCCTTTTTTTTTGTTTTGAAGTCTGTTTATTATTTAGTTAAAAGATGACTATTGCTGACAGATATTATCTGAATATTCAAAATATTATCTGAATATTCACAATACTTGATCTTTGAACTTTTGACATCCAAACCAATAGGGGTCTGTTTCACACCAGGCGCTTTATCTACAAAACGACTGGTTTATGGCTCAGAATATATTGTCTAGGAACGAAGCCTTTCTCGGTCTTTGACCTTGAATTTAGCTTATTGATTCAAAAGTCAGTAGGGGTCATGTTCTTTCCAAGTGATATTTTTAAGCTAATTGTGGTGAAGGTTGAACATTTGGTTCAAAAGACATCACCAGGAAACAAAACTTTTGCACAAATGTCAGTGTATCAATTGATGCGGTCACCTTGGTCTAGTTTATACATTAAAATAAATTAGGCTGTTTTTTTCCCATGGGGCATTATCAAGCCAAGTTTGGTAAATATATTGTCTATGGTTCAAAATGTATTGTGCAGGAAACGAAAAGTTGCCCGATTTGCATTTTTCATATTTTAAGCTGAGTTCGATTTCGTCACAGCTCTTTATAAGGGGAAAAGTGGTCAAAGATCGGAATTTGCGTAGCATGGGGAATTTATCTTGATAGTTCATGTGTAAACAAGCTTAACGAATTATGTGAAAACAAAAGATTTCCGAAAAATGTATAACATACATTCTTTTAATCGGTATTGATTGATTTGTCTTCACTGTCTATTTTACAAACACTATTGATTTTAATTTTTTTTTTTGACTGATTTCCTTTGTGGGTTTTAGTTGGTTTTTTTAATTTTTATTCAACTGGTTGAGATA
Organism: Mytilus coruscus; assembly: GCA_017311375.1. Taxonomy (NCBI): domain Eukaryota; kingdom Metazoa; phylum Mollusca; class Bivalvia; order Mytilida; family Mytilidae; genus Mytilus; species Mytilus coruscus. The sequence continues at coordinate 6,608,070 of CM029601.1, read as the reverse complement.
TCAGGTGTCATAATTGTTTAGATTATAATAATAATAATAATAATAAATTCTTTATTTAACGAAGGTAACTCATTTAACATACAATTGTTAATCTCACACAAGGCCTTCACAAAATTAGGAACGCAGCACAGAATTAAGTCCTGACAAAACTAGCTTGATATAAACGTATGTCACCAATCTAATTGCGCAGAACAGGTGTGTCGAGAATCATGTTCACTTGAGACCTAAAGGCTGAGAGTCATCTACATAAAAGAAATAGAAAGGCATCATTTTTTTAACCCATGTCAGGAACCTCCAGTTTAAGCAGTGATAGTTGTTCCTTAATGTATTGTTTATCTATAAAGATGATTTTCCGGATCATTGAATCACTGCAGCCATCCCCAGCTTGTTAGACTTATTCATTCAGGCGATTAGCACAAATAGTAAACCATCAAATCTCAGATAACTTTTTAAGGTGGGGGAAAAATTGCTTGGACTTCGTGTTGAACTTAGTTCCGTTTTTTTTATAGAATCCAGTCAATTCTATTTTCATCTAAGAACGTTTAGGGATTGTTTTTTTTTTTTTTTGCAATTTTTGGTTGTTTATTTGCTCTAATATTATTTCATTAAATAACGTTGTGAGTCGTTTGGATATAGTTTGTTTTTAGTCAAATATTTCGCCCAGTGATCAAGCCTGCTTACATGGATAATGGAAGTATTGACATAAATCTAAAATTTACTTGCCTTTGAGAACATTTTGGAGTGTTAGCTTGTTTTAACTTTTTGCCAGTTTATGCTCAACTATTGTTTCCTTTAGATATGTTGTAATGTGTATTTGTTTGGATATATTGCTGGATTTTGGTCATATCTTTCGACCACTGACCATGTGCTTGCATGGGAGACGGAGGTATTGGCATAAATCCGTAATTTTATTTTCAATTTAATCACATTGTGATGCGTTGTTGTTTAAAATCTTGGATGGGTTTTGGTTCAAACTTGTTTCATTTACTTCGTTGTGGTGCAGTTTTGTTTAGAAATAATGTCGGTTTCTAGTCTCAGAGTTTCTAGTTATATCTTTTGTTAGTTACAATGGTTTTGTTCGATTAGCGAGGTCATTACAGGTTTCCTGTATCCTGAATTTGACCAACGACATATATACATGAAATATTGAACGATTATCATCTTGTGTAGTATTCATGTCACTGTTGAATCTTTACCTTTCGACTTCCTTCTCCGTGATCCGTTTTTCTGTTAACGTGGAACGCGTAACCGAATGTAGTTCAAAATAGTATTATTGAATTTCCGGTTGATTCCATCGATTCCAAACGCCAAGAACTCGCAAAAAATGGAGATCCACACATGTTTTTCCATGGTAAACGGAGGTATTGACATATATCCGTATATAGTCTTATTTTCATTTACAAAGAACCGAGCAAAGAGCGTTGCGATGAGTTGTTGGTTTTTTTTGGTCCAATCTTGTTTCATTTGGATACATTGTGATGTGTTATTGTTTGGATATGTTGATGGTTTCAGTCATAGTTTTTGTCAATTAATGAATCTGATGGTGGGAAGGACTTTCGGAAAAAGTTTTCTTCTCATGCCTTTATTATGAGTGTTGATTACAAACTGTTCGTGATAGATTAAGTACACACCATGATCTTTGTAATCTTGTTATTGGAGGAGCGACAAACAAAAACAGTTCTCATCATTTATTTTTTTCTAATCTAGCACAACTTTATAGTACATCATAATAAAATTAAATCACATTTTATAATAAAATCCTGTCATTACGAGTTAAATTAGATCCAGGAAGTTTCCCAAGAACTATACATGTAAGCGACAACCTGTGGTTTCCGATTAATTTAAACCTTGCCATTATATAGAAAGAAACAAATTTACACAACACACACTTTCATTGAATTACAGTATGAAGTTTCTTTTGGTTATCTTAGTAGCTTTTACTCTTTTGTTTGTATGCGATGGGCAGAGAGGGTGGTGGCGACGACGGTGGAGTGGTCCTACGAGGATACCAATTTGTCATGCACATCCAATTCATAGATCTACAGCGGCAATGTATTGGAATTACTGTTATCTTTGGGTAACTGAACCAGTTGATGAAAATGAGCTTACATTAATCCTAGATTTCAAACAACCTATTGTAGAACTTGGCGTAAGTTTATAAATCTAATAGTATAATGATTAGTTCCTGTAAATGTAAAGTTAACAATGATGAACAACTGCGTCAATGTAAATACTTCCACAGACATCCCGCAATAGAAGTTTGTCAATATTGTTCTTCTTCTGAGCGACAGATAATAAAAACATTAATAAGCGAATTAAGCACAACAAAAGGGACCAAAACTCAAACAAATAGGACCAATTCAAGTCCCCTTAAATTAACAAACCCGGACCATTTTCTAAGTTTTCCCATCTTTACCAGTTATAAAGTGTAAATTTCATTTACATAATTATAGTACATGTATTATAAATAAAGCAAAGCTGAGAGGATGATTTTTACTGCGATAAAACATGGTCAACCGGTGGTATTCCGAGTTGTATCAATCTATTCTATCACCCTCTCATCTATGTGTTATTTAATGTATTTTACTTAGGGGCGGATCCAGTCATTTTTAAAAGAGGGTTCCAACTAAGGAGAAAGGAGGGGGTTCCAAATATATGTCCCCATTCAATTGCAATGATCGTAAAAAAATGGGGGGGGGGGAGGGTTCCAACCCCCCGAACATCCCCATCCACCTAGATACGCCACAGATACTGCATGATCTGTTATTTTTGTCATTTAAACTTTTAAATTGAAAGTAATAAACTATGACTTCATGCATAATTACAGTCATAAGAAAAGTAACAAACGTGAAGCAAGATATATTTTTTTATGTTGCTGTGACAGTCTTTGAAAAAGGCATATGGTCGAAACTTAGAACTTTAACATTGTCCTTAAAATTTTCAAGGTGTAAGCGAAAGAAATGTTTAATAAAGCGCACACACAATCAAACGTCTCCGTAAAGAGTAATAATATATAAGACAGGGATTAGAATGTATTAACCAATCAAAATCTGGCATTTTAACGTGAAGTATAAGAAATTTACAAACGTGTACTTCTAGATCGAAACAACTTTCCGAGCTTAGACCAAATTATCATGCCATACGATGGCATAAAACTGAAATTGTGAAAGATTTTTGCAAAATTTGAGTAAATCTTTTTTTTTCTAATATACTAGAAGGACGTTCTTTAACTCTATTTATAGTCTTTTCGATACAAATAAATTAATTTATGGTTAATGATGAAATTTTCATTCCATGCAAAATTTAACAAAATAATTTACACTATGCAATTTTGTTCAAACAGCAATATGTGACGCTGAATGACATTTATTTTTGACTTTATGAAAGAATAATAGGGGATAATTGTTAAAAGTATGTTTAAGCCAAGGCTCCGTGTTGAAGACCGTACTTTGACCTATAATGGTTTACTTTTATAAATTTTGACTGGGATGGAGAGTTGTCTCATTGGCACTCATACCACATCTTCTTATATCTATTAAGGAGGTACTTCGGTCAGGTTTAGGACTTTTTGTCAGATGTTCGGACTATTTGATTTTTCTTACGATGCAGAGTAAAAATGTTGCCCCATAACACCCATTTTCTTTTATACAAGACGTCAATAGCTCATAAAATTCATTTACCAATATTTAAGCAGATTCTAGATTTCTTTTCTTTTGATTTGAGACCCAAATAATACCAATGCAATTGTAAGGTAAAAGTCCGAGTCAGCCTTATCCCGCCATTTTTTTAAAATTGAACATCTCAAAAAGGAGCTCCATAACCTATCAATATTTTTAGCTTCTTTTGTTCATCAACTAATGCTCTTCTGAATTATAGTATCAATTTTAAATTCTTGATTTTTTTTATTTCACCTAAGTACATCATTAAGTATACTATATTAGAATTCAGTGGTTTGTGTTTTTTTAACAATTTCGTAATTTTGATCTTATGAGCAAAACAAATACTTGGGAAATTTGCGCTACTTCTATGAAATTATAATTTTGTTAGATTATGACCTTTTAATTCCTTATAAAATTCCACGACTACGTTTTACACTCATATTAAACACTACATTTACAAAACCCGAGATCAAAGAGGATACCAGGAATTACACTAAAATTGTCAGTTTTCATTTAAAATCAGACTAGAACTGTTTTACACTTGTCATTTTGGGCCCTTTATAGCATCGGTGTTCGGTGTGAGCCAAGGCTCCGTGTTGAAGGCCTTACTTTGACCTATAATTGTTAACTTTTTATACATTGTGACTTGGATGGAGAGTTGTCTCATTGGCACTCATACAACATCTTATTTATATAGAATGCAGTTTTTAAACTCTCCGGATATGTTTTTTTCCAAATATGAAATACAAATTAGGTGGAATTAGACTTATCTGTATAAAACTTAAACATGAAATATCCGTGATTGATATATTATAGTGTCCGGCATACTATTGTGTCAAGCAAAAGATTATGGCCGCATCCATCAAAATGCAGTTGATAAGATTTCTGATTTCAGTATACTTTATACTGACTTCAAACATCGTATTTGGAAAATATGTTTTAGATAAGTGAGACAACCAATCCTGTCAAACCGGCGTCGCTAAAGCAAAATTCCAATTTTAAAATTTACAGGTTTGATTGATTGTTTGTTTGTCTAACGTTCAGTGACAAATATTTCACGCATCAGGACAAGCACAAATGAACAACAAACAATGAGATAGGTTCTGCAGAGAAGGTTGACGAGGATGACAATGAGATAGGTTCTGCAGAGAAGGTTGACGAGGATGACAATGAGATAGGTTCTGCAGAGAAGGTTGACGAGGATGACAATGAGATAGGTTCTGCAGAGAAGGTTGACGAGGATGACAATGAGATAGGTTCTGCAGAGAAGGTTGACGAGGATGAGAGCATTAATTTCAACTGCAACCTGAAAAGCAGAGCATTTTTTACAGAGACATAAAATGGAACTTGCAACATGGATTCCTGACAGAGTTGTTTCAAGGGTTCTTTAACGTAAAGAGGGCGTTGCCTTCTCCCAACAGGAGGTATCGGATTTTACTGGAAGTGGTTGCGTATTTATACATCACCCGGGCCAAACGGATACCCCTTTTAAGCATGGCATTGTACTCAAGATGGAAAGTCTAGGGATAACCATATTTCTATTCCCAGTGGGTTTTTTCGAACGATAACAAATAAACCATAAATTTAGCAAGTATACATTGCAAAATGTTATTGTCTATAAAAATTCAGATTTGTGAAATTGTTATTTCATGATAGTACTTTCAATGCGCATTACATAAATACATTTGAATGAAAATGCTTGCAAACATTTATATTTACTTATCAGTATTTAAATTAAAACACGCCCTGATTAAAACACAAATAACTGACAAAATCATGACCTCCTCTTAATATAAAATTGGAAGATGTGGTATAATTACCAATGAGACAACTCTCCACTAGAGACCAAATGACATAGAAGTTAACAACTATAGGTCACCGTAGGTCATTTAACAATGAAAAAAAACCATACTTAAGCATTTGTACGGATTCGATTTGATTAAAATTAGCATCAATATAAAAATAAGGAGATTTGGTAGGATTGCCAATGAGACAACTATCCACCAGAGTTCAAATGAAGTGAATGTAAGCAATCATAGGCAACCGTACGGCCTTCAACAATGAGAAAAACCCATATGGTATAGTCGGCTATAAAAGGCCCCTACATGAAAAAATGTGAAACAATTCAAACGAGAAAAATAAAGACCTAATTCATTAAAAAACAATTTACGAAAAACATATATAACAGAAAACCACTGAACTACAGTCTCCTGACTTGGGACAGGACATGTATATTTACTTTATACGTTGAGAGGGTTTGCCAAGATGCATAAGTGTATATTATAACTGGATAAACTTTAAAGCCTACCTCATACGAATAAAGGTACATGATGGTGCAAAGAGGAGCACAGTTAATTACCATAGGAATGTCAAGTGTCTGTTGAAAACCATGTTACGAATCGTAACAACAATGTTGTCAATAAAAAGTAAAGCATCATGTCAGTTTCACAGTTCTGACCTCTAGTTTATTTTGACTTTATGAAAGAATAATAGGGATAATTGTTAAAAGTATGTTTAAGCCAAGGCTCCGTGTTGAAGACCGTACTTTGACCTATAATGGTTTACTTTTATAAATTTTGACTGGGATGGAGAGTTGTCTCATTGGCACTCATACCACATCTTCTTATATCTATTAAGGAGGTACTTCGGTCAGGTTTAGGACTTTTTGTCAGATGTTCGGACTATTTGATTTTTTTCTTACGATGCAGAGTAAAAAATGTTGCCCCATAACACCCATTTTTCTTTTTATACAAGACGTCAATAGCTCATAAAAATTCATTTACCAATATTTAAGCAGATTCTAGATTTCTTTTCTTTTGATTTGAGACCCAAATAATACCAATGCAATTGTAAGGTAAAAGTCCGAGTCAGCCTTATCCCGCCATTTTTTTAAAATTGAACATCTCAAAAAGGAGCTCCATAACCTATCAATATTTTTAGCTTCTTTTGTTCATCAACTAATGCTCTTCTGAATTATAGTATCAATTTTAAATTCTTGATTTTTTTTATTTCACCTAAGTACATCATTAAGTATACTATATTAGAATTCGAGTGGTTTGTGGTTTGTTTTAACAATTTCGTAATTTTGATCTTATGAGCAAAACAAATACTTGGGAAATTTGCGCTACTTCTATGAAATTATAATTTTGTTAGATTATGACCTTTTTAATTCCTTATAAAATTCCACGACTACGTTTTACACTCATATTAAACACTACATTTACAAAACCCGAGATCAAAGAGGATACCAGGAATTACACTAAAATTGTCAGTTTTTCATTTAAAATCAGACTAGAACTGTTTTACACTTGTCATTTTTGGGCCCTTTATAGCATCGGTGTTCGGTGTGAGCCAAGGCTCCGTGTTGAAGGCCTTACTTTGACCTATAATTGTTAACTTTTTATACATTGTGACTTGGATGGAGAGTTGTCTCATTGGCACTCATACAACATCTTATTTATATAGAATGCAGTTTTTAAACTCTCCGGATATGTTTTTTTCCAAATATGAAATACAAATTAGGTGGAATTAGACTTATCTGTATAAAACTTAAACATGAAATATCCGTGATTGATATATTATAGTGTCCGGCATACTATTGTGTCAAGCAAAAGATTATGGCCGCATCCATCAAAATGCAGTTGATAAGATTTCTGATTTCAGTATACTTTATACTGACTTCAAACATCGTATTTGGAAAATATGTTTTAGATAAGTGAGACAACCAATCCTGTCAAACCGGCGTCGCTAAAGCAAAAATTCCAATTTTAAAATTTACAGGTTTGATTGATTGTTTGTTTGTCTAACGTTCAGTGACAAATATTTCACGCATCAGGACAAGCACAAATGAACAACAAACAATGAGATAGGTTCTGCAGAGAAGGTTGACGAGGATGACAATGAGATAGGTTCTGCAGAGAAGGTTGACGAGGATGACAATGAGATAGGTTCTGCAGAGAAGGTTGACGAGGATGACAATGAGATAGGTTCTGCAGAGAAGGTTGACGAGGATGACAATGAGATAGGTTCTGCAGAGAAGGTTGACGAGGATGAGAGCATTAATTTCAACTGCAACCTGAAAAGCAGAGCATTTTTTACAGAGACATAAAATGGAACTTGCAACATGGATTCCTGACAGAGTTGTTTCAAGGGTTCTTTAACGTAAAGAGGGCGTTGCCTTCTCCCAACAGGAGGTATCGGATTTTTACTGGAAGTGGTTGCGTATTTATACATCACCCGGGCCAAACGGATACCCCTTTTAAGCATGGCATTGTACTCAAGATGGAAAGTCTAGGGATAACCATATTTCTATTCCCAGTGGGTTTTTTTTCGAACGATAACAAATAAACCATAAATTTAGCAAGTATACATTGCAAAATGTTATTGTCTATAAAAAAATTCAGATTTGTGAAATTGTTATTTCATGATAGTACTTTCCAATGCGCATTACATAAATACATTTGAATGAAAAGGCTTGCAAACATTTATATTTACTTATCAGTATTTAAATTAAAACACGCCCTGATTAAAACACAAATAACTGACAAAATCATGACCTCCTCTTAATATAAAATTGGAAGATGTGGTATAATTACCAATGAGACAACTCTCCACTAGAGACCAAATGACATAGAAGTTAACAACTATAGGTCACCGTAGGTCATTTAACAATGAAAAAAAAACATACTTAAGCATTTGTACGGATTCGATTTGATTAAAATTAGCATCAATATAAAAATAAGGAGATAATGAGACAACTATCCACCAGAGTTCAAATGAAGTGAATGTAAGCAATCATAGGCAACCGTACGGCCTTCAACAATGAGAAAAACCCATATGGTATAGTCGGCTATAAAAGGCCCCTACATGAAAAAATGTGAAACAATTCAAACGAGAAAAATAAAGACCTAATTCATTAAAAAACAATTTACGAAAAACATATATAACAGAAAACCACTGAACTACAGTCTCCTGACTTGGGACAGGACATGTATATTTACTTTATACGTTGAGAGGGTTTGCCAAGATGCATAAGTGTATATTATAACTGGATAAACTTTAAAGCCTACCTCATACGAATAAAGGTACATGATGGTGCAAAGAGGAGCACAGTTAATTACCATAGGAATGTCAAGTGTCTGTTGAAAACCATGTTACGAATCGTAACAACAATGTTGTCAATAAAAAAAGTAAAGCATCATGTCAGTTTCACAGTTCTGACCTCTAGTTTGGTTTTTTTTTTAACCTGTCCGTTCCTAAAACAAGATATTTGTCTCAACCTTGGAAAATTTAGTGAAACAAAGTTGGACTTATAAGTCTGAAGTTAAAAAAGGAATTTTAATGAAACAAAATTGGACTTATTAATTTGAAGTTTAAAAAAAAGGAGGTACACAGATATAGGAAGATGTGGTGTGAGTGCCAATGAGACAACTCTCCATCCAAATAACAATTTATAAAAGTAAACCACTATAGGTCAATGTACGGCCTTCAACACGGAGCCTTGGCTCACACCGAACAACAAGCTATAAAGGGCCCCAAAAGTACTAGTGTAAAACCATTCAAACGGTAAAACCAACGGTCTAGTCTATATAAAAAACGAGAAACGAGAAACACGTATAAATTACATAAACAAACGACAACTACTGTACATCAGATTCCTGACTTAGGACAGGTGCAAACATTTGCAGCGGGATTAAACGTTTTAATGGTACCAAACCTTCAATAAGTATCTATTTTAGTAAGACCCGCCCAATATAAAAACACGTGATATAAATTGACATGTCGAGGTATTTGAATAATACTATATATATATATATTATGTTGTAAAAGTCTTTAGTAATAGTATTCTTTTATTTATGAATAGAAGTTTTGTTTTATACAACTTTATATACGTGACCGTTTTTTTTTTTTTTTTTTTTTTGCCAGACTTTTTAAAACGATATATTCAAAAATGTTAGTTCTCGCCTGGACATATATATGTGTGCTGACAAGGCGTTAAATCGCCTTTATTCACTCAAATCATGTCAACAACTGCTATAAAAATGGCCCTGTCGATATGATAAAATCTGTTCATGCTGCTCTTTATAAAGCTTTATGGCATAGATACATATACAATAGATCGCCAAACATATAACAAGTCAGTTAAGGATATAATAGTTATGATGCTGTGTCAATTAACTATTTTTATGTATTTGAGCTCTAAGTAATGATCGAACTTCATTTTTTAAAATCCCAATGTACTAATGGTGTTTAATTTGTTCTTTTATTTAAGGTGGCAGGTTTTTAACAGCAGAAGGTCAATTGTACTTATACTGTTTGTTCTTTTATCCTAGGTTCTAGGTTTTAAACTCAGTTGTACTAATGGTATTTTGTTCTATTATTTAAGGTGCCAGGTTTTATCACCAAAAGGTCAGTTTGCAGTGAGAAGTTCTTTTTATCCAATACGAGACCACTACATGCTGGTTATATTGAAATTCCGTATAAAGCAGAGTACTATGAGGATGTACACCATCCAATTGACGGAACCTGTAGCTATAGATACAGCTGGAGTCATCAACCGTCAACCATTTCACCAACATCGGGAGAACGAACAGATGGAGAGATAAGCACAACACAAGTTCAGACAACAACGAATATTCAAACAACACAATACAGATCAACAGCTACCGAAACTGTAACATCAACAGAATATAACCAACCCGAAGTAGCCACAGCAACTACAACATTACCGTCAACAACAAAGACAAACGTACCTTCAACAACAACGACAACCGTTCCCCCAACAACAACAACAACCGTACCCCCAACAACGACAACAACAACAGTTCTCCCAACAACAACCGTTCTCCCAACAACAACAACCGTACCCCCAACAACGACAACAACAACAGTTCTCCCAACAACAACCGTTCCCCCAACAACGACAACCGTTCTCCCAACAACAACAACCGTACCCCCAACAACGACAACAACAACAGTTCTCCCAACAACAACCGTTCCCCCAACAACAACCGTTCTCCCAACAACAACGACAACCGTTTTCCCAACAACTACAAATGTACCCCCAACGACAACCAATGGAAAACCACCACCGCCGAATTAAACTTGTATTTTGATCAATACATTTCGGCTGAATTGCCTATATAGTTTAACATTACAAACTTTATACATATATAAGAGTAGTAAAAGACTTACAAACTCATTTAAACTCTGCTGTTTTCTAAAAAAGAAATAGTAAATTTAATGTTTATTATATTTATTTTACATAGTAGTGGTATTTTCTTTAACTTAAATTGTTTCAGTAATCAAAATATACTTGTGACGTTTGTTTTACTTTTTAATTTCAAGAGAGTAAAAAGTATAGGAATAAATTTGCAAAAAATAGAGTGGTGTGGGTGAAATGACCGTTAATATCTTGTAGATTACTAGTAAATGACCGATTATGAACAGGATTTATTTACAAAGTTAAGTGTTGATGCATTGAGGTTCATATATGACCAGTAAAATTAAATATTCATCTTACGGTAAGAAAATATTCTCGTTAGAAGACTGATTGATGATTGATTGTTAATGTTTAACGCTACTTTCAGCACTATCTGGCTACATCATTGGCGGTGAAAGTCGGAGTGCCAGCGACTTTTAGTAGGAGAACTGACAATCCTAGTAAAATAATATTGTAGTAAAACGCACCTACATGAGAGTCAAATATGTAATACAATTGCATGGGAAATAATAACGGTGAGAGAAATATTCGTTCAGAAATTTGAATTTTTTATTATTACCATTAGAAATATGATATACATAAATAAGGAGATGTGGTATGATTGTCGTTGAGACAACTATCCATACAAAACAAATGCCAAAAGTGTGAAAAATTTTGATTTCTTTACTTGTATTAACCGTACAGATGCAATGAACAAGAGTGCACACGCTGAAATGTCTCGCCTGCTTTACTGAACATTGCTTTCATGTTGAAAGTCTTAAAGATAAAGTTTGTATTAAAAGCATCACATAAACTTAACTTTTTTAAAGATGTATGACAAAGAGGTTAAGGTCAGATAAATCCTGTCAGACAGACATATACACCTTACAATTTTTTTATTCACCAAATATAGTTGACCTTTTGCTTATGGTAATTGAAAAACAGACCAAAACACAAAAACTTAACATTGACCAATGAACCATGAAAATGAGGTCAAGATTATACCTGCCAAACAGACATGTACACCTTACAATCATTCCATCCTATAGTAAAGTATAGTTTTATTCAGGCAAATTCAAGTACATATACAAAAATTCACAATACAAGACAATAATATATATATATGTATACATACTTTTAAATAGTATCATAATATATTTTAAAAACAGTGCTTAGAAAAAAGCCTGGGATATCCCATAAAAGCTTACATTTTATAGCTTATTTCCAAAAATCTCCAGTTTTAATATTTCTTGTTGTTATTTTTAATTGTTCTTTAACTGTAGTCTTAAAAGCAGATCTATTTGATATATTTTCTATATTGAATGGTAGATTGTTCCAGTCTTGTATAGCATTATAGACAAAGCTGTTTTTATTACAGTTTTTAATATTTGGTACAAAATAATTATTATGTGCAGCACTTCTGGTATTATGATTATTTAAATAAAAATTTTCACACAAATACTCTAGAGCATGTCCATGATATATATTGAATACAATCATGGTTTAATCCAAGTTGACTAACTCTATCTTTTACACATAGCATATTGACTTTGTCTAAATTATCGCATGTAATTCTACTCCTTGGACCCATACCAAGGATGAATCTCACCACCTTATTCTGTACATCTTTCAATTTTGTTGTCATCCCTTTGCCCAGACTACTATACCACGAAGAGCAAGAATAATCGAAAGGCATTGTATCAGAGCTGATGTGAGAGTCATCCTTGATCTAGTATCCAAACATTTTGCATTTCTATATAAAAATCTTAATCTTGCATTAACTTTTTGATGATATTTGAAACTATTTGTTCACAATTTAAAAAAATATCAATGTGAACTCCTAAATATTTAACACAATTTGTCGATTTGATAAGGTGATCATTACATTTGACCTGAAAATTAATATTTTGCCTAATCTGTTTTGGAGGTCAAAAAGCATACATTCAGTTTTTCCCAGATGTAATGACAGCTTATTATCTACTAACCAGTCTGAACATTTTTCTAGAACTTTTCCCAATTTTGTAGAAATACTATCTGGATGTTTATGAGTATACAAAATAGCGCTATCATCAATTTACAGTCTTCATCAGTACTGATTGACATGTCATTAATATATGTTAAAAATAACAGCACCAAATAAAGTTGACCTATAGCTTGTAGTAGTTGAAAAACAGACCAAAACTCAAAACTTGACACTGACTAATGAACCATGAAAATGAGGTCAAGGTCAGATGACACCTGCCAGATTGACATGTACCCATTACAATCATTCCATACACCACATATAGTTGACCTACTGCTTATAGTATTTGAAAAACGGACCTAATCACGTAACTTTAACCTCGATCACTGATCAATGAAATGTGGTCGAGGTCGGGTGAACCCTGTCTGACGGACATGTAGATGTTGCAAGGAACCAACATACCAAATATTGTTATCCTATTACTCATAATAAGTGAGAAATTCACATGGCAAAAAAACTATAATTTTTACATCGCGATGACCGTGAGGGCATTCCGATGTATTGTTTCCACAGAGATTTGACTTAAGTTTTTGACTGGTAACCGATCGTATAAATACGCGGACATTATCGAGTGCAAAATAACATTCCTTATCGCTTGTTGTAAATTCATTTCTTCAATGAATACTCCTAAAAAAAATTTTTTTTAGAACATAAATTAATAATATGAAAATGTTTTGTAGTTAGAAATATATATATATAAGTAAAAAAAAATCATTAATATTTATGCACATGTACAGAAAAATTGTGTTAACGCATGCGGAAGAATATCTGAAGAACGTTTTGCGAGAAAATATGAATGCCTACTCAAATCCAATTTATTAGAAAAATCGAATTATTACAGAAGAGTGTCCACCATGCACTTGCACTGCACTATTATTAGAATAGCAGAATAGAATGATATACAAATGAATGAAAATTATATATATATGTAACATATATAAATTATACAAATATTAATATAATATATAACAACAAACCAGAGTATACTGATTTGTATCACTACAATATAATAGTTATTACGGTGAGGTTGAATTCCCTGTCATTTATTCATCATCTACGCACAACTTGTTTCAGAAAAAAATATATCTCTGTACATTAACCTCACTTTCAGGTATAGAGATGTGTGATTTTTTTTTTCTGAAACAAGTGCTTGTGACGGCCATCCGCAAGAACTTGCGGTCATCCGATGTTCAGTACGTCAGTACTTTGATTTTTCATGCAGTCGCTGAACCATGAAAATGAGTTCAAGGACAATGGACATATGACAGACGGAAACCACGTAACATAAGGTGTCTCCCACAAGATATGAAAAACACTCAGGTCTTATACTTTCTAAAATATGAAGCTTTAAACAAATAGTTTACATCGCCGCCGCCGCTGATGGATAGTAATACCTATGTCTCGCAAGTTCAACTTCCCGAATGCTTGAGAGATTTGTTCGCTGTTCTTTACAAGTTAGTTCAACTTCCTGAATGCTTGAGAGATTTGTTCGCTGTTCTTTAAACAGTTTAGTTCTACCTCCCGAATGCTTGAGAGATTTGTTCGCTGTTCTTTACAAGTAAGTTCAACTTCCCGAATGCTTGAGAGATTTGTTCGCTGTTCTTTACAAGTTAGTTCAACTTCCCGAATGCTTGAGAGATTTGTTCGCTGTTCTTTAAACAGTTTAGTTCTACCTCCCGAATGCTTGAGAGATTTGTTCGCTGTTCTTTACAAGTAAGTTCAACTTCCCGAAGGCTTGAGAGATTTGTTCGCTGTTCTTTACAAGTTAGTTCAACCTCCCGAATGCTAGAGAGATTGTTCGCTGTTCTTTAAACAGTTTAGTTCTACCTCCCGAATGCTTGAGAGATTTGTTCGCTGTTCTTTACAAGTAAGGTCAACTTCCCGAATGCTTGAGAGATTTGTTCGCTGTTCTTTACAAGTTAGTTCAACCTCCCGAATGCTAGAGAGATTGTTCGCTGTTCTTTAAACAGTTTAGTTCAACCTCCCGAATGCTTGAGAGATTTGTTCGCTGTTCTTTACAAGTTAGTTCAACCTCCTGAATGTTTGAGAGATTGTTCGCTGTTTTTTACAAGTTTAGCTCAACCTCCTTAATTGCTTGAGAGATTGTTCGCTGTTCTTTACAAGTTTAGTTCAACCTCTGAATGCTTGAGAGGTTGTTCGCTGTTCTTTACAAGTTTAGCTCAACCTTCCGAATGCCTGAGAGATAGTTCACTGTACTTACCAGATTAGCTCATCCTACCGAATGCTTAAGAGATTGTTCGCTGTTCTTAACAAGTTTAGCTAGACTTCCCGAATGCTTGAGAGATTTGTTAGCTGTTCTTTACAAGATAGCTCAACCTCCCAAATGCTTGATATATTGTTTGCTATGCTTTACAAGTTTAGCTCTACTTCCCGAATGCTTCAGAGATTGTTCGCTGTTTTTTACAAGTTTAGTTCAACCTCCCGAATGCTTGAGAGATTGTTCGCTGTTCTTTACAAGTTTAGCTCTACTTCCCGAATGCTTGAGAGATTGTTCGCTGTTCTTTACAAGTGTTAGTTCAACCTCCCGAATGCTTGAGAGATTGTTCGCAGTTCTTTACAAGTTTAGCTCTACTTCCCGATGCTTGAGAGATTGTTCGCTGTTCTTTACAAGTTTAGCTCAACCTCCCGAATGCTTGAAAGATTGTTTGCTGTTATTTACAAATTTAGCCCAAACTCCTGAATGCTTGAGAGATTGTTCGCTGTTCGTTACCAGTTTTGCTCCACCTCCCGATTGCTTGAGATTGTTCGCTGTTCTTTACCAGTTTAGCACAACCTCCCAAATGCTTGATATATTGTTTGCTATGCTTTACAAGTTTAGCTCTACTTCCCGAATGCTTCAGAGATTGTTCGCTGTTTTTTGCAAGTTTAGTTCAACCTCCCGAATGCTTGAGAGATTGTTCGCTGTTCTTTACAAGTTTAGCTCTACTTCCCGAATGCTTGAGAGATTGTTCGCTGTTCTTTACAAGTTTAGTTCAACCTCCCGAATGCTTGAGAGATTGTTCGTAGTTCTTTACAAGTTTAGCTCAACCTCCCGAATGCTTTAAAGATTGTTCGCTGTTATTTACAAATTTACCTCAAACTCCTGAATGCTTGAGAGATTGTTCGCTGTTCGTTACCAGTTTAGCTCCACCTCCCGATTGCTTGAGATTGTTCGCTGTTCTTTACCAGTTTAGCACAACCTCCCGAATAATTGAGAGATAGTTCGCTGTTCCGTACAGGTTTATCTCAACATCCTAAATGCTAGACAGATTTGTTCGCTGTTCTTTACAAGTTAGTTCAACCCCCCGAATGCTAGACAGATTTGTTCGCTGTTCTTTACAAGTTTAGTTCAACCCTCCCGAATGCTAGACAGATTTGTTCGCTGTTCTTTACAAGTTAGTTCAACCTCCCGAATGCTAGACAGATTTGTTCGCTGTTTTTTACAAGTTTAGTTCAACCTCCCGATTGCTTGGATTGTTAGCTGTTCTTTACAAGTTTAGTTCAACCTCCTGAATGCTTGAGAGATTGTTCGCTGTTCTTTACAAGTTTAGTTCAACCTCCCGAATGCCTGAGATATTGTTCGCTGTTCTTTACAAGTTTAGCTCAACCTCCCGAACGTTTGAGAGATTGTTCGCTGTTCTTTACAAGTTTAGTTCAACCTCCCGAATGCTAGACAGATTGTTCGCTGTTCTTTACAAGTTTAGTTCAACCTCTTGAATGCTTGAGAGATTGTTCGCTTTTCTTCACAAGTTTAGTTCAACCTCCCGATCGCGAATGCTTGAGAGATTGTTTGCTGTTCTTTACAAGTTTAGTTCAACCTCCTGAATGCTTGAGAGATTGTTGGCTGTTCTTTACAAGTTTAGTTCAACCTCCCGATCGCGAATGCTTGAGAGATTGTTCGCTGTTCTTTACAAGTTTAGTTCAACCTCCCGAATGCTTGAGAGATTGTTTGCTGTTCTTTACAAGTTTAGTTCAACCTCCCGAATGCTTGAGAGATTGTTCGCTGTTCTTTACAAGTTTAGCTCAAACTCCTGAATGCTTGAGAGATTGTTCGCTGTTCGTTACCAGTTTAGCTCAACCTCCCGATTGCTTGAGATTGTTCGCTGTTCTTTACCAGTTTAGCTCAACCTCCCGAATGTTTGAGAGATAGTTCGCTGTTCCGTACAAGTTTATCTCAACATCCTAATTGCTAGACAGATTTGTTCGCTGTTCTTTACAAGTTAGTTTAACCTCCTGAGTGCTTGAGAGATTGTTCGCTGTTCTTTAATAGTTTAGTTCAACCTACTGAATGCTGTAAAGACAGTTCGCTGTTCTTTACAAGTTTATTACAACCTACTGAATGCCTGAGAAACTGTTCGCTGTTCTTTTCCAGTTTAGTTCAACCGAGTGAATGCTTGAGAGATTGTTCGTTATTCTTAAAATATTATCAGTCAGTCATTTATCAACTAGTAATCAGTTCTAAAGATGCACTTTGTGTATTTAATGAAAATGTCAAATTCATTCAGCATTTTGGCAAAATTAATAAAATTAGATTTCATTTGTTGGTAAATAGTTTCAGAATGAAATTCTTTTTGGCGATACAAATGACCCCAGCTGTAATATTACTTTGTAATGACATTAGAGTTAGAGCTCATTTGAGAGGTCGACGGAGAAGAAGACGATCGGGTTTAACTGATTGGGGACGAACACCAAGCAGAAATCCTTCTTGTCCCCGAAATAAACCCACTGTAACACCACCTGTCGAAACATATAAAGAAAACTGCTATAAGAGTGTGCCAGTAAACGTTGGTGCCGGAGAATTGGAAAATATATTAAGATTCAACCAATATAGGAGAAAACATATTACTTGGGCGTGTCTTTATTAGACACCATACACTATTGAATGATAGCGTGAATATGAAAGATGATCTTATAATGATTCTTAAAATAAACTCAAAAGAAAGAAAAACAGGAGAAAAGCGGTTGATATACTACCTTCAGCAATGAGTATATAAATTAATCGGAGTATTAAATAGAGGTTTTACTTTGTTCTGTAAGATTTGTTTGTCGCTCATGTATTAAAGCTCGGAATACACACAATTTGGGGTCATGTTTAGATGACCTTTTATGCATTTTTTTTCATCAGCCAATCATTTAGAATGAAACGCTGGTATTTGATTACATTTTTCCCTGCAGACATATAGATTACTGCAATTGGATCAAAATTGCAATGTAATAATGATTAAATGTTTTATCAACTTACGATTTCTAATATAAAACATGAAAAAAAAACAATGAAACTTTCACAAATGTTCACAATCAAGTTTTGCATAAAATCGGAACCACGCCACCAAATTATATAGTTAGAACATTGAAGTTCCGGACTATTTTCCGAAATATTTCCCATTTTACCCGAAAATATTTTAGATAAAAATGTTTTAGATTGTTTTTATATTGTGCCATAGATCAAACTTATCCGTTCATTGTATGTTCACTTGTTTTTGTTTAAATGTCTTTTTGATCGAGTTAAGCCATTTCAACTTGAATTAATATTTCATAGTGTCTATTTATGTTGTAATGTTACACTACTGTCTCAGGTTATGGTGAAGGTTGACGCCTGTTAAAACGTTTAAACCCGCTGCATTTTTATGCACCTGTCCTAAGTCATGAGCCTGTTGTTCAGTCGTTGTCGTTTGTCGATGTGGTTCATAGGTGTTTTTCGTTTCTCGTTTTTTATATAGACTAGACCGTTGGTTTTCCTGTTTGAATTGTTTTACACTAGTCATTTTGGGGCCCTTTATAGCTTGCTGTTCGGTGTGAGCCAAGGCTCCGTGTTGAAGGCCGTACTTTGACCTATAATTGTTAACTTTTATACATTGTGACTTGGATGGAGAGTTGTTTCATTGGCACTCATACCACATCTTCTTATTTATATAGTTAAAAATACCAAAAGATATGATTGGACGATAAAAGTTCACTGAACATGCCTCATTAACGTCTCCTCGGAGACGTTATTAAGAGTTGAACGATGGACAGTCTGCGGGCTGAATGCTTCTTACTACCTGATTGGAAGATATTACTGAGACGTTAATAACTAAAGTTCGTTGATTGGTTGGGACAATCCAAACCTAGTAAATGTCTTTCAATCCCGTAGAGTATCGGATTTGTACTCTCTATTTTAGCAATTAGATTTTGCCTGGTCACCAATCATGCATCTCGGTACACAGGTAACATTTATCTGTAAATAGCCGAACCTCCCACACACGTGATTGTTCCACATTCAATCCAGTCGATCGCTGTTACTTACATTGTTTACATGAAAAACATAAGAAAACTTGAAGGAAATCATGGTTATGATATTTCATGATGGGAGAATAAATTGTTTGACAAATATGTAAAGCATTTACAACATGATTTTAATTGCATCTGTAAAAAATTATCGACATCTGATCAGATTCAGATTCAATTTTCAACCTAATTGTCTTATATCACCTAAATTTCTCGACCTCATCAAATATCATGAAGCTTAAATAAAGACATATTCTACCTCTCAATACAAATGATAAGTATGATAAATGCACTCCCCGATCTTTATGACCGGGTTTTGGTTGGGTTGAACGTTGTCTATCTCTTCCTAGCTATTCCTATCAAAATAGCAGACGATGAAGAACAGAAGACCTAAAAATATCCAAAGGGGAATATAAGAAGAATAAAAAAACTACTCTCAAACCAGGGCCGTAAATTACAGAGAGGCATGTAGGCAGTTGCCTCCTATTGCGGACTGACAAAAAAAAAAAAAAAAGAAAAAATACTGAAAAGAAAAAATTGTTAAAATCAAGCATTATTTTAATAGCACTGGTTGTTACTTTTACGTCTATTAATGAGATTGGGTCAAAATGTACAATAGAGCAAGCAATCAAACACACGCACTTCTACCCAAATATAAAACAAATACTTTTGCTTCTGTTAGCCTTTCCAGTTGGGTCCTGCAGTTGTGAGAGATTGTTTTCTGCGCTACGGCGCCTTAAAACATGGAACAGGTCAACAATGACGGAAAACAGATTACGTGGTCTCGCTATGCTACACATAGAAGTGACAATGTTGGCAATATTGAATGCATAGAAGTGCTAAAGAGATGGGATTCTTCCGGGCACAGAAAAATCCCCTTAGCAATTGACAAAGCCTAACCGAATAAAATTGTCAGTGTAAACAAAAAGTGTTACGTTATAATAATTTGAATTTGATGGTTAAAAGTTATGAGTTATTAAGTATGCATTTTCATTTTAAGGTTTGAAAATTGTGTCTCTTAAACGAAGTCAAAATAGCTCGATTGGGACAGCCAAAAAAGCATGATAAACCACAAAAAAGGCTCAACTTCAGGGGCCTTTCATTTCAAGTTCGCAAATTGTTTCCCTAAAACGAAGTAAAAATAGCTTGTGAAGAGTCATAAAGCAGGATGAAGCGTAAAAAATCTTACTTTACCGGCACACGTAATCTAACTCTGGTTTATTACTATTTTCAATATATTCCAGGCGCTTATTTATTGAAATATAACAAAAATTTAACAAGTGGTGAATTCTGAGGAGGTACATTGCATACAGGGAAAAGGCCCGAAAAAATATCATTTTCTGCTTAAAATGGGTCAAAATTTTTTTTCGCCTCGCTCCGCTCGGCGAAACTCAACTGCCTCCCCTTACAAGACAGGCAGTTTACGGCCCTGCAAACGATGAAAGTAATTATACATGTAAAAATTATACTATCATATTTCAGCAGTGCATAATTTCTATGGATGATTTTAAATGAGATATGAAGTATACGTAATTAATTTAGACAGCAACCCAATTAAACAACAAACAAAACACTTTACTTCTAAAATTCAACCTACGGTCTTCTACAATGGACATGTCATTACAATATTTTAAGTTTTTTATTCCTCCCAAATCTAGCTATGATATATAGAATAGTTGTGAATATATGTTAAAAAAAATGTATCTTAATAGCAAAAAAATGAATATTACTTAAAACAATGAGCAGGGTCAAGAACAAACTGCTAGTAGTTGTTTTGATGTTTATTGACCATTTATACTACATGTATATATATGCTATATGAGAGAAAGAGAAATAAAAGAACATTATAAATTTCAAATACGAAAATACTGTTGGCATTTTAAAAGAACGGTCTCTCACAAAAGATTATGTCAATCCAGTATGTTAAGCTTTGAAGGATAAGTACGATAAGGACCTTATTTGTAACCCAACATTAAACGATATACTGCTTCATAACGTGTTTGGTAAAATTTGTTGATTTATATGCAAGGCTTTTCTGAATGAATTAATCTACAAAGCGAGAACACTTTCCACTTTCATCAGCTAAGAGACGGCTAGTTTTTTTAGAAAAGCTTTTACTTGTTGTGGGATGTCTTCAGATCATAACCTAAAAGAGTGACAAATAAATCTCTGGAAGAAAGGTGAAAAATCTGATTGACAAAGTGTTAATTGCAATAGTGTTAACAATTAAGTTTCGCAATAATCAACCCCTATTAACAAGTTTTTGTTCTAATAGAGAAGGTTAAATCAGTGATAACATCCGGTAGGGAAAACGATAGTATTTTCGGTTCTAGAAATTAAAGTCAAATAACGTCAAGACATCTACCTATATCGATCTTGTTTATAGTATTTGTAGTCAATCGTCACATTTAAGAAAAATCCCAAGCTTTATTGAAGACAAGTTTTCAAAAAAGTTTTCCATGTGTTTCAAAATTTATACTGTTAATATATACACTACACATTTAAATAAATAAATTTTCAAAAATGTAACCTACCTCTACATTCATCCTCAGCGCTCAAAAGTTGACTTCCTTCTTCTGGGTAACACAAAAAGGCAACCTTATACCAGGAAAAAGAAATAAAACTACTATTATTAATGTTTGTATTATAGGGTACATTGCAAGATCGCAGGACGTTCAAATAGAAGAAATATATGCACGTCAGGGGTACAATGTTATGGCACAGAAAGTTTTAAATGTTTGGATGGTGATAGCTAAGCTACATGTAT
The DNA here is from genome assembly GCA_017311375.1 of Mytilus coruscus. Classification (NCBI taxonomy): domain Eukaryota; kingdom Metazoa; phylum Mollusca; class Bivalvia; order Mytilida; family Mytilidae; genus Mytilus; species Mytilus coruscus. The sequence goes on along the minus strand of CM029601.1, from coordinate 6,586,153 downwards.
CATTACAAGATGATCAAAAGAATACAATGTACCTATCATGGATTCCCTGTTGTTTTCTTAGATTAAATGTTTTTGGTTTTGTTAAGAAAGTTGTGAGAAAAATTAGATTTTATTGATAACTAACCTTGAAATGAATATTGTTTATTTTTGTGCCTGAAAAAAAAATAAAACAAAAACTAAGTTAATTATGGCAAGCCGTTCTCGTCAAAACTATGTTTAAACCCTTTTTTCGAAAAAAATAAGCACTGAGAATTAAAAAAAAACACACTGAGATTTAAAAACCTAAAATAACACACTGAAATATCGAAATTACACACAGAGATTTTAAAAAATGAAAAACACACACTGAGAATTTAAAATTACACACTTAGAGTTTACAAAGACACACTGAGATGAAATAAATTTAAAAACACGCACTGAGAATTGTTAATTACATACTGAGATTTCAAAAATACACACTGAGATTACTAATGGATATTCATGAGATGAATACTTCAACAGATTAATATCTTGGTCTCCCGAACTCTCGTCATTATAATAAAATGCGATTCCTTCAACCAACATTCGTAATAAATTTCAAGACTTAAAATCGTTTTTTGCTAACTCGTATTCATAAGTTTGTTGCCTATAATTCAGATTATTACTAACAATGTATCGGGATTTTTTTGCTTAAAACTGTTTTAGCATGGTTCCCTTTTCAAAAGTCTTTCAACTATTACCCTGATTTCGAAAGGTACTCTTTTATATTTTTGTTACATTTATATGCTATGATAGGCACTAAGTCTTGGGTAAAAATTTCACTGCATTGGTTGTCTTTCTGCAGATTGTTCCAATGTTTTCTTATAATTTTAATAAAGTTTTTCACCATTTGGTTATATTTTGTAATAAGAGTAAGTGGGTATTTTTCTTGTTCTATTGGTCTTTAATAACGTAGTTTTTCTATACGTTGTATTTCTAATGTTTTTTAAAACATTTGGCGCCTAAGTGAAGGACTAACGAGTTCTGTCCCCTAGTTATTTTAAGCTTGTAATAGATTCAGATTAAGTATGCTAATTAGATATGTGCGCATAAAAAGTGCGCACAAATCTCAGTGCGTAATTTTAAATTCTCAGTGTGTAATTTCAAATTCTCAGTTTGTGTTTTTCAGTTTATTTCATCTCGGTGTGTCTTTTTGAAATCTCAGTGCGTAATTTTCAAATCTCAGTGTGTGTAATCTCAGTGCGTCTTAGTGAAATCTCAGTGTGTACTTCAAGTTTTAAATCTCAGTGTGTGTTTTTAGGTTTTTTAATCTCAGTGTGATTTTTTTAAATTCTCAGTGTGTACATTTTTCGAAATATGGTTTAACATAGTTTTGACGAGACCGGCTTGCAATAGTTAATCACGACTCTTCATGAATTTTTAGTATAATAAATGCAGTATCGCGGGGATACTCCTGGGTTCGTAATTTTATCGTTGTGCACTTTTCACTTAATTTGATTTCTCTTTAATCTTTATCCGTTTTTAGGCTGAGGATTTTACAATAAAGGAATCAAGAGGCCGGAAATATTTACCTTTACCAATACCTCACCTTTGAAAGCTGGTTATATTTAATTTAGATATTCAGCAGAATACTACAGTTTAGGTTGGTGGAGATGGTCCCCTTGAAACTACGTGGCAGATGTAGATGCTGGAAATGGCCTCCACGTACAGTACCTCCTACCCCTACATCTGCTGGAAGAGCAGGCTGAACTACCACATCTGCAGGAAGAGGAGGCGGAACTACCACATCTGCTGGAAGAGGAGGCGGAACTACTACATCCGATGGAAGAGGAGACTGAACTACTACATCTACTGGAAAAGGAGGCGGAACTACTACATCTGCTGGGAGAAAAGGCGGAACTACTACATCTGCTGGAAGAGGAGTCGGAACTAATACATCTGCTGGAAGAGAAGGTCGGGACTATTACATCTGTTGGAAGAGGAGGCGGAACTACTACATCTGTTGGAAGAGGAGGCGGAACTACTTCATCTGCAGGAATAGGATGCGGAACTACTACATCTGCTGGGATGGGAGGCGGAACTACTACATCTGCTGGACGGTGAGGCGGAACTACTACATCTGCTGGAAGAGGAGGCGGAACTACTACATCTGCAAGAATAGGAGGCGGAACTACTACATCTGCATGGAAGGGGAGGCGGAACTACTGCATCTGCTGGGAGGGGAGGTGGAACTACTACACCTGCTGGAAGGGGAGGAGGAACTACCACATATGTCGGAAGGGGAGGCGGAACTACCACATCTGCCGGAAGGGGAGGCAGAACTACCACATCTGCTGGAAGGGGAGGCAGAACTACCACATCTGCCGGAAGGGGAGGCGAAACTACCACATCTGCCGGAAGGGGAGGCGGAACTATTACATCTGCTGGAAGGGGAGGCGGAAATACCACATCTGCTGGAAGGGGAGGCGGAACTACCATATCTGCCGGAAGGTACAATGACATTACAAATGGAAATTTTTGGCTTAATGCCATTTTACGAATCGCACCAACCCTTGTATGGCAATTATTTTCAGTTCCACTTTTTCTATGCGTCCTTTTATGCAACTGTTTCTTCTCACTTTAGTGCAACAATTGCTTGAAAATATCATACTATATATATTTAGCTCTATGAAATAATGATAAGCGTGCGTATTGCAAACCGGGTTCTTATATGTTTTCCATTACATATGTGGTTTTAGGACAGAGCAGTGGAGTCCATTGTGATTCAAGATTTTTTGTTGCGGTGTATTACTAGTATTGTTTTGCATGTATTTGTGTTGTGTTTTTTTTTGTTTAACTCCCAAACCGTTATTGCAGAGTTAAGTGACTTACCTATACTTATTAGGTCTTTTCACTTTTCCGTAGAAAGAGCTATTGGTTTTTTTCTGATTTTTTTTTTTTTTTTTTCTTCCGCCAAACTTTTTTCTTGCGCTGTATTTTTGTTTCAAAAGATGTCACTTAGTTTTTTTGTATATAATATCATACAGTCTATACGTTTGAAACTGACCCTGTTTAACCGAACACTTTTCTGTGTAAGAGTTATCTCCCCGAATACTGTTTTTCTTGTTATGAGATCTCCTTCGCAACCGTAAAAGAAAGTGACAAATTTATTTTTCCAAAATGCTCATTACATCTTCAGGATGTTACATTTTATTTTGACCGAAGCTATCCGGAGACTTCATATGAGAGTTATTCCCCCTTATGCATTTGATATAAGTGATATACATTTCTAACTGGTAAACCATAAGTGATAGAGACCTAGGGTCTTTTGATTTGAGGTCCTTGGTCCAAAAAAAAGAAAATTAGGTCAAGGTCAGAGGTCAAGGTCATATTCTAAATTTAGATTTCGGCTTATTTTCACTTCATTTCAAAAACCGTATAAGATATCGACAACATATTTTTACTAAATTGTTAGTTGCGACATGTCGTAAAACATACATTTTGGTTGAAAAGGTACGCTAACATTAAATTGGAGTTTTCTCCCCTCTTATATCTAAAATTATGCGTATGTTGATATAACTCATTCATGATATATAATACAAACCTAGTGTCTTTTGATTTGAGACCCTTGGTTTATGACCTTCAAATTGAGCTCAAGGACAAAGATAAATTTGACGTTCTAGATTTTGACCTTTGCTTCTACTTCATATGTATACACGATAAAGCAATGGAACTTTTTGAATCAGGTTGCAAGCCATATGACCTTGTAAAAGCCAACCGGAAATGACCTTGTGTAAACCGGAAGTAGCTATTTTTTGTACTTGTGTAATATACAAGTATATAGAACCATATATTTTTGAAATCAATGTCAAGTAAACTATCAAATAATACCGGAAGTGACATTTTTCAAACCGGAAGTAACAAATTATCTCCCTTATTAAAAAAAAACTGTTTCGAAACCATATATTTTTTAAATCAGCATACAATAAGCTATCATTTGACGCTGGCAATGACATTTCAAACCAGATTTTAATATCTTTGTGTCAAAATAGATCTTTTCGGGTGGAAAGACCTTCAATTGTTCTCTGAATAATTGGTTTTTAATTTCTATCATATTTTGTTGTACCACCTATAATATCGGTTTGTGAAAGGTATAATAATCTCAGTTGGTTGGTTTGTCCCCGCCGCATAACACTCATGACGTTGGACAATCATGTAGATTCTTGTACAATTCTTATTAAAAAACGGGATATAACGTCCTAATTTTTACGGTAGTGTTGTTTATAAAGCCCGTAAATTTAGTGACGATCCGTGTAAACTAATTGATCCTTCTAATAAACTTTTCTTAAAGGTTATAAATTTAACACAGTAGTAAACTCTTTAATATTGTTTTTATCATTACTAACAATGATTTTGTTTTGTTTTTAAATTAAAACATGACTAAATATATATTGCTATAAATGTACAGTTATGATTATTATCCTTCATCATGTCGATACTGTTTACTTATATTTTGGCACAAAGTCGTGCGTTTCTCAGACTGCTGATGATGTCTTTCACTAAAACCGTTGGATGTGTACTGATTGATATTCAAGTCGTAAGTTCTTATGTTGCGTTGTTACACCACTGTATCAGGTATGGTGGAGGATTGAACACTCGCAAACATGTTTAACCCGCTACATTTTTATGTGCCTGTCTCAAGTCAGGAGTCTGTAGTAAAATGGTAGTCGTTGGTTCATGTCTGTCATAATTTTTTTTCGAAAATTGTTTTGTTATAAATTAAGCCGTTAGTTTTCTCGTTTGAATTGTTTCACATTTTTCATGTCGAGGCCTTTTATAGCCGACTATACGGTATGTGTTTTTCTCATTGTTGAAGGCCGTATGGTGGCCAATTATTGCTTACTACCATTTACTACCATTTCATTTTAACTCTGGATAGTTTTCTCATTGGCAATCTTACCTCATCTCCTCATTTAGTGTAACAGGATAAACTAGCCTATTAAGATCATAAAAAAAGCTATTATGATATCATAACATAAGCAATATTTGGATCTAAATGACTCAATAGTATGTATGATGGATGATTTTGATGCTATAATTTGAATATACACTGTAGGCAAAGTCTCCGGTTGGGATCATGTTTGTTCAAGTAAATTGGTCAGTTTATTTCGAGTGTGACTAGGTTTTTTCGTGTGAATATGATGCAAAACGTGAACAAACAGACATCTTTTATTGTTAGACGTGAGACCGAAGCAATGAATATAAAAGATATTAGTATGTGATTAAAAGTTACCATTTAAAACCCTACATTATTTGCAGTTATACAAGATGAATACAGTATCCAAAATGTGAAATAAAACCATTTTACATACGAATGTACAAATCAAAGAAAAAGTGTTCATAGAAACTATATATCCCTACATTAAAGACACTTAAGGAAATACCTGTATTTGGATGAATAATGTGATTTGAGATTAAAAGTCCAGGTTTTATCGAGTGAATAAACAATATTTCTACAGTGAAAATGTGATCTATTTAACCATTGCCGTGACGTCAGACTATTCATTTGCCATGGTTTCTTTTTTTTAGAATCGATGCTTCCTAAATCTGTCGCTGAAACGGACTTACCAAATGAAATTCAATTGTTTTTGTGTGCTTAATTTAAGTTAGAGGTAGAGATTTGTTGGTTTAGGTTCTAATGCCTGTTTTTCTTTGTTGTCCCCTTTTTTTTTAGTTTTTCCGTTTTTCTGAACTTAGAACGGATTTTCCTTTATTTTTTTGTTTATTATTGGCAATTTCAAGTTTTCCAAATGAAATGATAACATTCTATTTGTCCATTTTTTATGGATATAGGGTGATTTCATCTGTTTTGATATATATCATTTAATTTGCATATTGGAAAGTCGCTATGAGAGTAAATCTTGGTGTACATAGAATTAGGTTTCTTGCTAGAAATTCGGTAACTTACAACTTACAACTCCCGTTAGCGCCATGTGTCGCATAGGGCGCGAATGGAAGCCGCCTTCCATATGAGTCTGTCTGCTGCTTGTTGTTGTGCTTTTCCCCATGTCCTCCATCCAAATTATGTTCTTTCCTTGTCTACCATTCGTCTCCAAGTTTCCTTTGGTCTTCCTATAGTTCTGTTTCCTGGTGGTGTCCAGGTCAAGGCGATTCGGCAATCATTCCAGGGGTCCATCCTCAGGATGTGACCTATCCAACTCCATCTCCTGGTCTTAATGGTGTTGGTGATGCTGCACATGTTGGCTCTTTGCAGCAGTTCTACATGGAAATCATAGTTGGCCAAAATGTCTTGAAGATACTACGCAAGTTTCTGGTGTTAAAGGTGTTAAGTCTTTCTCCATCTCTCTTACTTATCTTCCAACATTCTGCCCAATATAACAACACTTCCAATACCTGCTAAGAACAAATGAACAGACGAAGGCAACATACTTGAATTGGATATCCCTGCTGTCGTTTATCTATGATATACATAGGCAATAGTTAATTTTGACTTTGTGATATACCGGGTTACCCAAAAAAAACCCTATGCTATCAAACTCGTACGGGTCTAGCAAATGAATTGTGACAGATTATTATCATTTCGGAAGTGGCAAGTGAAACAAAAAACTGAACATATTTGTTTAGTTTAAACTTTTATTATAACTTAACAAAAGACAACTTTATATTTTGTACAAAGATGAGTAAGCTCGATTGTAACAATTTCCTTTCGACATCCTGTACATATTAAAATTATTGTCCAATTAAAAAAAAAAAAAAATGTGTAGGTTAATCATCCTGTACATATTGAAATTATTCTCATATGTAAAGAAAAAAAATTGTAGGTTAATGGCGTAGGAAATGTCGACAGGTTTGAATGTCATAAAGTCAAATTTCAGCTGTATGAAATACACATTTGCTGATATACAAAATATAAGCAGCTGCACAGTGACAAGAACGCATATACACAATTAATAAAGTAGCTAAAACTTTCATCAGTTGTTCAAACTTGTTTAACCCCGCCACATTCTTTATTTGGCAGTCCCAAGCCGTTCAGTGGTTGTCGTTGGTTCATGTCTGTCATATTTGTTTTTCGTTAATTTTTTTGTTATAAATTAGGTGCTTAGTTTTCTCAATTGAATTGTTTCATATTTTTCATGGCGGGGCCTTTATAGCCGACTAAACGGTATGGGTTTTTTCTCATTGTTGAAGACCGTACGGTTGCCTATAATCGCTTATATCCACTTTATTTGCACTTTGGTGGATAATTGTCTCATTGGCAATCATAACACATCTCCTTATTTTTATATAAAGTTATTTATCATATACTTAAATTGAGATTAAATAACCTATTTTTTTACTGTATGTTGTTTATCCCTTTATCGGTCTCGGAGTTGGTAAAATTGTATGTTTTCTTGTTTATCCGTACACCGCCCTTTTCTTAAGCGTTGGTAAACTTGTATGTTTTCTTGTTTATCCGTACACCAGCCTTTTTTTAAGTGTTGGTAAACCTGTATGTTTTCTTGTTTATCCGCACACCAGTCTGTTTTTAAGAGTTGGTTAACCTGTATGTTTTCTTGTTTATCCATACACCAGTCTTTTTTTTAAGAATTGGTAAGTTGTATGTTTTCTTGTTTATCCGTACCGTCAAGAATTCTGAATTTATGTATAAGTGTAAGGGGAGAGAATGGGGTTGGGGATCAGTGGAAGTGGAAGTGGGAATAAAGAACCCCCCGTGTTCACCCATCTGTATTGTCTATATAATCAAAATTTTCGATTTCGATCTTACATGCAATTGTTTGCGGTCTTTTATCTTTTTTTTTTTAAGCCGATCTTCGTTCGTTAAAGTTTGTATATGCTGTGTGTTCACAACTACCAATGAAGTAAGTTATTTTCTTCTTGGCCATGAATAAATATGGACCACAAAGATAATATGTAACATCTGCTACCATCTTTTTAACAATGGGTTTTACTGAAAATTAAATCATGCCTGAAATGAATACAGAATGAAAACTCCATTAGACCAGTTTATGTTTCTATATTTATTTTTCTCGTTTGAATTGTTTTTTCTCTAATTTTTGTGCTGTTTTTACATTTCTTGAACGGTGTGAGAAAAATATTTTTCATCACTAGTGAAATAATCTGTTCTCAGCAAATGATTGTTCGAATTTAATTATGACCTTAAATTTTCTTGATTTCTTCTGAATTTCCTATTGTGACGTCCTGAAAAAAGGCGACCATGCCTGATGACGTCACATATAATAAACACAACTTTCTGCAAATCTCGGCAAGCCTCGCCTTTAAATATTAAAATTTATCAACCAGACTAGGTTTACTAAATCGATTGAAGCATTATATTCCACAAAAAGGTTAATGTTTATTTTATAATGGATATGTACTTTCTCTCTTTGATTATTGCTGTACAATATGGACAGAAACAAGTAATTCAAATATCAAAAAAATGTTAAAAATTACAAAAAAAGGGCAGCCAGAATCATTCTATACACCGTCAAAACCTTTATTCAAACAATTAGGATGGTTAACTTTTAAAAAAAGAATCATATATCACAAAGGAGTATTAATGTATAAGTGTGTAAATAGTATTACACCTGATTATCTGTGTCAATTATTTAACAATAACCAAAATGCCAATGCAAGATATTCTTTGCGTTCATCGGACAATAATTGTCTTTTCATACCACGTCCGAGAAATTTTTTTACGAAAAAGACATTTCAATATTCCGGTACAGTTTTTTGGAACAGTATTCCTGTAGAAATAAAAAAGATAGAACAGTTCAAACAAAGGTATTATAATTTCTTGTTTCTAGAACAAAAAGCTAATTATTCATAAACAAACATGTAAAACCAACCAAATAATAATTATCACAGAAATTTATGTATATTTTAAAATCCATATATTTGTCTTGTATGTCATTAAGAAAATGTTTTCACCATTTGTTTTGCATAAAAGCTGTATACATTATATTATTGTATTTTGAGTTATTCAGAGGGCATTAAATAAAGTATTTATTATTATTATAATTATATTATTATTATTATATTATTATCTTCATATATTTATGATTATACATTTTGACATAGTAAATATGTGTTGTTTTGTATAACCATAATAATATAGTTGTCACACGCAAAATAGGTCAAAGGCCTTTTGAGAAACAGCAACGTTGCCCGAATGTTTCATATCGATAGTATAATGATTCCTCGTGGTGCATTTCTTTTCTGATAGTAAAGATTGTTAAAATGTAATCATAAAGCTTGTAACAATTTAATTTATCATCATCATAGACATATACAGTTATATAAGTAGTACAATAAATCAAGGATAAAATCTCACGATACTATTGTTCAAATGTTTTTAACCATTTCTTGTAGTTCAGTAAAAAGCACTGATATTTCTTTTTTTAGTTGTTGGATTGTTCTCTGTTCTTCGTCTGTATGCTGGCGATTTATTCCTTCGATGTAAGAATCAACATGGAACTGACGTGATTTCTCATTATCCAGTATTGATCTTGTCGGAAGTGTTCCTGGGGCAGATGTCTTCGATTTTCTTTGATTTACTGTATTCAGATGTCTGTCGTGAGTTGTATTTAATTCTACGCATCTAGCATTCTTTGTGTTTAATTCTACACAGCTAGCATTCTTTGTGTTTAATTCTACACAGCTAGCATTCTTTGTGTTTAATTCTACACAGCTAGCATTCTTTGTGTTTAATTCTACACAGCTAGCATTCTTTGTGCGGAAAAATCTTTTTGCAAAATCAGAATTAAGTAAATTAAATGGAGAAGAATCCAGTTTTTCTTTCTTTGCCTTTTTAAATATAAACCTCCTATTAGCTTCACTGTCCAATTTTGCCTGTGATTTTTGTCGTTTCTTGCCAACTAATGTTTTTATATTAGATAAAAAGTTTTCTTTATTTACCTTACGTTCACTAGAACCTGTCAATAATACCATACACGCATTATCCACTTCATACTTCTTTTCTTGTAGTGTATCATCATCACTAACTACTCCCGTTCGTTCTTCTGTAATACATGATGTCTCCGTTCTTTTTCTTTGAACTGCTTTCAACTCTTTACTTTTTGTTCTCTTCCTCTTGATAAAATTTCGCAACCTATCCGCATCCCTTCTTCTTTGTCTTTCTGATTTTTCCTTGCAGTGTTTTCTGAAGTGTCCAGGACTTCCGCAGCGAAAACAATTGTGATCATTTGCGTTTTCATCACCATCATCTTGTCCAGTTGTATTCTGTTCAGTAACCAAAGTGCTGGTCCAGTCCACAGGATAATATATACTCTCCCTCTTAAAGGTCAAGTCTCCGATGGTTTTGTAACTGTTCATGTTAGTTAGGACTGTTAATTTCGTTTGTAATTCAGCCTCATTTGCAATTTAGGTAAATATTTATTCAATTGCAATAGATAAGTCGTTTATATATATGATATATGTATATCTGTGACTTACTCATTTTGAGTACTCTGTGCTAATATGCGTCACTTGGGTCGTGAGTAATAATCAGTGTAGAGGTCATCTAATTAACGATTTTTAGGGTAAATGAAACTTGTTTAATTACTTTTAATCAACCATTACGTTTGTTTAACACGGACTTTTGTATTGTAATAAGTTTATTGCAATCAGCATAGAAGAAAATGCTATAGCATCAACAACATATATAATATAGTAAGCGACATAATATAAATGAAAACAGAAAGCAAAATAATAATAAAGACACATATTAAACAAATAGTACCATATAATCTACTTTATCAATTGTGACCGTAGTTTCCAGTTTTCATTTAACAAACAATAAAGTTTAAACACCAAATTCTTGAACATGTTTGAATAAGTGATACAAACTTTGACATGTTAGGCCAAGAACAAAAATATTTAGGCAAAAATCTTAGACGCAAATGTCTATAGGCTGGACAGATCATTACAAAATGATATTCATGTTCAATGGTTTTCATATTGCAATATTGACATAGTCTTTCAGTACGAGGTACGTTATTAAATCTTCCAATTTCAATGTTGAGTTTTAGTGAACCAATTCTAAGTTGTGTTAAGAGTCTAACATTAATATAAAGAAGTAAATATTTTTCCAAACAAAAGTCAGTTTTAAACATTTTCAAAACATCCAATTTTTCACAATCCAACATACTAGAACGCCAGCTTTGTATGAACTGGTCATAGAGACGTATTTTCAAAACATCATATGAAAATGTTACATTTTCTTGATTATGTACCATAAAAAAATTTAACCAAGATCATTAAACAAGGTACGAACATTTGACGCCCAGTTTGATTTACCATTCTCGTCATCATCAACTAACATTTTATATACATCAAATACAATAGGAGGTTTCTTGGTAACAATGTTTAAACAATATTTAAGTTTGCTTTGTTTTCTAATAATATGCATTGGTAAATGACCAAGTTCACCGATAACAGCACATATAGGTGAATTTTTACCAACTTTAAGTACAAATCTACAAAATTATTTTAAACCAATTCAATATCTTTGGCATGATGGAAACCCCATATCTCAGAACCGTAACACAAGATCGATCCAACAAGACTATCGAACATTTTACATTTCTGTTGAGTTGATATTTATAGCATCTTAAATGAATTAAAGAGTGACGCAAGTGCTTTATTACCTTTTTGGGATAATCTCTTTTGGGTTTGCTGAAATTTTCCGTTGTAGTGAAATATATTTCATTCTCTTCGGCCCATGTTATTAGACGTGTGTTTAAAATATAAGTAAAAAGTTTTGAAAATATACTGACAAGTATGATTGGTCTGTAATTATTCGGGTTTGACAAGTCTCCTTTTTTCGGCACAGATATAACAATTCCATCACTCCAATTTTCAGGGTTATAACCATTATCAAACAAAAAGTTAAAAAATGTCAGTAGAATAGGCACAAAAAGTTCGAAATCGGACATGAACATTTCTCCTATAATGTTATTGAATGCAGGACTTTTAGCCATTCGAAGGTTGTTAATTGCGTCTTTAATTTCTAAATCTGTGATAGCGCAGTCGAGTTCATCAATTGTTAAATTGTTCATATTTGGATCTTTCATTAAAGGGATAGTAGCTACAATTTTGACAAAATTATGACCAAGTTTTAAAGCTGCTAAAATCAAAGATATGTAATTTAAATTTACAATAAGATCGCTGGAATGTTTATATAAAGTACAGAAGTGTTAATAATTGATAATTAATATCGTGCAGCGTGCCTTTTCATCTCATTAATTATGCATCGGGTTGACTTCCCGAACTTTGCCGACACATCTCTACCAAGATATAAATAAATATGAACATGTGCTATTGTTTTCTTACGTATTTGACAATTTCATTAGATTAAACGTACATATTTGAAACCATTTATCAAATTATGTAAACAACAAAATATACCAAATCCCTGCATATTATTCGAACCCAAGGTTCTCCAACAATGACGATATTATACACTTGTTTTATATTTGTATGACAAAACAATGCCGATAACGTATACACGTGTTTGTGAATTGAATTGGGGCTTTCATGCAGGGTACACCGGAAGAATAATATTAAATTGTAAGAAGTTGATTTTTAATGTCTTCTAAGTTGTGAGATCACTGCTCTTAAATTTATAAAGATATTTTGGACAATAATGATTTGAACACGTCGCGATTTATTTTCATGTGATCTGGATTCGAAAAGTTCAGAAATGTTTTTTACATTTCGCAAACCGTCGTAATGTCGACTACTTATATAATGACTTTATCTGCGTGACAGGTGTTTGTAAATGATTGTAATGACCGATCTCATCGCCGTTATTTATTTTCAATTTAAAATAACTTGTCTGCACCTCTTTACTATTTCTTTTTCTCGCAGAAACTGTAAACACACGTTCCATTTCCGCGATAACATTCCTCTGTTCGACATTTTCCTTCGAGGACAACTTGCGATTGCGCATTGGGAACTGCGGAGTTAAGGTCAACATAGGTCAAATGAATAAGGGTTGGCTTAACATCGAATTTTGTCTGTAGACAAAATTAAATTCAGGTGTAAAACGTTAAAAGCTTCTAAATGCTGATTGGAAAGTAAACAGTGATGGTTTTATTCATTCTAAACAAACCTTTTGTACAAAATCCGGCATATAGATTAGAAAAATAATTTTAATGAAAATCGTAGCTACTATCCGTTTAAATTTCAATTTCTGACGATATTTCCTTTTGATCACCACCAAAACGACTTTAAAATGCTTGTACATACTACCCGCATCAACTCTACACGATGATTTATTTTCCGTCTGATTTTGACCAAAATGTTTTTGGCTCCGTTTTGCTAGTTTACACAATTCATACCTTTCGATTTTTATACTGAAATTTTGCAGAACGTTTAGTCTTGTTATATTTTGTTCTTGTCAGAATATATAATTGTTTGTTTGCTTCATTTCCATTACGTAGAAAAATATTACGAACTGAATTAAACATAGCTTTCTCTAATTTACATCTCTGGTTGAACCACTTATTATTTTTTACTGTCGAATTAAATTCTTAGATAGATATATATATGATTATCATATTTTAAAATAGTTTTCCATGAATTGATTAACTAAACAAGAGCTCAAATTAAATGAATAAAAAAGGATAGACTTTCTGACGGTGAATTGGCCTCATTTGAATTTTTTTTAAATCTGTTCGCCCTGTAAAATGTTAAAATTTGGAAGATATTAAGAAACAAAGTTCCAATCTCTTAGCCAGGGCCAAAGTTTACCTGATATGGTTTCGGCTATTCTGTTTAATAGATATAAGAAGATGTGGTACGAGTGCCAATGAGACAACTCTCCATCCAAGTCAAAATTTATAAATGTAAGTTCCTTTTGGAGCTCAAGTATTTATAAAGCTCCGGGTTTTAATTTTGGTTTTGATCGTTCCTGGTGGAAGTCAAAACCAGAATATCGCTTCAGACGAACCAAGTTTATAAAGTGTAATTTTTATTTTCTAGCACTGGATGGTAATGCTACTGGTGGATCGTTAGTCACCGATGGTAACATCAGTCTAGTAGTCACTGTTGTGCCACACAGTAACATGATTTATTATATACACTTCCTAAAATTTTTTGTTGAAAAATTTAGAAATTATCAATAAACTAAATTTCTAACAGTCTGATGCGAATTTGACCTTAAAAGCATGTTTTGGCTTAGGTCTCTTTTTGTCATGTAGTACCTCCAGTATTTATACATCAACAGCTTTCTATTTTATCATGTAGTACCTCAAGTATTTATACAGCAACAGCTTTCTATTTTGTCATGTAGAACCTCAAGTATTTATACAGCAACAGCTTTCTATTTTGTCATGTAGTACCTCAAGTATTTATACAGTAACAGCTTTCTATTTTGTCATGTAGTACCTCAAGTATTTATACAGCAACAGCTTTCTATTTTGTCATGTAGTACCTCAAGTATTTATACAGCAACAGCTTTCTATTTTGTCATGTAGTACCTCAAGTATTTATACAGCAACAGCTTTCTATTTTGTTTTAGTAATCCTTATGAAGGCGAATACAGAAAAGCGTTTCGTAGGAGGCGCATTTATAAAATGTTTTTATTTATTATTTTAACATTTAATTCCAGTTCTTTCAATGAAATGTAGTGGTAATGACACTAAAGATTTACTTTGAATTTATAACTAACATGCCGAATTATTGAATTCGGGAATAAGTCATCACGACCAGTTTATTCGGTTAATGGTGTCGTTAATGAGCAATTGTGTAAAGGAAATGGCAAAATTTATTCTTTAACGAACTGTATAAAATGCAAGAGTTGTCTCTCTTCCAGTGGTTTTAAGTGCTGTCTTATATATTCCATCTGTAGAATTTTAACACTCCGACATGATCATTTTTTAATTAGACGTAAGTAACTAGCCCCTAAGATATTAAACAGTACGTATACTTATCATTTATCATTTTTAACTTTAATTTCAGGTGAACAAAAGCAAAGCTTAACAGATATATTGTGATAATTAGAAATAGAAAATGAAAAGAACTACTCGATATTCTTCTTTAAACAGTTTGTATATAAACTCATCATAGATACCAGGATTGAAATTTTGTACGCCAGACGCTTTTCGTCTACAAACGATTCATCAGTAACGCTCGTATAAAAAAGTTAAAAAGGCCAAATATATATTAGACCCCCCCTTCCCAAATAAAATTTAAAAAGACTCGTTCAGCTATATCAGGGTGGGATGATCTAATGTTGTATTGGCACTATTATTCAAGTAATGGTTTAGACGAAGCCAATCTTGTGACGAATGAATGGATGACGGATAATACGTGTATTACATGTATATGCAAGACGAGAACAACTTTTGTACTAGACCAACACGCTTAGCCGGATTATAACTATTCTAGTTCACAGGGCAACAGTCCGAAAGAAAGATATGTCATACTATCTGGATACATTAATCTGACTCCGAGGCGACAAGACTTTAGTCTTAGTCTTAATGTCACGTGCTTGTCAAAGAAGCAGCAAAAACAATATTTAGTTTTTGGATTGACCATGTAGGAGATCGAGCCACGGCCTCACCACACTCTGAATATATAAATTTATCTTTTGTGAGTTTTTTTCCATCTGTCAGTTTTTATGGTCACCACCAAAAAGTGTCAAATATTTAACATATTTCCAGGCAGTTTAAATCTTTATCTTGTAAAACTTTGTATTCATATATTTAAGTTGTTCCCACTGAAATAAGTACAATTCGTTGATATAAACTATCACTGTGGAGGTATCTACCGTACAATCGCAGTTCTTAAGGAAATGTTACTATCACTGGGACAGTATCTACCGTATACTCTCAGTTCTTAAGGCAATGTTACTATCACTGGGACGGTATCTACTGTATACTCTCAGTTCTTAAGGGCAATGTTACTATCACTGGGACGGTATCTACCGTACAATCTCAGTTCTTAAGGCAATGTTACTATCACTGGGACGGTATCTACGGTACAATCTCAGTTCTTAAGGCAATTTTACTATCACTGGGACGGTATCTACCGTATACTCTCAGTCAGTTGGTATGGTCACCACCAAAAAGTGTCAAATATTTTACATATTTCCAGGCAGTTTAAATATCTATCTTGTAAAACTTTGTATTCATATATTTAAGTTGTTCCCACTGAAATAAGTAAAATTCGTTGATATATACTATCACTGTGGAGGTATCTGCCATAAACTTTCAGTTTTAATTGCAATGTTACTATCACTGGGACAGTATCTACCGTATACTCTCAGTTCTTAAGGCAATGTTACTATCACTGGGACGATATCTACCGTATACTTTCAGTTCTTAAGGCACTGGGACGGTATCTACCGTACAATCTCAGTTCTTAAGGCAATGCTACTATCACTGGGACGGTATCTACGGTACAATCTCAGTTCTTAAGGCAATGTTACTATCACTGGGACGGTATCTACCGTATACTCTCAGTTCTTAAAGCAATGTTACTATCACTGGGACAGTATCTACCGTATACTCTCAGTTCTTAGGGCAATGTTACTATCACTGGGACGGTATCTACCGTATACTCTCAGTTCTTAAGGCAATGTTACTATCACTGGGACGGTATCTACCGTATACTCTCAGTTCTTAAGACAATGTTACTATCACTGGGACGGTATCTTCCGTATACTCTCAGTTCTTAAGGCAATGTTACTATCACTGGGACGGTATATACCATTAACTGTCAGTTCTTAAGGCAATGTTACTATCACTGGGACGGTATCTACCGTACACTCTCAGTTCTTAAGGCAATGTTACTATCACTGGGACGGTATCTACCGTATACTCTCAGTTCTTAAGGCAATGTTACTATCACTTTATTTTTGGTCCCGTTTTCAAATTGGTCTACATTAAGGTCCAAAGGGTCCAAAATTAAACTAAGTTTGATTTTAACAAAATTGAATTCTTAAGGTTCTTTGATATGCTGAATCTAAACATGTATTTAGATTTTGATTATGGGCCCAGTTTTCAAGTTGGTCCAAATCGGGGTCCAAAATTAAACTTTGTTTGATTTCAACAAAATTGAATATATGGGGTTCTTTGATATGCTGAATCTAACCATGTATTTAGATTTTTGATTTTTGGGCCCGTTATCAATTTTTTCCACATTGAGGTCAAAAGGGTCAAAATTAAACTTTGTTTGATTTCATCAAAATTGAATTATTGGGGTTCTTTGATATGCGAATCTAACCGTGTATTTAGATTCTTAATTTTTGGTCCCGTTTACAAATTGGTCTACATTAAGGTCCAAAGGGTCCAAAATTAAACTTAGTTTGATTTTAACAAAATTGAATTCTTAGGGTTCTTTGATATGCTGAATCTAAACATGTATTTAGATTTTTGATTATTGGCCCAGCTTTCAAGTTGGTCCAAATCGGGGTCCAAAATTAAACTTTGTTTGATTTCAACAAAATTGAACATATGGGGTTCTTTGATATGCTGAATCTAACCATGTATTTAGATTTATGATTTTTGGGCCCGTTATCAACTTTGTCCACATTAAGGTCAAAAGGGTCCAAAATTAAACTTTGTTTGATTTCATCAAAATTGAACTCTTGGGGTTCTTTGATATGCTGAATCTAACCATGTATTTAGATTTGGATATTGGACCATAATAGGTGAATGTCAATTGAAAATTTTTAAGTTCTTAGACCACATTCATTCTGTGTCAGAAACCTATGCTGTGTCAAATATTTAATCACAATCCAAATTCAGAGCTGTATCAAGCTTGAATGTTGTGTCCATACTTGCCCCAACTGTTCAGGGTTCGACCTCTGCGGTCGTATCAAGCTGCGCCCTGCGGAGAATTTTATTTTCATTGGCTTAAAGTTGCTGTCAAATCCACAGTTGACCAGGCGTAACTAAGGAGGGACCCGCCATTTTGAATTGATTGAATCAACAAATGTTCGATTACTTCTATATAATCGAAAATAAAACAACACCTACCTCGAATTCGCTGTTTTAATGTAATTCTATCCGAATTTGAATCGTACAGGTAACGTAATAATCTCCAGTTTGTAAGTTTTCATTTGTATGACGTCATGTTTAGCCATAGCGTCTTTGCGCCAAAATCATTCATAAAGTTTCATGGATTTTTTTATTTGTCAAATTTAGACATTTTTCAGGTTTTATCGTATTATTTCTTTTTGTAATGCATTAGAATCGGAATAACAGTACTGTAGTTGAAGAGTTGCCACCGTCAATTTTGATTTGACGGTCGCAAATCTCCGTTTTACTGTCTCGCTTCGCGTCGCCAGTAAAACTGCATTTGCGACGTCAAATCTACAATTGACGGTGGCAACTCTTCAACTACAGTACTGTTATTCATAAATTGAAATTTCCACCATGGAATGTTGCATTGGTGAATAGACCACTCATAGCGGGATGTAATTTGAAAAATTAAAATTTCCTTTGTAAATTGACTGTTTACTGTTGTTACTAACAGTTGATTGAGTCTGTGTTGATGTTATTGTCTCTAATACTGGTGAGGTATTTTCTTTATTATCTGATTTAGTAACTGTAGGATGCTGTAATTCTCTTGTTGAAGATAGCATTAGAGATGTTTTTTTGTTGTTCCAAGCTTGTTTTGGAGTACGACAGCAAACTGTTAACATTTTGTGTCCTGTTCTTTGTACAATTTCTGTGTCTTGCACTCCATTGTCTTTTGTTTTGGATTGAACCCTTCCTTGCACTGTGGCCAGTGAGTCTTTTATCGTTATTGGGTAGTGCTTCCGTGGCCATATCTTTTATTATTTTAGAAATTGATTTAGTTCCAAGTCTTAGGTTTTTGTACCAAAGAATTTTTGATTCATAGTTATTATCCTGAAACGTTGAAGCCTGAATATAAAAAGGGGAATCCTCTTTTTTCATGGTTTCTGGTCTTTTTTGTCGAAAAAGTTTATATTGAAACACAGGACATCTGGTGCGGTCAATTTTGTTTTCTACTGCGATTGGTCCTGATTTTCTTAGATTTGTTATATTATCGCCCTGTCTTGTTTTGTCTGCCTTTCACGACAATACTGAAGGTATTCGTCTCCATTTGTGTCAACTTTTAGTGATATATCACCCCATTATAAATTATAATGTTCAGTTACTCCTCTTAAACCAAAATGGTAATTGTTATTAATATATACTGCGTTTATAAGAGAGCGAGGGCTATTTGACCCCATAACTTTTTTCATATAAAATTTGTTGAGATCGTCATCTGTCAAAGGGTCTGCAGCATTGGGTTTATTACCAAGACCAAGTGATTTTAAGCTTTTAAATTTTGCGCTCAGAGTCTGACGACTTTTGTGGAACTCGTCATCAGTTATAATGTTACATTCATACTCATTATCCTTTAAATGTCGGCTAATGCTCTGCTGTATTGACTTAAGAGATGATGGTTCATATTCAAAAGTACCATTTGTTTGTTTTTCCTTCGTGGCGCTAAGAAAGAAAAAACTAAGATATCTGTCCAACTGTTGTGGTGGTATTTGTTCAATGTTTCTTTTTTCATCATGTTTTGATTTTAAGAACAATTGGAAAATTTTCAAATCAGACTTTGTTTTCTTGGAAGTATTTTATTAAGTTGCTCTTGAAGGAAGGAGTCTATATCAGCATCTGTTACATCTCTGAAACGGTCACTCTCTGATGCTTTTGCTAAGGATGTTGTGCCAAAAGATCCAGTTTGATCACTGTCAGTTTTAGTTTTCTTGTTTTCTTTTGCATTTTCCTTTTGTTTTCATTTGTGGCACTTTGTTTTGAATTTTGTGAACATTTACAGGGAGATATTTATATCTAGTGCTTGAATTTGGTTTTGAAAAGTCCCAGTAACTGCATGAAGGGCTGTCCATTTCACTTAATAATGTATTTGTGTCTGAATTGTCTCCGATTCCCATGATTCACTCTCGCTCTCTGTATCAGTGGCCATTTGTGTGTTTGTTTTGTTTTGTTTTGTTTCAGCAGACGAAATAAGTGCTTTAGACTTGTCTGGAAAAGGGTGTTTGAGCTCTGATAGAACTTTTCATAATTTATTGTAAAATATGTTAGCTTTGCTGTTATTAAACACAAGTGCAGTTAAACAATTTAGATTTAATTTGTTATAGGTTTTACTGTGAATAATTGGTTTATACTGTAAATATAGTTTTAATCGTTAAATTTTCCACCCCGCTTTGTTGACATTTGTTTCCGTAGACTGATCTCAATGTAGGTCATACCAGGAGTTCATGTAAGGTCACAGAGTTCAATTTAAAAAAAAGTAGTCCCGGCAGACGTTATTTAGAATCGGTGGGACACGTTTTACTATTGCTTATTCAAGCATAAAGGTAAATTTGGCAACATAAAATTGCGCAATGCAAAATTGGTATGCAAGGGTAATTTATTTGGTCAAATCATCTTTGTATGTGATATGATATCATTACAATGATGGAATAAATGTTGGGAGAATTTGTTGATATTTCCACCTCAAGTTGATAATGTCTCCTCAGAGCACGCGCTGTCGTGATACGAGTTTTACGGATACGTTGAGGAAACAGATATAGCCGTAGGGAAGGATGATAATCTACTTTATCAATTGTGACCGTAGTTTCCAGTTTTCATTTAACAAACAATAAAGTTTAAACACCAAATTCTTGAACATGTTTGAATAAGTGATACAAATTGTGACATATTAGACCAAGAACAAAAATATTTAGACAAAAATCTTAGACGCAAATGTCAATAGGCTGGACAGATCATTACAAAATGATATTCATTTTCAATGGTTTTCATATTGCAACATTGACATAGTCTTTCAGTACGAGGTACGTTATTCAATCTTCAATTTCAATGTTGAGTTTTAGTGAACCAATTCTAAGTTGTGTTAAGAGTCTAACATTAATATAAAAAGTAAATATTTTCCAAACAAAAGTCAGTTTTAAACATTTTCAAAACATCCAATTTTTCACAATCCAACATACTAGAACGCCAGCTTTGTATGAACTGGTCATAGAGACGTATTTTCAAAACATCATATGAAAATGTTACATTTTCTTGATTATGTACCATAAAAAAATTTAACCAAGATCATTAAACAAGGTACGAACATTTGACGCCCAGTTTGATTTACCATTCTCATCATCATCAACTAACATTTTATATACATCAAATACAATAGGAGGTTTCTTGGTAACAATGTTTAAACAATATTTAAGTTTGCTTTGTTTTCTAATAATATGCATTGGTAAATGACCAAGTTCACCGATAACAGCACATATAGGTGAATTTTTACCAACTTTAAGTACAAATCTACAAAATTATTTTAAACCAATTCAATATCTTTGGCATGATGGAAACCCCATATCTCAGAACCGTAACTCAAGATCGATCCAACAAGACTATCGAACATTTTACATTTCTGTTGAGTTGATATTTATAGCATCTTAAATGAATTAAAGAGTGACGCAAGTGCTTTATTACCTTTTGGGATAATCTCTTTTGGGTTTGCTGAAATTTTCCGTTGTAGTGAAATATATTTCATTCTCTTCGGCCCATGTTATTAGACGTGTGTTTAAAATATAAGTAAAAGTTTTGAAAATATACTGACAAGTATGATTGGTCTGTAATTATTCGGGTTTGACAAGTCTCCTTTTTCGGCACAGATATAACAATTCCATCACTCCAATTTTCAGGGTTATAACCATTATCAAACAAAAAGTTAAAAAATGTCAGTAGAATAGGCACAAAAAGTTCGAAATCGGACATGAACATTTCTCCTATAATGTTATTGAATGCAGGACTTTTAGCCATTCGAAGGTTGTTAATTGCGTCTTTAATTTCTAAATCTGTGATAGCGCAGTCGAGTTCATCAATTGTTAAATTGTTCATATTTGGATCTTTCATTAAAGGGATAGTAGCTACAATTTTGACAAAATTATGACCAAGTTTTAAAGCTGCTAAAATCAAAGATATGTAATTTAAATTTACAATAAGATCGCTGGAATGTTTATATAAAGTACAGAAGTGTTAATAATTGATAATTAATATCGTGCAGCGTGCCTTTTCATCTCATTAATTATGCATCGGGTTGACTTCCCGAACTTTGCCGACACATCTCTACCAAGATATAAATAAATATGAACATGTGCTATTGTTTTCTTACGTATTTGACAATTTCATTAGATTAAACGTACATATTTGAAACCATTTATCAAATTATGTAAACAACAAAATATACCAAATCCCTGCATATTATTCGAACCCAAGGTTCTCCAACAATGACGATATTATACACTTGTTTTATATTTGTATGACAAAACAATGCCGATAACGTATACACGTGTTTGTGAATTGAATTGGGGCTTTCATGCAGGGTACACCGGAAGAATAATATTAAATTGTAAGAAGTTGATTTTTAATGTCTTCTAAGTTGTGAGATCACTGCTCTTAAATTTATAAAGATATTTTGGACAATAATGATTTGAACACGTCGCGATTTATTTTCATGTGATCTGGATTCGAAAAGTTCAGAAATGTTTTTTACATTTCGCAAACCGTCGTAATGTCGACTACTTATATAATGACTTTATCTGCGTGACAGGTGTTTGTAAATGATTGTAATGACCGATCTCATCGCCGTTATTTATTTTCAATTTAAAATAACTTGTCTGCACCTCTTTACTATTTCTTTTTCTCGCAGAAACTGTAAACACACGTTCCATTTCCGCGATAACATTCCTCTGTTCGACATTTTCCCTTCGAGGGACAACTTGCGATTGCGCATTGGGAACTGCGGAGTTAAGGTCAACATAGGTCATATGAATAAGGGTTGGCTTAACATCGAATTTTTGTCTGTAGACAAAAATTAAATTCAGGTGTAAAACGTTAAAAAGCTTCTAAATGCTGATTGGAAAGTAAACAGTGATGGTTTTATTCATTCTAAACAAACCTTTTGTACAAAATCCGGCATATAGATTAGAAAAATAATTTTAATGAAAATCGTAGCTACTATCCGTTTAAATTTCGAATTTCTGACGATATTTCCTTTTGATCACCACCCAAAACGACTTTAAAATGCTTGTACATACTACCCGCATCAACTCTACACGATGATTTATTTTTCCGTCTGATTTTTGACCAAAATGTTTTTGGCTCCGTTTTTGCTAGTTTACACAATTCATACCTTTCGATTTTTTATACTGAAATTTTGCAGAACGTTTAGTCTTGTTATATTTTGTTCTTGTCAGAATATATAATTGTTTGTTTGCTTCATTTCCATTACGTAGAAAAATATTACGAACTGAATTAAACATAGCTTTCTCTAATTTACATCTCTGGTTGAACCACTTATTATTTTTTTACTGTCGAATTAAATTCTTAGATAGATATATATATGATTATCATATTTTAAAATAGTTTTCCATGAATTGATTAACTAAACAAGAGCTCAAATTAAATGAATAAAAAAAGGATAGACTTTCTGACGGTGAATTGGCCTCATTTGAATTTTTTTTTTAAATCTGTTCGCCCTGTAAAATGTTAAAATTTGGAAGATATTAAGAAA
Source organism: Mytilus coruscus (assembly GCA_017311375.1). Classification (NCBI taxonomy): domain Eukaryota; kingdom Metazoa; phylum Mollusca; class Bivalvia; order Mytilida; family Mytilidae; genus Mytilus; species Mytilus coruscus. The sequence goes on along the minus strand of CM029601.1, from coordinate 6,562,615 downwards.
CAAAAGTTCCAATCTCTTAGCCAGGGCCAAAGTTTACCTGATATGGTTTCGGCTATTCTGTTTAATAGATATAAGAAGATGTGGTACGAGTGCCAATGAGACAACTCTCCATCCAAGTCAAAATTTATAAATGTAAGTTCCTTTTGGAGCTCAAGTATTTATAAAGCTCCGGGTTTTAATTTTGGTTTTGATCGTTCCTGGTGGAAGTCAAAACCAGAATATCGCTTCAGACGAACCAAGTTTATAAAGTGTAATTTTTATTTTCTAGCACTGGATGGTAATGCTACTGGTGGATCGTTAGTCACCGATGGTAACATCAGTCTAGTAGTCACTGTTGTGCCACACAGTAACATGATTTATTATATACACTTCCTAAAATTTTTGTTGAAAATTTAGAAATTATCAATAAACTAAATTTCTAACAGTCTGATGCGAATTTGACCTTAAAAGCATGTTTTGGCTTAGGTCTCTTTTGTCATGTAGTACCTCCAGTATTTATACATCAACAGCTTTCTATTTTATCATGTAGTACCTCAAGTATTTATACAGCAACAGCTTTCTATTTTGTCATGTAGAACCTCAAGTATTTATACAGCAACAGCTTTCTATTTTGTCATGTAGTACCTCAAGTATTTATACAGTAACAGCTTTCTATTTTGTCATGTAGTACCTCAAGTATTTATACAGCAACAGCTTTCTATTTTGTCATGTAGTACCTCAAGTATTTATACAGCAACAGCTTTCTATTTTGTCATGTAGTACCTCAAGTATTTATACAGCAACAGCTTTCTATTTTGTTTTAGTAATCCTTATGAAGGCGAATACAGAAAAGCGTTTCGTAGGAGGCGCATTTATAAAATGTTTTTATTTATTATTTTAACATTTAATTCCAGTTCTTTCAATGAAATGTAGTGGTAATGACACTAACGATTTACTTTGAATTTATAACTAACATGCCGAATTATTGAATTCGGGAATAAGTCATCACGACCAGTTTATTCGGTTAATGGTGTCGTTAATGAGCAATTGTGTAAAGGAAATGGCAAAATTTATTCTTTAACGAACTGTATAAAATGCAAGAGTTGTCTCTCTTCCAGTGGTTTTAAGTGCTGTCTTATATATTCCATCTGTAGAATTTTAACACTCCGACATGATCATTTTTTAATCAAGTATTATGATAACTATATTAGACGTAAGTAACTAGCCCTAAGATATTAAACAGTACGTATACTTATCATTTATCATTTTAACTTTAATTTCAGGTGAACAAAAGCAAAGCTTAACAGATATATTGTGATAATTAGAAATAGAAAATGAAAAGAACTACTCGATATTCTTCTTTAAACAGTTTGTATATAAACTCATCATAGATACCAGGATTGAAATTTTGTACGCCAGACGCTTTTCGTCTACAAACGATTCATCAGTAACGCTCGTATAAAAAAGTTAAAAAGGCCAAATATATATTAGACCCCCCCTTCCCAAATAAAATTAAAAAAAAGACTCGTTCAGCTATATCAGGGTGGGATGATCTAATGTTGTATTGGCACTATTATTCAAGTAATGGTTTAGACGAAGCCAATCTTGTGACGAATGAATGGATGACGGATAATACGTGTATTACATGTATATGCAAGACGAGAACAACTTTTGTACTAGACCAACACGCTTAGCCGGATTATAACTATTCTAGTTCACAGGGCAACAGTCCGAAAGAAAGATATGTCATACTATCTGGATACATTAATCTGACTCCGAGGCGACAAGACTTTAGTCTTAGTCTTAATGTCACGTGCTTGTCAAAGAAGCAGCAAAAACAATATTTAGTTTTTGGATTGACCATGTAGGAGATCGAGCCACGGCCTCACCACACTCTGAATATATAAATTTATCTTTTGTGAGTTTTTTTCCATCTGTCAGTTGGTATGGTCACCACCAAAAAGTGTCAAATATTTAACATATTTCCAGGCAGTTTAAATCTTTATCTTGTAAAACTTTGTATTCATATATTTAAGTTGTTCCCACTGAAATAAGTACAATTCGTTGATATAAACTATCACTGTGGAGGTATCTACCGTACAATCGCAGTTCTTAAGGAAATGTTACTATCACTGGGACAGTATCTACCGTATACTCTCAGTTCTTAAGGCAATGTTACTATCACTGGGACGGTATCTACTGTATACTCTCAGTTCTTAAGGGCAATGTTACTATCACTGGGACGGTATCTACCGTACAATCTCAGTTCTTAAGGCAATGTTACTATCACTGGGACGGTATCTACGGTACAATCTCAGTTCTTAAGGCAATTTTACTATCACTGGGACGGTATCTACCGTATACTCTCAGTCAGTTGGTATGGTCACCACCAAAAAGTGTCAAATATTTTACATATTTCCAGGCAGTTTAAATATCTATCTTGTAAAACTTTGTATTCATATATTTAAGTTGTTCCCACTGAAATAAGTAAAATTCGTTGATATATACTATCACTGTGGAGGTATCTGCCATAAACTTTCAGTTTTAATTGCAATGTTACTATCACTGGGACAGTATCTACCGTATACTCTCAGTTCTTAAGGCAATGTTACTATCACTGGGACGATATCTACCGTATACTCTCAGTTCTTAAGGCACTGGGACGGTATCTACCGTACAATCTCAGTTCTTAAGGCAATGCTACTATCACTGGGACGGTATCTACGGTACAATCTCAGTTCTTAAGGCAATGTTACTATCACTGGGACGGTATCTACCGTATACTCTCAGTTCTTAAGACAATGTTACTATCACTGGGACGGTATCTACCGTATACTCTCAGTTCTTAAGTTCTTAAGGCAATGTTACTATCACTGGGACGGTATATACCATTAACTGTCAGTTCTTAAGGCAATGTTACTATCACTGGGACGGTATCTACCGTATACTCTCAGTTCTTAAGGCAATGTTACTATCACTGGGACGGTATCTACCGTATACTCTCAGTTCTTAAGGCAATGTTACTATCACCGGGACGGTATCTACCGTATACCTTCAGTTCTTAAGGCAATGTAACTATCACTGGGACGGTATTTACTGTATACTCTCAGTTCTTAAGGCAATGTTACTATCACTGGGACGGTATCTACCGTATACTCTCAGTTCTTAAGGCAATGTTACTAACACTGGGACGGTATCTACCGTATACTCTCAGTTCTTAAGGCAATGTCACTATCACTGGGACGGTATCTACCGTATACTCTCAGTTCATAAGGCAATGTTACTATCACTGGGACGGTATCTACCGTATACTCTCAGTTCTTAAGGCAATGTTACTATCACTGGGACGGTATCTACCGTACAATCTCAGTTCTTAAGGCAATGTAACTATCACTGGTGAGGTATCTGCCATTAACTGTCAGTTCTGAAGGCAATATTACTATAACTGGGACAGTATCTACCGTATACTCTCAGTTCTTAAGGCAATGTTACTATCACTGGGATGGTATATACCATTAACTGTCAGTTCTTAAGGCAATGTTACTATCACTGGGACGGTATCTACCGTATACTCTCAGTTCTTAAGGCAATGTTACTATCACTGGGACGGTATCTACCGTATACTCTCAGTTCTTAAGGCAATGTTACTATCACCGGGACGGTATCTACCGTATACCTTCAGTTCTTAAGGCAATGTAACTATCACTGGGACTGTATTTACCGTATACTCTCAGTTCTTAAGGCAATGTTACTATCACTGGGACGGTATCTACCGTATACTCTCAGTTCTTAAGGCAATGTTACTATCACTGGGACGGTATCTACCGTATACTCTCAGTTCTTAAGGCAATGTCACTATCACTGGGACGGTATTTACCGTATACTCTCAGTTCATAAGGCAATGTCACTATCACTGGGACGGTATCTACCGTATACTCTCAGTTCTTAAGGCAATGTTACTATCACTGGGACGGTATCTACCGTACAATCTCAGTTCTTAAGGCAATGTAACTATCACTGGTGAGGTATCTGCCATTAACTGTCAGTTCTGAAGGCAATATTACTATAACTGTGACAGTATCTGCCATAAACTTTAAGTTTTAAAGGCAATATTACTTTCACTGTGTAGGTATCTTCCATTAAGGAACTCTCAGTTCCAAAGGCAATATTACTATAACTGAGACGGTATTTGCCATTAACTGTCAGTTCTAAAGGCAATATTACTATCACCGGGGAGGTATCTGCTATAAACTGTCAGTTTCAAAAGGCAATATTACTACCATCGGGGAGATATCTGCCATTAAATATCAGTTCTAAAGGCAATATTACTATCACTGGGACGGTATCTGCTATAAACTGCATTAAAATCTCAATTCCTCCCGAAGCACGATAAAAATATGCAATGTTATAAAACTTGCACAAGTTAAATAATGATTTTATATTGTAGATTTTCACATCCTAAATTTTTGTTACTGTACCAAAACTAAGGCTATATCCACCAAAACAACATCAACAACGAATATTGACAGATTGTTTTTGCTCTTTTGTTTCGGAAATTGCTTTGATGATCGCATTAGGTTCATGCGTTCATCTGCCACATATATATAGTAAAGGAACATATATGGACATTAACAAACAATCAAGCCACCATTCCTTTTTTACGCATGTATAACAACACGATACGTTATGGAATTACATGTACTAAAATATAGAAAAAGAAGATATGGTATGATTGCCAATGAGACAACATTTCATCAGAGACCAAATGAGATAGAAGTTACCAACTACAACCCAGATTAAGCACACAAAATCCCGCTCAAATTTTTCATGTCCATTGCATTGTATTTCCAGCTCATTCTTTTATTTTAAAATGGCATATAACTGGCATTATTTTCATCAATATAAGTGAATCATCTTCTATTTAGATATATTGAGTGTCACGTCCAGGTATATTGTGACAAGGTGACTCAGCTTCAGAGATTCTTAACTTACCTGTTTTATCAATATTCTATGAGTTCTGTAAATTAAAACTTGACACAATGACTCAGTCTTAACCAATCAAATTACATTTTAACGATATTTATTGGTTCCTGGACATTTTCCTGATAGAATTAGTTCCATCAAGTACTTTTATTACTGGCTAATGAAATGAATGACGCATAGATCAGTGTAAAGCACGAATACGTAAGAATATATTTAGCATCAACTCCTTTCAGGAAAAAAATGACATAAGCTTGATAACATCAGCATGGATATACAAAGTTGATGTTTCGGAATTTTGACATGGTTGCCTCATATCTGATGAATGGAAACATCTTATCAGGATTGACATAAATGTTAGATGATATATACGTAATTGACATTCATAATGTCAAAGCTGCTGTTCAAAAGACATTTTTCTTCCTCAGAAAGTTAGAACTGGGTATCAATCCATCAGTTCTAGTTCGTCTTTACATCCATAGTTAGATTACAATAAATTAACACCTCTGTTCGGGAGATTTTTTTCCGGATGGATAATTTATTTTCAATTGTTGTTACGCATGCTTATTTTTTTTCCGCGGCTGTGCCGCGAGAACATTTATTTTCACTTTTGTACACATTTGATTCCTGCATTTTGTGTTGCAGAATATTCATTTTCATCCTGTCTTGTGCAAAGTTATTTATTTTTAGTTCTTACCAGGCCCAGTTTTTTTTATTTTCAAAATACTCCTGCAACCCTCCCACAAGAATATCAAATGGTTATCCCTTTTATTGACCATGCACTGACTTGGGTTTGCTGATTCTACAGGGCCGCAACTAAAGATAAACTAATGGACTAATTGATTTGTCAGTAATCATGTTAATTTTAGGAAAGTGGTTTTTCAGCTCATTGCAGTTCAATTTAGAACTTATTATGTATGTTGTTAATCATGATAATAGTTGGATGTAGTTTCTGTCTTGGGTTACTGTTTAATGTATCCATTCCAGTCATTCTGATTTAATACTTAAACTATGTTGGGTTGTTTTTTATTATGTCCAAATGTGCTGATATTGCATACATGTATTGTAAGGAGTTAGACTATAATAATAAAGTCTACCTGTCTATTATTTTCTCTTTTTTTTACAATGAAGTTGATTGTATTTTGATTCTTCTCGTGTAAATACTATCTTTCTTTATTTTTCAAAATCCCTTTTCCGTATTTCAGTAAGAACTTAACAATTAAATGAAATAGAATTTTAACTAAAACTGATACTTGAAAAGTATGATTTGTGCTTTATCATCTTTGTAATTGAGGTCAATTATTGAATATATATTTTACAGGAGGTGTTAAGTAATTTCAATTTGTAAAATAGTTATAACTTAACAATAAATATAGTCCTTTCATCCACAATGATATCAGATGAAAGTTGCTACCCCATAGGCGGATATCATTACGCTTTAAAAGATAGTACACATGTATCTTATTGTACTATAGTAACTTGATAAATGAGACTGATGTCCATGTGGTGATTTAATACTGTCGTTAAGCGGGTTCCTTTGACAGCTGCAGTATTGTACATTGTTTGTCCATTTGTCAAAGTGATGTGACCTGACCCCTAAAACTGACCCCTACCCGACACATCTACTTTTCACATCAGTGATGAATTCATCGTCTGTCAAAGGGTTTAATAGAATACTGTATTAAATAAGATAATTCGGAACATTTGGAAATTATCTATTTGTATTCGGCGATTTTCAACGTGATAAATAAATTTTATTGACGTTTTTACGGCCGATTATTTTGGAACCTAGTGGTGACAAGAAGTTGTGATAGAAGTGAAAACAAACGTTGTGTAGTTGATGTATGAACTATCAGATAATAATGGTTCTGTTAAAATTTTAAAGCAAATGTTTTAACCGCGTTTTCAATCATTAACCTTTTTCTATTAATATTGACATTTTTCTGTATAAAATTCTCGTTATTCGCTGGATGAAAAAAGAAAAGATTAAAGAGTTTCACTGTTCATTCTGTATAAAATTAAGGCAAAATGATATGATTGCCAATGAGACGCTAGAGACCAAAGCACGAGGATGTTAACAACTATAGGTTACCGTACGGCCTTCAACAAAGACCAAAACTGTACTGTTAAGAAAGTAAGTTATAAAAGGCCCCGGTATGACAAAAATTAAAACAAGAAACAAGAAACAAATACGACAGACAGCAACCAACGGCAACAATTCAATTACATTGTCCGGACTTTGGACAGGCATACAAAGATTTTTTTTGGGGGTAAACAGGTTAACTTGATAGAGACACATATACCTATATCAACAGCAAATTAACAGAATGTTCACTTTCAAAGTCTGAGTAACAGCACTATTCTGCCATTAACTATGTTCCATGTAATGTCGGCAGGATCCATTTCATTGGACCAATCCACTGTATAATTTGAGATAAAATCTGCAAAAACACTATATGTGAAATCCACAGATATTCATTTACAATGATAATAACAAGAACGATAAAAATGAGTTTCGATCACAAATTTTCCAGTGAACACACACGATTTCATTTTTTCGATTTTTCACATCATTGTGGACAAATAAATTCACAACATATTCAAATTCAAACGAAAAATCGTTAACGCTAAGCAACTACAATTACAAAAATGCAAATATTTATGAACCGCCCTTTTAAGATTGCCTCAAGATTTCTTAAAGTAATTGTCTTGGGAGCAAAATATTAAACACAACTAAGGGAACATAACTATGATATTATTGGTATTTTTTTCTTGTTTATCTCTGGTGTTTGGTGAATCTGCGTTTCTTAAAATAAAGAACTGATGTTGAAAAAGCTGTGAAACAGGAGTTAGACAAGTTCCTTCCTCTCTCACTAAATAACTCAAAATTTGGTGACTATGTTGGACGCATCTATCCAGATACAGTTAAGTCTGCTTAATATCTTGACTTACATCTAGAAATTGACAATGAGGACCGGTTGAAAACAAAACTTTACGACAAAAGGGATGATTTCAGCTTCCCAATTGTGAACTTTTCATTTCTATGTAGCAACATTCCAGCAGCGCCTGCATACGGAGTATATATCTAACAGCTGATACGATATTTCAGGACTTGTATTTCCTATTATGATTTCCTTGATAGAGGGTTGCTGCTCACAAGGAAGCTATTAAAAATCAAGAGTTCCAAGTGGAGAAGTTGAAGTCATCCCTTCGTAAATTTTACGGACGCCATCACGAGTCGGTTGACCGTTATGGAATATCCGTTTCACAGATGATAGCGGATATGTTCCAATTGTCATAACTACAATCCCGTCCCCCTTTCCCCGAATGTGACTTACCGAATTTGACTTATTACAGGGTTTGTACTAACATGATCAACACGACGGGTGGCACATGTGGAGCAGGATCTGCTTACCCTTTCGGAGCACCTGAGATCACCTCCAATTTTTGGTGGGGTTCGTGTTGCTCAGTCTTTAGTTTTCTATGTTGTGTTTTGCGTACTGTTGTTTGTCTGTTGGTCTTTTTTCTTTTTTAGCCATGGCGTTGATAGTTTATTTTTGACTTATGAGTTTGAATGTCCTTATCTTTCTTCACTTTTTTGAAGATGATATGGGCAAAATTTAAAGATCGAATGATAACTTGCAATAAGATAGATTTCGGTCTAAAATTCCTAGAAAATCCTCTTTTATTGAGTTGTTCAGACGGCAACATTCTCTTCCACACACACAGAGGCACTTGTCTCTGAATTTTTTTCCCCTATATACCTTAATATAACATAAGGTACTTAACTCCGTGAAAAAATTCTAACAAGTGTTATTTGAGGTATGTCTAATGAGTTACGAGTTTCTATTTTAGGCTCAAATTTTCCCATTCCATCAATGTCATTCAGACTCACTCTGGACTCTTCACATAAAATGAGATAACTCTAGAAAGAGATATGTATAAGAGAGGAGGAAAGATACCAAATGGACAATTATAATTAACCATTTACTGCGATCCTTATATTTCCAATCGGTTGCGGGTATACGAAATAATTACGGTTGACATAATTCGTTTTCAGGGAGGCATGAAACTTTCGGGTTGATGAATGATTCCGACAACTATGCATTTATCATACATGCATGTATGAAGCTCCATTAGAATCCGCCTCTGATTATATACATGTTGTACTACATAAATCCTTGATGTGAAAAATATCAGGACGATGTCTGACAGAAAGTCACATTCCTTTTAGGTGTGTTATACACCAATGTGTAGATAAAGGTTTTGCCCGAGGTTTTGCCAAATAAAGCTAAGGTAATCTCTTCCTAGGGTAGATAATCTTATTATTTCGAAAAAATCGATGCTATAGTTAACAATTAATTTATAATTATGACCATATCAATGATATTTCACATTTCTCACCCATCATCATCCTTCAGAACCTACCTATAGTATTAAATGTTAATTTGTTTCCGTTTGAATATGCATAAAATGTTTGCTATTGGACATTTAGCAACCAACAATCAATGCACTCACTTCAGGACGTTCCTGTAATTTGTGTGATATCGACTTATTAAACTGTTTATGTTTCAGTCGGGTGGTTCTATCGATGTTTCAGTCGGGTGGTTCTATCGATGTTTCAGTCGGGTGGTTAATCGATGTTTCAGTCAGGTGGTTCTATCGATGTTTCAGTCGGGTGGTTCTATCGATGTTTCAGTCGGGTGGTTCTATCGATGTTTCAGTCGGGTGGTTCTATCGATGTTTCAGTCGGGTGGTTCTATCGATGTTTCAATTCGAATGTCGTCCATATAACATCGACTTTAAACCTTTAATTCAATTACAGAAGTTTAGGTACTGAACCAAGATGAAAGCTAGTAAGCGTGAGTTTATCTGACTTCTTGATATATACGTCTGGATAATTTATTCCTTTTCCCTGTTTACTGATCTTTACAGCTTTGGTTCATTCAATACATCTCTGTAGATAGCAAAAAAAGAAGTGGAACTACAATATTACTGATCTTTACAGCCTTTTAGCTTATACCATCACTTGGCGTCCGTCGTCGTCCGTCGCCTGTCGTCGTCGTCGTCCGTTGTCGTCGTAAACTATTTCAAGAATTCCTCTGAAACTATTGGGCCAAATACCTTCAAACTTTAACTGAATGTTCCCTAGGGTATCTAGTTTATGTTTTGATCCATCAACAAACATGGCCGCCATGGCTAAAAATAGAACATAGAGGTCAAATGCAGTTTGGCTTATATCTCAAAAACTAAAGCATTTAGAGCAAATCTGACTAGGGTAAAAATGATTTATAGGTCAAGATCTATCAGCCCTGAAATTTTCAGACGAACCGAACAACCCATTGTTGGGTTGCTGCCACTAAATTGGTAATTTTAAGGACATTTTGCAGTTTTTGGTTATTATCTTGAATATTATTATAGATAGAGATAAACTGTAAACAGCAATAGTGTTCAGCAAAGTAAGATCTATAAAAGAGTTAAAATAACCAAAATTGTCAATTGACCCCTTAAGGAGTTATTGCCCTTTAAAGACAATTTTACACAATTTGTTCATCATGTTTGCTAACATTTAAAACTCTTCTCCTCTGAAACTACTGGACATTATACTTCTAAACTTTAACTGAATGTTCCTTTGGGTAACTGGTTTATAAATTGTATCCGAAGTTTTGTTCCATTAACAAACATGGCCGCCATGGCTAAAACTAGAACATAGGGGTCACATGCAGTTTTTGGCTTTTATCTCAAAAACTATAGCAGTAAGAGCAAAAGTGACAAGGAGTCAAAGTGATGAATAAGTCAAAATCTATCTGCTATGAAATTTTCAGACCAATTGGACCACCCATTGTAGGGTTACTGTCCGAAATAGTTTATTTTTATGAAATTTTACTGTTTTTGGTTATTATCTTTAATATTATAATAGAGAGAAAGTGTAAATGGCAAAAATGTTCAGCTAAGTAGGATCTACAAATAAGTCAAATGATCAAAATAGTCAATTGACTCCTTAAGGAGTTATTGCCCTTGAAACGTTTATTTTTTACATTTTTTCGTGCAAGTCTATTACTTTTTCAAAAATCTTCTTCTCTGAAACTACTGGACCAAATACTTCCAAACTTTAACTGAATGTTCCTTAGTGTATCTAGTTTGTAAATTGTGTCTGAAGTTTTGATCCATCAACAAACATGGCCACCATGGCTAAAAATAGAACATAGGGGACAAAAGCAGTTTTTGGCTTATATCTCAAAAACTACAGCAGTTAGAGCAAAATTGAAAGGAATTAAAGTGATAAATGGGTCATGATCTATTTGCTACACAAATGAATGTAAATTTTACTGTTTTTGGTTATTTTTTTTAATATTATAATAGATAGAGAGAAAGTATAAATGGCAATAAATGTTCAGCTAAGTAAGATCTACAAATAAGTCAACATGATCAAAATAGGCAATTGACCCCTAAAAGAGTTATTGCCCTTAAAGCGTTTTTTTTTTTTTTTTTTTACATTTTTTGTGAAAGTCTAATTACTTTTTAAAAAATCTTCTTCTCTGAAACTACTTGACCAAATACTTGTAAACTTTATTTGAATGTTCCTTAGGGTATCTAGTTTATAGATTGTATTCGGGGATTTGATCCATTTAAAAACATGGCGGCAGCTTCTAAAAATAGAACATAGGGGTCAAATGAAGTTTTTGGCTTTCATCTCAAAAACTAAAGCAGTAAGATCAAAACTGACATAGGTGAAAGTGTTAAACAGGTTTAGATCTACCTGTCAAGTAATCTTCAGACCAATAGGACAACTTATTGTTGGGTTACTGTCCAGAAATAGTTAATTTTTAGGAAATTTTACAGTTTTGGTTGTGTATTATCTTTGATATTATTATAGAAAGAGAGAAAGTGTAAATGACGAAATTGTTCAGCAAAGTAAGATCTGCAAATAAGTCAAATGCCTGAAACTGAAATTACAGGTGGGCGATTTCAGGCTCTCATGAGCCTCTTGTTCATTCAATACATCTCTGTAGATAGCATAAAAGAAGTGGAACTACAATATGTACATTTTAACCATACAGAAGTTGATTTAAATATCATCTATAACGCGTTTTAATAAAACTTCAGAGTTTGAACAGAATCAAACGGCTATGATGTTACAGGATATCTGAAATAATTCCCAGTGTCAGAGAATATTTTTTCCATTTAGTTAAAAAATTTAAAAAAGAAATGCAGGTCTGGAGATTCGAAACCCAAATGTTTCTAGAAATCTTAAGTCAAAGTATTATTAATCGAAAACCTTCTGTATAGTTTTACTTTCATTCTACACATTTGCAATTTCATTTTACTCATTTTCAACGACTTGCATCTAAGGAAATATTTAAAAGACAATTCCAATTAATTCAAACTTGCATCTACTTCGGATATTGATTATGAAAAGTTTTGACCGGTTGGCATTGAAAATTATAACACAGAGAAATGCTCCGTTCTTAAAACTCTCCTTCGCAATAAAGTTCTTGGTAACTTATTTAGGAAATATCATTCATCATAAATCAGTCAAATATAAAGTCATTGTACTATTCTACTGTAAAGTCATTGTACTATTCTACTGTAAAGTCATTGTACTATTCTACTGTAAAGTCATTGTACTATTCTACTGTAAAGTCATTGTACTATTCTACTGTAAAATCATTATTCTACTGTAAAGTCATTGTACTATTCTACTGTAAAGTCATTGTACTATTCTACTGTAAAGTCATTGTACTATTCTACTGTAAAGTCATTGTACTATTCTACTGTAAAGTCATTGTACTATTCTACTGTAAAATCATTATTCTACTGTAAAGTCATTGTACTATTCTACTGTAAAGTCATTGTACTATTCTACTGTAAAGTCATTGTACTATTCTACTGTAAAGTCATTGTACTATTCTACTGTAAAGTCATTGTACTATTCTAAGTATATATTTAAATATTTTGTTACCTTCAAATATACAATAAGTTATATTGAATTCTTAATGAGTTAAAGCTGGTATTGTCATCGCTTCAAATTGAAATTAAACATCTTCATAGGCCAAAGAATCGTTTCATCATCTATCTATTAACACCATATTCAAATCCAGTATTTTAAAAAAACAGTTTTAACACATCCACATAATACTGTTTCTGTATAAGGGACCTAGAAAGTGGTTGTATTTTGTCATATGTTTCTGGGTTATTTTTTTTTTTTTTTGTGTGATCATTTTCAGGAATTTGGAGTAGATGTAATTATTTACAACATTTTTAGTTTATGGCGATATAGAGCTTGACATGTGATATAGACACCAGACGGACAGTAGGTTGACCTCTAATAATTTTTTGCATCATTTTCTTTATTTATTGTTTTGTGTGTATTCTTGAGATGTTTTCTTATACACGATATATTCTTTTACCGATACCCAAATGTTACTAGACATCTGCTTTAACTTCGCGATGAATATGTTGTCCCCTCACAATAACGGTTTTGTGTATATTGCATCATATAAACTGATTGATAAAGGAATTGGTATTGAAAATTCACTCGGAAACTGAGAATGTACCCCTAACAAGTTGTTAGAGCAAGGAGGTTCTATACAACCTCCTTGGTTTGAGCAAATGCTGTGCACTCATAGATCTGTGGTATGTTCCTTTTGAATTATAACCTTCATGTTACTGGAAATACCGTGTATCCTTACGGACAAACTTGCGTTCATCGAGGTGCCGCATGAAACATAATCAAATAACTAAAATCCATTTTACCAGCAACCAAAACAGGATTTTAGAATTATTGGGAAACTTCTTTTATTAAGCGATGTTAACTTTTTTAACATTCCAAAGCCAATAGATCAATCTCCGTGCAAAATATTTAATATTTGAATTCGCTACCCTTTACACAAGCATTTTTTTAACTCCAAATTAAAAACAAATGAACCAGTACAACATGAGAACAAACCCTTAAAATCAGTTGAAAAGGGCTTCACTCATCAGATCGAAACAAAACACACACAAAAAAGTAACAAAAGCATAAAAGACACAAAGTACAGATCTGAGAGTACTCGCTGTTAATGAAGCTATTGTTCAAAGCCAATAACAATTAATAAAAAATCATGTATCTAAGACTAAAATATAAATCTGACAGCACACATCCAATGGATTTAGTATAAATACGTCACCAACAGTCCGAGAAAAACATGACCTTGTACAATACCTTAATATAGCTATCGACAGATTGTAGGACCGTGAATGTACATATGAGTTTAACAATACTATTTAGTATGATTTTGATTATCGATAATGTATTATGATGAAATTTGAAACAAATTAAACGAAAAACTAACGGCCTCCTTTATGACAAAACAATAAACGAACAAAATTGACAGACACCAACCAACGACAACCATTGAATTACATGCTCCTGACTTGTGAAGGCACATACAGACACCAACCAACGACAACCATTGAATTACATGCTCCTAACTTGTGAAGGCACATACAGACTGTAACCAACGACAACCATTCAACTACATGCTCCTGCATCTGTGTGAAACCACATACAGACAGCAACCAACGACAACCATTCAATTACATGCTCCTGACTTGTGTGAAGGCACATACAGACAGCAACTAACGACAACCATTCAATTACATGCTCCTGACTTGTGAAGGCACATACAAACAGCAACCAAAGACAACCATTGAATTACATGCTCCTGACTTGTGTGAAGGCACATACAGACAGCAACCAACGACAACCATTCAACTACATGCTCCTGACTTGTGAAGGCACATACAGACAGTAACCAACGACAACCATTGAATTACATGCTCCTGACTTGTGTGAAGGCACATACAGACAGCAACCAACGACAACCATTCAACTACATGCTCCTGACTTGTGTGAAGGCACATACAGACAGCAACTAACGACAACCATTCAATTACATTCTCCTGACTTGTGAAGGCACATACAGACAGTAACCAACGACAACCACTGAATTACATGCTCCTGACTTGTGTGAAGGCACATACAGACAGCAACCTACGACAACCATTGAATTACATGCTCCTGACTTGTGTGAAGGCACATACAGACAGCAACTTACGACAACCATTGAATTACATGCTCCTGACTTGTGTGAAGGCACATACAGACAGCAACTAACGACAACCATTCAATTACATACTCCTGACTTGTGAAGGCACATACAGACAGTAACCAATGACAACCATTGAATTACATGCTCCTGACTTGTGTGAAGGCACATACAGACAGCAACCAACGACAACCATTCAATTACATGCTCCTGACTTGTGTGAAGGCACATGTAGAATGTAGCGGGGTTGTAAATTGTCCATCTTTATGTAGTATCATTCCAACAGCACTTGATCTCATGAAAAATGTGGTTACATGTCAAATTTTAATATTTATAAATATGAATTCTGTTTATCGTATTATAAACTAAAAATCAAATTTACTAATTCTTTTTTTCAAATCTTACATCTGCTCGCTATAGTATATGTCCAAGGTCAATAAAGTTGACGCAACAAAAGATTTTTTTTAATACAGCTGATTTATTTGTTCCTCTTTTTTTCAGCACTTATGTTATCCCCAGCAGGATCGTCAGATTTTTCTACACCGTGTCTTAAAATACTATTTGAACTTTACCTGAATCCCAGTACGGTATCACAAATAAAACGGCATCCGTAGAATTTCCTCCGAAACTCAGAAGTAAATTATACTTGATTAATGAAAGCTATTACGCAATATGTTATCTTCTTTTTCTGTTCTGGGATTTCACTATTCAGACAGACCCTGCGAGATGTAGCATAAACTGTCATAACGTTTCATCAATAATGTTATTTATTATACAGAAATACATATTATTTTACTGATGTCTTTATCAATGTCGGCACACGTCTTGATCCCCGTTACATCATTAGTCGAGAATGCATCATAACTCGTGATAATCATCTCTAAGAAGAAAAGGCCATGAGAACATATGCTGATGTACTTCATAACATCTCTTACTGTGATGTACTGATAATTAGTTTACTGTTTTCTTAGTTTTATTTACTATGTTCAGAATAATGGTTGATATCATTTTCAAGTTGAGTGGTAATTTTAATATCGGGCGTAATGAGCAAACATCCTCGTTGTTTGTTGTTCTCGTTACTATTTCTCTACTAACCCGGAAGTAGATTTGTTACAATGCCAAATCAGTTGATAATAATCGTCAGAGATGAGCTTTATTCATAACAAATATATGCATCAACATGAAAGGAGCAAAAGTTACATAAACTTGCTCATCAATAACGCTTATAAATACATCTCTGTATGAATGGTTAATGATGTCGGCACTAAATAGATGCAGCATCAAAATAGTATTCATAATCTCATCACTAGCACATAAGTACATTATGCAATATAAGCATTAAAGATAAAACAAACATTGGACATTTACAGCCAGCAGTTACGATGTTATATCATTAAGTTGGAAGATTGTTGTTATGATGCATATGTCAGTCCTGATTTCGGTCACATTTCTTTAAAAAAAAGAAACAAGATTTTTGTCTTTGTAAAGGATGCAAACGAATAACTTTTCGTTATACAGTCTAATGGTCTATTATATATATATATATTACTGCTATTAAGAGTTAACGGGACATATTTATATTATTCGGAGTTTTTTAATTGTACTAGAATTTTTGTTGGATAATAAATCAAATAAACAGGAAAAGCAAGCCAGACATTTTTTCAAATCAATAAATAGTAAGATGCATTTCTCTTTCCGGTTTGACTCGTGATCATAGCTTTATCATATATTTAATTATTATTTCCTTTGCTATGCATTAGCGAGTTTCCTGAGTTAGAAATGTATTTTTTCACCTGCCTTCATGTTCACTAAGCCTAATTACACAAAAAATAAATAAGCTTCTCCTTTTTCCTTTCTAACATTGCACCAAATCTAATAACATATGATGCAGGAGGCTGTATTATTATAAATGCCTATATTGACTTCTCTGTTTTATAGACAAACTAATTATCCTAAATGATTAACTTGAATACTTTTTATATGTATATATATATATATATATATATATATATATATATATATATATATATATATATAACATCTACATATCTTAAAGTACAAATTAATGGTTGTAAACATACATCTATACTTTTATTACACGTGTTTTACATCATCTTTTATCAAATATGCTTTACATCTCTTTTTTTATACGTGCTTTACATCAACTTTTATTGCACGTGCTTTACATCAATTTTCATTACATGTGCTTTACATCTACTTTTATAACACTTGCTTTACATTTACTTTTATTACATGTGATTTACATCTTCTTTTATTACACGAGATTTACATCTACTTTTATTACACGTGCTTTTCATCTTCTTTTATTACACGTGCTTTACATCTACTTTTATTACACGTGCTTTACATCTACTTTTATTACACGTGCTTTACATCTTCTTTTATTACACGTGCTTTGCATCGTCTTTTATTACACGTGCTTTACATCTACTTTTATTACACGTGCTTTACATCTACTTTCATTACATGTGTTTTACATATCTTTTATTACATGTGCTTTACATCTACTTTTATTACACGTGCTTTACATCTACTTTTATTACAGGTGCTTTACATTTTCTTTTATTACATGATGCTTTAAATCTATTTTTATTACACGTGCTTTACATATTCTTTCATTACAGTGGTCTAAGTGCTTTACATCTCCGTTTACTCAATCTTAATTGACGTGCTTTACATCTACTTTTATTACACGTGCTGAACATCAACTTTTATTACACGCGCTTTACATCAATTTTCATTACATGTGCTTTACATCTACTTTTATAACACTTGCTTTATATCAAATTTTATTACACTTGCTTTATATCAAATTTTATTACATATGCTTTACATTATTCTTTTATCACACATGCTTTACATCTACTTTTATAACACGTGCTTTACATCTACTTTTATTACGCGTGCTTTACATCTACTTTAAGTAGATGTGCTTTACATCTACTTTTATTACAGTTGCTTTTAATCTTCTTTTATTACACGTGCTTTGGATCGTCTTTTATAACACGTGCTTTACATCTCCTTTTATTACACGTGCTTAACACCTTCTTTAATTACACGTGCTTTACATCTTCTTTCATTACAAGTGTTTTGCATATCTTTTATTACATGTGCTTTACATCTACTTTTATTACACGTGCTTTACATCTACTTTTATTACATGTGCTTTACATCTTATTGTATCATGTGTAGTTAATTTTTTACTGTTCGTAATTAAACAATTATGATATATGTCATCTTCCTATATATTGAAAGCTTTTAAAACTTAGATATGTGTTCAGTATAGGATAATGGTAGAATAATACAACACATTTAAATTAATGGATTTTAATGGCGAAATACAGAAAAACTAAAGGATATAAATTGTAAAATACAGGTTGAACGTATGATGTTGATCTTCGTTTTTATTTTTTATTTTGTTTTTTCTTGGTCTGTGTTTGTGTGGGTTTTTTTTTATTATTATATATTTTACTGGTAAACGGACAGCAATCAAAATATTGACTATGTTTTATCATACGAGGACCGTTTAAAATAAATTTTTATTCTCTTATTGTTGTTGCCTGTTTCTATTTCTTGAATGAAGAGATACGGAGTGTGATACGAAAACTGCGTTAATTTGATTGGCTTAGCCAGCATCATGAGACAATATGACGTCATTTCCATTGGTTATTCGTCAGGTAATCGATAATTTTTAAAGTTAAGACGATGTACATTTCGTCCATGGCAACGACATATGTGATTTCTTCGATAATTTACAAAACACTCACACTTTTCACCTTAAAATCTACTTTTTGACAAATCTTATTATAATCTGAAGCGTACAAAAACGTTTAAAATGTCGTATGTTAACGTTTGGCGCCGGAACACGACATATGACGTCATGCTGGTATGTACAAAAGACTAGATCAACAATTCTCGGAATTTTTATTTTAATACAATGAGACAATTTCCAAGCAAGGAACGAAGCTCATAAACTCGGCAATCAACGCATGAATTCGGGAAAGTTCGGACAGCCGACAACCTTGCTTCGGAAGTTGACCATGATAAGACAAATAGCTTTAACAACTCGTGAGAATTGGATATCGCTTGGTATCAACTCTCGTTATTTAATTAAATAAAGGCTCGTTTATCATTAAATTGAAATTAACTAACTCGAATTGATATTAATCGATATCCAATTCTCACTCGTTATCGTTATGTAACTAATTATTGTGGACGTGATTATACTTTTATATGAATATGACGTCGTATTATAACCGGCGTTGATACAGAATCTTCAAATCGACTTAATATTTATACTAAAATTCATTGTTTGTAATTCATTCAATAAAACTTATAAATGTACACCAATGATGTGTTTCTTCAATCTTTTTGGCTGGAATATCGTTAACATTTTGTACATAATCTTTATGTCATTCTTTTTTTTTCGTCTTGTGAAATCAAAGTAGTCTCATAAATTTGAGCGTCTGGAAAAACATATACTAGTATATGATTTCATACTAAACATATTTATGATTTCATACTCAGCACAGGTTCATAAATAAACAGTCAAACGACGAGAACATTTGAAGGTACTGTGATACTGACCTCGACATCAGAGATCTACAGTTATAACTCGACATCAGAGATCTACAGTTATAACTCGACATCAGAGATCTACAGTTATAACTCGACATCAGAGATCTACAGTTATAACCAGCTCTCGTCTGGAAAAAGGTTTGAAGTCTTTTTCTTATAATGTTTGTTGTTCTGTCACTGTTCACTGGTGAATCTGACTGGTGAATCTGACTGGTGAATCGATCAAATACTAATCTGATAGGTGTATAGGTCGAGAGAAGTTTTGTTAATGATGCAAAATAGACGAGCAACCAAACAACTAACAGTTATCTAAACTTACTTCATGACGGGTGATGAATGCTTATCAGGAGATGCATACACTGTCGATGTACACGACGGTTTCAATCCATTATGAGTTCATGCTATTCCCTTACATGGCGGGTGGTGCATGCATAGCAGGAAACGCCGGCCTCTCAACACACTCGGTCATGCTCCTTTTTGTGTCAATGCGGTTCCCTTACATGGCGGTTGGTTCATGCATAGCAGGAAACGTCGGCCTGTCGACGCACTCGGTCATGCTCCATTTTGTGGCCATGCGATTCCCTTACATGACGGGTGGTACATGTATAGCAGGAAACGCCGGCCTGTCGACGCACTCCGTTATGCTCCTTTTTGTGTCCATGTGATTCCCTTACATGACGGGTGGTGCATGCCTAGCTGGAAATGCCGGCCTGTCGACGCACTCGGTCATGCTCAATTTTGTGGCCATGCGATTCCCTTATGACGGGTGGTGCATGCCTAGCAGGAAATGCCGGCCTGTCGACGCACTCGGTCATGCTCCATTTTGTGTCCATGCGTTTCCAATATATGGCGGGTGGTGCATGCATAGCAGGAAACGCCGTCCTGTCGACACACTCGGTCATGCTCCATTTTGTGGCCATGCGATTCCCTTACATGACGGGTGGTGCATGCAGTGAAACGCCGGCCTGTCGACGCACTCGGTCATGCTTCATTTTGTGGCAATGCGATTCCCTTACATGGCGGGTGGTGCAAAGCGAAACGCCGGCCTGTCGACGCACTCGGTCATGCTCCTTTTTGTGTCCATGCGATTCCCTACATGGCGGGTGGTGCATGCATAGCGGGAAACGCCGGCCTGTCGACCCACTCGGTCATGCTCCATTTTGTGGCCATGCGATTCCCTTACATGACGGGTGGTGCATGCATAGCAGGAAACGCCGGCCTGTCGACGCACTCGGTCATGCTCCTTTTTGTGTCCATGCGATTCCCTTACATGACGGGTGGAACATGCATAGCAGTAAACGCCGGCCTGTCGACGCACTCGGTCATGCTCCATTTTGTGGCCATGCGATTCCCTTACATGGCGGGTGGTGCATGCATAGCAGGAAATGCCGGCCTGTCGACGCACTCGGTCATGCTCCCTTTTGTGTCCATGCGATTCCCTTACATGGCGGGTGGTGCATGCATAGCAGGAAATGCCGGCCTGTCGACGCATTCGGTCATGCTCCTTTTTGTGTCCATGCGATTCCCTTACATGGCGGGTGGTGCATGCATAGCAGAAAACGTCGGCCTGTCGACGCACTCCGTCATGCTCCTTTTTTGTGGCAATGCGATTCCCTTACATGGCGGGTGGTGCATGCATAGCAGGAAATGCCGGCCTGTCTACGCACTCGGTCATGCTCCCTTTTGTGTCCATGTGATTCCCTTACATGGCGGGTGGTGCATGCATATCAGGAAACGCCGGCCTGTCGACGCACTCGGTCATGCTCCCTTTTGTGTCTATGCGATTCCCTTACATGACACAGTTTCAGTAACAAGAGGCCATTCAGTCAGGATTCCCTTACATGACTCAGTTTCAGTAACAAGAGGCCATTCAGTCAGGATTCCCTTACATGACACAGTTTCAGTAACAAGAGGCCATTCAGTCAGGATTCCCTTACATGACACAGTTTCAGTAACAAGAGGCCATTCAGTCAGGATTCCCTTACATGACACAGTTTCAGTAACAAGAGGCCATTCAGTCAGGCTATTGTTAGACAATCCTACAAGTCACCATTTTTCCCGGTGACAAAAGTATCAAATATTTCATGTAGAGAGATTCCAAGTAAAAGGATATTTGTACGCAAGCATACAAGAGAGAACCAAATGGCGGATATTGATTACTGCGTCCTTGATGAAGGCATCAGAGCTACAGGAATTGAACGATGTATATATATATATATTACATTATTGGTTAAATATTTCGTGCTATATATAAAAAGGGTTATTGCACTAATACTGAGGAATATTGTCCCGAATAGTATAACAAAATGCACTCGCAAGCGCTTGCAACACGATATATTTCTCGGGAAAATAGTCTACAATATTAGTGTAATAACCCTATAATATATATGGACGACTATCTAAAATCTAAACAATTGCAATTTGCATCTGTTATTTATAGTACCTTTTTATTGTATGTAATACCTCTGTTTATTTGTCGTTTTAAACTTTTTTTTTAAACATAATTTAACAGTACATCGCCTGTTTGATATTTGTTGAAATCTTATAGAAATCCCATGATTTAGGGAAATTAGGCGATAAACTCTGTTAAAGAAGATTTTATATGTGTAAGTTCAAAAATGTTACGGAGTACAAAAGAAAAAAAAAGATTTAACATTTTTTTTTAAATTTTCTGTTTATTCAAATACCAGAATTAGACTATATATAATTTTTTTATGCAGGAATGCTATCTCAAAATAGAAATATTCAGATAACGCATTGCTTAGATGACTTATTTTCTCTGTAAGATATGAAATCAAGTCTAAAGGCCATAGAATAAGTAAATAACTGAAAGATATCATCAAAACAATTTTGAAAGAACTGGAATACAGAGATATCTTTGGCTGAAGACTGGCGCAGAACTGGAATACAGAGATATCTTTGGCTGAAGACTGGCGCAGAACTGGAATACAGAGATATCTTTGGCTGAAGACTGGCGCAGGATATTTTTACGGATTTAACAGATTAGCTGACGAAAGATTCTATGATTTTGTAGACATATTAACGACTGTATAATGATGGTTGACGCTCAAATAAATTTTCAAAAACAGTTTTTTTTTTCAATTTTTAACTTCAATGTAAAACGTGGCGAAGTTATTATACAAGTAATTTTATGATTATATATTGATATTTCAACTACGATAAACACTAAACAAAGTATAACAGATTAGTAATTATAATATCAGTTTCACACAGGGTATTATTGGCGACATCTATTACGATTATTAAGGACACCCACGTACCTCATTCTCGCTTTCAGTCAACATTAATACAATTAATCAATACAAGCAGTAGGGGATAAGACTGAAAATGTTTGCTATCATTAAAAAAATCTGGTATTAAATGTATGACAGATGAGATTGAGCACTGATAAAATACTAGTGTTGACAAAAGTTTTATAATATAAATGACAAAACTGAGGTTAAATTTAATTAAACAGAATGCTTGACACAGGGACGTGATTGTGACTCGATTTTGAATTTGTGTAAATAAATAGAAAACAAGTAAGACTTTTGCATTGGAATTAGTAACGTAAAAGTCATATTACTGATTGGTGTTTCAAAAAACATCATAAATCATTATGCCAAATGGAGTATCATTAAGTGAATTATACTCAATCATTGAAAAAATATACCGATTGAGTATGATCAACACGGATCTAAGTAGGTATTAAACTTTTACATCAAAAACTTTATTCTGAAGAATAAATTGTTTGGTTATAAAAGGTGGTGTGTAATAAAGGAATGGAATGCATCGCGTGTGGCACTTCTCGTGACCGCAAGTCATAATATATTAAGGAAGTATTTTAATCGACAAAGTTAAAATATGTAATGTTGAGTAAACACAAGAGCTAATATTGAGTAAAAATGGAATAACGATTTGTACCGTAATTCAATGTTAGCTCTCAAATTCATTTTCACCGATTTTACTCGCATTCTTATATTCGATTTAACATACTAAAACATATCCAAATTATAAAAAGTCCAGTCCAGGAACAGTTAACAATGCAGACTCGTTATATCGTAGCAGTATTTCGTGGATGCCATAACCTCTGAAGAATGCCAATAGTCATAAGACCCAATATGAATATAAACATTAATAAACAGACAAGCACGTGCAATCGTGTAAAGTCTGTTTGATTTCATGTCATAGATTCAAAAAATATGTAAATCATCGTTTTATTTATATAAGAATGATTTTTTTCGGTCGAATCATCAAAGATGGTTATTCCTGGTGGTTTCCTTGTTGACATTCTTTTCTTTTCAATAACATGAACATACGCTCATCTCTAGCTAAAGGTGTTATTGAAGGTCGCATGAATACGGATTCAAATAAGGCTGAACTATTTACGTGCAAGCACATCAGCGAGGTTTTTGATCTTATTTTTGTCAAAATTGAATTGAACTGACTGTGAAATTTTTTTTTTCATATTTTTTTTTTATTTGAGAATTAAGTAACAGCTTTCTTTACAACCCATTTTGTTCTTTTGTTGTATTCTCGTCACCAGGCACCATGGTGACAGCGTGATCATTATCACAGTGTCTTGTTGCATTGTCTTAATATCTAGATATTAACAATACCTTATAACCCCATAACAGCACATGTGCCACAAGACGTTTTATATAAAGATGTCGGTGTGAGTCAAATACTTTGGATGTTAGGCTCTGGTTCACACCACAAAACTATATATGAAATCGATTTTTTTGTCAAATATATGATTATGATATTGATAAAAAAAAATCGATATTATACTATTCATATATCAATGATAATAAACATAAATTTTAAACGACTAAAAGAATACTGTTCTCTTAAAAACAATATCAGACTGAACTGTTTTTGTCATACCCCATTTTCATACTTTCGCATGCTGTTATAGTCTCGTGTAGAGGTTGGTAGATTGGTCTCAATGCCTACTAGTAGCCTTTCACGGTACCATTTCCCCTCCGTTTCCCAATCTGAAATCTATAATCTATAACTTAGACGGTTTGAACACCTCAGACACGATTTTTTTATATAATCATCACATTTTAGCTCCACATAGAAATGTGAAATACGTGTATCACTGATTTTATGAATATTACATACAAGTATGCGACTGTCAAATATCTTATATTTGTAACTGTTTATAGTTACAAATATTCTTCTTTTCTGTCGTTGCTTGGCAAATACATTTATTAAGGTTTTCATTTTAATTTACAAATTTGGATAAATCAATTTAGCATATTGTTGTATCTAAGAGTTCTTCGTGTAAAACTTTAAAATGCTGAAAGATGGACGAGCCCAATATAGTCATGCCAATCATATTTAATAGCACTGCCATAGAGCAGAAGAATTCAAATTTCTTTAAAGCGTGTCGATTCTCCTAAGTTATTTTTTCAATTTGATTCACAACATATTTCACACCCACAAACCAATTTTAATTTTCCCATCCAAATTAAATGGAGACAAAAGTATCGTTGTAAAGGGGGAGACATTAGATAAAGTATCGTTTAAAGGGGGAGACTTTAGATAAAGTATCGTTTAAAGGCGGAGACTTTAGATAAAGTATCGTTTTAAAGGGGAGACATTAGATAAATAGAGAATATCATATGGCTTTTTCAATATCACATCCGTATCAACCCGAGACACCAATATAATCCCACGAACTCTGCTCGAGGGATTAGATTGGTTGAAGGTTGATACGGTGTGTGATATTGAAAAAGCCATATCATATATACTTTATTATATACCTCTAGAAGAAGTTTTCACATGACATGACGTAATACAGATTTAATAGGGGTTTGATAAAGCCTTTGCAACCGTGACTGATATCGATGACGTGACGTCATACAGATTAGGGATGTGATAAGCCTTTTTATCATATATTTAGTATAAAATACAGCAATTTTGTATATCTAATAAAGGTTCTTTTTTCCAGTCTGTATCACATACCCTGTATCGCATGTATCGCATAGCTAAACCCGTATCGCATACCCTGTATCGCATAGCTAAACCCGTATCGCATACCTGGCGTAACGTCATAAATCGAATGACGTCAACGTTTGACTATGACGTCCAGTTGCTGTATTTCCTGGCATAGTTCCCACTCAAAAAAAGTCCTATCATTTCAACTAAAATCGATATTTTTCAAAAAAAATATTACCCAGTAACTTTATGAGCGATCTTTATCAAATACATACAATAAGATGAATTATTTATTATTATAGTTGAAATGATAGGACATTTTTTTAGTGGCAACTCACGTTTGTCCATGACTGTGTATATAGAAATCATGACTTGATATAGTTTTGTCATTACTCGATGTGGTTTCACCATTATTTAATGTGGTTGTGTCATTAGTCAATGTGGTTTTAACATTACTTGATGTGAATGTGACTTAACGTTATGTAGTTGTTTCATTACATGATGTGGTTTTGTTATTTCGTAATGATGATTTGCCTATTCTTTATATGGTTTTAACATTACGCAATGATGTTTCAAAATTTGACGATTTTACACTACATGATGTGTTTGTTTCATTATTTGATGTGGTCCTGTCATTCTTTGATGTGGTTATCCCACTACTTGATGAGGTAAAACCACGTGACCAATTCGGAAAAAAAAATATGTTCTATTTTTAAACAGATTTCAATATATCGTTTGTTTAATGTGCTTTGGATGGGTATCGCTATCCATTGAGTTAAAGTTCAAATTAAAGTTCGAGTGGTTGTTCAGAGTTATTTGGTATGAAAAAGGGGAACGGCAGATAAAAATAAGAAAAAAGTATCAAAAAGTTTATAGTATTTCGGACATAATTGGGATATCCCCAAACCACTTGGTCCTGTTGTTTTTATCCTAAATTCTCAAACGGAAGCAGTATCTTTGTAATAAATTTGTAAAATATTCAACGGAACCCTGTGTCTCGCCTGATATTGCTGCTGTAAGTGTAAAAGCGTCATGTTGATCGGCTGTACATTTATCGGTAAAAAAAAAAAAAAAATGTTTTTCTGTAGATGCTTTTTCTTGAAATTGAGGAATAACTCCTATACAAGTTTTAAAACACTTCATGGAGGTTTACAAATTTATCATGTCAAAACAGTTTACATGTAATTCGGTTTTATTTAACTAAAACAAAACTGTATGGTTTTCAACAATGAGCAAAACCCATACCCTATAGTAAGCTATAAAAGGTCCCGAAATGAAAAATGTAAAAAACTTTAAACCATTGTGGTGACGTCAGCCTATTCATTTACCGTGGATTCTTTTTCTTTTTTTTAAAATCAACGAGTTAAAAGATAGGGATTTGTCGGTTTAGGTTCGAATTCCTGTATTATCTCTGTTGTCCCAATTCTGTTTTTTTTTTTCTAATTTTGCATGTTATAGTGGATATTTTTGTAATAATAGCGAGTTTTACCGTTTATTTTTTGGATTATTATTGGCTATTTCACATGTTTGAAACAAAAATGATTACATTCTATTTGTCAATTTTTGTTGTATAAATATAGTATGATTTCTTCTGTTTTACTACATAATTTTACAAATGTTTGTTCGCAAATTCCTATGCGAGAAAATCGTGATGTGCCTAGAGTGCTAGAAATTTTGGTAACATACTTATTATATATACTTTATATATGCTCTTTGGTCGGGTTGTTGTCTCTTTGACACATTCCCCATTTCCATTCTCAATTTTATTAGAAATAAGTTCGAATATGTCTTATTTTGTAAAAACAGATAATACTCAGATGCCTGATAATATAAAGATCTTTAAAGGTAGAAGTGTTATATTTGTATTTTGTTAACCAATTTATTGTGATCTGAGATTTATCAATGCATTGTTGGACACGATAACATGGTTATTTAAACTCACCTACAATACCTTCTAATTAAGAAAAGGCTTTAATTTTGAAAAGAAATTAACACAATAGTTTAAGTTATAGATACAATGGATAAGCGTAGATTCATGAAAAACAAACCATTCGCCCTCCGGGCTCATGGTTTCTTTTTCAAGAATCCACGCTTATCCATTGTATCTATATAACAGAAACCTGA
Organism: Mytilus coruscus; assembly: GCA_017311375.1. Taxonomy (NCBI): domain Eukaryota; kingdom Metazoa; phylum Mollusca; class Bivalvia; order Mytilida; family Mytilidae; genus Mytilus; species Mytilus coruscus. Next base: position 6,534,896 of record CM029601.1, on the reverse strand, counting down.
CGATCTATAGATAGATAAATAGATACTTTATTCTCTAAAAACTAAATACAAGTTTACAGAGAAACATACAATATAAATACAGATACAATAGTCGTTGTAAACAAATCCAGTATGATGTTCTAAAAGTAATATACATGGCATACATGTTTAGTAACATGTATAATGAAAGGTTAAACTCAATAGAAATTAAAAATGGAGATGGAGACGCCGACGCCACTATTGACGACGAAATATAGGTTTGTTGTGTCTCACTGCCGCTACATTGATGTCGCAGGCTCGACACAAATCAAAAGACTTGAACTTTATTGTTAACAAATGAAACACTTCAAATCAACTCACACTAAAGTTACAGGAAACGGGGAGGGGCTCGGACTAAGCGACAAAGCATCAATACTATAAAACCAGAATTCTCCGATTTTTTAGCGTAAATGATCATTTGAACTTATACGAATATCAATCTTTTATTTGTAATCAATTAAATTCCTGATCTACCTCGCACTAATTGAAAAATAAACTTTTGGAATATCTGTTTCATATGTGACGACGGACATGTTCCAGTGGTCGTAACCATAAAACCGTCATCTTTTCCTTGAATGTAAACTACCAAATAAAACCAAATCACTGGGTTTGTACTTTCTCGAATAACACGACGGGTGCCTTTCTGGAGCATCCGAGATCACCCCGATGGATTTATATTACCCAGTCATACCAATCTATTGAAATAGCCAAATGAAACTGTTTTGTATGCCACCGCAACTGAAAGTTGGGGCATATTGTTTTCCCCTGTCCGTCCGTCCGTCTGTCCGTTCCATTATGGGTATATAGTTATTCCGCATAACTCCTCCTACAGTTTGAATCCTAGGAAGTTTTCTCTTTACTGTCTGTTTGTACATATATTGAAGGTGTGCATATGGTCAGGGTTTTTATTTTTATTATCTTTTGCTCTTTTGGGAGATAATTGAACATTTTTTTGTCATTTTTGGGGTATAAACGGTTAAATGAGTTGAGTGCGGGGGCATCACTTTGTCAAGTTTACTTTTTTTTCTCGTGTTGTGCTGTTACACAACTGTAACAGTCCGATGTAGGTTAGGATTTAGCGCTCACATACATGTTAAACTCCGCCACGTGCACTTTCTTTATGTACCTGCCCCAAGTCAGGAGCATTAAGTTCAATTGTTGTCGTTGTATAAATGTGTGACATTTCTTTTTTGTAGATTGTTCATTTATATATAAGACCGTTTGTTTTTTCGTTTGAATTTTTTCACATGTTGCATGGTGGCCTTTTGTAGCTGACTATACGGCGTGTTGAAGGCTGTACGGTTGCCTATATATGATTTCTTACATCCACTGCATTTAAACTCTGATGGATAGTTGTCTCATTGTCAATCACACCACATCTACCTTAATTTCAACTTCTGTGTTGCGTTTTGTATACTGTAACATTGTTTATCTTTTGTACGCATACCCCGGAGCCCTCTTTTCGGAAGCCCGAGCAAAAGTCCTTGTTCCGCGATAGAAAATGTAATTACGAACTCATATAAGATAGCTCGAATTTCAACTCAAAATCTTAATTAATCTAAATGAGACTTAAATTCGAATCTTACTCAAACTCTACCTTAAAAAATGACTCAAATTTAATGTTGTAACTAGAACTCTACCTCAGTTAAATGTGACTCAAACTCGATGTCCAACTCGAAACTCAATGCTAACTAAAACTTTAATTCTAATAATGACTTGAATTCGAAATCGAAGACTAACTCAAAGTTTAACTCAAACAATAACCCGAACTTTAATTTGAACTCTAATTCGATGGATGGCCACACTCATCCAAGGCACATACAACATGGAAATCTATCTAAAAATAGAACTGTTTTTCCGAATTGGTCACATGATTTTACCTCATCAAGTAATGGGATAACCACATCAAAGAATGACAGGACCACATCAAATAATGAAACAAACACATCATGTAGTGTAAAATCGTCAAATTTTGAAACATCATTACGTAATGTTAAAACCATATAAAGAATAGGCAAATCATCATTACAAAATAACAAAACCACATCATGTAATGAAACAACTACATAACGTTAAGTCACATTCACATCAAGTAATGTTAAAACCACATTGACTAATGACACAACCATATTAAATAATGGTGAAACCACATCGAGTAATGACAAAACCATATTGAGTAATGACAAACTATATCAAGTCAATACGAAACCATATCGTGTAATATCGAAATATCATTAAGTAATGACTATTCCATATTGAGTTATATCAAAACACCTGTTTGTCTGTTAATAATCTTTGAATAGATGATACTTGGTAACACTGTTGTCCATATTTATGTATACAAATGAGCTCAGATTGTAGTATTAATGGTTAAACTTAACAACAAATATTGGGTAGGTGTGTTGTATTCTATTGAGGGAACAGCTGACAGTATCGTTAGTGAATGAATTTAAATACATGGTATTAAAAGTATATTGAAAATGTAATAAGGTTAAAGGGGACATTACGATATGGATATTAAGCAAATAAGGAAGTCTATAAAAAAAAAGTTAGCTGAAAAATACATGAAAATCGTAATGTTCTTTTCTTGCTTATATTTTCGGACGATTTAATAAAAAACGGATATCCCATGAATCTGATTCTATTAAAATATATGATAAACAGAATAATACATGGCAAAATCCGTATCGCATGCTGTATCACCACTCGACCAATATCAGCCCTCGGGACCTTCGGCCCTCGGGACTGATATTGGTTTCTCGTGGTGATACAGCATGCGATACGGATTTTGCTGTGTATTATTCTATATGTACCCGTGACTGATATCGATATCATCACGGATGGCTGATACATCACGATTCCATTGATCGTATTACACATACACTATCTGTATTGACTACTAAGTATATAATAAAGTATCTTTTTAAAGGGGATACATTCATTAGATAAAGTATCGTTTAAAAGGGGAGACATTAGATAAAGTATCGTTGTAAATGTTTTAGTTTACTTGATTCTACTTGTCAGTGATATTTTTTAGGGTAGGTGCTCCTCTTTTATTGCTTTAAATATCAATATCCAAGCTAAACCGTTTTTTTTTTTTATCGAATGGCCATACTTTTAAATTATCAATAAATTGCACATTAAGAAGCAATTTATGACAGATATTCTTTTAAGATGCTTGTCGGTTGCCATTAAAGTTCATTTAGATTTTACCGCAGACATATTATCAAAGGTGGTCATCAGAGATATATAACCTTTTATCGGTTCGTAAAAGTTATTCTCATGGAATAATTGAGCTATTAACATTCGTTTTACAAAGTTTGTCAGTAACAATGAAAATGGAAAAAAAAAATAAATATATCAGTATTACTTTTCCTTTTTTTATGTACAGATTATGGGCTAAATTTCACTTTTCTTTCTCTGTTTTATTTATTTGTTTTGTATTCCGGTTTGTTCTTCAAAGTGGAGTCCCTAAAGAGCATGTGTCGCTCATCTAGGTCTATGTGCATCTTCATTAATGGACACTCTCCCACAATTTAATGTAGTTTATAATTCTGACTAAAATCTCTTTAGTGTTGAACCTGTATGCTGATCATTGGTTTCTGTTTATAGTTTCTTTCTATCTTCTATAGATTTTGTCCAAAACACTAATAAGTGTTAAAATCGACTTTTAAGAGCAATAATTCCTGCAAAAAGCCAAGGGACAAATTCATCTACATGTTAAACTATTTGCAAATTTTGTCTTGCTGATCAATTTTGCTTTCTAAAGTTTCTATTTATTGTACTTTTCAAGATAATTGGCAAAAACAAAAACAAAAAAAAACGGTAAAAATTGCCATCCAAGTGTGACAACTCCTTTAAGGAGTCAACTGACGATTTGTACAATTTGGCGTATTGAAGATCTCGTCTTACTGATCATTTTGCCTTAAAGCTTCTATCTATCTATTGTAGTTTCCAAGATACTAAATAGACAAAGGGGGGATAGTAGAATATCGTAGAGTTCGGTATTATCAGCAGCAGCGGTGTGTTCGCTATTATCAGCATCAGCGGTGGGTTCGGTATTATCAGCATTAGCGGTGTGTTCAGTATTATCAGCATTAGCGGTGGGTTCGGTATTATCAGCATTAGCGGCGGGTTTGGTATTATCAGCATCAGCGGTAGGTTCGGTATTAACAGCATCAGCGGTGGGTTCGGTATTATCATCATAGGTGGTTTCGGTATTATCAGCATCAGCGGTGGGTTTGGTATTATCATCAGCGGTAGGGTCGGTATTATCATCAGCGGTAATTCCGATATTAACAGCATAGCGATGGGTTCGGTATTATCATCAGCGGTAGCTTCGGTATTATCAGCATCAGCGGTGGGTTTGGTATTATCAGCATTAGCGATGGGTTCGGAATTATCGTCAGCGGTGGGTTTGGTATTATCATCGGCGGTAGATTCGGTATTATCAGCGATGAGTTCGGTATTATCATCAGCGGTGTGTTCGGTATTATCAGCATTAGCGGCGGGTTTGGTATTATCAGCATCAGCGGTAGGTTCGGTATTAACAGCATCAGCGGTGGGTTCGGTATTATCGATCAGCATCAGCAGTGTGTTTGATATTATCAGCATCATAGCAGGGTCTCGGTTTAATTAGCATTTAGTGCATAGGTCGGCATTTTCAGCAAGGTTTTAGGTAGGCCTTACGGCAAGGTTTAGGTCTAAAATGACAAAAGATTGCCGATCAAAATTTACTCATTGGCTTATGTATATAGATTAGGGACGTCGAATTTTCTTTTTATGTCCAGATTATCTTTAAATGTGAAAGAAATTCATATATCGAAGTACTTGTGAACGCTATACATTTTCTTTATCGCGTTTTTTGTTCTTTATGATCACAGAAATGTTATACATTATTAAAACATTGCTAATCTAACGCTCACTATGCGCAACTATGCAAAGTAATGGAATTTTAATGGAAATTTCGACAAGAATCACTTTGTAGTTGAAGATAATGAACAAAGAAGCCATAGGATAAATGAAGATAACCACATCTTAACGAATGTATATTCCCATTATCGATCGGTGTTACTTTACTTGTTATTATTATCAGATAAAACAAAACATCTATTATTTTCTAACTTAAAATAAGGAGAAAAAAAACCCAACAGCACACTATTACAGAAGTCAAATTTCAGATTTTTTCCAAATGATAAGAAGATAGTAACAAGGATACTTGAGGGGAGAAACAATGCCTAACAGCCCATCCTATGGGTAAGGTTTATTGTTGAACGCCGTACACTGACCTATAGTTGTTTACACCCTACTACTCCGGTTTCAGGTGGATAATTGTCTCATTGGCAATCATACCACATCTTCTGTCTCTGGTGGATAATTGTCTCATTGGCAATCATACCACATCTTCTGTCTCTGGTGGATAATTGTCTCATTGGCAATCATGCCACATCTTCTGTCTCTGGTGGATAATTGTCTCATTGGCAATCATGCCACATCTTCTGTCTCTGGTGGATAATTGTCTCATTGGCAATCATACCACATCTTCTGTCTCTGGTGGATAATTGTCTCATTGGCAATCATACCACATCTTCTGTCTCTGGTGGATAATTGTCTCATTGGCAATCATACCACATCTTCTGTCTCTGGTGGATAATTGTCTCATTGGCAATCATACCACATCTTCTGTCTCTGGTGGATAATTGTCTCATTGGCAATCATACCACATCTTCTGTCTCTGGTGGATAATTGTTTCATTGGCAATCATACCACATCTTCCTATCTTTTATACAGTTTTAGCTGCTGTTTAAGTGCGAACTATACAAAAACTATTTTAAAAAGTATTCTGGAATTCATAATATATATGTATGACAAAATTAGGTTCGCACGGAAACCTATTGAAAGCTTATAAAGAAATCATATAGCAGAACGGTATTCTATATAATGCAAAAAACGTAAGAAGTTACCAAAACGGATTATAAATCGGATTAAAGTCCCCTTTCCAATGACTAAAACAGTTATAAATGTCCTGTGAGTAAAAAGGAATTGTAATTGACTGTCATAGACACCGTTAAACGTGTTCACTTATATATTTTTTTCTGGGAAATGTTTATACCAAGTCAGAAATATAACAGTTCCCTATTGTAATGACGCTCTTTCCTATGGTTCAGTTACTCTTTTCTATTGTTCTGTTACTCTTTCCTACTGTTCTGTCACTCTTTCCTACTGTTCTGTTACTCATTCCTACTGTTCTGTTACTCTTTTCTACTGTTCTATTACTCTTTCCTATTGTTCTGTTACTCTTTCCTACTGTTCTATTACTCTTTCCTATTGTTCTGTTACTCTTTCCTACTGTTCTGTTACTCTTTTCTATTGTTCTGTTACTCTTTCCTACTGTTCTGTCACTCTTTCCTACTGTTCTGTTACTCATTCCTACTGTTCTGTTACTCTTTTCTACTGTTCTATTACTCTTTCCTATTGTTCTGTTACTCTTTCCTACTGTTCTGTTACTCTTTCCTACTGTTCTGTTACTCTTTCCTATTGTTCTGTTACTCTTTCCTACTGTTCTGTTACTTTTTCCTATTTTTCTTTACTCTTTCCTACTGTTTGTTACTCTTATCTACTGTTCTGTTACTCTTTCCTACTGTTCTGTTACTATTAGCTATTGTTCTACTCTTTCCTATGGTTCTGTTCTTTTCTACTGTTCTGGTAGTCTTTCCTGATGTTATATATCTTTTTTTTTTTTTATTCTTCTCTATTGCTCTGTTTTGATGTTTCCTATTGGTCTACTATTTCCTTTTATTTTGGCACTCTTTGCTATTGCTCTGTTGCTTTTCCATTGTTCGGCTGTTTCCAAATGGTCTACTATTTTTAATGTTATTTTTCTGGTTCACTTTCCTATCGTTTTCTTATTATTCCTGTACTATTTCTTTGTTTTGATTCTCTATCCTTTTGTTCTGGTTCTCTTTCTTTTGTTCTGTTACTTTTTCCAATTGTTCTGTTTCCCTTTGATATTGTTCTGATACTCTTTTCTGTTCTTTTTCTTTTGTTCTGATACTCTTCTTTTGTTCTGGTTCTCTTTCCTTTGGTTTTGATACTCTTTTCATTTGTTCTGGTACTCATTCCTATTGTTCTGGTACTCATTCCTATTGTTCTGGTACTCTCTTTCTTTTGTTCTGTTACTTTTCCAATTGTTCTGTTTCCTTTGATATTGTTCTGATACTCTTTTCTGTTCTTTTTCTTTTGTTCTGATACTCTTCTTTTGTTCTGGTTCTCTTTCCTTTGGTTTTGATACTCTTTTCATTTGTTCTGGTACTCATTCCTGTTGTTCTGGTACCTTTTCCTTTTGTACTGATACCTTTACCATTTGTTCTGGTACTCATTCCTATTGTTCTTGTACCTTTTCCTTTTGTACTGATACCTTTACCATTTGTTCTGGTACTCATTCCTATTACTCTTGTACCTTTTCCTTTTGTACTGATACCTTTACCATTTGTTCTGGTACTCATTCCTATTGTTCTTGTACCTTTTCCTTTTGTACTGATACCTTTACCATTTGTTCTGGTACTCATTCCTATTGTTCTTGTACCTTTTCCTTTTGTACTGATACCTTTACCATTTGTTCTGGTACTCATTCCTATTGTTCTTGTACCTTTTCCTTTTGTACCGATACCTTTACCATTTGTTCTGACACTCTTTCCTATTGTTCTGGTTCTCTTTTCTTTTGTTCTGATACGCTCTGTCGTTTTGTCGGTCTGTATTTTAGATGTTAGGTCGTATTTAAATTGATGTGAATTTTTTGCCTAGTTTTTTTTATTGTTTTATCTTGTCATTATATTTTATGTATATGAATAATGAACACTATAAATCTTATATATGATGAAATTTGATTCTTAATGATACAACCTTATTCTTTATTATCTTAACAATGTTACATAATAACATTCCATTCACTAAGCTGGTGTGTTTTTTAAGTGCGATTGTGCATTAATTTGATATTTTAATGGAAGTTCTCGATAAGCATTAAATTACCAGAACCGACTTTTGATACGTGGTAAAACCAGAGGGTAATGATAACCTTATAAAACTGATTCACATCATCGAATGTAACACCGTCAATTCTTCATTATACAAAATCAAATTATTTACGTGTGAAAGTGTAGTACTGACAGTTATTCCAACAGCTTAGGTTTCAATGAGACAGCATTCCAACGACACAAATAACCAAAAGACATCTAGATGCAACTTGTAGGCTACAACAATAAACAAGTGTCTATTTGACACCGCAGGCGCTAAATATTACCACAAGGTCTATATAATACCACACAATCTCTACCAATTAATTTTCTATATATACATACTTATTCTTGGACGTTTTATAATAAACGATGTAGATACAGAGAACATTCGATAAAGAAACAATTACTTGTCCTGAACGGGTCTCTCAAAATACTGACTTTATGATCGATTGATTGATTAGTGTTTGCTTAACGTCCAGTGACTGACTTTACGATATTCACTTATAATAAAAGCTACAATAATACGCAATCCAACACATCTACTACAACACGTACAATGTCTAGGTTCCTTTTTAAAACGGTCAATGGACTCTTGATTTGATATTGTTGTAAAATTTGTTGTATATCGGTTTTATGTAATTTGTATTTTGTGTGTCTTATTTTGCTTTACGACAATACAGATTATTATGATAGTTTTTTGATATAAGTTTCGATCTTATTCATATTCGAAACCAACAGGAGATTACCGACTTCTTAAAAGGAACATTAATACAAATTGTTTACCGAAGTTTACAGCACTTTGTAGTTAATCCACAGGCTTATGTAACTAATGCAAAAGTTGTGCTCTCACGGTTGTTGATAATTGATCACTATCTGGAAATAGATATATAAAGTGATTTGCATCTTTAACCCGGCACCAGAGATGTAAAAAATTCACAATGCTTTGAAATTAGAATAACCATAGATATTTCTATGAAGTGTACTTACGTTTTTAAAATGGTCGATTGATTTTTTTCTCTAATGTTGCACGAATTCATTCATTTCATAACGTGTTATAGCACCGTTTTGAAATTAATGTCTCTCATCAAAAACATTATGCACCGATTGAAGAGCATAACATGTATTAATGGAAATACGAGTGACTGTTCAACAAAATAATTATACTTAGTATTTAACCAACTGATAGCAAACGGTATACGCATGAGTTTTATGAAAATGTACTGCAAATGATGAGAGTTAAAACAAATACGACATTGAAGAGATATAAGTTAATTGTTCTGCGCTATGCAGGTGTATTCACTCATTTATATGTTACGTTTAACATCTATAATAGTGATGAAAGTATAATGCAGTTAAAATCTCATGGATTTACAGATTCTAATATAAATTTTTGTGCAGAAGTTTAATAAGAGATTGAATTACTCATAAACACAACCACAAAATTTATTAGAAAATAAACAACAAAACTTTAAAAAAAAAATATTAATAGCATACTCCAATAGATGATAAGACATACGAATGCGGCACAATATTTTCATCTAAAAAAAGTATCCATGGTTGTTGAACAAAGAAATAACAAAAAAAGTTTTAAAACAATAAGGAGAAGCGGTATGACTTTCGATATGATATAGTTATCTACCAAAGACCAACTAAAGAGGATCACGTCCAGATCAAATGAAGACATCACAGCCACTGTCTAAGAATTTATACATATTGATAAATGAAGAAAATCCTAAAAACCACAATACCGACTTTTTTTTCCGATTCATGTCCCCCATTATTCGTTCTAGTTGTGTTTGTTTTATTGGTTGTTTATAGGAGAAGGCATGAGGCCACTTTTTTGTCCATTGAATTCGAAAGACAAAAAGTTTTATAAATCTACCAAATAACATCCTTCAGATGTTTGCAAGTCTTTCAGTCATCAGTATTAACATTTTCGAATTTTGTCTCGCATGTTCGCATCATGGCTTCCAATTTCTTGAATTTAGTTCATAACAGTAAAAATGATCAACATAACTCATTTTGATATCTTGTTATTAATATTATGAGCCAAGCTTTAACCAAAATGATATTCTGCAACAATATGTATTTTACAAAGTGGTTAAAATGTGTAAAATATTTTTTTGTGTAAAGTCTTTGCTCGTATCCTAAAACTATATGACAAATAGCCATTTCAGGTCAAATATGTCAGTTTCAACATGTTTATGACATCAGAGTAACATCACATGTGACCGCTCTGCACTGAAGTGTCCATAATATATCAGCATGTCCATTAATCAATCGAATTAACATAATTTTGACAGGCTTAAATGGTTTACTTTTTGCAATTTCAGGACCCAAATAACGGCTCTTATCCTACATCCTCCTTTTGTTGTCAATACATTTTGTACACCATAAGCAGATAAGGGTATTTTAATCAGCGAGAATTGAACGGGAAAGGAATATGCAGTCAACATGACACATTATATAGAAAAAATTACCGATCAGGTAATAAATAGTACGTATCTGATACAAGAGGACCTTTACGGGCAATGATGTCAATTCTGAATTTCATTCATTGATACTCAATACCAAAAATTTTGAAATGCAAAACCTAAGCTAAGACCTTGAAGAGCTATAAGAACCAAATATGATAAAACAATGAAGTCAAATCTAATTAAGAATTCAAAACGAGTTTTGTCTATGTAGATTTCTTAGAATTTTCATTCGAATATCAAGATAAAATAAAGAGAAGTGGTATGATTGCCAATGAGACAACTATCCACCAAAGTTCAAATGAAGTCTGGTAATTATAGTTAATTACAAAATCAACCCAATTACATAAAAAGAAATGATAGAAATGAATAATACAGTAAAGAAGGACAAATAAAAAGTAAAAATGTCCATTAGGTTAATAATTGCATTTTGTTGGAAAAATGCCTAATAAAAACGAAGAAGTGTTATGGGAAGCAGGAATTAAGCAAGTGACTTAGAATCGTATGGAAGAGTAAATGAAAATCCGCAGCAATACTTCACACTACCACAGCTTCCTGATAATGAAACAAACATCTGGTATGTTATAAAGAATAGATTTCTACCATCTGGATATTAACGTAAACTACATTTCTATATTGATACAGACATGTCAGTAATTGATGAGTTATAGCAATATATCTTTCCTGTTTTAAATCAATACCTGCCCCAGTTACTTTAATATATAGTCTTAGACCGAAACACAAAGTTGTAAGATGAAATAGGCATGGTATAGTCATACAAATGGAATAGGTCCTAGCTTGATTTGAATACTTTGCATCAACACTTTAAACGAGGCCGAATGGGTAGTTTAGTAACTAAGTGTAATATATTAAGCATTATTTGAAGTTTGAATTTTTCAGAAACTACTTTCTAGTTTTCAATTTGCTGTCTCTCGTGCTAATTTTGGACAATTCTTTGTATCTTTAATGGCATAACCATACATGTGTCAGCCGATTGATAAACTTTAAACTTTTAATCAGTATTAACCGTTGAAATCAAAACTGTTCCAGAACAAATTAATCCGTACATCATTTACCTGTTTTGCATGAACTCTGTCTGATCAATTTATAACAAGTAACACACTAGAGCAAGAACTGAATATCCTTCCGAAACAATTGACTTCACTATCTATATTCAGTTGTTGCTCAATCTTTAGATTTTTTTATAGAATGCTGTGTTAAATATAGTTAAGCTTTTAACTTTTTATTCTATTGTTTACTTCTCTATACTTGGTAGCATATATAACAGCTATAAAAGCTGATTGTTTTCTGTGGTGTGTGTTATGAGATGTCCTGTGTTTGTGTTCTGAGATGGTTCTGTGTTTATAATTTGATCGAGACGATCCTGTGTTTGTGTTATGAGATGTCCCTGTGTTTGTGTCCTGCGATGTCTCTGTATTTGTGTTATGGGGTGTCTCTGTGTTTGTGGTATAAGAGAAATGTCCCCGTGTTTGTGTTCTGAAATGTCCCTGTGTTTGTGTTATTCGATGTTCCTGAGTTTTTGTGTTCTGAGATGTCCCTGTGATTGTGTATAAGGATGGTCCTGTGTTTGTGTCATGAGATGTTCCTGGGTTTGTGTTTTGAGATGTCCCTGTGTTTGTGTTCTGAGATGTCCCTGTGTTTGTGTTATGCGATGTTCCTATGTTTGTGTTCTGAGATGTCCCTGTTTTTGTGTTCTGAGATGTTCCTGTGTTTATGTTCTAAGATCTCCCTGTGTTTGTGTACTGAGATGTCCCTGTGTTTATGTTCTAAGATGTCCCTGTGTTTGGGTTCTGAGATGTCCCTGTGTTTATGTTCTAAGATGTCCCTGTGTTTGGGTTCTGAGATGTCCCTGTGGTTATGTTCTTAGACGTTCCTGTGTTTGTGTTTTGAGATATTCCTGTGTTTGTGTGCTAGTTTTGATACAAACGGGTTTGCATAGTTTTCAAATTTGAAAGAGAGTACTCTTCGGCAGTATCCTCTATAATTGTTATATTACTTTTATGTGTGAATAAAAAAGATAAAATAGATTTAAATTTCATTGTTAAAAAAAGTTTCATTGATCGACCTGTTTAAATTATGCTGAGTATTGATAGATATATGTATTGCGATATCATTACGGTATAATGGTACTTAATTTAACTGCCTGACTACATATAGAGATATAGCTTACTGTACAAAAAGACAACTTCCGTTGTCCCTTGAAGTTATCCTCATCTTTATCTTTGTTTTCTTGTTGAATTCAGAAGTTTATTTAGCAGTTTAAATTGTGCCGCCATCAAAACTGTGGGCTAACTGACAATCTCATTACTCGCGCATAAACTTTCAGAATATTGACAAATCACTCCGAAGAACCCAACATACGTACAATTCTAACATAAAAGGCAGTGGCTGTCACAGTATTTTTAGAAATGAGACAGAGATCCCTACCAAAATGTTTGCCTTAAAGGAACGTCCGCCCTGGGCATTCATTTTTAAATGTACGGTAATATTGTACTTAAAGCGAGGAAATCACTATGTGATCCGTGTAAACTCATCGAACCTTTAAACAAACTTATAAGTAAGGGTTATCGTACCAATATTGTAATTAGATCTCTGAATATAGTTTACATTGGCACTAATATCGATTTTGTCATTAGCAAATTAAAACATAACTAAGTTGTATCTTCTTTTGAGGCGGGATGTTTAGAGACACACACGTTAATTTTATCTCTTAAGAAGTAGCTCCTCACTATCCTACTACCTGTCGATACATTTATTTTGGCATTGCACAAGTCATGTCTTCTCTGACTGTTCATGACGTTATAATACTAAATACCTGGGATGTGTTTTAGTTGATTTTAGTCTCTGATGCATGATTTTTATCATTAATTGTTTTTGGCTTTTAACTAGCTGTCAGTAACTGCAGTACTCTCAAATCGTACTTTCTTTTAATTCGACCTGTTGATACTATTTTAATACTTTTTGTTATTTTATATTAATATGGATCTTGTCTGTATACCAGCTTTGATTATTTGGAATATCTACTAATTTTCACTTCTTCGTACTACATTTGTATTAACATCAAGATTATTCTCCTTTAATCTGTACAGGAAGTTTTATTGTTGATATTTACCCCTTATGTATCTAGTGTTAAATTAGGTATTTATATGACAGACCTTTCTTGGTATTCCTAATTATTGGAAGATTTTATATAGACAGAAAAGTATACCTAAAACGACAAAGTTATTTTTCATTTACCTGTATATATTATGAAAACCGGTTTTTCAAAAGTGATTATTTTCTAAGGGTTTAATATTTCGCGGTAGTGTTTTGCCATGGCTTTATTTGGACTTGTTTGTTTGCTTTTGGCCTTGAATGTTTGTCCCTAATATTTTATTAACTATGTTTTTACTTTCAGGTATCACAGATCGAATTTATTCGTTCATAGTGTGTTAATTTACGTTTTGATTGAGTTAAGCCTTCCAATTGATGTTTTATCGTGTGTTTTCTATGTTGTGATGTTATACTATTGTTTCAGAAAAGGGAGAAGGTTTGGTACCATTAAAACGTTTAATCCCGCTGCAAATGTTTGCACCTGTCCTAAGTCAGGAATCTGATGTACAGTAGTTGTCGTTTGTTTATGTAATTTATACGTGTTTCTCGTTTCTCGTTTTTATATAGACTAGACCGTGGGTTTTACCGTTTGAATGGTTTTACACTAGTACTTTTGGGGCCCTTTATAGCTTGTTGTTCGGTGTGAGCCAAGGCTCCGTGTTGAAGGCCGTACATTGACCTATAATGGTTTACTTTTATAAATTGTTATTTGGATGGAGAGTTGTCTCATTGGCACTCACACCACATCTTCCTATATCAATATTGTATTTCCGGGCACAGAAATCTAGACTATTGGAATATCTGTCTCATTGTTGTGATTTAAACAAATATTCTTTACTTCATTCTCTTCCACCTAAAAAAAAATGCATCTGTATTTTAAAAATATCAGCTTCTGAATTCTGGATATATGAAATAAAAAAACTAAATATTTTTTTTAATTTATGTGTATGAATAGATAATTCCAAGTTCTGTGTTCTAAGATAGTTTTTCATGTCTAGGCATAATGTTTTCAGGATTTGATTTACATAATGTATCAATAGGCTTTAAAAATATCAGCAGTTTGCACTTACATGAAAAATATCACCAGATAATATTACAAAAAAATATGTGGTTTATTTTTGTCAATTAGGACGACGTCTATAGGTAACAGATTTTGATATAACATTCTTTTGATTAATTGGAGTTTGTCTGTTAGTTATTTAGACAAACAAATACAGACTATTGGTTGTTATCTATAACATTCCTTATCGTTTATTCAGAGAATAAACAGACGCCATTTATACGTTTATAATATGTATCCTCGGTTTATGTATTAGATATAGTCTTCTCATATCTGAGTGGCGTCCGCCACAACGACATGAGACGACCATATCTAATTTGCATTTAAGTATTAAATAGTTATTTTATTTGTTCTCAGAGCAATAATAAAACAGGAATAGTGTCATTATCTCACATTTGTCAGATGCAGTAACACTTTCAGAAGATGTTTTGTATTAGATACACCAAGATATTATTGTCAATGCAGAATGGTATTTGTCAATAATTTAGGAGGGGGTCTTTCAGCGATTTGACAATATTTTGTTGAAAAGCATGATAAATGCAGGGTATCCAATTTCATTTAACGTCATTTTGGAATGTGGAATGAAACCTTAGTTGCGTCTATTTTTCTGTCATCAAATTGATACATTATCACTAATTTTGTTTGGCAATATGAATCGCTGTACTATATTGTCTTTTTCTTAGTCATCGACTAAAGCTCCCCATTATTAACGCAAAACCTTTCCATCGTTACGTAGACTAAAGCTCCCCATTATTAATACAAAACCTTTCCATCGTTACGTAGACTAAAGCTCCCCATTATTAATACAAAACCTTTCCATCGTTACGTAGACTAAAGCTCCCCATTATTAATACAAAACCTTACCATCGTTACGTAGACTAAAGCTCCCCATTATTAACGCAAAACCTTTCCATCGTTACGTAGACTAAAGCTCCCCATTATTAATACAAAACCTTTCCATCGTTACGTAGACTAAAGCTCCCCATTATTAATACAAAACCTTTCCATCGTTACGTAGACTAAAGCTCCCCATTATTAATACAAAACCTTTCCATCGTTACGTAGATTAAAGCCTTTCCATCGTTACGCAGACTAAAGCTCCCCATTATTAATACAAAACCTTTCCATCGTTACGTAGACTAAAGCTCCCCATTATTAATACAAAAGCTTTCCATCGTTACGTAGACTAAAGCTCCCCATTATTAATACAAAACCTTTCCATCGTTACGTAGACTAAAGCTCCCCATTATTAATACAAAACCTTTCCATCGTTACGTAGACTAAAGCCTTTCCATCGTTACGCAGACTAAAGCTCCCCATTATTAATACAAAACCTTCCCATCGTTACGTAGACTAAAGCTCCCCATTATTAATACAAAACCTTTCCATCGTTACGTAGACTAAAGCCTTTCCATCGTTACGCAGACTAAAGCTCCCCATTATTAATACAAAACCTTTCCATCGTTACGTAGACTAAAGCTCCCCATTATTAATACAACACCTTTCCATCGTTACGTAGACTAAAGCTCCCATTATTAATACAAAACCTTACCATCGTTACGTAGACTAAAGCTCCCATTATTAATACAAAACCTTTCCATCGTTACGTACACTAAAGCTCCCATTATTAATACAAAACCTTTCCATCGTTACGTAGACTAAAGCTCCCCATTATTAATACAAAACCTTTCCATCGTTACGTAGACTAAAGCTCCCCATTATTAATACAAAACCTTTCCATCGTTACGTAGACTAAAGCTCCCCATTATTAATACAAAACCTTTCCATCGTTACGTAGACTAAAGCTCCCCATTATTAATACAAAACCTTTCCATCGTTACGTAGACTAAAGCCTTTCCATCGTTACGCAGACTAAAGCTCCCCATTATTAATACAAAACCTTCCCATCGTTACGTAGACTAAAGCTCCCCATTATTAATACAAAACCTTTCCATCGTTACGTAGACTAAAGCCTTTCCATCGTTACGCAGACTAAAGCTCCCCATTATTAATACAAAACCTTTCCATCGTTACGTAGACTAAAGCTCCCCATTATTAATACAAAACCTTTCCATCGTTACGTAGACTAAAGCTCCCCATTATTAATACAAAACCTTACCATCGTTACGTAGACTAAAGCTCCCCATTATTAATACAAAACCTTTCCATCGTTACGTAGACTAAAGCTCCCATTATTAATACAAAACCTTTCCATCGTTACGTACACTAAAGCTCCCCATTATTAATACAAAACCTTTCCATCGTTACGTAGACTAAAGCTCCCCATTATTAATACAAAACCTTTCCATCGTTACGTAGACTAAAGCTCCCCATTATTAATACAAAACCTTTCCATCGTTACGTAGACTAAAGCTCCCCATTATTAATACAAAACCTTTCCATCGTTACGTAGACTAAAGCTCCCCATTATTAATACAAAACCTTTCCATCGTTACGTAGACTAAAGCTCCCATTATTAATACAAAACCTTTCCATCGTTACGTAGACTAAAGCCTTTCCATCGTTACGCAGACTAAAGCTCCCATTATTAATACAAAACCTTCCCATCGTTACGTAGACTAAAGCTCCCATTATTAATACAAAACCTTTCCATCGTTACGTAGACTAAAGCCTTTCCATCGTTACGCAGACTAAAGCTCCCCATTATTAATACAAAACCTTTCCATCGTTACGTAGACTAAAGCTCCCATTATTAATACAAAACCTTTCCATCGTTACGTAGACTAAAGCTCCCCATTATTAATACAAAACCTTACCATCGTTACGTAGACTAAAGCTCCCCATTATTAATACAAAACCTTTCCATCGTTACGTAGACTAAAGCTCCCCATTATTAATACAAAACCTTTCCATCGTTACGTAGACTAAAGCTCCCCATTATTAATACAAAACCTTTCCATCGTTACGTAGACTAAAGCTCCCCATTATTAATACAAAACCTTTCCATCGTTAATCATCGATAACACTTTTATGTAAATACAAATGTGCTCGAGAGGTATACGTCATTGAAACGGCAACCTAACAACAGTTAAAACAGAAAAGGTATATAGATGTCAACACACGGTCTACAATAATAGTACCATTCATATATCTGAATACAGATAATATGTTAATAAATTGAGATAGAGGCTATCAACGATCTTTCATCAATACAAAATTCTTCGGAGTGCAAAAAAGGGTAAGACATACATGAGGTTACAGACATGTACATAAACATGAATTGTTATTAAAATACTAAACCTCCCCATGATTAATACTAAAACTCCCCATTATTAATATTAAACCTCCCCATGATTAATACTAAAACTCCCCATTATTAATACAAAACCTCCCTATTATAAATCTCATTATAGATATTAGTCAGAATATCAAAGGTATACAGAAAACATATCCATTCTATATAATATTTGTTTTTTAGAGGTCAAAAGCATAAAAATTAGCATTATAGTAAAATAGTACTTACATGTTATTGTATATTGACAGACAGACCTTAACCATTTCAATGTGACACCACATTTCCATGTTTATTACTTTTTACCCTTTTATATCGACCTCTGCATTTCCTGAATTCACTGTTTTTATGAAATGGAGGGGCAATATGTATATAGATGAACAAATATTTAAGGATATACTGTTTGGAAAAATAGATTAAAAATCGTTCATTGAGATATGACAGGTTAGGACAGAAACAAAATGTCTAGTTAAAGCACTTATGCATGTAAGAGGTGTCTTCAAATATCTCAAATTTGTGGAGATGACAAAACCAGAAATTTTTCATTACAAAGATTTGTAATTACCTAATCTTTCGGTTATTTGATCTACAATCTTTGAACTTTAAAAAAAAGTTTTATTGGATTCATCAACCGTATTATATGTTATATCAGAGACATATATTACCAGTATTAGTGATTATAGTATTATATGTTTCTGGTTATATAAACCACACATCTTATCACAATTAAATCACATGTCATAGATATGTAAACCTCTGAAATAGAATTAAGAATTTAATCATCATGCAGGTCCGATGTGCTTGTACTCTTTGAATATGAATATATAAATTCGATGCTTTACTTTGTAGTCGCTGCTGGCGTAGACCTAGAAATGAAGCAACAATCATGATCATAACGTTCAAAGTTCTCTTTCCTATTATGATACCATATGTTATTAATGTAAATAATTTAGTTTATTACAAAGTTCACGATCTTTGACGTATAAATAAATATCTGTTATTAATATAAACAATAGCACCCTGTCTTGGATAGCTATACTAATTACAGATATATAAACACGAGTTCTTCTTTGATTCTGAAGTGATCCCAACAAGAAAATTATTCCTTTTCAATAAATAAATTATTTATTACAAGAAATTAAGGTTTCATTATCTTTTATTGGTGAACACTCACAATTATCAACATTATTTACATATACATCTGATGAAACAGAAGAATAATGTTTAAGAATAACATTGATGACCGATCGTTTTGGGAATGCTGAAATATTCATGAATTCAATGTATATAGAGTGTGTTGGAGATATCAAATGGTTTTTATGAAGTATCAAGTGTTCATAAAGGAAAGAGGAAGAGAAAAAAATACATTTTCATGCTTGCACCTGCTAACTTTTTTTAGCAGACGTACTTGTTAACATTATTTTGTTACTTAGTTTAATTATACAATGCAGTCTATTACATCACAGTTACAATGCTATTCAGATGAAATATATCGCTAATTGATAATTTATTCGCAGTATTCAATCGATAAGTCTTTCTGGTAGCAGAGGATTTTTTAATCGTCAAAAAACGTTCACGAACACAAAAAAAGAGAAAGAAAAGAAAAACGTTTCCCCGCCCCTTTGTATTTCAGTTGATTTTGAAGTTCGATATCTATATTAATTGAACTTTTCACCGGCTTTCAAAAGCTTTTAACTGACCTATTGATCTTTTCACCGGCTTTCGATAAGTGAAGGGAGGGGAAAATATTGCCCCCTCAGTACAGTTTCAATGAACGCTCCACTGCATGCGTATTTTCTGGTGATAGATAATTGGTATTACACTGATTTGTATGTCGTTAACCTAATCAATAAATCCTTATTTATACGAGTTTAAGACCTCGTATAACTTGAAACTTGCATATACTGATATTATGTGGTACACGTTTACTCAGAAATAAATGTCACATGTCCGCAATTGTCCCCATTCTACATTATCATTGTACGGTCCGTTTTGTCTGTGACGATGCCACCTGCATTACTTCATATGAATGCATAATACATAAAAGGAATCGCTAAAATGCCTACCACAAGAAACCACTTCTATCACAAACAACTCATTAAAACAGACCTTAAAAACAAAGACAAACAAACATCGTATAAAAACAACAAATCAACAAACATCGTATAAAAACAACAACAAACAAAAATCGTATAAAACAACAAACATCGTATAAAAACAACAGCAAACAAACATCGTATAAAAACAACAACAAACAAACATCGTATAAAAACAACAAACATCGTATAAAAACAACAGCAAACAAACATCGTATAAAAACAACATCAAACAAACATCGTATAAAACAACAACAAACAAACATCGTATAAAACAACATCAAACAAACATCGTATAAAAACAACAACAAACAAACATTGTATAAAAACAACAACAAACAAACATCGTATAAAAACAACAACAAACATCGTATAAAAACAACAACAAACAAACATCGTATAAAAACAACAAACATCGTATAAAACAGCAACAAACATCGTATAAAAACAACAACAAACAAACATCATACAAAAACAACAACAAACAAACATATATAAAAAAGATGTAGTATGATTGCCAATGAGACAACTCTATACCAAAGACTTAATGACTTAGAAGTTAACAACTATAGGTCACCATACGGTCTTCAACAATGAGCAAAACCCACATCGCATAGTCAACTATAAAAAGCTCCGAAATGACAAATGTAAAACAAATGAGGAAACTCCTTTTTGTTGTTAGGGATGAGGGATGGAAAAATACCCTGCCTCGTCCGGTCTGTGTTTTTGTTTAATTGTTCTGCTTTGTATCGATCTGATGAGTTAAGCCCTTTTCAACTGATTTTTATAGTTTTTTCTTATGTTGTGCTTTTTCACCACTGTCCCAGGTTAGGGGAGTGCTGAGCGCTCACAAACATATTTATGTGCCTGTCCCAAGTAGGAGCCTGTAGTTCAGTGGTTGTCGTTGGTTCACGTCGGTCATATTTGTTTTGTTATAAATTTGGCTGTTTGCTCAATTGAATTGTTTCATATTTTTTTTTATGTCGGGGCCTTTTAAAGCCGACTATACGGTATGGGTTTTCTCATTGTTGAAGGCCGTACGGTTGCCTATAATTGCTAACATTCGCTTCATTTGAACTTTGGTGGATAGTTGTCTCATTGGCAATCATACCTCATCTCCTTATTTTTTTTTATCAACGGCCTGATTTATGTACAATCAACGGAAAACAAATATGATATACAGCAACAAACGACAACAACCTGCATTACAGGTTCTTGGCTTGGGACAGGCACATACAGAATGTGGCGGGATGAAAGTAGTTGACTGGCGTATAAACGTGACTAAGCAATAACAAACTGTTTATATATGCCACCATGGACCGAGTCGGTACCGCTGCTGATGGACCATCAGTCCCCGATATAGTGGTAAGTGATTTAGTATTGGATTGTTTAAAATGATATACTTTGTTTGCACATTTCTAGTTCACACTAGTAATAACTAGAACTTAATTGTGCTAAAACTATGTTTGCGACTCCCTCATGCAAAGTTGACTTTATAAGTCAGTTGTCTGCTCTGCAGAGACCACCGAACAATTAATGATATTATTTGCTTTCAATTTTATTGTCCGAGATTTCCTGATGAAGCTTCTCCAGAAGCAGATGTCCCGTGCATAGAAATATGTATCATATGCTTTTGAATATATGATGTATGCTGCTAAATTTGACTTACTCTGTCATGACTCCCATAATATGTCAATGTCCAGAGGCGGATTTAGGGGGTGGGCAGGGTGCCTGGGCCCCCCCTTTTGTGGGAAAAATTTGGTTGATTTTTAGGGAATTACTGAAGCATGACCTAACTGGTCCCCTCTTATTGCAGTCAGTGTTTTTCTTCCTATTTATATACACAAATTAGGTTTAACAATATTTTATTGAAATAAAATATTGTGTGATCGTTCGTTATAATAAATAAAACTTGTACCAATTCATTTTCTGGTAAAGAAATTATTTTGAAGTTATCAAACAAAACATCGTAAACAATGTTTTGTGTTTGATCTTTATCTTACAAAAACATTTCAAAGATATATCTAGAGGGTTTTATTTATTATCATTTTATAAATGTGATTAATTATGTTTTGTAGTAATTTGATTTAATCATATGCAATTAGAAAGATACCACCTGTTTTATATAACTTAAACCAGAGTCATATGATACAATTATTATTTTTATTATTTGTCTCTGCTTAAACTAACAAATTTTCACTGTGAATTTCCTCTATCTGATTCTTTTTTGTACTAATCATAACAGGTGATGCAAAAAATAAAATCACAAAAAATACTGATTTCCGAGGAAAATTCAAAAAGGAAAGTACCTAATCAAATGGCAAAATCAAAAGCTCAAACACATCAAGGAGGTTATATGAGAAGGAGAGAGGACGAAAGACGCTAATTACACATAAAATGTTACCGCCTTTTTTGTAAATGGGTGTTAATTTATTAAGATCGATTCGGTCGCAGAGGGAGACTTTGTCCTAATTATGCACCCGATTAAGAACGGAGACACCCGAAGTTTTATAAACCAACTGAGATTTTACAAAGTAAGCCTGAGATCATGGCTCAGTTCTCGCAAGGAATTGTATATTTAAAAGGAATGGAAACGCGGCTCGAGATCAATCGGGATACCCGCAGAGCACCCGTAGAGCTATAATCCATGTCTGACTCGACGGAAGTATGATGAATAATATAAAGAATCATGACGGAGGCCCAGTTCCTGTCATATAGATCGGTCTTTTAAATTCACGGGGTCATCTTGCTTGAGAAGATATAAAGGAGAGAGAAGCCCAAAATCAAGAATAAACGACTATTCCGTGAAACGGCAAGGCCTAAGGAATCATTTTAATGCCCCATCGAACATATGTTTGCAATATTTTATTATGCAAATTCTTATTAATATAGACCTCGGTCTTGAAACTTGATTGAGTTTCGTCCGGATTACAAAACAAAAAATACAGTGTTTTGATTTTTCCTAAAAGCTCGGCAACTACGAAGTGAAAAACAAAAAAGTTGATATCATTATGAAGCTGAAACCTTATTCTAGCATTTTGCACTTTTTTTAAGTTTCTGGTAACATTTCTGAATTTTCTACGATTTTTCGAAATTTCAGTTTTGAATTTCATTATTCTGTCAAAACATGTCTTTCAATCTGGGAGTGTAATACGATTTCTTCTAAATATTGGAAAGTAGAAAGAACAAAGCGAGAAAATGAGATATCATTTTAAAGAAGAATATTTTCCTACAGTTTGGTCTTAATTACGAATGCTAAATGTTATTGGTACAATGTAAATGATTTTATTTCGAAACATGTTGAAAATTTTAAGTAGTGCGTCAATAAATACACCAACACGCCGTATTCTGGTAATGGTTAAAGAACTGCTTGTTATAGATGTGACATTGACATACAATTTTAAAGCTAAATCTTTTTCCACATAGTGTTGGTTTTATGAAAATGGTATAAAACGAATTTGCTATGATTTTCAAAATCCCATGTTTATGTTTCACTGGCACCATTTTGTTCAGTCAAGTTACGGACAGTAGAAATTACAGGCAAGAAATGTATATAATCCGATTGGGATTGATTGTGTCATTTTTATATGATTTTATATTTTGTAAATACTATTTTTATACTTAATCGTTGTTTGGTATTGCAGTTTGTCATTATTACCCTTTAAATTTTGATATCTTAGCAGCAAAACAGTTCCTTCCTTTTTTAAGTAGTCTAGGTAAAATATTCATTCGGTGTTGGAAAATAAAGCATATGTATGTCGAAAGTTTTATCTTGTTAGTTGATAAAGATTTAGCATTAAATTAATTAAAGGTCTGTTCATTTGTTTTTGACAATAAAATCAGGGACAACCTATAGTTAGTAACACCGCTGCTCAAATATATATTGTAATCAACAGCATGATACAAATGCATGCAAATTGAGATTCCCATACCGTTGTTTATTATAACATATTCCAAAATTGAGAATAGTTAATTATTTAACTTTTTTATTATTCTTTTAAAAACTGTTTAATGTCAAATTTCATCTATTAATTGATCTTAATTGTTGCATACCTTCGTGAAATATCAAGACGAGGGAAAGAATAAAAATGTTTTCACAAGTAACTTTGTTTAAGATTGTATTTTTGTTTATTTCATTTAAGGAATTGAATATCTAAATAGACAAATCATTTCATGATTAAATGACGAAGTTCGATAACTGCTACCAGATAAGTAATGAGCCAGTTAGAGCGATGGGGTGTAATTAACACACGGTCTAAGTCAGAGATGCATCATAAAATTTTCTTTGAAGTCGGCCGCGTTTCCATTCCTTTTAAATATACAATTCCTTGGTTCTCGACAGTATAATATATAGCCTTACTTACGAGAAGTGAAGGTTTAAATACACACCGAATGTTTTCTGTTGACGTATTTCAGTCATCATTTGATCATTGTCGATGATTTATCTATAAGCAATGCCTAAGTGTTGGAGCTCGAAAAAGAATTTGATCTAGAAATATTCTGCATCTGCAAGACGAACAACTTAACTGACCTGAATTGCTTCGTGAATGATTCATATATATGGAATTAAAATTTTGAATTTAAAACATAAAATATTATAAAAATGTGCAGGAAAATGTCCGTTAATTAAAGAATAGACACGTTTTCCTGTCGCGGTAACTTTATTAACAAATGGACGCATTTCCATTTTTTTTATAAATATTACAACCGTGCATGAGATTAAGAAGAAATCACACATACCATGTGTATTGTCGGGAAAAACACATAGAGAGAAGTACCAATCTACATGCCTTGCAATCTTAGTATTAATGCATGCTTTATTTTTCTTAAACCAGAGTCATATGATACAATTATTATTTTTATTATTTGTCTCTGCTTAAACTAACAAATTTTCACTGTGAAATTCTCCTCTATCTGATTCTTTTTGTTTCAATTACTAATCATAACAGTACCTCACATATTCCTCTATTTTCTATGTGATGCAAAGCGAAAAATAAAATGCATTCTTAAACACCTCATAAAAATACTGATTTTCAAATGATAGGAAAATTCTGTATTTTGATGAAAGATAACAAAGTACCTAATCAAATGGCAAAATCAACAGCTCGAATTGCTAACACATCAAGGAGGTCATATAACCTCCTTGAACACATCAAAAGAATGGATAACAACTGTCATATTCCTGACTTGGTACAGGCATTTTCTTATGTAGAAAATGGTGGATTGAACCTGGTTTTAAAGCTAGCTAAACCTCTCACTTGAATGACAATCGCATCAAATTCCATCATATTGACAACGATGTGTGAACAAAACAAACGAAAACAATAGGTAAAAATGTCACAAATAGGGGTAAATAGTCTAATTCAGTAGGTCACATTCGTGAAAAGGGAACAGGATTGTAGTTAGCAAATTTCATATAATTCTATCATATAATATTATTTAGATATTCATACTCTAAGAAGCTCTTTGCGTTACACGCATGAAATCATATTGATTCAAGTGCATAAATATTGAGCATAATTTAACTGATTCGTGAAATCGTTATCTCCTGTGCATTAATTATAAATATCATACCTTGTTCGTGAACCTTCTATGACTCGAAGAAGGCGAGTTTAAAGGACGGCACCGTGTAAATCTCAGAGAATGTGATTAGCCTAAAATATTAGCCCTGTATAAATCTAAGAAGGTGATCAGCATCAGACGTTAGTCCTGTATACATCTGAGAAGGTGATCAGCTTGAGAGCTTAGTCCGGTATAAATCTGAGAAGGTGATCAGCTTTAGAGGCTGATCCTGTATAAATCTGAGAAGGTGATCAGGTTTAGAGGTTAGTCCCGTATAAATCTGAGAAGGTGATCAGCTTGAGAGGTTAGTCCTGTATAAATCTGAGAAGGTGATCAGCTTTAGAGTTTATCCCTGTATAAATCTGAGAAGGTGATCAGCTTTAGAGGTTAGTCCCGTATAAATCTGAGAAGGTGATCAGCTTGAGAGGTTAGTCCTGTACAAATCTGAGAAGGTGATCAGCTTTAGAAGTTAGCCCTGTATAAATCTGAGAAGGTGATCAGCTTTAGAGGTTAGTCCTGTATAAATCTGAGAAGGTGATCAGCTTGAGAGGTTAGTCCTGTATAAATCTGAGAAGGTGATCAAATTTAGAGGTTAGCCCTGTATAAATCGGAGAAGGTGATCAGCTTCAGAGGTTGGCCTTGTATAAATCTGAGTAGATGATCAGCTTTAGAGGTTAGTCCTGTATAAATCTGAGAAGGTGATCAGCTTTAGAGGTTGGCCTTGAATAAATCTGAGTAGGTGATCAGCTATAGAGGTTAGTCCTGTATAAATCTTAGAAGGTGATCAGCTTTAGAGGTTAGTCCCGTATAAATCTGAGAAGGTGATCAGCTTGAGAGGTTAGTCCTGTATAAATCTAAGAAGGTGATCAAATTTAGAGGTTAGCCCTGTATAAATCGGAGAAGGTGATCAGCTTCAGAGGTTGGCCTTGTATAAATCTGAGTAGATGATCAGCTTTAGAGGTTAGTCCTGTATAAATCTGAGAAGGTGATCAGCTTTAAAAGTTGGCCTTGAATAAATCTGAGTAGGTGATCAGCTATAGAGGTTAGTCCTGTATAAATCTTAGAAGGTGATCAAATTTAGAGGTTAGCCCTGTATAAATCGGAGAAGGTGACCAGCTTGAGTGGTTAGTCCCGTATAAATCGGAGAAGGTGACCAGCTTGAGAGGTTAGTCCTGTATAAATCTGAGAAGGTGATCAGCTTTAGAAGTTGGCCTTGTATAAATCTGAGTAGATGATCAGCTTTAGAAGTTAGCCCTGTATAAATTTGAGAAGGTGGTCAGCTTGAGAGGTTAGTCCTGTATAAATCTTAGAAGGTGATCAGCTTTAGAGGTTAGTCCCGTATAAATCTGAGAAGGTGATCAGCTTGAGAGGTTAGTCCTGTATAAATCTAAGAAGGTGATCAAATTTAGAGGTTAGTCCTGTATAAATCTGAGAAGGTGATCAGCTTTAGAGGTTGGCCTTGAATAAATCTGAGTAGGTGATCAGCTATAGAGGTTAGTCCTGTATAAATCTTAGAAGGTGATCAGCTTTAGAGGTTAGTCCGTATAAATCTGAGAAGGTGATCAGCTTGAGAGGTTAGTCCTGTATAAATCTAAGAAGGTGATCAAATTTAGAGGTTAGCCCTGTATAAATCGGAGAAGGTGATCAGCTTTAGAGGTTAGCCCTGTATAAATCTGAGAAGGTGATCAGCTTTAGAGGTTATCCCTGTATAAATCTGAGAAGGTGATCAGCTTTAAAAGTTGGCCTTGAATAAATCTGAGTAGGTGATCAGCTATAGAGGTTAGTCCTGTATAAATCTTAGAAGGTGATCAAATTTAGAGGTTAGCCCTGTATAAATCGGAGAAGGTGACCAGCTTGAGTGGTTAGTCCTGTATAAATCGGAGAAGGTGACCAGCTTGAGTGGTTAGTCCTGTATAAATCTGAGAAGGTGATCAGCTTTAGAAGTTGGCCTTGTATAAATCTGAGTAGATGATCAGCTTTAGAAGTTAGCCCTGTATAAATTTGAGAAGGTGGTCAGCTTGAGAGGTTAGTCCTGTATAAATCTAAGAAGGTGGTCAGCTTGAGAGGTTAGTCCTGTATAAATCTAAGAAGGTGATCAAATTTAGAGGTTAGCCCTGTATAAATCGGAGAAGGTGATCAGCTTCAGAGGTTGGCCTTGTATAAATCTGAGTAGATGATCAGCTTTAGAGGTTAGTCCTGTATAAATCTGAGAAGGTGATCAGCTTGAGAGGTTAGTCCTGTACAAATCTGAGAAGGTGATCAGCTTTAGAAGTTAGCCCTGTATAAATCTGAGAAGGTGATCAGCTTTAGAAGATGGTCTCGTATAAATCTGAGATGTGAGATTTAGAGGATTTCCCCGTATAAATCTGAGATGTGAGTGTAGAGGTTGGTCCCGTATAAATCTGATATGTGAGCTTTATAGAGGTTGACCCTGTATACATCTGATATGTGAGCTTTAGAGGTTGACCTTGTATAAACATGAGAAGGTGAGCTTCAGATGTTGGCCCGTATAAATCTGAGGTGAGCTTTAGAAGATGGCCCCGTATAAATCTGAGATGTGAGCTTTAGAAGATTGCCCCGTATAAATCTGAGATGTAAGTTGTAGAGGTTGGTCCCGTATAAATCTGATATGTGAGCTTTACAGAGGTTGACCCTGTATACATCGGAGATGTGAGCTTTAGAGGTTGGTCCCGTATAAATCTGAGAAGGTGAGCTTCAGTGTATGGTCATGTATACATCTTAGATGTGAGGTTAAGAGGATGGCCCCGTTTAAATCTGAGAAAGCAACCTTTAGAGGATGGCCATATATATAATCTGAGGAGGCGAGTCTTAGAGACTGTGTCTGTATAAAAGTGAGAAGATGAGCTAAAGAGGATTCGAGATTTCTATTTTTTGTTTTTTAGCACGTAAAGGGCTCCACGTATGAATTTGAGAAGATAATCTTTTGTTTTATTTTAAAGGATATAGTTACAAAAGTGTTATAGTATTATCGGAGCGATTGTATCATTTTCTTTGACAATCCCCTAATATAAGAAAGTTAGATGTAGTTTGCATTCAATAACTAATAGTTATTCTCGATTTGGTTACATAAAGACTTTATCATTTTGTTAGTAACATTAAACTTTACAAATTTGCATTCAACTCAAAAGGAAAAGATTTATTAAACACTTCATGTCTGAAAGTATTAAACACTTGATGTCTAAAAGTTGACATTGAAATCTACATGACAATGGCTGCTAAGAAGTTCTTTTATAAAATAATGAACATTTTCAAGTGTGAACTATTCTAAGGATCAAATACGTGTCTCTGATATGATGTAATAGAAATGTAAATATTTCTTCGTTATTTCTACTCGAACTTAAAACATCAAAAGTGTGCACAATTATTAATGCAAACATTGTAGACTTTGTAAATATTATACGTATTCAAATTTAATCACAGTTTCTGTTTAGCAAATATTTAAATCTATGTTTAAAAATTATCACTTTTTTATAACATTGACAATAATATTTGCTGATTATTGTTTTCTTCTGTTTGTAGTTATTGTACGCTTTAAGAATGATACAAAAATATTTATAAACCTCATAAAACTATTTGACCACGAATTCAAAACCATTTTTAAGTCAACCAAATTTTTCAATTTTTACAGCTCTCTAAATATTTTAGCTCGAGTCAAGTTCAAATTCATGAGGAACATGTACATTCTGAGTACATATATATATATCGCCTTTCTATATGCTCTATATGCTTATTTTCATGCCGTGTTTAAAATCCTGTAGTGACATATGAGGTTCCGGAAGTCGAGTCCTCCTAAAAACACAGTCTTGTTTTCTAAAAACTTTAATTAAGCTCACTATGAAGCACATCTACCATAAACTATAAATATGTCTCGCAATGCGTGCTGCAGTTGTATAAAAATAACTATTTTTTTGTGTAGATCATAGGATTGTTTAATATGCAGTTAAATTCGATTTCTCAAATTACGCCAGTTCTCATGATTTTAGATTTTAATCAAAGAACCGTTGATTCATGAATATAATTGGCGTTTGGTGTGTAGAACAACAGGGTTGACAAAAGATATCTGTTGACAGATTTATTCGATATTCTGTGCAATATGTATGCATAATTCCTATTAAAATTCAAAGCATAAATATAGTCAATAACGAACCAGAGAGATGTATGGTTGACCAACCAATCGTAAGCAATAGAGCTTAGTTCGGATTTGTTGGCAAATGCTGCAGTCTATTATAGCGTATAACTGTCATGATGCTATAAGTGATGGTTTTCTATAGAATCCTATACATCATCGCGGTCTATAGACAGGATATTGATTGTCGCACCTGTTAACGTGCTATATATTATCGTTATTTACAGTTATCACTTATTTATTAAGATAACAATTACTTTTACAAAAACTTAATTATCTAAGTCAATAGTATTGTTATTAACTTTCTCAATAGTTAATAGTATTGTTATTAACTTTCTCGTTACGTAATCTAGGAAACAACATTATATATACATCATTTCAATGGTAAATATACAATGGTACTGTCAACTATTCCAATCAAGAAATAGATAGTGAAAAGAAAGAACAGATTTATCTTATATGCTCAGAAGAAATACAAATTAAAACGTAGTTGATAGTTTGTGGTTTGTTAAACTGGTATAATTCATTTGTTATCAGAAGAAAATACTTCATAGTAATAATGAATGTGTTACGTCTGTTATACTGATTATGATATTTTATTTTGCAGTAAGGTATATTTCATTTTTTGTAATGAATCTGTTGAATATATCCAAAACGTGAAAACAACCATTTCAATAAACATTTACTTGTGAAAAGACGACTCGTGATTGATTTCCTGTTAATGGCCCTCAAGAGCACGTGATTTACTCAAAATAGATTAATTAATGGACAACACATCCTCATTTGTATTCAGACTGTAACAGACCTTATAGATTTAACCGATTTTATCAAAGATAATTGACGTGGCTCTCTATGTGTAATACTTATTAAATTTTTTAACAATTTTGTAAATGGACCGATATACTGATGAATAATAACCTTATTTTTTACATTACCTACATTATTATTTTGCACAAATACTAAAACTTGATTTTATCGTCGTTGTTAGAGTTTCTCTTGAAGCATTGACAATAAATCTTCGAAAAGATTTTATCGACACCATGTATGGGTTTATTGAGAGATGATATAAACCCTTTAAAAAGTGAATGAAGATAACAAAGAGACATACAAACTCATAAGTCGAAGACAAACTGACAACGCCATGGCAAAAAAGAAAGATGACGAAAGAACAAGCAACAATCTACAAACACAACCTAGAAAAAATAAAGACTCAGTAACTCGAACCCCAACAGAAACTGGGGGTGACCTCAGATGTTCCGGAGGGATACACAGATCCAGTAGCCCTTTTCACAAAAAATCTTAAGTGTAAAATTTATCGTAAGTCTAAAATATTCCTTAACAATTCAACTAAATATTTTTATCGTAAGATTATTTTTACACTTAAGATTTTTTGTGAAAAGGGCTACTGCTCCACATGTGTCACCCGTCGTGTTGCCCGTGTAAGTACAAAGATATTACGTCTTATTCGGTAATTTCACATTCGAGGTAAGTGGACGGAACTGTGGTCAAGACAATTGAAACATATCCATCGTCATCTGTGAAACAAGTATTCCATAACGGTCAACAAACTCGTGATGGCGTCCGTTAAATTTTCAAGGGAGGGCTAAACTTTACCACTTGGAAACCCGTGGTTGAATATTTGAATAATACAATAAATTTAAATAAAAGTCGACTTGAACCGCCCGAAATCAACTTTTGATGAAGATGAAAGAAATTGAGGGTTGGAATCTAGATCTATGTAAAAAATAAAAATTTATCAACTCAGAATTCATAAAAATTGAAATAATAAGTTATGAACAGAGGTACTGACCACTGAGCATATAATACCCCCGATGACTAACAGTTCGGTAGAAGCACTAAATACTAGACAGAGGATATAATCCGACACTAACAGTCCAGCAGAGGTACTCGCTAATGGACAGATTATACTATTAGGTACTAATAGTCCGACAGAAGAACTCACTACCTGTCAGGTGATACTCTTGAGGACTAACAGTCCAGAAGAGGCAGTCACTGCTAGGCAGATGATACTCTTGAGGACTATCATTCCAGAAGAAGCAGTCACTGCTAGGCAGATGATACTCTTGAGGACTATCATTCCAGAAGAGGCAGTCACTGCTAGGCAGATGACACTCTTGAGAACTATCAATCCAGAAGAGGCAGTCAATACTAGGCAGGTGATATTCTTGAGGACTATCATTCCAGAAGAGGCAGTCACTGCTAGGCAGATGATATTCTTGAGGACTGACAGTCCAGAAGAGGCAGTCACTGATAGGCAGGTGATGCTCTTGAGGACTAACAGTCCAGAAGAGTCAGACACTGCTAGGCAGGTGATACTCTTGAGTGACAGAATAATAATAACTCTGATAATACTTTCCCTGTTCTTATGAAATTGAGAATGGAAACGGGAAATGTGTCAAAGAGAAAACAACCCGAACAAAGAGCAGAAAACAGCCCAAGGCCACCAATGGGTCTTCAACACAGCGAGAAAATCCCGCACCCGGAGGCAGGCTTCAGCTGGCCACTCAACAAAAACGTGTACTAGTTATGTCTAAGTATGTTTTATGTTTAGGTGATTAATTGTTTCGTCTTTTAAAAAGTAACATATCATTATCAATCAGTATTGAAGTGATGTGAAAACAACTAGGAATGTGGTAAGTTTTTATGTTGTTTCTGTTTTATATATCTGTAAAATATCGGATTCCAGATAATATACCAGTATACACAATGTTTGAAATTTGGTAAAAATGTGAATAATAATAAATTTTGTTTATCTAACCCTCTTATTGTGATCTTGTTGTTTTATTTCCATAGAAAATGTTGTAAACCGTTTGAAACTATATAATATAGCATTTTCATTAAGAATAAATGATAAAAAAAAACTTGTGTAATTGTTTATTTGTTATTAACCTATTTGATGACACTTACAATTAAACCACCGCAGTATGGTTGTTGTCGATTTGTTTCTTATATAACATTAGTTGTTAGGCTTCATCATAATTATAAAGATCAGATCCAAACAGCTGGTTTATCGAATAAGAAGAAACAAAAGTAAAACATCACCTATGGACATTCATGATAGTTACAAACATTTTCATTGTACTGTCAGTTGGTGATAATTCTCAACGTCTTAAATAAAACAATATCTATACTATATTGATAGTTTTCTCAGTTCCAAACATTTATTAATATAAATAGCAATATTTTTCAATACCTCTAGGTTTTCTTGAATAAAAAGCCAATTAAATTTGGCACTTGTGCTTAACTTTTCAAAATTTTACAACCTATTAAAATATTATCATAAAATTCTTTTCTTAAAAGTTATAAAGGGACACTGACATATAAAATGTTCTTCGTCTTCAACTTTATCTAAGGTGCATTTTTACATAATCTTTGTGATTTATCTATATAGGTTTTAGCATATCTATCTGTCTCTACTTTTAGGGGATGTGCACTTATTCTGATCTTGCACAGTGCTTGTCTATCTTTAAATTCTTTTAATTGCAGATATTTTTCTGTACCAAAAAATGTTTAATTGAAAAATAGGTCAAGAGTTTACCTCTACCTGATTTAACAGTATTTTCTCTAAATTCTTTCCAATGATTATGAAAACTTGTACATAATTTATTCTTAACTATAGTACATAAACGGCCAACACTTACATTTAAGTTTGGCAAGTCTAGTTCTGTCATTAAATAGTCAATACTAGAAAACCATGTAGTGATATTGTTTGCATGTAACTTTTTATTACAAATATATGCATCATATAATAAACCATCCTTTGTGTTCTCTAACCTATGAGCATATTTTAACATTGCCAATAAAATTGAAAATATACAGGAAATCTTCCTAATTCAGACATAACAGCAAAATTACTTGCTTTTCTGTTAACCCCAAGAATATACTTCATGAATTTTGTGTGCGACTTTTCAGATATGTCTTTGAATAAACCTTTTCTAAAATATAATCGTTATTCTTCTTACATGCCACTGAAGTGGTTGAAAACATTCCCATATTTCACTGCCATACATTAAAATAGGTTTAATTGTATGGTCATAAAGGTGCATTAAAGTTGCGACACTAGGATTTGATGATGCTAGGCATTGTTGTAATCCAAAACAAGCTTTCATAGATTTCTTGTATAGCTCATCTTTACACTGTAAATTTACCACTAGATACAAAAGTAATTCCTAGGTACTTATAACATTTTATACTTTCAAGCTGTTGCCCATTCAAATACACTGGGCAATCAACATGTTTTCCGGTTTGTTAAAAATTAAAACTTTTGTTTTATTAAGGTTTACATTTAAACACCATTTTGAGCAATATAATTGTAACTTATCCATTCTCTCTTGTAAACCATGTTGTGTTTCAGAAAAATAACAATGTCATCTGCATACATAAGACAATCAATTCTGTTGTCATTTAGATCAACAGGGTCAGTACATGATGAAAAGTTTCTGGCATATCATTTATAAACAATTTGAAAATATTTGGGCTTAATACATCGCCCTGTCTAACTCCTATAAAAGATCTAAAGATAGGGGTTAATTCATTTTAATTTTACACATAGTTTATTTTACTATACATATCTTTGATAATAGAATAAAATTTGCCTGTTATATTTAGTTTTAAAAGTTTATATTTTATGCCTGCATGTATAACAGTATCAAATGCTTTTTAAGGTCGACAAAGCAAGCGAATAGTTTTCCACCTTTCTTTTTGTTAATGTATTTGTCGATTAGGGTTTTTAAAACAAACATATGGTCAGAAGTTCTTGATTTTTTACAAAACCCAATTTGTGATTTACTTATTATATTTTTTTCTTCTAAAAATTTATCTAACCTTTTATTCAAAATAGAGTTGAATAATTTACCAAGGCAGGAATTAATTGCAATACCACGGTAATTTTCTGGTTTGCTTGGGTTACCGCTTTTTAAAATTGGTGACAAATATGCGGATGACCACTGTGTAGGATATTGACCTGAAGACAGCACTACATTGAAGAGTCTTTGAAGCAGAGGATTTAATATAGAGGAACCTGCTTTCAACATTTCAGCAGGAATTTCATCTAGTCCACATGCTTTTCCACTTTTTAATTTAAATATTGAATCTGAAATTTCTTTTACTGAAATTCTGTAATCTAAGTCACAGAAACTTTTATTTTTTTCCATATTTTCTACTAGAGCATTTATCTCATTTAATCTTGGTATATTATTTGAAGGTATTTTATTAAGATCTGAAAATAATTTACCCATTCATCTGGATCAACAGATTGTGCATTATTATTTTTGTTGATTCTTTTAATGAATTAACTAACTTCCAGTATTTTTTGGGATCATTATCTCTTAATCTGTCTAAATTGTCTAAAATGGTCTGTTTAAAATGACGTTTTTTATATTTACGTAATTTATTATATTCTCTATAACATTTATAAAAAGATCCTCTTATTATTGGATCATGTGGAAATTTGGACAATAGTTTTCCTTTATCTAAAAGTATTTTCCTCTTTACACTTAAATCAGAATCAAAATATTTGCATGTATGTTCATTCTTTTATGTTTTGGTTTTTTGGAATATTTTACCTTTTAAAGCGGCCACTTTTAGTATATTTAAAACCTCTGTAGCTGCACTTTGAGATTCAATAGACTTTTCTTGGTTTAAAAAATCCTTTATAAGTATTTTACAAGTTGGGTGACAGAGTGCATCTTGAAAATTAAATGTTGAGGACTTGGTCCATACATAACCTCTAGGAATATTTTTCATTTCTAATTTATTCTTTGTTTGATTGATTGAATATGTTGCTAAAATGCTAAAAGATAACTTACTATGACAATCAGAAAGATTGGGTATAAAGTCAGAAACTTTAAAATATAGTATTTCTGGTAAAAGTTCTTCTGAGACAATAACATAATCAACTACACTTGATCCTAAAGGTTTATGGCAGGTGTATTTGCCATATAAATCACCTATAATTCTACCATTCAATATTCTCATATTTGTTGAGATACACATATCTAAA
Organism: Mytilus coruscus; assembly: GCA_017311375.1. Taxonomy (NCBI): domain Eukaryota; kingdom Metazoa; phylum Mollusca; class Bivalvia; order Mytilida; family Mytilidae; genus Mytilus; species Mytilus coruscus. The sequence continues at coordinate 6,499,135 of CM029601.1, read as the reverse complement.
AGTTGTTTACCTCTTGTATCAAGTTTATTATCATAACTACACCTTAATTCTTGTACATTATCGTAATCATAATTTTCATTTACAGGAATATGACTATCATATACATCATTTTGTAAAAAATCTGGCTCTGAACCTGACCGGGCATTTAAATCGCCACACAATATAATACCACCTTTATTTTATACTTGTTAATAATATCTCTTTCTATGATATCTAATAAATCATCCTCTGATTGAGTCAAATAACTTGAGTTGCTTGGTGTTATATAAGCTAAACAAAGAAAAATATCATTTGTAAAGTTAAAAATTGTCTGTCTAGTTTAAGCCACTGATACTCTTTACTAGTATTTTCTAGAATTTTTACTCCTTGGCGAATATGATTTTAATGAGTATTCCAAGCCCTCCATAAAATCTAAAATTAGATGATTTTGGCCTACATACTGAAAATATTTAAATCCTTCTATATCTACTAAAGTGTCATATCCAAGATGTGTTTCAGTTAACAACACAATATCATTATTTTCAATTTGTTTAATAAATTCTTTATCATGAAGCTTGTTATATGTTTTGGATATTAATCCTCCAATATTCCAAATACTAAATGTTAAGTTGGAAATATTAAAACCTTTTCTTTTAGACATACTTTAAATTTTTTTTTTCTGTTGCTCAACCCTTTAATTAAAGTAAATATATCTCTCTATTTTTTGTATAAAAAAAATGAAAATAACTAATAAGATAACAAAAACAAGTTTTGTCTTATCGTCTACACTAAAAGTTGTGTTACTCACTCCCTTATTTGTATACTTGTACAATAAATCAAATTGATGCAAATAAAAATAATAAAAGTGTACAAAAGATACAGTTATAGTGTTTTCTAAAGTTTTATGATATGATAAGTTTAACGGGGCCTTTGTCCACGGTAGCCTCGAAATTGTTGATCATGACCTCTATAATTTCTCCACTGTCCTCGACCTCTATTATGACTTTGTCGATTTTCATTGGGTGTGTAAATTGGATCATACTGATAACTAGAGCCTTGAAATTTATCATGTTGAGTATTTTGTGTCTTTCTATTGTTCCTTTCATTGGTTGCATAGTTTGATGAGCGCTGATGAAAACCGAGAACTTGATCAATACAGTCACGCATATTTGCAGCTAACATCGAAACACCACTATTTGACAAATGGTATTTGTCTTTAGAATCTAAAAACTTCTGAATTGGTGTGCCTTTATAGGCCATGTTACTATTATCACAAAGTGTAACATTGTCTTTATTGTTGAATTTTCTTTAAGCATAATGCTCAACATTTGTGCTTTAATGTTTAGGCTTTCATCATCGGCTCTTGGTGTAGGTAGAGAAATAATGATCTTCAAGTCGGGGTGTCTTTTGTGAGTGTCCTCTATAATTTTGTCCATTTTATTTACATTCTTCTTTCGGCTTTGTTGTAAGGTCATTCGTAAGTGAATGCAAGACAAGGACATCTGAATATCATCTATAGTTTGAATAGCTTCTTCAGTCTCATCAAGGGTATATGCCTTTATCTTTCCGGTTAAAAATTTTGAAGACAATTTTGTAGGGTCTATCCCCTGAGTATTTGATGTTCCTATTATTAGAACACGCTTGTCATTTTTTGTGTTATTTTTGTGCTTACTCCTTACTTCTTGAAATTCATTGGTATTGTCTTGACTCATTGTTAGTTTCAAGCTTAAAATTTCATTTTCTTTTTGTTCCAACAGTTTTAGTTGTATCATCCAATGACATTTTATGTTGGTAATCTCATCATCCTTTCCTGTATTTGTATTTGTAGAGTATCAATTGCTATCTGTAAGTCTTTGAAAGATTTTTCATATGTTTGTTTTGTTGTTCAATTTGTGATTTTGTGTCTCCATCTTTGATTTCCAGCATTCAGCACTTAACAAGGATTCATTACGGAGTTCTTGGACAGCTGATTTCAGAGTTATGTTTTCGTTTTCAAGGGATGAGATCAGTCCGTTAAATTTGTCAGTCTCAGGCTGGGTCTTTAATGACTTTGTGACTGTTAGTAATAACTGACTAAAATTCTTATTGTTATTTTCAAGTAATTTTGTATAGGTTTCTTCTACTGCTTTCAATTTAGCATCAAATAATTTAGATTGTTGAGTACATATTTTTTCCAGGGCAGTTGTAAAATGTGCTTGAATATTTTCCATGTACTTGTCGGGGCTATAAAGTGTCATACTTTTATCAGATTCATAACTTTTGCTTGCATCATTTTCTTTTTGATGATTTTCCTTATCTTGAAAATTTTTTTCACTGATTATGTCTTCATGTTTATCAGCTCTTTTTGGCTCAGTAACTTTATCTACATGTTTAACCATAGTTTGATCATCATTGTCAATTTTTTTTGAAGCTTTTGTTGTCATCAAATTATCTGTATTTATTTCAGAGACAGAGCAGTCAGTTGGTACATCAGTTATGCATGAAGTGTTAAAGTCAACCACTTTATTTACAATTGCTAAAAGTACAGGGAAGTCTTTGGTTACAAATGTGTCTTTATGAGTCCCTTGGATCTGGATAAGTCCTGTGTTTATGAAAACAGTGATTTTGTATAGCAAAGGGTTCATTGTGTCCGCTTTAGTTGCGACTAAGTATATGTTGTATGATACTTGTTTCCCAGCCATGTTTCGGTGGAATATGACAAAATTGAATGTACTTGAATCAATGATGGAAAGAAGTGTGAGATAACAAATTGTTTATTATTTATATTAGTTATAATTTTATTGATTTTTTTTAATTATTAAGTAAAATCATTTTACTAAATAATAAAATGTTAATTTCTCAACATTAAAAAGGGGAAAAGAGAAATTCAAATTTAATTTATAGTTTACTATAAGCCAAAAAGGGGTACCCATTTTTTTTATTTCCAACAATGAAATTTGATACCCCTATACCCCTATTACTTCATTGCGCTAGTTTGGTAGGCAGGTGTAGAACACACACATATTCTATCTATACATGCATGTATAATCGAATATCTGACAATAGTAAAAAACAAGACTATTGATCACTCTTAAAACTTTTTCAAGTATAATATTTTCTGATGAAATGATGATGTTTATCGATATTCACAAGATATTTGAAATGAAACATTATGCGCCTTATCAAATGGGCGACGTCTTGTTTATGTAGTTCCTGATGATGAATGAAATATATGTTAAATGAAATTTAATATGTATTCGTAATTATTTTTTTTATAGTTTATAGAATAAGCATTGCATTGTTTATTGTCAGATAAAGTGTATGATGCATTGGTTTAGGTTTTATTGAGATTCGTTTAGAAATTCATCATGCTTCGTGTTTCAATCCTTGGTACCATGCTGTTTAATATTTTAAAAAAGGATGTTAAAAGATTATTCTAGATGCTGTAAATTCAATGATATTTATGTATCGAATAATATTTCCACAAATGTTTTTGTTCAAACCATGGAAGTATTATATTGTCAATATAATACTTCCATGTTCAAACCAATTGATAGTTTACTTCAACAGAGATTAATATAGATCGACTAGTTGTGCCAACAAGATATCTTTGACAATCATGCCAACAAGATACCTTCTACCATTGTGCCAACACTACATCGTCTACTATCGTGCCAACAAGATATCTTCTACTATCGTACCATCAAGATATCTTCTACTACCGTGCCTACAAGATATCGTCTATTATCGTGCCATCAAGATATACTATCGTGCCATCACGCACAGTAGATGCTGTAAATTCAATTATATTTATATATCGAATAATATTTCCACAAATGTTTTTGTTCAAACCATGGAAATATTATATTGTCAATATAATACTTCCATGTTCAAACCAATTGATAGTTTACTTCAACAGAGATTAATATAGATCGGCTAGTTGTGCCAACAAGATATCTTCTACTATTGTGCCAACAGAATATCTTCTACTATCGTGCCAACAAGATATCTTCTACTATCGAGCCGAGAAGATATTTTCTATCATCGTACCAACAAGATATCTTCTATTATTGTGCCAACAAGATATCTTCTACTATCGTGTCAACAAGATATCTTCTACTATCGTGCAAAATGTTATCTTCTACTATCGTGCCAACAAGATATCTTCTACTATTGTTCCAACAAGATATCGTCTTCTATCGTGCCAACAAGATATCTTCTTTTATCGTGCAAATAAGATATCTTCTAATATTGTTCCAACAAGATATCTTCTACTATCGTGCCAACATGATATCTTCTACTATCGTGCCAACAAGATATCTTCTACTATTGTTCTAACAAGATATCGTCTTCTATCGTGCCAACAAGATATCTTCTATTATCGTGCAAATAAGATATCTTCTGCCATTGTTCCAACAAGATATCTTCTATTATCGTGCTTACAAGATATCTTCCGCTATCATTCCATTAAGATATCTTCTACTATCGTGCCAACAAGATATTTTCTACTATCGTGCCAACAAGATATCTTCTACTATCGTGCCAACAAGATATCTTCTACTTTTGTGCCAACAAGATATCTTCTACTATCGTGCCAACAACATATCTTCTACTATCGTGCCAACAAGATATCTTCTACTATCATGCCAACAAGATATCTTCTACTATCGTGCCAACAACATATCTTCTACTATCGTGCCAACAAGATATCTTCTACTATCATGCCAACAAGATATCTTCTACTATCGTGCCAAAAAGTTGTTCTTTTCTATCGTGCCAACAAGATATCTTCTATCATCGTGCAAATCAGATATCTTCTACTATTGTTCTAACAAGATATCTTCTTCTATCTTGCCAACAAGATATCTTCTACTCTCGTGCCTACAAGATATCTTCTACTATCGTACCATCAAGATATCTTCTACTATCGTGCCTACAGGATATCGCCATTATTGTGCCATCAAAATATCGTCTTCTATCGTGCCACCAAGATATCGTCTATTATCGTGCAAATAAGATGTCTTCTGCTATTGTTCCAAGAAGATATCTTCTACTATCGTGCCTACAAGATATCTTCCACTATCATTCCATAAAGATATCATCTACTTTCGTGCCAACAAGATATCTTCTACTCTCGTGCCAACAAGATATCTTCTACTATTGTGCCAACACTACATCGTCGATTATCGTGCCAAGAAAATAGCGACTATTATCGTGCCAACAAGATATCGTCTACTATTGTTCAAACAAGATAGCTTCTACTATCGTGCCAACAAGATATCGACTATTATCGTGCCAACAAGATATCGTCTACTATTGTGCAAACAATATATCTTCTACTATCGTGCCGACAAGATATCGTCTTCTATCGTGCCAACACTATATCGTCTATTATCGTGCCAACAAGTTATTGTGTTTTACATATTTTTCATATTCTAGTACTTAAATTTCTCCTCTTTATTTAAAATCACCAGCTTAAGTATTTGTCATTTTGAAATATCATTCCAAGATTTCGCGCGGGGAAAAAAAATCATACTTTTTTTTCAAAATCATTGAGTACAGTTGGCCAACTCATTATATCCTGCTTGCATTGTTCTTGCATGCGATAAGATCAGACAACTATTCGCTCTTCTTTGCATTATAATTCTATAGTTTTCGTTTTATATTGTAATTAGCTTTCTACAGAAATATACTTTAAATGAAATCAGAATACATGCAACAGGCTATTATACTCTAGGAAAGGAGAGTGATATTTATACAATCAATAGCCCTAGCATTGAAGCCTATACTCTAGGAAAGTCAGTGATATCCATACAATCAATAGCCCTTGCATTGAAGCCTATACTCTAGGAAAGGAGAGTGATATCTATACAATCAATAGCCCTTGCATTGAAGCCTATACTCTAGGAAAGTCAGTGATATCCATACAATCAATAGCCCTAGCATTGAAGCCTATACTCTAGGAAAGGAGAGTGATATCTATACAATCAATAGCCCTAGCATTGAAGCCTATACTCTAGGAAAGTCAGTGATATCTATACAATCAATAGCCCTAGCATTGAAGCCTATACTCTAGGAAAGTCAGTGATATCCATACAATCAATAGCCCTAGCATTGAAGCCTATACTCTAGGAAAGTCAGTGATATCTATACAATCAATAGCCCTAGCATTGAAGCCTACTATTAAGATTTATACTCTAGGAAAGTCAGTGATATCCATACAATCAATAGCTATAGCATTGAAGCCTATTATTAAGTTGCATTTTGTTTCTTCAGAACGATTCATAAGCCGATGATTCAACGACATTACTTTAATACATTTTTTATTTAATATAACAATGCTTTAATATGCCAAAAGGGTATTTTGTGGAAAATTTATTAGTGTAATTTAATTGAATGAAAGCAGCATGCTCGAAATAAATAAGTGGGAATTGTTTTGTATAATAGTACAGAAATCTGCGATATATATTTGTTATATCAACGTGAGGGATTTGTCTGTTGATAAAACCTCTTTACTTACTACTTGCTATACAGTTAAATATCGTCTATCAGGCTAATGGAAACAGTACTAACTTATATCTTTAAATCGGTCTATCAGTCTAATGGAAACAATATTAACTCTATAGTTAATTAGACAACATAGTTATGCCAGCTATTGTTAAAGTATTGAAATCTGATGTTAAGCAGAATTATATTTACTTTAGACGGATTCTTATCAATATTTCCGTCTGGCGATCATGAAGCCATTATAAAACTTGATATAGTAGCTTTTCAAAATAATCAATACATATTTGTGCCTTATGCTGCTCTTTTTCTAATTGGTATTGATTCTATTTGATATCAATTATCCCAGGGGAAAACTAGTTATCTTTTTTTAGATTGGTTATCAGCACTTTGTGAAGAGCTCAGAATAAAACGAGCATTAAACTGACTTTTCTCTCGCAATTTACACGGTTAAACATGTTAATCTGGATTGCTGTCATATTTGTCCAATAAAATAAGGATTAAACAGTAATTCTAATGCAAGCTCTGTATAACAAGAACACGACAGGGATTTCTTTAGGATTACATCAACAATTGGCCATTTTCGGGAAAAGTGAATAGACTGATTATTTTAATATTTCCAGAGTAATAAAAAAATCTGATTATCATTTGCCTATGTTTTTTTTTTCGTTTTTTTTTTTTAGTTTGTTTTTGTTTGTTTGTTTTGTTATTTTGGGTTTTTTTTTGTGGTGGGAGGGGGTTGAGGGTAGAACATTAAACTAACCGTTTTCAAAGGATATGCATATAAGGAGATGAAAAGTTGTGTAATTGATCCGACAACACCATCGAACCGAAATAAAACATTAAATGTACACATTGACCGTTAAAAAGTACAATTGCCCTCTTTGAGTTTATGTATGCAATAGACAACTTTCGAGTTCGATGCATTTCCGTCAAAAACTTTGGTTTTAGTGAACATCATTCGTGCGTTTAGGGGCGTCGTCACTTCCGTTCCAATGTTGACGTCATAAAGGCGCGCATAATTGACGAGTTTTTTCTCGAAAGTGGTCTATTATGACTAAATTCATGACATAACCTCCACAGGGTTTGCCGCTAGGAAGGGAGCTACTTATGTAACGGTAGTAACAGTTAAGATACTTCGAAAACTTTCATGGCTTGGTTGATTGTTGCGGAGTATAATTGTTAAAGATTAACACTGATATGTTCAATTTTTGGTATAGTCACAATTCTTTTCTTTCCCTTTTAGGGAGCTACCATTTGATTTTTATGGGGGGGCTAGGATGAAAAATTTTGTCCTGCATTTTTTTTTAGTTGTAATCTCTGTCCTGCCTTTTTATTTTTCACTCTATTCAGTCCTGCCTTTTTTTTTTAAAGTTTATCCTGACTTTTTTTTACCTAAATTGTCATCCTGACTTTTTTTTTTTTTTGCAAGTATCTCATCCTGCCTTTTTTTTTACTCAAAACTCCTGTCCTGCCTATTTTTTTCAAATTTCATCCTAGCCCCCCCATAAAAATCAAATGGTAGCTCCCTTATCATTTAATACTTCATTCGACTCAACACCGGCGTGTAATAGAACAGGAAATGTTTAACCCTTCGAATCAATCGAATTCATCACTGGCTTTAATAGGGTTCATGTGTTGCTTAATATTAAGTATATCTTTGTTGCGTCATACCCACTATCAGCTATCTAAGGGTGTTTTGCTCTTTGTTGCGTCATACCCACTATCAGCTATCTAAAGGTTCGTAATGCCCACTATCAGCTATCTAAGGGTTCGTAATGTTCACTATCAGCTATCTAAGGCTTCGTTATGTCCACTATCAGCTATCTAAAAGGGACGAAAGATACCAGAGGGACAGTCAAACTTATAGATCGAAAACAAACTGACAACGCCATGGCCAAAAATAAAAAGACAAACAGACAAATAATAGAACAGATGACACAACACAGAAAACCAAAGACTAAGCAACACGAACCCCACCAAAAACTGGGGGTGATCTCAGGTGCTCTAAGGGTTCGTTATGTCCACTACCAGCTATCTAAGGGTTCGTTATGTCCACTATCAGCTATCTAAGGGTTCGTTATGCCCACTATCAGCTATCTAAGGCTTCGTTATGTCCACTATCAGCTATCTAAGGCTTCGTTATGTCCACTATCAGCTATCTAAGGGTTCGTCATGTCCACCATCAGTTATCTAAGGGTTCTTTATGTCCACTATCAGCTATCTAAGGGTTCGTTATGTCCACTATCAGCTATCTAAGGGTTCGTTATTTACACTATCAGCTATCTAAGGGTTCGTTATGTACACTATCAGCTATCTAAGGGTTCGTTATGTATACTATTAGCTATCTAAGGGTTCGTTATGTACACTATCAGCTATCTAAGGGTTCTTTATGTCCACTATCAGCTATCTAAGGCTTCGTTATGTACACTATCAGCTATCTAAGGGTTCGTTATGTATACTATTAGCTATCTAAGGGTTCGTTATGTACACTATCAGCTATCTAAGGGTTCGTTATGCCCACTATCAGCTATCTAAGGCTTCGTTATGTCCACTATCAGCTATCTAAGGCTTCGTTATGTCCACTATCAGCTATCTAAGGGTTCGTCATGTCCACCATCAGTTATCTAAGGGTTCTTTATGTCCACTATCAGCTATCTAAGGGTTCGTTATGTCCACTATCAGCTATCTAAGGGTTCGTTATTTACACTATCAGCTATCTAAGGGTTCGTTATGTACACTATCAGCTATTTAAGGGTTCGTTATGTCCATTATCAGCTATCTAAGGGTTCGTTATGTCCACTATCAGCTATCTAAAGGTTCGTTATGTCCACTATCAGCTATCTAAGGGTTCGTTATGCCCACTATCAGCTATCTAAGGGTTCATCATACCCACTATCAGCTATCTAAGGGTTCGTTATGTCCACTATCAGCTATCTAAAGGTTCGTTATGTCCACTATCAGCTATCTAAGGGTTCGTTATGCCCACTATCAGCTATCTAAGGGTTCGTTATGTCCACTATCAGCTATCTAAGGGTTCGTAATACCCACTATCAGCTATCTAAGGCTTCGTTATGTCCACTATCAGCTATCTAAAGGTTCGTTATGTCCACTATCAGCTATCTAAGGGTTCGTTATGCCCACTATCAGCTATCTAAGGGTTCGTTATGCCCACTATCAGCTATCTAAGGGTTCGTTATGTACACTATCAGCTATCTAAGGGTTCGTTATATCCACTATCAGCTATCTAAGGGTTCGTCGTGTCTACTATCAGCTATCTAAGGGTTCGTCATGCCCACTATCAGCTATCTAAGGGTGTTTTGCTCTTTGTTGCGTCATACCCACTATCAGCTATCTAAGGGTTCGTTATGTCCACTATCAGCTATCTAAGGGTTCGTTATGTCCACTATCAGCTATCTAAGGCTTCGTTATGTCCACTATCAGCTATCTAAGGGTTCGTTATGTCCACTATCAGCTATCTAGAAGGCTTCGTTATACCCACTATCAGCTATCTTATAAGGGTTCGTTATGTCCACTATCAGCTATCTAAGGGTTCGTTATGTCCACTATCAGCTATCTAAGGCTTCGTTATACCCACTATCAGCTATCTAAGGGTTCGTTATACCCACTATCAGCTATCTAAGGCTTCGTTATACCCACTATCAGCTATCTAAGGGTTCGTTATGTCCACTATCAGCTATCTAAGGGTTCGTTATGTCCACTATCAGCTATCTAAGGGTTCGTTATGTTCACTGTCAGCTATCTAAGGGTTCGTTATGCCCACTATCAGCTATCTAAGGGTTCGTTATGTCCACTATCAGCTATCTAAGGGTTCGTCATGCCCACTATCAGCTATCTAAGGGTGTTTTGCTCTTTGTTGCATCATGCCCATTATCAGCTATCTAAGGGTGTTTTGCTCTTTGTTGCGTAATGCCCACTATCAGCTATCTAAGAGTGTTTTGCTCTTTGTTGCGTAATGCCCACTATCAGCTATCTAAGGGTTCGTTATGCACACTATCAGCTATCTAAGGGTGTTTTGCTCTTTGTTGCGGCATGCCCACTATCAGCTATCTAAGGGTGTTTTGCTTTTTGTTGCGTAATGCCCACTATCAGCTATCTAAGGGTTCGTTATGCCCATTATCATTTTTTTTTTATTCTATTTTTGGTATTTTCTTACTTATTTTAGTGAGTTTATGACTCTTTGCTGAATTTTCTAATTTCTTTTTGTTTGGAATTCGTATAAATTGACGAAATGAATATAAGCTCACTGGAATTCAACCTTTAGACTTTAGTATAATATGATTGCAGTCTTATGTCTTTTAGAATGTAATCGTATTGTAAATGTCGTGTATATACATAGTACTCTGTGCTTGAAAACATGTCATTTTATCACAAATGATCGCTTCATTGCAACAACTTTTCTTTGAAGTTCAATCGAAATCGTGAAAATTACATTTATGCACAAATTTGAGAAATGAAAAGAAAAATATCTTTGACGTAACAGTTGTCGAAATAATGATCCGTAAAATATCATTGATTTGAATGTATGTACTGACTGAAGTATTAGGACTTTATTTTGCCTATTAACTTCTATTATTTCTGACAGTTCAGTAGATTTCAGAGATTTATTAATCGAATCTACAGTAGAGAAACATTTTATAAAACGTGCAATCATCTTCTCAGCCTATGCGTCATACGATTATCTATAGATATGTGCTGATGGTAAAGTTTTCTACTGATATATTAAAGCATTCTGGCATTTCGTATTATACTTCATCTCCATGGAAGTTTCTATAAAAGCCATGTGGAAAGTTATTTAATGATTATAGTTGTTTAATTCAGTAAACAAGCTCAATAAATGATCTCATCGAAAAAACTATTATAGTGAACTAAAAAGCCTTCTTGGGTGGGTTATATATACTATAGAGAGAAAACTAAAGCAACATTGTCACAGTTAATAACTTTTACAACACAAAGATAAAATATTCCCGACAAGTTTGAATAAAAATTGTCGCCAATATAACTGTACATATTTTCCTGGAAAATGTTGTATTTAACTGGAAAGTTCATCATAGTACTAAACTTTCCTACCATGTTAATGTAATTCTTCTTTCGGTAATTGTGTGGTCTGTTTTTTTTTTTCTTTAGACTGGTACCCAGCCGTCATTTGACAAGTCTGTTAATATTTGTTTATTCCGAAGGGATACTGAATATTTTAAGGAAGGAGGAACCCAACCTATGAGATCCTGGGCGCCACTTCTTATCTTCTCCTCTTTTTGGTTACTATAATTGCATGTTATTGTATTAAAGGACTTGGTTTAGCTTATATAGAGAATAGATAAAACCATATTAAACATTTCGCGCTTTAGTTGAAAAGAATTCACAAATTGTTACACTATCCGTGTGTATAAAAAACATGTGGGTTATTTGATCGCATTTAGTCTTCCTATGCGTTTAGATAGGAGCGTTGACAAAATACGGAAATTACAAGGCAATATTTTCCTACGCCACAAGTTAACGCCTACAAAGATGTGGGAATAAAAACGTCAAGATAAGTGAATTTATATGAAAATTTTGTTTATATGTTATATTGGTTTCACGGATAATTTATTTTCATGCAAGTTTAAATGAACATCAATTTGTTTCTGTATCTTTATAATATTCCACCAGAAACATCGTCAAGTGAAGCGTGTAAATATTACACAAATTTATTGCCATTTACATTTTATCTATTAAAATCTGCATAAATTATGCATTTAAATGGCATAAAGGTCTTTTGTAAATCATTACTTCTTAAAAACTAATTTGCATAAGGACTAAATAGATTAAAGTGCACCGGTGATATCTTGAAGAAGTTCTAATCCTCTCTCACCTGTATGGATTTAATCTCAAGTATTAAATTTGATCATTAAAAGTGTTGAAGATCCCTTTTATCATAAGAACTATATACGGCATGTCTATATATAAAGAAACACCTGGTTAATTTTATGTTGCTCATGTAGTTTCGGCACCAGATTTCCAAATATTAAACAAGAGTATAGAACACGGTCAATAGAATATTTGAAAAATATATTTTTCTAATTTTATTAACACTAATAATTTTTCATAAAAAACCTATGGCTTCGATTTAAATCAATGAGATTATATGAATGTTGTTGTTGTCACATATTTAATGTGCATTCTATACAAAATGGTCTCTTAAGAGTTCAAAATTGATACATAAGCAGAACAAATGAATTCCCTTTTTTCGTTTTTCGTTTAAGGTTAACATATTTACTGTGTATGTAAAATCCTACAAACATCTGTGGCATCAGTCACCTATTTATCTTGACCTAAAATATACACATTAAACATGTGTTATTGGTTGAATGTATAGATGTGCTTTTAAAAGTTGATATCAAATCATTGGTTTCTTGTTTCTCCGGACAAATAACTTGTTAAAATACATCAGATGGGATTTTTATAAGGAAAAAAGAAAAAATTGCAGCAAAATCTATTAAATATTTCAAAAAAAATCAAGTATGAGAACTTTAATGGTGTAATCCGCTGAAACATGAAACAGGGCATACTAAAGGAGCATTAGCTGTCAAATTAATGTTCACCGATTTGACTCAAATTCTCATATTTGATTTAAAACATACAAAAACATATATCCAAATTACAAAAAGTCTAATTTAAACAATTAACAATGCATAGACTCGATCATATGTATCAGCATTTCGTGTGTATTTTTGTCTAGATCATCTCATTAACCACCGAGATGACCTCCGAAGACTGCGGACGGTCTCACTGATTCAATGAGGTCGAATTATTCACTTGCAAGTGAATAATTCATCAGCGATGTTCCTTAGCTTAATTTGACAAAATTGAACCAAACTGGCTGTTAAACCCGAATTATTATTTCACTACTTCACTTTCATTATTGATTGAACCAAAAAAATAATATCTTATTTCTTTTTATACCTCGAAGCTAATGCCCCTTTAAGTACAGTTAGTATTACTAAATATTCCCATGATCGAATTGAAGGCGAATAAATAGACCTGTATCAATCTATCAAACGAAACGAATGGATATAAGAGTTTGTTATATTTCAAAAAGTATACAATTAGTTCATATGGAATTTATCAAGTAAGAAATATCCTTCCCTGAAGACTCATAAGCATCTAGTATTGTTTATTTGGTTACAAAATACTACTTTTAATGAAACCTGTATATGATGATTTAATAAAAAGTCATTAATTATCTTCTCTAAATCAAAATAGATATGTCCAGGTCAGTATCTTATATCATTTTTTCATTGTTTCTGGTCATTCTTTTTTTCTTCATTTTTTTTAACTTCATTTCCATAAACAACGTTATTATAAGGTAACAGCTTTGAATGTCATTCTATAAAAATTAAAATACGTCGACATCTCGTTTCCTTTTAACAGCATCCTTGTCCTTTGGCATGGAGGTATTCAGACAAAGTATGTCAATAATTGATGAAACTATAATAGACTGGTAATTAATACAATCTATGCAAATTCATTAACATGGGAAAACAAGACAATTATTTTTGAATTATTGAATATGAAACTTGAAATAGATTGTGTATGATTACCCCTATAAAGCGGCGTATTTTATCGCTATGATTATATATATTGCAGCTGTCTAGAGATGATAACAATTCTTGTTAAATGCTGATTGTACACTCACCAGAGATCAGCCAGGTACTTAATACTGGACAATTAGCACGGACAATGGACTGTAAAGGTCAACTATGGGTCAGTGAGTGATGACATGTAACTATCAACATCTTTGACGGGTACTAATGTTGAAGTTATTAAGTTTATTTTATCATACATATTTTTAAGAGTCAGGTGTGAGGTTAGTCAGTGTACAACAACCAAGGTGGGCAATATATCAAAACTCTCTTGTCCAAAACATTAATTTCGAATGGCCTAAAACATAACCAAGGCTCTAGTTACAGGACTTGTTTCTGAAAACAATAACGGTCTGCAGAGACTGAAAATCGTTTCAATATTGAAAAATTCTTAACATCTGCTTGTAAAAAAAACTTTCCACGAGACAAATAAAGACAGATAAACCTTGACAAAGAGACAACATCATGACCAGGAAACAAAGAAAGACAGACGACTCCATGATCAATATACAAAGAAAGTAAGACAACACCATGACCACGAGAAAAAGAAAGACAAACTGCACTTTGACCAAGAGACAAAGAGATAGAAAACACCATGATCAAGAGACAAAATAAAAAAGACAACACCATGACCAAGATACAAAGAGAAAGGTTACATCATGACCAAGAGGCGAAGAGAAAGACAATGCCATGACCAAGAGACAACAAGAAGAAAGACAACATCATTACCAAGAGACGAGGAAAAAGACAACACCATGACCAAGAGACAAAGAAATACAGACAACACCATGACCAGAAAACAAAATAAGACAGACTACACCATGATCATTAGACATAGAAAGTAAGACAACACCATGACCAAGAGACAAAGAAAGACAGACAACACCATGACCAAGAGACAAAGTGAGATAGACAATACCATGACCAAAAGACAATGAAAAACAGACAAACTTGGGGCCCTTTATAGCTTGCTGTTCGGTGTGAGCCAAGGCTCCGTGTTGAAGGCCATACTTTGACCTATAATTGTTAATTTTTTATACATTGTGACTTGGATGGAGAGTTGACTCATTGGCACTCATACCACATCTTCTTATAAACACCATGACCAAGAGGGAAAGAAAGACAGACAACACCATTACCGAGAGACAAAGAAAAACAGACATCATCATGATCAAGAGACAAAGTAAGACAGACAACACCATTACCAAAAGACAAACATAAACAGACACCATGACCATGAGACAGAGTAGGTGAGACAACACCATGACCAAGATACAAAGAAAGTAAAACACCATGACCGAGAGACAAAGAAAGTAAGACAATACATGACCAAGAGACAAAGAAAGACAAATTATAACAGTCCACAAACACTACACAGAAAAACTAAAGATTGAACAACATGAACCCCATCATAAACCTAGGATGAATACAAAATGTTTCGAGAACAGCAGTTTGTGCTTTACTATTGGCTCCCATCGCATTGACAAGCAAAAATCTGGCGATAAGTTGTGAAAAATTTAAAATCAAGAATTGACATACAAACTATTATGTCTTTTTTATGGTCATTTTTAAGTGAAAATTCCATACAAAACGAATTCAAATAAAACATGTCTTAGACAGATGTTAAAACCATATAGAGTAATAAAATATACTCTAAAATCAATTCGAGAGTCACTGTCATCTCTTTGAGGTATTATTCGCACCAATAAAAGGCAATTGTTAAAATCAATTTATCCACGTAATATTTCTTTTGATACGGAAATATAAATCAGAGTTCTTCCATTGACAGTATGATGTTTTTATCCTTGTCTTTTGTAACGATTTTTGAAGCGATAACTTTAAAAGTCGTGGAATTGATTTTTTCTTACTATGTTTAATTAATTGTAATACAGACGGTTACCACCCACATTAAACACATTTCCGTATTCTATAACACATAGTTAATATTTTGTTCTAAATTTAGAGAAATAAAGAGTATAATTATATCAAGTTTTATTGTTTGTAATCTGACTCTTACATTTAATTAAATAACAAAGCGTTTTACAACATATATAAGTTCTTTGTTCGTTTGTTCTAAAACACAATGAAATATTGAAATAGTAAATATATATGTTGCTTCCCTCGATGAACTTTGTATTGTCCGATTTAAATATACACGACTATTGCAATCACAAGAATATAATTTAGCTAAATAGAACTAAACTTTAGCATTTGTGACAAACATTACTATAATTACATACATGTACGTTGAGATCGATGTTGTTAGTTATATAGAAATGACTATAATTAGTCTGTATCGTATATCCTGTCGCCTTTGAGGTTGTAATAGGGTCATGACACCGATGGTATAAACTACAGAATAATTACGGTTTTATTTTAAGATGTATTTCCTTATTGATGCGATTTTAAAGTAATTGACTCTTGCAGTAGTAGTATCCGCTTCGTGCCGTACCAGTACAGCAATAGTATATCATACGTACACCCATAGATCTATTACATCCACTATGGTACACTTTGTTTGAAACAGATACATGGGAATATAAAATCAGCAAGTAAACTCCAAAAGCTTAAAATGCGTAATATATATTTTTCGTTAATCTAAGTAACCTTTTCATCATACTTCAATGTCTTATCTTTTGCATTCAAAACAAACTATAAAACTGGAAATATTATGGTCTTTAGTAAATTCATTAGATTATATAAAAGAGAGGCGAAAGACATTCAAACTCATAAGTCGAAAATAAACTGACAACACCATGGCAAAAAAGAAAAATATGAAAGTATACAAAACACAATATAGAAAACTAAAGACTGAGCTACACGAACCTCACCAAAAATCGAGAGTGATCGCAGGTGCTCCGGAAGGGTAAGCAGGTCCTGCTTCAAATGTGGCACCCGTCAATTTGCTAATGTAAGTACACACCCGGTGATAAGTCTAATAAGGTGGGTCAAATTTGGGGATAACGGAGGACGGGACTGTGGTTACGACGATTATATATAAATAATTATTATAAAACAGTTAAATAAAATGCTCCGCAGGGTGCAGCTTGATACGACCGCAGAGGTCGAACCCTGAACAGTTGGGGCAAGTATGGACACAACATTCAAGCTTGATACAGCTCTGAATTTGGATTGTGATTAAATATTTGACACAGCATAGGTTTCTGACACAGAATGAATGTGGTCTAAGAACTTAAAAATTTTAAATTGGACATTCACCTATTATGGTCCAATACCCAAAATCTATATACATGGTTAGATTCAGCATATCAAAGAACCCCAAGAGTTCAAGTTTTGATGAAATCAAACAAAGTTTAATTTGGACCCTTTTGACCTCAATGTGGACAAAGTTGATAACGGGGCCCAAAAATCAAAAATCTAAATACATGGTAAGATTCAGCATATCAAAGAACCCCATATATTCAATTTTGTTGAAATCAAACAAAGTTTAATTTTGGACTCCGATTTGGACCAACTTGAAAACTGGGCCCATAATCAAAATCTAAATACAAGTTTAGATTCAGCATATCAAAGAACCCTAAGAATTCAATTTTGTTAAAATCAAACTAAGTTTAATTTTGGACCCTTTGGATCTTAATGTAGACCAATTTGAAAACAGGACCAAAATTAAGAATCTAAATACACGGTTAGATTCGGCATATCAAAGAACCCCAATGATTCAATTTTTGATGAAATCAAACAAAGTTTAATTTTGGACCCTTTGGACCTTAATGTGGACCAATTTAAAAACGGGGCCCAAAATCCAAAAACTTAATACACGGTTAGATTCAGCATATTTAAGAACCCCAAGAATTCAAGAATAAAACCCCATTGAAATTGGTCAAGAAATAAGCAATTTATACAAAGTATCTTCTTTTGCACAATACTGTGCAATTGAATATTTCTTGCAATTGCGCAATACTGTGCAATTGAATATGTCTTGCTATTGCGCAATACTGTACAATTGACAATTTCTTGCTATTGCGCAATATTGTGCTATTGGATATTTCTTGCTATTGCGCAATACTGTGCAATTGAAGATTTCTTGCTATTGCGCAATACTTGTTATATAATAATTTACACATCCTGTTTGGTGTGTATCTCCTGCCATATCATTATTATTTGCTTTTAAATATAAATCAGAAATAACCAACTTAAAATGGAAAATTTTAAAGAAAAAAAGGAAAAAAGGAAAAAATGAAAAAAAATCCCCCAAATTTTTGAACCCCCTTATGATTAATCACCCCCAAACTCAATCCCAGCCTTCCCTTTGAGGTATGGTACCTTGCAGTACAATTTCAGAGAGATCCATACACTTGAACACAAGTTATTGTCTGGAAACTAGAAAATGCTTATTTTGGCCCTTTTGGCCCCTAATTCCTACACGTTTCGGGCAATTACCCCAAACTCAATTCCAGCTTTCCTTTGTGATATGGAACCTTGTAGTACAATTTCAGAAAGATCCATACACTTACACATAAGTTATTGTCCTGAAACTAGAAAATGCTTATTTTTGCCCC
Organism: Mytilus coruscus; assembly: GCA_017311375.1. Taxonomy (NCBI): domain Eukaryota; kingdom Metazoa; phylum Mollusca; class Bivalvia; order Mytilida; family Mytilidae; genus Mytilus; species Mytilus coruscus. The sequence goes on along the minus strand of CM029601.1, from coordinate 6,480,510 downwards.
TTTTGGCCCCTAATTCCTAAAATTTTGAGGCAATTACCCCAAAATCAATCCCAGCCTTCCTTTGTGATATGGAACCTTGTGGTACAATGTCAGAGATCCATACACTTACACACAAGTTATTGTCTGGAAGTTACAAAAATGCTTATTTTTGGCCCCTAATTCCTTAACTGTTGGTACCATAACCCCCAAAATCAATCCCAACCTTCATTTTGTGGTATTGAACCTTATGGTAAAATTTCATAGAGATCCATTCACTTAAACTAAAGTTATAGTGCGAAAACCAATGTGTCTTCGGACAACGACAACGACGACGACGCGCCAACGTCATACCAATATACGACCGCAAAAATTTTGCGGTCGTATAAAAAGTAAACAATCTAACCAAATAATGATGTATTTTATCACATAAGCCTCAGCTGTAGTAATAGCGATTGGTCAGTTTGTATTGTTTTATAGTCCAGCCCTTTTCTGATCAGTTTTCATTTTTGACAGGTTTTATCAAAGACCTATGAAAACATTTTCGTAACATGAAAGCCGCTTACAAAGGCAAATTATAATTAAATATTGACCATTAGACATTTTAAAAGGGTTTAATATTTGTTCATCTGACAAGATGGACTAACTACTAAGCACTTGACACAAGTATTTGACTAATAAAACCATACAACTGCTGACATTTAACGACGTACAAATAATCTCTCAATAAATCTCTCAATAAATCTCTATACACAACTGTTCATCCTGTATCTATCCTGCACAGATATTTATAATAGGCTGAAATATAACACAAAAATGTCATTTAAAGATCATTTATTTATCACATAGCTCGTTTTATGCTGAATTGTGAAATAAATAGAATAACTTTGTATAAATTCCTTTCAGCATAAAACTAAATACGTGTATAGAATATGAAGTTTCATTTCACAATATAAAATAATCATCTAACAGCACGTGGGAATATGTCCCCAGCCACACACACTATCTAAAGCCTTTCAAACGTTCCATACCCACTAACAATAATAATCAAGTGAACCTCTCCATGTGCATTCACCCTTCCAACACCTTTCATTCTATCACGAACTCTCTTTTTATCTTACATGCAGCCCTATCATGTGTGAAACGTATACATTTCTCATCAAACAAATACTGAACATTTTGATGGATATTTTACAAGAAGTGTTGTTTCGAATAACATCTTTTTATACATCCTGATTTATACAAGTGACTTAGTGTAGAGCTTTCATGTGTAATTTGCAGTCACAAACAAATAAAAAACAATAAAAGTTTACAATAAAATTATTCTTAACTGAAAAATCTAATCATATTCTTAAATTTACGAGTACCACATTTCATACAATAGCTAAAACATTTTAAACTATTATATTACAAACATACTGTAAATTACACTTTAATTAAAATGATGTAATGATACATATGAAATAACTTTAGTTTCTAATTCTTTCTAACATTTCATACGAATTTTATATTGGACCATCTTTTTAAAATTTATGGTCCATCAGATATAACAAGGCCCAATATAGCTTTAACTCATATAACATTTGAATATATGGAGATTTAATGTTCATAATAAAGACTTTTATGTTAAAAGTAAAATTTATTTCTTTTTTGTTGAATATAAAATATTGTCATTTCTCCTTGAGTGTTAAACAATTTAGGTCTACCCGGGAGAAAAAATCTTGATTTAAACCTATTTAACCCGACTGAATGGACATGTACAATGTGAAAAGTGAAATATAAATACCTTTTTTAACAAGTGAGTAAAAACAATATTAGCCTTCAGATTGACCTTTTATTACAGATATTTATCTCAATAACTTGTTTTGTTGGTTCATATAGTGTTGATAAACTTGTTTCCCTCAATGTCAACATTTGTTTAGCAGACTTGTAGTCGGCTCGACTATAATAAGACCAGGAATGATTTCAATCAAGGCTACAAGATGGTAAAAGAAAATATTCTTACAGATATGTCTTAATCGATAACATTTTTTGTATATGCAGTGAAGAAAAAAGAGAATATTCCCTTGGGGTAAAATGTTAAAGCGGAGAAAAGCAATTTACGAATACGTTGGAGCATTTGATATAGTTATAAGGCTATGGAAGTGATTGGCCACTATTTTAATTTTACGTCTTTTACAATTATCTAAAGAGTGGAAATCGATGAAGTGATTTTCTTCAAGAACAATACCATTCTGTTCTGTTTTTGACACTTTACACCAAATAGTGTTTCGACAGATGCATTTAAATCAAAATAATGTTGGAAGCGTGTTTACAGAGCATTAGAGTAGAACTGTACGATTAGCCAGTAACAAATGAGCAGAGCTAGCGGGATGTAGAGATTCTCTTGACGATAAAACTATTAACTTCGCATAAATCCGCGGAAAACAATCAAATAAGCAGCCATTAACATATTATACTATTGATTTTCTGGAAAACTTATTTAGGAGACCATAAATAAAATGGAGAAAAAGGTTATAACAGTTAAATGAAAATAGCCATTATTATATTTCCGTCCACTTATCATCATTTAGGTTAGAAAAAAGTAACGTGAGAAAATTTGTTGCGTTAATTATGTGAATACATAGGTCTCCCAAATTCGAAGTAATTCACATTAAATTTACAATGTACACACAATTATTCTCTAACGTATAAACAATGTTAACCAGACGACTAGAGGAATAGTTCCATAGTGTAATACTTAATTACTAAATAAATACATAGTTATGTACATGTACGTTTAAGAAGCATGTAAGTATGTTAGGGCACGTTCCGGTCATCAATCAATGTTTATGGCCAATTTAAGTAAAACTGACATTCATTTACCCTTATGGCCGGTTGTTAAACTTAAGATATGACAGTATGAATGCCGTAAATTAATAATCCTCCACAATAAATTTATTTGTTTGATAAATGTTCGGCCTTATATTTGTATATATGTGCTTTATCCTGACTAGAATTTTGCAACTCCTATATTATTCCGAAAAGCACCTTTCAACAGAAACACCTTTCAACAGAAACACATTTTCCCTGAGGATTTAGTACCGAATTTCTTTTTCCTGTTCAGATATTATTTTGTAACATTTTCATATGCTCTGTTCGTGCGTCAACAATTATACGATTGTTTGTCTGTTTTTCCTGTAATCCATTTTGAGATTTGTACATAAGACTATGACTATATCGACGATTGACGACGTGGAATATGGCGATACATGCAAGTAATGTCAATAAGAATGTTCCAACCACTGCACCAATAATGTCCGTTAATGAAAATCCTCCATCAATAGTTGTTTCTCTTTTCATGCTCATTCCAGATTTGCTAGCGTTGATAACATAAGCATCATCTTTTGAATTTTCTGTTTTCTTTGGCGTTTCAATTCCAGGGCTTACCTGTTTGTCTGATTTTTCCAGAATGTCTGATTTTTCATTGTTGTTTGATTTTGAAATTTTGTCTAATTTTTCTTTGTCTTTTGATTTGTCTTTTTCCAGTGTTTCGGGGTCAGGGATCAGAATTGCTTTTGTCGGTGGTAAAGTCGGTGGGGGTGTAGGCTTCGGTGTATTTATTATAAATTGATCTCTGGAATATTTCGGCGGCCATACGACATTAAGGGAGAATGTTACATTCCCCGCCGGATTGCTAGCAACACATTTGTACACCAAATCTTCGGTTGCCTGGGGATCGGATAAGTACAAAATTCCATAATTGTCATTAGAATCTGTCTTAGCCTTTGGTTTAAAAGTTTCTATTCCGTTGCCCGGTTTAAGCCACTGTATTGTTGGGACTGGATCTCCTGTAGCTACACAGTTCAGTTTCCCTACTTGCTCCTCGAAAATGGCATCTACCTTTTTGAAAACTGGTAATTGACAACGGAAATCCTCAGCGGATAGCTCATTAAAATTTTTGGCTCTGAGTCTTGATGGAGTGCGACAGGATGGAGGATCTACTCCAGTGAACATTTTTAAATTGTTCTTGTAAAATTCGAATAACCAACCTACCTCACAATTACAATGAAGTGGATTCCCAGCAAGTCTTGTATGGCTCAATGTTCTAAATACATACAGCCAATCTATTTGGAAACTCTCAAACTTATTTCCGTCCAACCATAAATATTTTAATGTCCTGTTCATTGGTCTAATAACTTCAAGTGATAGTTGAGAAATTGCACAGTTGTGAATATATAATCCCATAGTTCGTAATCCAACAAATGCGTTTTTCGATATTCGCATTCCAGGATTATCATTGAGAAATAAATGTTCCAGTGTAAGACCACGGAACGAGTAATCTTCAATAACTTTAAGACGATTTTTACTTAAATCCAGCCATTGTAATTTGGTCAAGTCTGCGAATGTATCCACTTCTATTCTTTCTATTCCACAACTACTGATGTAAAGATGCTCTAATTTTGTGTATGTAGAAAAGTTACTCCTGAATAAGATAGGTGTTAGAAAATTGTTCTCGTTCATGTTAAGTTGCACAGTATCCGGGGACACTCCGCTTGGAATAAACGGGAGATTTTTTCTCGAACAAAAAACATTGTCACTCAACGGTGGACAAAAGCAAATCCCCGGACAAGCCGAGGAAACTAATCTGCTACATCCCAAAAATATTAAAAGAAGTTCTAAAATTGTTTCATAAACTTTCACATTTATGTTATGAAACATTGTTGACCCAAATTGAAGTTAATTTCATTTCTATTTAATAATATTCCAAGTAAATCTCCAACGAGAACGTGCATCCTTCATCGTTAACGTTTCTCTGTGTTATGTATAGATTAAAACAGCGACCTCTGTCGGGGTATTTATAACTGCACAGTCGAATGCTCTTGGATAACGTTATTTCAATCAGATACTACTTTCCCTTGAATTTTTTTTATCAGGATTATCAGACTTGCTTAAATTATATAAGATATGAACATTGTAAACAATTTCTGCGTCCAATCGTCTGCTGATTTGTAAATATTTTTGTTGGAAAACAATGGAAGTCATTTTATTGATTTCCCTGTCAACATACCAGGGTTATTTGAGGATAACATTTATTCATTTTACAGTACAATTTTAAGTAAGAAACATTATTTGACGGGTTAATGATATAAACATTCCATGTTGGAAAACTCAAGACATAAAAATGCCTTACAAAACTTCTCAAATTTCTGCTAGAATTTAACAAGTCTTTTAAAGGGAATGAATTGTTATTTTATTTCACATTCAGTATACAAAAACTCAAATGAAAGTTGAAGATTCCCTCTTTTCGCCCATAACTTTGCACTGCAATCTGCTTTTAATTGGATGTTTATATTAAATTCAGTAACATATTTGTGATCAGCCGACAGCTGTAACTGTCATTACCAGATCTGATTTAGTAATGACTACATATATAAAGAATTAAAAGATGGTATCCTGTACCCTCAAGTTACATGTATTGACTTTGATTTAAAATCATATGTAAATATTTATATGGATGACAGGAGCTAATATTTGTTTAAATATTAAACCTTCCAGATTAATTATATCGGTATGTTTAAATGATCTATATTAATGTCGATTTAATAGTTTTGATATTTATCAAATAATTTTCAATATTTTGATTAGAATTAATGAATTTAATAATCAATGTTATGATAACGAAATCAAATGTATAAGATTGATCATTTTTCAGATACATTTGGCAGTGGTGAGGAAATTAGAATTCTAAATACTATTATATTGCATTTTAGTTCTTTTCATATTTCTGTTTAATAAAAACAAAAATCTTCTGTTGAAATGTCAATATGTGAATTTGCTTGTTTTGATATTTTATATTAAAGGTCTCAAATCTCTGCAGATCAAGTCTTCAGTAAAAATATAAGAAATTGATATGATAACCTATGAGAGAACTATTGATGCACCAAAGACCAAATCTGGGACTACCATATGAATATATAATAAAACTCTGTAGGGAACCACAAGCTTTCAATAATTGTCAAACCCAATGCGAATAATAGTATGAAAGGATGGGGGAAAATGCTGACCTACTATGATATGGACAGGAGTATCATACGCAACTAAATATGCTCATCAGTTCAAACATTCCCAACCTTTTGCAGTGATTAGGCATATGAATGTGGGAAATAATTGGGAATGATATTTATTTTTTTTTTCAAAATAATTCCCTCAACTGCTACACATATATATTAACTATATATATGATGGCCTGTTAAGAACAAAATTAAGACTTTAAAAAAATGATCCAAAATTCAATTATCTTATCGTAGAATTTCCAAATGAATACCAGTAAAGCACTTGGTTAAGTAGTATATACCTGTCAATTGATACGATTGTTAGAGCTTTTATTACTTGTCATGATTATTATTTCCCTTGAGGGTCGCTGAAAACAAGACATACTTGGTTCCAATGGTCCGTAAAGTGTTTTAATTCGTCATCATGACTTCAGTTCTGATAGTCCTTCTTTGCTCGTTCACTGAATACAAATACTTCCACGAGGAACATAATGAACATAATAAGTGGAACAAGATCTGCTTATTCTCCAAGAGCAGCTTAGTTCGTCTCCTTTTTTCCATTGAAATGTTATTGGTTAATCTTAAGTTTGCTGTCTAATGTATTGCGACGTAAACTTAAAACAATAGGGTTTCTTATATTATCATATTGGACAGGGATTGTGTGTCTTACAATTATTTAAGGTTTCTGACTAACTTGCACTTTCATATTAATTTTTCTTCCAGCAATGCTGTAATTTCTTAAAACATATCTAAACAATTATTATAGTATGGTATTATGATCACCTGTGCACAGGTATAATTATTAGTATGGCATTTTGTTGAAATGGTGTTAAATAGAATGATAAGGATACTTACTTGGCATTTATATTGATCAGAAATGGATTTTTTGTTGCATATTTGATAAAACATAAAACAAAAAATGAGTAAAGCTTACCATACATATGATGTATTGGTGAAAATACACTCAAACACATCAAATAGGGACACTAACCTAAAACAAAACTCCTCAAAGATACCAGGCTTACCATTGTGTACGACAGACGCACGTTCCTTGCTGCGGAAGACACAAACTAAACAGTTTCACGAAAGGAAAACATGTCGAAATCACAAGTGAAGAAGGAAGTCAGAGACATGGCCAAACGATGGTCTACAAATCACTACACACACAAATAAAGGTTGAGCGACACAGACACATGCCATATTTAATACAACGAAAAGGGTAAGCCGTTCTTGTCCCCTAGTGACACCAACCAAAACAACACATTTGGATTAATGTGAGATATGTACAGCTCATAGATTACTTATGGACTTTTGAAATCAGTTTTGTGTTTTTTTTGATGTGTGAATCATTAATTGATTGTCAAAATCGTCTTAGTAGGTTTCTTCGTTTTATAGGGTAAACAAAAATTTGAATTTTCAGAATTTGAAAAGCTCAAACCAATTAAATTCATAATATTTCTCAGAAATAAAGAGTTACCGGTTTTATGTTTTTGGATATATTTTCAAAGTATGTTGGTTAACATGCATGGCTGTTATCTAACTACATTCCTATCAAATATTTATTTTAGCGGGTTATCAGGTGATGCATTTTTTATTGGTACCTGTCAGTATCATATCATATGTCTGTCATCGTGTAGATTTGTCACGATTCCACAACAAAACAGCAGACCTTTGTCAATAACACCGATAGTCATCAAAGATGTTGAATCAATGTTTTCATAAACTCGAGCACTGATAGACTTTGTGTCGTGTAATTCAAACCGATCAAAATTAAGATAAACATAAAAGTGTTAAAAGAATGAAGATTCGCACGGTGTTCTTCTCTTCTTATTACTGTTGCCTGGCTCGTTCTTCTCTTCTTCATAATGTTGCTTGGCTTCTTCCAGGAAAATAAATTTCGAAATATGGTTACCGTTCCAGAAAATAGAACTTGTTCGCTCAAATACAGCTTCAAATTGGGATTTTATGTAGAAGGATATCAAAATGTAAAGCGATAATGATATTAATTATGAATTATATTATTAAATGCATGCTTTCTTAAGAAACGATTTTCTATATATGGCTATACTTGAAAGTTTCTCCAGTGTTCTACTATAACGAAGATTGTTTGATTTGTATATATGTTGTGTTTGTCAAAGATCATGTTTTTGATTTATATGACAATAAAGTATTTGATTTGATAATAAATTTATGCAAACCAAATATATGAGCCGAGAATTATATTATTAAATACATGCTTTCTTAAGAAACGATTTTATATATGGCTATAGTTGAAAGTTCTTCAATGTTCTATTATAACGAAGATTGTTATTGTGAGTTTCCTGCTTTGTTCTTTACATAAATTATCACCATGTTCTTTTGTTCGCCGAATGAAGTACCCTCTTAGCTATGCAGGTGATATTTTAATTATCACCAGTCGTGTCAATGCTCTATTGTTTACAGCCATTTTTCTCTTGGTACTTTAATATTCTATTGTAAGGATTTCATTTTACCAATAATATTTTCATAATTCTATTTTTATCAGTGCAAAGCCTCTATTACCTCAAAATGTTTATCCTGATAAGTGTTTTATTCATTAAAATGAAAAATGTGTTTTAAGGTAAAGGTCAATAGTTGTTTAATTCGTAGCTTAACCATAAATCGCTTGATAAGGATCTAATCGTATTTACTAAATGTGAAGGAATTCACACTCTGCCATAACAATTTAAGACTTCAAACACCTATATATCTGGTGAATACGATTATCCGGACTGTTATGATACAATGTCATTACGAAGAGACTGACACAATCAGCGAGAGTCCTGGGGTTATTTATCTGTATATCATAAAGTATAATTGACCATGAAGGGATGTAACAACGGTCTCTATTGTCCGGGTGAATGAAAGGGCGTCTTAAATGATTGTCTGGTGTATTTGAGGATGATTTATTGAACGGATGGTTGCGTGTGCAAATTAAATGTTGATTCTTTTATTCGTAAAAGAACATAATGTACTGTTCATCAATACTGTTGAGTTTTATAGTTGTAATCAGTCATTCATCCACAAATTAATAGTTTAAGGAAATACCATACATTTTTACCATTGTAGGTTGAATGTGTATCAAAATGAAATATACAAAACCACACCTTATATCTATAAAGCATTTCTTATTTTGGAAATTCACACATTAAGGAACAGTATTTTTTGTCATCAGCATTGCAGTGGTACCTCTTTTATATTAGTCCCAGTTTAATGTATGTCCAGCTTTTCATTACATCTAACTGTATTTCCAACTAGTCAGCACATTGATCCTAAGGGGTTATTTAATGTATTTCCATCATGTCAATTGTGTTATTTGAAAAGAGAGGCAAAAGATACCAAAAGGACATTTCAGATAGGCAAACATTAAATGACACCATCAGGATAAAACTACAAACTAGCTGGAAATACATGACATGGTACCATCAAGATCAATGTACTGACAAGCTGGAATATACATGACATGACACCATCAGTCAATGTACTGACAAGCTGGACATACATGACATGACACCATCAGTATCAATGAACTGACATGCTAGACATACATGACATGATACCATCAATAACTAGGTACTGACAAGCTGGACATACAGGACATGACACCATCAGTAACAATGTACTGACAAGCTAGACATACATGACATGAAACCATCAGTATCAATGAACTGACAAGCTAGACATACATGACATGACACCATCAGTATCAATGAACTGACAAGCTAGACATACATGACATGACACCATCAGTATCAATGAACTGACAAGCTGGACATACATGACATGAAACCATCAGTATCAATGAACTGACAAGCTAAACATACATGACATGAAACCATCAGTATCAATGTACTGACAAGCTGGACATACATGACATAACACCATGCATCAGTATCAATAAACTGATAGGATGGACATACATTACATGAAACTATCAGTAACAATGAACTGACAAGATGGAAATTCATTAAATGACACCATCAGTATCAATGAACTGACAAGCTAAACATACATTACATATAACCATCAGTATCAATTGACAAGCTAGACATACATGTTGAAATCATTCCTCAGTAAAGGAACTAAATATCGTCCCCCTTAAATTATTAATTGGAATGAGTGTCGTAACATCATTCACGACTCACTCCGTACTTACTGCTCTAAATAGATAAAACGAGAAAAAGCTGACAAGAAATCATTAGATTCTTTTTTCAATTCGGTAATGAACATAGTTGATATACGTATTCAACATTTTAAATATCATTTTACTCCTAACAAAAACCATAATAGCCCAATTTCCCGTATCAAACATAAGCTAAAAGAACTCGCCAAGGAATATATTTTTGTCCCGGCTGATAAGGCTGCTAACAATATCATTATTGTTTGACGTAAATTTTACATTGATGTTCTACAAAAGGAAATCACGAATTCACCAACATTCCAACTGACTCCATTTTCGGAGAATGACATCTGTAACAAACATAAACTTTTAGCTACCTCTTTACAAGCAGAACCAAATACAATGAAAGTTCCAACTATGTACTGGCTTCCGAAGCTGCATAAAACTCCATACAAATATAGATTTATTTCGTCTTCAAGCCATTGTTCCACTACTAAACTATCTATTCTACTTACTAGTACACTTGGTGCAATCAAAAACCTGGTAATAAATTGTTCAAATAAGGCCTTTGAAAATAGTGGAATTAATTACTTTTTGGAGTGTCAAAAATTCGTTGGAAGTACTTGATAAATTGCATGCTTATATTGGTGATTTCGAATCTGTTCAAAGTTTTTATTTTTCTACCCTATATACCACGTTGCCTCATAATCTTATTAAGAAAAAAATCACACACCTGATTAAATGGGCATTTAAAAAGTCGGAATGCGAATATATATGTTCAAACTCTTTTAGGTCATTTTTTAGTAACAACAAACAAAAGAACTATGTCAATTGGACCTGCTTTGATACTATAACTGCCCTTGAATTTTTACTAGATAACATTTTTGTGCGCTATGGAGATTCCGTATATCGTCAGCTTATCGGAATTCCCATGGGGACTAACTGTGCACCACTTATTGCGGACCTGTTTCTGTATTGTTATGAGTTACAATTTATGACTAAAATCAGCAAAGACCCATCGAAACAACATCTGATTCAGAAATTTAATAACACTTTTAGATATTTAGATGATATATTGGCTCTCAATAATGACGACTTCAGTATGTACACTAAAGAGATTTATCCTGCCGAACTGACTTTAAATAAAGCGAATACTAACAATGAACACTTCCCTTTCCTGGATCTTGATATCTTTATCTTTAACGGGAAGCGTATAACCAAAATTTATGATAAAAGAGATGATTTTTCATTTCCTATTGTTAATTATCCATTTTTAGATGGTGACGTTCCCTTGTCTCCATCTTATGGTGTTTATATATCTCAACTTGTTCGATTCGCTCGTGTATATAACAACGTATTTGATTTCAACGAAAGAAATCTCTGTATTACTGAAAAATTATTACACCAGGGTTTTCGATATCACAAACTAGTCAAAACATTTACTAAATTTTATCATCGGTACAAGGACATCATTCGTAAATATTAATCAACATGCAGACATCTTATACGTTCAGGTATTTCACATCCAATATTTTATGGTAATATTCTTTACAAAGCACAAAAATGTCGGCATTCACCTCAAAAGCTAACCAAACCTTTAAACAGACTTATTCGGAAAGTATATAGTTACGATACTGTTGTCAAGTCATTAAGGATTGCGTATTTTGGTATTAATATTGATTCACGCATAGGGTCTTTGCATCGAAAATAAACACATGTATTCTAAAACCAGTTGTTGGCATGACACGGGTTATGTTCTCATATATTTTATGATGGTATGATACTAAACCCCTAATGGGAGGGATTGTACTTGATTTTCATATGATGAAGACATAATCTTACAATCAGTTTAATTGAGGTCTGGAGCTGGCATGTCAGTAACTGCTAGTAGTCCTTTGTTCATTTATGTATCATTGTCATTTTGCTTAGTTTCTTTTGTTACCTTTTCTGACATCGGACTCGGACTTCTTTTAAACTGAGTTTTACTGTGCGTATTGCTATGTATTTCTTTATTCTACATTGGCTAGAGGTATAGGGGGAGGGTTGAGATCTCACAAAACATGTTTAACCCCGCCGCATTTTAGCGCCTGTCCCAAGTCAGGAGCCTCTGGCCTTTGTTAGTCTAGTATGTTTTTTTTTAATTTTAGTTCATTTATATGTTTTGGAGTTTAGTATGACGTCCATTTTCACTGAACTAGCACGCAGTTTTAGTTAGGGGCCAGCTGAGGACCACCTCCGGGTGCGGGATTTTCTCGCTGCATTGAAGACCCATTGGTGGCCTTCGGCTGTTGTCTGCTCTTTGGTCGGGTTGTCGTCTCTTTGACATATTCCCCATTTCCATTCTCAATTTCATGAAACCATCAGTATCAATGTAATGACAAGCTAGATATACATGACATGACACCATCAGTATCAATGTTCTGATAAGCTAGACGTACAATACATGAAACCATCAGTAACAATGAACTGATAAGCTAGACATACAGGACATGACACCATCAGTATCAATGAACTGACAAGCTGGACATACAGGACATGACACCATCAGTATCAATGAACTGACAAGCTGGACATACAGGACATGACACCATGCATCAGAATCAATATACTGATAGGATGGACATACATAAAATGACACCATCAGTATCAATGTACTGACAAACTGAACATATATTACATGACACCGTCAGTATCAATGTACTGATAAGGTGGAGAAACATAACATGACACCGTCAACTTCAATGAACTGACAAGCTGGACATACATGACATGACAACATCAGTATCTATTAACTGACATGCTAGATATACATTAAATGTTTACCATCAGGATCAATGAGCTGACAATCTAAACATACATTGAATGACACCAGCTTGGTTAAGGTACTGACAAGGTGAAAATACCTTACATGACAGGATCAGTATCAATGTACTGACAAGCTAGACATACATGACATGACACCATGCATCAGTATCAATGAACTGACAAGCTGGACATGCATGACATGACACCATCAGTATCAATGAACTGACATGCTAGACATACATTAAATGTTTACCATCAGGAACAATGAGCTGACAATCTAGACATACATTGAATGAAACCAGCTTGATTAATGTGCTGACAAGCTGGAAATACCTTACATGACAGCATCAGTATCAATATACTGATTAAGCTAGACATAATTAATGAATGTAATAGTCAGTACACTGATACTGGATGCTGTCATTTAATGTTTATCCAGCTTGAATGTCCCTTTTGTATCTGTCGCCTCTTTTTTTAAAATGCCACCATCAGGATCAATGTGCTGACTAGCTTGAAATACATTAAATGTCAGCTTGTCAGCATATTGATCCTGATGGTGTCGTGTAATGTATTTCTAGCTTGTCAGCACATTGATGCTGCTAATGTCATGACATGTATTTCTATCTTGACAGTACATTGATACTGATGGTGTCATTTAATGTATGTTCATCTTGTTATTATATTGATCCTGATGGTGTCATGTGATATATGTCCATGATGTTAGTATATTGATCTAAAAGTGTCATGTAATGTGTGTCCATGATGTTAGTATATTGATTCTAAAAGTGTCATGTAATGTACGTCCATGATGTTAGTATATTGATTCTAAAAGTGTCATGTAATGTATGTCCATGATGTTAGTATATTGATTTTAAAAGTGTCATGTAATGTATGTCCATGATGTTAGTATATTGATTCTAAAAGTGTCATGTAATGTACGTCCATGATGTTAGTATATTGATTCTAAAAGTGCCATGTGATGTATGTTTATGATGTTAGTATATTGATCCTGATGGTGTCATGTGATGTATGTCTATGATGTTAGTATATTGATCCTGATGATGTCATGTGATGTATGTCCATAATGTTAGTATATTGATCCCGATGGTGTCATGTGATGTTTGTCCATGATGTTAGTAAATTGATCCTGATGGTGTCATTAAATGTATGTGCATCTTGTCAGTACATTGATCCTGGTGTTGTTTTGTAATGTATTTCCATCTTGTCATTTTTCAAATAATTATAAATAAGCACTAAAAGTAGAGTATTATACACGTGCATGTTATAATTACAGTTAAATTTGCTAAAGGTCAAGATATTAGAGAGCAACAACAGCCGCAATCCAAACACACATAAAAAAATGCCGAAACAAAAACTTGTTTTGTTTAATCAAATTTGTTTTCCGAATTTTATTTGATTACTTCGACAGTTTAGGTGTTTGATGTTGAAAATCAAAAACTTCACTTCATTTTTTTTTTGACATTCTTCGTATGAAGATTCCCATGTACTTCTAATGTGTATTTCATCCTCCGATTGATTTATTCTTCCACAGTTAACCTCATACGATATAATACAGTATTCAAAGTCGTTTAATTCAATTTAGAATATTACTTATTCATTTTTTGATTTAAGATCAAAATGAATAGCTCCAGGTATTTAAATTGAAATAATTGAATGTTTAAAGTGCACTGCACCTTGCTAGAACACGCAAATGCTCATTACTTCTAAATATTGTGACTTGCAATTATATCATACAGGTGTGGGGACAAGAAAACATGAGACAAAATCCGAACGCAATTAATGCAAAAATGTGAAAATTGATACTTTTAAATTTTGATAAATATAACTACCATTAATTTAGGTTCTACTTTCTACCAGAGGTCTCAACTTGAATTATTCGTATGTAACATCAGCCGAAACATTGATGACAATTATCCAACAACAAACAACTGTTCAATCCACCTTATAGATATCTTCCCGGGGGTCATACCGTTAAATCCTGCAAGGTGATGTGGATGTCATTCTTTACCAAAATGTTATGAATTCTTTCGAAAGTGACCAAATTATTGTCCCATTCTGAAATCAAAAGATTTCGAAATAAAGTCTTTGACCCTTTTCAAATAATAGAACTATGTTGGGCAAACGAAACACGCTTTAAATATATTCAGAACAAACAGATGAACAACGTTGACAAAGGCATAAGGTCCTACGAAGATAACTATTAGAGTTCTGAAAATCAAAAGCACTCTGTATCTAGAATAAGATTGAAACTAAATTAAATATGTTTATGTACCAGCTGACAAGGCAGCAAACAATCTTGTGTTTTATTTCCGCGTTTAGTTTTATTCTTAACCTTAAGAATCCGTTTCAATCTTTAAAAAAAGAGGCAGAAGATATTACGGAGATAATGAAAAACAGAATATACCCTTGACGGGAAGACAAACAACAATTCATCAAACACTACAATGAGAAAAACGAACCCCACCAAAAATCGGGGTGATCTCAGTTGCTCCAGAGGTATAAGCAAATACATCCCTATTAGTGGCACACGTCATGTTGGCAATTAAAAATTCGTTGACAAGTCGCATTCGGTCTTGTCCCTATGGGGAAAAAGAGGACAGGATTGTGGCTATACGACAATTTGAACATATTCGTGGTCATCTGTGACACAGATATTCCATTTACTAGGTAAAGTCGTTCCAGTAATATAATACTAAATTATTATTGACTAAACAAGACATAAATATTCAGTAGATGCGCAAATTGAAATCACATAAAGTCTGTGTATTTCTTAAACCCGGTTATACGTTTTTCAAATATAGTTGTGTTTTCGAATTAAGGTGTGAACGTTTTTTATCTAGCTGTATATTTTTAAATTCTAACTGTACCTAAATAGAAAGGTATCTTTATGCAATGCGATGCATGCGCACTATGTGTCAGTATTCACAGGCTCGTAAGGCGTCCATTGTATTTTTATTCAATTTGAGGTAACAGTAGTTTACCGGTGTTCAAATCTAATGAATTCATTTAGAATATAAAAATCAAGATTATATCGACAAAACTTGAGAGATCAAAGGTTCTCCAAGCGGAGCGAGACCTGATGCGTCAAGAGTGTCTCCGTCTCCTGTTATGCGAATCTATCTGTATTTGTTGTTGGAATCAATGTGGTTTCTTGTGGTGTAAAAAAATCTGACCTAAAACAAGAAATTTTATCTACGATTCCCACATTAAAGATAATTTTGACTGGTTCTTTATTACGAGAAGTTTCATTATTTTCTATTACCATATCGTATCTGATTCAATTTAATTTCCATTTTACATTAACTTTTAATTGTGTAAAGAACCGGTTAACATACGATCCATAACGTACTTATATCATCTTTCAATGGAGAGGATGATGGGAAGATAAAAAATTAGCTGGTTATCAAACCACTGAAGTTTTATTAATCTGTTGTTGGATGGAAGTTGTTGTATTGAATGGTCTACTAGTATTTAAAACCTATAAATAACTTCAAAAAAAATTCTAGATGAGCCACTTTTTTGCTATTGATTCTTTTTAATAGTGCTAGTTTTACAGACAATATTGGAAGTACAGGAGGTTCTAAACACAAAACGCGATATTTTTACAGACAATATTTCTATAGTACAAGAAGTTATAAACACCTAAAGTCATCTTTTCATCGACAGTATCATCTGTGACGGCCTGTATTTTCAGACCATTACCCGATCAATTAGTTTCTAATGATACCAGACAGCTGTGAACACCAAAACATAACAATGATTGGTCTCTTGTCAGGCGGCAGATAATATCATCTCAAGAAAATATATTGACGTGCTGATGACAATAGGTAGCTTCATATGCAACTAATTCAAAACTCATATACAACAGAAATATGAAAAATTCGAGACTTATATTCCTGAATTAGACCAACTTTGAAGTAAGTTTTCTTGTCATCATGATTTTCCAAACTTGTTACGCTGTATAAACACATCATAAAGGAAATGGTATAATGTAGGCATGTAACAGTAATATACATATATTATAACAACATACAACAAATGAGGACTGTATTTTAAATAATAAGGAAATTTGGTATGATTCCAGATGGAGACAACTATCCACCAGAGACCAAAGCACGATGATGTAAACAGCTATAGGTCACCGTGCGGCCTTCAACAATGCGCAAATCACATGCCGAACAGTAAGTCATAAAAGGCACCGGCATGAAAAAATGAGACTTTTCAAAAGAAAACGAACGGCCCGATTTATGCTAAAACTTATAAACGAAAAACAAATATAGTATGGTAGACAGCAACCAACGACAACCACTGAATTACCGACTCCTGACTTGGGACGGTCACATAAAGAATGTAGCGTGGTTTAATCTTGAAAGGAAGTGTAACAGCACAAAAAACGAAAAAACTATAACAAATTAGTTCGAAAAGGCTTAACTCATCAGATCGGCACTAAGCACTAAAAAAACCAGAACACAAGGTAACGATCTACAATCCGTCGATCCTTTATTTTGGCATTGCACAAGGTCATGTTTTTATCTGACTATTAATGACGTCTTTACACTAAATTCATTGGATGTTGGATGTGTACTGATTGATATTTTAGTCTTAGATACATGATTTTTTTTTATTAGTTGTTATTGGCTTTGAAAAAGCTGTCAGTAACTGCAAGTACTCTCAGATCTGTACTTAGTGTCCTTTTTGTTGTTAGGGATGAGGGATGGATAAATACCCTCCGACGTCCGCGGTCAGTGTTTATGTTTGATGTTTTTCTGCTTTGTACCGATCTGATGAGTTAAGTCTTTTTCAACTGATTTTTATAGTTTGTTCGTATGTTGTGCTGTAACACCACTGTTCTAGGTTAGGGAGAGTTGAGCGCTCACAAACATGTTTAAACCCGCCACATTCTTTATGTGCCTGTCCCAAGTCAGGAGCCTGTAGTTCAGTGGTTGTCGTTGGTTCATGTCTGTCATATTTGTTTTTCGTTAATTGTTTTGTTATAAATTAGGCCTTTAGTTTTCTCAATTGAATTGTTTCATATTTTTCATGTCGGAGCCTTTTAAAGCCGACTATACGGTATGGGTTTTCCTCATTGTTGAAGGCCGTACGGTTACCTGTAATTGCTTACATCCACTTTATTTGAACTTCGGTCGATAGTTATCTCATTGGCAATCATACCTCATCTCCTTATTTCTATAAGAGTACTTGTTGTTACAAATTAAAACAATATTTTATAAGTCATGTTTTCCCAGACTATCTAATATCAATCAGTACATATCCAATGGATTTAGTGTAAAGACATCATAAGCATGACATAGATATATAACGTTAAAAAATCTAAAACCTCAAAACAAACACGAACATAGCGAATGAGTTGGAAAATAAACACACAGTATAAGAAGCTATCAAAGGAATACCAGCGTAAACGAAAATTCGTCTCTTCTGTCATTCATGTTTTTATAAAGGTCCCCCCGTGTGAAACTGAAATATCCAAATCTACAAAAGAACAATTATTGCAGTCTATGTAAGATTTGTTAAAAGTCAGTTTGCTTGGGTACGTTTTAAAGATTTCCATATAAAGTGTTTTTTTTTCAATCATCTAATATTACTTTTGTTTAAAATAGCGATGATGACAGGTAATGCGAATGTCATTTACATGTAGTAAAAGCATCTGTCAAAACTAAGACTAGAGAAGAAAGCGAATTAAGCGTATGTGTTAAAAAAATGAACAACAATAGAAAATCAAAACGAGACTAGAAGACCGACACAGACAAAGACATGCAAAAAAGGGAAAACACACTAAAATTTAGAAAACTAAAAACGGGAAGGGTATGAGGTATCCCAAGAGGATATGATATACAAACGGTAAACACGTAAGCGTCATCAGGTACTCGAGAAGCCAAACATGTTTTAAAAACAAAATATATAAATTATATAAGCGCATCAAAAACCAATAACACTGATGTTTAAAAACATCCAAAATGGTCAAAAGTCTACTTTGTCTGAGCCAAGAGCAACCTTAGTTTTAGTACAAATGAATATTTAAGTTCCGAAAGTTTACCTATCAATACCAAACTATGGGACTGCATCAGTAGCGGCATTCACCCGGTGGCAGTAATGTAAACGCATGGTAAATAAAAGTAGACGAACCAAATTTTGATGATAGACGGTTATAGGGTCCATCTTCTAAAAGATGTTTACACTCACAGAGGGAAAAAACTGAAGAAAGTGGTGATAATATAAAGACGTCAATTTTAAGATATGTGTCAAGGGTTAACAGACATATACACTTAATTTATGACACCTATCAGAAGTAAAGCAGTTAATGAAAAATCCTATTACAGTTCCTATGTTTTAACTTCGACATGTGTCAACCGTAAAGGTTTGTTTAAACTGTCAGTAAGTACAAACTAAGTACAATAATAATAGTGAGTAGTTGTTTGTCACTGAAGCAGAAGAATTACTTCAGATTATGATGTAATGTTCTAAGGAATTATAAAGTTATTTTATAAATTTATCGATTTATTAGATTAAGTAGGTTTGTTGAATTTGAATGTACAGATTTAATTAATTGAAAAGATTAAAATGAAAAAATATCAGCTCTAGAACGTAATACGCCAAATGCTTCTTTGTACGGAAACAATTATAAGAAAATATATAAAAGTAGTCTGTTGGCACTTGAAAAGAAATGAAATTGGGTCAAGAAATCAAATGATTTATTACGTTCTCTACAAATCGTTTTTTCTTTAGGATGATGCAAAATAATTCTGGACTGTAGACACCATGTCTAAAAATTTAATTTTCCTATTTTTTTAATGAAAATACGTTATTCGTATAGTTATTCATATTGATTGATTGGTGTTTAACGCCACTTTCAGCACTATTGTGGTATTTCGTGGCGGTCATTTTTTTTATTCATATAAATTACCATAAACTTACGTGGCAATAAAAGCTGTTGATTGTGGTAGTGCCTTTGCAAGTGAATTCGCTTCATTAGAATAATGATCTTTTATCAGAGACAACACGGACCAAACAACTGCACGTTCTATTACATGTCACATACAATATACGATTTAGGTACTAAAATTCAAAAATCACAGAATGAAGATGTTATATAAACAATTCAATTTCAAAATTTTAGAAAGCGACTAATGCGAAAATACATGGGTAAAAGAAAAACTTTCTAAATAGTGCTAGTTAGTTCAAATCAATGTTTATATTGTGATTGTATAAGGGTGCATGTACTTTTAAGGATTTTGTCAATATTAATTCGTACAATTAGCTTATTATTTCGATAAATAAAAAGTACAATAATTCCTTTATTTAAAAGACAAATTAATATGTCTGATTTTTTTCTGAACGGAAATTCAAATCACAACAGAAACAAGTATCTAACAAATCAAGAAATGTCTGATATTCTATCAAATAGTTTTGATGCACTGACAAAATACCAGCGTAAACGAAAATTCGTCTCTTCTGTCATTCATGTTTTTATAAAGGTCCCCGTGTGAAACTGAAATATCCAAATCTACAAAAGAACAATTATTGCAGTCTATGTAAGATTTATTAAAAGTCAGTTTGCTTGGGTACGTTTTAAAGATTTCCATATAAAGTGGTTTTTTTCAATCATCTAGATATTACTTTTGTTTAAAATAGCGATGATGACAGGTAATGCGAATGTCATTTACATGTAGTAAAAGCATCTGTCAAAACTAAGACTAGAGAAGAAAGCGAATTAAGCGTATGTGTTAAAAAAATGAACAACAATAGAAAATCAAAACGAGACTAGAAGACCGACACAGACAAAGACATGCAAAAAAGGGAAAACACACTAAAATTTAGAAAACTAAAAAACGGAAGGGTATGAGGTATCCCAAGAGGATATGATATACAAACGGTAAACACGTAAGCGTCATCAGGTACTCGAGAAGCCAAACATGTTTTAAAAACAAAATATATAAATTATATAAGCGCATCAAAAACCAATAACACTGATGTTTAAAAACATCCAAAATGGTCAAAAGTCTACTTTGTCTGAGCCAAGAGCAACCTTAGTTTTAGTACAAATGAATATTTAAGTTCCGAAAGTTTACCTATCAATACCAAACTATGGGACTGCATCAGTAGCGGCATTCACCCGGTGGCAGTAATGTAAACGCATGGTAAATAAAAGTAGACGAACCAAATTTTGATGATAGACGGTTATAGGGTCCATCTTCTAAAAGATGTTTACACTCACAGAGGAAAAACTGAAGAAAGTGGTGATAATATAAAGACGTCAATTTTAAGATATGTGTCAAGGGTTAACAGACATATACACTTAATTTATGACACCTATCAGAAGTAAAGCAGTTAATGAAAATCCTATTACAGTTCCTATGTTTTTACTTCGACATGTGTCAACCGTAAAGGTTTGTTTAAACTGTCAGTAAGTACAAACTAAGTACAATAATAATAGTGAGTAGTAGTTTGTCACTGAAGCAGAAGAATTACTTCAGATTATGATGTAATGTTCTAAGGAATTATAAAGTTATTTTATATATTTATCGATTTATTAGATTAAGTAGGTTTGTTGAATTTGAATGTACAGATTTAATTAATTGAAAAGATTGAGATGAAAAAATATCAGCTCTAGAACGTAATACGCCAAATGCTTCTTTGTACGGAAACAATTATAAGAAAATATATAAAAGTAGTCTGTTGGCACTTGAAAAGAAGTGAAATTGGGTCAAGAAATCAAATGATTTATTACGTTCTCTACAAATCGTTTTTTCTTTAGGATGATGCAAAATAATTCTGGACTGTAGACACCATGTCTAAAAATTTAATTTTCCCTATTTTTTTAATGAAAATACGTTATTCGTATAGTTATTCATATTGATTGATTGGTGTTTAACGCCACTTTCAGCACTATTGTGGTATTTCGTGGCGGTCATTTTTTTTATTCATATAAATTACCATAAACTTACGTGGCAATAAAAGCTGTTGATTGTGGTAGTGCCTTTGCAAGTGAATTCGCTTCATTAGAATAATGATCTTTTATCAGAGACAACACGGACCAAACAACTGCACGTTCTATTACATGTCACATACAATATACGATTTAGGTACTAAAATTCAAAAATCACAGAATGAAGATGTTATATAAACAATTCAATTTCAAAATTTTAGAAAGCGACTAATGCGAAAATACATGGGTAAAAGAAAAACTTTCTAAATAGTGCTAGTTAGTTCAAATCAATGTTTATATTGTGATTGTATAAGGGTGCATGTACTTTTAAGGATTTTGTCAATATTAATTCGTACAATTAGCTTATTATTTCGATAAATAAAAAGTACAATAATTCCTTTATTTAAAAGACAAATTAATATGTCTGATTTTTTTTCTGAACGGAAATTCAAATCACAACAGAAACAAGTATCTAACAAATCAAGAAATGTCTGATATTCTATCAAATAGTTTTGATGCACTGACAATAATCAAATGATTTTTGAGTTATAGTATTTACTTCCCATCCTTATGGAAGTTTTATCTGTTATATCACATGGAAAATGACCAATTTTACCCACTTAGTAAATTGGGAACATACCATGCAATCGGTAATAATTTGTTTAAAGTCAGTTAATAAGTCAGTCAGTTACAAGTACAACAGATAACATACTTAAAGTACATCTAACATCAATCATATTTCAACTCTTAGGATTCAGAGCACTATGTAAATGCTCGACCAAATTGACAGAGGAAATAGAATTTCGGTTATAAATGACCTGTCATGCATAAATATCGAAAATAAAAAAAACTGCCTAGAATTCTTTATGTTGCAGAGTTTTTTTTTGCAATTTGCTGAAATACATTACGGAAAAGAATACCTGTAGATAAAATATTATATCTTGGTAATTTGGCAGTTTAATTTTCAGTTTTGATGTAATGCTTGAATAGAAATTTGCAAATGAAACCAAATTGAAAGATCGATTGATAGATGGCAGTATTAATTGTTTATGTCCTCAATTGTAGCATATGAATTGTAGCAATGTTGGTGTATGTGAACAGAAAGGGTTTTTTGTGTAACTTTTAGAAATGTTGGTGTATGTGAACAGGGATTTTTGGTATGACTTTAGAAATGTTGGTGTATGTGAACAGAAAGGGATTTTGGTACGACTTTTAGCAATAATTGTTTATGTGAACAGAAAGGGTTTTTGATATGATTGTTAGCAATTTTGGTGTATGTGAACATAAAGGGATTTTGGTATGACTCTTAGAGGTGTTGGTGTATGTGAACAGAAAGGGATTTTTGGTATGACTTTAAGTAATGTTGGTGTTTATGAACAGATAGGGATTTTGATATGACATTCAGCAATGGTATTGCATGTGAACAGAAAGACATTTTGGTATGATTTTAAGCAATGTTATTGTATGTGAACTGAAAGGGATTTTGGTATGATTTTAAGCAATGTTGGTGTATGTGATATACTTATAGCAATGTTGGTACATGAAATATGACTTTTAACAGTGTTGGTGCAAATGAACAGAAAGGGATTTTAGTATGATTTAAAGCAATGTTGTTGTATGTGATATACTTTTAGCAATGTTGGTGTATGTGATATACTTTTAGCAATGTTGGTGTATGTGATATACTTTTAGCAATGTTGGTGTATGTGATCTGACTTTTAGCAATGTTGGTGTATGTAAACAGAAAGGGGTTTTGGCACGACTTTAAGTAATGTTGGTGTATGTTAACAGGAAGGGATTTTGGTATGACTTTTATTTATGTTGTTGTATGTGAACAGAAAGGTGTTTTGATATGACTTTAAGCAATGTTGGTGAATGTGAACTTAAAGTGATTTTGTGATGACCTTTAGCAATGTTGGTGTATGTTAACAGAAAGGGATTTTGGTATGACATTTAGCAATGTTGCTGTATGTGAACAGAAAGGGATTTTGGTATGACTTTAAGCAATGTTGGTGTTTGTAAACAGAAAAGTATTTTGATATGACTTTGATTAATGTTGTTGTATGTGAACAGAAAGGGATTTTGGCATGACTTTAAGCAATGTTGTTGTATGTAACCAGAAAGGGATGCTGGTTTGACTTCAAGCAATATTGGTGTTTGTAAACAGAAAGGGATTTTGGTATGACATTAAGCAATGTGGGTGTATGTGAACAGAACGGGATATTGGTATGACCTATAACAATGTTGTTGTATGTGAACAGAAAGGGGTTTTGGTATGACTTTAAGCAGTGTTGGTGTATGTGAATAGAAAGGGATTTTGCTATGACTTTTAGCAATGTTATTGTATGTGAACAGAAAGGGATTTTGGTATGACTTTTAACAATGTTAGTGTATGTGAACAGAAAGGGGTTTTGATATGTCATTCAACAATGTTGGTGTATGTGAACAGAAAGGGATTTTGCTGATTTATTCAATGTTGGCTATTCAATGTATTACAATAAACATTTCTACTATTTTGTAGACCAAAACGAGTTAACTACATGTATATTGTCTTTCTTCAGGTTACAAACTTGAGATAAAGGATACAACAGATACCGTAAAAAATTGACAATGAGGGTCGGTTTAAAACAAAACTTTACAACAAAAGAGATGATTTCAGCTTCCGTATTGTGAACTTTTCATTTCTAAGAAGCAACATTCTAGCAGCACCTGTGCATGGAGTATACATCTCTCAGTTGATGCGATATTCCAGTGCTTGCATTTCCTTGATAGAGGGTTGCTGATCACAAGGAAGCTATTAAACCAAGAGTTGGAATGATCGCTTCGTAAATTTTATGGACGCAATCACGAGTTGTTTGACTGTTATGGAATATCTCAGATGACGACGGAAATGTTCCAATTGTCGTAACTACAATTCCTCGAATGTGACCTTTTAAAAATAGACTTATCACCGGGTTTGTATACTTACATGAGCAACACGACAAGTGCCACATGTGGAGCAGCTTCCGGAGCACTGGAGATAACCACCAGTTTGTGATATGGTTCGTATTGCTCAGTCTTTAGTTTTCTATGTTGTGTTTTGTGTACTGTTGTTTTTCTTTTGGTCTTTTCTTTGTTTGTCATGGCGTTGTCAGTTAATTTTCGACTTATGAGTTTGAATATCCCTTTGGTATCTTTCGCCTCTCTTTAACGGTTAGAGGAAGACCACAACTACATGCATATTGTCTCTCTTCGTATAACGGTTAGGGGGCGACCATTTAATTTTCGGGGGGTGGGGGGTGGGGTGGGGTGGGGGTGATATCCTGGTCTCACTCTGGTAAGAGCTGACAATAAATCTACTTGCATAAATGCAATGTATAGTATACAAAATTAACATTTCCCTTTCATCATCTATCATAAAGGAAAACGTTTTGGATGTCTTTTGAAATTCAGTAATTAATCAATGGATGATCTTGTTGCATGTAACACTTCAGTTAGATATCTTTAAATAGTAACACTTCCGACAGTTCTGTCTTTTACATTGATATATATACCTGTTATTTGTGGGTGGTAATAAGCGTTATTAATACCAATCAGTATACGTTTTTGCAATTTTAACATCATATACAAGAGACAGCAAAGAAAATATTGATAACATTTTTATTGATGTTTAATATATAATGAAAACGAATGGTTTTATCTGTCCTTTGAAACGTACCTAAATTAATATTTAATCAGCAACATCAACATCTTATACACGATCTATAATATTTAGCTGACGATCATATAAAGCAACTAGAGCAAACATATCTGAAAGGGTTGGAAATTTCAGTCTTAAAAGTATAATTTGAAGCCATGAAGACATGTTACATTTCTTCATTCATATAAACATGAATGAATATAACTTTATGTGAGGTAAATGGTTCTGTAGAAAAATTAACCCCGAAATGATTAGACAACTGTGACCCTGAAACATCTACTACATCATGTACTGGGCGGGTATGAATAATTCGGAATTGAGACTCCACAGCAGCGATACCGACAAATATTGTATAGAGTGATTTTTTTTTTTTTTTTTGTCTAACTATTCTTTCTTCAAAATCTTAATTTAAAGCTTTCCTAAAGAGCTTGGAATTAGATAGGTGATAGCCTTTTCTATTTCTAAAGAACTTACCGTCTCAAAAGTTTTAATTACAGGTAATATTGCATCGTGATTAACTGCACAATAAAAACTTTTCTAAAAGCATGTAATAGCATTTCCTGAAAAAATACCGTCTCAAATCTGATTTTTTAGAACATCTGGTGTATTTAAGCATTAAAGATTCATCCATTCAGAATGTACACTGTTGCATATAAATTGTAGTTTGGTTTCAAACAAGGACAAGAAAAGCGACTGATATAATTTTTGAGGTTTCAGTTTTTTCTACGAGATGTATTCTATAACCATGGGAAAGGAGACATTTTCTAAATCACTAGCGTTCATACCCTTTTCTTATTTTTATTAAGATTTGGTACCAATATACATATAGTTTGAAGTCATATTCTAAAACAAATGCATGCAAAATGAAGTATATTTCAAAACATGTTATTTTTAAGGTAATGCAAGAAGTAGTTTAAAATTTAAAGTATTATGACGATTTCCCCGTAATGTGTAATGTGTATTATTGTATATACTGGCGAAAATAGTGATGGTTGTTCTTTTAGGAAAATAGTAGTATTCAATTTTATCTGGCATAATAATAATAATAATAATAATAAATTCTTTATTTAAAGAGGGTGACTCAATTAGAAGTAGTCTAATTTTCATTGAGGCCCTCAAACAAAATACATGTATACAGTTAACATTCATACATTAAAATACAATATATATTACTAGTATATACACAATTCAATCATTCAAACATACAAATGGCAATAAATGGCAATAATTGGTAAAGTTTTGATTAAATTTTCTTATTCTTACAACAAAAGAAAGAAAACAAATTATTCGACTTGCATAGAATTTTCAAGAAAATGATTATAACAATGTTTCTTAAATAATTCCACATTACGAAAATTTTTATTTTGAGTGGTAAATTATTCCATACCTTTGTTGCAGAATAATGAAAAGATTTTTTATAAAAATTTGTATTTGGTCTTGGAACAAATAGATCATTATTAGAGACAGATCGTAAGTTGTGGTGTTGCACATCATTAATATTTAGCATTGCTAAGTAATCAGGTGTTAGTCCATTTACAATTTTATACATTAGAATTGATTGTTGGTATTTTATTCTATTTGTAAAAGATAGCCATTTTAAAGATGAAAACATAAAATTAGATGGAACAGAAATATCGCATTCAAGTATAATTCTTTCTACTCTTTTTTGAAGTTTTATGATTCTATCTGAATCTTTTTGTAATAAATTTCCCCAAACTGAAATACAATAGTCTATATATGGTAGAATATATGCATTATAAAATATTTGTCTTGTGTGTATAGGCAAATATACTTTAATTTTAAACAAAAGTGATATTTTAGATGAGATAATCTTACATATACGATCAACATGATCTTCCCAGCTTAAATTTTCATCAATGTCAATTCCAAGTAATTTGAAAGAATGGACATTTTCAATACATGTTTCATTGACGGTAATACATAATTCTGATAGTTGTGCAAGTTTTTGTTTTGAACCCAATTTCATACACTTTGTTTTTTGTGCATTAATTTTCATACTGTTATTGTTACACCCAGATTGTATAGCATTCAAATCATTTTGCAATATGCTGTTTATTTTTTCAATGTTTTTATTATGAAAATGCAATGTTGAATCATCAGCATTTAAATCCATGTCGGATTGTTTAACATGAAGTGGTAAATAATTTTTATATAAATTAAAAATAACAGAGGACCTAAAATAGAACCTTGAGGCACTCCATATTTTACAAACGATTTATCAGATTTAATGTTAGTGTATTGAACTTCTTGTTGTCTCTCAGACAAATATGATTTTATCCAATCTATCGTATGTTCTCCGATATGATAAAATTTTAACTTTTCTAAAAGTATGGCATGGTTAATAAGGTCAAAAGCCTTACTGAAATCTAAAAACACAGTACCAACTATTTCTCCATTATCTAAATATTTCAACCATTCATCAATTAGTTTAGTCAGCGCTGTTTGACATGAATGACCTTGCCTGAAACCTGACTGAGCGATATGTAACATTTTTTTAGTATTTAAGAATGCATAGACCGTTGGTTTTCCCGTTTGAATGGTTTTACACTAGTAATTTTTGGGGCCCTTCATAGCTTACTGTTCGGTGTGAGCCTAGGCTCCGTGTTGAAGACCGTACTTTGACCTATAATGGTTTACATGTATAAATTTTGACTTTGATGGAGAGTTGTCTCATTGGCACTCATACCACATCTTCTTATATCTATATAACTGTGTACATACATGTCTCTCAAAAATTTTAGATATGGTATTTAAAATAGAAATTGGACTATAATTGGAGGGAATATCTGTTGGTCCTCCTTTATGTATAGCAGTTACTCTTGCAAGTTTAATTTTTTTCGGAAAACTCTTTTGTGTACCCTTAGCTATTCAGGTGAAGCTGGGACAATTATACATATAGTTGTCCCAGGAAGAAGGAGCGTTGTGATTGGATGTACGAGTATAATTTTTTTTTTTTTTTTATTTATTTATGAATAATTGCAGTGTGTATATCTATAATAATAAATTTTGAAACAAATGGAAACATTTTTCAGAGAAAACGTTCTTTTTTACATAGATTTGATGTAAAATGACGGGTTGCTAATGATATTATGTACAAGCTCAATAGGAGGGAGATCATACCACCATTCGACTTCAATTTCTGAAAAAGGATAATATAGTACTTATATCACAACATAACAGTATTGATTAATAATTCTTAATGAGAACGGAGTAAAAGGAAAACGGCAGTATTTTTCAGACATAGTCGACAACACCCATATTTTCTTCATTTGCTTCTTTTTATGAATGCCGTTTTCCTTTCACTCTGTTCTCATTTAGGACGATAAATCTCTGTAAAACAAATCATCGCCGAAACGTCTTCACTAATTATATACCGACAGACATTCTGTACAACAAAAGGATGGCTGTCCACACCAAGCTTTCATATACAATACTTATGTTAGCAGTAGCAATATCCGCTAATCAATTAGTCATAAAAGAGTTAGTAGGCTATAATTTATAATTAACAAATAAAGTTAGTAAAGCATCAGTGAACAATTCCGTCTATTTCCAGTGATGGTGAACTGATCAAGTTAACGAAAAATGAGATAACAGAAGTGCGTTCTTCTGAAATAAATATTAATTATTTCAGATAAGATCAAAGAATTCGTTGTATCACATTTTTGGAAGATATATTACTTGTTTCGACATATTATAAAGATATTCGTCATAAATTAAATAATATTTATGGGATTTTTCTCCTCCGTAGATAGTTATACCGACTTGTACAAATCACCGTTTCAGAAGAATAGATTATGTGATTGAATTGGCGAAAACCATAATGTCGTGATCATAAAAATATTTAAACTGTTGCATTTTACACACCATTACCTTTAAATCGTTTAAACTTCTTAATTTTTAACGACCCTTTACCTGCAATTCCCAGCTCGCCCTCCAAATACATGTTGAAAGACTTACAAAGTACATTTGAAAAAAAGTCTGTTAGAAATTCTATCTGCTAAGATATAGATGTTAAATTGTTTAATACAATGGTATGGAATTTCTAGAAGCTCGCTTTCACGTCTACAATGAAATGGAATTTCTAGGAGCCCTCACGTCTGTTTATCAAACCTTTTAAAAGGCTTATTGCATTAACATCGAAACTAGCAATAAACTGACAGTCTTAATATGATGGTCATGAAGACAAGTTACTGTAATTTTAAATTATGTGTAGTGTTTTAACTGAAAACACCATCCAGGTCAAATACACATTAGGGCAGTTGAGAGCATCAGAATCAAATAAGGACAGCAAGAAAGGTCTCCTCGCTTTGCCTATGGATTGTTTAAGTGTAAATTGATGCGTGTTTCTAGATAGTCAAAACGCGGTATATACACTGGGAGATATATAGCCAAGAGGGACTTAAAAGCATTTGCTTAAAATGTAAGAGAAATAGGCTTAATACGAGAACAATAAAAGATACAATCAGGCCGTTATTTTTTTCTTTTGAAATACTTCTCATTTTGTCATGTCGGGCCATTTATAGCTAACTATAAAGTTTGCGTTTTGCTCATGTTGAAGGTCTTACAGTGTGCTTCAGATGTTTACACCCTAGTCCTTTGGTCTCTGGTGGGTAGGTGTCTTATTGGCTATCATACAGCACCTCCTTATTTATACAAATAAATATTAAGATACCGGAAATACAAACAAGAGGCTCTAAAAAGCATATGTCGCTCATCTTAATATATGTGCATCTTTAACTTTGGTTACTATCTAGAATTGTAGTCTAGAATATAATTCATAAGTTCAATCTCTTTTTTTGTTGATCTTGTCTTGCTAGTCTATTTGCTGTTTACAGTTTTTCTTTATTCATCAAAGTTTTTCCCAAATATGCAAAAAATGGGTTAAAATCATCGTTAAAGGGCAATATTCTATAAACAGTTGACTCACAATTTCGGGCACCTTGACATATAATAAATCTTGTCATGCTCATCATCTTTTATTCATTATGTTTCTATTAAAGTTTTCAAGTTAATAGACAATAACGCAAAAAATCGTAAAAATCGTTTAAGGACAATAATTCCTATCGATTTGGGCCACGTTGACTTACATGTAAACCTTATCTTACTGATTATTTTTGTTATTTGAATTTCTATCTACTAGTATCTATTATAGTACTCAAAATAATAGACAAAAATGCAAACTATTGGTTTCATTGTTTAAATGGCAAACGTTCGAGTGCCAGGAACGCCATTGAAATGAGGTGAATTAATCTGCAACGGAAATTTAAGCAATCCTTACTTCACTCGTAACCATTTGTGGATATTTGTGTGCAGAAAAACTTACTGTACCACATTTAGAACCTGTACCAGGACATGCTATTCGGACCATGTGTTTTTTTTTCATTGTTGTATGTGTATGTGTGTACGTCTATTTCTCGGAGGATTGGTTGGTGCATGGGATATGTGGTCTCTTGTACTATTCAAAATATTTGGTTATTTCTTTTGTCCTCTGTGTGTATATTATTTAGTTACAGATGTTTGGAAAGATTCTGAGGAGGTTTCTTGGAAAAGCTCGTGTTTCATCTCATTCAAACCTAAACAAATCATTAAAAATATGAGAATCAATAATGGTTGTGATTAACTTGTTATCATCTCAATTCTAAACATATGTGATTAGTCAGAAGGAAAAATGGTATCTAAAATAATCAACATGCTAAAGATTTTTGCAATACAGAAAAAATACAAAAAAAAAAAACAAAACTAAATATAGATTGCATAACTAGAAACTCATTATCGTGGGGGTTTTGTAGTTAAACCATGTTCTTCTAAATCCCATGCATATTCGGGAAAATATTGCCAACCATGGAAACAAATTTACGAATGTCAAGTGAAAAATAAACAAGACAATAAAAATAACCCGGATGGAAGGGTGCCAGTTTCTGCAAGCACTAGTGGTACCCGCAGTGTTGGTACAGACAAACGAACAGATCTGTTAGTCATCTGATGAAACGCATTCTGGAACGGACAATAAACTCGTGATAGCGGCTATAAATTTTACGGATCAACGATTTTAATTTTGATAGATATAATTCCGTTGATAAACAATCTAATTAAAATTCATATCTATATTGATTCGCATGCTCGTATATATAAGAGTATAACGAAATCAGAGATATATATTTTAATTAGATTGGTTGATAAATAGCTCTCTGTTTTGAGGAGTATCACAGTCAGGTCATATATAGGTTCTAAGCCTCTGTTCAGACATTTCTGTTATGTAAAATCAATACTAATAATATCATTCTGTTATAATGATTGATACGATGTTCCATTCACGTCCAATGCATATAGCCATTATTATCTGAACGTTTCGAAAAACAGGTCACAATTAGAAATATAGCTAAATTAAGCAAGCGACTAAACCTGTACTCTTACCTAACTACTTCGAATATATTCCACGGTATCATGTGACATATGAAAATATTACTAAGAACCAATTATTTTCTGAAGCTGAAAATGAAAATTATGAAATTTTGACATTTATACAGTCGTTTCTTATATGAAAACCTTAAGGTGTATAAGGATAAAGGATATGATAAATATTATTTCCAACAGAGGACCCATTATGGGCAAAATCAGTGCCATGATTAGCACATTAAACATTTATAATTATAGATAATACAAAGAAAACAACTCAAATATGAAATATAACATGAGTTGATAATATAACCATAAACCATAATGTTCAGTGTAAAAGACAAATATTAGGACCAAAGGGTGTCCCAGTATGCTCTTTGATTCCCGTAACAGTCTTAAAATGATTCATGTTTGTAATAATGCGTTTGAATATATGCATTCATATAATGTTTGACAATATGGCAACAAGTTACCGAAATTACCATACCATTAATAACCTGCTCGTTAGTTAAAGAAAACAAAAGTTAAGACAAAGAATGGAGTACAGTATGTGGGATATGAAGTCCGACTTGACTTGGTACAATTAAGATGTAGTTTTTCGGTAACCCAAAAATTCACTCGTCGTATGAAAACACACTCAAAAACCTGAACTGTATACAGTTGTCAACAAGGTGATAGTATCAAAAATGGCAATGCAGTTGATAAACATAACGGTTATCGTCTATATAGTCACTATACAATTATTTAAATTGGGATAGCACTTTTATACAATATTAAGTGTTTTGACGACATATATTTAATCAGTTTTTGATATACAATTAATCACAATAATCCTTTATTATATATAACAGACAAAACTAAAAAAGTGGTTGTTGAAAAAATGATAAGATCGAAGTTTTCCATCAGAATCAACAATAGACCATTATGTGGATCAAATTAACCTTCGTTGATACATGTTAATAGTGCACTAACAAATGACAAATATGTAGGTGTAGAAAAATCAGTTTTCCTTTCATGTCGGGTGTAATTTATTCCTATAAGACTTTCTTCCCAATGTTTTCTATCAATTGGTCTCCACTCTAACCCTGGGACTACATTTTTCAATGCTACGAAATAAACAAAACCAATGACTGATTTCATATTTCTTTATAATGTAATTGGATAATTGTTGTCAAGACGCCATGTCAAAAATATGAATTTTATAAACCCACAATGAAAATGGGATAGGTTTGAATTGACAAAATAAGAAAAAAATCCGTCTATATAACGGGTAAACATAACGGGAAAATATAACGAGTATATTCTTTTGAGTGAAATCTCACTATAATTCAAATAGTTGGGTTTATTTCCTCTTTTCTATGTGATATTGCCATTGATTTCCACAACGTCAGTTTTGTTTAAAACACTAGATAGGTGGCCTCTTACATCATTTTAATGTATGTTAATTCTAAATGTCAATCAAAGAGGGAGACTTTTTTTCACATTCCTAGATTTGAAAAATTAGTTCAACTTTCCTTCACAAAAAAAATAAAATTAACGAAGTTATTACTACAAGGTATCTTATTTCCTGACTCCGTCAATCACTGTCTGATTTTGCAAACTTTCCTGTCAAAATGCTTGAATGCTTTGTTGGTAGAACATTTGTTGTTTGGTGATATATTTTTGTACAAATAGTTATCATTTCAATAATTGCAGCTATATACTTCTCTCGTTGACATGTTCTACCGATGATGTAAAGAAGACTTGTCCAAGGTCTTCTTAAGAAAGATCATAGAGAATAGCTAGCCTGGTCCTGTAAATGACAGTCGCGTTCTGTCCATAGATTCATAATTTACAGTGGACTGCGTAAAGCGAGACAACTCTAAGCTTTTGAAATATAGAAAAAAAGTAGTAGTGTCAGTTTTATGAGAAATTCACATCATATTGATATGGAACCATGGAACGATGATGGGTAACATTGGTCAACGAGAAAACCCATCGATCACTGGTATTGACGGATATTTTATTTCTGGGACACATATTTCAAGGATTTATCTACATTTTGATTTTCTTTTGGTAAGAAGATTGAAAAGAAGAGGTGTTAAATGTTTCCACGTATATTTTTCTTGTTTGTATAAAAGTCAATATTTGGCCCATACAATATAAACTATAGATAACCGACTTCAATACAAAAATGTGAGTTGTGAAGTTACAGAGACATCATAAACATGTCTATTTGATATTTGACATATTATTGTATCATAGTTTTTTTTTAAATGGTAATTACTTATAATTATACCATAGCTACCTATGGTATAATTTTCACAATTATACCATGGTTTTGTTGTACATGGTCTTCGAAAAGAAAAAAGAAAGATGGCAAGATCTGGCCGCGGCCGCCTGAATTTTTTTGACATAGGAACAACAGAATCAGTGTGGGGCCACTAAGCTAAATTGCCCGCATTGCACCAGCTGATATAAATGAATGCCTAGGGTGGGAATCGAACCCACGTACACCAACTCCGTTATCCTATATTTTTAAATGAACAAAAATTCGCTCCCAGAACAAACAAATAAAGTTTAAAAAATATATATGTGTTAAGATTTATGTTTAGTATACTGGAAAATATCAGTTGATTTTCAGTTATTGAAATGTATACTTGGATTGTATTCACATAGGCTCCACTGTACAGCTACATGTATAGGTTTAAATTTGCCGAGGCGGTTTTTTTAGGGGAGGGAGCAGGGGACACGCCCCTTTTAAGGAACTTCATATATATATGGTTAATACATAAGACTTTTTCAAAGTTATCATTCCAAATGTTGGCTTCCTGGATCCACCCTTTCAAAATCCTGGAACCGCACCAGGTTTGTAAAACACTGCTGACACGTGGACTTACCGAGGTTGCTCAAGTAATAACAATAATGTTGGACCGTTAAAATCAGATAGCGTCTGGTTACTCTAAATGAAACTTAACTTTTTGTATAAATTACCTATATAGTCAACATGTGATTTTAATCGTAATCATTTTGAAATCCCTTTTAATTAATGTAAATGTACGACCAAGGATTTGTATATCAAGACTTAAGCTTCTGGTACAAATCAAAACGTGGAATGATTCATTCAAATTCTCAGAAGATTCTTGTGAAATTAATTTCCTTAGAATTATAAATTAATATTAAAACATTAAAACATTTCGAACATTTTGATAAAATAAAAAACAACTAACCCTTTGTAGTTCAACTTTTAATCTGGGATTTCAGAAATCTTCCAAATATCAGAAAATCAGTAACTTATCTTGTGTCCATATCTAGAAAATCTTTCAACATTGGTTTCGTCTGTAACGTTATCCGTCACCAATGTAAATGTGCATCCACCGCTGTCGAAAAATCAAGTTTAACTGATGTTCCCGCTGTTTCAGAAGCCCGTGCTTATTTTTGAAAGTAGGCGGAGCTTTGTGTGTGAAGCCCGAAAAGGGTTATTTACCTGATTCTTGTCAAAATTATTTTTAAAGTAAACAAAAATATATGAAATATACAATTTTAAACAGCAAAAGATGCGATAGGTTAAAACAGATATTCCATATTTTTTGGATAGTTTTGCGGTGTTTCGTAAATTATACCATAGTTTTTTGTTGAAACCCCTCGGCAACCTCACTCGACTTCGTCTCGTGAGGTTATTGCCGAGGGTTTCAACAAAAGCTATGGTATAATTTACGAAACACCGCAAAACTATCCAAAAGATATGAAATATCTATAACTTCAACTACATTCACACCATTTTGTAATTATCATGTTATTGTGGCACCTCAACCCTCAACCCTAGACAAAAAAACATTCCAACTCTATTAACGAAAAATTACATATTGTAAATTCATTCATAAACACTGTGGATAGGGACTCGAATTTAGTGATCATAAATCTTTTTTTATCTGCACCATATAGGAATAATAATAATAATAATAATAATAATAATAATAATAATAATACATAAATAATAAATAAGCTTTATTTAGAGTCGGCAAGGTTTACAAAACAAAGACATTACATATGCTCTATTGAGTTTTGAACCGACATATGAATGTTGTTTACTATAATGACAAAAACATATCTTTTAAGCATCAATCGTTTCTGTCTCCTGCAGACAAATAATTCAAGATTTTGTCCACATATTTTCTGTCATTGATTGCTTTCCTGGATCAGATACAGTGAGATATTGTAGGATTTTAAAGTATTGATCACTGGTATCCCTTGCAGTATTGGAATCATTTGACGGAGCCACTACTGTTCGTCTGCTGTTGACGGAGCCACTACTGTTCGTCTGCTGTTGACGGAGCAACTACTGTTCGTCTGCTGTTGACGGAGCCACTACTGTTCGTCTGCAGTTGACAGTCTATATAAACCTTGTCTGTATACCAGCTTTGATTATTTGGAATATCTACTAATTTTCACTTCTTCATACTACATTTGTATGAACATCAAGATTATTCTCCTTAAATCTGTACAGGGAAGTTTTATTGTTGATATTCACCCCTTATGTATCTAGTGTTAAATTAGGTATTTATATGACAGACCTTTCTTAGTATTCCTAATTATTGGAAGATTTTATATAGACAGAAGTAGTATACCTAAAACGACAAAGTTATTTTTCATTTACCTGTATATATTATGAAAACCGGTTTTTTCAAAAGTGATTATTTTCTAAGGGTTTAATATTTGGCGGTGGTGTCTTGCCATGGCTTTGTTTGGACTTGTTTGTTTGCTTTTTGGCTTTGAATGTGTGTCCCTAATATTTTATTAAGTATGTATTTACTTTCAGGTATCACAGATCGAATTTATTCGTTCATAGTGTGTTAATTTACGTTTTTTGATTGAGTTAAGCCTTCCAATTGATATTTATCGTGTGTTTTTCTATGTTGTGATGTTATACTATTGTTTCAGGGAGAAGGATTGGTACCATTAAAACGTTTCATCCCGCTGCAAATGTTTGCACCTGTCCTAAGTCAGGAATCTGATGTACAGTAGTTGTCGTTTGTTTATGTAATTTATACGTGTTTCTCGTTTCTCGTTTTTTATATAGACTAGACCGTTGGTTTTCCCGTTTGAAAGGTTTTACACTAGTAATTTTGGGGCCCTTTATAGCTTGTTGTTCGGTGTGAGCCAAGGCTCCGTGTTGAAGGCCGTACATCGACCTATAATGGTTTACTTTTATAAATTGTTATTTGGATGGAGAGTTGTCTCATTGGCACTCACACCACATCTTCCTATATCTACCTAAGCTGAATTCACAGTTGATACAAGCAACAATTCTTTTTCTACAAATGACTTGTATCATATACCTTGACAAACGAATTGTATTTGTTGTATGTACCAGATTGTATACCTAAAATCAAGTTTGTTTTTTTGTCCCATGTAGGTCCGTGATTGGTATAAAACAAAAATCATTTGATTTGCAGCAACCATGTGTTTTTGGATTAGGCTATTGCTCATATCTAAACAGTAACATTTACAATAAGAACACGTAAACCAAATAAGGTTAATTAAACCGAATCATGAGAAACTTCTGGTTCCCGTTGACATACCGCGGCTTTATTATTACTGGAAACTTCGCTCCTCGATAATCATAATTAAACGAAATTCTAAACTATGTGAAATTATTTCCCTTTAACTGTCTTGGTCAATAATAAGGATGCAATCTGACAATTGGAATTTGTAATAATCAAATGTTTAGGAAACTCCAGAATGGAGGCGTAATAACTCTCAAGCATCGGACCTTACCCATGCTTCTTTAAAGCGATATGTCTTATTTTTCTCTCTGATTAACGGTTTCTAAGGGTCAACTTTTACAGTTATTGTCTTAAAATCAACGAAACAAATGAGATATTAATGGAAAGTAAACATAAGATCTTCTGACTGTTTGGAATAAGTCATTAATTGGCGTGTAGAATCACTAAAGGAGTAAGTCATTATTTGGAGTCTAGAATCACTAAAATATGTTTCAAAACAATTCATTTTACATAGTGTATGATGAAACATAATCCGAAAACGTTTGCCTATATCTAAATAGAAAATATATCAAAGATACAGTTTCCGAATTTTTGCGATTTGTTTTTAAGTTAATTCAAAAATATATACATATATATTCTGATTTTGTTTCTAGATGTATATAACCGAATTGTATTTATTAATTCCAAAATGTTGACCAGAGTTTTCGTCGTCATTGTCCTTCGACGTGAAAATTTTTTCATTGAGACTAGCAAAATTGTCAAAATCTTCCGACAATTTGGTCTCAGTAATGGGGCTTCGTATTGGACAAAAGAGTGTCATTTATATTATAGAATGTTCTGTTTGTGGTCTCTATTATGTTAGTCTATGAATCCATTCCACAAACGCCTAAATGTGAAAAAGAGGGAAATTACAAACAAAACATATATCTCAGTGAGCCACCAACACTTCAGACTAACGAACCACAGCCTTTATCTCAGTGAGCCACCAACACTTCAGACTAACGAACCACAGCCTTTATCTCAGCGAGCCACCAACACTTCAGACTAACGAACTTTATCTCAGCCACCAACACTTCAGACTAACGAACCACAGCCTTTATCTGAGCCACCAACACTTCAGACTAACGAACCACAGCCTTTATCTCAGCGAGCCACCAACACTTCAGACTAACGAACCACAGCCTTTATCTCAGCGAGCCACCAACACTTCAGACTAACGAACCACAGCCTTTATCTCAGCGAGCCACCAACACTTCAGACTAACGAACCACAGCCTTTATCTCAGCGAGCCACCAACACTTCAGACTAACGAACCACAGCCTTTATCTCAGCGAGCCACCAACACTTCAGACTAACGAACCACAGCCTTTATCTCAGCGAGCCACCAACACTTCAGACTAACGAACCACAGCCTTTATCTCAGCGAGCCACCAACACTTCAGACTAACGAACCACAGCCTTTATCTCAGCGAGCCACCAACACTTCAGACTAACGAACCACAGCCTTTATCTCAGTGAGTCACCTACTCTTCAGACTAACGAACCACAGCCTTGATTTCGCATGAAAGGTCTTGTGATTGAACAGAGCAATCACCCGATTAAAGCTCAGTTTTTTTTTGTTTGTTTGTTTTTTTTTTTTTTAATTTTTGTTGGTTTTTAGGGAGGATCTGGATATGGCACAGTGTTCTTTACCATGTTTTCCCACAAGACATCAAGAAAAAGAAAAACCGGTAACTACTTTTTTCGAGATATAATAATAATAATAATAATAATAATAATAATTATAGATTATCGTTGATCATCTCAACGAGATTGATTTTCTCGCTTGAGCCGGTACGGCGAAAGCGAGAAATGCAATCGAGTTGAGATGACCAATGATAATCTGTTTATCGCTATTTTACCTATGACGACGTTGTCACTTTCATGTCAATTTCATTAGCAACGCCACGTGCCTGCATAGTTTCTAGCGATAATTTTCCATCTCAAGCGAATAGCATGATATGAAAATTATCACAAAAAAAGATCAAAGGAAAAATGAACAAAATAGCGATAATAATCTTTATTTCAAGAGGGTATGCTTAATTAGTACAAACACTATTCTCCCTTGAGGCACTCACACTCCACTCATAATGCATCACACAATTTCTTCATAACAAAGATAAACATAAGAAAACATAATCATTTAAATAATTCCTGGATTTTCAAGTAAAAACTTAAAGCAGTTTGTTTTAAAAGTATTTATGTTTGACATGTGTCTTAGTGCTTCTGGTAGTTTATTCCATAAAGTTGGGCCAGAATATGAAAAAAGATCTTCTAAATGTGTTTGTTCTTGCCTTTGGTATATTAAGTAATTGGGTAGTATTTGATCTAAGTTGCATTCCATTTTTATTTGTAACATTGGAGATTTTGTTAGACAAATATTCTGGGACAGATCCATATAAACATGTATGAACATATAAGGCCTTGTGGTAAATTACACGATCAGTAAATCGAAGCCATGATAACTTTTTAAACATCGTATTAGATGGGGTATCATAAGGAAGTTCAAGAATAATTCTAGCTGCTCGTTTTTGAAGTTTATCTAATCTATTTGTATTTTGGTCACAGGTGTTTCCCCAAATTGTACAACAGTAATCCAAAATAGGGAGAATATAACCATTAAAGTATAACTTTCGTGTTTCCAGGGGGAGGGATTTCTTTATCCTAGACAAAAGATTTAGCCTGGTACTGATTTTTGTGCACAAAGTGTCAATTTGGGCTGTCCACTCAAGATTTTCATCAATAAAAACCCCTAGGAGCTTTTCGCCATTAACATCTCTAATGTGGGAGTTACCAACAGTCAAATTAAGAACATGGTCTGTTTTTGCTAGTTTCTGTCTAGAACCAATAATCATAGATGTAGTTTTTGTTGGATTTATATACATCTTATTTCCCTTGCACCAATCTTCAATTCTGTCTAAATCATTTGTAATACTGTCCTGGATGGTATTGAGACTATGACCTGTGCAGTGAATGGTAGTATCATCTGCATAGAGGTCTGCTTGAGATGAGGTTATATGAAGGGGCAAATCATTAATGAACAATAAAAATAAAAGGGAGCCTAATATGGAGCCCTGAGGTACTACAGATTTTTTTTCTAGTGCCCTTGACTTCATTGTCCCATTTTCAACATGTTGGAATCTATGAGATAGATATGATTTAAACCAGTTACATGATAAATTTGAAATTTTGTAGCACTGCAGTTTTTGAAGAAGGATAATGTGATCTACCAGATCAAATGCTTTTTTAAAATCTAGGAAGATAATACCTATAATTTCTCCATCATCAATGACTTTCAACCACTGATCAATAAGTTTTAGTAAAGCAGTGTGACAAGAGTGGTGGCTTCTAAATCCAGACTGACTTGCATGAAGGAGCTTATATTTTAATAGGTATCGGTATAGGTGTTTGCAGACATGCTTTTCAACAATCTTTGAAAGAGTAGGCAAAATAGATATTGGTCTATAGTTCTCGACAGTATCTTTAGGACCCTTTTTATGACTTGGCATGACACGGGCATTTTTTAAGCTCAGAAGGAAATATACCAGCAGTGATACTCCTATTTATAATATAAGCTATTGACGGTGAAATAACTTCTGATGATAGTTTAAGTATGCGAGGACTAACTGATCAATGCCTGTAGCTTTTGCAACATTTAAATTGCTAAGGCAGTCCTTAACTTCTGCAACTGTAATCAAGGGAATGTAAAACCAAGTATCTTGAGGTACTTTTCCTGCTACCTCCTCATAAGTCTTATTACTATCAAATTTGTATGATTGAGATGTTGATAGGCTATCTTTTGGGGCAATATTTATAAAATGTTTGTTAAAAGCATCAACTATATGCTGAGTTTCTGTGATAACACCATTGTGTATCTTAAGTTGTGATGGAAAAGGAGAACTTTTAGTTTGGTGGAGCCCCTTGGCATATTTCTATAATTCTTTTGGATTTTTAGCCTGTTCAATAGATGTTTTATAAAAATTGTTTTTTACATCATCTATAAGTGATGTGCTTTCGTTCCTCCAGAACCTGTATCTGTCTAGATCATGCTTTTTATGGTAATAATCCCTGTTTTGTCTGGCAGTTAATATTTCAGGGGTTAACCATTCTGGCCTTTGAACATTTTTGACTCGCTTTGTTTTTATTGGAGCATGCTTATTTAAAACATTATTGAAAAGAGAATACCAGATATTTAAAGCTTTGTCTGTGTCATGTTCTTCTTTCACAGTATTAAATGGTTTACATTGAAGTTCTTTTATAAAATTATCTTCATTAAAATTCTTAAAACACATATAAGTTATGATCTTGTGGCTAGAATCAGGTATTTCTTTAACATTTGTTTTTCTTGTAAGGCATACTGGGTAATGGTCACTTAATGCCAAATAAGGTACGTATGTTTCAATTATATTATCGGACTTATTTGTATATATATGGTCAATGATCTTTTTACTTTTATCTGTTACTCTTGTTGGATTATCAATAAGTTGTGTAAGAACATAGCACTGTATCATATGGGACCATTTGTTGTTACTACATCCTTGAGCATAGTCAATATTTATATCACCCATAATAATAATTTCTAAACCTAAGCTTAATGCTTTACTTATTTCTAATTGAAAAGCATCTATCCAGTCTACTTTCATATCAGGTGGTCTGTAAACTGAACACAAAAGAATAGGTTTTGTGGATGGAAAATTGATCTGAAGCCAAATTGATTCAACATTACCAATCTCTTAGTCTTCTCTCCTTTCATATGCCATTAGGTTGTTTATATAAACTAATACCCCACCCCCTGTTTTGTCTTGGGTTTCATGTCTATCTCCTCTTATAATGTCATAACCTTTTACTTCAATTAAATTATCACCTAATTCTGGATTTAAGAATGTTTCACATAGGCCCAAAATATGTAAACTTTTCTTTTCATTAAGGGTGAGTCTTATTTCCTCAATTTTTGGCAATATGTGCTGAATATTGAGATTAGCAATTTTTAATCCCCCTTTTTGAAGACCAAATGAATTAAGCAATTTAGGATCATTAATGCGTTTGCATTCAATTTGCAGACCACTTCCTTTCTCACCAACTATTTCATACTTATTTGCATTGACACACTCATTAGCCTCAGGGAGAACTTCCATATTGTTATTTATTACGCATAAGGAGTCTACATTATTGTTAATTAAGGATTTATAACATGTTCCATTTATGTCAATTAAAAGATTATCATAATCACAAGCACATGCCACCTTGTTACATTCTTGACAGATATTACTTAACACCTCAAACCTTGTGTATGTATTTACAGTAATTTCGGCTTCCTTATCTTTGCCACATCCCTAATTGTTTTTGCAATTTTTTAATTTGTGGCCCAAATAACCACATTTATAACACTCAATTTTATGTCCAAATTTACAGTTTCTAGTGCTATGTCCACCTTCTCCACAGTTAAAACACTTGTTGCTTTTGCTTGTATTTTGCTTCTGTTTTGGGATTGGAATATAACTATTATAAATTTTCAGAAGTTTAGCTGTTCCCAAGTCTGTCAAGTGTATTCCATCATACCAAAATAGTTTTCGTCTATTCACTCCGAATTCTTTTTCTGTTTTGATTTGAACAGCATCATAGTTTTCACATGTTTGTTTAATAATTTTGTTTATTCCCGCCACATCACAATCTATCCTTGGTGTTGCTTCTGCTATGAAAACTTTTGTGTCTGGTGACCTTTCATGAATATTCATAACATTTTTCTTTAAATCTTCTAGAACGGAAACCAGATCTCTCTTTTGACTGGCATCATTTCCACCTGCTTGTATTATAATCTCACTGCAGTTTTCAATGTTGGTATTTTGCAGTTTGGTTCTAATATCCCTAAAAGTTGCACCTCGGTTTGTTGAGACTTTGATACTACGGTCCAATCCTCTCAAATTAATTCTTTGCAGGATAGAACTGCCAATTATAAGTTTGTTCTTCATTCCATTTTCATCTGTACCTTTGAAGTTCGGACTGATTGACTTGGTACTGATTTTTGTTGCTGTTGAGGACTTTCGATTCTTTTAACATTTAGTGCTTCCTCAATTGTGTGCTCAGTTTGTACTGATATTTCATGTCTACTCATCATTATTGTGTCTTTGTTAAACATCAGTCAGTATTGTTGGATATATATATATTGTATGAAGAAATACATTTTAGGCTGTCTTAATACATATCGGATGCATAGATACACAATAACGGTTGCCAAACTTTTTTTTGCTGAATTTTGTTTGTATTATGAAATTCAATAGTGTAAACACAAAGTAGGTACAACTTTTGTTACTCCCACAGGGTAAATATCTTACAGTTGTGAAATCCTACTCTAAATGAAATATTAAAGAGTCTATATCATACTCTAAAAATAGTGTTTTGCAATTTTACATATTTCGCTTACCAAAATGAATTACTAGTAATTCATATCAAAAGATAATACATAACTTTACATCAGACATACTGTTGGCTGTGATACTACAAATTTAAGAAAAGTTTGAAAGACTTTTAGAAAATGGACATGGCATAAGATAAATTCAGGGAAAATTGGTCCTACTCAAAATTTTAGATAGAGGTAGTTCAACTATTTAGAAATGTGTGTGTATTAACTGTTTATTCACAATATTTTTTAGGGAAACATTGAAAATGGCTGCTTATCATACTTTTTAAGTTTATTTTGAAGATACTGAAATTATATTTTCATAAAATAGACATTCAATTCCATACGCACAGTCAATAAGTCCAATTGTTAAGGATGATAATGCAAGATGTGATTCATATCTTATATTTTCTTGAAATGAAATATAAAAAAAAATCAGACAGACAGCTGAAAATCAAGGATATACGTCATAATGACAAATTCCATCGATTTTCAAATTGCCAAATTCATCAAATAGTCTATTTCCTTATAAATTGGATACAAAATCGTCTATTTAAA
Source organism: Mytilus coruscus (assembly GCA_017311375.1). Lineage (NCBI taxonomy): Eukaryota > Metazoa > Mollusca > Bivalvia > Mytilida > Mytilidae > Mytilus > Mytilus coruscus. Next base: position 6,436,015 of record CM029601.1, on the reverse strand, counting down.
AAAGAGAGGCGAAAGATACCAAAGAGACATTCAAAATCACAAGTCGAAATAAACTGACAACGGCATGGCTAAAAAAGAAAAAGACAAACAGACAAACAACAGTATACAAAACACAACATAGAAAACTAAAGGCTGAGCAACACGAACCCCACTAAAAACTACGGGTGATCTCAGATGCTCCGGAAGGGTAAGCAGATCCTACTTCACATGTGGCACCCGTCGTGTTGCTCATGTTAGTACAAAGCCGGTGATAAGTCTAATTCGGTAGGTTACATTCGGGGAAAAGGGGACGGGATCGTAGTTACGACAATTGGAACATATCCGTTGTTATCTGTGAAGCGGATATATCATAACGGTCAACCAACTCGTGATGGCGTCCGTAAAATTTACGAAGGGAGAATCAACTTCAACATTTGGAACTCTTGATTTAATAGCTTCCTTGTGAGCAGCAACCCCCTATCAAGGAAATCATGATAGGAAATACAAGCCCCGGACTATCGTATCAACTGGGAGATATATGACTCTGTATGCAGGCGATACTAGAATGTTCTACATAAAAATGGAAAGTTCACAATTGGGAAGCTGAAATCATCTCTTTTGTCGTAAATTTTTGTTTTCAACCGACCCTCCTTGTCAATTTTTAGATGTAAGTCAAGATATGAGGCAGACTTAATTGTATCTGTTGTATCCTTTATCTCTAGTTCGATGGGATAGATGCGTTTAATATATACACCAAGTTTTGAATTATTTAGTGGTAGAACATCATCTTCATAGCGAAAAGTGAAGTTAAAGGATACTGCTAACTTTTTCTCTTTTTTTCTAAGATGTTTCTGTATGAAGTCAGCCTCATATGAATAAAGGAACAATTCGTCAAGAAGAGGAGAACAGTTGGTTGCCATGGGAATGCCGATTGCTTGTTGAAAAACACATCCTCCAATAGCAACAAATATGAATCAAGCATCTTGATAATGTCAGTTTCAGAGAATGTTTTGTTTGATTCAGAGTTATTTTTACAAAGTACGATTTATCCCTCCCTAAGATAAGATATTTGTATCTACGTTGGTCATTCATTTTAATGAAGCAAGGCAGTAATAAATTTAGTAATGTGAGAACAGTTTTGTGTCGAAATATCATTACGGAACACGTTGCCTCTCAAACAATTTTATGATTTATCAAAATAGTTAACATGTTTGGAAGATTCTGATGAAGTCATATCTATAAGATTAGGTTTAATCCTGTTCCAGTCTATACTTCATGTCAGATTGGTAACACAGAGAAAGTTTGAAGTGATTATGAAAGTTTATAAAGATCAATAGATTTGTTTCTGTTGTCTTAAAAAGTTAATTCAGCTGTATAGTACAAGAATTTTAGTAAACTTGTAATATACTTATTTTTTATTACAAATTATGGAATGGAGCATACTATGGTGGCCGGCCAAGGTTAAGGCCATTTCGCGTTTTCGCATTTTCGTCTTCGCGTTATCGCGTTTTCGACTTCGCGTTTTCTTCTGTTGGCTTCTCTGTCTCCGGCAACATATTCAAGATAGCTAAACAAAACATTCATTCTCGATCGTATTCAATAACTACACACTTTAATCAACTTAAAGTATATCAATTGATAAAAGAAATCTAATTTTCTTATGTTTTAGTCTAGTCACACATTGCCTATCACAACCAAAATAGTGCGTTTCCAGACATTTCACGATTAAAGGGGCATTAGCTGTCAAATTCATGTTCACCGATTTGACACAAATTCTCATATTTGATTTATAACATACTAAAACATATACCCAAAAAATAAAAAGCCTAAAATAAACAATTTACGACGCTCAGACTCGATAATATGGATCAGCATTTCGTGTGTATTTTAGCTAATTAACCATCGAGGTGACCTCCGAAGACTGCCGACGGTCATATAACCCGATATAAACATAAACATAGATATAAATAGATAGCGAACTCATGTAATTGGATGTTTCTAGGTCTGTTTGTTTTAATATTATAGGACTGGTTTAAAAAAATGTTAATAATCGTTTTTACCTGTATAAGAATGAGTTTTTGTAGATGGAAATAGTCAACCAAATGGTTTACCCTGGTTTCACTGCCAATGTTGACATTTTTTCTTTTAATAGCTGAACACGCCTAGTTCATGCGTAACCCATCTCTAGTTAAGGGGTTCAATTGAAGTTCACATGAATACGGATTTAATGAGGTCGAATTATTCACTTGCAAGTGAATAATTCATTAACGATGTTTCTTTGCTTATTTTGACAAAACTGAACCAATTTGACTGCTAAAAGCGAATTATTATATCACTATTTCACTTTCATTAAGGATTGAACAAAAAAATCATATTTTATTATTTGTTCTATATCTCGTAGCCAATGCCCCTTTAACTATGATTGTACATTTTCACATAATCTGAACCCTTTGCAGGTACTAGTATAAAAACAATTATATTTTAATATACGTGAAATTTTAATAATTGAATTTAAAAAGTGTTTTTCTTTTTAAACATGTATAGGGTTTTAGTTACCTTAATGTGCAGTTTTATTGAGGAGCACATATCATTTTGAAAAACGCATTTTTTTCTGATTTGTTTCGCCTTTTTATAATACAATCGAATTTTGATAGAGTAAAATACCATGTCTTTCACGATCCAGTGGCAATACTTGACCACAGTTTCTTATTCTTTCACGCTCATTTTTCTCAATAAAGACAAGATAGATAAAGACAAAGAGTCATTGTTCCATAAAGTTACAGAAGGCTTGGTCGGCTGTGTAGGTTCAGCGGAAGTGAGGTTAAATACACAGGGATGAATCAAGATCAAGTATTTCCTTGATTTGAGTTACTCTTTTGTATACTTGGTTCGTTTGTTCTTCAACCAAGACTATTCATATATTTTCTGTGTAATTTTAAATGAAAAATTGGCTTTTCTTGCGTTGAAAAGTGAAGATAAAAATAACCACTTTCATCAATTTCAGATAAAGATAATTATTACATTTATAACTTATTAATAAAACTTTCAACCAATAAAAACGTTGACGTGTTGTTTTACGCCCTTACTGGTATGTAATTGTAATAATAATTGTGTATTATGACGGATATGATTCATTTATTTTAACAATGAAGAAACTATTTGTTCAGTGTGAATAAACTAATTCATTTAGGTAAGTAAAGACTTTTTTCAAAAATAAGCTATACATTATTTAACTATTTTTATACTGTCATGTGGCTGATAGTAATATTTATATTCTTTGATCTGAATCAAAGTTAAAACAATATATACTAACGAGATAATAATGGATGTTTGCCAATCTTTACCTGTATATGCCCTTTGTATATTTTCATAGGTGAAGTGACATTCTTTGGGTTGTTTTCGTATTAAGGACACGTGTTTATCAAAGCATACAGGTCTAAAGACAGTTAAATCCAGTAAACTATCAGACTTTTTCCATTTTAATTGACAGGTCCAGAAAGTGGTTTCAGTCAGGGTTGTCTAATGTGTGCTTGTGTGTATACAATATATTTCATCCGACATTTTGTTTTAATGTTTTCTAATCTTTTTATTTTAGATCTTTAAAATGTCATATGTTGTACCATCTGCACCACCAGCCCATGATAACCTAGCGTTACAAATAGAAGAAGATTTACTTTTAGATTTCAATGTTTACAATCAAAGTATCTATAATGACACTGATTCAGCAAAAATGGCATTTCACCATCCGGAATATTACAATCCTTTTTATCACGAAGATTCGATTGTTCCAGGGTCACCGTTTTCTGAAAAATCTTTCCAAAGGACATTTTCAATACGATCAAAACAGTCAGCTGGTTCTCATTATACCCGACAGATAAATATGTCTATTGGTGAAGAATGGGAAAATATTCACCAGGCATATGATACTCCCCGCAGATCAGTCACGTGTCCTCCTACACCTAAAAGACAGTTTGTGTTTACTCAGCCATTAAGTCCATGGTCAGAGAAACAAGAACAATCGGCACAAGAACAAGTTGCAGATGAACCTTTGCGATATTTTTTCAATCGTTTATCTGAAGAAGGACGAGTCGCACCGAAGGACTATGTGATACAACCAAATCCCCATAATAGTTGTAACCATAAGATACATTCCGTGTTACATTGTCCATGTTTCTTCTTCTTCTGTTTGTTGTGTTGTTTACCAGGAGTTCATTTCATGGAGAGATCTGATGAGGAGTATAGGTCTGGACATGATGACAGGGCAAAACATGATGGGAGATGGTCAACTGTTCTGTATACACTGGGAGTAATTGCTGCTGTTGTTTTTCTCTCAGGATTAATATATTTTTCAGTATCTTTTGTCCACGGCGATGTGTCTTGATTTTCTATTATGGTAAAGCCAAGACATAATGAAATGTGTACACCTCTTTTGGAGGGAACAACAGTCATCCTTTCTCTTGATTTGCTGATATTTTTCACTGTTATTATCATTAGTGAGATGTATATAATGGTAGAATCAAACTTTATATTTGTGTATGCTAATTGTGTACTTTACACGTATGGTTTTATATGTATTTTACGAATAGATCTTTTCATTTTCATCGACTTCGCTATCTTTAAATATAGAAATAAGATGTGGTATGATTGCCAATGAGACAACTCTCCACAAGAGACCAAATGACACAGAAATTAACAACTATAGATCAACGAACAACAATGAGTAAAACCCATACCACATAGTCAGCTATAAAAGGCCCCGAAATGACAAATGTAAAACAATTCAAACGAGAAAACTTACGGCCTGATTTATGTACAAAATAATGAACGAAAAACAAATATGATATGCAGCAACAAACGACTACCACTGAATTACAGGCTCCTGACTTGGGACCGGCACATCCAGGATGTGGCGGGGTTAAACTAATTTGAAGACGCCAACCCTCCCCAAAACCTGGAACAGTGGTGTTATAGTACAACATAAGAACAAACTATAAAAATCAGTTGAAAAAGACTTAACTCATCAGCTGGGTACATTTATAGCAGAAATACATCTAACAAAAACACAGAGTGGACGTGGCAGGGTACTTATACATCCTCACAACAAAAAGACACTATGTTTGTCTTCTTGATATAATAATGTTAATGCTATTTTGGAAGCGGCATGTTGTCGCGCATTATTTTTTTTTAAATTGTCACTGGTGCATGCTTGTATTGTTTATGTGTATGTCATCTTTTTATTGTTTTGTTATTGTTTTGTTTTAAATTAATAAAATTCTTCTTCATAGTACTTTAGACTTTATACAGACTTTATCTGTATATCGATTACTATATACAAACTGCAGTGCTAAATAGGATACTAGTATGTCAGCTGCATAGAAATCATACGATTACGATGAACACGATATAAACAGACTAGAAATGCGTATTGATTGATTAATTGTTGTTTGCTTTACGTCCAGTGGCAAATATTTCATGCATGATTAGGAAGAAAACAAATTACCAATTAATACAATAGGTAGGTCCTGTAATAGGGGTCGACCGGTGTGGGTCGGAAAATTTAGAATGGCAATAGAAGACGAGGATATGTTGGATAGGAACTGAAATTAAGCCATGCAACAGGCCACCAACGGACCCCTCAAAGAGTTGTTGCATCGGTGCTTTAACGTGTAGAGAGCGTGGCATTCTCAATTCACGACGCATTGGATTTAACGTCTATGTTCTGACGTAGCTGCGTACTTACACATTCCGAACAGCCAAACAGACGCCCCACTTTGGCAAGTGATTTACTGCCGGTCGGAAGAAGACCAAGGTGACTACAAATCCAAGCCGATTGGCAGTGGTCTCAAATATGCCTCTTTCCACTAGTATCCATATAATTGTAACTTCGGTTAAGGAGAGGCGAAAGATACCAAAGGGACATTCAAACTCATAAGTCGAAATTAACTGATAACGTCATGGCAAAAAAGAAAAGGACCAAAAGACAAACAACAGTGCACAAAACACAACATAGAAAACTAGACTGAGTAACACGAACCCTACCAAAACACAACATAGAAAACTAGACTGAGCAACACGAACCCTACCAAAACACAACATAGAAAACTAGACTGAGCAACACGAACCCTACCAAAACACAACATAGAAAACTAGACTGAGCAACACGAACCCTACCAAAACACAACATAGAAAACTAGACTGAGCAACACGAACCCTACCAAAACACAACATAGAAAACTAGACTGAGTAACACGAACCCTACCAAACACCAGTATACAAAACACAACATAGAAAACTAGACTGAGTAACACGAACCCTACCAAACACCAGTATACAAAACACAACATAGAAAACTAGACTGAGTAACACGAACCCTACCAAAACACAACATAGAAAACTAGACTGAGCAACACGAACCCTACCAAAACACAACATAGAAAACTAGACTGAGCAACACGAACCCTACCAAAACACAACATAGAAAACTAGACTGAGCAACACGAACCCTACCAAAACACAACATAGAAAACTAGACTGAGCAACACGAACCCTACCAAAACACAACATAGAAAACTAGACTGAGTAACACGAACCCTACCAAACACCAGTATACAAAACACAACATAGAAAACTAGACTGAGTAACACGAACCCTACCAAACACCAGTATACAAAACACAACATAGAAAACTAGACTGAGTAACACGAACCCTACCAAACACCAGTATACAAAACACAACATAGAAAACTAGACTGAGTAACACGAACCCTACCAAACACCAGTATACAAAACACAACATAGAAAACTAGACTGAGTAACACGAACCCTACCAAACACCAGTATACAAAACACAACATAGAAAACTAGACTGAGTAACACGAACCCTACCAAAACACCAGTATACAAAACACAACATAGAAAACTAGACTGAGCAACACGAACCCCACCAAAACACAACATAGAAAACTAGACTGAGCAACACGAACCCCACCAAAACACAACATAGAAAACTACACTGAGCAACACGAACCCCACCAAAACACAACATAGAAAACTACACTGAGCTACACGAACCCTACCAAAACACAACATAGAAAACTAGACTGAGCAACACGAACCCTACCAAAACACAACATAGAAAACTAGACTGAGCAACACGAACCCTACCAAATAATAATAAGTCATTTATTTTATTTTTGCGAAATAAATTATGCTAACTAAGCTTTACCTGCAAGACAAAATATTATGCTTGCTTTAATTCCGCCGAAATTTTGTAATATGAGTGTAAATGGAAAGACCAGTTTCTGATGTATTTGTTTCATCAGCATTCGTCATTTTCAAAAAGTCTGTGTACTTTGATGGTTGACTGAATGGACTGGTGCTTAACGCCTAGTGGCAGCTTTGCATGAATACTTAAGGCTGATACGTGCCACTGTCATATGAATTTATCCTTCTTTGTAATAGAACAACACGCTTAGGTCGATTTTTAACAGGCTAGCATAAGAAGTATCAGGTCGCATAGAAACATATTATCTTTTATGACGCATCATTCTGACAACGAGCCAACCAAGTATTTGTTCTTAACTCTAAATTTTATTGAGGTTTTTCAAAATATCTGAGAATCATACCTGTTAATTTTGATATCTTTGGATTAATCCTTCAGGGGTTTGAATCCGCACTCAAAACAAGCACGCTACCGTGAAACCACGCTACCGTGAAACCAACGAGCACACTACCGTGAAACCAACGCGAACGCTACCGTGAAACTAACGAGGGTCTGTGTGTGTGAGTTCTGACAATATTTTTCTTATAACTGAACATTTAATAAATTTCAAATGTAGTAAAAATGACTGAAAACTGTAGTTTATACAGATTTTGACCAAACTGAGAATAAATCAATAAACAAATAAGATGGACATTCTTCTTTTCGTCGTACTGCAGTTCAATCATCAGCAGGGATTGTTTCACATGACAGCTATGCATTTTCCTTTTAAGTTAATCTGTAGTTCAGTGTACGTTATTGCAGGAGTAAACTATCAAAGTTGAATAAAACAAATGGGGAATGTGTCCATGGGACACAGATGATGCCCCCGCTTGCATTCATATAAAGTTATAAAGGGACATAACTGAAGAACGGTAAAAGTGACACCACCAAAATTCAAACTTGATCTGCATTTTGTTGTAATAAACATTGTGTATAAGTTTCATAACATTTGGTTGAGGCAAACTAAAGTTAGAGAACGGAAACGAAAAATTCAGCAATTTTTCCATTTGTAAAGGGGCATAACTCTAAAACGGTTAAAGTGACGCCACAAAAATTCAAATTAGATCTGTTTTTTATGGTAATAAGCATTTTGTATAAGTTTCATAACATTTGGTTGAGGCAAACTAAAGTAAGAGAACGGAAACGAAAAATTCAGCAATTTTTCCATTTGTAAAGGGGCATAACTCTAGAACGGTTAAAGTGACGCCACCAAAATTCAACCTTGATCTGTATTTTGTGGTAATAAGCATTGCGTATAAGTTTCATCATTTGGTTGAGGCTAACTTAAGTTAGAGAACAGAAACGAAAAATTCAGCAATTTTTCCATTTGTAGAGGGGCATAACTCTAATACGGTTAAAGAGTCGCCACCAAAATTGAAACTTGATCTGTGTTTTGTGGTAATAAGCATTATGTATAAGTTTCATAACATTTGTTTGAGGCAAACTAAAGTTAGAGAACGGAAACCAACTTTGAGACGTACGTACGTACGTACGGTCGGAAGGACAAGGGTAAAACTTAATAACACACGGCTATTTTTGTTTGCAAATTATAGGCAAATCATTATATTTTACAATCATGATTGTCGTCGTAAGTTCCCATGGTCACGATTTTCTAAATTTCGTGTTTTTACAGAGTACCCCCAGATACCGTATTGTACGGGAAATTTTTAACATGAAAATTAAAATTATTACACTCTTTATTGGTTGTTAAAATAGTACTCATAATATAGTTTATACATTGAATATATCATATAACAAAAGCGGAAAGTATTTAAGTGATTTTAGTATGATTATTTCAGCATTTTAGTCAGAATAAAATTTTACCCTAAATTTACCAAAATTTCATCGAAGGCAAAATGTCTATCATCTCTTCAAGATAAGTATGTTGTTGTTCCTGCGGACAAAGCTTCAAATAATATTGTCTTTGTATGTAAATCGTATTACTACGAGTGTCTTGTAAAAGAATTAGGAATAAATGAGCACTCAGGTAATCCCACATACATAAACATATCATTTGACAAGGATGAGATTTTGGCGAATCATAAGTCCTTCATGGCTTCAATGAACATTACATTGAACAACAAATCGGAGGACTTACCTTGTTTGTATTGGATACCTAAACTTCACAAAATTCCGTACAAACAACGGTACATTGCCGGCTCATCTGCATGTTCCACTAAAGAATTGTCCATAGATTGACTAAAATTCTGTCCGCAGTGAAAGAGGGTCTTAAGAAATACTGTGAAACGGTTTACTCGCGTAGTGGTATTAACCATATGTGGATTCTTAAAAACTCTAAAGAACTTCTGGATAATTTTAAATCTCGGTCTTTTTCTGAAATTAGTTCTATCAAAACTTTTGATTTTTCTACCTTGTATACCACCATTCCCCATGTGAAATTGAAAAACCGTCTAAAAAAAAATAATCCACAATGCTTTTCATCATAAAAATGGTAGCATACGCTATAAATTTATTACTTTGGGATACCATAAGGCATATTTTGTTAATAGCGAACAAAAGGGTAAAACATGCTACACAGAGGAACAAGTGATCAGTATGCTGGAGTTCCTTATTGACAACATATTTGTTGAATTTGGAAGTAGACATTTTCAACAAATTGTCGGCATTCCTATGGGAACGAACTGTGCGCCTCTCCTTGCCGACCTCTTCTTATTTTCATATGAATCGGAGTTCCTTCAGACACTTGTCAAAAACAAGAAGATCAAAGAAGCCAAGTTATTTAATTTCACTTTCAGATATATTGATGATGTTCTTTCCATTAACAATCCGTACTTTTCTGATTGGGTTCCATTAATATATCCACCAGAACTAGAAATTAAAGAAACAACAGACACGGCTTCCTCCGCCTCATTTTTAGACTTATACCTCGAATTTGACATACACAGTCATCTCAGAACCAGAATCTATGACAAACGAGACGATTTTAATTTTGAAATTATCAATTTCCCCCACCTTAGTAGCAATATACCAACTTCACCTGCATATGGGATATACATTTCCCAACTTATTCGGTATTCAAGAGCTTGCAGCTCCTACTCAGACTTTGTAAAACGTCACGAGTGTCTGAGCAGAAAGTTGATGGACCAGGGGTATGTCTTGTCCTTTTTCTAAAAAAGTTCATCGGAAGGTACCAAGAACTTGTTGATAAATATTCCGTATCAACTTCACAAATAATATACGATGGTCTTGTAGTATAGATTTTGCGTACTGACGTTGTTTATCATCTTTATAACGTGTTATAGTATTCTTTTATTTGTCTTTATTAATATTACTTTCACTGTTAAGTCCGTTTTTTTGATATATCCATTTGACGTGACTCTGTGCTTATGTATCCCGTCATACTTTGAACGTCAAAATTATTTCATTTTTGATGTAACTTTTACTGTTGAGTCTGTTTTTGTGATATACATTTGGCGTGACTCTGTACTCATATATCCGTCATAGTTTGAACCACACTATTGTTTTATTTATTAATATTGCTTTTACAGTTAAGTCTGTTTTTTTTGTGATATCTATTTTACGTGACTCTGTGCATATGTATTCTGTCATACTTTGAACGACAAAATTATTTTATTTATTCATATCACTTTTACTGTTGGGTCTGTTTTTTGTGATATACATTTGGCGTGGCTCTATGCTTGTGTATCCCGTCATAATTTGAGCCACACTTTTATTTTATTTATTGATATTGCTTTTACTGCCGAGTCTGTTTTTTGTGATGTCCATTATACTTGACTCTGTATTTATGTATCTCTTTATACTTTGAACGACAAAATTATTTTATGTCTACCTGTGCGAATTTCAAACGCGCGATTTTACGCCAGTACTTAAAACCTTCCATCCTTTATAGGTGGATTTTACATAGATATATAAAATCGTATGATATAAGCATAATGAGGATGTTAAATTTGATGTATGCTTCTTCCTAAAATTTGTTTGTTTTTATAGTGATTATGATGATAACACAATGTTGACTGCTGTAACCCTATTTTTGACATTTTTACGAATTGTGTCTGTTGTTCACGCATCGTTGTCAATATAACGGAATTTGATGCGACTGTCATACAAGTGAGAGGTTTGGCTAGCCATAAAACCAGGTTCAATCCACCATTTTCTACATAAGAAAATGCCTGTACCAAGTCAGGAATATGACAGTTGTTATCCATTTGTTTGATGTGTTTGAACTTTTGATTTTGCCATTTGATTGAGGACTTTCCTTTTTGAATTTTCCTCGGAGTTCAGTATTTTTGTGATTTTACTTTTTATTACGTGTATCATCATAATAATTTTTACTCTGATGAAAGCAATAAGACACGGTGCATGTGTGTGTCAAATTTCATGTGAGAAATAGAAGTAGTTTTGAAGAAATTAGCAATTAAAAACACAAATTACGTCAACATTTTGGTATAGATTAAACACGGATTATCCCGTGACATCAATCATTTTGTTGCTTATACTATAAGTTCGTTAACAAGGACAGTGGTTACTCATTACATTTCTCATTTTTGCTTGTTGTGTGGTTGATTTATTTGTTTTGAATAACCAGCTAACTTTGTAAATAATCATTTTCTTCGGAGGAATATGTTTTTGTCTGTTTTTTTTTTATACTTTCAACTATTTATTGAAAAGATATTTTTGTTATAATTGTAGTATAAGAATCAAATCGGTCGGTTTCGTAACACATCCGGAATATGGCACATCAAGTCTATGTTATGGTCTTGCATGATGTTTTGTACACTTTGCTACCATTCTATACACCAATACACCAAATATATTTTACCCACTACTCCATGTACTTACAGTATCTGAGATAAGGGCTTGACCACTAAAACTTAACCTTGTTCACTGATCCATGAAATGAGGTCGAGGCCAGGTGAACCATGTATGACCGACATGTTGAACTTACAAGGATACCATATATTAGTAACCAAATATTGTTATCCTAGAACTCACGATAAAAGAGACGCGAAGGATACTAAAGGGACATTAAAACTCACAAGTGAGACATTCACATGACGAAAAAAAACCCAGTTTTTTAGCAGTCACTAAACCATGAAAATGAGGTCAAGGAAAATAATTATATGACAGATGGGAACTTCGTAACACAATGGATCTGTATACAAATAGATAGAGGAAGATGTGGTATAAGTGCCAATAAGACAACTCTCCATCCAAGTAACAATTTATAAAAGTAAACCATTATAGGTCAAGGTACGGCCTTCAACACGGAGCATTGGCTCACACCGAACAGCAAGCTATAAAGGGCCTCAAAAATTACTAATGTAAAACCATTCAAACGAGAAAACCAACGGTCTAATCTATATAAAAACGAGAAACACGTATGAACTACATAAACAGACGACAATTACTGTACATCAGATTCCTGACTTAGGACAGGTGCAAACATTTGCAGCGGGATTAAACGTTTTAATGGTACCAAACCTTCTCCCTTTTCTGAAACAATAGTATAACATCACTACATAGAAAGACACACTATAAAACATCAATTGGAAGGCTTAACTCAATCAAAAAAGTATGGTTCATCCCATTCATGTACCCTCTGAAATATAGATATACAAATAGTTTACGGCGTTGCCGCCTCCACCATCAGATTGTATGCTGTATGCTTCGCATTCTGCAACTTGCTTCGAATGCATTTAAAAAACAACTGAAATTAGCTCTCTAATCTAAACCTGGTCGCGCAGTGGGCTTTCAACTTAACAGTCGACAATGAAACGTAATAGCTACTGCTAGCTTAGGCAATTTTTCTATGCTGTTTCAATCTGATTAAAATTCTGAACTATATTAACTCGCGTGCTCGTATACATAAACTAATATGAGGATAACGAAATCAGAGATCTATATTTAAATTAGATTAATGTTGTTACAACTCTTTTTTTTGTAGATAATCTTTAACTTCATGTCAATTGTAGGCCAATTTATGCTCAATAAGGCATATAAGTTTGTAAGATAGATTGATTAACCTGTTTGTAATTGTCACTTTGTTTTCATAACATTGACGGACAACCCTCCCCCTTTTTCACCGTTTGCAGTCTTTCTTATTTCTATAAAGCATAGATATACTCATAACTGCTAATTCAATTCACTGTACGTTAATATTACACCAGTTTTGGAACTAAGTTCAATTTTATGTGCTTCCACACTCACCAAAAGAAAACTGGATATTTTCCCAGAAAATCATTTCGAACACCTTCTATCAAAAGACGGTAAAAAAACCTTTCGGAAGGACAACTTATACATGTTAATATCTAAACAACATCTCAAGAGATCACATGTATTGAATCTTATGAAAAAATTCCCAAATTTGGAAATTTTAATAGGCCAAGGTCACTGTTGTTTAACAGCTGAATGAAATTTGTAAATGTGTACCCTATAAGTACAAACGTCAATCTCGAACCATATTTGGCAACCTAAATATCAAATTAGTCCTAAATATAGAAACTATAGTTATGATCCTTTGAATTATTCAATTTTATTTTGCTATAAACGCATATATGTAGGGGCGGCCAGCTTTCTAAACGTGACTCTGAGTTTTCCTTGAAATTTTAGCTTTGACCTTTGACCCAAATTCAAGAAAATCGTGACGACGACATCAATATTTCGATGAGGCTTGTTCTCCTCTCTCCAATGATATCAAATACAGCCGTGTGTTATTCCGATAACCCAAATCGATAAAATTCGTTGACTGGGCACCCTACTAAAAGCTAACTATCTATCAGATGTTTTTAAAAATGCTATCAAATGATCTTTTTGATCATTTTGCAATTTAAACATTTAAGCTAGGTCCTACAGTTTATAAGATAACAACAATCAAAGAGCTGATTACTCTGAGGTGGAAGAAGATGCATAAAAGGTAACTTGAATTACTATAAAAGCAGCCCCCACCAACCCAGCCTGCTTTGTCCCATTATTGCTTTCAACGTATTTTTTTCTTCCAAAAATAATGATACTCATAAGTCAACCAAAACTTTACTTAACATAAAAATCTGCAAATACTGTTGATTCAAATTAAATTTTCTATAACTAAATTCCATACATTCGTCTCAGCATGGTCAACTTGATGCAATGCAACTTTGCCAAGCAATTATAACAGTAATTGATGTGGTTTCACTTGAAAGTTTTCTGTCAAAGGTAGATAGTTAACTTTTAAAAGAAAAACTGGCTCCCAAGATTTTAGTCAAATTGCTTGGTTTTCATTATAAACATATATAAAAACATTCTAAAAATATCCAATGCAGATATGTGTCAGGCCAAGGATTGAGTTTTGGGCACTTATTAGCATTTCAAACCCGTTCATTTTCTGTATGTGCTCGGCCCATATATTTGTTTTTCATCTAATATTTTTACACAAAAGTATGAGGGTAGGAATGCCTTTTTCCGTCAGGAGTCACACAACCCTTTTCTGAAATTTTTCATGAAAATAAAACTATTGACAGCAACAAATTACTGGTTCCCGATACTCGAGCCTCGATAATGGGTGTACCTTAATGACGAATAACGATAAAGAGCTGGACTATTTAGTTGTTAAATCCCGTTTTTGATCACTTATAAAACTTTGAAACGTACTTACTTGGCAATAACGGCAATCATTGGGGACATTCCGACAATGACCGACATGAAAACTAGTGACGTACTTTCGAAATGTAATCCGTCAACTGACATTAGTTTGTTCATTGATATTTCTGTCAACTGACGGTGCATCGTTTGATGTGTAATACACCAGCAGATTCACGTGTGCGCTTGACTCTTTATTATCGCAATAACATACAAAATATTCTAACTTTCGTTTTAAAAAACACATGTTGTCTAAAACCATGGAAACTGGAATATGACTTGATTGCTTTAAAGATCTGAACTCAGACGGAACAACTAAATCCGTGTATTTTTTCAAGCATCGTTGATTTGAAGTCGTACTCTCCACGTAGATACTTGACTTTAACACAAGATGGATTGTATGAATATATGACAATTCTGTTTGTCATTATTTTGAAACTTTCGGATGCACAATTATATTTCCCATTTGTGCACATGCGCAGTGCGTAACCAATGTGGTTTAGATTAACCCGAATAATCCAGTTGTTTCATTCCGATAATTCCAATTATTAAACTAACAAAGACAATTACAGTGGAGTCCCCGCTGTCCGCGCGGCCGGTGATATCGCGCATTACCTGATTTCGTCATATAAGCAATATTACACAAATAGAATCGTTCTTGTAATTATATTAGTCTTCCAAAGGAACAGAAAAGATTAAAATTGATAAGTTCAAGATTAAATTTAAAACTGCAATCCAATGATTAATCATATTTAGCAAATTTCCATTAAAAAAAAATCACATCATCTGATAAAATTGATGTCAAATTTTATCAGATTGAAATAAATTTTGCTCGGCATCCTCTGGGACTATTGTAATAGTCCCAGGCATCCTTGGCAGTCTATTTGGTTCAAATTTAACAAAAATTTCCTTGATAAAAGTAATGAGAAGGAACCCAGGGCGAACGTATTCTATTGGCGAACGAACTAAGGGCGAACATGTAATCAGGCCGGACCGACCCGATACCAAAATCACGTATGCGTACTACAAAACCTACATTAAAAACATCCGGTTACAAGTAAACAAATAACGTTCATGTAAGATTAGATGAAATCTAATAATATACATAGATAACAGGGAAGATATTGATACATTAAAACATGAGAAATTATAACACTAGCGATAGTGATTGTTTTTCACGCCTAACTAATAAATTAAATGATGCAGATTCTTAGATCATGTGTAAACATCGGTGTCAAGAAATGGGACGGAAGTTGTTATAAAATTGTAAAGCACAGAAAGGGATACGGCATACAACCTGGTGACGGTTCAATGATTTTACAGCCGGCAGTAAAGGCTTTCAGAAAACTTGAAGTCTTCTTCCACCAAAAACTGTAAAAATTGGAAAAAAGAGAATTTTTTTTTGGGTGAGGGGGGCAATAACTCTAAAACAGGTTTAACCTTTTTTTTGCGTTATTTCCGGATTGATATATCATCTAGTGGTGATCATTTTTGCAATGTATTTTAGTCTATAGGTAGTTCCTATAATATTCAAGATAACGGCAAACCTGTCAAAATAGATATTTCAGGGGCAACAACTACAAAACATATCGTTTGGTCATGTTGATTATTGTTTATATAATACATTTTAACCTAGCTCCTCAAGTTTTAAAGATAACGGACATTTCAGGAGCAATTACTCTATATAGTGTTTCTGATTTTTCTGACATTTTTCAGGTAGATAGGGCTGGTCATGTTTATTATTTTTGAAATAATACGTTTAGCCTAGCTCATATAGTTTTCAAACACTGCCAAAAATGTCAATAATCAACATTTTAGGGGCAATAACTCTAAAATGGGTAAACAGCTCTTAAACTTTAGGAAAGATAAGAGTTTTTTGTGCTATGACCATTTTTTTTATCCCATTAGTTGTTTCTCATTTTGCATTAGTTTTTGAGATATCAGTGCATGACAGCAGAAATCTATGTTCTAATTTTAGCCACGGTGGCAATGGTGGTAAATCAACCTGGACAAAAATCACAAACTTCAAAGTAGGCATCCTAGATGATGCAGACAAATTTTGGTATGAGAGAAGATTTTTTGACAAAAAAAAATGATGGCAATAGCTAACATGAGGGCCATATTAGCTAAAAATGAGGTCAAGGTTATAGGATATACATATCCTAACAGTTATTCAACATACCAATTATTGTTAAATAAATGTAGTTACTTAGGAACATATCTATTACTGAAAACAAACAACTGGATTGCCAAGTTAAGAGGAATACATACCAATCAACATGGCAATTATCATTCCTCATGCAAAGTTAGCTGACAAACAGATCAAATCTAGAAAACTTACCTAAACATGAAAACTATGTTAAAGTAAGGTGACAATGACTAACTGTCCCATGTTATCTTGAAGTTTCACTTACAAGACAAATTGAAATGCCCACCTATGATTTTTTTCAATTGTATTGTGGATATTTATAGGTTTTTACAGTTTCTATCTATCTATTATAATTTTCAAGATACATGTAATAGGCAAAAACTTAAAAATTAGTAAAAGATGTCATTTACTCCTCGAGGAGTCATCCAATGGTTTTGATCAAATTGGCATTTTTGTAGATCTTGTATTGCTGTTACTAGTTCTACCTACTTCTTTTGGTTTTCTCGATTATATGCTACAACACTAAAATTTGTAAAAAATATCATTTAGGGACAATAACTCAATAAGGGTCATCCAGTGGTTTCAGTCATGTTGACATTTTTGTAGATTTTGTATTGCTGTTTAGTTTCTTTTTTTCTATTAATTGTTTTTGATATAATGGGCAAAAACATGAAAATTATTTTGGAAACAAGATTAGGTCACCCAGAGCAACATCAAGGTCAATTGTAGTAAAAACCATGAACTCCAGATTGATGTGTAGCATTGTGTTTTCTATACAGATTTTTCATTATACATTATTCTATATACAGTCAAACCTCGTGTCGAAGTTGAAGGGACCAGACCAAAGTATTCGACTCATCCGAGGTCGAGTGTGTCGTCATAAATTTGGAATGAATGAAATACGGTATAAGATTTGTGTAAACTAGATACAATGAACAGTGTGCCTTTTCTCGATATGACACTTTGAATACACAATCTTAATCTCCATTTTTGGTCCTTCGTAATGATTAAACACACAAGTACAGATACAAATCATGCACAAATAAAATCAAAAGTCTACACAAATATTTATAAAGGTCAGTCACTATAAATTATGAAATCTCTCGCTGAATGAAATCAGAGTTCTCGAAATCTTTTTTTGCCTGGTGGTCCTTGAAGAAAAAATGCAGGTCCTCACTATCATTTCTATTGCAAATTACCAAAATTGTGTTGGTCCTTCCCAAAAATGTGGTGGTCAAATCCCTAGGACCACCACTTATCGAGAACTCTGTGAAATAAGTTCTGAACAGTCTCTAATGAGGTCGTCTGCTTTACATTAAATTATCATGAATTTATCATAATTGTCCTAATCCTTTTATTTATTGTACTAGTAATTGATGAGTTTTAAATCTAACGATTGATTTAATCTCGGCTAGAGTCATTTAAATTCGTTTCGTTTTTATCTCTTGTGAAAAATGTTCAACACACTAACATTCCGCTTGAACAATCAACAAAGGTGTTAATTACCGGTCACCAAAAACATGCCATTTTAACTGTTATACAAACAAATATGTTTACTTAGCTTTAATCTCTTTTGAAAATGATTAGGTTGCATAAGAAATACATCCGATTTGATTTTTATCATTAGGTTTGCATCTTTCGAAAATTCTTACTTTCGAACTTCGAGACATCGAGGTCAATTTACATTAATTTTACATCGACTGGACTATAAAATTTACTCGACTTAACCGAGTTCGACTCATCAGAGGTAATTATGCATTGATCAAATGGGAGTTTTACCGGGACCGAGAAATTACTTCGACTCATCAGAGTTTTCGACACAACGAGGTTCCTTGGAGATTAAAAGGGGGAGGGTCAAGAGTAAAACCTCTCCTCCATATATTAATGTACATGTCCCAAGTTCAGAACATCTTCATTGGTTGTCTATTTATATCTTAATGTTTTGTCCTTTTGGTGAAGAAGGCAGTTATAGTTTATTTTATCAAAATATAACCTTTCTTCAATTGACTTATTGATGCATACCCCACATTTTTTATTCAATTCCAAACTGTTCACCTATAAATACCAGATAGAAGAACACTCAATAACACAAATGTTAATGTTTGGTAATCGTCCAGGAGACAGAAACTCAACAACTCAAGTTCACCGAAATTAATCTCTTAAGGTCTGCAGACGGTTTTCATTCTTAAATGAAAAGATAAAAACATATCTAATACAACCATCATCTATTCTGTGATGAAGTAAAACTAGAGGCTTTAAAGAGCCTGTGTCGCTCAACTGCATCTTCAACAATGGCCACTTTTTAGTAAAAATTATCATTAAAGGGGAATAACTCTATTAAGAGTTAACTGACAATTTCAGTCATGTTGGCATATTTGTAGATCTTATCCTGCTGATAGTTTTTCCTTTTTAAAAGTTTCTATTTATCTATCATATTTCAAGATAATAGGTAAAAAATGTTAAAAATTATCATTAAAGGGCAATAACTCCAATAATGAGTCGACTGAAGATTTCGGCTATTATGGCTTAATTGTGGATCTTGTCTTGCTGATCATTTATGCTATAGAAAATTTCTATCTATCTATTACAGTTTTCAAGATAAAAGGCAAAAATGGGGAAAATCGTCACTAAAGGTAGATCTTGTCTTGCTGATCATTTTTGCTATTCAAAGTTTCTGTCTATCTATTATCATTTTCGAGATAATAGTCAAAAATTTAAAAATTGGTCAAAGTCATCATCTAAGGGCAATTACTCCTACAAAAAGGCGTCCGACAGTTTGGACATAAATGAACAATAGGTAGAGCTCAACATACTGAACAATTTTGCCCTTGTCAGATTTTCTCATTTCATAGCAGTTTTCAAAATATGCAAAACTTGCATTTTACCCCTATGTTTTATTTTTAGCCATGTTGGTTGGCAGGCAGGGTCATCAGACACATTTTTAAAACTAGATACCCCAAGGATGATTGTGGCCAAGTTTGGTTAAATTTGACCCAGTAGTTTCAGAGAAGATTTTTGTAAAAGTTGACGATGACGACGATGGACACCAAGTGACGAGAAAAGCTCAATTGGACCAATGGGCCTAGTGAGCTAAAAAAAAAAAAGCTAACGAAATGTTGAAAAATTTTGTAATTTAATTTTAGACATTTCATATAAAACAATCACATCAGTCACTTCATTCATAACAGTCCATTCAAATGTCGCAATAAATCAAACGATCAAAGGATCAAAACAATTTCGAGTCAAAATGGTTTTACATACAAATATATCAAGATGTACAAATAAATGAGTCAATCATACAGACAAATGTTCCTCTATAAATACTTATATCATGTACTCAGTGTTTCTATCACAAATGTTCCTCTATAAATACACAGTCATATCATGTACTCAGTGTTTCCATGACAGTTTTGTTCTTTAAATACACATATCATGTACTCCGGGTTCCCTGACAGTTTTACACAAATATACTATGATTCTGATTACAGTCTATTGTGATTCAGATATAACACCATTATATAGGCTTTAGGGCTTCATAATTCTACTTTTTCGTTTACCAAAAATGAACAAAATATTTAAGATAGACAAAAAACCTTTCCTTGCAGGTAAGTGAATGTTTATATGTTTCCTATTAGTCATGTGACGGTATAAAGCAAGAATACTGCCAGAAAAGATAAAACAATGAACCGTTGCAACATAAAATCATTCTGAAAAATAATTAAGCCCTGAAGTTATGAATATAGAAAATATTTTTTACTATAAAATACAGCCCAAGTTAAGTTAATGAATAAAAAAAATTAAAAAAAAAATTTAATATTCCCTGCAAAAACATGGAAACATTTCAATGGTCTTTCTAAGACATTTTCTTCCAATTTTATGCAAAATTTTCCTTAAAATAATGGAAATCTATGTTTGTTATTTTCCTCAAATACATAAGCACTGCTTTAAATATCTTTTTGAGTATGTGAAGGGTTATATATAGAATGCTGTCATATATGTTTCCCATTTATAAGAAAAAAAAAAATAAAACATCACTTTAAAACAACATGTCATTGTTGTTTTCTGATCAAAATGTTTGAATCCTTATGAAACATCTATGTAATTATATATAAATCAATTTTATGTGCTAAGTATATAGCAATAAAAATCCCACAACATATAAAACAAAATTCTTTTTCAAATACAACAAACAAGTTTGATATAAGTTGCAATCCTATAAAATATAGGTAAATATGAATGAAATAGGTAGCACTATATACTTGGTAAGTTTTTTGGATATCTATTAAATAAAAATACTTTCTGTAATTAGAAGAAAAAAACCAACAGTATTCTGCACAAGAGATAACAAACATGTGTACCATACAAACTCTACTTTTTCCTACAGTTAGCATATGTTACCCAAATAAATTCATAATCCAATTGAGTGATTTTTGTTTGTTAATACCAGATAGCATAATAGAAAACTAAGGTAAATGTGGATGCACAGTAAATGGTAAACGACATAAATTGGTTAAAGAATAAACACAAAATGTAGCACTAAAGATGTTTAAACCAAAACCAAACAAGATTTTGATATAGTTTATATATGATTATCTAATAACTAAATCAAGTTAATTAAACTAAAATATATTTTCTTATTTATAAATTCTACCAATCCCAACAATAACTTTCTTAATTTTTAATAATAAAGGTTCTCTTAAAAAAAACCTTAGTCTAAACTTATTAAAAGTAGAATTTAGTATAATAACTATTATGAAAAATGCTCATGCCTTACTCACAAAAACAAATAATACAATTTATATAAACACAGTAACCATGACAACCCTCAATAAAATGCAAAAATTGTCATCTAATCCCCCAAATTAATTGTTTCTATGACAAGTTGAACATTGTCATTTATACAGATTATTACAATTCATTCATATTCAAAATCACCACAAAAATACAAACAAATGTTCTACCACATTATGAAAACAACCCGAGAAGTTGATGATACTTCATACATAAATGTATCCTAAATCACAATTGAAATGATGTTGTAATAAGACTATCATATATAATGATTGATAGATGTTTGTTTAATGTCCAGTAACAAATATTTCTTGCACGTTCAGGACGACTGTAGATAACATGTATATGTTGACAACTATAAAGTGCTCTTTTTATTTTTTTGCTGTTAACATTTTTCAAGATTTCTAGGATATTGGCGTTGTTCTTGCCACCGTTTCTGACCTTATAAAAAATCAAATTGAAGTGAGGGCATATTTTCACAATTTTATCTCGTCAAAAAATTAGCAAAAAATAAATTCCTTGGGAAAATTTTTGACTTTACAGTATTATAGATGTATGATTAGATGACAACCATGGAACAAAACACTTCCACTACTTTGAAAGACTGTAGGATTGATTTATTATTGCTTGTCCAATATTATCTCTTCCCCATTTTATTCTTGGCTTGTTTTAACAAGGCATCAAAATCAAAAGGATCAGACGTTGTAGGGTATGGATTGAATTCTTCCTCCATTTCTGCATTCCCATCTACAAGAACAATTTTTAATAACATTATTTGGTATCTTTATTACCCTTAGGATTTCAGCCAATGTACAAAGGTTAAACATTAATGCCCTCAAGGTGTATCTAATACTTACAGGTGATCAAGTCCTTGCAAGTTTCAAAGGTAATTTAGAAAAGAAATAAAAATGGTGCTGATCCTGAGCACTGGAGAGTAAAGATCGCAATTATTTTGCAGTGGGAACTAAAAATTAAACATAGAATTGTATCAAGCATATGAAGGCAATACTATGAATTGCTTCAACTACAATTATGGACAAAGGAAGATAACTCCAATTTTTAACCAGATTTGATGGAAAATATTGGTTATTAATTTAGTGATGTGTGGATGGGCCAAACAGTGTCCTTGCATTAACTTGAAGACGCTTTGACGAAATCTTTTCAAATTTAGATGTGTTGTTTACTGTGACCAAAAAAAGGTCGTTTGATTTTCACTATTTTAGCTTTTATCATTGTTTAGTTGTAGACCATAAAGTAGCCAAAAGTGATATTTAAAGTGTTATCAGTGCATTAACTTGCAAACGCTTTGATGAAATCTTTTCAAATTTTGATATGTTGTTTCCTGTGACTAATAAAGGTCGTTTGATTTTCACGATTTAGCTTTTATCGTTGTTGAGTTGTAGACCTTTAAGTGATAAAGTCTGGAAAATTGATAACTATGAAGCCAGTAACATGAGGGTTTTAATTGTATATCTGTACCTCAAACTATTTCTTGGATATTTAAAACATACAAAAAAATAAATTAAACCACTGGTTATATTTCCATATCCATGGATATTTCATAGTGATAACTGATGCAAGGGTGCCATAAGAATCAGCCAGTTGTAATCATTATGACAACTATATTAATTTCTATTTCTACAATCCATGTAAACCATGTTTTATAAATATCCAACATGAATTAGTAAATAATTTTAAAAAAGAAGGAAGTACAAACCTAGGTCAGCATATTCTGTTTCACAAAACTGTCGTCTGCCACCAAAACAAAGATCAAAACGTTCTTCACCAGGTATAGTATTGCCCTCTGAAAAATCAGGATTTATGTATTATTTTTTAAAAAGATATCCAGTCATGACTTTTTTTCCCAAATAATTATACTCTTGTAATATATTTCCTACTTACTTAAATTTATGCAACACTTTTCCATACATCTGTCAAAATTGTCCAACTTTATTAGTTGACATAACTTAGGTGCTCTTTGAAAACCATTGTTACCAATGTACAAATATTTCTGGAATTTTTTTATAACAATTTATCCATTCCTCTTCCTTAATCTTTACTACATGTACTTGGTCAAGAGTTGATCATTTGAGGAATTCTGAGGGGAGCTTCCTTTTAAGTATTTTGTTTACTTACTTTCTATAGCAGCATAAGCATCACAGGTGTACAGAAAAGTCACAAATCCATAGTTATCTCTGTAAATAAATAAAACATTGAGAAATAGGGAAAAAATGTACCAATACAATGGTTAACTTTTATCAAAACAATGATTCTATTCATTAAATGTAATAAAAATAAGTCTTTCTTGGGTAACCTAACTGATCAGGGATTTTAAATTCAACTTCCAACAATCCTATATGCTATCTTCAATATTGTATTTTCTTGGCATAGACAACAAGAATGCACCATTTGTTGTGCTAAGCATACCTACAATTTTAAATTAAAGTACCAGAAAACAGGAACTAGTCATATGACATAACTAGAGGTTCTAAAGAGCCTGTGCCGCTCACCTTGGTCTATGTGCATATTCAACAAAGGACACTCTCCAACATTGTAGACGAGATTAGAATTGATGACAAAAATCTGTGCTTTGTTGATCTTGTATTGCTGATCATTTAATCTGTTCAGTTTTTCTCTATCTTTAGTTTTGATCAAAACACAAGAGGGTAAAAAAAAATCCTCATTTAAGGGCAATCACTCCTATAGATTGACAGTCTACTAACTATATTTGACTTGTTAATAGATCTTGCCTTGCTGATCATTTTTGTGATATAAAGTGTCTATTTATCTTTTATAATATTTGTCATAGGCAAAATGCCAAAAAAATGGTAAAAATCGTCATTAAAGGGAAATAACTCCAATAAGGAGTCGTCGGACGATTTCCTCCATATTGTCTTAATTGTAAATCTTGTCTTGCTGATCATTTTTGCTCATTTAAGTTTCTATCTGTCTATTATAATTTTTAAGATATAAGGCAAAAACGCAAAAAATTGGTCATCAAAGGGCCATAACTCTATTAAAGAGTCGACTGACAATTTCCACCATGTTAGACTTATTTGTAGA
The DNA here is from genome assembly GCA_017311375.1 of Mytilus coruscus. Lineage (NCBI taxonomy): Eukaryota > Metazoa > Mollusca > Bivalvia > Mytilida > Mytilidae > Mytilus > Mytilus coruscus. The sequence goes on along the minus strand of CM029601.1, from coordinate 6,411,176 downwards.
ACTTGTCTTGCTGATCATTTTTGCAATTTAAAGTTTCTCTCTATTTATTATAGTTTTCAAGATAAAAGGCAAAAATGGAAAAAAAAGGTAAATTTGTCATTTGAGGACAATAACTCCTTTAAGAAGGCGTCTGACAGTTTTAATGTATATGGACAATTGATAGAGCTCAAATTCTGAGCATTTGTGCTCCGTTCAGATTTTCGCTATTCAAAACGGTTTTCAAAATAATGGACAAAACTTGCATTTTACCCCTCTGTTCTATTTTTAGCCATGTTGGCCATCTTGGTTGGCAAGTGCGGTCATCCAACAAATTTTTTAAACAAGATACTCCAATGATGATTGTGGCTAAGTTTGGTTAAATTTGGCCTAACAGTTTCAGAGGAGACGATTTTTGTAAAAGTTAACAGACTGATGACAAGTGATAAGAATGGCTCACTTGGGCCAGGTGGGCTTAAAAAGGTCATATGTTACAACTCATTACTGTCAACATGCTGATGAAATATGAAGTCATTCTGTTCAGTAGTTCCTAGGAAAAGTGGCATATATTGACATATTAGTTGAATGACATACAAGGTGATTGCAATATAGCCCCCACTCTTAGATAGGATAACAGTGGGGGGTATAATGAATTTGATGTTCATTGCAGATATTTTATTGTTTCTGTTAAAACTTAATTATAACATTTACACTAAAGGACCATTCACAGCTTAAGCTATCAATTGTTGAAGTTTGCCCTCCATACCATTTTTGGTTATTTGTGTCCTTGGGTTGCTGTCTGACTGATGTACACACATCTCCATTTTTTCATACAAATATCCATATTACCATTGTAGGTTGTAATTAAATTAACTTCTGATAAATTTCTATTACTTGTAAATATTAGATTTTCCAACCTTACAGCTGTAACATATCACCTACCCATGTTCTCTGAAATGTAGACTAACTTCCTCTATTTCTCCAAATCTTTGGAACCGTGTGTGAAGTTTCTTTCTCGTGTAATCATTTGGAACTTTTCCCACATAGATAATTCGCCTCTCTTCCTATATTAAAGTTATAAAATCATGAAATAAGTCTGATTGAATGTTCAGTATCATTAATATGAGGCAAATGTTATGTACCTGTGATACGAGTGTTTTACAATCTCTTTTACATGTCTCTGTGATAAAGGACGCATTATTGTCATGATACTTGTTGGTAATTAGTTATACAAGTTTGCAAGAAATGGTTTGCTCCTTTACGATCTTAAAACAGGGTACAAGTTTGTAAAAGTATGATTTGAAAAAGGTACGAGTCAGGGCTCACACTACTTCAAAATCATAGGGAGAAGTAACTTCTCTTTTTGAAACTGGTAGGGAGAAGTGGTGAGATTTGAAACAGAAGTACTCGTTCTCTAGCGGTGCTACAATGTTTGGTTTTTACTATAATATAAAGGGCCATATGTATTCTTTTTTTAATACAGGTGTTCAATTCATACCTGAGTCAACTAGATATCATTGAGATGGGAGCCATCTCTGTGGGCCCCGCTGTGAATAATGTGCGTTAAAAAAATTGTATCTTTACCATAGGACATGGGGTTGTCAACTGAAACCAAAGTTTTTGACCCTGACCTTTGACCTAGGAATTTGTACATAAATTATGACACACCCTCTGGTGTTGGTTAATATACATGTCAAGTATAAACAATGAAATCATAATGGTTCTCTAGTTATAGAGTGGACACAATTTGTTACGGACAGTCGGACAGACTGATCACTATAGGGCGTCTGCCATTCGGCGGGGTCCTAATTAAAGTAACAGTTGTTTCAGTTTATCTCTTAAATAGTCATCTTTAGTTGCATAATTATATTAATCCTTTTGTCAGAATCTACCAACTAAATAACTAGCACTTAAAAGAACTTTTTTTTATATATATCAAAAAGGAAAAGAAATTATCATATATCAATTAAAATGCAACTAAAAAACTATTCTGTTTATCATCTTAATGAAATTCACTGTTTCTCATTAAAAAGACATATAATTTAACAAAGTTAAGCAACTTTAATCAATAAATTGAAACAATGCATTTAAATGGAAATATATAGATATAGGAAGATGTGGTATGAGTGCCAATGAGACAACTCTCCATCCAAGTAACAATTTATAAAAGTAAACCATCATAGGTCAAGGTACGGCCTTCAACACGGAGCATTGGCTCACACCGAACAGCAAGCTATAAAGGGCCCCAAAAATTACTAGTGTAAAACCATTCAAACAGGAAAACCAACGGTCTTATCTATATAAAAACGAGAAAAGAGAAACACGTATGAACTACATAAACAGACGACAACTACTGTACATCAGATTCCTGACTTAGGACAGGTGCAAACATTTGCAGCGGGATTAAACGTTTTAATGGTACCAAACCTTCTCCCTTTTTCTGAAACAATAGTATAACATCACAACATAGAAAGACACACTATAAAATATCAATTGGAATACATTTAGCAAGGAGATCTAACCAAAAGTCTATTAATGCGTGTGGAATGCGTAATTTTCACTTTTGAGGTCATTATTCTTTTGTCAGATGTTCAATTCAGGCGTCTGTAGTTATTATAGTAAGAATAACGATTTCGGTCATAGCTGGTACGCTTCTGATGAATCCGCTTCCGATCCGTGGTTCGTACAAATATTTCAATGGCGGACGAAGCAAAATTTACGAAAATAAACTAAGTTTGATAAGCGATTCGGAAAGGAATATGACGCTTTTAATGCAACCAATGGATCAAACATTAACTAAAGGCAATTTTTATCACTTTCTAATGAAGTTAGTAACAAACTTATTTTGCTGAAAATCAGAATGTTTTGATCTCGAGTAGCAAGTACCGTAAGTGAAAGAAAATACTTCATAAAAGTTGTTTCTTTGAGGAATAACATACGGCCAATCTGTAAAGTCAATACTTTCACTTCTTTTCTTAACAAATAAATCGTTTATATCTTTGAATTTCTTCACTTTTAAATGAAAAATATGCTGTTTTATTGACTTGGTAAGAAGTGGAAATTGCCGATGACGAAAGTATGGACACAATATTCAAGCTTGATACAGCTCTGAATTTGGATAGTGATTAAATATTTGACACATTATAGATTTCTGACACTTAAAAATTTATAAAATGGGACATTTAATCTACTTAATGGTCCAATATCCAAAATCTAATTCCATGGTTAGATTCAGCATATAAATAAAATGCTTTGGTGAGCGCAGCTGTATACAAACGGAGATGTCCAACCCTGAAAAGTTGGGGCCAAAATGGACACAATATTCATGCTTGATACAGGTCTGAATTTGGATTGTAATTAAATTTTTCACACATAATAGGTTTCTGACACAGAATAACTGTAGTCAAAGAACTTCAAATTGGTTATATGATTTGAATTTATATTCAATTTTTTGCTTTTGTGCAATACACTATGCGAATTGACCCCCCAAAATCAATCCCAACTTTCCTTTAGTGGTTATAAAATTTTATTGATTTCTATTTACTTATACTAAAGTTATTATCCAGAAACCATTTGTCTTCGGACGACGACGACAACAACATGATACCATTATACGACCAAAAAATTTTTAATTTTTGTGGTCGTATTAAAACAAGTGGATCTGTGAGCTACTGCTCACTAATGATACCCCCGCCCGCTAAAAGTATAAGGTAAACAGGAAGTTATTGAGTGATGAATCTGAAAACGCATCACACGATATAGTTGACTCATATAAACCCTGAAACCAAATTTCAGAAATCCTTGAAATGTAGTTCCTGAGAAAGATGCGACGCAAAATATTCATGGGAAGGACGGATGGATGGACGGACGGACAGACAGAGGTTAAACAGTATACCCCCACTTTTTTAAAGCGGGGGTATAAAAAAACAAACAAGAATTCAAACAAAATTTTGGACCCTTTGGATTTTAATATGGACATGATGGACTAATTTGAAAACAGGGCCCAAAATTAAAAATCTGAATGCACAGTTAGATTCAGCATATCATAGAACCACAAGAATTCAGTTTTTGATGAAACCAAACAAAGTCTAATTTTGGACCTCATTGTAGACCTATTTAAAAATGTCCAAATATCCAAAATAGTAATACATGGTAAAAACCTCAAACAATTCAAGCTTTATATTAATCCTTATTGAAATTGGTTAAAAGATTTGTATTTATTTTCAATTGAAGATTTCTTGCTGTTGTGCAATACTTAGTAAATCTGTTTACAAACTAAATAAAATAATTTACACACCCTGTTTGGTGTGTATCTCTTGCCATATCAGTATTTGTTGTTTCTTTATACAGATCAGAAATAATTTATGTTAGAACAAGCTTAGCCAGTATTAGAAAAGTCTTGTTTTTGGTCCCTATTTGGCCTCTAGTTTCTAAACGATTAAAGCCACATCCCACAAAATCGACCCAAAACCTTCTGTGTGTGGTATGGAACCTTGTGGTACATTTTTATAGAGATCCATCGACTAATACTTAAGTATTTGTCCAGAAACCAGAAAAACCTTGTTCCCCCCACCCTTTTGCCCCTTATTCCTGAACGGTTTGAGCCATAACCCCCAAAGTCAAACCCAACCTTCCCTTTGTGGTATGGAACCTTGTGTTTCAATTTCATAGAGATCCATAGACTAATACTTAATTGTCCATTAACCAGAAAAACCTTGTTTTTCCCCCTTTTTTGCCCCTAATTCCTGAACAGTTTGGGCCATAACCCCCAAAGTCAATCCCAACCTTCCCTTTGTGGAATGGAACCTTGTGGTACAATTTCATAGAGATCCATACACTGATACACAAGTTATTGTCCGGAAACTAGAAAAATACCTTTCTTGGCCCCTTTTTGACCCCTAATTCCTAAACAGTTGGGACCATAACCCCCAAAATCAATCCCAACCTTCCTTTTGTGCTTTTGAACCCTTGTGGTTAAATTTCATAGAGATCCATTCATTTATACTAAAGTTATTGTCCGGAAACCAAATGTCTTCGGATGACGACGACATGATAGCAATATACGAACGTAAATTTGTTGTATAAAATTCTAGTATGAGATTACATTGATTCAACCAGAATGTATTGTTCTGCACGTGCGACAGAAAAACTGAAGATTTTGGATTCCCTTGTATAAATATTGATATTGATTTTTCTACTATTCTACTATAACTTCACTCTCTTTTACTTCTTTTTGGGGGGTGGGGTAAATGTAAACACAATCTACTAACACATATATCCAACTTACAATTTGTTGCTGCTTTCTTTCTTCCCTTTCCTTTTCTCGTTTTTGACGTCGCCTTTCACGTGATATGCTTCGACTGGTCCTATTGATAAAATGGATATCTATGCATATTAATTATCATATAAGAAAAGTTCATGAACTTGGTAGTCAAATAAAAAGTCACTTGGGAGTGGGATAAATTTATGTATGCATCAAGTCTTACAACCTCATCATGTAACAAAGTCCTTGAAATAAACTACATGTACCAAAAAAAAAATGTGATAATAAAAACTATTTAAAAAACCAAAACAGACAACCAGGAGGTTAACCCAAAAAAGTTTGTTTTTTACATAAATCAGGCCGTTAGTTTTCTCATTTAAATTGTTTTACATTTGTCATTTCGGTGCCTTTTATCGCTAAATATGCAGTATGGGTTTTGTTCAGCTCTTCTGTGACCTGTAGTTGTTAACTTCTATGTCATTTGGTCTCTGGTGGCCAGTTGTCTTATTGGCAATCTTACCACATTTTCTTATTTTTAAAACCAAACTTAATTGTAAGACAAGTGAAGTATCTGTAACATTTTTACTTTTTTAAGGACAAGTAAATGTTTCATCCAATATTTTCACCAGTTCTGATGTTTTTAATAAACAACATAAGTAAATTGTTCTGAGTGATTTTCCACCAAATACATTTGGAATATTATACTGGGAGTTTTCATTTTAGTGATTCTGCTATTATTTGGTAATTAATCATAATCTTGGTGCAAATTAGTTCACTACTAAGCACTGAAAATGTCAAAAGATTTGTATTAATTCTTGTTTAATGCATTTAATCGCAGGACTGAACTGCTAGTGAACAATAATTAATATTTATATGCTTTTCTGATGTAAAATGACATGTGATGATATATGTTGTTTTTTATTCATGTACTGAAGAGCATTAACTATTGAGTGTGTTTAAAAAAGTATTGTGAGAGAATCTCAACTTTACTGCTATTAATTATTCTGAAATGTTTCACATTATTATGTTTTATATCTTACCGTCTGTAATTTGGCGACCTTGATCTTGACCTTGAGTAAGAGGAATCACTTGAATAAGAATCTCTTGAAAGACATCTTGTCCTTGAAACTGATCTTGACCTGAGGGAATAAAAGGTTTACATTATTGTTCTGTAAAACAAACATGCACTCATGCTGTGGTTTACATATGCACAAAATTAAGGTAAGAACCAAAAAATAATTATCTTTTTATGAAAACATATTCTATCATGAAAAATAGCTTTAATTTTTTTCTATGCAAGTCTTTGGTTTAAATTTAAATCCTCCAAGATATTGCACTTCCAAATTTTTTTAAAACAAAATTAAAGATGTGAAAAGCTCTTTAATTATTGCACTACTACAAGCAGCCTATCAACTTCTTAAAATAATACCAATATTTAAAATATACTATATAATATTTACAAAGATACCAATTACATAATAAAATATACCATATAATATTAACAAAGATACCAATTACATATTAAAGTGTAATAAAAACAAACCTTGAACACATTGAACACTTTGATGACCTTGAACTTGACCTGGAATCAGCACTGGAGTATGAAGAACGTCTATCTACTCTTGTTCTCCTCCTTCCACGACTAACACTGTTGTAACGAGCTCTTGATCTTGACCTTGAAGGTGATCTTTCATAGGATGGAGATGGTGACCTTGACCTATATGATGATGGTATGCTAGAATAACCACTACTTCTACTATCCTGAGAACTGTCAAATCCTTTTGAGTTATCATATTTTGTACTGTTTGTAAAACAACTGTAATATGCAGGTAGTTTATTGTATGCTGAAGAATCACTGTCAGGTGTAGGGTTGGATTGTAAAGAATCCTCAAATGATGAATTACCCAGTGGTTTATCTGAAGCTGAACTTTTTGTTTTCTTTTGACAGTGTTTTCTTGACAAGGCAGTGTAATAGGATGGAATTTTATCAAAATAATTTCCCGACTCAACCTCTGGACTTTCTTCCCGATCTCTTTTCCTGTAGTTCCTCTTGTTATTTAGTTGTTTCTTAGCACAAGAATTTGAAACAAAAGATTCATTAATACCTGAATCATTTTCATCGTTTTCCTTATCACTCCACGTTTCAGAATCCTGAAGGTCCAGAATATCTTCTTCATTATAATCTATAGACACATTTGTTTCTTTCGCAGGTTTTGGTACATTCTGACAGTAATCATGTTCTGGTATAGGTGTATAATAATTAGCACAAACGTCATTAGATTTTTCCACATTTGATATTGAAGATTTTCTTGGGACGTATGTGTCCAACTTTATAATTGAATTCTCATTTAAATTAGATGCCATTATTTTTTGAAGTTTCTGTGATGCAGAACTTGAATGCATGGCTATAGCACTACCCCTTCCACGTTTTGATGGCATTCCCATTGGTAACATGATTGTTGATTTCTTCTTCTCCTTGAGGGCTCGGATTTTTCTAATGACATCATCAGACAGCTTTATACTGGCTGGATCTGGAATATCTGTAACATGAGACAGCTTTATACTGGCTGGATCTGGAATCTCTATAAAAATACAAGTTTACAATGACACAAGAACTATGCATGTAAGTTGTATCAAATTTTGACATATGTATAAAATAAAATATAACCACCCGTTTAAAATTTCACTTCCAATTTCAGTTTACAAAAAAGTATTTGACACCTTCCATAGTTGACATTTTTAAAGTGCATGTGTCCAATCTTTTCTTTAATAGAACAGTCCTTAGCAAGTAAATTTCATGAGTTTTTTCTTTTCAAGTTGATTCATTTTCAGATAGGTTACCCCTATGCAGTGTATGTCAGTATTCTTCATCAACTTGTCATTTTTTGTGGTTTCTTGTAAACATATTTTTTTCCAAGTGCAAATATGTGTTAAAATGATGTATATGCATCTAGCAAGTGTACAAAATACACCATCAACAAGACTACTTAGTGGATAATAAAAGGTCTTCAACAAGACATTTCTCTATATAATATATCAAGCTTTTTAACGCCCTATCTTAAAAGTTATGTATGTACCTGGAGCTGGAGTTTCTGTCTTCACATGAAAGAGTTTTCTGAAAAGTTAAGAAATCAACTTGCAGTCAGGAGCCTTTTACTAGTTAATTACTTTGTCATAAAGGCTGTTGGTTTATCTCGTTAGAATTGTTGCACATTGTGTCTAGCTTATTAAAGGGATATTTAAACCAGACTATACACTAAAGGTTTAACTCATTGTTGAAGGCTGTACAGTGACCTTTTTATTATTACATCAACATCATTTGGACTCCGGTAGATTGTTGTCATATTGGCAATCATGCCACATCTCTTTATTTATATATCACAGATCCACTTAGAAAGGATAACACTGAAAACTGTTTGTAGGAAGAATTTAAATGATACAACTCTTTCAAGAGAAAGTGCATTACTTTCAAAATTAAAATTGCATATCTAAATGGATTACGTGAGATATTAGTGTATTTGAAAAGAACTAAGGGCTATCTTTACAATTTAAAGAACAAACATGTAGGAATGTCAACAATTATTGTGAAATCAAATTTTCTCCTTTTTTTTTTACAATAAACAACTAATTTTTCTATTTAGGATGTAAACCAAGATGATAAGATCTGTTTATCCCATTACAGAACTTACTGTATATCTTTTGCTGTATCGGCTGCCTCTTCAAACTGGGCCAACAAACTGCTCACATCTGTTGCTTCAATTCCTATTGAAAATTAATATATTGTATAACACTTAATGTGTTAATGCTCATTTTTTCTTCATAAGTTCATGAATATTCCCATGAATATATATAAAGCTAGCATTAAAAAAAAAAATTCAGAATTTTTTTTTACACCCCATGATCATTTTTAATGGGTTTCTCCCTTTCAGCATTTGTGTTACACTGCTTTTTCTTAGCAAAGAACCAGAAATAATTGAATAAATTGCTTCGCTGAGCGCAGCTGGATATGACCGCAGAGGTCCAACCCTGAACAGTTGGGGCAAAAATGGACACAATATTTGCGCTCGATACAGGTCTGAATTTGGATTGTAATTCAATGTTTGACACATAATAGGTTTCTGACACAGAACTGTAGTCAAAGAACTTAGAATTGGTTATATGATTTGAATTTATATTCATTTTTTTGTTTTTGTGCAATACACTATGCTGTTGGGAATTGACCTCCCCCTCAATTAAAATTTTTTTTAACCCCCTCCCCTTCTTTTTCAAAAAATTTTTTTTTTACCTCCACCTTTTTTTCAACAAAATTTTATTTGAAGAAATTTTCTTTTTGATTTCTGAAATCTTGAGGAGAAAAAATTGTCCCCCAATTTTTTTAAACCCCTTTTTCCCAAAAATAAATTCTTTTCCTCAAGACATGGTCAGTTTCATTAGACCTTTTCTAACAGTTACAAAAGTTTTTACCTAAAATTTCGTGGGAGAAGGGGTGCGGACTATGTACCAGTGCGAACTATACAAGCCTTTCTACGGTAATCTCAATTCAAATTTCCAATGGAGTTTACAACCGTAATAACCTATTAAAATACATCATAAAAGTCTTAAAATAGAAAATGACATACATAATCATAGCTAAAATTAATTTACCTTAATCAGCATTTTAAAATTATTAAAATAGTAACTTCTAATAAATTGCTTTGCTGAGCGCAGCTGGATCGACCGCAGATGTCCAACCCGAAAAGTTGCGCCAAAATGGACACATTATTCGGTCTTGATACAGGTCTGAATTTGGTTTGTAATTAAATATTTGACACATAATAGGTTTCTGACACAGAATAAGTGAAATCAAAGAACTTAAAATTGGTTATATGATTTGAATTTATATTCAGTTTTTTGCTTTTGTGCAATACACTATGCTGTTGCGAATTGCCCCCCCCCCCCCAAAAAATTTACCTGTTTTTTTTGCTTTTGTGTGCAATACACTTTGCTGTTGAATATTAAACCCCCAAAAAAATATTTGAAGAAATTTTCTTTTTAATTTCTGAAATCTGAAATGAGAAAATTGTAGCCCCCACAAATTCTTAATTCTAATTCTTATAAATTTACAGCTAATCATCTCAAGACAATCATCATTTCTTAATACATAATTTACAAGCAGTGTAAGGGAGGTAATCAAACATATAAACAACAGTATTCTTTAAATGGATTGGATTACCTCCCTTACACTGCTTTTAAATTGTCTAAATTGTCCTTTTAACCATAATAAAAACCCTTGTTTTCCCCCTTTTTTGCCCCTAATTGCTAAATAGTTTGAGCCATAACCCCCATAACCATCCCTTTGTTGTATGGAAACTTGTGGTATAATTTCAGAGAGATTCATACACTTAAACACAAGTTATTGTCTGGAAACTGCAAAAATGCTTATTTGGGCCCCTTTTTTGGCCCCTAATTCCTAAACCTTTGGGACCTTAACCCCAAAAATCAATCTTAACCTTCCTTATGTGGTTATAAACCTTGTGTTGAAATTTTATTGATTTCTATTTACTTATACTAAAGTTATTATCCGGAAACCATCTGTCTTCGGATGACGCTGGCATTGATGACAACGTGATACCAATATACGACCAAAAATTTTTAATTTTTGCGGTCGTATAAAAATGAATTAACAGCTAATCACCTCAAGACAATACAACATTTCTTTAAACATAATTTAAAAGCAGTGTAAGGGAGGTAATTCAAAGTTGCGTTTGAATTTCCTCCCTTACACTGCGATTTTTTACTTAAGTAATTGTCCATTAACCAGGCCTTGGGGTCATAAAAATTTTGAGCACGATTTTTGAACTCAGACTCGGAAATCAACCAATCAAAATCCTGGATTTGGTGTTTTGAGCACAAATTTTGTACTCCAAGTACTGAGTAAAGTTTTATGACCGAGAGCCCTGGACACCCTTGTTTTTTCTCACTTTTTTGCCCCTAATTCCTGAACGGTGTGAGCCATAACCCCCAAAGCCAATTCTAACCATCCCTTTGTGGTATGGAAACTTGTGGTATAATTTCAGAGATCCATACACTGGTCCACAAGTTATTGTCATGAAACTAGAAAATACTTATTTGGGCCCTTTTGGCCCCTAATTCCTACACTGTTGGGACCATAACCCGAAATCAATCCCAACCTTCCTTTTGTTTAAATTTCATAGATTTCTATTCACTAATACTAAAGTTATTGTCCGAAACCAAATGTCTTCGGACGACGCTGACGACGTGATACCAATATCGACCGCAAAATTTTTGCGGTCCTCAAAATAACTCAATCTTTCATCATGAAATATATTTCTACAAAGTGTGCGTATAAAAGATTAATCTTGCAAATATTATACATTGTGACCATCTGCCAATCAACTAATACCAAACTTGGTTGAAATTGTGCCACATACATGTATATATAAATATATATAAGCACCTTTTGCTTGAAATTATGGAAAACATGTCCTTCAAAGAGCTATGTCATCCCTTTTTTTTATAACAACAAAACATCATCTCTTTGATATATTAAAATAGAAGATGTATTCAACAATTCTCTCTATTTGAGTACTTTAAGATCTAGTATAAGGACCCTTTAGAGCTATTTTCCTAATGCTTGTAATTTAAAGTTTGGTTGGCTTGCTTACTTTATTTGTATAAATGTTTGCTCAAGCATTGTAATTAAGACTGACATCTGCAATCAATAGATAGGCGGGCTTCAGCTTGTATAAATTATACTTAAATGTTAATAGATAGCTGAAACCCGCCTACCTGTTGATTGCAGATGTCAATCTTAATTACAATGCTTGAGCAAACATTTATACAAACAAAGCAAGCAAGCAAGCCAACAAAACCTTTAACCTATAAGCATTAGGAAATTAGCTCTAATAATCTCGAATGGATTTGTTTTCAAACAGCCTTTGTGATAACAAATCACTTTTAATAAAGGTAGACACATCTGAGCATTTTTAAACTATGGACAATAGGATAATTTATGAAATTGTGCACACATTCATATATGTAATTTCGATTGCAACAAAGTATGACATGATAGGTAGATGGTCTCAGTGTATAAGTAAACATTTGTATCAAATATTTCAACAAGCACTCTGCTCTATTTCTGTTATATAAATATAAATGTGACTTTTTTCATCTTTATGCAATGAATTTATGACTATTGAAAGGTTGACAAACATGGTTACATTACCTCCTCCTCCTCCATTATTACTAGCTGTGTCTAATATCTCAAATAATGTTTCATTGTGTAGGGTTTCACTCTGTAACTTAAGTGTATAGTCTTCATCCAAAAATAGAACTGGGTTCCTGGAAGGATCCAGTTCATTAAAACAAGCCTCACCACCCAACATTTCCTACAATGACAAAGATATAAACGTATTTCCAAATCCTTTTCAACGGTATGTTAAATGTTTCAACAAACATTTCATATAATCTAAAAAAACATCTTTTTTACAACTTATAATAAATTTAATTGGTATTGTTTAAATTCTGAAGTTACATGCTTTTAGTCACATTATTATGTTTTCTGCCTTGTGATTTCCCAATGACTTGATAGAGCCTGTCTCGCTCACTTGGATATTTGTGCATTTTCAACAACACCAACATTCCAACATTAATTAAACAGTGTTTTCCCAGGTTGATATGACGCTGCGGTCCCGCAGTGCCTTCAAAATATTTTTGTTGATCCCGCAACATGTTAATTTTCACATTTTAATTATAAATGTTGGTTAAAATTGTCAAGTTGCTGATTACCACTGAGAGGTCGGTCAATGTTGCGCAATAACTGATAACTAGCAAAAGTCTCTGATTTACCTGTTCCAGCCTTATCAGACCATGTAATCATGTCATAGCGTAAATGATCATCAATAAGATAGATATTTTTAGTAAAAAATAAAAGTTTTAAAAACTTCAGTGCAAAATTGAAGAAATAGATCGCAAATACATTGTATTTACGCATCGTCTGTGTCGATACTTTGCCATTTAAGTAACGATTTTTTTCATTGGTTGAGAAGAAAAATCTATTTAAACACGACCAATGAACATGATGAACACACGTGATAAATTTGAATACACATTACTAAAGAAATTTACGATGAAATTAATGAATGAGAGTATTTGTACGTCAAAAAGTAAAAATAAACTTTTATTAAAGATAACGAGGAGTAATTTATTTTATTAGAAAGTGAAAAATTGTTGCTTGCAAGTAAAATTCGTCTGTCAGCTGTCACGTTTAGATATAAAATAATTTTTAACATCGATCGTTAATATGTCCATCGAGAAATATATGCGGAATCGCTGCAGCATTTGTATAATGTCACTAGTAAAGAATTTCACTGGTTTTAACTTTGACGAATTTGTCAAGTTTCATTTATATCTACCTGCCAAAAAGCGTTTTGACAATTATACACGGAAGCGTAATGTCAAACTACGGACACTGGTCATCTGGTTCATTACATTTTTTTTGTTTTAAAAAGTTGTATACCAAACATCTTAAACATAATCAATTTTAATGCTGAATCAACATGTTCTTTGCAAAGAAAAAATGGGTTAAGCGAAAGGCAGATGATGTTTTCAACCCTAAAGAGGATAAAGACTGAGGAACAGGCTGTCCAACAAAATGTTACTATATCTCTAGAAGGAACAGAGAGTAAAGAAATAAATATTTCTGAAGCTGTTCAGCATTGGAAGGCCCAGAAGAACATGAGGATTTTTCTTGAACTATATATACATTTTGACTTATTTAATTGACTGTGATATAAATGCTTTTTGTGTTTAAAATGAATTTATTTCATATATATATTCTTATTCTTTATCATGTTTATTAATACTGTGCATTATTGCATGTAATGATTTATGACCGATTGCTTCAGGTCACAATAGTTCACTCTAAAATAGAGTTCGCGCCCTTCAAATTTTGGGCCTTAAAAATTTCTGGGAGAACACTGTTAGAGACTGGAATATAATCGACTATTACCAACTTTTGACCCTGAGTATGCAATTACCTGAATTGAGGTATAAATATAATCCAGCAATTGATGGTTATTCCTGACCTGTTTAAAGTAATTAACCCCATCCCTGCTTGTAGCAATTTTTGTCTTTTAGTAAGTTAAGCATCCTGGACTTTATATAACATGTGGGTGATAAATTGATCTTCATTAATGAGCATCTATCAGATCACCTTATTTTGGCGATTACAATACTGGTATAAAATTTTATTCCTGTATTGTACCAGTACTATTGTTTTTTTTTTTAGATTTTGTATTGATAATCATGGAAGTATTGTGTTAAGATACACTCCGATACAAGATGCCAGGACTTTTCTACATATATTAGAAATAAATAAACAAAACTGAATCTTCAGTAATTAGTTTATTCTAAAAATTGTAAAATCATTCATAATTGTTTCTAAATAAAAAATTTTAATAATCAAATTTAAAGAAAAGTTACAAATGAGAATCGCATGAAGAATGATAAATAATGCATTGGTTTGAGGAATTTGAATCAATTAATTTTATGGTTGCATCACGTGAACCAACACCTTCTAACGGTACAGGCTGGTAGAAAGTAATCAGGATGGATACTCGGAGGTATGCTGCGGTTGTCTTAAAACCTCAGGAAAATAATGCTACACAAAGACAACAACATCATAGATTACTGCAAGGAAAATCTTTATTATGGTCTACATGTTTCGCCACTTACTGTGGCGTCTTCAGGACAATTTAAACCTAGAAAACAAATACTGAAGTACATAAAATGCGGTGCATATGGGGTTCACTTGATGCAACCTTAATTATTTTTGTGAACCCTGCATCTAGACGATCCACCTTTGCCAAACCAGCGTTGTATTTGACAACCACACCGCAATGACAATATCGACCCTTCGGAGATTGCCGAATTATTCTAGAAAGTCAACAAATGAACTACTACCTCTCTAGATCAAAAGAAGACCACAAAGCGTATGGAACCGCAGAACCGCACGATTATTGTTGAAATAAACTTGCAACATGGATAGTGTACCACAACCGCAAAATGTAATAAATTCACCACAACTTCCACCATGCCCTACATGTGCGACTACCATACATCTTACAACATTCGGCGCAATTGGAAGTAGTACCTCTTTCCAGTGAAGCCTTTTGGAATGGTACGGAATGTCATGTGAGGTGTTGTCCATTTGGAAAAGAAACTGACATTTCATTATTAACTTTTACTTTCACTTTCATTTTAACATTGTCAAATCACTTATTGTGACGTTACGTCTTGTTAACCTTTGTAACCCCATATGCACCTCATTTTATGCACTTCAGTATTTGTTTTCTATGTTTAAATTGTCCTGAAGACGCCACCGTAAGTGGCGAAACATGCAGACCAATTAATTTTATATTTAATAGAACGAAAACATATTGTCCTGTATAAATTAAACTGACATCATGTACAAAAGCAGCAGAAAATTTTCTTTTAATTACAAAATTACCGCTTATTATTTAATTAATTTCAAGTACTTGGTTGATTAATTGGGTCTATATGTATATCAGTTATCAAAGTTGGGTCATTTCCTTTGATCTTAATTAAAATTAATCTTGCTAACAATTATTTAACTATGTTAATGATTTGGTTTATATTCTCACTTATTTTATTACTCACTAAATCGGTTTGTATTCATTGTACATGTAGCCATACATTCATTGTATGTATCCATGAATAAATATACTATGTGGAAATGTGGTACATCTTCTGGTAAATCTAGACAAAAAAATCTTCAGTACTTCCCTAACAAGAGTGCACACGCTGAAATGTCTCGCCTTCTTTACTAATCATTGATATTCTGTTGATAGTCCTAAATATAAAGCTTTATTACACTGTCACGTAAACTTAACATTAACCAATAAAAATAAACATTGACCAATGAACCATGAAAATGAGGTAAGGGCAGATGAACCATGCCAGGCAGACATGTACAGCTAACAATTCTTCCATACACCAAATAAAGTTGACCTGTTGCTTATAATTTTAAGAAAAACAGACCAAAACACAATAAAATGCTCCGCAGGGCGCAGCTTGATACGACCGCAGAGGTCGAACCCTGAATAGTTGGGGCAAGTATGGACACAACATTCAAGCTTGATACAGCTCTGAATTTGGATTGTGATTAAATATTTGACACAGCATAGGTTTCTGACACAGAATGAATGTGGTCTAAGAACTTAAAAATTTTAAATTGGACATTCACCTATTATGGGGCCCCAAAAAAAAAAGTCTGTGTTTCCGGTAACCCGACCGACCCTGTTTTTAGCCCCGACCCTAATTTTTTATTGGATCTTCAAAAAAAAAAAAATTGGTATCAACCGACCCTGTTTTGACACAGTCTTCTGTTAATCGACATATTTATTTATCTAACTTGCTTCTTCTGGCACAGCATAATCTCAATTCAAATTTCCAATGGAGTTTACAACCGTAATAACCTATTAAAATACATCATAAAAGTCTTAAAATAGAAAATGACATACATAATCATAGCTAAAATTAATTTACCTTAATCAGCATTTTTAAAATTATTAAAATAGTAACTTCTAATAAATTGCTTTGCTGAGCCCAGCTGGATACGACCGCAGATGTCCAACCCCGAAAAGTTGCGGCCAAAATGGACACATTATTCGGGCTTGATACAGGTCTGAATTTGGTTTGTAATTAAATATTTGACACATAATAGGTTTCTGACACAGAATAAGTGTAGTCAAAGAACTTAAAATTGGTTATATGATTTGAATTTATATTCAGTTTTTTTGCTTTTGTGCAATACACTATGCTGTTGCGAATTGCCCCCCCTCCCCCAAAAAAAAATTTACCTGTTTTTTTTTGCTTTTGTGTGCAATACACTTTGCTGTTGAATATTAACCCCCCCCCAAAAAAAAATATTTGAAGAAATTTTCTTTTTAATTTCTGAAATCTGAAATGAGAAAAATTGTAGCCCCCACAAATTCTTAATTCTAATTCTTATAAATTTACAGCTAATCATCTCAAGACAATCATCATTTCTTAATACATAATTTACAAGCAGTGTAAGGAGGTAATCAAACATATAAACAACAGTATTCTTTAAATGGATTGGATTACCTCCTTACACTGCTTTTAAATTGTCTAAATTGTCCTTTAACCATAATAAAACCCTTGTTTTCCCCTTTTTGCCCCTAATTGCTAAATAGTTTGAGCCATAACCCCATAACCATCCCTTTGTTGTATGGAAACTTGTGGTATAATTTCAGAGAGATTCATACACTTAAACACAAGTTATTGTCTGGAAACTGCAAAAATGCTTATTTGGGCCCCTTTTTTGGCCCCTAATTCCTAAACCTTTGGGACCTTAACCCCAAAAATCAATCTTAACCTTCCTTATGTGGTTATAAACCTTGTGTTGAAATTTTATTGATTTCTATTTACTTATACTAAAGTTATTATCCGGAAACCATCTGTCTTCGGATGACGCTGGCGTTGATGACAACGTGATACCAATATACGACCAAAAATTTTTAATTTTTGCGGTCGTATAAAAATGAATTAACAGCTAATCACCTCAAGACAATACAACATTTCTTTAAACATAATTTAAAAGCAGTGTAAGGGAGGTAATTCAAAGTTGCGTTTGAATTTCCTCCCTTACACTGCGATTTTTTACTTAAGTAATTGTCCATTAACCAGGCCTTGGGGTCATAAAAATTTTGAGCACGATTTTTGAACTCAGACTCGGAAATCAACCAATCAAAATCCTGGATTTGGTGTTTTGAGCACAAATTTTGTACTCCAAGTACTGAGTAAAGTTTTATGACCGAGAGCCCTGGACACCCTTGTTTTTTCTCACTTTTTTGCCCCTAATTCCTGAACGGTGTGAGCCATAACCCCCCCAAAGCCAATTCTAACCATCCCTTTGTGGTATGGAAACTTGTGGTATAATTTCAGAGAGATCCATACACTGGTCCACAAGTTATTGTCATGAAACTAGAAAAATACTTATTTGGGCCCTTTTTTGGCCCCTAATTCCTACACTGTTGGGACCATAACCCCGAAATCAATCCCAACCTTCCTTTTGTTTAAATTTCATAGATTTCTATTCACGAATACTAAAGTTATTGTCCGGAAACCAAATGTCTTCGGACGACGCTGACGACGTGATACCAATATACGACCGCAAAATTTTTTGCGGTCCTCAAGGGTAACTCAATCTTTTCATCATGAAATATATTTCTACAAAGTGTGCGTATAAAAAGATTAATCTTGCAAATATTATACATTGTGACCATCTGCCAATCAACTAATACCAAACTTGGTTGAAATTGTGCCACATACATGTATATATAAATATATATAAGCACCTTTTGCTTGAAATTATGGAAAACATGTCCTTCAAAGAGCTATGTCATCCCTTTTTTTTATAACAACAAAACATCATCTCTTTGATATATTAAAATAGAAGATGTATTCAACAATTCTCTCTATTTGAGTACTTTAAGATCTAGTATAAGGACCCTTTAGAGCTATTTTCCTAATGCTTGTAATTTAAAGTTTGGTTGGCTTGCTTACTTTATTTGTATAAATGTTTGCTCAAGCATTGTAATTAAGACTGACATCTGCAATCAATAGATAGGCGGGGCTTCAGCTTGTATAAATTATACTTAAATGTTAATAGATAGCTGAAACCCCGCCTACCTGTTGATTGCAGATGTCAATCTTAATTACAATGCTTGAGCAAACATTTATACAAACAAAGCAAGCAAGCAAGCCAACAAAACCTTTAACCTATAAGCATTAGGAAATTAGCTCTAATAATCTCGAATGGATTTGTTTTCAAACAGCCTTTGTGATAACAAATCACTTTTAATAAAGGTAGACACATCTGAGCATTTTTAAACTATGGACAATAGGATAATTTATGAAATTGTGCACACATTCATATATGTAATTTCTCGATTGCAACAAAGTATGACATGATAGGTAGATGGTCTCAGTGTATAAGTAAACATTTGTATCAAATATTTCAACAAGCACTCTGCTCTATTTCTGTTATATAAATATAAATGTGACTTTTTTCATCTTTATGCAATGAATTTATGACTATTGAAAGGTTGACAAACATGGTTACATTACCTCCTCCTCCTCCATTATTACTAGCTGTGTCTAATATCTCAAATAATGTTTCATTGTGTAGGGTTTCACTCTGTAACTTAAGTGTATAGTCTTCATCCAAAAATAGAACTGGGTTCCTGGAAGGATCCAGTTCATTAAAACAAGCCTCACCACCCAACATTTCCTACAATGACAAAGATATAAACGTATTTCCAAATCCTTTTCAACGGTATGTTAAATGTTTCAACAAACATTTCATATAATCTAAAAAAACATCTTTTTTACAACTTATAATAAATTTAATTGGTATTGTTTAAATTCTGAAGTTACATGCTTTTAGTCACATTATTATGTTTTCTGCCTTGTGATTTCCCAATGCCTTTTGAAACTAGACACTTGATAGAGCCTGTCTCGCTCACTTGGATATTTGTGCATTTTCAACAACACCAACATTCCAACATTAATTAAACAGTGTTCTCCCCAGGTTGATATGACGCTGCGGTCCCGCAGTGCCTTCAAAATATTTTTGTTGATCCCGCAACATGTTAATTTTCACATTTTAATTATAAATGTTGGTTAAAATTGTCAAGTTGCTGATTACCACTGAGAGGTCGGTCAATGTTGCGCAATAACTGATAACTAGCAAAAGTCTCTGATTTACCTGTTCCAGCCTTATCAGACCATGTAATCATGTCATAGCGTAAATGATCATCAATAAGATAGATATTTTTAGTAAAAAAATAAAAGTTTTTAAAAACTTCAGTGCAAAAATTGAAGAAATAGATCGCAAATACATTGTATTTACGCATCGTCTGTGTGCGATACTTTGCCATTTAAGTAACGATTTTTTTCATTGGTTGAGAAGAAAAATCTATTTAAACACGACCAATGAACATGATGAACACACGTGATAAATTTGAATACACATTACTAAAGAAATTTACGATGAAATTAATGAATGAGAGTATTTGTACGTCAAAAAAGTAAAAATAAACTTTTATTAAAGATAACGAGGAGTAATTTATTTTATTAGAAAGTGAAAAATTGTTGCTTGCAAGTAAAATTCGTCTGTCAGCTGTCACGTTTTAGATATAAAATAATTTTTTAACATCGATCGTTAATATGTCCATCGAGAAATATATGTACGGAATCGCTGCAGCATTTGTATAATGTCACTAGTAAAGAATTTCACTGGTTTTAACTTTGACGAATTTGTCAAGTTTCATTTATATCTACCTGCCAAAGAAACGTTTTGACAATTATACACACGGAAGCGTAATGTCAAACTACGGACACTGGTCATCTGGTTCATTACATTTTTTTTGTTTTAAAAAGTTGTATACCAAACATCTTAAACATAATCAATTTTAATGCTGAATCAACATGTTCTTTGCAAAGAAAAAATGGGTTAAGCGAAAGGCAGATGATGTTTTCAACCCTAACGAGGATAAAGACTGAGGAACAGGCTGTCCAACAAAATGTTACTATATCTCTAGAAGGAACAGAGAGTAAAGAAATAAATATTTCTGAAGCTGTTCAGCATTGGAAGGCCCAGAAGAACATGAGGATTTTTCTTGAACTATATATACATTTTGACTTATTTAATTGACTGTGATATAAATGCTGTTTGTGTTTAAAATGAATTTATTTCATATATATATTCTTATTCTTTATCATGTTTATTAATACTGTGCATTACTGCATGTAATGATTTATGACCGATTGCTTCAGTTCACAATAGTTCACTCTAAAATAGAGTTACGCGCCCTTCAAATTTTGGGCCTTAAAAAATTTCTGGGGAGAACACTGTTAGAGACTGGAATATAATCGACTATTACCAACTTTTGACCCTGAGTATGCAATTACCTGAATTGAGGTATAAATATAATCCAGCAATTGATGGTTATTCCTGACCTGTTTAAAGTAATTAACCCCATCCCTGCTTGTAGCAATTTTTGTCTTTTAGTAAGTTAAGCATCCTGGACTTTATATAACATGTGGGTGATAAATTGATCTTCATTAATGAGCATCTATCAGATCACCTTATTTTGGCGATTACAATACTGGTATAAAATTTTATTCCTGTATTGTACCAGTACTATTGTTTTTTTTTTTAGATTTTGTATTGATAATCATGGAAGTATTGTGTTAAGATACACTCCGATACAAGATGCCAGGACTTTTCTACATATATTAGAAATAAATAAACAAAACAGAATCTTCAGTAATTAGTTTATTCTAAAAAATTGTAAAATCATTCATAATTGTTTCTAAATAAA
Organism: Mytilus coruscus; assembly: GCA_017311375.1. Classification (NCBI taxonomy): domain Eukaryota; kingdom Metazoa; phylum Mollusca; class Bivalvia; order Mytilida; family Mytilidae; genus Mytilus; species Mytilus coruscus. The sequence goes on along the minus strand of CM029601.1, from coordinate 6,389,504 downwards.
AAAAATTTTAATAATCAAATTTAAAGAAAAGTTACAAATGAGAATCGCATGAAGAATGATAAATAATGCATTGGTTTGAGGAATTTGAATCAATTAATTTTATGGTTGCATCACGTGAACCAACACCTTCTAACGGTACAGGCTGGTAGAAAGTAATCAGGATGGATACTCGGAGGTATGCTGCGGTTGTCTTAAAACCTCAGGAAAATAATGCTACAGAAAGACAACATCATAGATTACTGCAAGGAAAATCTTTATTATGGTCTACATGTTTCGCCACTTACTGTGGCGTCTTCAGGACAATTTAAACCTAGAAAACAAATACTGAAGTACATAAAATGCGGTGCATATGGGGTTCACTTGATGCAACCTTAATTATTTTTTTGTGAACCCCTGCATCTAGACGATCCACCTTTGCCAAACCAGCGTTGTATTTGACAACCACACCGCAATGACAATATCGACCCCTTCGGAGATTGCCGAATTATTCTAGAAAGTCAACAAATGAACTACTACCACTCTAGATCAAAAGAAGACCACCGCAAAACGTATGGAACCGCAGAACCGCACGATTATTGTTGAAATAAACTTGCAACATGGATAGTGTAATAAATTCACCACAACTTCCACCATGCCCTACATGTGCGACTACCATACATCTTACAACATTCCCGACGCAATTGGAAGTAGTACCTCTTTCCGAGTGAAGCCTTTTGGAATGGTACGGAATGTCATGTGAGGTGTTGTCCATTTTGGAAAAGAAACTGACATTTCATTATTAACTTTTACTTTCACTTTCATTTTAACATTGTCAAATCACTTATTGTGACGTTACGTCTTGTTAACCTTTGTAACCCCATATGCACCTCATTTTATGCACTTCAGTATTTGTTTTCTATGTTTAAATTGTCCTGAAGACGCCACCGTAAGTGGCGAAACATGCAGACCAATTAATTTTATATTTAATAGAACGAAAACATATTGTCCTGTATAAATTAAACTGACATCATGTACAAAAGCAGCAGAAAATCATCTCTTTTAATAACAAAATTACCACTTTCTATTTAATTAATTTTAAGTACTTGTTTGATTAATTGGATCTATATATCAATTATGAAAGTTGGGTCATTTCCTTTGATCTTAAATAAAATTAATCTTGCTAACAATTATTTATCTATGTTAATGATTTGGTTTATATTCTCACTTATTTTATTACTCACTAAATCGGTTTGTATTCATTGTACATGTAGCCATACATTCATTGTATGTATCCATGAATAAATATACTATGTGGAAATGTGGTACATCTTCTGGTAAATCTAGACAAAAAAATCTTCAGTACTTCCCTAACAAGAGTGCACACGCTGAAATGTCTCGCCTTCTTTACTAATCATTGATATTCTGTTGATAGTCCTAAATATAAAGCTTTATTACACTGTCACGTAAACTTAACATTAACCAATTATAAAATGCTCCCAGGGCACAGCTTGATACGACCGCAGAGGTCGAACCCTGAACAGTTGGGGCAAGTATGGACACAACATTCAAGCTTGATACAGCTCTGAATTTGGATTGTGATTGACTATTTGACACTGCATAGGTTTCTGACACAGAATGAATGTGGTCTAAGAACTTAAAAATTTTAAATTGGACATTCACCTATTATGGTCCAATATCCAAAATCTAAATACATGGTTAGATTCAGCATATCAAAGAACCCTAAGAGTTCAATTTTGATGAAATCAAACAAAGTTTAATTTTGGACCCTTTTGACCTCAATGTGGACAAAGTTGATAACGGGCCCAAAATCAAAAATCTAAATACATGGTTAGATTCAGCATATCAAAGAACCCCATATATTCAATTTTGTTGAAATCAAACAAAGTTTAATTTTGGACCCTTTTGACCTCAATGTGGACAAAGTTGATAACGGGCCCAAAATTCAAAAATCTAAATACATGGTTAGATTCAGCATATCAAAGAACCCCATATATTCAATTTTGTTGAAATCAAACAAAGTTTAATTTTGGACCCGATTTGGACCAACTTGAAAACTGGGCCCATAATCAAAATTTAAAGACATGTTTAGACTCAGCATATCAAAGAACCCTAAGAATTCAATTTTATTAAAATCAAACTAAGTTTAATTTTGGACCCTTTGGACCTTAATGTATACCAATTTGAAAACGGGACCAAAAATTAAGAATCTAAATACATGGTTAGATTCAGCATATCAAAGAACCCCATATATTCAATTTTGTTGAAATCAAACAAAGTTTATTTTGGACCCCAATTTGGACCAACTTGAAAACTGGGCCCATAATCAAAATTTAAAGACATGTTTAGACTCAGCATATCAAAGAACCCTAAGAATTCAATTTTATTAAAATCAAACTAAGTTTAATTTTGGACCCTTTGGACCTTAATGTATACCAATTTGAAAACAGGACCAAAAATTAAGAATCTAAATACACCGTTAGATTCAGCATATGAAAGAACCCCATATATTCAATTTTGTTGAAATCAAACAAAGTTTAATTCTGGACCCTTTTGACCTCAATGTGGACAAAGTTGATAATGGGGCCCAAAATCAAAAATCTAAATACATGGTTAGATTCAGCATATCAAAGAACCCAATATATTCAATTTTGTTGAAATCAAACAAAGTTTAATTTTGGACCCGATTTGGACCAACTTGAAAACTGGGCCCATAATCAAAAATCTAAATACATGATTAGATTCAGCATATCAAAGAACCCTAAGAATTCAATTTTTGTTAAAATCAAACTAAGTTTCATTTTGGACCCTTTGGACCTTAATGTAGACCAATTTGAAAACAGGACCAAAATTAAGAATCTAAATACAAGGTTAGATTCGCATATCAAAGAACCCCAATAATTCAATTTTGATGAAATCAAACAAAGTTTAATTTTGGACCCTTTGGACCTCAATGTGGACCAATTTAAAACGGGCCCAAAATCCAAAAACTTAATACACGGTTAGATTCAGCATATTAAAGAACCCCAAGAATTCAAGAATAAAACCCCATTGAAATTGGTCAAGAAATAAGCAATTTATACAAAGAATCTTCTTTTGCACAATACTGTGCAATTAAATATTTCTTGCAATTGTGCAATACTGTGCAATTGAATATTTCTTGCTATTGTGCAATACTGTACAATTGACAATTTCTTCCTATTGTGCAATATTGTGCTATTGGATATTTCTTGCTATTGCGCAATACTGTGCAATTGAAGATTTCTTGCTATTGCGCAATACTGTGCAATTGAAAATTTCTTGCTATTGCACAATACTTATTATATAATAATTTACATATCCTGTTTGGTGTGTATCTCCTGCCATATCATTATTATTTGCTTTTAAATATAAATCAGAAATAAACAACTTAAAATGGAAAAAGAAAAAAAAAGGAAAAAGGAAGAAAAGGGAAAACCCCCAATTTTGAACCTCCTTATGATTCATCACCCCAAACTCAATCCCAGCCTTCAATGAGGTATGGTACCTTGCAGTACAATTTCAGAGAGATCCATACACTTAAACACAAGTTATTGTCTGAAACTAGAAAATGCTTATTTTGACCCTTTTGGCCCCTAATTCCTAAACGTTTAGGGCAATTACCCCAAACTCAATTCCAGCTTTCCTTTGTGATATGGAACCTTGTAGTACAATTTCAGAAAGATCCATACACTTACACACAAGTTATTGTCATGAAACTAGAAAATGCTTATTTTTGCCCTTTTTGGCCCTAATTCCTAAAATTTTGAGGCAATTACCCCAAAATCAATCCCAGCATTCCCTTTGTGATATGGAACCTTGTGGTACAATGTCAGAGATCCATACACTAACACACAAGTTATGTCTGGAAGTTACAAAATGCTTATTTTGGGCCCTTTTGGCCCCTAATTCCTTAACTGTTGGTACCATAACCCCAAAATCAATCCCAACTTTCCTTTTGTGATATTGAACCTTATGGTAAAATTTCATAGAGATCAATTCACTTAAACTAAAGTTAGAGTGCGAAAACCAATGCGTCTTCGGACGACGACGACGACGACGCCAACGTCATACCAATATCGACCACAAAAATTTTTTGCGGTCGTATAAAAATAAACATTGACCAATGAACCATGAAAATGAGGTAAGGGCAGATGAACCATGCCAGGCAGACATGTACAGCTAACAATTCTTCCATACACCAAATAAAGTTGACCTGTTGCTTATAATTTTAAGAAAAACAGACCAAAACACAATAAAATGCTCCGCAGGGCGCAGCTTGATACGACCGCAGAGGTCGAACCCTGAATAGTTGGGGCAAGTATGGACACAACATTCAAGCTTGATACAGCTCTGAATTTGGATTGTGATTAAATATTTGACACAGCATAGGTTTCTGACACAGAATGAATGTGGTCTAAGAACTTAAAAATTTTAAATTGGACATTCACCTATTATGGGGCCCCAAAAAAAAAAGTCTGTGTTTCCGGTAACCCGACCGACCCTGTTTTTTAGCCCCCGACCCTAATTTTTTTATTGGATCTTCAAAAAAAAAAAAAAAAAATTGGTATCAACCGACCCTGTTTTTGACACAGTCTTCTGTTAATCGACATATTTATTTATCTAACTTGCTTCTTCTGGCACAGAAAGCCAGTAAAACGTTTTATTTATGTCAAAAGGTATTCCAAATAGGTTAAAATCAAAGAAATTTGCACAGCAGGTGCTTCAAAAACATTGCAAATGGCCGCACTTCCGGTATTTGAAACTAATTACGGACCCGGACTTGGAAAAACCATGATAATTTTCCGGATTTCGTTTACAATGTCAAAAAAAAAAAAAAAAATCCGACCTACCGACCCTATTTTTCAAAATGATGTTACCGGAAACACAGATTTTTTTTTTAGGCCTGGTCCAATATCCAAAATCTAAATACATGGTTAGATTCAGCATATCAAAGAACCCCAAGAGTTCAATTTTTGATGAAATCAAACAAAGTTTAATTTTGGACCCTTTTGACCTCAATGTGGACAAAGTTGATAACGGGGCCCAAAAATCAAAAATCTAAATACATGGTTAGATTCAGCATATCAAAGAACCCCATATATTCAATTTTGTTGAAATCAAACAAAAGTTTAATTTTGGACCCGATTTGGACCAACTTGAAAATTGGGCCCATAATCAAAAATCTAAATACATGTTTAGATTCAGCATATCAAAGAACCCTATGAATTCAATTTTGTTAAAATCAACTAAGTTTAATTTTGGACCCTTTGGACCTTAATGTAGACCAATTTGAAAATGGGACCAAAATTAAGAATCTAAATACACGGTTAGATTTGGCATATCAAAGAACCCCAATAATTCAATTTTGATGAAATCAAACAAAGTTTAATTTTGGACCCTTTTGACCTCAATGTGGACAAAGTTGATAACGGGCCCAAAAATCTAAATACATGGTTAGATTCAGCATATCAAAGAAACCCATATATTCAATTTTGTTGAAATCAAACAAAGTTTAATTTTGGACCCCGATTTGGACCAACTTGAAAACTGGGCCCATAATCAAAAATCTAAATACATGTTTAGATTCAGTATATCAAAGAACCCTAAGAATTCAATTTTGTTAAAATCAAACTAAGCTTAATTTTGGACCCTTTGGACCTTAATGTAGACCAATTTGAAAACAGGACCAAAAATTAAGAATCTAAATACACGGTTAGATTCGGCATATCAAAGAACCCCAATAATTCAATTTTGATGAAATCAAACAAAGTTTAATTTTGGACCCTTTGGACCTCAATGTGGACCAATTTAAAACGGGGCCCAAAATCCAAAAACTTAATACACGATTAGATTCAGCATATTAAAGAACCCCAAGAGTTCAAGAATAAAACCCCATTGAAATTGGTCAAGAAATAAGCAATTTATACAAAGTATCTTCTTTTGCACAATACTGTGCAATTGAATATTCTTGCAATTGGGTCAAGATGCGTATTAGTTTCTCCATAGGCGGTAATGGTAACGTTTTCTTCTGTTGCTCAGTCCATATCGTTAACTTGGATATGTATGATGGCTCGTTTGAAGCTGAGACATTTTCACATATGTGGTTAAATTTTCGAGTGCAGTGAGATTACTTTTTCCAGAATTAGCAAACCCGAGTATCCTTTTGTGATGCGGCTCCTCGTGGTAAAAATCCCAATTTTAACACAATAAGTTCTTTGAAAGTTTAATACTTTGAACACATTTAATAGCTCCATAGTTTTACACATTTATTCTGTGTTCCCTTCTTTCTAAATTAACACAAATGGTTCAGCTCAGTCATTTGTTTATCATAGAAATGTGTCAACTATCACTACACAGAGATTTTTTGTTTACACGTGACTTTTGAGTTCCTCATTTCAAGGCGCATTAGGGATATTGTCCCATATTGAAATCCATATGTCTGATTTTTCCAAATATTTTTATGTGATCTTCATCGGTATGACATTCTGAATAAATCTGTGCATTTTTGTCCATTTCTGAAAAAAAATAAAGTTGTTTAGGCACTATAAGGCAATGACACTTTTATCCCTATATTCATTTATTTTGAAAACAATGTGTATGTATAATTAATTTCTTCCAGTATACCTTCACTAGTCAAAACAAGGACAAAACTTCTGATGATAACCTTAAATTACAATACACAGACCCTGTTAAAGCATTCTATAAAATTTTCTTGTGCCTAAAAGTGCATTTTGATAGAGAAATTATGCAAAAATGTAGATTTTATAAAAAAAAACAACACCAAAATAATTATTCTTACTAGTGGAAATCTGGTATCTAATACTGTGGAAACCACTCTAAACTACTGGGAAAGTCATTCTTATCATATAATTAGAGTGCAATGAAGTGCAAATTTTCAAAACTTGTCCTTTCACATAATTCTATTTGAGAAAAAAGGTTTTTTTACATGGATTTCAGTGAAAACCTTTTATCAGTGAGAAATCCACATGAGGTATTAAAGGAAACATTGTGACATCACATGTATTATGGCGTCATTAAATAACGACAGATCAAAATAGTGCTAAATATAGTTTGCAGTGTTACATGAGAAACAGTTGCCGCAAGATTTAACTCGAAATATTGAGTCGAAAAGATTAGTAACTAAGCATTTTCATTTAATATCAAGACCATAGCAACAGTTTTCATATCAGCATATTTTTAACATACCGACTGTAATTTCGATTGCATAAATACCATAAATAAACAATTTAGAGCTTGCCTAATAAAACAAAATGCTTACCAGTTATTCAGGACTTTTTAAAACCTCTAGTTTGCCATCTCATGTTAAAAGTAATGATATGTCTGGAACTGAAATAAGACAAAAAATTTACTCAGGCTGTGTTATCATTTAATTTAAATACATAAGTATTATTGAGAGAAAAATCTAATTCTTGAAAGTTTTATCACAAAGAAAGAAAAACGCTTCTCCCTTGTGGCTAAGCCACCTTCATTTAAACCTTTTATATTAGAAGCAATGAGTAGTAGCTAACTAGCTTAATAGTTGAATAGGTGCAGCAATATTGTTTTCAAAAAGATTTGACCCTCCCCCTTTTTCACTGAGAAATGACAATATCTTGTGTTTTGCTCGTGCATTAAAAATAATAATTCATGATTTTATTAATACATGTACATGTTTTTCTGTTTATTTGCATATGATATCTACTGACCAGGGTCAAATCATAGGATAAAAGCACATGTGATGATGTATCTCACTTTACTCGTATGAAGTGTGTTATCTCCCTTGATTATCAGTTATTCCTGTAGACCAGAGTGATAATTACATAACAAAGACTATATTGTGTCATGTTTACTTACAATTTAATAATATTAAGTTATTTCTTGCCTTTTCAATTAAATAAACAATTCCTTTCGGATGTCTCGGAGGTAAACAAAGTTATGATTGTGCCTAAAAAGTGTTCAGCCCTGTGCCAGTAATGCATTTTAACAGCGAAAATTTCATTGAGTTTTGCTGATCTTTATCAATAATATTTATCTTAAACCATTTCTGATAACTAGGTATAAATAAAAAACTACTAACCATCATTTTCACAATTTTCTGTGGTGTACAAGGTGAAATTATCTTAAGATATCTCTGGAATTATTTTTAGAAGATGGGTCAAGATGCGTATTAGTTTCTCCATAGGCGGTAATGGTAACGTTTTCTTCTGTTGCTCAGTCCATATCGTTAACTTGGATATGTATGATGGCTCGTTTCAAGCTGAGACATTTTCACATATGTGGTTAAATTTTGGGTACAGTGAGATTACTTTTTCCGTAAATTAGCAAACCCGAGTATCCTTTTGTGATGCGGCTCCTCGTGGTAAAAATCCCAATTTTAACACAATAAGTTCTTTGAAAGTTTAATACTTTGAACACATTTAATAGCTCCATAGTTTTACACATTTATTCTGTGTTCCCCTTCTTTCTAAATTAACACAAATGGTTCAGCTCAGTCATTTGTTTATCATAGAAATGTGTCAACTATCACTACACAGAGATTTTTGTTTACGTGACTTTTGAGTTCCTCATTTCAAGGCGCATTAGGGATATTGTCCCAATTGCGCAATACTGTGCAATTGAATATTTCTTGCTATTGCGCAATACTGTACAATTGACAATTTCTTGCTATTGCGCAATATTGTGCTATTGAATATTTCTTGCTATTGCGCAATACTGTGCAATTGAAAATTTCTTGCTATTGCACAATACTTATTATATAATAATTTACACATCCTGTTAGGTGTGTATCTCCTGCCATATCATTATTATTTGCTTTTAAATATAAATCAGAAATAACCAACTTAAAATGGAAAATTTTAAAGAAAAAAAAGGAAAAAAAAGAAAAAATCCCCACCCCCCCCAAATTTTTTGAACCCCCTTATGATTCATCACCCTCAAACTCACTCCCAGCCTTCCCTTTGAGGTATGGTACCTTGCAGTACAATTTCAGAGAGATCCATACACTTGAACACAAGTTATTGTCTGGAAACTAGAAAAATGCTTATTTTTGGCCCCTAATTCCTAAACGTTTCAGGCAATTACCCCAAACTCAATTCCAGCTTTCCTTTGTGATATGGAACCTTGTAGTACAATTTCAGAAAGATCCATACACTTACACACAAGTTATTGTCATGAAACTAGAAAATGCTTGTTTTTGCCCTTTTTGGCCCCTAATTCCTAAACGTTTCAGGCAATTACCCCAAACTCAATTCCAGCTTTCCTTTGTGATATGGAACCTTGTAGTACAATTTCAGAAAGATCCATACACTTACACACAAGTTATTGTCATGAAACTAGAAAAATGCTTGTTTTTTGCCCCTTTTTTGGCCCCTAATGCCTAAAATTTTGAGGCAATTACCCCCAAAATCAATCCCAGCATTCCCTTTGTGATATGGAACCATGTGGTACAATGTCAGAGAGATCCATACACTAACACACAAGTTATGTCTGGAAGTTACAAAAATGCTTATTTTTGGCCCCTAATTCCTTAACTGTTGGTACCATAACCCCCATAATCAATCCCAACCTTCCTTTTGTGATATTGAACCTTATGGTAAAATTTCATAGAGATCCATTCACTTAAACTAAAGTTAGAGTGCGAAAACCAATGCGTCTTCGGACGACGACGACGACGCCAACGCCAACGTCATACCAATATACGACCACAAAAATTTTTTGCGGTCGTATAAAAACTTAACACTGTTCAATGAACCGTGAAAATGAGGTCAAGGTCAAATAAAACCTGCGCGACTGACATATAGATCATAAAATATTTCCATACACCAAATATAGTTGACCTATGGCATATAGTATTAGAAAAAAAAGACCAAAACTCAAAAACTTAACTTTGACCACTGAACCATGAAAATGAGGTCAAGGTCAGATGACACCTGCCAACTAGAATGTACACCTTACAATCATTCCATACACCAAATATAGTGACGTATTGCATACAGGATAAGAAAAACAAACCAAAATGCAAAAACTCAACACTGATCAATGAACCGTGAAAATGAGGTCAAGGTCAAATAAAACAGAGTTCGCGAAAACTTGTTTTGACCCGTCGGTCATGGGACCGACAAAGCAAGATTATTTGTCAGTCCTACACAATTTTAGCCAGTCCTAAAAATCTGTCAATTTTATTCTGAAATAAAAATAATAACATATTTTATCGAAAATAACTTTATTATTATTAGTTTTATTTTTCACAGCCACGGACAAATAAACAATGAATGACCAGTTCTTTTCTTCTGACTGTTCTTATTTAAAGTAATCTTCACTATCCATTTCATCATCTGAATCACTTTCTCAGTATTTGTTATCTCCATCGAAGGGTTCAATCGCCGATTGTTTGCCTGGGATGGCTACATAAACAAATTTAGCAGGCCACGTGTAGATCTGTGCTTTGGTTTCCGTAGGTTTCCGTTTGTTTATAATGGGAAACCAGTACCGGAAATTAGTAGCAGGTACATCTGATGACCGACGTAAACGCGTATTGGAATTAGTTGCGGTACAACTAATTACCTATAAAAAAGGCACTGCAACGGCCGTTTTTACATCGGTCATCAGGACCGGCACTAGCTTTCAAAATACTGGTCCGAGCCTTATTTTGACCGACAGGACCGACCATTTTCGCGAACTCTGATAAAAACTGCGCGACTGACATATAGATCATAAATTTTTCCATACACCAAATATAGTTGACCTATAGCATATAATATTAGAAAAAAAGACCAAAACTCAAAAACTTAACTTTGACCACTGAACCATGAAAATGAGGTCAAGGTCAGATGACACCTGCCAACTAGACATGAACACCTTACAATCATTCCATACACCAAATATAGTAGACGTATTGCATACAGGATAAGAAAAAAAGACCAAAACGCAAAAACTTAACACTGATCAATGAACCGTGAAAATGAGGTCAAGGTCAAATAAAACCTGCATGACTGACATATAGATCATAAAATATTTCCATACACCAAATATAGTTGACCTATTGCATATAGTATTAGAAAAAAAGACCAAAACTCAAAAACTTAACTATAACCACTGAGCAATGAAAATGAGGTCAAGGTCAGATGACACCTGCCAGTTGGACATGTACACCTTACAGTCCTTCCATACACCGAATATACTAGACCTAATGCTTATAGTATCCAAGATATGGACTTGACCACCAAAACTTAACCTTGTTCACTGATCCATGAAATGAGGTCGAGGTCAAGTGAAAACTGTCTGACAGGCATGAGGACCTTGCAAGGTACGCACATACCAAATATAGTTACCCTATTACTTATAATAAGAGAGAATATACATTACAAAAAATCTTAACTTTTTTTTCAAGTAGTCACTGAACCATGAAAATGAGGTCAAGGACATTGGACATGTGACTGATGGAAACTTCTTAACATGAGGCATTTATATACAAAGTATGAAGCATCCAGGTCTTCCACCTTCTAAAATATAAAAGCTTTTAAGAAGTTAGCTAACACCGCCGCCGCCGGATCACTATCTCTATGTCGAGCTTTCTGCGACAAAAGTCGCAGGCTCGACAAAAACCTTACTGATACACAATTATTTATGCTTTATAAATTATCAGCATATAACATAATTAAATAGATCATTACTTCTAACAATAATGGTATACACTCATATTCCAGTATTGAAGCATTTTCAGAAAAAAAAAAACAATACTTGATAATCCCAAATTTCTGACGTGATTGTCAAAGAAAATTCTTCTGTATTTAAAACGATGGTGTATAAAAATTTAAAATTTAAAAACAGATGTCAACAATTGTAAAAAAATAAGCGTCAGCATTAAATTTCATCCCCATGTTTAATACCTTTCTTTACTGTAACAGTACTATTATTTTAAAACAAATATATAATACATATATACTGTAGCTAATACTTCAAAGAGTACCAATTTTACAAATTTGAGAACACGTGGTCGTCGTGCAAGACAATCAACATATCAATCGTGCTAAAGACTTTTGTGTTGTATATTCCTGAATCATGACAAGTGATTAGACGATTAGAAATATTATCTGACAACTAAGTTAACGTATATGTGATCACCTATTTTCTCTTAAAGTCTATATCAAGTTGGCTTCCAAATATTCTTCAGGGAACTCGCACCTTGCAGCCCCGATGAACACTACCGGAAATGGTGCTGATGACACATTCTCGCGAGATATCGTGCTAATTCTCATTGAAAAATAGTACGCTTAGCAACAATCGACGCATTGTGTTTATACGCAATTAACTTTTTTCCAAGCAAATTAAAATGACTGTGTCCTGAAATCGTCAGATATCGTTTGAAGTATTTACTAAAATGATTTAACAAATTATATTGGGCAATTTTTGGAAGAAAAAATATTATTTATGTACTACATTTTTGTGAAGCTACTTCCGAAAAACTGTAGTGTGGTTCAAAGGAAAAGTAAAAAAAATGCTGTATACTAAGACTACAGAAATATCTTTAGATCTATGATTAGGGGAAAGAGCGATATGGCTACTGCAGAGCCTTCAAGATCACTGCTGCCTGCAATAACCCCAAGAATTGCAACAGCTCCTCTTGGAACAAGCAGATTACAAACAGTTCCAAAACGGTATGAGGAAACCAAACCAGTTGTCATTCAGGGCCATGCACATCGCATGATTATAGGTAAATATACCAGCGTTAAGGCAATTACAAATGTAATTGTAATAACATGTAATTCTTTAAAAATGTAGTTGTAATAACATGTAATTAATTAAAAATGTAATTGTAATAACATGTATTTAATTAAAAATGTAATTGTAATAACATGTAACTAATTAAAAATGTAATTGTATTATTAAACATGTATTTAATTAAAAAAAGAATTAAAGTAATTTAAAGTGTAATTGAACATAATTTCTATTACTCAAACAAATTAATTGCATGAACGTTGGAGATCGTTTGGCCTTTTGTGGGTCATAACCATTTCAGTATACATGTAGCTTACAATCAATTTTTGTCTTGGGATTTTTTTTTTTTTGTATAAAGAGCCCCTGTAATTTAGAGAAAGAAGAAAATAGAACTTTTTTTTACTTTAGGGGTCCCTATACATATACCTTAGGTTAGGTTAGGGTATGTTCATGGTTAGGGTTCGGGTAAGGTTTAAGCTTAAGGATAGTTAAGGCCACAATTAAAAATATTTCAGTTTGCCCAAACCCGACCCATGATGACTGGGTGTGGGTAGGTAGGTAGGCAAATTCTTTTTTTTTCATCAAACCTTTGTAGAAACAATCAAAAGCAATGAATTTAAGACCTCTATAAATTAGTCTACTATAAAGAATTAAATCACTCAACAATAAACTGAACTTTATTTATAATGTTACAACGACTTCATCGGTTTTCCGCATGTCCATCTCATCAGGATTGGCAACCTCATCAAAAACATCATTCCAGGTATTCCAATTGTTAAAGCAATAAAGCCTATCAGAAGATAAAAACCGAGAACATCGAATATCGATTAACTGCATTTCTTACGCGCTTTCTTTTAATCTTATTCACAGTTACTTTCAAACGCAAAGACAACAAACATTATGTTTTATACGATGACGGAGCGGACACAAAAAAAATCCGAAAAAAAATTCTTCAAAAAAACGGCAAAAAAAGAATTTGAGTCTGCGGGTTTTTTTTTGGGTCAGTCGCATTTGGGCAAACATACAATATTTTTATTTTGGCCTAAGTCAGGCTCTTTATGGGATGGAACACCCAAAGTAAAAGAAGGTGACATTTTTGATGCGAGAACAACAATTTCGCTTGGAAGTTTAAATTATTTCTTCTTTCCTGATACACTTGCCTCGGTGGCCAAGTGGTCCAAGTAGTGGAACAACTGTATCACTAGCCTGTCAACACCGAGGTTGTGAGTTCAAATCCCGCATGTGGCAGGTTCGCTCGACTCCAATCTTAATTGACCAGGATTGCAAGTTTTCCTACCAAAGGTCGTGGTTCTCTCTGGGCACTTCGGCTTCTTCCACCAATACAAACTAACCTCCATGAAATAGCACAATAGTGCTCAAAGTGGTGTTAAACACCAATCTATCAATCTTTCCTGATGCACTCACACATTTATGTAAACTGTATTTTTGAAATTTCATGAAGTTTGTTATTGGCACATGTTCTTCCAATTTCATTGAATGTGAATAATCATTATATGTAAGAAAATTAGGAATTGTAGGCTTTTTTGCTTCTTAATTGTGATGAATAAATGTAAAACCTGTACTTAGTAAGGGATATTTAATCTTTATTTACATCTCAAAACAAAGATTTCCTATAATTGAGTAACAACTGCCCAGAGGCTCATTTATCAGCTTGACAGGATTTTAAATTATTTAAATTATTTTAAAAATGAATTTGAAAAAAAAAAAATTAAAGAAGTTTTTTAATGGAACAGTAAAATAGGAACTGTCAGTATGAGAATATCAATAACTTCAAAATGAGTAACTAAAAAACTTTAATCAACTTTTTATCCAAATATCTATAAACAAATTCCTTAGTATATGTATAAGGAATTTAGATTGTGAATATAAATATGAAGGTGTGGTATGAGTGCCAATGAGACAACTCTCCATCCAAGTCACAATGTATTAAAAGTTAACAATTATAGGTCAAAGTATGGCCTTCAACACAGAGCCTTGGCTCACACCGAATGGCAAGCTATAAAGGGCCCCAAAATGACTAGTGTAAAACAATTCTAACAGGATATTCAACAGTCTAATCTATATAAAAAACCATGTTTTTAAATATTTTTAATTTTAACTACCAAACAAAATGATAATGAGCATGAAGTTATTATTGTTACATATCTTTTACATGTAGCTGTAAATTTGGTTTACAAACTTTTGAAACCTGTCATCTTTACTTATGTCCTTAAGTTCGTTTATATAATGTGGGTTAAAATATTCTGATAAAAATTCAAAACGTGGGGATGTTGTTAAACTTCTCAACCAGAGGATAAAACTTCAATGTTTGTGATGGATATACTGTGAAAGTACTTTTATTTGTGGGGTACCAACTGTCATGGATTTCGTTGATGGCCTTATCCAGGAATTTAAGTGTCCAACAAAATATAACAACTGTTGTCCAAATCAAGACATGGAAAGATCCCCATGTGGTTCTTAAGTGTTTCTCGTTTTTTATATACATGTAGATTAGACTGTTAGTTTTCCTGTTTGAATTGTTTTACACTAGTCATTTTGGGGCCCTTTATAGCTTGCTGTTCAGTGTGAGCCAAGGCTCCGTGTTGAAGGCCGTACTTTGACCTATAATTGTTTACTTTTTACACACTGTGACTTGGACGTAGAGTTGTCTCATACCACATCTTCTTATTTCTATATATACTAGAGAATACATTGAATATCAGCAAACAGGCTATGAACTATAACTAATGTTCACCGACAATTCAAATGAATCCAACTTCATTTTTAAAAATGGGTATCACAAACACTACTTTGCGGATCTGCTCTGCGCGGAAGATAAAATCAATACACATCAACACGAGGCAGCAGTTTCTACGTTTAATTCCTTGAAAATTAAGAGGGCCTGATATTTATTTCGAGGTGTGTGTTGGTTTTTTTTTAACATTTATTCATGAAATTAAAGAATTTTTATTGTTAAGAATATCGTAATCTTTTCAATCGTTAATCCGTTGATCATTTGATCTCAGGTTAATTAGTGTGATCACTTCTGAACACACCTGTGCAAAAATTAAAATGTTTACTTTGCAATTTCCTTGAATCGAGACAATTTGTATGCATAGATGAATCAGCTTATTTCCCAAACCAAATATTTATGCCCCCGCCGTAGCAGAGGGGGCATTAAGTTTTACCCTTGTCTGTCTGTACGTACGCGTGGTGGCGTCACTTTAACAGTTCTAGAGTTATGCCCCTTTATAAATGGAAAAATTGCAAAATTTTTATGTTCTTCTAAATATCAAGTAATTTTTAAAATTGGAGTTATCTTCCTTTGTCCATAATTATAGTTGAATCAACTACAATCAATGCTTGATTTGTTCATTGTTGAAGACCCTACATCAACTGTCAAGATGAAGAACAGGAATAAAAGCCCTGTTCATTGATAATTTTCTATGTTTTCTATGTATTGTGTGCGATTTTGTCCCATGTACATTTACTCCATATCTTTTCATTTTCTATTTATACAATGCAATGTTCAATTTTGACTTCCACTGATAAAACACAGATCAAGTTGAATTTGGTTAGTGTCACTTTAACCATTATTGAGTTATGCTCCTTTATAAATCGAAAGATTGCAAAATTTTTAGTTTCCATTCTGTAACTTAAGTTTGCCCCAACCAAACTTTATGAAACCTATACACAATATTCATTACCATAAAACTAAGATCAAGTACACATTTTTTGTTTCCATTTTCTAACTTTAGTTTGCCTCAACCAAATGTTATGAAACTTATACACAATGCTTATTACTACATAATACAGATTAAGTATGAAATTTGGTGGCAACACTTTTACCATTCTTGAGTTATGTCCCTTTATAAACATAAAAATTGCTGAATTTTTCGTTTCCGTTCTCTAACTTTAGTTTGTCTCAACCAAATGTTATAAAACTTATACACAACCGTTCCAGAGTTATGCGTGTTTACAAATAGAAAAATTGCTGAATTTTTAGTTTCTGTTCTCTACTTCAGTTAGCCTCAACCAAATGTTATGAGACTTACACACAATGCTTATTACCACAAAACTCAGATCAAGTTCAAATTTGGGTAGCATCACTTTTATCGTTCTTCAGTTATGTCCCTTTATAACTATATGCTATGCAAGCGGGGATATCATCTGTGTCCACATGTGGACACTATCCACATTTATTTATTAAAGATTTGATGAATGTTATCAGTAATGAAAGACAAACAAAGTAAGTGAAAATGAACACCTTAGTTGCAATGTCCCACAAAACTTTATGAAACAACCTAGAATTATTTTCAAAAATCTTTTTTCTGATGGCTTCAAATTCTTCAGGAGAATTTTTCCAGAAAACTAATATCCACGAATTTAAGAACCCATGAACTATTAACTTTTGCTCAAACCACGAAAATTGATACCCATGAATAAAAGTACTTTCACAGTATTATTTTTTTCTTTAGAAGAAAGTATTATTTGAAATACTGTTAATGTTTATTAAAATCTTGTTTGCTCCATCAACATGTCCATCAAATATGCAAATAGAAAGACATTGAAGCTATTTTTTATTGATTTGAAATTAGGTTGTTAAGTGCTGAAGGAATTTAACTTTGGATTAAAAAAAAATTTAAATAAAAAATCAGCATAAAAACATAAAAAATGGCCTAAGAACCTGAAGTCATGTGTTATAGAAAAGCCACCAGACCATTTGCCCATATTCATGACGTCCTAAATATGAGGCAGGTGCTACATTTGTACCTGATGAGGGGACAAAGGTTATTGGTGCATGATTGTTTTACTTTATATCGTCAAACTTTTCTGTTTTAATATAAATTTGCGGGAAATTGTATACTCCCGAAAGTGCTATTTGGTGTAATCAGATACTAATTAGCCACAAATCAATTGCTTAATTATGATGTTTTAGGAAAAATCCTAAAAGATTAAAACCACAAAGAAATTTTCCACCACTTTGTTGAAGCTTTTTTAGCATGGTAAATAGTACCCACAGAAGACCAAAATTGTCCTTTCTTTCATTCTTGCTATGAAAACAAATTCACTTTCTTGTTTTACAATTCGTACATTCACTCAGTGTTATTACTAATTCCAAGCTTCTTTGTTCTATATATATTACAAAATTGGTACTATACAGATTGATAATAATAATTGGCAATGTACAATGTACAATGTACAATATATATGTAGATATAAGAAGATGTGGTATGAGTGCCAATGAGACAACTCTCCATCCAAGTCAAAATTAATAAATGTAAACCATTATAGGTCAAAGTACGGTCTTCAACACGGAGCCTAGGCTCACACCAAACAGTAAGCTATAAAGGGCCCCAAAAATTACTAGTGTAAAACCATTCAAACGGGAATAATGTGTATATATTTCAAATAAACAGTCTGTTGGAAAAATTCCAATTTCTTCAGTTTCTGGATAATAAACAGAGAACCCCTTTTTCTTCAAATTGATTTAGATTTTAATGGAATGTGTTGGACCACTTAAGACAGGTTACATTTGATTTTTTTTGTTTTCACTTTTATCATGAATTTCCAGAGTTATGGTACTTGATTGGTTATTTTTTGTTTCCTAAATATAAATGGAGAACCCCTATTTCAAATTGATTGAAATTTTTTATAGACCAACAGTGAGTATTAAAGTTCCATTTTTGTTGGGTTTTTAAGCATGCCAGAGTTTGTGTACTTGATTGTTGGAAATATTAAAAATTATGTGCTCTCTGGATAATAAATGGCATGAAGTAAGAACTCCTTCATGAAATTGATTAAAAATTTAATAGAATGTGTTGGACCTCTAAACAAAAAAAAAAATTCAAAAGTTTTTATAAATTTAAAATTCAAAATTGAAATAAATACTCAGCTATACATAGATATAAGAAGATGTGGTATGAGTGCCAATGAGACAACTCTCCATCCAAGTCAAAATTATAAATGTAAACCATTATAGGTCAAAGTACGGTCTTCAACACGGAGCCTAGGCTCACACCGAACAGTAAGCTATCAAGGGCCCCAAAAATTACTAGTGTAAAACCATTCAAACGGGAAAACCAACGGTCTAATCTATATAAAAACGAGAAACAAGAAACACTTATGAACCACATCAACAAACGACAACTACTGAACATCAGATTCCTGACTTAGGACAGGTGCAAACAAATGCAGCGGGTTTAAATTACATTTATTTCCCAGTCAAATAAAAACCGATAATTTCACATGTGAAATAAACGTGGTTATTTCACTCTCTGACGTCCTATAACAATAGGCGTTGTCAAGACGTCGATAACGTCGGATCAAAACAAATTATGAATGCGTAGAAAAAAGATATAGTTCCTTACATTTTCTACATTAATTGCATTAAAAAAAGCCCTTTGCCAATGTAATTAAAAGAATAACTAATCAAAGAATTCAAATATCAAAAAATATTCAATTCGTGACTGAACAACACTGATAATTAACTCATGCGCTACGCGCATTCATGAATTAATGTGTTGTTCGGTCACTCGTTGAATATTTTTCTCTATTTGTATTCTTCGATTAGTTATTCTATAAACATTTGTTTGATATTATTAACGTTACCATGTTATAAGTTAAATTTCTTATAACTTTTCAAACTACATGTAACAACATATTAATAAGGACAATAAAAAAATATGGGTACATATCTTATCCCAATTTTGACACCCTTGAGTAGGGGATGGGGCTTAGATGATTTTAACAATTTTTTTATGTAAATATTTTGTCCAATATTTTAAGTTAACATCAATATGGCATTTTTTTCCAGATGAGTGATTGAAGCTCCTTGTAGTCTGTAGTCTAAAGTTGTATTACACAGAAAAATTCTAAATCATTACAGGTATTGGTCATGAACTGCAGAGACGTTCGATGGAAATGTCTGAGGTAGAACGGTTAAGAGGTATCCGTGAAGCAGAACAAGCTGTTTGGGAACAGGCTGAACAGATCAAAGCTGAAGCTGTACAGAAAGCTAAAGAGGAATCTAGGTTCGATCAAGAAAAAATGCTGAAAAAGGTCTCAAAAGCACAGGAAAAAGCATTAAAGGTATGACTACCTTCTATTATTCTTGGGTAGGTGTAATTGCATAAAGTTATATGCATACAATTTAAATGTCATGACTTCTAAAGAACTTCAGATAAACTGCATATCAGCACAGTCAAATTTTACAAGAAGTATTTTGAAAGATGGGTATGCAATTATACATGGTTTTAGAACAACTCCTAGAAAAAATGACACTACAATTGCTGTTCCAAGCCTTACATAGCTGATTTTGTGCATTCACCAAATAAAACTGTAACTGCATGTACATTAGTCTCCAAAATGCAGAAAAAATAAACTTGAAAAATGAATGCATGGAACAGATGGTACAAAGTTTTTGTTATTTTGAATGCAATAGGTGTTTTTCAAATGGGAGCTCTACTAAAAAAAACATAATAGATTAGACTGGAGTTCCACATACTCATTTTGGTTTGAGGGCTTACTGTGAGTAATATTACAGGGAAATAAATATGTAATCCAATAAGCTTTGACAGAGTGTAGCATACTGTATAGCAATCTTCTGAAACAAAATACATGAAGATAAAACAAAAATACTGACCCTATTCATTTCTGATATCACTAAGTGTCTTTTATAGAATCACTGTAAAATATTTGTGTTGACTTGTTTATCTCTTGTAGCTTGTAGTAGACCTGCATAAGAATTATTGCTAAATTTTAATATAGCTTTTATATTTAGCTCTCAATGGAAACAATAAATTGAAAGTAAACTAATGTTAGAATATTATTTCATTACATTACATTTTAAATACTATAAAAAAACTATACCAGTTCTTTGATTATTTAAAAAAATAATCCTCTCTTTGCTTTTATGTATCAGATGAAGCATGTTCACTCAATCATCATGTACACAGTGACTTTATTTCAAGACAGTTTATTTGACCATGTTTCAGGACAGTTTATTTGACCATATGTAAGGACAGTTTATTTGACCATGTTGACCTTGTTTGAACAGATTAATCTGACCAATAACTGATTTAAATAACTACTGGTACATGTATCATGATTTATTCTGGGTTACAAAATACATTTTTATTTGTTTCCAAAATATTTATGTATATATATATAGACGACTTAGCATAAAGCACAACTATATCAAATGAAAAATTTTTTTTTTAATTTATAGTTTTATAAATTAAAAAGTAATTAATTCCTGCAATTGTCATGAAATAAGCTTTGAAAAAAATGTTTTTTTCATTAAAAAAACCTAAGTTTTATCTTAGTTTGAAGAGAAAAAAAAAGAAAAGATGAAGTGTTTTAATTACTTGCACAATGTTGATATATCAAGAGAGAAGTCCAGAATGAATGATTACAGATATGTACTTGATCACATTTTTATGAAAGTTGACCTAGTTAGCCTTGACCAAATACGTACTTCTGCATATCAGCTTTTCTCTGTATACTGGTAATTTTCCATTACACCATTACAGGGTTATCATTAAACAATAGTAAGTCATTATACTTATACAAAAAATTATCTAATTGTTTATCTTTCTATTCCATTATTATCTCTATTATCTTATTTATTTTATTTTTATCACTGCTGTTGAAGATTTTTTTTTTTTTTACACCACAAAAGAAATGGACAGTGCTTTATAATTTCTACCAACATATGACCAAATATTTTCGGGAAATAACTTGTTATAAGTGTATACTGGGCTCTCGGTCATAAAACTTTACTCAGGACTCGGAGTACAAAATTTGTGCTCGAAACACCAAATCCAGGATTTTGATTGGTTGATTTCTGAGTCTGAGTACGAAAATCATACTCGAAAGTTTTATGACTTCAAGGCCAGGGCTCTCGGCCATAACACTTTACTCAGTACTCGGAGTACAAAATTTGTGCTCGAAACACCAAATCCATGATTTTGATTGGTTGATTTCTGAGTCTGAGTACGAAAATTGTGCTCGAAAGTTTTATGACTGCAAGGCCAGGGCTCTCGGTCATAAAACTTTACTCAGTACTCGGAGTACAAAATTTGTTCTCGAAACACCAAATCCATGATTTTGATTGGTTGATTTCTGAGTCTGAGTACGAAAATCGTGCTCGAAAGTTTTATGACCGCAAGGCCAGATCTCCATCACTCCTACTATTTTATTGTGGTTATACATGTATCTTGGAAATATCAATCAGAAAATTTGACTTTTTAGGGGGGTGTCAAATTGTCAAATTATAGAAATAAATATTTCATTTTACCCTAACTTATCTGATTATATTGCTATGGTGAATTACTATGTATAATCACATATTTATGCCACAATAGTGAGTGTCCCTAATTTCCTGATATGTTTTTGTCGAGGCTGCGACATTTATTGGTTTAAATTTTTTTTTACATGATAAATTTGTAAACCTTCATAAATTGTTATGAAACTTGGACAGAAGCTGATCTTCAAGACCATAAATAACATCTTAAGAAAAAGTTTGAATTTTTTTTAAATTCTGTATTTTACTGATAAATGAACTCGCTTTTTTTTTTAAGGAGGAGGCATTACGAGTTGAGATGGCGATGCAGAAACTAGCAATAGAACAGGTAAAACAGGAAAGACTGGAAGCTGAACAGAGACTCAAGGATGCTTTAACAGAAAAAGAGAAAGAGTTTTCAAAACGTTTAGCTGAAGCTTTGTCAGAGGCCAGGAAAGAAGAACAGACGACAGCAGCAAAGAAAGCAGCAGATGTTGAAAAGTAGGAACCAAAAAAAAAACAATCAGAAAATTATCTTAATCTTTCAAACATTTATTTTCAAGTACAAAAACAAATGTAATAATTTGTTATTTTTTTAATATCAATATCAAAGATAGATTGGAGACGAAAAATAAAATTTAGCATTAAGTGAAAGTAGACTACATGTATATAGATAAGTATGAGTTATTGTTTCTTTCTAATTATTTTTTATCAATTATAGATTTATTATTATTGTCCTTTTCCTCTTTCTGTATGTCTTAAACAAAAGTACGTCAGACCAAAATTTTCTACAGTTTACCATGGAATGGAAAAAAATTAACTTTGTATTAACTATCAAAGTCATCTGTAGGTTTTGAGAAGAAAATATTGAGATTAGATAGACCTACTTATTTGACATTATGTTTGACATATTGTTTGACATATTGTTTGACATATTGTTTGACATTGTTTTATCTGACACAAAGATTGGTCCAAACAACTTACCTTGGAATGGAAGGATAGAATTACTTTATACCATTGTTATTTTGTAAGCAATATTTGGTTGTTTTGGAACAATAAATTTTTCAGGCTTCCCAAAGCAAATAGTTGGACAAATTTTTGGAAGCAAAATAAGTGTACATTGGGATTGAGTGACAAAATGACAGGATTTCTTCTTATTATTATAGGTTGTGTTGCAAGATATATTTTTTAATTTTTTATCAGATTGATTTTTCAGGTTTCCCCCTTATGATTTCTGCATAAGAAGTTTATTGACCACATTAAGGTAGCACTATAGTCAGAATTTTCTGACTCCAACCAACATTCTTTAAAGATTAATTTCTCCAAAACTACTCACTGGATTTTTAAAGTCTTTAACTCATTTTAAAGCTGAAATATTACTCTTTCTTTATCCATAGATAAATTTATTTTTGGTATGATAAATCTCAAAATATAGCTCATTTATTGCCAAAAAAGTGGTCTTCCAACTTGGATGGAAATGGCACATTCAGGTCAAATAGTAGTAAAAATTTGTTTTCATCCCTTTAATCCACCACATACAAGCTGCAAAACCGTGTCTCAGATTTTTGATATATGCCTCCAGTAAGAAGATATATTGATTTAACTGCTGGGTGCCAAACCTCATTTCACCTTTCATCTTTGGACACCTATAAATTCATTTAGAAACAAATTATCCAAAAACTGGGACACAGTATTGTAGAAAATACTGCCTTTAATCACATATATCAAAGTCAAGTCCAAGGGGTACCCATAAAGTTTATATTTTCATTTTTCCTAACAAATCTCATGAAAATTATTCTGAGAAATTACCTAAAATGGAATTTCCCCTTAGAACCCCTATAAATGCAACATAAATACAAAATTCCACTGGGAACACCCCAGGAGTGTTCTGACACCATTACTTTATCAATGGAACCACACACTTTGTCTCTTTGATGCTCTAATGCTGTAAATTTTGCATCATGTGTGGCACTGTGCAACACTAACTTGGCATTTGGCGGAGTTTGACGTCACAGATTTGACCAATATCTGTGATGTAGTAATTAAATATAGACAAAGCTCCGCCTCTGTCCAGACAGTCTAAGATAAGAGAATAATAGGATTGACCAGCTGTGTATAATCAATATTTAACATCATTATTGTCACTAAAGAATAATTTTCATTTGTATTTTAAAAGAAATATACTATTACTGAAATTAACTAGAACATTAAAATTGTGCATCAAAAGACATGTTCATAAAAAGATCCAAGACCATCCACTTCTTGAAAAAAAAGACACTCCCACATGATTTTTGAGTTTTATGGAATTGAAAAATTTCACATAAACTTAAAATTGGTTAAAATGCCTAAAACTGTACTTAAATGTAGAAGACCAAATAGAAGAAATTTATACAGGCAGTCAGAGGCTTTCAAAGATACTTTCACACTCTTTTCCATATTTTTTTTCATTTTTTGTAGATTTCTTCCCTTTAGATTTTTTCCTTTTCATATCTTTTTCTTTTTCTCTGTTTATAAACATGTTATATAAATTACTTTTGTTGCAATACAATGAGATAAGACCACAATATTTATCTTGTGGTCAGGGAAAAACAGCTGGACACTGGTATCAGCAGATGATTGACATATTAGCCCCTCCCAAATGCCTATATATTTAGATTAATTACCATGTGCTTTTATTTACATAAGTTCATTATCAATTTACTCCTTGTTGTGATATGATAATGACTTTTGGATTTTTACAAACTGTGCAGAATAATGCTTAATTAAAAATTATGTGATAAAAAAAATATCTTCAAAAAATCATTGTTAGACTGTAGTGCTACCTTAAATAAAGTTACTACCCTTTTCAACTTAATTAGTGGGCAGGGACATACATTTACTGTGTCCAAAACAAACTGAACTCTGGTTAGTCATTCTAAAAACATTTAAAACATGTGAACATGGTGAAATGTTCCAGGGTAGCAAATTATTTTTGATAGAGTCTTTATTTATTTGAAGATTTGACATCCTTTAAAGAAAATCTTTTAAATTTTCAAAATCAAAATTTTAATTGTAAAAAAAATAGTTTTCCTATTATTCTTAGAAAAATATAATAATTTCTTACCTTAATGTTGTCCAGATTAAAACATTCAAATGCATGTAAGTCCATGATGACAAAATTTATAATCTGAGGAAAGATTATAGTTAACAGATAATGTAATCCTCTTATAACATTGCAACAATGTCCTTGTCACCGACCGATTAACTCAAGAGTAAGATAAGGCTTCATTTAATGTAGATCAGAGTAAATAAGGTAGAAATAACAGATGTGTGGATACCATTTTTCCCAAATCTGAGCTTTCCTGATGTAATTTACAAATGAATTTAAAAATAAGAAGATGTGGTATGGTCGCCAATGAGACAACTCGCCACCAGAGACCAAATGACATAGAATTTGTTTTCTTTTTCCAAAGAATACAATTTGTCTTGTACATATCAAGTTAATGTATAGTGTCTGTCTGCTACTTGATCCTCTCACAAAAAATAAGCTCCAGGAACAGATTTAACTCATACTTTACAGTGTTCCAGCTAGGATTTCAAAAGGGCAGGGAGCCAATCATGAAAAGGGCACTTTAGCACGATGATTGATATTTCAAAAAGGGCATGTCAAACATTGTCTTATGTAAACTGCAGGGGTTTCAGCTAGGAGTTTTGAGGGGGTTTAGTCACTTTTACGCTAGATGAAAATCAACCTTATTTTGGGTAACAGTATAAAGGGACCAAGGATGTATATTACTAGCTCAGTCTTGACTTCCCTAGAAAAATTTTAATGCTAGTGGGTCTAAGGCTAAGTTGCAATGCAGAGCACAGCAGCGTTTTGTAGAATTATATTTATTTCATTAGTGAAATGAATTGTGCATGTCAGTTAAAAAACTACACATAAATCTGCAATAAAGTCAGGAACAATACCTAGCATTTTCTCCAGGGGCCAACCTGGATCCCAAAACTTTTTTCCAAGTCCCCAGTAGAAATTTTAAGGCCCTACCAGGGTATTTTTACTACAGGTACATACTTATTAATAGTCTTGAATGTTCATATAAAGTCAATAATATGTTTGAAATGCCTAATATCAGAGGTCCATTACTAGACTAGTCTAGTAATGGACTTCTGCTAATATATGTAGCTTAATTCTGATTATGATGGAAATAATAAAGGAATTAATAAATCACATTGACTTTTTCAGAATTAAAATCCATTTAACCATGTCTTTTCAGACTGGTAAACTTATATTTGTAATATTATATAAAAAGCCCCCATCTTTTCCATTTTACACAGCCCTAGATGTAGAGTATTAAAGTATTATCAGTTTCACCCCAAGAAAGTATTCACTTTTAATGAAATAATCTTAGCAGTTAATCAAAATGAAATTCCTACTGTCTATAGATAATAATGAAATGTAACTGTTTCTTGTTCAAGGGGTTTTCCGAATTTCCCCGCCAAAAAAACACATGGCTTTCAACAAATGTAAACAAAGCATTCAATTTGTGATCATGGATAACAGCTTTAATTAATTTACTTTGGATATAGATATTCAATGAAAGGTACAGTCAAGCATTATTTTTACTTTCTTTTGGATTAAAACTAGTTTTAAGATCAATTTAAAAAATAATAATCTTTGACATCATAAAAACAACAGTCACAGACGATCTACGGATAAACGAAACGCAAATTGTCATCTTTTGAGAAATATTGAAATTGAAATGCTGACTGACCGAATTTAATGAGAAAAAATTATTACAATGGTTAATTATGAAGTTTAATTAATGGATTAATGACTCCATCCGATGTCGATTTAGCGGATTATCTATAATCACAACTTATCACACCTGCTGTAAATGTTAATTAGCTGAGGGTCATAAACTTGTCATAAATATGAAGATAGGTAGAATAATTGTATTTACATCAAAATATTACGGCAATAAAGGCATGGACTTTCGAAAAAGGGCAGGGCGTCTTAAAAAGGGCACAGGGCGGCACTCGGGAAAGGGCGGGCGGACCGCCCTGTGAAAACGACCTAGCTAGAACACTGCTTTAATACTGTAATCTAGACTAAATTTCTGCAAGGTAATTATTGATCTGATTTTTAGTGATTGATGCTTTTCTTAGAGGGGTAAATATTATATCCATAATTAAGGTGATAAACTTAGAAACATTATGAAAATACATATACAGCTCAGTGAGGATTTTTATTTTGTGAATAATGATAAAACAAAATACAGCTTTGGGCATGTTACCCTTCTATCATCTTATAAACCCTCTAACATGCATGATAAATCTGTTATAAAGAATTTTTGTTAAAACTTTTGATCCGTAAATGATAATGGTAGGATTAGTTTTAAGCTGAATACAGTTTTTTAAATGAATTATAGTTTAATTTTAGAGAGTAATTATTGAACATAGTCACACAACCAATGCACTGTTAATACAACAGTTAAGAATAGGTTACAAACTTTCTTTTTTTTAAACTTGTTTTCAAAACATATCAAATATTAAATAAAAAAAAGTGATAAGCCTGCCAACTCGTTGATTTCTTGTGAATAAATGGAATAATATGTAAATCAATTGTGACGAAGATGAAAATACTACAGTTTTTTCCAAAAAATATTTTGAATTAAAAAAATCCAGACATTTTTTATTTTCATTCTTTAAATGCATGTTTTACAAAAGTTTTCATGATTAAACTCTATCTTGTACTTTTTATTGTGTGTACCTAGTGTACATTAATTTATTGGATTAGCCATTTACATTTAGAAAACGGAATATGTGTAGCAAAAACTCATAATAGATACCAGGTTTATAATTTGGTAAACCAGACATACGTTCCATTTGCATAAGACTCGTCAGTAGAGCTCAAATCAAAACAGTTGGATGGCCAAACCAAATACGAATTTGAAGAGCTTAAAAAACCCAAACTCTGATATTTTGTGCCAAGTACGGCTAAAGCAATCTATGCCTTGGCTTATACAAAATTAGTGTTTTGAATAATTCATAATTTAAAAACAGTAAATTTACAGAAAATAAACATATCAATGATATTTCATGTCAACACAAAAGTGTTGACTACTAGGCTGGTGATATCCTCAGGGAGGAAATGTCCACCAGCAATGGCATCAACCAAGTGGTTTTAAAAATATCCAAAATACTGACCATATAGTCTGGTATGCCAGACACATGTTTCATCTACAGAAAATAATTGCTGTTATCATTGTTGTAGACAGAAGCGAAGAAGAAATTACTTTGAAACAATCTAAAGATCTGTTTAAATTATCAAATAAGATTTTTACTTAACCAACAAATTTGTTTACAAGAATACTGTAAATTCAGAAATTATTGCAATGTTTTTATTATTGCCAATTATGCGACTGGGTGAGTATCGCAATAATAAGAACTCGCATTTTGATATCTGGTTCATATATCTGTATGCAGATTTTCCTGAAATCACAATAAATAATCTCAATTTTTTGTCTATTCTTCAAAAATGGCAATAATTTCTGAATTTACAGTACCTGTTTTTAACTGTTCTAGTGAATAAACAGCTGTCAAATTTCATAATAATATCTGCTGTGTTACAGTTATAATTGATATTTATAGAGATAACTATTCTATCTTACAGAAGTCACAAAGAGAAACTAGCAATAGCACTGAAGAAAGCTGAAACAGAGAAAACTAAAGCATTGACAGATCTTGAAGCTGCTAAAAAGAAAGAAATGACAGAAAAAATCAGTAAAACAGAAGAAAATGAAAGGAAGAAGGCTGACAATACATTACAAGCTACAAAACAAAAATATGAGGCAGAGATTGCACAATTAAAAGGCGATATACAGCAGAAAAAAGGAGAAATTAACAAATATTTGAAGAATATTCAAGCTTTAGAACTTGCTAAACTAAATGTGGAAACCAAATTACATGAAGTGTATACTGGATATCAGGACTTTATCAACAGAGTCCAACCATTTGAACCAGGCATGTCAGACTATTTGTTACAACCAGTTTATATTGACGAGGTTGGCAAAGTGCCAGAACTTTAGATATTGGTTGAATTATGAAAGACTTATATAATAAGCTACAAAATATAGTGTACACATCTGTCTAAATTTATCTTTCAGAGGCTTCTTTGAAGTGAGTGTAAAGCATTTTTTAGACCAAGTTAGCAACGATCAGTAAAAATTTGACTGCCACAAGTTTTGTGACTAGTAAGAAGTATTAAACAAATCTGTTTATTGTGTTTAGTGTTGAAATTGTATTTCTGAATATATTCATCTTATGGCAGTCAAATTCTTTCACTTGTCAATTTGAATTTCCATCTACTTTATATGTAAGTTGTTAACTAGTAAAAAAAAACTGTACATCTCAGAAAAGGCAGTAGAATGTAAATCATAAGTACAAGATACAGAGTATGATGACCATCTGTAAATATTTTAACCAGAAAAAAGTTCAGACATCTTGATATAAGAAGATAGCCACTTCTATAACAGAATCTTACTGCTTTATGCTTAGTATATTTTTGTTTTGAATAGTGCCAATGTTTATGCCTCCAAAGTGTTTACATGTGAAAGCCAAATGAATTGTTAATTGTGCCTTAGATGTATTTCTAAAAAAATGTTGTTGCCAAATTATTTTTTTTGTATCAATACAGCATCCTTTGCACTTTTTTATCTAAAAAGTAGTAGCTTTTTTTTTCTTGAAACATTAAAATCTATATCACAGTGGTATTAAGTTCTGTGCCAGTGAATGTACAAACATACTACTGATTAAGAATTAAGCTTTATTTTTGATTTTTTCAGGGACTTTTCAGGGATAAACATTTCTATGTACAGTTGTTTTCACTTACAATTGTCTTCAAAGCACTTTCACATGCATAACATTAGATTTTGTTTGCTTATTGTAACTATTTGTTCAAAGATTATATTTCTATACATTTGAATACATTGTCAGCTTTAATAGCCATGTTTGGTAATTTTCACATAAGTGACTTAGCGTTATATATGAGTAATGGTGATTAGTATTTCAAATTGGTGTTTATGTGTTCAGCTGATATTCAAAATTTTTTGATATATATTGGTTCAAGAAATGTCATGCATTATGAATTTGTTATTGAGAAACTAGGTTACAAACTTAATCTTTTGCTTTGGAATAAAGTATAATTATCTAATCTTTTGACACAGATGTTATTTTTCACTATTTCATAATATCTTTTTCATCTTTTTACCTTATTGTCATATATGATTGCTCACTCTACAGGCAATTCAAACTAACTGTGATTTATTTATTTTATTTTTTATATTTTTGCATACAGTTGTTAAAGTTTCGAAAAGAAATTGTTATATTACATTATACCCAATTTTAAAAAGGTTGTTACTTTGTCCAACTAGTTTATTCTTTTTTTAATTTTATGAAGAGCTCTTTTTAAAACTGTCAAAGTAGAAACAAAATTGCTCAGATTTAATTCAAGCGAATCTTAAATTAAAATCACCCAAAGAAAGCTTGAGCATTGTTGATTTCAAAACCTTAGAAGGGTGAGTTTGATATTGAATAGCTCTTGGTAAAATTCAAATCGGAATGAGCAGTTGCAAGGAAATGAGTTTACATCTGTATAAGTTTGGGTATATAAGAGAACCAGAGCATAAATCAGAATTGTATTTAATGTACAAATGTAAATTTTAGTGTAGGAATAGTTCTAGCTAATGGTTGTAGAGGTTAGTAGCTTTGGAATAGGGTATACGGTTTCTTATCAGTTTTAATTATCAGCATAATTTGTTTGTAGGGTTTTTAAGGCTGAAAAACATAGGACCAACCTTTTGCCCAAATAGATTTGTTATAAATAGATATATTTGGGTGAGGTACTCTGTCACATCCTAACAAAAATTGATGTTGATCCATGCATGTGGCCAATGTCTACTCCAGCCAAAATTATCCAAAGTTTACCAAAAATTTGTCAAAATTAAGATTTCCAACATTTGTGTGCACATCAATGACATTACTGATGGAATGCTGAGCATACAAATTTTATGTTTCTCAGATAGTTTTACACATGTTTTTTTATAAAATGTGTATTAAACTTACTAAACTTCAATTTCATGGAATTTTAGGGCCAATATGGTCGATATTGTGATTCTCCTTTGACGCAAGCATTGACTGCAAAAAAGATGGATACGTTTTGGATATTATGATTTAAAGCATTATTTCTATATAAAACTTTTGAATGTAGAAGGATTAGACTTCAGTAAGAATTTGACTACATATATTATTTTCGTTATTCAGTAGGAAAATACCTGCATCAGAATATGTTTACCAAATTTATTTTTGAGATCTGTAGTTCTATATCTTGTGTATTTTGTTTTTGTCTTGCCTTTTGTTTTATTCAACTGCTGCTCTGTATTGTTGAAGATTATATTGAGATTCTGTGATAAAAAATATTTTTGTTTTGAATGATTTATTTATTTCGCTTGTAAATTTGTATTTCTCTAATTGTTAGCTGGTTTATACTTTCCCTGACCAGTTGATTTTTTTTTTATAATCAACATGTAGTCATTGATCTGGGGTCTTCAGTGGTCAAAATTCAATTATAACATCATGTTTTCTTGCTTTCCTTTGAACTTGCTGATGATGTCACATAGCACAAACACATCATTTTGCTGTCATTGATAAAGAAAGTTAAGATTGCATTTGTAATGTCTAATAATCATTAGTTAAACTGATTCCACTGCCGAATATTATGCATTACAATTATCTCCATTCATGATAGTTAAATTTTTAAAAACTTTTTTAAAACACTTGGCAAGTATCACGCTTTATTTTAAAATATAACTGTCTGGAGTGGAGAAATATTATATCACACTCAGTGCAGTGGTAGACTTTATATTGATGTTAAAAGTCCAGTGTTATATAATTGATATGATACCCTGGTGTATCAGGAGTAATATCACAAATTGAAGACAGAAGGTTTATAGAGAATGAAGTAGGTGAATTATTGGATTTGCAATACTGGGAATAAGCCAATTTTCTATGCATCTTTTATTGCTGTTTTTCTTCAATCTGATGTTCACTTGTAAACCTTTATTAAAAAGATTGATCTTATATTATGGATAAGCTCTAGAGCTTTTAAAGATTATTACTTCTTTTAGAAGGGAATTGAGTATGAGAATTCTAAGATATACCTTTGGTGCTGTTCATTAGACTTCAGCAAAAAATTGAACTCTACTTTCACATTAAAGATTTGGTATAGTAGTCTGAGCGTCTATGCAAATGGTGTCACCATTAAAACTTTGTTATAACAGTCCGAGATTCTATGTAAACAGTGTCATACATCTTCTGTCACCTTATAAATTTGTTGTAGCAGTCTAAGCATTTATCAAAATGGTGTCATACAACTTCTGTCACCTTATAAATTTAGTATAGTAGTCTGAGCATCTATGCAAATGGTGTCATCATTAAAACTTTGGTATAGCAGTTCGAGATTCTATGCAAATGGTGTCATACAACTTCTGTCACCTTATAAATTTGGTATAGCAGTCTGAGTATCTATACAAATGGTGTCATTCAACTTCTGTCACCTTATAAATTTGGTATAGTAGTCTGAGCATCTATGCAAATGGTGTTATACAACTTCTGTCACCTTAAAACTTTGGTATAGCAGTCCGAGCATCTATGTAAACATACAACTTCTGTCACCTTATAAATTTGGTATAGTCTGAGCATCTATGCAAATGGTGTCACCATTAAAACTTTGGTATAGCAGTCCAAGTATCTATGCAAATGGTGTCATAAAACTTCTTATCTATATATGCATATGGTGTAATACAACTTCAGTCACCTTATAAATTTGGTGTAGCAGTCTAAGCATCTATGCAAATGGTGTCATACAACTTCTGTCACCTTATTAATTTGGTATAGCAGTCTGAGCATTCATCTATACAAATAGTGTCTCAAACAATCACGATCATCTGAATTAATTATAGTAAATGATTCAACACTATTTCTGAGTCTGTGCATTTCCACTCATCTGGCCTGAAGATCCAATGTAAGCTATGTCGATCTTCCATCTGTTGTGAGTCTACAAAGCACCACATCAAAAACGAGACTAGGCAACATGAATGTTACAAAAACCCATGTGTGATATCGGGTCCACTGGAAGAGTTAGCAGATCCTGCTCCACGTGTGAGACATGTTGTGTTATCCTATAAAATATGTTTTGTTGTCACTTCAACTTGTATCAAGTGATTGGGCATTACTGCAATAGTGGATTTTAATATCCACATCTGATTCACACCGCCCCTAGAGTAGGTAATTTCACAGAAGCTGTAAGCCCCTTTTTGATTGTTGATAAAATAAATGTTAATATTTTGGAACAAGGTTTCATGGAGCATTTGAAAGACCCAGCAATATCGTGTTGTTTTCAGGTAATTGTCAATACCTATTCCTCAATCTGATTAAAATACCGATCCTGTTTCCTAGCTTTGCTTTCAAGGATCAGAAAACTCTCAGTTCTACCTCTTTTTTGAAGACCTTTCTGGATCCTCTGGTTTTGTCAGATAAATAAACACCTCAGGCAAAAATTTGAAGGCTGAAATTTCTATGGTTGATGTAATAATTACCAGAACCGAAAGTAAAACGTTGAGTGTTGTCAGATCCTTGTAAGCAAAGCTTGGACACAGGATCTGTATTTTAATGAGATTGTTATTCCTTTATCAAGAAGTTTATGTTATTTGATTTACAAGCAAAACACGATGTTGTTTGAGGCTTTGAGAGGACAACAACATAATTATCTGCCATGGAGGAAGAACATGTGTTTAGCAACATTTTGGTCTTTAAAAAGACAGATGTAGCATGAATGTTCATAAACCCATTCAGTTTTTGTCTCGCCTGTGACAAAAGTCGCAGAATGCGAGACATAGGGATTACTATCCAGCGGTGGCGTAAACTATTAGTATAAAACTTTGTATTTCAGAAGGGAGAAGACATGGATGCTTCATATATTGTATGGAGATACCTTATGTTACGAAGTTTCCGTCTGTTATATGTCCATTGTCCTTGACCTCATTTTCATGGTTCAGCGACTGCTTGAATTTTTTTTTTGTAATTGAATTTCTTACTTGTTATGAGCGGGGAGGATAACTATATTTGGTATATGGGTTCCTTGCATTGTCTACATGTCCGTCAGACAGGGTTCTTCTGACCTTGACCTCATTTCATGGACCAGTGATCAAGGTTAAAGTTACGTCATTAGGTCCGTTTCTCAGATACTATAAGCAATAGGTTAACTATATTAGGAGTATGGGTTGATTGTAACATGTGCATGTCTATCTGGCAGGTATCATTTGTCCTTGACCTAATTTTCATGGTTCATTGGTCAAGTTTTTTGTAGTTTGGTCATCTTCTGAGATACTATAAGAAATAGTTGGTGTATGGAATGATTGTAAGGTTTACATGTCTGTCTAGTAGGGTTCATCTGAACTTGACCTCATTTTCATGGTTAATTGATCAATATTTAGTTTTCCTGGTTAAGACTGTTTCTTGGTATTATAAGCATTAGGTTAACCATATTTGGTGCATGGAATGATTGTTATGTGTACATGTCTCTCTGTCATGTATCATCTGACCGTGACCCCATTTTCATTGTCCATTGGTCAATATTAAGTTTTCACAGTTTGGTTACTTGTTTGATACTATAAGCAAAAGGTCATTTATATTTGGTGTATGGAATGATTTTAAGATGTACATGTATATCTGACAGGGTTTATCTGACCTTGCCTGTTGACTTTATTTTCATCGATCATTGATAATGTTAAGCTTATGGGAAAGTTGCAGTAAAACCTTTATTTTTGAAGACTTTCAACACTAAGTCGATCATGGTCAGTACAGGTGACATTTCAGCGTGTGCACTCTTGTTTAATTCAAATTTGTACCAACGACCTCACAGCCTTAACCCATTTGGAAAGAGTATCTATATATGTATACATCTTCTTTTGAAAGATTAGCCAATTGCCAGATATAATCTCGACAGTTTACATAATAATGTTTTGAAGCTGTGTTTCCAATTGATGTAGTTAAGCTTATGGTATTTAGGCCCTTTGGATAACCTGTTTCGAAGACAAGTGTTGTTGACGATGTTAAAGTCACCAGTAATAAAGTGCCAAACCAGATTATATATGAATGGGGAACTAACACAGGTGCAAATAGGAGGTTTACACTTGAAGTTTTCAATTTGATCGAGATCCTGCAGTACTGCGTGTTTGAAGTTGAAAATTTTAGTTGCAATAGTTTTAGTATAGGTATAAGACATGATAGGAACAGATTGATTAAGCATTGGATCCGACCATTTAAGGCTTTGTCCTTTTAAGCTACCTTGGCCTACAGGGCAATGTGAGCTATAATCGTCACAAGGCATCTGTCGTCCGTCGTCATCCGTTAACTTTTACAAAAATCTATGAAACTACTGGACGAAATGGAACCAAACATGACCACAACCATCCAAAAGTAAAGATTCTTTATACACTGAAGCAGGTTGGGAAATTTTTGCAGAGACGATGATAATGCAAACTTATTTCATATAATAGTTACGATCCATGTAAATAGATATAGAAAGATGTGGTATGAGTGCCAATGAGACAACTCTCCATCCAAATCACAATATATAAAAGTAAACCATTATAGGTCAAGGTACGGCCTTCAACACGGAGCCTAGGCTCACACTGAACAGCAAGCTATAAAGGGCCCCAAAAATTACTAGTGTAAAACTTAACGGGAAAACCAACGGTCTAATCTATATAAAAAACGAGAAACGAGAAACACTTATGAACCACATAAACAGACGACAACCACTGAACATCAGATTCCTGACTTAGGACAGGTGCAAACAATTGCAGCGGGATTAAACGTTTTAATGGTACCAAACCTTCTCCCTTTTCTGAAACAGTAGTATAACATCACAACATAGAGAGACACACTATAAAATATCAATTGGAATGACTTAACTCAATCAAAAAACGAAGTGACACAAATAAACACACAATGAACGAAATAAATTTGATCTGTGATACAATGTAAATACAGAGTTAATAAAAATAAGGGATGCATTATTAAAGTAAAAGTATAAAACTGAGCACTGTGAAATGTTAAACAATATAGAAAATCACCAACTTTGAAAAAAAATTACATCATATTTTACACAGGTAAATGAAAATAATTTTGTTGTTAAGTATACTTCTTCTTCTGTCTATATAATCTTCCGTTTAGGAATACCAAGAAATTTCTTGTATGTAAATAAATCTAATCTAAAACTTTGTATATGTAGGATGAATATCAACAATAAAACTATACTATTGGTGCTCGATAAAACTTCGTGTAGTTCATGCACAGGTGCAGGATACTATTTAAGGAGAAAGGAAATAATTTTGATGTTCATAGTACGAAGAAGTGACAATTTATAGTAATTCCAAACAATTAAAGCTGGTACATAGACCAGATACATGTAAATATTTAATAACAAAAAAGCATTACAAATAGTATCAACAGGTCAAATTAACAAGAAACTACGATTTGAAAGTACTCGTAGTTACTGACAGCTAGTTAAAAGCCAAAACAATTAATAATAAAAAATCATGCATCAGAGACTAAAATCAACTAAAACACATCCCAGGGATTTAGTATTTTAACGTCATGGACAGTCAAAGAAGACATGACTTGTGCAATGCCAAAAATATATGTATCGACAGGGAGTACGATAGTTAGTACTTTTTTATAGATAAAAATGAACGTGTGTGTCTCTATACATCCCGTTTGAAAAGAATACAAATTTAGTTATGTTTTAACTTGCTGATGACAAAATCGATATTAGTGCCAATGTAAACTATATTCAAAGATCTAATTACAACATTGGTAAGATAACCCTTACTAATAAGTTTGTTTAAAGGTTGGATGAGTTTACACGGATCACATAGTGATTTCCGCGCTTTTAGTACAATATTACCGTAAAATTTAGGATGTGAAATACCATTTTTAATAAGTTTTCTACAGGTACAGCCAAATTTACTAATCAAATCTTTGTATCTATGAAAGAATTTAGTAAAAGTTTTAAGTAATTTATGGTAACGAAATCCCTGACTTAATAATTTACCAGTGATGCATTGATTACGTTCGTTAAAATCTCCGACATCACTACACACACGGGCATACCGAACGAGTTGGGATATATAAACACCGTACGATGGAGCCAAAGGAACATCGCCGTCTAAAAAAGGAAAATTAACAATAGGGAATGAAAAATCGTCTCTTTTGGCGTAAATTTTAGTATGGAGTTTCCCTTTAGAAATTGAAATGTCTAAATCGAGTAAAGGACAACTACTGCTGTTTATGTTAGATTTAGTTAAAGTAAGTTCTTTTGGGTAAATTTCGGTAGGATATTTAGAGAACTCTGAATTATTTAACGAAAATATATCATCCAGATAACGGTAGGTATTGTTGAATGTATCAACCAAATGTATGACGTGTCTTTACTGATTTTGGTCATAAACTGAGATTCATAGCAATACAGGAATAAATCTGCTATTAAAGGAGCACATTTAGTGCCCATAGGAATACCTATTACCTGTCAATACACTTTATCGCCGAAACGTACATATATGTTATCTAGGAGAAAATTTAAAGCTTCAATCATATCTTCACATTTCCAGTAAGTGTATCTAGCATACTTTCCTTTTTCGTTACAGAAAAAGGCTTTAAACGAGTTACAGCAAATAAATTTGCAATGAGATTTTTCAAAAGACCATTCTATTAAATATAAAAACTTTTTCTTGATTGAATTGTGTGAAAGTGTAGTGTAGAGAGTAGAAAAATCATAACTGTCGACAGAATTAAAAGGACCATCAAAAGCATGTATTTTATCTAAAACCTCTAAAGAATTTTTAACACTCCAAAAATAATTAATACCATTATTTCCATAAGCTTTATTACAAAAGTTAATAACAAGTTCTTTGATAGTAGTAAGGGAGATAGTTAGAAGCACTGATAGATTAGTAGTAGAACACTTACTAGATGCGGAGATGAAACGGAATTTAAATGTTTTTTTTGTGTAATTTCGGTAACCAGTAGGGACTTTCAAATGTTCGGAAGAGGCTTTAAGCTGGGTAGTGGCAGTGATATGCTGTTAACAATTTGACTCTCTGTGGAGCGTACGGACCTGAATGTAGAAGAATTGATTATTTCGTTTTGGAGAACTTCCGTGTAGTATATGCGTCACACCACCACTACATTATTGGCTGCCTTGTCTGTCGGTACAAACACAAACCGCTTTGCGAGTACTTGGAGTTTATTTTTTATTCTAGAAATGGGAATATCATGGACCCTCTTATTAGTTTCAGAATTGTTTTCAAAATGAGATATTCGAATATTAACAGTATTCATAATTTTATTAAAATAAGTGTCTAGAGATTTTTTATCAGATTTTTCACGTTTACACCAATTTTTACAGTAGGCAGACAGAGTGTCTTTAATGACCTGACGACACTGTTTCCAATCTATTATAGATGGAGGACGATATTTCGGTCCTTTCATTAGAAAAGTTTTGACCTCACGGTCTTCGACGATGTTGAGGTCTCCTGTAATGACATGACCATAGGGAACATATCTAAAACTAGAAGTTTCACAGTCTCAAGTGGAAGAAACATTATGTTCTATATTGACGTCTGATGTAACTGACGTATAATTAAAAATCAAACTTCTGCTTGGTTTTTTATAAGAATACGAAATAATGGGTGGTTCTATATATTATCAAAATATGGAGGTATTTGGCTATAGATGGAAGAGTCATTGAATATACTAGATAAGTTAATAAAATCTATTCCTCTCTTTATATACTTTAATTTAAGAAAATGTCGTCTATGATTTTCAGGTTTATCGATACTAGGAAACAGCCTGTGATGACAAAAGGCTGTAATAATACGGGTGTATTCATAAAACGGGCTAAAAAAGGAAATTTTATCACACTCCAGAAAAAAGCATATAATTTACTTATTGGTATCTGACCCAGTTTGCATAATACTTGATGTCTGCCATTATTTTTTATTATAGACAACAGATCAGCAAGTGTATAATTTAAACGATTTTTAATACGTTGATTACGTAATATAGATACAATGAAAAAGCGTTGATTCTTGAAAAAGAAACCATGAGCCCGGGGGCGAATGGTTTGTTTTTCATGAATCAACGCTTATTCATTGTATCTCTAACTTAAACTATTGTGTTGATATCTTTTCAAAATTAAAGCCTTTTCTTAATTAGAAGGTATTGTAAGTGAGTTTAAATAACCATGTTATCATGTTCAACGATGCATTAATAAATCTAAGTTCACAATTAATTGGTGAGAGAAATACAAATATAACATAACACGTCTGTCTTTAAATTATCAGTCATCTGAATATCATCCGTAATTTACAAAATAAGACATATTCGAACTTATTTCTAAGTACATATAATAAGTATGCTACCGAAAATTCTACCAAAAAGCCTTATTCACTGTGTATCAGGTGTCAGACCACCAATTACTCCTCTAATTTAGAACGTATGTAAAAGTAGCCCTACTCTGACACAAAATAGTGCTTTTGGTGTTCTTGTTTACTTAAACTAACCAACAAATTTGCAGAAATGAAACTTTTGGTGAAAGAGAAATATATTTAGACCATTTTGAGCCAAAATTTACTTGTCTATGAGTTTGCATTAAAATTGAGGATTAATGCGCTCCATAGTATACTAATTTAAGATTACCAGAAAACCAGGGGTTATTTTTGGAGTACCTCTTTTGAAGGTCAGTTTTTGTTAGAAGGCTTTAAAGGTATGTTGAAAATTGGCATGCAGAAAGCTGATACATATACAATTCAGGATATACCTGGTTTCTATGAAGTTAAACTTAAGGTAAAATATTTAGAAAGCTGTGAAAATTGCAAAATTTGGTTGAACAGATAGGGATATTTAATTGGCGGTCTGACACCTTTCATCGCCACCGGAAATTGGGTACTAACGAAGCGGAGAGAAATGGAAAAAAAAACAAGGTAAGAATTCATTCAATTTAAAGCATTTCTACTGATTTGAGGAGGGTACCGCCTAAGAAATGATTTTCTGATATATAATTCTTTAAATTATTAGGCTGATAAGTACAAAATTAAGACAAGATTTTGTGTTATACTCAAGAACTTGCCACTTAGTACTTGAAAATTTCGAGGTCGATCGTCCTCTGTCGCCCCATTGGCAAGATATTCAATTGTTTTTCTTTTTTTTCCGGACACTTTTTAGATTATTATAGTGTGGCATCATATTTACTGAAATTTGTTGTCAAAATGATGGTTTTAAAGAATATAGACCATAAAAATAAAGTCTAGGGTACGGCAACTTGCTCATGTTGACAAATTTACTGTATGGCAACTTGTTTTCAACTGTATGGCAACTTGTTAATTTCAATATACTTATTTGCCGTAAAGAAAATAAAGTATCAGGTTCAAATATCTAATTATGCATTTGATAAAAATACAATTCGCTTGACACTATTTAAGATGTATACACAATATAAGGCTTGAACACAGTTCTATTACATCTTTTACATACCTGATGTATACAATATGAATACGGCATATACAAAAGCTGGTAAATGTTGTAACTTTCGGAAAGGCATGTCACTGTTTTACTGACCTGTTGTTTGACGTAGCGTTAAATGTTACCCATGTCCGTCCGACCCGTCTGTCCCGTCCGTCCAGAAAGTCCCAAAATTGGTTTCCGTTCTCTTACTTTAGTATGCCTTAACCAAATGTTTTAAAACTTACACGAAATGCTTATCACCACAAAACACAGCTCAAGTTATAAATTGGGTAGCGTCACTGTTACCGTTCTTGAGTTATGCCCTTTATAAATGAAAAAGCTAAATCTGTCGTTTCTGTTCTCAAACTTTAGATTGCCTCAACCAAATGTTTTAACCATACAACATTAGTCAGCATTTGCATATAAGTGATGAACATTTCGGGGATGGGTTGTGGGTGGAGGGAAGGAAGGAGGTAAGGGCAGGAGAATTTTTCCGCATTGATTATTTAGAACCATTAAGTGAATGAATTCTCTTTCAACTTAAATTTCAGATAAAATGAAATATAAATGAATTATCATTCTCTGCAAAAAAAGTTGTTGTATTGCTACACCACGGCACCATGTTAAGGGAGGTTTGAGTGCTCACAAACATGTTTAACCCCGCCTCATTATATATGTGTCTGTTCCTGGTCAGGAACATGTAATATAGCGGCTGTCGTAAGTTGCTGCCTGACATATTTGTTTATGATTTTGTCATAAATCAGGCAATTTTGATACGGTATGGGTTTTGTTCATTGTGAAGTGTATAATGACCAATAGTTGGTCAAATCTATTTCAGTTGGACTTTGTTTGAAAGTCCTCTCAGTGAAAACCATTCCACGTCTCCTTTTCAATTAATGTTATCGTCTTATTTGTAAAAGGCAGATACAGCCAATATATTAGAATAAAGAACATTAATTTTCTAAAAAAAACTTCATCTCTATATAGTAAGAAATAAACAAGCTCGGTGGCTAACACTTTTGAATTTAAAAATATTAACCTTAGATTAAACATTTTGGAAAGAATGAAAGAAGAATACGATACAAGGGATACAAATCCGGCTGTGGCTACGGCATAAACTATTTATATAAACTTTCTACTTGAGAATAAAGATGACCTTGTATGAAGTTTTTGGTTGTCATCTTAATATTATATACTTATTAATAC
Organism: Mytilus coruscus; assembly: GCA_017311375.1. Taxonomy (NCBI): domain Eukaryota; kingdom Metazoa; phylum Mollusca; class Bivalvia; order Mytilida; family Mytilidae; genus Mytilus; species Mytilus coruscus. Next base: position 6,347,674 of record CM029601.1, on the reverse strand, counting down.
AATTCACAAAAGCTAGCATCTTCGACTTGTAAGTTTAAAGAATTATAATGAAATAACATCTAATAAGGACAGGTTGAAATATTTTGAATCCTGATGGTGCATACTCATAAATTCTTGTGGAAAAATCCACGTAAATTTAAATGTTGATTTGATAGCGTTCATTTATTTATTTGCCCTCGTAAACAGTTTTGTTAAAATACCGAAATCGGTAAATTCTTATCGTGAAAGAATAAGTCGGGTACACCTTTTTACATTCAGGCGTGCTTAAGTTGCACTTTTTTCTTCTTATTAAGAAAAATGATTTTAATTTTAGCATCTATCTAAAGATTAGATTATTTACACACACACACAAATAGGGCTAACTGTTGATTTTGAAACTCTATGAATTCACATTTATATTCAACCAAACAGATAGGTCGAGATCCATACCTTTGTAAGTTTTAAAACAGAGAAGGTGTGTTTGAAAACAAATAATCACGTACTGCTATATCTTTTAAGGCAAATGCAAGTCTTACTTGTATTAATTATATAATTTTAATTGGCACAATATCACATTAAAATGTACTGAGAAATATTATACATAGTAATCATGAAAATGTACTACAATGAAAACTCGGACGAATACACTCCTTTTCACTACCCTCTATCTACTCCTTTAAGTTTAGGCCATACAGCCGTAGCAACAGTCTTTGTTATTTTTCCTGTAAATAAAACGATTGATTGAATTTACTTAAACTAAAAAAATACAATCTTATTTTCAATAAGAAACAAGAAAATTAATTCGAAACACAATTCATGATTTATTTCTCCTAATTTTCAAAGTAAACAAAGTATTTTCTTCACTTTTCTTTTAACAAATTATTCATGTCAGAAATTAAAAATAAAAATGTTGAAGACCGTACCTTGACCTATAATGGTTTACTTTTACAAATTGTGACTTGGATGGAGAGTTGTCTCATTGGGACTCATACCACATCTTCCTATATCTATTTAACCCAGCACATTCTTTATGTGTCTGTCGGAAGTCACGAGCCCGTAGTTCGGTGGTTGTCGTTGGTTCATCTCTATCATATTTGTTGTTTTTCGTAAATTGATTTGTTATAAGTTAGGCCGTTAGTTTTCTTGTTAAATCCTTCCACAATTTTCATGTCGGGGCTTTTTATAGCCGACTATAAAGTACGATTTGTCGTTTTGAAGGCCAAACGATAGCATATAATTGCTTACATACACTTAATTTGACCCTGGTGGATAGTTATCTTATTTTCAATCATACAACATCTCCATTGTTTATATTTAAAAAAACAGCACCAACAAAAGATGAATGGTCGGTTTTTCTTATTGAACTTACAAAATTTCACCCTGACAACAACAAAAGATGAATGGTCGGTTTTTCTTATTGAACTTACAAAATTTCACCCTGACAACAAATAAGACAACATTCGTTAGTATTATAACGATATATGAATGTATTTAGGATAATATGGTTGAAAAACCTTTTGTCTTTAAAACACAAAGTCAAATAGAGGTACGCAACGACGACTTCTGAACGAAATTAACGGCATGTATTTTATAATATTTGATAAGTAGTTTATTTTGTATATTTGTAAGCCGGTAAAGCTTTGATACAGCCAAAATATCGTCACTTGATATTATCTAAACAGTGATTAATTTCATCTTTAAATTACAATATATTGCAAGACGCCGTACAGATAAAAGTTGTTATTTTGCAATTCGCCTTACAACGTCCTGCAATTCGCCGTACAATAAACAAACAATGTGTTGGTCCATATTCTTTAAAAACATCTTTATGACAACAAATTTCAGTCAATATGGTGTCACACTATCATAATCTAAAAACGTGTCTGGAAAAATAATGAAAAACAGTTGAATATCTTGCCAATGGGGCGACAGAGGACAATCGACCTCGAAATTTTCAGGTACTAAGTGGCAAGCTTTGGAGTATAACACAAAATATTGTCTTAATTTTGTACTTATCGGCCTAATTATTTAAAGAATTATATATCAGAAAATCATTTCTTAAGCGGTACCCTCGTCAAATCAGTAGAAATGCTTTAAATTGAATGAATTCTTACCTTGTTTACTTTTTTTTCCATTTCTCTCCGCTTCGTTAGTACCCAATTTCCGGTGGCGATGATACACAGTGTTATTCTAGACACATCACGATTTTCTCGCAAAGGATTTGCGAATAAACATTTGTAAAGATATGCAGTAAAACAGATGAAAGTAAACTATATTTATAAAAAAAAAATGGAAATTGAATGTAATCATTTTCTTTTCAATTATGTAAAATAGCCAATAATAATCCAAAATAAAGGGAAAACACCGACAAGTCTCTACATTTTACTTGACTGCTTAACTCATTGGTATTAACCATGTTAACCTCGCGGCTACCAGCTTATACTGTACTATTGTCTATTATGTATACATAAAGGTACAAGCCCTGTGTGTCCGTTGTACCGATGTGTATCATAAGTTCATTTATATATATAAATTAGACATTATAATTGCAACCCATTGGTAGCCGAGAGGTTTCATCAATTTGTTGATGTCAGTCACACATAGCAGATTTCAAGGAGGGGTTCGATTTCCAGTGAAGGTATATAAAAATTACAAAAAATAAAGGTAAGTTTTTAAATTAATTCCATTAGTGAACAGAAATCAGTAAATTGGCCAATTCAAACTTAATGAAATTAGTCACTGCACAAAGGAAACAATTGAATATAATTTGGCGAGTCCATTTAAGCGAGAGATTTAGGAAGCGTTGATTTTAGAAAAAGAATCCACGGTAAATGAATAGGCTGACGTCACGGCAATGGTTTAAGGTTTTTGCGTTTACCATGAGACCTATTATTTCTAAGTCGTTTATCAACAATATTAATGACATCGATAGAAGTTTTAGATATGTTCCCATGTCCTAATATATTGTCATTGAGACCGAGAGGATAAGCTGTTTGAAGTCTCTTTATCCAAAATAATTCGCGAACTTCACGTGACTTTTCAAATTGCTTGTGTGATTCTCCTGGTTGTTTCTGTAATAGTTATACACCGAGGATAGGTGTGTCTGGATAAGAAACCCCGACGGCCGGAGGCCGGAGGGTTTCTTATCCAGACACGCCGTATCCGAGGTGTATAACTAACTTACACCCCATTCTAAACCCTATATTTCTTAACGAAAAGAATGGACAGCATATTTATTTACAATATCAAAACATAATTTACAGATTTTTTTACATGAAACCCCACTAGTAACCTTACTTTGGCTATCTTCGTTCAAACTTTGACAAGTGAGTAGATTTAACAGATGTCAAAGTTGCTGTTTTGCATATTCCCGTTAAATCCATGTGCTAATATGGATCAGCAGGTCAAGGTTGACCGTTTCGTGCATTCTTATTTAAAAAAAAATACATCATGCTCCTGGTATACAGTTGTCAATATGGACGGGTATAAGACGGACGACATTTTGTTGCAAGCGTTGGACTTGGTAGAAGAGACTAAACATGAAGGCAATATTATACCCCAAAGTACTTACCTGTATCAGTTTAATAAAGGTAATCATTACTGTATTTTATATCTTACAATTTTATCAAAAACAAAAGCCCCTCCACCTCTTCTCGAGAAAAAACAAAAATTCATATTCGAACATACTAAGGGATAGGTGTATCTGCATTAGAAACCCGACTACCAGACACGCTCAACATACAAAATTTAATGTAGAGGAACTACCTTTTTGGGGGCAATCAGGGGCTGACCCAGCCGGGGTTCCCAACTCGAGAGAAAAAGGTGGTGGGGGGGGGGGGGGGGGGGGTTCCAACCATTCAAATGCATTGATCTTTTAAATAAAAGTCGGGTCCAATCCGCGGAACCCCCAACCCCGGATCGGCCACTGCGTAACTGGGGGCGGGGAGGGGGGTCCGGGAGTAGAGACATATGACTGAGATAAAAAAAAATTACCTTCAAGCAAAGGAGTATTTAAAGGATTATTTTTGTATTCCATATAGATGCCTATTGGAATTTCCTAAAATGTGTTTTTTTAATATCATGAAACAATTTGTAGTGAACACTATTCGTAATTTCTTATGTTCATGCTATTTAAAAAATAATCAATTTCTATTGTTACGAATAACAATGGACTTTGTTTGCAGGATGTAGAAGCAGGGGTTTCCAGAAACCCCGCTCGTCACACCCTGTGGTCAAAATCCATTGTTATTCGTAACAATAGATCTATTCAATTTACACTTGTTTCAGAAATAGAAACTATGAAGTATAACAATAGAACTGGGGTGTAAGAATGGTTTCGAGGGGTTGGAATTTTATAAATTTAAGATTGTGATTATGCTTATCTAAATGTTGATATATCAAACTTTTGAATTTTTTGGGTCTACGAAAGCGGTAAAGGTGTTCTTGATTTCTTCTGTAATACTCTCGTCCCGTCTGTCCCACATACTGAATGCCACACTTAGATTGGGTTCAAGTTACTACATATATCAGGTTTTGAGTTTTTCAGGTAATATCACAGGAAAAGGAGAGCGAAAAAGCTCTCCCGTTCACTGTTGACCTTACAGTATTTTGAGAAGTTCATCTAAAACAGGTTAGTCATTTTTTGGCATTGCACGGGAAAATTTGTGGATATCCACGTGCATTTTTGTTAAAACGTCTGGCTGTAGAGGCATTACAAATACGTTTGTTTAGGCGCGTGGATAACCTAGAAGTTGTGTTGTTAATAATTTTCTTTCCATTCCGTAAAATCATGATTATTAAGTAGGCTCATTTATCCCTTGAATAAACTTATTCTTATAGGTAATCAATTTAACACAGAGGTAAGATAATTTAAGGTTACTAGTATACTTTTCTCTGACTGTTTATGACATCTTTACACTAAATCTGTTAGATTTGTCCTAATTGATACTTTGTTTTGGGAGAATATTTTTTCTTAGTTGTACTTGGCTTTGAACTAGCTTTCAGTAACTGTGAGTACTCTTAGATCGGTACTTTTTTATGCTTCGTGCCAAATTGATGAAGCAAATAGTTTTCAACTTTTTTTACAGTGTGTTCCTAGCTGTGTTGTGCTATTACACTACTGTCCCAGGTTCCAGGTTATGGGAGGTTTTAGCACTCACAAAGATGTTTAACCCCGGCACATTCTTTATGTGTATGTCCATTTTCAGAAGTCTGTAATTCAGTCATTGTCGTTAAAGGCTGTCTGTCATATATTTTTCTTTCATTTTTTTGACATAAATCAGGTCGTTAGATTTTTTAAATGAATTGTTTCAAATTTTGTCATGTCAGGGCCTTTTATAGCTGCCCATTTGGTATTGGTTTTGCTCATTGTTAAAGCCCGCGTTTGGCGGTCTATTGTTGCTTATACCCACGTCATTTTGGCCTCATGTGGATAGTTTTCTCATTGGCAATCATGTCAAATCTCATTATTTAATATACATACACATTTATAATCAGTAGCCAGATTATCATAAAGATATTATGCCACCCCCTGTATCTGATTTTACCAACTATAATCTGCGTAAAAGTCAAACTTATACAGTTCCAATAACTCGAATTAATCTGTCTGAACAATCCTTTCTCCCGTCTACTTCCCAGACTCTGGAACAATTTATACATAGCTTTACGACTCTCAAGTTCTAACCGCACCTTTGAAAAGTTTTTGCAACAGGTTACTCAGTATATATTTTGGAAATTATTGACAAAAAAAATCATATTTTGCATCGCAATTTACAAATTATCCGGTTTCCTGTTTTGGGAGATTTCATGATAATAATCTTAGTGTTTGGCACAAAATAGTGATTTCTGGTCATGAAATTATTTCAATTTCCTTATATTATTATTTTTTTATGATTCAAATAGAGTGACATTTGACAGGTTTTCCGCTTTATTATTTTCGCAGATTGTATGATAAAATCTTAGTTTTTGTTTAAAAATACTGATTTTTGGTCATAAAATTATGTCAGTTTACCTATACAATCATGTTTGTGATGTTTCAAATAGAGTTATAGTGTAATAAAAATGTTGCATTAAGGTGCCTTAACGGACAATACATAAGATACAATAATAGTTGACTTTAAAAAATGATCGTAACGAAACAATCGAACAACTGCCAACTCAATCAATCAAAGTACTGAAGTACTGAACATCGGATGACCGCAAGTTTTGGTGGATGGTCACAGGCACTTGTTTGAGAATAAAATCGTATCTCTATATCAGAAAGTTAGGTTAAGGTACATAGATATATTTTTTTATGAGACAAGTTCCTGAGTGGATGATGAATAAATGACAGGGAATTCAACCTCACCGTAATGATTATAATTATTATATTGTAGTGATATAATCATTTGTTATCAACATAATAAAGCTGGTTTGTTGTTATACATTATATTAATATTTGTATAACAGTTATATATATAGCAGATCATCTTAATAACTCTACAGGCAAATTTTCATCCTGTCCTCGAGATATTCTTCCGCATGCGTTAACACACATTTTCGGTATTCATGGTTTGATACTGATATATATATTTCTCACGACAAAACATTTTCACATTATTTAAATTATTTTCATGAGTATTCATTGAAGAAATGAATTCATAACAAGCGATAAGGAATGTTGTTTTGCACTCGATAATATCCGCGTATTTATACGAAATACTTTCGGTTATCAGTCAAAAGCACAAGAAATTTCTGCGGCAACATAACACCAGTATGACCTCTCAAGGTCACATCCGATGTAAAAATTGTAAATACTTGATTGTAACGATTGATTACATTGACATTAATACAACAACAAATTTCAACTCAATCAACACAATAAAAAGTTTCAAGACCTCTATTGGTACGATTGATCACAGTTGATAACCAGCTGTCAACTAAATCAACTCATTAAAAATTAATACGATTGATCACGACTGATTACCACACATCAACTCAATTAACTCAATAAAAATAGCAAACACTAGATATGATTGATCAAGACTGATTAGCAAATATCAACTGAATCAACTCAGTAAAAAGTGCAAATCCCTGATTGTTACGATAAAATTTATACGATTGATCACAATTTAAACCAGCTGTCAACTAAATCAGCTCATTAAAATTGCAAAACCTCGATCCTTACGAACGATTGATTGATCACGATTAATTACCACAAATCAACTCGAACTACGCAATGGAAATTGCAAACCCTGGAACGTTCGACTGATACGATTGATTACAAAATATCAACTCAATCAACAACCAAAAATATATTACGAACCCTATAGATCTTAATGATAGATACGATTGATCACGGTTGGCAACCAAATTTCCACTCATTCAACTCAATGAAAATTGCAAACACTACATCGTTACGATAGATACGACTGATCACGAGTATCTATCGTTGAATTGATCAACTCATAATCGATCGTAACGATTGAATACGATCGATATGATTGTGAGACTTGACCACAAGAAGAGACAGATGATTGAATTGATCAACTCTTAAATGATCGTAACGATTGAATACGGTCGATACAGTCGGGAGTCATTAAACCAAATGAGACAGTTGATTGAATTGATCAACGCATAAACGCTCGTAATAACGATTGAATACGACCGATACAGTTGGGAGTCATCAAACCAAATGAGACACGATTGAAAACGATCGCGAGTCTTGGAAACAAGAAGAGACTATTGAATGAATTGATCAACTCTTCAAACGATCGTAATTATTGAATACGATTGTACCTGATTGTTATGTGGTCTTGATTGTTGCACGTACAATGTGCGGTCTAACTCTTCTTGATTCATTCGGAAATTTGCTTGAAAGACTTTATATATTATAAGCAGTGTTAAGGTAGCTGTGGTGCCTTCCTCCATCTTGGATTTTGAAACAGCAGAACTGATAACAGTCGGTCTAGATCTTTAAGGAAGTGTGCAAATTTCGAGAGTAGTATGTTATTCATGTGTAAGAGACTTTTCATGTTGATATAGAAAATATTGTGTTTTATCATACTGACGGCTGTATTTACAAAAGTCAGAATATTTTTGTTTGATTCATTTTTTTTTCAACTTTGTCACATAATGAGAGATAATTCAGATATTAGGGGAGGTAACTCAGATAAAGTAACTTTTATAATAGAATGCGTTGTGAATTTACCTTTTTTATTATGAAGCAAGAAAACGAGTCCGGTGACCCCATTTTTCTTTTTCTTATCTGAAAGCATATTATTAGAGCTATCTTCTCATATTTTCTCTTAAAATTCCATGGTGTAGTTTTCTTTTTATCACACAAAATTGGATTTTCCATGCATAATCTTTACAAAATCTGACAATTTTGCACAACCTGTAGCGTGAAAACAAGCTCGGTGACCCATACTTTTGATTATATTTTTGAAAAAAGCATGATATAATCTACATTTTGACAAATTATTAAAAAATTCTATGGATTTTAATTTAGACCACCCATCTACCTTAACCTTTGCTGCATGTCATTTTGTTTTTGGTGGTATTTTTTTTTCTCGAACTTGAACTTTTCTGGTCTAATTTCATACATACCAGTATACGGAGATTTGGTGTGTTCCTGTTTGAACAAATACATCCTGGCGATACTTGGACCAAAAAATCTCGGTACTACAAGAGGTAATGCCCTTTTCAGACTGTTTAAGGAGAAAAACTGATTGATAAAATTCTTTTCGGTTTTAGATCTTTTTGATATTTTTCCTTTAGATTGTGATCAAAAAGATAAAACACCATAAAAGAGCATCAGATTTCTAGTTTTAAGTATAGTATCTGAGGAGCAGACTATTTCCCGCCAATTTATACATCTGATTACTGAAGAGAGGCGAAAGACACCAAAGAGATAATCAAACTCATAAGTCGAAAACGAACAGACAATGCAAAGAAAAACACAGCATACAAAACACAACATAGATAACTTAAGACTGGGGAACACGATCTCCACAAAAAACGGAGGTGATCTCAGGTGCTCCAGATGGGTTAGCGAAAAGTATAAAAAAAATATAAAACAAACAAGCACAAATAACGGGCTCACTGTTTCAAATAGGATTTTTACAATCTATTTTGATTGAAACCCTTTGCGCACGTCATTGTTTGTGTCGATCGTTACCGTGCTATATAATTTAGCATTGTTTTGGTGGTAATTAGTTTCATCGAAAAAATAAAATCGATTTCCGGAAACAATCGAATAGTCACTTCCGGGTAGTTCGTCAATTTCCGGCATAATAATAAAAGATGTCTATTGACATTATGCATCTGGAAAGACGACAATATTTCTTAATTTGTGTGTGTATGCTTATTTTAATTCTTATAATACCAGACACATCTTGTACAACACATTGTGACGAAATAAATTGCAGAGAAGGAGAATGTATAAATGATTCCTGTATTTGTGATAAAGGCTGGAAAGGGCCTGCTTGTCAGCACTGCACAGGAAGAGTAAGGTAAGAAAACTGAAAATAAAATTTATGAGGCAGGTGTTACCTGTGGAAGAGAACGAAGTAGCTATTCAAAGCAGTAGTTATGTTTTTCAAAACTATATTTTTAGTAGGCAGGTGTTTAATATCTGTGAAAGGAGATGTATTTCCTTAGGTAGCTACATTGTACTACATGTACATGTAATTTGTAAAACATCATGATTGTGGTTATTGTACTGTGGATTCATGTCTTTCTGTGGGTACACATTTTTCGTTGAATGAGGGAAAAATGTAGATTTGTGGATATTTGATTTCATGGTTTTGCCAAAAGTCTGCATACAAGCCGCCCATTATCAGTCAGAGATATAACTCTATAGGGTTATTACAGAAAATAACTTGCGTGTGTTATTACAGATACTTTCATGAGTTGTCTACTCTTTATTCCTTAAATTTTCTAAATCTGTAATAACATATGTTGGTTATTTGTAAAATTATTTCATTTATAGTGGGCTCTAGGGAACTCTTGAGACTTTGCACAGAAACTAAATGCATAGCCTTGATAACTAATTTTTTATTAAATTAATTCATTTTAATTAACCATGGTAAATCAATGAGACGAGGCTAGTAAGGGATAAACTTAGCTGTGATAACAAGGCTAGGCTATTAAAGGAATGTAACTTATTATATAAGACACTTGGAATTACTGAGAAACTTATGCAGAACCTCATTACATGCTCTGGTCATTATTTCTTACAATAAGTTAAAATACATTGTAATTAAGCATGATGTATGTCTGAGCAAATGCTTTGAAGTGATATAGAGAAGCTGTGATAACACCCTTTAGTTATTACAGGCATATTTTTCTGTAATAACATATAGGTGTACATGTACTATGCAAAATTGGCAAACTATGAACTGTTATATCTTTCAATAGTTAAGTATACATGTAGATAAAGACAAAAGTAATATCAATAGAACTTTTATACATTTTAACTAAACTAATGATGTATATTGTCCCTTTGAAACATGTAACATACATGTACATATGTTATCACAGTTCTTTGATTTTTAGTCCACAATAACAAATGTATGTTATTTTTCTGTAATAACCCTATAGAGTTATATCCCTGACTGATTATAAAATTTGTGCTTTATTGAACATTGAAAATTCCTACATCAGTGCTCCAGCTAGAAATCAAAAGGGGCAGGGTGCCAGTGGAGGGCAGGGCACTTTTTATGATAGAAAAAGGCACTGCTCATTTCTTTTGTCTACGTTTCTGTGCGTATCACGAGTTCACATTTTTTTAACTGTATATGTTGTTAATAAAGATGCATAAATTGTTGTTTTGATTATTTATTCTATAAAATTTGCATTAGAACAGTCATTTATCACATCACTATTAACTTAATGAGGCAAAATAAACTTACTATTCTCTCCCGCCCCTCCTTCCAAAAAAACAGAGTTGTTTTATTTCAAAATTTTCAGCTAGAGTTTGGCCCTCAAATCTTTTCTTCATTGTTTGTGTTAAGGAATTATTTAGTATAGCTTCATCAAGTTAAGTTGATTTGTTATGATAGTTCAACATCACACTACCCACTTTTGTAGGATTATTGCTTGACATCATTTCAATCAATTACAAATGGAAGTTTTTAACAACCTTGACTGGCTATACAGCCCTTGCACGGTCAGTCAATCAAATAAAAATGTATATATTTCTAACTTGAGAATGTATAAAACATGGATTGCTAAAAGTTTGATTATCAAAAATAAGTTGCAATATATTTGTTTTGGTATGTTAAAAGACATTTAATATCCTTAAGGTAACATTCTTTTATAATTTTGTATTCAATTGGTTATTTTTTCCCATTTTTATTACTAGATAATATTTTAAGAGCACAATTTTGTAATAAGCTAAAACAGGGAAGTAACTCCAAAATTAATTTCCAACACGTTTACGCTTTTAACAACTGTCTGCTTGTCGCTCACAAGTTGAGATGGACGGAGTTTCTGTGAAGACATAGTTGTATTTTGATGACTTAAATTCTATTCTAAAGTCAGGAAAGTCTTCATTTATACACTCTTTCATTGTGACTTGGAGATCGAAAATGCAGACCCAAGCTAAAACACTCGCTGACATATTCATCAAATTTATGACAAAAAGGTACATTGTCTTAATCAAATTACCTAGTTATTAACACCTTTGAAGTCTTGTCCACTGTAATTGATTATAATGACATGATTAACCTGGGGGCAATCAACAGGTGTCATATATGTAATTTAACTTCCTGATAAGAAATCGATGAAACAAAAGGCAATTTTACCAAAACGGCACAAGGGTTTTTTGGAAAAAGGCGTCAGGGCAGAAGGGCGCGGTTGAGGGCACCCAGGCGCGGCGCCTTCTATTTTGGGCTAACGAGACCATTGTACATGTATATATCAATGAAATCAATAAACATTTGTATCCAATGAATAAAAATGAATCCACAGTGCTCTTTTATGGTGTACATCATGGTGTAATCAGATACAAATTTGTGCTTATTGTATGCTCCCTTACACACCAATCTCGAGTTGTTTTTTATGAATGAGTTACACTGGTTTACCCCAAGTCAATTGGGGTAAACAATGTCATTGAACAATTGGTTCTTACTGTGACGTAATAACACAGGCATTGTGAATTTGTGACATGGGAAATTTACAAGAAAGTGCACAAATTTGAAAGTCGTCTAAAGTGTAGTCAGATACAAATTCATTCCACAGTCACATCTCAGTCCTAACAGTTGAACGGACGTGCTGGATCAGCTCCTGATTATCTGCTAGCTACAATGTGTGGAGCTGAATAGATGGCTCAACAACATATTACTATGTTACAGTAACCAACCCAACGCCCTACAGTTAGCATAAAAGTCCACGTCAGCATACACTCCAAAACCCATTGTGGATGGGGGAGTGGTTTGACGTCCGATGGCCCTGTACCCGTGGTGTTGGATAATGGACCGTCTCATGACAGTGGTCCTGATAATTCTTGCTGTAACCATCAATACAATGTCTACAATTCATCGACCAGTATAACATAACATGGCGAGTGGTCTGCCCAGCTGATCAACCTAGCCCTGGAAACAGCCGTTGTGAAGAACAAACAAAACTAATATAGTCAACAAACCAAATCGATCCTCGTAAAAAACCAAAATGGCCACCTTATTCCAACTTAACGACAACAACAAAAACATTTGAATGCACCGAGCCGACTGTGCGAGGGCTTAACAGCCAGTCAAGGTCGTTAAAAAGCACCAAGTAGTAGATACAAATTTGTGGTTATTGTATATACAACTACTAGGGGGTGTTTAACGACTTTGATTACACTGTCACATGAGGGTCTTGCACAGTCAGCCCTGGCTTACGCCTTTTTGTGCATTTGAATAATTTATTTTTACCTTAATATGGTAATTAATATAATTTTGAGAGACAAAAACATAACATAGATATTGTAAAAACAAGAATAAAAAGTAAAATGAACAATAATTTGATAAAAAACAAATGAATAAATAAATTGATGAATAATACATGTAATAATTGGTAGATTAAATAATAAAAAATGAAAATAAATAGAACTGAAATTAATAAAAAAAGAAAAATTGAAAGAAAAATAAAAAAAAAATAAAAATATGTGCCACCAAAAGCCGGAACAGGAGAAAAATTGAAACAAACGACAAAGTGGCAGCAACGTTGTCTACACCAGCAGCAAAGTAAAGAGTGAAGAAATTTGATATGCCAAATTGTGTATGTGAATTTAGTTACCAAATGTGTTGTATAAACCCAAATAGGCTCAAATATGTGTTTATGAATTTAGGAAAAATAATTGGAGAAAGTTTCATATGTACATAAAAAAAAGATAGGTAAATAAAAGAAAATAGTATAAAAAAGAAAGAAAACCAAAGGGTGTATGTATAATTTTGACTGCTTTGTGCTAGCCTACTGTTATTGCAGGACTTTAGGGTGCCAGTACACCGGAACGCTGTCCACAGGATAACAAACGCCCCACTTGTATATACATGTATGCTCCTTTATGGTGTAATCAGATGCAAAATTGTGGTATTGTATGCTCCCCATATAGTTCAGTAAGATACAAAATTGTGGCTATTATATGCTCCCCATATAGTGTAGTAAGATACAAGATTGTGGCTATTATATGCTCCTTTATTGTATAATCTGATACACATTAGTGGTTATTGTATTATACTTTATGGTGTAATCTCATACAAAATTGTGGTTATTCAATTTATAGTATGCTCTTATATAGATTAGTCAGATACAAATTTATGATTATTCATTTTTATTGTATACTATTTTATAGTGTAATCAGATACACATTTGTTGTTATTGTTTGCTCCTTTATGGTGTATACACATTTGTTGTTATTGTATGTTCCTTTATGGTGTAATCAGATACACATTTGTTGTTATTGTATAATCCTTTATGGTGTAATCAGATACACATTTGTTGTTATTGTATACTCCTTTATGGTGTAATCAGATACACATTTGTTGTTATTGTTTGCTCCTTTATGGTGTATACACATTTGTTGTTATTGTTTGCTCCTTTATGGTGTAATCAGATACACATTTGTTGTTATTGTTTGCTCCTTTATGGTGTAATCAGATACACATTTGTTGTTATTGTTTGCTCCTTTATGGTGTAATCAGATACACATTTGTTGTTATTGTATGTTCCTTTATGGTGTTATCAGATACACATTTGTTGTTATTGTTTGCTCCTTTATGGTGTTATCAGATACACATTTGTTGTTATTGTTTGCTCCTTTATGGTGTAATCAGATACACATTTGTTGTTATTGTATGTTCCTTTATGGTGTAATCAGATACACATTTGTTGTTATTGTATGCTCCTTTATGGTGTAATCAGATACACATTTGTTGTTATTGTATGCTCCTTTATGGTGTAATCAGATACACATTTGTTGTTATTGTTTGCTCCTTTATGGTGTTATCAGATACACATTTGTAGTTATTGTTTGCTCCTTGATGGTGTAATCAGATACACATTTGTTGTTATTGTATGCTCCTTGATGGTGTAATCAGATACACATTTGTTGTTATTGTATACTCCTTTATGTTGTAATCAAATACACATTTGTTGTTATTGTTTGCTCCTTGATGGTGTATACACATTTGTTGTTATTGTATGTTCCTTTATGGTGTAATCAGATACACATTTGTTGTTATTGTTTGCTCCTTTATGGTGTTATCAGATACACATTTGTAGTTATTGTTTGCTCCTTTATGGTGTTATCAGATACACATTTGTAGTTATTGTTTGCTCCTTTATGGTGTAATCAGATACACATTTGTTGTTATTGTTTGCTCCTTTATGGTGTAATCAGATACACATTTGTAGTTATTGTATGTTCCTTTATGGTGTAATCAGATACACATCTGTTGTTATTGTTTGCTCCTTTATGGTGTAATCAGATACACATTTGTTGTTATTGTTTGCTCCTTTATGGTGTAATCAGATACACATTTGTTGTTATTGTATGTTCCTTTATGGTGTAATCAGATACACATTTGTTGTTATTGTATGTTCCTTTATGGTGTAATCAGATACACATTTGTTGTTATTGTTTGCTCCTTTATGGTGTAATCAGGTACACATTTGTTGTTATTGTTTGCTCCTTTATGGTGAAATCAGATACACATTTGCAGGAAAATGTATGCCTCATGATGTTTTATGATGAATCTTGAAAAAAAGACTATTTGAATTTTAAGATTTGGATTCTCTAGTTTATTGATTTTCCCACTGTTTGAGGGATATATACTTATTTGGGGAACTATTTCACATTTGATGGATTGTGCCTTACATGTTAAATTCAAACAATGACATTCAATCACATAATGCATTTCTATATCTTATTTCTAATTAAATGAAACATATAATATGAGTCAGGTGCTTTTTGATGAGCTCCTAAAAGCTGTAGGTTTTTAACAAGCCGATTTTGTTTTACTTGTCATGTGCTTGTCAGATACAATGTCATGTGACTCATCAGGTGCTAACCTCCTGTTTCAATTCAATTTTAATTACTGTTCTATTGAAGATTTTTTGATAAAGCTATGTGTTGTTTATTAATAGTATGTCTTCAAAGAGCAGATTATTATATATTTATGCCCTCGCCGTAGCGGAGGGGCATTAAGTTTTACCCTTGTCCGTCCGTACATACGTCCCAAAGTTGGTTTCCATTCTTAACTTTAGTTTGCCTAAACCAAATGTTATGAAACTTATACACAATGCTTTTTACCACAAAACACAGCTCAAGTTTGAATTTTGGTGGCGTCATTTTAACTGTTCTAGGGTTATGCCCCTTTACAAATGGAAAAATTGCTGAATTTTTCGTTTCCGTTCTCTAACTTTAGTTTGCCTCAACCAAATATTTTGAAACTTATACACAATGCTTGCTACCACAAAATACAGAGGAAGTTTGAATTTTGGTGGTTTCACTTTAACAGTTCTAGAGTTATGTTCGTTTACAAATGGAAAAATTGCTGAATTTTTCGTTTCTGTTCTCTAAGTTAAGTTAGCCTCAACCAAATGTTATGAAACTTATTATAAATACACAATGATTATTACCACAAAACACAGATCAAGTTTGAATTTTGGTGGTGTCACTTTTACTGTTCTAGAGTTATGCCCCTTTACAAACGGAAAAATTGCTGAATTTTTCGTTTCCGTTCTCTAACTTAAATTTGCCTCAACCAAATGTTATGAAACTTATAAACACAATGCTTAATACCACAAAACTCAGATCAAGTACAAATTTGGGTAGTGTCACTTTTACTGTTCTTCAGTTATGTCCCTTTATAACTTTATATGATATGCAAGCGGGGGCATCATCTGTGTCCCATGGACACATTCCCCATTTATTTTGAATGTTTTTAAACCTTTCTTGCATTCTAACACAAGGCCTCGTGACAAGAAGCCTTTTCACGTCTATGTTGAAGGTTTTTCAGGGTCATTGTATACAGACCCAAATCAGCTCTTCTACTAAATACAATTTAAAGCAATGGATGATTAAAATAAATCTGTTATATATTTAAAATTGACTTCTTTGATTTTTTTAATACAGTAACACTATTTAGTCATACCCAAAGTCAAAGAATTATTTGTAACACAACAGAAGTTAGCAATCCAAACTTTCCCAAAGCAATTTTTAACCACACTCACTGTATATGTAAATGTATCTAATGTTGAATCTTATAAATGTATAACATGTATAAATTAATTCAGGTGTAGTTCATGTACATACATATTTATTTTGCTTTAAGTGCATACCAATATTTCTGTGCCCAAGAATGTTAAATTTAGCTGGTCTATATGCAAGTTTTAGCAATCACTTAGAAATTTAACATTTAATTACAATGTATCTAGAGTGCAGAAACATTATACATTTGTAACTAATTAACAAACATTGTCAGAGCTAGACTTTGTTTTTCCCAGTTTTTGTCATTCTTGTGTAAAATCCCGTGATCAGGTGAAGATAACAGTAATGTTACCAATGAAGCTACATGTACATTGTACCATGAAATCATCATAAATTACCTACAATGCATCATAAAATAACCAGTTTTTGGGTGAGACAAGTTAACTCATATATGGTTCAAATTGTTTGTAGACATCTGGTTTAGCCTTGCTTAATTTAATAAGTGACCACCAATGAAATAAAATCTGATACATTTGTACATGTATATATTAGTTTAATTTTTTCCAGACTGACAGATAAAGAAGGAATTATATTTGATGGGTATGGTAACTACTCTGAAGACAATAAATGTACCTGGTTAATAGCTCCAGAAAACAATACACAACCGATACATCTACAACTTAAACAGTTCTCTACAGAGTGTGGATGGGATCATTTATATATTTATGATGGAGATTCAACATTTTCACCCTTATTAGTGGCATTCAGGTAATTTTTGTTAAAAACAAAATTTAAATTATAAATGTATTTAGTTAGTTCTTGGAAGTAGCTTACATTGACAGGAAATAAAACCTAAAATTAACTGCCCTTTCCCCATAGGCCATTGAATTCTGAAGGAAATAAAAGTTAGGTATATGATAATACCCATGAGAAAGATTTGTGACATCATCTTCTCATGTATTTTCTCCACTCTCTGCACTGCTAGGAAAAATCAAGGTTGATCATTTCAACATGTTTGACTGTTTGGTGATTTTTTCAACCCAATAAAACTAAGGAAGGTGTCTGTTAGAAAATTGAAATGTAATACAATGGTAAATGTTCTAGATTTCTAGCATGATCCAGTTACTCATTTACTTGATCCCATCACTATCTACATTAATTTGACCACAGTGGCGGATCCAAATTGGGGGTTCTGGGGGTTGGAACCCCCTTTTTTTTTGACGATCAATGCATTTGAATGGGGACATATAGTTGGAACCCCCCCTTTATCCTGGGTTAGGAACCCCCCCTTTTATAAATGGCTGGATCCGCCCCTGGACCACATGTTCTCAGTAGACATCCTGTAATTACCATTATGTACAAATGTATGTATACACTAAACAACCATGGGGGAAATGGGAATCAGGGTGGAACAGCTCATGGAACAAGATTGAATGAAATCAATCAGGTTCTTAATGATAAAACAACATGCTAGATTTATTTCATGAAAGCAAAAACAATGCAATTTCTTGATGAGAAGATGTTTACTAAATTTTTCATTACTTATTCATTATAATCTCCAACACAATTGTATGTAGGTACGTCTTTGCATGTAAGAACCTAGTATAAATATTTTGACCTCACAGAATTGCAGAACCTGTTTTCAAATTAATGCAAAGAAAGTTGAAACTTCAAAATGGTGGTTTGTATAAATATTGTATCCTTTAAATTACTGCAAATAAGTCAGAACAAAAATTACTCTTCAGAATAGCTTAGTACTAGTGCCATAGTAAGGATGTAATTTTTGTTAAAAATGGATCTTTGAGTCAGTGCTTATGAATAAAAGGAGATGTACAAGTCATTTAAGTGCCATTGTGGAGTACACCTGAGACAGCAACCCAATGCCCAAAATACATTTAGAGGTCAACGCACTGTACCTATTGCATTGAATCTACAATAAATACAATACAATGATTTATAACATATAAGATGAAGAGTCAGTACCTTTCTATTTCAGTGGTTTATTGAGACAGAAGAATGAAGATGATAATGTTTTACCAGAAATAACCACAACATCAGGGAATGCCTATATCTATTTTTACAGTGATGCAGCTTATAACATGTCTGGTTTTAATATTTCATACAGGTAAGAGAAACTCAGGTGTTTTATTTCCCTGTTTGTTTTATATCACTTGATGTCTTTGTTGTACAAGTAATTTATTGACAAGAACAAATAAAGAATGGTTTTATATCATTTGAAAATTTGTTTTTCCCAACATGACAAGGCTTTTTATTTTCAAATAGTATCTTTATTACTGGATATGTAATCTGTTATATTACACTATGATTTCTTACTGTCAATATCTCAAATCTATGTCCTACTATATTAGATGTGACAGTACAAGATTCAGACTTGTCAGTAGGCAATTGTTCATAAAAAGAATATTTTGCATTGATAATTTTTAAAGAGACACTTTGATATTAAATTATAAGAGCATCTTTGGTTCATGAAAGGGCATCATTAAAATTCATGCAGTTTTTTTTTATTAATTATTTTTGCCTTGCCTGCAGTCGTACAAAGCTGATACTTACAATGAACACAGTCCTTTCCTGGATCTTGATATCTATATCTTTGACGGAAGTTTAATACCAAAATTTATGATAAAAGAGATGATTTTTCATTTCCATTGTTAATTATCCATTTTATCGACCGCAAAAATTTTTGTGGTCGTATATTGGTATGACGTTGGCGTCGTCGTCGTCGTCGTCGTCGCCGCCGCCGTCGTCGGCGTCGCCGTCGTCGTCCGAAGACACATTGGTTTCGCACTCTAACTTTAGTTTAAGTAAATGGATCTCTAGGAAATTTTACCATAAGGTTCAATACCACAAAAGGAAGGTTGGGATTGATTTTGGGGTTATGGTACCAACAGTTAAGGAATTAGGGGCCAAAAGGGCCAAAAATAAGCATTTTGTAACTTCCAGACAATAACTTGTGTGTAAGTGTATGGATCTCTCTGACATTGTACCACAAGGTTCCATATCACAAAGGGAATGCTGGGATTGATTTTGGGGTAATTGCCTCAAAATTTTAGGAATTAGGGGCCAAAAGGGCAAAAATAAGCATTTTTCTAGTTTCAGGACAATAACTGTGTGTAAGTGTATGGATCTTTCTGAAATTGTACTACAAGGTTCCATATCACAAAGGAAAGCTGGAATTGAGTTTGGGGTAATTGCCCTAAACGTTTAGGAATTAGGGGCCAAAAGGGCCAAAAATAAGCATTTTCTAGTTTCCAGACAATAACTTGTGTTTAAGTGTATGGATCTCTGAAATTGTACTGCAAGGTACCATACCTCATTGAAGGCTGGGATTGAGTTTGGGGTGATGAATCATAAGGGGTTCAAAAATTGGGGGATTTTCCCCTTTTTCTTCCTTTTTTCCTTTTTTTTTCTTTAAAATTTTCCATTTTAAGTTGGTTATTTCTGATTTATATTTAAAAGCAAACAATAATGATATGGCAGGAGATACACACCAAACAGGATGTGTAAATTATTATATAATAAGTATTGTGCAATAGCAAGAAATTTTCAATTGCACAGTATTGCTAATAGCAAGAAATCTTCAATTGCACAGTATTGCGCAATAGCAAGAAATATCCAATAGCACAATATTGCACAATAGGAAGAAATTGTCAATTGTACAGTATTGCACAATAGCAAGAAATATTCAATTGCACAGTATTGCGCAATTGCAAGAAATATTTAATTGCACAGTATTGTGCAAAAGAAGATACTTTGTATAAATTGCTTATTTCTTGACCAATTTCAATGGGGTTTTATTCTTGAATTCTTGGGGTTCTTTAATATGCTGAATCTAACCGTGTATTAAGTTTTTGGATTTTGGGCCCTGTTTTTAAATTGGTCCACATTGAGGTCCAAAGGGTCCAAAATTAAACTTTGTTTGATTTCATCAAAAATTGAATTATTGGGGTTCTTTGATATGCCGAATCTAACCGTGTATTTAGATTCTTAATTTTGGTCCCGTTTTCAAATTGGTCTACATTAAGGTCCAAAGGGTCCAAAATTAAACTTAGTTTGATTTTAACAAAAATTGAATTCTTAGGGTTCTTTGATATGCTGAATCTAATCATGTATTTAGATTTTGATTATGGGCCCAGTTTTCAAGTTGGTCCAAATTGGGGTCCAAAATTAAACTTTGTTTGATTTCAACAAAATTGAATATATTGGGTTCTTTGATATGCTGAATCTAACCATGTATTTAGATTTTGATTTTGGGCCCCATTATCAACTTTGTCCACATTGAGGTCAAAAGGGTCCAAAATTAAACTTTGTTTGATTTCAACAAAAATTGAATATATGGGTTCTTTGATATGCTGAATCTAACCGTATTTAGATTCTTAATTTTTGGTCCCGTTTTCAAATTGGTATACATTAAGGTCCAAAGGGTCCAAAATTAAACTTAGTTTGATTTTAACAAAATTGAATTCTTAGGGTTCTTTGATATGCTGAATCTAATCATGTATTTAGATTTTTGATTATGGGCCCAGTTTTCAAGTTGGTCCAAATTGGGGTCCAAAATTAAACTTTGTTTGATTTCAACAAAATTGAATATATGGGGTTCTTTGATATGCTGAATCTAACCATGTATTTAGATTCTTAATTTTTGGTCCCGTTTTCAAATTGGTCTACATTAAGGTCCAAAGGGTCCAAAATTAAACTTAATTTAATTTTAACAAAATTGAATTCTTAGGGTTCTTTGATATGCTGAGTCTAAACATGTCTTTAAATTTTTGATTATGGGCCCAGTTTTCAAGTTGGTCCAAATCGGGTCCAAAATTAAACTTTGTTTGATTTCAACAAAATTGAATATATTGGGTTCTTTGATATGCTGAATCTAACCATGTATTTAGATTTTTGATTTTTGGGCCCGTTATCAACTTTGTCCACATTGAGGTCAAAAGGGTCCAAAATTAAACTTTGTTTGATTTCAACAAAATTGAATATATGGGGTTCTTTGATATGCTGAATCTATCCATGTATTTAGATTTTGATTTTTGGGCCTTGTTATCAACTTTGTCCACATTGAGGTCAAAAGGGTCCAAAATTAAACTTTGTTTGATTTCATCAAAAATTGAACTCTTAGGGTTCTTTGATATGCTGAATCTAACCATGTATTTAGATTTTGGATATTGGACCATAATAGGTGAATGTCCAATTTAAAATTTTTAAGTTCTTAGACCACATTCATTCTGTGTCAGAAACCTATGCTGTGTCAAATAGTCAATCACAATCCAAATTCAGAGCTGTATCAAGCTTGAATGTTGTGTCCATACTTGCCCCAACTGTTCAGGGTTCGACCTCTGCGGTCGTATCAAGCTGCGCCTCATGGAGCATTTTATTAGATGGTGAAGTTCCTTGTCACCATCTTATGGTGTTTATGTATCTCAACTTGTTCGATTCGCTTGTGTATGTAACAACGTATTTGATTTTAACGAAAGAAACCTCTGTATTACTGAAAATTATTACACAAGGGTTTTTCGATATCACAAACTAGTCAAAACATTTACTAAATTTTATCATCGGTACAAGAACATCATTTGTAAATATAAATCAACATGCAGACATCTTATACGTTCAGGTATTTCACATCCAATCTTTTATGGTAATATTCTATACAAAGCACAAAAATGTCGATATTCACCTCAAAAGCTAACCAAACCTTTAAACAGACTTTTCAGGAGGGATATAGTTACGATACTGTTGTCAGGTCATTAAAGATGGCATATTTTGGTATTAATATTGATTCACTCATAGGGTCTTTGCATCGGAAATAAACACATTTATTCTAAAACAGTTGTTGGCATGATACAGGTTATGTTCTTCTAATATATTTTATGATGGTATGATAATAAACCCCTAAAGGGAGGGATTGTGCTTGATTTTCATATGATGAAGACATAATCTTTCATACAGTTTAATTGAGGTCTGGAGCTGGCATGTCAGTAACTGCTAGTAGTCCTTTGTTAATTTATGTATCATTGTCATTTTGCTTAGTTTCTTTTGTTACCTATTCTGACATCGGACTTCTTTTAAACTGAGTTTTACTGTGCATATTGCTGTGTGTTTGTTTATTCTACATTGGCTAGAGGTAAATGGGGAGGGTTGAGATCTCACAAAACATGTTTAACCCCGCCGCATTTTTGCGCCTGTCCCAAGTCAGGAGCCTCTGGCCTTTGTTAGTCATGTATGTTTTTTAATTTAGTTCATTTATATGTTTTGGAGTTTAGGGTGACTTCCATTTTCATTGAACTAGTACACATTTTTGTTTGGGGGCCAGCTGAAGCCTGCATCCGGGTGGGGAATTTTCTCACTGTGTTGAAGACCCATTGGTGGCCTTTGGCTGTTTTCTGCTCTTTGGTCGGGTTGTTGCCTCTTTGACTCATTGCCCATTTCCATTCTCAATTTTACAGAAGCAAGACATAAATGTCACTTTCCTTGTAGCAATAGGCCAGAGTTGAAAACATTGGCTAAAACAAACCTACACATAATTTTTAGACAGAAAAAACATACATTTTAGTCTTGCTTCAAAGTCTGAATCATCAAATGGATGTTCATCCAACACAATGATTGAGGAACATCATGAAAAACACCAACACAATGATTGAGGAATATCATGAAAAATGCCAAACACAATGATTGAGGAACGTCATGAAAGAAACCAAACACAATGATTGAGGAACATCATGAAAGAAACCAAACACAATGATTGAGGAACATCATGAAAAACACCAAACACAATGATTGAGGAACATCATGAAAACACCAAACACAATGATTGAGGAATATCATGAAAGAAACCAAACACAATGATTGAGGAACATCATGTAAAACACCAAACACAATGATTGAGGAACATCATGAAAAACACCAATCTCAATGATTGAGGAACATCATGAAAGAAACGAAACACAATGATTGAGGAATATCATGAAAACACCAAACTCAATGATTGAGGAACATCATGAAAGAAACCAAACACAATGATTGAGGAACATCATGAAAAACACCAATCTCAATGATTGAGGAACATCATGAAAGAACATCATGAAAGAAACCAAACACAATGATTGAGGAATAACATGAAAAACACCAAATACAATGATTGAGGAACATCATGAAAGAAACCAAACACAATGATTGAGGAATATCATGAAAACACCAAACACAATGATTGAGGAATAACATGAAAACACCAAACACAATGATTGAGGAATATCATGTAAAACACCAAACACAATGATTGAGGAATAACATGAAAACACCAAACACAATGATTGAGGAACATCATGTAAAACACCAAACACAATGTGAGAAGAACAGCATTTATCATAACAGTATAATTATCTGTCAGAAAGATTCCTAATCCTAAGCTTTGTTATAATATTATTTAACATTTACAAATTAACATTAAAAATTTTAACAAATTTTTGAAATTATTGTTATAATATACATTTTTTCTTCTGTGACAACATCCTGTCAGATTGTGTGAAAACAAATAAGGTATGACGTATGATTTAATTACATGTCAAATTGACAAATTCCAAAAGTCAGATTCCAAAGTTATTATTATTTTTTGATTTTTTGAGTTATGTAAATCAAATCAAGATTAGCAGGAAGTAGCTGACATTTACTTGTGAAGATCAATAATCAGAGAGTTTAGTTTATAAATAATGAGAAGGTTTTATCATAACATATGTTCTGATTCTTCTGTATATGTATATGGTTCAATGTAATATTGATTTTTCTGTCTATAATATATAGTTATACCAGCAATTTGTAGTTAATACTTATATATCCAATTAGCTTTCCCAAACAGAAATCTTTTTAGCAGGTAAATCTAAGGTTTATTCTATAGATGCTTATACATATTTTGAATACTAGATATATCACGTGGGATAGCAAGGCTCTAAATATATTATCTGTTTAAAAGTTCGGCAGAAATATTAGAAAGGCACTAAAATGTTGTTTATTTTAGAATTATTTAGGGCCCTTTCTGATGTAGTTCAAAATAACAACAATTTCGTATAAAATGTACATGATTAAAATAGTCCTGTGCATGATGTGGGGTAAATGTCAATAAATAAATGATCCAGAAGACATTTAAAAGAGGGCAATATACAGTCTCTGACAATAAACAGATGTCTCCTGTGGATTCATATTATTATTGGTGGGATATCAATTCACAAGGATTTTATGGGGACAGGTAAACCATGAATTTAAATATTTAACAAAGAACAAATTTTCTATAGACCTGTATGCAGATTTTTGTATGACCAGGAAATCAAATATCAACGAAAATACAATTATTCCTTTATCCACAAAAAAAAAGTGGTACCCACAAACATATACGAATCCACAGTTTATAACTTGTGATTTAATTAAACTATCAAAGGTCTGCCTTCAACACCTTATTATTAAAGGTCTGCCTTCAACACCTTATTATTAAAGGTCTGCCTTCAACACCTTATTATTAAAGGTCTGCCTTCAACACCTTATTATTAAAGGTCTGCCTTCAACACCTTATTATAAAAAAAACATTAAGCTATGATAGAAAACAACCACTTACAAACTCCTGACTTGGGACAGACATGTAAATAAGGCAGTTCCAAAATATAATGTCTAATGCATCATAATTATTCAAAACATGCAGGTAGGTCTGTGCACTTATTTAAGAGATAAAAACATGAAGATGGGTCTTTGCACTTTTTAAGTGATAAAAACTTGTTTAACAGATGCAAGCATTAGAAAAACTAAAAGTTTTATATGTTTCAAATCTCATTCACTTACACAGATGATGATGTATTTTTACAGGACTGGTGGTTGTGAAAAGATTGTTCTCTAAATGGACAGTGTATAAATAACAAGTGTAACTGCTTTGCTGGTTTTACTGGAGACTATTGTCAGACAGTCATTTGCCCCAACAACTGTTCAGACAAAGGGCTATGTAGGGGGAACCAGTGTAAATGTTTCTCAGGATATACAGGTAGGTTGTCTCCCTTTACAAGTGTTCATACTTGACTGGTTTTACTGGAGACTGTTTTTGGAAAGTTTGCTATAGCTTGCTATAGCAATAAACTTTCCTATGGCATCGGCCTCAAACCAGAAGTTGGATAGACTATCTTACTATAGGATGTGTGTTCTATTCCTAGATAATGTAGTACTAGTGTTTGAATACTAATTATAGGAAGATGCTTTTGAAATTTTGAGTTACTTCTATTTTGATAAGCTCATGGCAGTTTGAATAAAAATGGACTGAATGTTCACCGACAATTCAAATGAATCCAACTTCATTTTTAAAAATGGGTACCACAAACACTACTTTGCGGATCTGCCCTGTGCGGAAGATAAAATCAATACACATCAACACAAGGCAGCAGTTTCTACGTTTAATTCTTTGAAAATTAAGAGGGCCTGATATTTATTTCGAGGTGTGTGTTGGTTTTTTTTACATTTATTCATGAAATTAAAGAATTTTTATTGTTAATAATATCATAATCTTTTCAATTTTTACGTTTGTAAATGGTAGTCGGTGTGACCTCTATAAATTATGCATACTTTGAACTGTCAGCCATTTTGTATGTTTATATTACCTGTATGTTTCCATACGGAATTCACCAGACATGCGTTTAATCCATATATGTGAACCTCCGATGGGAGTACAATAATCCTGGTGTCAGAGGTCTCCTCCTGTTCTCCAATTGAAGAGAAAATAAATATTTTGTTTAAAATATTTCATGAATGAACATTTTCCATCGCCATTTGCGATATTTACAAATGTTTATTAAAGACGTAAAAGCCCGAGTGTATCAAAAGTATCCTCATATCGCGGCCAATAACAAACTAGGCCTATAACATAATCGGCCTCACAAAATCGGACTATAATCACTATAGAACCCTATGGGATTTTATTTTTTTTAATTTTCAAATGACTATAACTTGAATACAGTAATTGATAGACACACACGGTCTTCAGTAATGATCACAGGACAATGAAACAAACCAAATAAATATAGGGTGAGTCCCTCAATTTGAGAATGTGCTTTTATCTTGTAAAGGGTCGAGATCCCCACCCCTAAACCATATATATTCTTGTATTGGACAATAAAACAAATCAAATGAAGTATTGGGGGAGTCCCTGGGGTCACCCCCACCCCCTTCTGTTTGAGAACTTGTAAACGGTCCAGGTCCCCACCCCTAAACCATATATATTCATGTATAGGACAATAAAACAAATCAAATGAAATATAGGGTGAGCCCCTGGGGGTCACCCCCACCCACTCCTGTTTAAGAACTTGTAAATGGTTGAGATCCCCACCCCTAAACCATATATATTCTTGTATGGGACAATAAAACAAATCAAACGAAATATAGGGGAATTCCACGGGGGTCACCCTCACCCCCCTTCTTTTTAAAAACTTACAAACGGTCGAGATCCCCACCCCTAAACCATATATGTTCTTGTATGGGACAATAAAACAAATCAAATGATATATAGGGGAGTCCCTTGGGGTCACCCCACCCCCTCCTGTTTGAGAACTTGTAAACGGTCAAGTTCCCGACCCCTTAACCATATGTATTCTTGTATGGGACAATAAAACAAATCAAATGAAATATAAGGGAAGTCCACGGGGGTCACCCCACCCCCTTCTTTTTGAAAACTTGTAAAAGTAGAGATCCCCACCCGAAACCATATATATTCTTGTATGGGACAATAAAACAAATCAAATGAAATAAAAGTCGAGTCTCCGGGGGTCACTCCCACCCCCTCCTGTTTGAGAACTTGTAAAGGGTCGAGATCCCCACCCCTAAACCATATATATTCTTGTATGGGACCAAAAAAAACAAATCAAATGAAATAAAGGGCGAGTCCCCTGGGGATCAACCTCCCCTTTTTGAGAACTTGTAAACGGTCGAGATCCCCACCCCTAAACCATATATATTCCTGTTCGTCATTTCAAGAAGATTTGAATGACATACAGGGTCAATCCCTAGGCATCACTTATGCATAACACTTTACTAAACCATACCAATTTGTACTGGACTTTGCCCAATGTCAGGCGACCATGGGAATGACGAATTATGGGAGCTTTTTTGGGAAACTTCGTAACAGCATCCTGTTACAATTATTTCTTGTTAACACTGTGTCAACTCAACACAGAGGCAAAGATAATATTTAATGAATGGCTGAAAACCAAAAATCTCAAAATGTCATTGCCTCAATGCTGAATTTCACAGCAGCAACTAAAATGTATTACGTGGTTATAAAATAAAGTACCTCTACGAATCTAGTGTATGTTTACTTTTTATTCCTGTTTACATATTGCCATTGTTGATTAAAGCCTTTCATATAAATTCACTTTTGTTACAGTTGTATTGATTTAAGTTTGCTGTCTTATTTAAATTAAGAAATGTGGTAATTTTTGCGAATGAACCAGCTATTCAAAAGAGTTCAAAGGAGGAAGATGTATAAACAAGTATAGGTCACCATACGGTCGTCAACAATGAGAAAAACTCATACCATATAGTAAGCTATAAAAGACCCTGATTTTAAAAAATGTGGAACAATTCAAACAAGAAAACTAACTGCTTAATTAGTGATAATACAATTTACTAAAAACAAATATGAAGGACCTAAATCAATAAAAAATACTAAAATCACAGGCCCTTTACATGGGATGGGCACAGAAAGAAATTAACAGAGCTTTCTGTGTATTTGATTATTTTAAATCTACAGTTTAAGGTTGCAATAGAAATAATCAAAATTTCACATGACAAACATATGAAAAAAGTGATATTTGATAATTGCTAATGAGACAATGGTTTCGGAAAAAAAACATGTGATTAAATACATATTTGAAATAATACTCATCTACAACCTATTTGAAATAATACAAATCTACAACCTATTTGAAATAATACAAATCTACAACCTATTTGAAATAATACACATCTACAACCTATTTGAAATAATACACATCTACAACCTATTTGAAATAATACAAATCTACAACCTATTTGAAATAATACACATCTACCATTGCAAACTTTCCACTGGTGCTATCCAGCACTTTGATTCAGGATATCCACTAATAAAAATGATATAAGTAGGTTGTCTCTCCTTGTAATTGTTCAGGGAATACAGAATGTTGATTTGACCCATGGAAAGTATATTTCAAAATACACAGGTACTGAGTACACAAAGATGTCAAAAGTCATTCTTGCTGGTGTTGAGTGATTGATAGTAAGACAAGTTGATTGTTGGTAACTTTAACCTGTCCAGTAAAATGTTCAACCCCTACAGTGTCGACAACAAGGGTTGCAGTAGGGAACTTTTGATTTTCAGGATTAACATTACATTATATCCCTTCAAATGTTTTCCTGAACAACTACTCAAAGGTTGTTGGGTATTTATGTCATCATAACAAAGCACAAAATAATTTACTCATCCAGAGCATTCTTTTACAAAAATGCTTTAATTGCAGTTTGAAACTTTTGACAGGTTTGATATGAATAGAATGTTTCTTTTTAATATTTTCCATTCTGGAAAGAATTTTGTGAATATGTACAAAATCATTGATTATAAAATTCTTCTGTATATTCAGGAATTTTATCTTATGTTTTAATTTACGTAAAAATATAACAGGATGCATATTGCTATGAGTAAAACTCCAAATTACATTTTTTTATTGCAACATTCTGTTTGTAGTACAATATGTACAAGTATTATTATTATTATTAATCTAACACTATCTTCAGTTGTTTAAGATTCACCATTATAAGTTCAGTTTTGAAATGTGAATTTCCAGTGACCATTTTGTACCAACCATGCAATTTCAGCTGACTTTGTCATATGGTGCTTTGATTATGCTATAATTTTGTTTTCATTAACACAAAAACTTTATTACAGGGTCAGATTGTTCACTGAAATCCTATCATGGAGTGTGGAGTACACTTGGTATCAACGCAACCGTTGGTGGCCGTGCATCAGCTGCTGTGGCACAAGTTCAAGATAAGCTATATTTAACTGGAGGATACACATTCAATAATGACCTTCCTTTTCTAGCAAGGTATTTTTAATATGACAGCAATTGATGGTCTCTTTGGATTCAGTACTGTATGGTATTGGCCAATAAAACACTTATCTATAATGAACACAATTTTAGATGAATAATTGAATGGTCATTTATTATATTTCATTTGATATATGTATCATATGTTTTGAATACTACTTTTAAAACAGGAAAAACATTTATTTTTATTCTGTTTGATTTATATTTATGCTACTTACATGATATTACATCCATATGTTAGAGGATAAAATACAGATTTATGACAATAATAAAAATTTGTTCAAATTACTAAACTTTGACTAAATACATCAATTTTTGATTTCTTTACTATAGAAAAGGATTCAATCATTAGTGTTGCTTTAAAAGACCGATAACTCAATTTTTTAAAAATCCTCCTGTTAAACTCTAAATCAAACTGACTGCTTGAAAGAAATTTGGTTAGAACTAATGTTTTATGCATAATTTTTATACGACCGCAAAAAAATTTTGTGGTCGTATATTGGTATGACGTTGGCGTCGTCGTCGTCATCGTCGTCCGAAGACGCATTGGTTTTCGCACTCTAACTTTAGTTTAAGTGAATGGATCTCTATGAAATTTTACCATAAGGTTCAATATCACATAAGGAAGGTTGGGATTGATTTTGGGGGTTATGGTACCAACAGTTAAGGAATTAGGGGCCAAAAAGGGGCCAAAAATAAGCATTTTTGTAACTTCCAGACATAACTTGTGTGTTAGTGTATGGATCTCTCTGACTTTGTACCACAAGGTTCCATACCACAAAGGGAATGCTGGGATTGATTTTTGGGGGTAATTGCCTCAAAATTTTAGGAATTAGGGGCCAAAAAAGGAGCAAAACACAAGCATTTTTCTAGTTTCATGACAATAACTTGTGTGTAAGTTTATGGATCTTTCTGAAATTGTACTACAAGGTTCCATATCACAAAGGGAAAGCTGGAATTGAGTTTGGGGGTAATTGCCTGAAACGTTTAGGAATTAGGGGCCAAAAAGGGGCCAAAAATAAGCATTTTTCTAGTTTCCAGACAATAACTTGTGTTCAAGTGTATGGATCTCTCTGAAATTGTACTGCAAGGTACCATACCTCAAAGGGATTGATTTGATTTGATTTTTGGTGTTTTAACGCCACTTTTAAGCACCGCTTTTGGGCTATTTCGTGGCGGCCAGTTTTTATTGGTGGAGGAAGCCGGAGTGCCCGGAGAAAACCACCGACCTTCGATAGGAAAACTGACAATCCTAGTCAATTGTATTGTGCAAAAGAAGATACTTTGTATAAATTGCTTATTTCTTGACCAATTTCAATGGGGTTTTATTCTTGAACTCTTGGGGTTCTTTAATATGCTGAATCTAACCGTGTATTAAGTTTTTGGATTTTGGGCCCTGTTTTTAAATTGGTCCACATTGAGGTCCAAAGGTTCCAAAATTAAACTTTGTTTGATTTCATCAAAATTGAATTATTGGGGTTCTTTGATATGCCGAATCTAACCGTGTATTTAGATTCTTAATTTTTGGTCCCGTTTTCAAATTGATCTACATTAAGGTCCAAAGGGTCCAAAATTAAACTTAGTTTGATTTTAACAAAAATTGAATTCTTAGGGTTCTTTGATATGCTGAATCTAAACATGTATTTAGATTTTTGATTATGGGCCCAGTTTTCAAGTTGGTCCAAATAGGGTCCAAAATTAAACTTTGTTTGATTTCAACAAAATTGAATATATGGGGTTCTTTGATATGCTGAATCTAACCATGCATTTAGATTTTTCATTTTGGGCCCGTTATCAACTTTGTCCACATTGAGGTCAAAAGGGTCCAAAATTAAACTTTGTTTGATTTCATCAAAATTGAATTATTGGGGTTCTTTGATATGCCGAATCTAACCATGTATTTAGATTCTTAATTTTTGGTCCCGTTTTCAAATTGATCTACATTAAGGTCCAAAGGGTCCAAAATTAAACTTAGTTTGATTTTAACAAAAATTGAATTCTTAGGGTTCTTTGATATGCTGAATCTAAACATGTATTTAGATTTTGATTATGGGCCCAGTTTTCAAGTTGGTCCAAATAGGGTCCAAAATTAAACTTTGTTTGATTTCAACAAAATTGAATATATGGGGTTCTTTCATATGCTGAATCTAACCATGCATTTAGATTTTTCATTTTGGGCCCCGTTATCAACTTTGTCCACATTGAGGTCAAAAGGGTCCAAAATTAAACTTTGTTTGATTTCATCAAAATTGAATTATTGGGGTTCTTTGATATGCCGAATCTAACCGTGTATTTAGATTCTTTATTTTTGGTCCGTTTTCAAATTGGTCTACATTAAGGTCCAAAGGGTCCAAAATTAGACTTAGTTTGATTTTAACAAAATTGAATTCTTAGGGTTCTTTGATATGCTGAATCTCAACATGTATTTAGATTTTTGATTATGGGCCCAGTTTTCAAGTTGGTCCAAATCGGGTCCAAAATTAAACTTTGTTTGATTTCAACAAAATTGAATATATGGGGTTCTTTCATATGCTGAATCTAACCATGTATTTAGATTTTTGATTTTGGGCCCTGTTATCAACTTTGTCCACATTGAGGTCAAAAGGGTCCAAAAGTAAACTTTGTTTGATTTCATCAAAATTGAACTCTTGGGGTTCTTTGATATGCTGAATCTAACCATGTATTTAGATTTTGGATATTGGACCATAATAGGTGAATGTCTACCGTTCCTACCGCTATTAGTCGGAAAATTAGCAGTAAAATTCATAATCCAGAGAGGGGACCGACTAATAGACGAGATCTAGCGACCAGAGGAAAAATCCAAGCTTGAGAAAAGTGGTCAGGAGTGAATTTCCTGGTCAAACTACGTTTTGATTGCCAAACCTACATAAATGAATAAATAAAAGTTTTGTTGAAAATAAATGACTACAATACTGTCTTTGTGTTTTATTTGTTCTTTGGTAAACATTTTCTGCAAATTCGTGTTAAAATTCTACTGTTTCCGGTTTGTGTATTGATTTTCATGGTCACATGGTTTTGTTTTAACCCAAAAGAAGAGCCAAGAACCAAAAATGAAAAGGAGATAACAATGTACCAAATATGTGAAAGGATGTTTTCAGCGGAGTTATTGTGTCATTATTGTGATATCATGATATCAATTCAATGCTTATAATCATATAATAATCAAAAAATAATTTTAAGATTCATTCCCAAAATCAAAATATTATTCATTAAAGTGTCTCAGGTAAACAAAAATTACAAAATTGATTGACAAGCCAATATAATCCATTGATAACCCCAATTAAGAGACAAAGAGTTGTATTCACTAAAGGTGTGAAAACTATCAGTGATAGGTAAACAGATGACACTAATGAGTTGGAGTTAGTTATTTTAATATATTGATTAGCTTCACTTCATTTTTTAATCCTTTAATCATCACAGTATAATCATGATAATAAGAATTATGAAGTGTACATGCTCATTTAACACTGAGTTATGTATGCTGTGAAAATATTTTCATCAAGTGTTGATTGACTTTAAATTTTTCAGGTTCATATTGGTTTATATTCGCTTTTCTCAAACAATAGGTTGTTAGTCATACCCTACAAAATCATTGATGCATTACGTAAACAACACATGGCTAATCAAACATTTGAACAGTGAACAAAACAAGAGGAATGAATACATCTTTATTATTAACAGCAATATAAATTATCATGATGAGCATCAACTAAATTCAAACCAAACAAACATTAATGCAGAAATGAATATAATTCCTGGATTTGCATTGGTTTTACCGGCGTTCAGTTACTGTCAGCTGAAAAAAAAATGCCCAAATTTTGTCCGACTTATACGAGGGTCAAGACTAAATCCTTAGAATTTGGAGCTGAAAAGGGCACCCGACTTATAGTCGGATCGACTTATACTTGAGTATCAACGGTAATTTAAAATTTTTAAGTTCTTAGACCACATTCATTCTGTGTCAGAAACCTATGCTGTGTCAAATATTTAATCACAATTCAAATTCAGAGCTGTATCAAGCTTGAATGTTGTGTCCATACTTGCCCCAACTATTCAGGGTTCGACCTCTGCGGTCGTAAGGGGCCTCGGTGGCCGAGTGGTCTAAGTAGTTACTACTGTAATCACTAGCCAGTCAACACTGAGGTTGTGAGTTCGAACCCCGCTCGTGCGGGTGCACTCGACTCCAATCTTAATTGACTAGGATTGTCAGTTTTCCTATCGAAGGTCGGTGGTTTTCTCCGGGCACTCCGGCTTCCTCCATCAATAAAAACTGGCCGCCACGAAATAGCCCAAAAGCGGTGCTTAAAAGTGGCGTTAAAAACACAAAAAAAAAATCAAATCAAATCAAATCTGCGGTCGTATCAAGCTGCGTCCTGCGGAGCATTTTATTAACTGTATCCGAATAAAGTTATGACCAGCAATGACCATGTCAAAACAGTGGTCAGAGTTGAGGAAATAATGCACCAACTAGAGGAAATTCCCTGTTGATCTTTTTAAAATTAAATGACATGGATCATTTTTGAAACTGCATTTAATTTATAAAACACATAAGAGGATCATCTTTTGAAATTGTTTTTTGGTACTAAAAGATTGAATTATTTCAGGTATGACTTTACAAGTGATAGCTGGGATACAGTAATGCCTCAGTCAACCAACAATCCTGAGAGTAGATATGGACACACATTATTAGAATATCAGGTATTCAATGTATTGCTGATTTTATACAAATACAGAACATGTTATGGTATATTGTTTTCTGTCTGTCATCTATCATGTCTATCAGAGTAGGTCTAAAGATAAGTAAGTTT
Organism: Mytilus coruscus; assembly: GCA_017311375.1. Taxonomy (NCBI): domain Eukaryota; kingdom Metazoa; phylum Mollusca; class Bivalvia; order Mytilida; family Mytilidae; genus Mytilus; species Mytilus coruscus. Next base: position 6,313,064 of record CM029601.1, on the reverse strand, counting down.
GCTTGGACCCCTTCCTCTTTGTACAAGGTTTAATTTCTTGAAGAAAATTACCCTTTGAATTTTCACAGTTTGACTTTTACCATTGCTTTTAAACTGGGAACAGTCTTGATCTTGCTCAATAGGTTAATCTCTTTAGTTTGTCATCAAATATCTTCTGCTGACTGTCAACATGAATATCTTCCAGTAGTTCCCCTTTCACATAGTTATATTGGCAACAACATAAAGTTGTGCTGCCAGCTATTGGATCATTGATAGTAGGGTTTTTGTCGAGCCTGCGACTTTTGTCGCAGAAAGCTCGACATAGGGATAGTGATCCGGCGGCGGCGGCGTTAGCTAACTTCTTAAAAGCTTTATATTTTAGAAGCTAGAAGACCTGGATGCTTCATACTTTGTATATAGATGCCTTATGTTACGAAGTTTCCGTCTGTCATATGTCCATTGTCCTTGACCTCATTTTTATGGTTCAGTGACTACTTGAAAAAAGAGTCAACATTTTTTGTAATGTTAATTTCTTTCTTATTTTGAGTAATAGGATAACTATATTTAGTATGTGCATACCTTGCAAGGTCCTCATGCCCGTCAGACAATTTTCATTTGACCTCGACCTCATTTCATGGATCAGTGAACAAGGTTAAGTTTTCGTGGTCAAGTCCATATATCAGATACTATAAGCAGTAGGTCTACTATATTTGGTATATGGAATGATTGTAAGGTGTACATGTCCAACTGGTAGGTGTCATCTGACCTTGACCTCATTTTCATGGTTCAGTGGTCAAAGTTAAGTTTTCGAGTTTTGGTCTTTTTTTCTAATACTATATGCAATAGGTCAACTATATTTGGTGTATGGAAATATTTTATGATGTACTTGTCAGTCTCGCAGGTTTTATTTGACCTTGACCTCATTTTCACGGTTCATTTCTCAGTGTTAAGTTTTTGTGTTTTGGTCTGTTTTTCTTCAACTATAAGCAATAGATCAACTATATTTGTTGTATGGAAGGATTGTAAAGTGTATATGTCTGTCTGGCAGGTATCATCTGACCTTGACCTCATTTTCATGGTTCATTGGTCAATGTTAAGTTTTCATGGTTAAGTTTGTTTCTTAGATACTATAAGCAATAGGTCAACTATATTTAATGCATAAATTGATTGTAAGCTGTACATGTCTGTCTGGCATGGTTCACCTGACCTTGACCTCATTTTCATGGTTCATTGGTCAATGTTTAGTTTTCTTGTTTAAAACTGTTTCTTAGAAACTATAAGCAATAGGTCAACTATGTTTGGTTTATTGAATGATTGTAAGGTGTACATGTATTTCTCGTTTGGTTTATCTGACCTTGACCTCATTTTCTTGGATCATGTTAAGTTTAGGTGTTACTTGTAGTAAAGCTTTATATTTAGGACTATCAACATAAAATCAGTGGTTAGTAAAGAAGGCGAGACATTTCAGCGTGTGCACTCTTGTTTAGTTATAATGGCAACAACATAAAGTTATACTGCCAGCTATTGGATCATTGACAGTAGGGTCTTATAATTATATTGGCACCAACATAAAGTTGTACTGCCAGCTATTGGATCATTGACAGTAGGGTCTTATAATTATAATGGCAACAACATTAAGTTGTACTGCCAGCTATTGGATCATTGACAATAGGGTTTTATGATTATATTGGCAACAACATTAAGTTGTACTGCCAGCTATTGGATCATTGACAGTAGGGTCTTATAATTATATTGGCAACAGCATTAAGTTGTACTGCCAGCTATTGGATCATTGATAGTAGGGTTTTATGATTATATTGGCACCAACATAAAGTTGTACTGCCAGCTATTGGATCATTGACAGTAGGGTCTTATAATTATATTGGCACCAACATAAAGTTGTATTGCCAGCTATTGGATCATTGACAGTAGGGTCTTATAATTATAATGGCACCAACATAAAGTTGTACTGCCAGCTATTGGATCATTGATAGTAGGGTCTTATAGTTATATTGGCAACAGTATAAAGTTGTACTGCCAGCTATTGGATCATTGACAGTAGGGTCTTATAATTATATTGGCAACAACATAAAGTTGTACTGCCAGCTATTGGATCATTGACAGTAGGGTCTTATAATTATAATGGCAACAACATAAAGTTGTACTGCCAGCTATTGGATCATTGACAGTAGGGTCTTATAATTATATTGGCAACAGCATTAAGTTGTACTGCCAGCTATTGGATCATTGATAGTAGGGTTTTATGATTATATTGGCACCAACATAAAGTTGTACTGCCAGCTATTGGATCATTGACAGTAGGGTCTTATAATTATATTGGCACCAACATAAAGTTGTATTGCCAGCTATTGGATCATTGACAGTAGGGTCTTATAATTATAGTGGCAACAACATAAAGTTGTACTGCCAGCTATTGGATCATTGATAGTAGGGTCTTATAGTTATATTGGTAACAGTATAAAGTTGTACTGCCAGCTATTGGATCATTGACAGTAGGGTCTTATAGTTATATTGGCACCAACATAAAGTTGTATTGCCAGCTATTGGATCATTGACAGTAGGGTCTTATAATTATAATGGCACCAACATAAAGTTGTATTGCCAGCTATTGGATCATTGATAGTAGGGTCTTATAGTTATATTGGTAACAGTATAAAGTTGTACTGCCAGCTATTGGATCATTGATAGTAGGGTCTTATAGTTATATTGGTAACAGTATAAAGTTGTACTGCCAGCTATTGGATCATTGATAGTAGGGTCTTATAGTTATATTGGTAACAGTATAAAGTTGTATTGCCAGCTATTGGATCATTGATAGTAGGGTCTTATAGTTATATTGGCACCAACATAAAGTTGTACTGCAAGCTATTGGATCATTGACAGTAGGGTCTTATAATTATATTGGCAACAACATTAAGTTGTATTGCCAGCTATTGGATCATTGACAGTAGGGTCTTATAATTATATTGGTAACAGTATAAAGTTGTATTGCCAGCTATTGGATCATTGACAGTAGGGTCTTATAATTATATTGGCAACAACATAAAGTTGTACTGCCAGCTATTGGATCATTGACAGTAGGGTCTTATAATTATAGTGGCAACAACATAAAGTTGTACTGCCAGCTATTGGATCATTGACAGTAGGGTCTTATAATTATATTGGCAACAGTATAAAGTTGTACTGCCAGCTATTGGATCATTGACAGTAGGGTCTTATAATTATATTGGCAACAGTATAAAGTTGTACTGCCAGCTATTGGATCATTGACAGTAGGGCTCACCATACTGAGCAAAGACATTTTGAAATGTATTTACCCCTGTCATAGTACTAAGAGACTATTGACTTTCCTTTAACTCTAACAAAAAAATTGAAGAATTTGCATATCAATGTACCATTTCAGGACAAAGAATATAATAATTCAAAATTGACTGGTACACATAACAAGAGAGGATCAATGCTACATAGAATTACCAAGAAGTTCTTCAAACAAACATCTTAAAAGAGAAAGAATTAAGAATTATTGCAAGTGTAATAGATTTGTGTTTTAATACTGAACTTTCAGCTTTGATGGCTATTAAATCAATTGTATGAGGATATTTTGTTAAACCTCTGTCATTGGGTTGCTGTCTCAATGATTTTTATCCTACATATTTTATTCATATTTATTTTTCAGGGAAGTCTATACATGTTTGGTGGAGTTGTTGACAAGGACACGACAAAAGAATTATGGGTTTATGACCTATCAAGTAAATTATGGACTATAAAGAATTACAATTCTACTCCTCCAGTTGCCGTGGCTTCACATACAGCACATGTTATCAATGGTGTCATGTATATATTGTTTGGTTATAGTCCTATATATGGATACAAAAACAGAATACAGGAATATTTTATAGGTAAAGTAAACCATCCAGCTGTTCACGCTTTTATTTTCCTGATCACCCTGGGTTACTTGAAACAAAAATAACTATATTTATGAGCCTTTACAATATAAAAATAAGAAAATGTGGTATAATTGCCAATGAGACAACATTCCACTACAGACCAATTGATATAAGAAGTTAACAAATATAGATCACAATACTGCTTTCAACAATGAGCAAAACCCATACCACATAGTAAGTTATCAAGGGCCTGGAAATGACGAATGTAAACAATTCAAACTAGAAAACTAAAGACACATCTGATGCTTAAATTCAAAAATTGAATTGACATTATTATTGAAGAGAAAATGTGAAAGAGTGAACACCGCAACTTAAACATGCAAATCAATTTTTATACTGTAAACAGGGACCTTTTCACTGCTGTTTTATTTTTTATGCCCCCGCCGTATCGAGAGGGCACTAAGTTTTACCCTTGTCCGTTTGTATGTACGTACTTCCCAAAATTGGTTTCCATTCTCTAACTTGAGTTTGCCTCAATCGAATGTTATGAAACTTATACACAATGCTTATTACCACAAAACACAGATCAAGTTTGAATTTTGGTGGCGTCATTTTAACCGTTCTAGAGTTATGCCCCTTTATAAATGGAAAAAAATTTGGTTTCCGTTTTCTAACTTAAGTTTGCCTCAACTAAATGTTATGAAACTTATACACAATGTTTATTACCACAAAATACAGATCAAGTTTGAATTTTGGTAGCGTCACTCTAACCGTTCTAGAGTTTTGCCCCTTTATAAATGGAAAAATTACAAAATTTTTAGTTTCCGTTCTCTAAAGTTGCCTCAACCAAATGTTATGAAACTTATACACAATGCTTATAACCACAAAACACAGATCAAGTTGAATTTTGGTGGCGTCACTTTAACCATTATCAAGTTATGCCTCTTTATAAATCGAAAAATTGCAAAATTTTAGTTTCCGTTCTGTAACTTAATTTTGCCCCAACCAAACATTATGAAACCTATACACAATACTTATTACCACAAAACTCAGATCAAGTACTAAATTGAGTAGTGTCACTTTTATCGTTATCTATTAACTAGCAGTAATCCTGACAGCATTTAATTCACTGTTAATAAGATCATTTCTCTCTGTTAATTGTGTAAGTGTTTTTGCAAGCAAACATGACTAATAACTTTAAATCAACTTTTACATAAAGGAATTGACAAAAGGATTTAATCACTTGATTTGAAATACATGTAAAACTGTTCACTTTCCAAATCATATATGAAAATCCTTTTATTGGACACCGAGATATCGCGAATTCAAATTAAAAAAAGACTGGGTGAAAATTTCCCAGTTCACAGTAGTTAAATTTTATACATTATGTACAGAAACAGTATTAAAGAGGAATTTTTATACGGCGCAAAAAATTTTTTTGGATCATATAATGGTATGATGTCGTCGTCTGAGTAGTCATCTGCGTCTGCATTGTCGTCCGAAGACACATTGGTTTCCGGACAATAACTTTAGTTTAAGTGAATGGATCTCTATGAAATTTTTTAAGAAGATTCGATACCACAAAAGGAAGATTGGGATTGATTTTTGGGATGATGGTCCCAATGGTTTAGAAATTAGGGGCCCAAAAAGGGGCCCAAAACAAGCATTTTTCTGGTTTCAGGATAATAACTTGTGTATAAGTATTTCTATTGCTCTGAAATTGTACCACAATGTTTAATACCACAAGAAGAAGGTTGGGATTCATTTTAGGGGTTATGGGGCCAACAGATTAGGAATTAAGGGCCAAAAAGGGGCCAAAAACAAGCATTTTCCTAGTTTCCAGACAATAACTTGTGTGTAAGTGTATGGATCTCTCTGACATTGTACCACAAGGTTCCATATAACAAAGGGAAGGCTGGGATTGAGTTTGGGGTTATTGCTCCAAGGGGGATTTCAAAAAGTTGGGGGGGAGGGGGGATTTTTTTCCCAATTTTTTTAAGGGATTCATATTTTTTTTTCAAAATTTTTATAAAATTTCGAATTTTTGAAAAGTTTCAAGAAGAAATCTTCAATTGCACAATATTACGCAATGGATTTATAAGATCTTTGACCACATTTATTTTGTGTCAGAAACCTATATTATGTCAAAAATTTGATCGCAATCCAAATTCAGACTATCAAGCTTGAATATTGTGTCTAAATTTGCCCCAATTGTTCAGGGTTCAACCTCTGCGGTCGTATTAGGCTGCGCTCAGCGAAGCATTTTATTGTTCATTGTCAAAGATTTTCAATGCTAATGCACCATTTAAAACAAATTACAGAACTTCAGTGTGTAGGTAAAAGGACAAATTCCATAAAATCCAGTTTTATTTGCCTGATTGGTAACAAAAATTTTCCTGCTTCTCACAAACACAAACACTATGTGAAAATGCCAGAAATTGATTAAACCAAGCTAAATGGTTATAAATATAAACCAAGCTAAATGGTTATAAATATCTGGAAAAACAATCCAGAAATTGATTAAACCAAGCTAAATGGTTATAGATATCTGGAAAAACAATCCAGAAATTGATTAAACCAAGCTAAATGGTTATAAATATCTGGAAAAAAAATCCAGAAATTGATTAAACCAAGCTAAATGGTTATAAATATCTGGAATCTCAAGCGCTCAGTAAACAGCTTGCTATATCAAAGAAATGTATTAGTTTTTAGACAAGTATTGTAAAGTCCAGTAAATAATATTTTTTGAAAGTCACACAATACAGTCCTTTCCTATGTTTTAACAGGTAATGATACATGGATTGTTCCAAGGACATTTGGTTCTGTTGTGGAAGGTGGATTTGGTCATTCCAGTGTATATGATCCGCAGTCGAAGTTGATCTATGTCTATGGTGGATACCATGCAGGAGATACGTCTAGTGATCAACTCAGTGATAAACTATATAGCTTTGATATCAGCACTAGATTTTGGTAAGCATTCATATGAAATGGTACTTGTAAAAATACTTGTAAGTTATGAACATTTAGGATATTAACTTGCTATCAATTTCAATTGCAAGATATTTTGTGAGAAGATTCCTAGGATGCAAATACAAAAGTCACATCAAGAGGATTTGTATATAATGCCTTTATTTAAAACTTTGAATTGTAAAATCACACAGTATTAATTTAACATTGTATTTCCTTAAGAGGTTTCAAGAACTAGTGTGTCAGATATCAGTTATAGTATATTGAAATTTTTCATAGTTATTTCCCTTGGGTTTTAAAACTTCCTGCATCTAAGGAAAAACTTCCAAAATCGTCTTTTTCAAATTTTGCCATTTATATGTAGGTGTTAACAGCAATTTTACCAGAAAACTATTTCTTAGCAGCCATATAAAATGTCTGTTTTTTACCTTTTTTTCGGCATCACAGAGATATTACAATTAATTTAAATCAGTAAATTTAACAATTTTAAAAATTGTTCAAGATTTCTTTTTTCTATTATTGTAATTTCTGTTAATATTGAAATAAATAAAGCCTACCTTTACTAATTTTATAGAGATAGAATACATTTAGGATACTCCAAGGTATGACTATAAATATAGGATATCTTAAGATTTTATGGAAATAGATGGACAGAGAAAATGAAATGAATCAAAGATTTTAGACACATTTGAGATAACCTTAATTTTATTGATGTATCAATATTTGCAGGAAAACTTTACCAAGAAATGAACGACCGAGATACTTACATTCAGCTGTATTGATTGGTGGATTGATGTTAGTGTTTGGTGGTAATACACATAACGACACATCAATCAGTCTCGGAGCTAAATGTTACTCTTTAGACTTCTTAGCATATGATACAGGTAAATGCATAATGGATTTAATGTATATGTCTAGCTTTTCATGGAAAGAAATAGTTTTTCCCCTGTCTTTCCATTACAATTGTGATCTTACATTCTATTACAGATAATATAAAACCAGACATGTTTGTTTGTCACCATATCTTTGTATAATCACTGAATTTTTCACTGAAAATTGCCTTTAAACTAAACAAGTTTGTATAAACAGAATCACTGTTACAGGAAATATTAAAAAATTCCTTAATGTCAACTGTAGTGTAGTTTTGATTTGAGTGAAAGTTGACATATATAAAGCTATGTATGTAAAAAAAAGTTCCTTTCACAATCATTATTGGCTGTTTACTCCTTTTACTTGGACAGTAAGGCCAAAAAAAAATACATGTCTGTTTAAGGTTACATGCTTAAAAAAAATAAGGGTAGGTAGGTCGGTATTTCCATTTTATTTTATTTTTTCATTTTATTTTTTGTGACATAATTTTGTGTCATGCCGTTTCGTCTTGTCGTGGTCCGAGTTGTTCATGGGCCGAGTTTACATGGATTTTTAATGATTGGATTATTTCCCTTTCTTATTGGTTGGAAAAAAATGGTGGCAAAGTAGTTATTTCATCACATGAGTCGGGAATTTCCTTAAAACAGCTATCGTATTCACGATTGTGAACATTGGGATGTATCAGACAATTAATTTATATTATTGGCAACACTAACTTCACTTTTGACACGAGTTCAGTTTATTTTTCACTTTACGACGGAAATAAAATGACTTAGGGTCGGCGCTCAAAAATAGGGACGGTCGGGTAACCGTAAACATATATTTTTTTTTTGGCCTAAGTAAACCCATTTGATTTTGCTATAGAAAACAGACCTTTCATTTTATGTTTTATTCTTTCATATTTATGCTTTAAGTGAGATTAAGCCACACATTTTGTATTTTATTCTTTCATATATATATGTTTTAAATGAGATTTAACAACATAAATTTTGAACAATATGCAATATAAATGTATGTTTTCCAGAATGTAACAAGTGGTTAGAGGTAGATGTGACAGGACTTCCTAGTAATGGAGCCAGATATGGTCATACAGCAGCTGTATACAAAAGGTATTAACATCAGATACGTAATAAAAAATAATCTAGCCACACAGTACACTTGTCTCTTCGATGAAATAATCGTTGAATCTGTTTTGCTATTACAGTGATTTCAATTGATTACTCGTGTATGAACAAATTACCTTGCCAATTGTTAAAGTATTTTTATGCATCCATAATGTTGTCAAACCTTCATGGAATTTTACAGAACTTGGACAGAAGCTTCTTCATGATCAACAGACAATATGTGAAGCAACATTTTAAAAATATTTTTTTCATTTTTGTCTTGCTTTCAACGAAAGTTGCTGAATGCAAGACATAGGGATTACAATCTGTTGGCAACATGACCTATTTGTATAAAGTTTTATATTTCATTTGGGGGAATACATGGATGCTTCATACCTGTATACAGATGCCTTATGTTATAAAGTTTCTGTCAGACAATGTTCACCTGACCTCAACCTCATTTCATGGTTCAGTGATTGAGGATAAAATTATGTGATTAGGCCAATTTCTCAGATGCTATAAGCAGTATATGTGGTGTATTGAACGATGTTAAGGTGTATATGTCAGACTGGCAGGATTTATCTGGCCTTGACCTCATTTATGGTTTATTTGTCAATATGCTTGTGTTATGGTTGGTTTTTCAGGTACTATAAGCAATAGGTCAACTTTATTTGGTGAATGGAGTGATTGTTCACTGACATCACTTTCATGGTTCATTGGTCACCTAAGATTTCATGGTTTGGGCTGTTTCTTGGATACAAAAGCTAAAGGTCAACTATATTTTATGTATTTAATGATTGTAAGGTCAAGCATTCATGGAATTTTATGAGATTCTAACAGAGGTTTTTTTCCTGATCACAAGACAGTATACAAAGCAAAACTTTGAAAATACATTTTTATTATGCCCCCGCCGTAGTGGAGGGGGCATTAAGTTTTACCCTTGTCTGTCTGTCCGTACGTCCCAAAGTTGGTTTCCGTTCTCTTACTTTAGTTTGCCTCAACCAAATGTTATGAAACTTATACACAATGCTTATTACCATTAAATACAGATCAAGTTTGAATTTTGGTGGCGTCACTTTTACCGTTCTAGAGTTATGCCCCTTTACAAATGGAAAAATTGCTATATTTTTCGTTTCCGTTCTCTAACTTAAGTTTGCCTCAACCAAATGTTATGAAACTTATACACAATGCTTATTACCACAATATACAGATTAAGTTTGAATTTTGGTGCCATCACTTTTACTGTTCTAGAGTAATGCCCTTTGCAAATGGAAAAATTGCTAAATTTTTCATTTTTTTTTTCTAAAAATATTAATCAAGATATTTTAAAAATTGGAGTGATCTTTCTTTGTCCATGATTATAGTTGAATCAACTACAATCAATGCTTCATACAGTGCAATGTTTAATTTTGCCTTCCACTGATAAATTAAAGCAATTTTTACCCTTCATTTATAAAGATATTTTAAAGTCTTCTTTGAAAATTGGAGTTATCTTTCTTTGTCCAGAATGGTAGTTGAATCAGTTACAACCAATGCTTTATACAATGCAATATTCAATTTTACTTCCTACTGATAAATTAAAGCAATCTTTACCATTCAGTGCTTACAAGCACTTTGATTACCGTTCTAGGGTTATTCCCCTTTACAAATGAAAATCCGTTCTCTAACTTGAGTTTGTCCTAACTAAATGTAATGAAATGTGTATATATAATGCTTTTTACCACAAAACTCAGTTTAAGTTCAATTTTTGGAAGCGTCACTTGAGTTATGTCCCTTTATAGCGTTATATATGCTAGCGGGGGCATCATCTGTGTCCATATGGACACATTGCCCATTTATTTTAATTTTTAATAAAAACTAGTTAAAAATACAAAATGGTAAACAGATGCATTTGTTTGTTATGTAGGTAATGTATGTTGATAAGATTAATTGAGCTTGCACAACATTTTATACAAATGTCATGGGTAATAATAATATACATTAAACGGTATTTTAATTGCATGAATTTACTGTATGATTGAATTACAATTGTCATTAGTTAGTCAAGCATTCATATGGTACATTAAAGTGATGGCTTTTACTCAGTGGTCAAACAGCTTTTGAAGAATTTTATTAGTATCAAATCTTTATTGACACTGTAGAAATGGACAACATCAGATGTATATTATTGGTGGATTCAATGGAATGATGCAAGATAACGTAATGTTGTTTAGTCCAGGTAAGATCTAAAGGAACTTTAATGGAATGATGCAAGATAACATTTTGTTGTATAACCCAGGTAAGATCTAGAGGAACTTCAATGTAAAATACATTTAAAATTTTTTTAAACAGAACCAGTTGTCCAGTCAAGTATTTAGAAATATTGCAAATAAAAATTATACAATTGTAATTTGAGAAACAGTCAAACCTGCCCAGACAGTCACCTTAAATCAGAGGTCACCATTGTCTTACAGTCATGAAACCTGTCCAAATGTTTTCCTTAAGTTTTTTTGATTAGTTTAAGCAGTCACCTCTCTAAATCAATCAGCAGTCACCTATTTTTCTACAGAATCTGAGGTTTAACTCCAAATGATGGCCATTACCTTAAGTATCAATATTTTTTCAAGAAATGAACTTGTTTTCATTCATACAAGTATCTTTATTTAATGTAGTAAAACCATAAAGTTGTCAAAGAAGACAAATAATTATCAGATTATTGTAAACTTCTGGATTTTAAGTGCTCGTATATAACACATTGAAGACTGTGTAAAACAAACTCAGGTGATTTAGCAAGTTTGTTAAATTTCAGTATATTCCAAGCAAGGTCAATTATATAACTTTTGAATGAAACAACTGTTAAACATAAAATGTAAAATGTGATTTAAGGTAAAGAAGAAAGTGAATATTGAACATCAATTTACCATAGGGATGACAGAACAGTTCCCAATGATCTGATTCAAGGAAGATTGTAATAACTAAAGCTTGCAATCAAATTTATCAAGTAGCACTTATAATTATCTATCTTTTATTGTTTTATGGACACATTATACATTTAGGATACTCCACAGTATGACTATTTTGATAGCTGAATGGTGAGGATGGGTTGGATATGATTCAAGTGAAACTAAATTCTTCAGTTGGATATATTGATTATACTTGTATGATATTTGTAGATGACTGTAACTACACTGATCCAGAGTTCCCATAGTTAAATGATCTCACTTCTGTATATTTGTAGGTGACGGTAACTACACTGATCCAGAGTTCCCATAGTTAAATGATCTCACTTCTGTATATTTGTAGGTGACGGTAACTACACTGATCCAGAGTTCCCATAGTTAAATGATCTCACTTCTGTATATTTGTAGGTGACTGTAACTACACTGATCCAGAGTTCCCATAGTTAAATGATCTCACTTCTGTATATTTGTAGGTGATTGTAACTACACTGATCCAGAGTTCTGTACTAATTCTACTCAGGGATCAATCTGTGTATGGACAGACAGTCAGACTTGTATATCAAAGGATGTCCTGGGCACTGCTCCTACAAACAGATCCTGTTCATCAACATCAGGTACAATAACCAACTATTAGGAAATGTTTTAATTATGCTTTAATTCACTTATTAAACCCCACGCAACGAGTTGCGGAGGGTATAATGTTTTTGACCCGTCTGTCAGTCTGTCCGTCAGTCCTGTTTCTTGTCATCGCAACTCCTCTCAAACCACACAACAGAATTTCACGAAACCTTTTTAGATAATAAGGACATACTATGTAGTTGTGCATATCGACAGGAAATTACGATTCAATTCTTTTTCTAGGAGTTACGCCCCTTTGAACTTATTTACTTTAATGTACTACTGCAACAGTTTGTCATTGCAACTCCTCTCAAACCACACAACAGAATTTCATGAAACCTTTTCAGATAATAAGGACATACTACGTAGATGTGCATATCGACAGGAAATTACGATTCAATTTTTTTCCAGGAGTTACACCCTTTGAACTTATTTGCCCAATATACTACTGCAACCTTTTGTCATCGCAACTCCTCTCAAACCACACAACAGAATTTCATGAAACTGTGTAGATAATAAGGACATACTTTGTAGATCTGCATATTGACAGGAAATTACGATTCAATTTTTTTCCAGGAGTTACGCCTTTGAACTTATTTGCCAAATATACTACTGCAACCTTTTGTCATCGCAACTCCTCTCAAACCACACAACAGAATTTCATGAAACTGTGTAGATAATAAGGACATACTTTGTAGATCTGCATATTGACAGGAAATTATGATTCAATTTTTTTTTCTGATACAATTTTTTTTTCTTACACTTATTTTATTTCTCCAATGACAATGTGGGGACGTGGGGTATGTGAGCGCGCTCACTAAGGTTCTTTCATTTATACTATAAATCATACATTTACAAAAAATGTTGTGGTTAGTTTTATTGAAATTCTAACCGAATAAGTTTTTGATAATGTTGGTAGCTATTAAAATCAAAATGCCTGATGTGAAGCAGATGGATTCAAGCAACTTGACCCTTTAAACTGATTCACTAGGAAGAAAATTATTGAATTTATGTATAGCTTCTTGTGTAAAGAGAAAAGGAAAGAAATTTTAAAAAACATCAGATTAATCTGGTCAATACACATCTTTTATGAATTGTTTTGTTTAAATTAAAAGTTGAATTTAACAAAATCAGATTTGCTTTTCATTGTATATGAGATCAATAGTTAATATTTTCAGATGACACGTTGGTAAACATTTTCACTTCATACTTTGGTTGATATTTTCAGACTGTTCTTTGGTTGATAATTTCAGATCATACGCTGATTGATATTTTCAGATCATACTCTGGTTGATATTTTCAGATCATACTCTGATTGATATTTTCAGATCATACGCTGATTGATATTTTCAGATCATACTCTGATTGATATTTTCAGATCATACTCTGATTGATATTTTCAGATCATACTCTGATTGATATTTTCAGATCACACTCTGATTGATATTTTCAGATCATACTCTGATTGATATTTTCAGATCATATGCTGATTGATATTTTCAGATCATACTCTGATTGATATTTTCAGATCATACTCTGATTGATATTTTCAGATCATACTCTGATTGATATTTTCAGATCAAACTCTGGTAGATAATTTCAGTTCAAACTCTGGTAGATAATTTCAGATCATACTTTGGTTGATAATTTCAGATGATACTTTGGTTGATATTTTCAGATGATACTTTGGTTGATATTTTCAGACTGTTCTTTGGTTGATAATTTCAGATCATACTCTGATTGATATTTTCAGATCATACTCTGATTGATATTTTCAGATCATACTCTGATTGATATTTTCAGATCATACGCTGATTGATATTTTCAGATCATACGCTGATTGATATTTTCAGATCATACGCTGATTGATATTTTCAGATCATACGCTGATTGATATTTTCAGATCATACTCTGATTGATATTTTCAGATCATACTCTGATTGATATTTTCAGATCATACACTGATCGATATTTTCAGATCATATGCTGATTGATATTTTCAGATCATACTCTGATTGATATTTTCAGATCAAACTCTGGTAGATAATTTCAGATCAAACTCTGGTAGATAATTTCAGATTATACTTTGGTTGATAATTTCAGATGATACTTTGGTTGATATTTTCAGATGATACTTTGGTTGATATTTTCAGATTATACTTTGGTTGATATTTCAGATCATACTTTGGTTGATATTTTCAGATCATAAATTGGTTGATATTTTCAGATTATACTTTGGTTGATATTTTCAGATCATACTTTGGTTGATATTTTCAGATCATACTTTGGTTGATATTTTCAGATCATAACGATTCCTGTAAAGATGTAAAAGACTGTAGAACTTGTACATCCACTTGTCTTAGTTCCCATGGTGATTGTACTTGTCAGTGGTGTGATAGTAAATGTACTTATAATTGTACATTGACACAGGTAAGTTTCAAATTAAAACTTTGCATTTAATTAACAGTAAATCAAGCAGAATTTTCAGACATGCACATTGATTTCAATTGATGTTTAAATTTTGATAAAAGACCATATCATAACTTGGTAGCATACAAAAAATACATCTGCTATGTGACGGCCAAATTTGGCCAAACAAATCTGTAATGTTTAAGTAAAGCATCCATACCATGATGCACCAATTCAGAAAACATGTTGCCTTATGGGAATGTTCCTATTCTGAATGCTCTGATTGGTCAACATGTAATTTACAAGGACAACCTAATTAACGACTGAAGTTGTTTATGTGACCATTAATGGAATATGATTTCACTTCTAAATTTGCAACACAACTAGGCTAACAGGAAAAAAATATAAACATACTATATTGTGGTATACACATGTATTTATGCTTATCACTTTTAAAATTGTAGAGATGTCCAACATTCTTGATATTTTTACTAAAAACATAGTTTTCAAAACAGAAACATTAAGCATTATTCTTTGGAAAGTAAAAACTGGACATTTCTACAAATTTACCATGAATAGGTCTAACGTAACTCAATTATTACTTTTAACACTATAATATCTACTATCATTCAATAATGTACAGTCACTTCATGCTGTCAGTATGATGAAAAATCTTGGGTGAAAGTTTACATTACTTCGCACTTGTTTCCGAAAAAAGGAAGCATATTAAAAACCCTGTAAAATGAATGTTCTATTATTGCTGAAAGAGACACAAAATTCAAAATAGCACAAAGCATGTCCAATGATATAGTTTAATTTAGATTATAGTTTAACAGGAGTAGATATGCTTAATAATCTTTTATTGCTTAGTATTTGATAGATAACTGTTGATAACTTTCAAGGTACTGTAAATTCAGAAATTATTGCGAGGTTTTTATTAATGCGAAAATAATGCGACTGGGTGAGTATCGCAATAATAAGAACTCACATTCTAATATCTGATACATATATCTTTATAAACCTTCTCCTGAAATCCAATAATTGATCTCGCTTTTTTGTTCAGTCTTCAAACATCGCTTTAATAAATGCACGCAATAATTTCTGAACTAAAAACAGTACTTGAAAAAGCCTATAACTTTGCTCCTACAGCAATACAGGCACATACAGCATAATAAAAATATTTGTGTATCTCCTACAGCAATACAGGCACATACAGCATAATAAAAATATTTGTGTATCTCCTACAGCAATACAGGCACATACAGCATAATAAAAATATTTGTGTATAAGATGTCATACATTACAAACAGACACAAAAGGAGGAAAAAAAGACAGACAGATATTATAAAGTGTTTTTAATAAAAAAAAATTAACCAGTTATAAAATTTAACTATCAGTGTTGTCTTCAATATGTTTTATGTTTGCATGCTTTTGTCTGTGTCCTTAGTTTGGGTATATTCTATGTAGCAAGGGTCTGAAAAAATAGTCATCTTTGTCAGACAATACCAAAATTAATGCAGAAATATTCCAAGCTTACTTATTATATGATGCTGAATCGCATGTCACAGTTTGCTGTCTCCTAAAGGAATTTGAAATACTACTTAACTTTTAAGCATTTTAAAATAACGGAAAATTCTGAAGAATTGTTTTGACCTTTGCTCCATATATCAGCAATGTGTGGATGAGTTTGAAAATCAGTGCTGATCTATTTTTTGTACAGGAGTTATGTCACTTTGAAATGTAACTTATATTGAACATTGCATTGTAAGCACTCTTACACCTACCATTCTTGTCAAATTTTTATATCAAAGGCTTATATCGGTAAGGTCTTGGAAGAGTGCCCACCATCCACTATACAGAAGTCATTCCCCTTGGAAATGGAAATATATTGAAAATAACATTGTTAGTGATCTCATGCCTATATTTCTTGTAGGATATTTACTAAAAAGTTAAAAGACAAAGTATTATTTTTTGGTTTTCACCCTTTGACAGATATAATATGTCTAACATGGGTGACATTTGAATGCTGTTCTTCTATCACAATTTAACTTTTAATATCAAATATCTTGACTAAAATGAACAAAACCTTCATTGGCATCAAGTGTTTGTTTGAGACAGGTTAGAAGCTTTTTGCAACAGCCAACTAAAGAAATGTAAATTAAAGAAAGACAATACACTGTTAGGATACTTTGAAAGAACTGTTTTATTTTGTGTATCCATACCTTTATTGATTTGAAGACAAAATTTAAATAAAGTTTGATAAATTATATAAGTAGAAGATTTTATTTATGTAATTTTCATTTATATAATGTCAGTTATATTTATTTTTGCATGCTTATTATTATTGTTTAATTTTGTTTGATTTCGCAGACCAAAAATTGTACCACTCAAACTTCCAACCCATTTGGTAGCTCTGTCTGCTCAGATCATAAACATTGTCCAATCTGCATGAGTTACGGTGAATGTGATTGGTCAGATAAATGTTCTGATATAAAGGAGGTGGAAAGTTTAGGTTAGTATTGCTTCATATATGCTTGTGGGGTCAATGCTTAACTGTGTAAACTTTGTTTTAAGATAGCCATCTGAAACAAAAATGGATATTTGAACTATAGAGCTGAAATTTGTTTGACAGATGGCAAAATTAAACAAGGTTGATCAGTTTAATGCACAGGTCTGAATATTTAAACTGCATATGAAATTTTTAAAATCTATGAAATATGTGGTTTAAATGTGAAGTACATTATAAAATGGATGGGCTTTTGTTAAACTGATTCTATTTAAAATAAAATGGAATGTAGAATGGTATAAAAGTAATGTTATAGTTTTATTGTAGAATACTTGTTGAAACAGCTTTATTTGATAATCACTGAATCAGTTCAACAAAGCTACCATTACTGATGGTGGTAGTTTTATATGTTATTTAATAGTAAGAAACTCAATAAATGGTATTTTATTTTAAATGATGCAGCCTGTTACCACAATATCACAATGTCCAGCCAAATACAGTAGTCCATGTTATGCGACACAGAATTGTTTTGCCTGTATCCAGTCTGACACTTGTGAATGGAATCACAGTCAAAAGAAATGTCAGGCTGTCATTTATACTACTGGTGAGATGGGAAATTATTTCTAATTACTTACAAAATACAATGTCACAAAACATAGCAAACCAGTGAGGCTGCATCAACAATGTATTAGTTTATGATTAGGTCAGTTCATAAGGAACAACTAGTGGTAAGTCTATGATATTTGGTATGCAGTTTTATATGCATTTGCACATCTCATGTTGATGGAGATTATTTGGCCCTGTCCCTTCAATCATTGTCTATTGACTTTAAAACTTTTGCTTAGTTTAAAAATGAGGAGATGTGGTATGATTGCCAATGAGACAACTATTCACAAGAGTTAAAATTAAGTGGTAGTAAGCAATGATAGGCCACCATACGGCCTTTCAACAATGAGAAAACCCATACCGTATAGTCAGCTATAAAAGGCCCTGACATGAAAAATATATAACAATTGAAACAATAAAAATAACATCCTAATTTATAACAAAACAATTTACGAAAAAACAAATATGACAGAATGAACCAATGACAGTCACTGTTAAGAATGTGGCGGGGTTACACATGTTTGTGAGCGTGCAACCTCCCCTAACCTGGGACAGTGGTGTCACAGCACAACATAAGAACAAACTGTAAAAATCATTTGCAATTGGCTTTACATAAATTATTTTGTGATAACTGTCATAAGGAGTGTATAGTACCCACTTTTTTACCCCCAAAAAGAAGATGGTAGAGGGGGGTGCGTATTATACACAAATATAATGATTTTTTTTTTTTTTTTTATTATTAACGTTTTTTTCCTTCATTATTGTATATGTTCAAGACGTTTTTTTATTTTATTTCTTTATTTGTAATTTTAAAAAAGTTTTGTTTCCTTCTTTATTGAATACACAAGTACTGGTGGGACATCCTGCATGAGTGAGCTTAAAATGTAATTAAGGATTAAGTATGGGTGTGTAGCAATTGAATAATCATATCAACTTTTGACAGGTGTTCAAAATGATAACCTCAGGCAGTGCTCTAAATCAACATGATCAATGAAAAGGAAATATCTGATTAAAGTGTCATCAAATTTTAATTACTGCTAATCAACTTTTAAAATGTTTGAGGTCTAATTCTTTTGTTCAATAACATTCTAATTATTACTTTTTTAATATTTGAACAGAGCATCAGCTTGGACAAGATTAGACAAACATTGATTTCAAAAGGATCTTTAATTAATAACTTTACTTTTATAAAATTAATAAATGTTAATTACGATAAAATGATTTGATTTTGATTTTGGTGTTTTAACCGCTTTTGGGCTATTCGTGGCGGTCAGTTTTATTGGTAATTACACGATAAAAGCTCTACCATTTAATTGTTTGTGACTTTAAAATAATTTGATTGAACAGTCAATCTTATTATTTTATCTTTCAATAGACTTAAATGAAGATTAAAACATGATTTAATTGTTCCTTTTAAAGGCTTTTACAGTGAACTAGACCTTAAAAAGAAAAGAATAATTTTATTTCCTTTTTTTTTTTTTTTTTTTTATTTAATTTCTTTTTACCTTTCTATTGTTTTTTTTTTTAACTTTGTAATTTTTATTTTTTCACTTTTTCATTTGAAAAAAAAAAAAATTCATGATTTTGGAGGGATGAAAAGGGGTGCGTATTATACACAACTGTGTACTATACACGGCTAAATATGGTAGGTCAGTTTATGGGGAACCACTAGTGGTAGGTCATTTGGTATGCAGTTGCATTAGCATTAGAACATCTCATTTCCGTGGAGATTATTTGACTCCTACCCCTCAGTCATTGTGTAGTAACTTTAAATATTTTGCACAGTATACATTTTTTACATGTTAATGTTTGTGATAAGACCATTTTAAGATAAACCCCCTAATGTCAATTCAGTGATATTTGGTATGCAGTTGTATAAGCATTTGCAAGTCTTGTTTCCATGGAGATTATATGGCCCTGCCCTATCATTATGGTTCATTGACTTTAAAACTTTTGCATAGTTTACGAGTTAAAGTTTGTGTTTAGGTTTGTTTATAGGGAACCAATTATGATAAGTCAATGGTTTTTTGGTATGCAGTTTTATAAGCATTTGCATTTCTTATTTCCGAGGAGGTTATTTGGCCTTGCATCTTCAGTTATTATTCGTTGACTTTGAATGTTATGCATAGTTTACATGTTTAAATATTGCCATTTTAATGTCAACATTTTCATTTACTATCAAAATTACAAAAAGTGAGATGTATTTCTGTGTCAACAGTTTATTTTCATATAAGGAAAATAATAAACTAGATGATACAAAGGAGCTGTTATAAGTTATGTGATCCTTTAGATATGACATTGTCATAAATAAATACTTCATTTAACATAAGTAATTTTTGAAGAAAAGATATGTTGTGACCTAATTCAGTGTCAAGATACATTAGTAATAGTGAAAGTACTCTGAAAAAACAGGTAGCGAACCTAGTGATGTAAAGAGAAATAAAGATGCAACATAGCAATGATAATGCATATGAAAGTTTTAACAGTAGCCTCTGAACAGTAACAATAGAATAGTACAGGCAATCAGTTTACCTGAAATAACAAATTAAATCATTAGATCTCGGTCAACAAATTCATTTGTCTGAGACTGATGTTGTCATATGACTTCTTCACGCTTTTTCTCATTGACCCTGTAATTAGAGACAATGAATAAGACAACAAAATAAGGATGTTATAAAATGGAGACATTATTGTTGTTAAGAAATGAGTACTAATTCATAAAAATTGATTAATTTGAATGAAAAATATCAGATATTCCTAGAAATTTCTAGAACATTTTAAAATAATTATTGAAATACACATACATTACAGCAAGCTCAAAAGGGGCACCTCCTTCAATTAAAAAGTCATGTGAAAAAATATATTGAAAGATAAATTATTGCACTTAAACTGCTATTAAGTAATCAAGTTCTGTTTGTTTATGCTTAAGGGTCACAGGTGTATAGATAATTCTTTACCTCTGATTACAGATGATCAAAAATTAAAATAATAAACATGGCTTTTCTTGTGAAATCAAATATTGAAGTGAATAAGGATAGTGTACACATGTTTGACTATTGTCCATGTTTTGTAGATTATAATACTACAAGACAAATAAAGAAATGTGATCAACCGTGTATAGCACACAAAAGTTGTGAGAACTGTACAGACAAAGGATGTATGTGGTGTGGTAATAAACAGTTGTGTGTACAAACTAATTCATATGTGGCTTCATTTATTTATGGTCAGTGCATGGAGTGGACAACACAACAGGCTAAATGTCCAGGTTTGTAAAACATGTCAGATAGTATAAACACTGTAAATTAAGATAAGACAACAAGCTAAATGTCCAGGTAACATTTCAGATAGTATAAATACTGTCAATTAAGACAAGACAACAGGCTAAATGTCCAGGTTTGTAAAACATGTCAGATAGTATAAATACTGTGAATTAAGAACATTTTATGTTAAATTATTATTGCCACTGATTAACAATGGACAAGAATACAGGATTAATTATTGCCACTGATTAACAATGGACAAGAATACAGGATTAATTATTGCCACTGATTAACAATGGACAAGAATACAGGATTAATTATTGCCACTGATTAACAATGGACAAGAATACAGGATTAATTATTGCCACTGATTAACAATGGATAAGAATACAGGATTAATTATTGTCACTGATTAACATTGGACAAGAATACAGGATTAATTACTGATTAACATTGGACAAGAATACAGGATTAATTATTGCCACTGATTAACAATGGACAAGAATACAGGATTAATTATTGCCACTGATTAACAATGGATAAGAATACAGGATTAATTATTGTCACTGATTAACATTGGACAAGAATACAGGATTAATTATTGCCACTGATTAACATTGGACAAGAATACAGGATTAATTATTGCCACTGATTAACATTGGACAAGAATACAGGATTAATTATTGCCACTGATTAACATTGGACAAGAATACAGGATTAATTATTGCCACTGATTAACAATGGACAAGAATACAGGATTAATTATTGTCACTGATTAACAATGGACAAGAATACAGGATTAATTATTGCCACTGATTAACAATGGACAAGAATACAGGATTAATTATTGTCACTGATTAACAATGGACAAGAATGCAGGATTAATTATTGCCACTGATTAACAATGGACAAGAATACAGGATTAATTATTGCCACTGATTAACAATGGACAAGAATACAGGATTAATTATTGCCACTGATTAACAATGGACAAGAATACAGGATTAATTATTGCCACTGATTAACAATGGACAAGAATGCAGGATTAATTATTGCCACTGATTAACAATGGACAAGAATACAGGATTAATTATTGCCACTGATTAACAATGGACAAGAATACAGGATTAATTATTGCCACTGATTAACAATGGACAAGAATACAGGATTAATTATTGTCACTGATTAACAATGGACAAGAATACAGGATTAATTATTGCCACTGATTAACAATGGACAAGAATACAGGATTAATTATTGTCACTGATTAACAATGGACCAGGATTAATTATTGCCACTGATTAACAATGGACAAGAATACAGGATTAATTATTGTCACTGATTAACAATGGACAAGAATACAGGATTAATTATTGTCACTGATTAACAATGGACAAGAATACAGGATTAATTATTGTCACTGATTAACAATGGACAAGAATACAGGATTAATTATTGTCACTGATTAACAATGGACAAGAATACAGGATTAATTATTGTCACTGATTAACATTGGACAAGAATACAGGATTAATTATTGCCACTGATTAACAATGGACAAGAATACAGGATTAATTATTGTCATTTCAGGAAATGTTGCTTGTAAATAATGCTATAAAATTCTAAATGCAAGTTTATATTCTTTAGCGAAACAATCATGTCCCAATTTTGGCAATGATAAAATCTTTGGAAAACTTTTCTGAATTTAACAGTCCGTAAACAGTATAAGATTTGAAGAATTGTAATATTGATCTTTACTATTACATAGAAAGTATATACAATCATAATCGGCTGTGAGATGTATGCTTAACCTGTCAACATCATGTCAACTCAAAAGTTGTAGGTTTCAGAATATTTGGAACATAATAGGTCAAAAGTTAGAGTGGACGGTATAACAGATTTTACCTGCTTTTGTTTTATGTAAACTGTAACATAAGATATATTAATGTGAATTATTTTTAGCTATTTTAAACATTTTAAATTGGTTTTTGATCAGGTTGCACCAAATGCATACAGTACGGTTATTTTTGGGGCAGACAGGGAAAATTTGGTTGATCAACTTCTCCTATGGTTTTCAGCCGAGATTATTTAAACTTCTCTGAAAGATTTCAGACATATAGAAGTTGTGAACCATAAAAATGTATATAATTAAATATAAATGGAAAAAATTGTCTGAAACAAACACATTTTGTTATTTTACTGTATATATATTTGTTTTGAATGAATTTTACAGACACCAGGTGTTCAGATCGACACACTTGTGACCAGTGCCAAGCTAATCCTAAGTGTGGATGGTGTAATGATAAAACTAATACTGGTCTAGGAAAATGCATGGAAGGAGGTCTGCAAGGTCCTGTGAATAACCAATCACAGATAGATCTGGGGTCATGTGACAAAAATAGATGGTTCTTTATTGGGTGTCCTGGTAAGTTTTGTTTATTTTAAACCATATTTATTATTGAAAAAGAGATAATAACAATAGAATAGTACAATTATATATAGATGTCAAATATGGGATTCCAAAGCAAGTTTTGAAAAACTTTTATAAATCCGTCTCCCCAAAAATATACACATATATATATAGCAAACATTATGATGGTTCAAGGTATTTGCAATTAAAAATTACTTATAATAAATTTCAATAAATATTTAAAAAAAAACAATGAACGAAACAGTTGCTATGATTTTGTTGAATAGGCTTGAACAAAATTTGTTTTCAATGAAATGATATAAACTTAAGATAAGAAACAAATTTAATAGACTCAAGTACACTACTTAGATATCCTAAGATGTTATCAAAGTTAATATGCTGCTGTGCACTTTTTGTGTTGCAGATTGTATAGCAGTAGCAAACATAATGTGAAAATGATCAGGTCTAAAAATTCATTGAAAATTAAACTGATTTTCAGTTGCTGGTAACTTATTAAGTCCAAAGAACAGTGACTAAAAAGATGTGAATGTTTAATTTTACAGATTGTCAGTGTAATGGTCACAGTATCTGTTCAAATACAACGGGTAAAACAGAAGTTTGTGTGGAATGTAAAAACATGACTGAAGGTAAGACTTGGAAGGAAAACTAACATAGTCATGTGAATAGAGTGATTTAAAAAAGAATTGATCTTGGTTAAATTTGAGTATTTTTTGCCTTTATTTGTAAAGTACTATATAAGGTCTTTCAGTAATTAGTTTTGAAGTGAGGAAAGTAGTGTTGCTAAGAAGATAACATTTTTTATCTAACATAACTGTTTCTTTAATATTAATTTATAAGCTTGTATTTTTTAAAGAAAGGAAATGAAGAGACCATTAAATAAGATAAAAGAAGAAGCACTCTAGTGGTTCACTGTGTATCATTTTGTTTGTAGGTGACCATTGTGAACACTGTAAAGAAGGCTATCATGGGAATCCTGTCAATGGAGGCATATGTAAACGTAGGTATTCTATACTTTATAAACATCTGTAGAAATATAGTTAAGAATATTACGTGAATCCTGTCAATGGTGGCATATGTAAATGTAGGTATTCTATACTTTATAAACATCTGTAGAAATATAGTTAAGAATATTACATGAATCCTGTCAATGGTGGCATATGTAAATGTAGGTATTCAATACTTTATAAACATCTGTAGAAATATAGTTAAGAATATTACATGAATCCTGTCAATGGAGGCATATGTAAACATAGGTATTCTATACTTTATAAACATCTGTAGAAATAAAGTAAGGAATATTAAGTGAATCCTGTCAATGGAGACATATGTAAACATAGGTATTCTATACTTTATAAACATCTGTAGAAATATAGTTAAGAATATTACATGAATCCTGTCAATGGAGGCATATGTAAACATAGGTATTCTATACTTTATAAACATCTGTAGAAATAAAGTAAGGAATATTAAGTGAATCCTGTCAATGGAGACATATGTAAACATAGGTATTCTATACTTTATAAACATCTGTAGAAATATAGTTAAGAATATTACATGAATCCTGTCAATGGTGGCATATGTAAATGTAGGTATTCTATACTTTATAAACATCTGTAGAAATATAGTTAAGAATATTACATGAATCCTGTCAATGGAGCATATGTTAACATAGGTATTCTATACTTTATAAACATCTGTAGAAATAAAGTAAGGAATATTAAGTGAATCCTGTCAATGGAGACATATGTAAACATAGGTATTCTATACTTTATAAACATCTGTAGAAATAAAGTAAGGAATATTAAGTGAATCCTGTCAATGGAGACATATGTAAACATAGGTATTCTATACTTTATAAACATCTGTAGAAATATAGTTAAGAATATTACATGAATCCTGTCAATGGAGGCATATGTAAACATAGGTATTCTATACTTTATAAACATCTGTAGAAATAAAGTAAGGAATATTAAGTGAATCCTGTCAATGGAGACATATGTAAACATAGGTATTCTATACTTTATAAACATCTGTAGAAATATAGTTAAGAATATTACATGAATCCTGTCAATGGAGGCATATGTAAACATAGGTATTCTATACTTTATAAACATCTGTAGAAATAAAGTAAGGAATATTAAGTGAATCCTGTCAATGGAGACATATGTAAACATAGGTATTCTATACTTTATAAACATCTGTAGAAATATAGTTAAGAATATTACATGAATCCTGTCAATGGTGGCATATGTAAATGTAGGTATTCTATACTTTATAAACATCTGTAGAAATATAGTTAAGAATATTACATGAATCCTGTCAATGGAGGCATATGTTAACATAGGTATTCTATACTTTATAAACATCTGTAGAAATAAAGTAAGGAATATTAAGTGAATCCTGTCAATGGAGACATATGTAAACATAGGTATTCTATACTTTATAAACATCTGTAGAAATATAGTTAAGAATATTACATGAATCTTGTCAATGGTGGCATATGTAAATGTAGGTATTCTATACTTTATAAACATCTGTAGAAATAAAGTAAGGAATATTAAGTGAATCCTGTCAATGGAGACATATGTAAACATAGGTATTCTATACTTTATAAACATCTGTAGAAATATAGTTAAGAATATTACATGAATCCTGTCAATGGAGGCATATGTAAACATAGGTATTCTATACTTTATAAACATGTGTAGAAATAAAGTAAGGAATATTAAGTGAATCCTGTCAATGGTGGCATTTGTAAAATTAGGTATTCTATACTTTATGAACACATGTAGAAGTACAGTAATGATTCTTAAAGATACTGACAGAAAATACGAACTTATCCCTATTTATGTGAGTTTTTAGGGCATTAAGTTTTACCGTTGTCCGTCCGTTCTTATGTACTGAAATTAGTTTCCGTTCTCTAAACGATAACTGAATTTGGGTGGTGTCACTTTCACCATTCTTGAGTTATGTCCCTTTATAAATGGAAAAATTTCTGAATTTGCCATTTCTGCACTCTTTCTTTACTTTGCCTCAACCAAATGTTATGAAAGTTACACAATACTTATAAACACCAAACACTGATCAAGTTTGAATTTGGGTGGAACTTGAGTAATGTCCCTTTACAAATGGAAAAACTGCTAAATTTCCGGTAAATGCATTGTAACTTTACTTTGCCTCAACAAAATGTTATGAAACCTATACACAATGCTTATTACTTCCAAACACAGATCAAGTTTGAATTTAGTTGCGTTACGTTCTAGAGTTATGTCCAGTTATAAACGTAAAAATTGCTGAATTTGCCGTATATTTACAAGCGGGGCATCTGAGTCTGATGGACACATTCTTCATTTATTTAAAGTTTTTTGGGTACTTTATCCTAATTTGATTCAAAAAGGATTGCTTGTGACACATGCCTACCATGGAAGATTCACTTCTAGATTATTGTTTAAGTTCAATTTTGAATAATAATTAGCCTGATATACTTGTAGGATGTGAATGCAATGAGCAGGCAGATTCATGTGACAGAAGTACAGGAGTATGTAACTGTAGAACTCGAGGTGTGATAGGTGATAAATGTGACAAGTAAGTTTGTTACTAGAATTTGAGTTGTTAATGCAGACAAGTATGACAAATTAATGAATTATATTTTAGTCGTTAGACCTTCTTACTTGCGGTACCTGATTGTTTTTTCATATAAAAATAAGAAGATGTGGTATGATTTCCAATAAGACAAATGACCACCAGAGGCCAAATGAGGTAGAAGTTTGCAAGTCATCATACAGCCTTCAACAATGAGCAAAACCCATTCCCCATAGCAAGCTATAAAAGGCCCTGACATTACAAATGTAAAACAATTCAAACGAAAAAAATAACTGCCTGATGTTAGATTAACATCTGCATTTTAATCTAATTAATAAATGATACCCGGTTGATTTTCATTTGTACATATGAACACAGAACATTATCACAGAAGTTTCATTGAACACTTAGTACTAAGAAAGGCTGATGTGCATCTTAAATGACTCAAAACAAAGAATGTGTTATAGTTAAACTAAACTGTGTAATGTAATTTATTTTTAATTTTGTAGGTGTGATGAATCTCATAAATATTTTGGAGATCCAAAAAAAGGAGGCACCTGTTTCTGTAAGTTTTTTTTATGTTGGGCGTGTTGAAAATATTGAAAAGGTATCAATACAGCATGGAAAAGTTATTGTACAATTACATTAATCAATGAATCAATACAGCATGGAAAAATTATTGTACAATTACATTAATCAATGAATCAATACAGCATGGAAAAATTATTGTACAATTACAGTAATCAATGAATCAATACAGCATGGAAAAATTATTGTACAATTACATTAATCAATGAATCAATACAGCATGGAAAAATTATTGTACAATTACAGTAATCAATGAATCAATACAGCATGGAAAAATTATTGTACAATTACATTAATCAATGAATCAATACAGCATGGACAAATTTTTGTAAAGTTACATTTATCAATGAATCAATACAGCATGGAACAGTTATTGTCCCAAGTCAGGAGCCTGTAGTTCAGTGGTTGTCGTTTGTTTATGTGTTACATATTTGTTTTTCGTTCATTTTTTGTACATAAATAAGGCCGTTAGTTTTCTCGTTTGAATTGTTTTACATTGTCATTTCGGGGCCTTTTATAGCTGACTATGCGGTATGGGCTTTGCTCATTGTTGAAGGCCGTACGGTGACCTATAGTTGTTAATTTCTGTGTCATTTTGGTCTCTTGTGGACAGTTGTCTCATTGGCAATCATACCACATCTTCTTTTTTATATTTACATTGATCAGTAAATCAATACAGCATGGAACAGTTATTGTACAGTTAAATTGATCAATAAATCAATACAGCATGGAACAGTTATTGTACAGTTAAATTGATCAATAAATCAATACAGCATGGAAAGTTATTGTAAAGTTACATTTATCAATGAAAATAAATCTTTGATATATCTTTGTTGATATTTTATAAGAAAAATTATGAGATGGAAAAATTTGTTGTAAAGTAATATAATTATTTATCTCTAATTTGTACTTATTTTAGATCACCTGGTTACAGACTATCAGTTTACCTTTAATTTATCAAAGAAAGATGACAGATTTTACACACAGATCAATTTTATGAACATACCACAAGCAGTAAGTATAGCAGCTAAAAGTAAAAGAAGTTTTTATGATTACTTAAAATTTTAAAAATGAAGTCCTGGTACAATATTGAAATTTTGGAAACAATTTATAAATATAATTTATTGACTTAAATTATTAGAACCATTAGTAAGAGGTATTTAAAACCCAAAATAAGTTTAAACTGTATTATACCCAAACTACTGTTCATTAATATGATTGATATTTTTAATTACAGACTAATGAAATGCTATTTTATTTGTTTACAGTCTGACAGAGATGTAGATTTTAAAGTGAACTGTTCTGGAGAATCATATCTAAATATCTCAGTAAGAACAAGTAAGTTGGACCTATTGATCTTAATATGTTTAAAAATAAAAATTTAGTTGAAAGTCTTCCCTTTTTTTGTTGTAAATAAATTTTGACTTTCTTTTTCAAGGATCAGTTGTAAAATATTTGTTGAAATAAGTAATCATGATATTGAAACTTTGCGGATATAACATAGGATAACTTAAATAAAAGAATCTAAACATTAAACCTGCCTCAATCGTCCAGGTGAATAATAAAAGAATATCAGATAATAGCAACATTACACCTTCACACAAAGCATTCATGTTACAAATATGTCAACAACATTATTAGTTACACAGTGTGCTAGTGACTTATACAATACATATTTATTGAAACTTGTTAATGTTAATTAATGCAGTTCTTCAGTTTTATGTTAAAAATACAATTTGTTTAATTTTTAGAAAATAATAGAGTTGAGAAGATATATGAAGCTTATCCTTGTACATACTTCCGTACCAAATTTGAACATGGTGACTTTTCTTTTGGAGAGAAAGAAAATACAACATTCCTTGTTTATGTATACGGATTTCATACTCCATTTTGGCTTCAGGTAGGTTCTAAAATAGATGTTAAATTCTAATATGAAGTGCTCTTGGCTTCAGTTAGGTTCTAAAATAGATGTTAAATTCTAATATGAAGTGCTTTTGGCTTCAGGGAGGTTCTAAAATAGATGTTAAATTCTAATATGAAGTGCTTTTGGCTTCAGGGAGGTTCTAAAATAGATGTTAAATTCTAATATGAAGTGCTTTTGGCTTCAGGGAGGTTCTAAAATAGATGTTTAAATTCTAATATGAAGTGCTCTTGGCTTCAGGGAGGTTCTAAAATAGATGTTTAATTCTAATATGAAGTGCTCTTGGCTTCAGGGAGGTTCTAAAATAGATGTTTAATTCTAATATGAAGTGCTCTTAGCTTCAGGTAGGTTCTAAAATAGATGTTTAATTCTAATATGAAGTGCTCTTGGCTTCAGGTAGGTTCTAAAATAGATGTTTAATTCTAGTATGAAGTGCTCTTGGTATCAGGGAGGTTCTAAAATAGATGTTTAATTCTAATATGAAGTGCTCTTGGCTTCAGGTAGGTTCTAAAATAGATGTTTAATTCTAATATGAAGTGCTCTTGGTATCAGGGAGGTTCTAAAATAGATGTTTAATTCTAATATGAAGTGCTCTTGGCTTCAGGGAGGTTCTAAAATAGATGTTTAATTCTAATATGAAGTGCTCTTGGTATCAGGGAGGTTCTAAAATAGATGTTTAATTCTAATATGAAGTGCTCTTGGCTTCAGGGAGGTTCTAAAATAGATGTTTAATTCTAATATGAAGTGCTCTTGGTATCAGGGAGGTTCTAAAATAAATGTTTAATTCTAGTATGAAGTGCCCTTGTTTGTATATAAACAAACCTCTTCTGAAAATAGCACAATTATCATGATTATTTTTGACACATTTATATGGAATATAATAATTGGGACTGTTCGTAAGTCATTCTGTCCTTTCTGTTTTTGTATACACTACTGCTCCTGAACATGTTTAAATGAGCATAGATTATATGACAAAAGTTAGTTATACTGTCTATTATCTGACTTAGAAATATGTTTGTGAATTAAGTGTGACACTAATTAAGAACTGATAAAGATTTAATATTGGGTAGTTGTTCATCAAACAAGGGCAAAGATAATACGTAACATTCTGAGATAGACCTCCAGGTCCACAGGTCTAAATATTATCCTGGTCCACAGGTCTAGAAATTCCCACACTTCACAGCAATTCTTTTCTACATAGTCCATAAAACTTATTCTACTAAATTTTGACACATTGGTAATATTAAACTAAAAAGTCATCAAATATATAATGAACTTATATTTTTCTACAAGGTTTATAAAAATACTTTTCAGGTCAGTTGAAAAGAGGAAATATGTTTCTTTATGTGATTGACACTTATTTTTGTCTTAAAGATGAAATATGAATAAAAATGTGTGATCGCAAATGAAACAAGAACCTAACATCATGTGCAAGCAATCCTTAGGGATAGTTAATCATCCATACTATCTCAATCTTTAAATCAACACTCACTAATGAAGACGTAATCCTATGTAATTCTGCCATATAGTAAACTGGGAAGCCATCTAATGAACTCACATTCAAAACAATAAAATTGAAAGATGCTTACACTTCTAACATTTTCTACGTGTTTATATTTTCAGATTTCCTTCTCACAGTTTCCCAAGATTGATTTAGTTCATTTCTTTGTAACATTCTTTAGGTGAGTTTATTATTGTTGGATAAATATATATATTTGAAAAAAGTTTTAAAAGAAAAGTTCAGAGTTTTAAAAGAGAGTAGAGGGCCACTCACAAAATTTGGTGAATAACTCAATTGTTGCACAAGAAAAATAAGAATAGAATATGATGACAGTGTATTTTATGTAGGATATCCTTTGCTTTTGCAGATATGCTCAATATGAAGTAAAAATAATGCCTTATATGCTTGGTATGTCTGATACACTTTTCTGGATAAGTCTTCATCAGGAACACTTGGTATGTCTGATACACTTTTCTGGATAAGTCTTCATCAGGAACACTTGGTATGTCTGATACACTTTTCTAGATAAGTCTTCATCTGGAACACTTGGTATGTCTGATACACTTTTCTGGATAAGTCTTCATCAGGAACACTTGGTATGTCTGATACACTTTTCTAGATAAGTCTTCATCAGGAACACTTGGTATGTCTGATACACTTTTCTAGATAAGTCTTCATCAGGAACACTTGGTATGTCTGATACACTTTTCTGGATAAGTCTTCATCAGGAACACTTGGTATGTCTGATACACTTTTCTAGATAAGTCTTCATCAGGAACACTTGGTATGTCTGATACACTTTTCTGGATAAGTCTTCATCAGGAACACTTGGTATGTCTGATACACTTTTCTGGATAAGTCTTCATCAGGAACACTTGGTATGTCTGATACACTTTTCTAGATAAGTCTTCATCAGGAACACTTGGTATGTCTGATACACTTATCTAGATAAGTCTTCATCAGGAACACTTGGTATGTCTGATACACTTTTCTAGATAAGTCTTCATCAGGAACACTAGGTATGTCTGATACACTTTTCTAGATAAGTCTTCATCAGGAACACTTGGTATGTCTGATACACTTTTCTAGATAAGTCTTCATCAGGAACACTTGGTATGTCTGATACACTTATCTAGATAAGTCTTCATCAGGAACACTTGGTATGTCTGATACACTTTTCTAGATAAGTCTTCATCAGGAACACTCAAAACCAATACTTTGAAAGTCAAGGATACATAAATACTGGAGGAGCTTTGTGACAAAATGGAGAATAGCCAATCATCTAAGGCCTATAGTAGTTGGAACCTTTATTTCTTAATACTTTCTAATTTTATCAACAAATAAGGGCAAATTAAAAGGAAGACTAATAAACTTCAAAAAGGGGATAGGAACATAATCACAAAGTCTTCTTCTGTTTGAAATTGTGGTGTCTATAATTAGCACAAAAGAAAAATCTGCAATAAAAGGGTTCATTCAATACTTACATGGCATGATAATTGTTGTATTTGTACAATTTGTACAACTTTCATTTGAATAAGGAATGAATTTAAATTTGTATTTTCTTCCTTTAAATTTGTACATTTTATTGGAGGTATAAAATCACTTAAAATCATTTCTGAAATGTAAATTTACCTTTACAGATATGTTATTATGAAGATTAATATATGGATAGATCTTATACTGATTTATTATATATGTTTTTCAGCTGTTTTCTATCATTACTTATCATAGCAGCAGTATTATATAAAATCAAACATAAATATGATTTATACAGAAGGAGACAGGTATGTTGTATAAATTATTAGAACTGATATGAATGAATTGTTGCTTTATTCATGGTTTACTTATCAAAGTCTGGTGTATTGAATACTAGGAGGGCCAGAGCATTGAAACATCATCTTTTACAATTACCATTTCAGATTATTTTATTACTTATCACTATAGAAAAAAAAAGATTTGGTATGATTGCCTATGAGACAACCTTCCACCAAAGACTAAATGACATAGTAGTTTAGCAACTATAGGTCACTGTACGGCCTTCAACAATGAGTAAAATCCATACCCCATAGCAAGCTATAAAAGACCCCCAATGACAAAGGTAAAACAATTAAAAAGTGAAAGTTAAGGCTTGGTTTTTGTACACAACAATAAACGAAAAACAAATATGTTATCAAGTTGATTTTATATTCAATATTGAACTAAGAACTCTGTAACTCTGTATAAAAAAAGTTTTACTATGTTTGTTATGTTTTCATATTTTATCTGTAATCTCATCGAAGGGTGACAGCTCTGAGATGAGATGGAATCCAGAAACTTCCACAAGTTGAAAGACTTGATAATCTGTTTATCACTATTTTCATAGACAATGTCAATCACCTGTTTGATCACTATTCTTAAGCTCTTCAAAATAGTAATGATACATACTAGTGACCTTTCCTTATGACCTTGGATCCTATAATCTTTATCTAGGACTTTTTCTTTATAGCATATTAACTATCTACCATAAAATGGTGATCATGTTAAAATTTCCCTTCGAGTGGGATCATCTGTTGGCTGTGCCAAACTGTTACATGTTTAAGAATTGTAGTTTTTTATACATCAAGATATAATTTAATTGAAAAATAACTTCATTAATTTTGATAAAAATTAAAAAGAATTTTTTTTTTATAGAGAATGATGGTTGAGATGGAAGAAATGGCAAGTCGACCTTTTGCTTCTGTTACCGTAGAAATTGATAGAAAATTAGATCTGGCAGAGAAGAAAGAAACAAATTCTGTAGATTTAAGAAAGCGGAAAAAGGTAAATAAAAATGAATTTAGTTTGACATCTATTGGACAAGTTTCTTCATTTTATGCCCTGACTACGTTAGTAAGGGAACATTATGTTTTCCCAGCAGTAAGTCTTTCTGTTTGACTGTTCCTGTATTGGGTTAAACTTTCTGTTTGACTGTTCCTGTATTGGGTTAAACTTTCTGTTTGACTGTTCCTGTATTGGGTTAATCTTTCTGTTTGACTGTTCCTGTATTGGGTTAAACTTTCTGTTTGACTGTTCCTGTATTGGGTTAATCTTTCTGTTTGACTGTTCCTGTATTGGGTTAATCTTTCTGTTTGACTGTTCCTGTATTGGGTTAAACTTTCTGTTTGACTGTTCCTGTATTGGGTAAATCTTTCTGTTTGACTGTTCCTGTATTGGGTAAATCTTTCTGTTTGACTGTTCCTGTATTGGATTAAACTTTTGGTTTATGGTAGTTGTTTCTTGTAATATTCAAAAACTTTAAAATTGATCATTCAATAAATTCTTCTAGATTAAACAACAGTTTTGAAATTATATATGAAAGAAGCCATTTTTTTCTGTAGGTACAGGAAAAAGTCAAGCATTTTATATTTAAATGTAACAATGTTGGTGGCATTTAGAAAAAAAATACTAAATATTATTCAATAGAAGTTTTAAGTTTTTGTCTCGCCTGCGAGACATAGGGATTGCTTTTCCGGCTCCGGCTCCGGCTCCTGTGTCAACAATTGTTAAGTTTTCTGCTTAAGTCAGTTTGATAGGATCTACTTATGAAGTCGCATTACTATTAGTACATATCAGTTTGATGACTATTTTGAGGCCCTGCCCCCTAGGTCATGGTCCAGTGACTTTGAATTAATTAGCAATTTTCAATGTTAAGTTTTCTGCTTAAGTTAGTTTGATAGGATCTACTTGTGATAGATCAATGATATTTTGTATGAAGTTGCATTACTATCAGTTCATATCAGTTTGATGACTATTTGTAGGCCCTGCCCCTAGGTCATGGTCCAGTGACT
This sequence comes from Mytilus coruscus, assembly GCA_017311375.1. Taxonomy (NCBI): domain Eukaryota; kingdom Metazoa; phylum Mollusca; class Bivalvia; order Mytilida; family Mytilidae; genus Mytilus; species Mytilus coruscus. The sequence goes on along the minus strand of CM029601.1, from coordinate 6,278,070 downwards.
GAATTAATAAGCAATTTTCAATGTTAAGTTTTTATATTGGTAGTTCCTACTTACAATAAGCACTGATATTTTCTATAAAGTTACATTACTGTCTGTACTTTTCAGTCTGTTGACCATTTTCAGGCCCTGTCACCTAGATAATGGTCCAATGACTGAATCAATAAGCAATGTTGCTGTCCATCAGATTGTCTTTTTCTGAATTTTATGCCGATAGGCAAGACATATCTCTGTGTCAACAGTTTATTTCCATATTTTCTGATTCACCTGCGAGGAAATTCAATGCAAAATGCAAAACATAGGCATGCTTATCCAGTGGTGGTATGTTAACTCTTTGTATAAAGCTTCATATTTTAGATGGTAGAAGAGTTTAAAGATATATAGATGCCTTATGGTCTTAGGGTAATGTTTGGCATAAGTCTGTTGGCCTTTACCTCATTTTCATGGTTCAATGACCGCTTAAAAAAACTGAGTTGTAATAAGATGACTATAGTTAGCTCTTAAATAGATTGTCAGGTATACATGTTTTTCAGGTACTATAAGTAATAAGTCAAATATATTGGGTGTATGGATTGATGGTAAGGTGTACATGTCTGTCTGACAGGGTTTGCCTGACCTTGACTATTTTCATGGATCATTAATAATGTTTTCTGCTATACCTGTATTAAGACCATTATCATAAAGACTTTCAAAATAAAATTCTGTTATAATCAGTTGAACAGGTGAGACATTTCAGTATACACACTTTCAAACAACATGAATCATAAATATTGAAGTAAATGATGATATTGCATTGACTAGCTATAAATTGTGTTTTTAAGGTTGTTATTTTGTTCTTCATGTTTTATAGAAGTCTCTGAAGTACAGAATTTAAAACACTAACTTGTAATTCTTTTGTAGGGAGGAACAAAACCAGTTGCTATACAACCTTTGAGTGGACATAAAGCAGCAATTTTATCGTTAATAGTATTATTACCCACTGGGGACGAAGACCTCACACCCAGTGGTAGTTCTGGTGTGGCAATAGCCAGTGCTTTAATAACTATGGGTAAGACAAGATACATATAGATTCTTACATGATACCAGTGGATTATCAGATTTATCCGATAGAGATAGTTAAATTATTTAATTTTAAAGTCCCATCCTTAGCGAGGACTTTTAAAATAATTTAACTATCGAAATTAAATAAATCAGATAATCCACGAGTAACTGTGTAAGAATCTGTTTCTGTAATGATTATCAAATAAATTTTTATTTTTATATGAACGAAAATCCCCTTCCAGTACCTTCCACATTCCACAAAGTTATCAATTTCTCTAACAACTATTAGCACATTTCAATTTATCCAGTGAGCTGATAAAGGTTATGACCCTTAAACTCAGCCAATCATCTTCTGAGATCATCTGCAACCACATGTGTTTGAATTGTTTTATGCAATGGGTCAAGAAAGGGTTAAATTGCCAAAGAATTAGAGAATGTGATATAGCCTGTTTTTAATTAACTGTGTGGATTTTGTTGATAAATTACAATAGCTTCTGCTTAAATAGCTGAGTAAAGATTGTTTCAGGGTCATAGTTCATATCAAATTTTAATTTTCAGTATTCTTTTCCAAGACTTCGGATTATTTCTAGTTGTGCAGGATTTTCAATGATATATATTCGCTTAATTCAACTCAACAGTATTGTATTTTCTACTTTACAAGACATATTATAATTCTTTTCAGCAGACTTATAATTAATTGGATTTCTTTTTCTGTACAGGTCACCACAGAAAACAGAGTTTGGAGCACACAAAAGGAGAGAAAACCAAATATAAAAAGCCATTTAGTTCTTCACATACAGACCCTGTATAGTACACATATCATGGTGCATTTCTTATGTATTGTTTTTGTTATGTCTCCATTCCATTTATTGTCATTTATCATAGTGTATTTAGATATGTATGTAGTATAGTAGAGTTCATTACAAATATTTTTGTTTAGGAAAAAATCGATTGACCTATTATGGTCATGGAAAATTTTAATTAATGGTGCTAATTTGCATATCATATTAAAATATTTACTATGTATGAAAAGCTGTATAGATAAAATAAAAGCAGTCACATTACAATTGTCTCAATATATCAGGTGACTTTTTATATAGTTGATCTGTCTCAGGGAAAATAAACCTTTGACATAAAGACTATGTTTATAGATCTATCTACAAAACTGCAGTAGATTGTTTATTGAGATATTTTAAAAAGCTTTAAGGATAATGAGTTTATTAATATTTAAATGTATTATAATTCTACCAGAGATCAATCTGATTCAGGTCCTGTGTTCATGCTTCGCTTCTAAGAATCTGACATCTCCCTATTTTTCTTTCTGTTTTAAAGACCTATCAGGATTTTCTGGTTTTGTCATAATGATACACACCTTCAAAAATTTGAAGACTGAAATTTCATTGGCTGATAAAATAATAATAACCAGAACAAAAGTAGAACGCAGTATTTTAATCAGATTGACCAGAGATACATATAGAATGAATGAATTCCAATATTCTTCACCACTATATTTAGACCATGCTTCAAAGATTATTAAATGTTTATTATAAAATCCATCAAAATATTGAACTTTTATAAAATGAGAATATGAACAATAGTAATATCATCAGTATCAGTATTTATCTTTTTATTAGGAAATATTTATTTTTGTCATATTGTTAAAGTTGGTATTTTGGCATTTTCAATTCAATGGTACTGTCAATAATTTTTGTTAAACATTCTGATTAATTGACATTTTTGTTGAAAAAAAACCTGTTGTAGATAATAAGTTATGATAGTTGCAGCTTCAGATAGTACAAATACCAAAAATGGACACTTTGGCAGATTTTTACTTATGTTTATACATGAACATCTGTTGTGCTTTCAATATCTGTGATATTAAGATATCTTTCTTTGCAAAGATAATTTGTAAATATATTTGTATATATATTTTTCTCTCTGTATTTAATATTTGTATCCTCTTTTTGTGTATTGGGTTATTTGGCACTTGTATGATCTTTGTCAGTAATCTGACATATTCTTATAGTATCTAATATACAGACTTTACCACAAAAACTCAACCTTGTTTACTGATCCATGAAATGAGGTTGAGTCAGGGCTTCCAAAACGATCGTATTTTCCGAACTTGTCCGATAAATTATATAAATGACTTATTATGCCGATGCTGAAATGGACATTTTAACATAGTTCAGAAAAAAAATTGAAGTTTCTGCGATCTTTTTAACCTGACCTTTTGCCTTAAACAGCCACACATTTCCGGTCATATAAGTCACATGATGAATAATACTATCAAAACAAACCTTACTTTAAAATCAAGGTTAATTAGTTCTCTGACAGCTGAAATTTACCTGTTCAGGCGACAGGTAAACTATTTTGTACCGGACATTGATCGGTCTGTTGAAAGTAATTTTGTTAAATTTCAGCGGTTTGCATCTAATTAATTTAGTCAACAAGATTTAGATTATCAGAAAACGTAAATAAATATGATTTGATGAAAATTTAAAAAGGTAGTAATAAAAGGTTTTAAGTGAAAAATCGTCAGAACCACATTGTTTGAACTAGTACACTCGTGCACATGTGCACAGGTGTGAGATATAATTATGCATCCGAATTTTCAAAGTGTTAAGAATATCATTGATACCTTTATTTTAAGTTCATTTCAAGTATTTTCCTGAAGAAATAACGCTGAAAGAGCTACTTTAACTCAATCGTGCTTTGTAAATGTACACAGATTTTACGTATCTGTCTCTGGTCTGTGTTTTACTATTGTCAAGTCAACATCCAGTATTAGGAAAATGTACTTTTTAAAAACGGAAGTGAAGTTATTGACAGCGTATTTTTGCACAAATAAATAGTCTAAGGCAGATATTAGTACGCTGATGTTGCACACTGTGAATGGTGCACTGTCAATTTAACAGTTAATGCCAGAACATCGAATTTATATAAAAAATCATGTTAAATATCGTTTTTGTGTCAATCATAATTTATATGATGCCCAACTGATTACTATGGTTGCCTTTCATTACTAAGTCTTAATGGATTAAAATCGGGATTTGACAAAAAAAATGTCCGGTTGGCTAAAATATTTTTTGGAAGCCCTGGGTTGAGGTAAGGTGAATCTTTAGAAATTTACATTTAATTTTAAGAGAAGTTTTTAATATCATGCTACACAATCTTATTTTATTATGGTAAACAAACAATAAACCAAATTTATTTGAAAAGGGATTTTTAAGAGGAACTTACCTTTTTCGATAATTTAATTTCTAGAAAGTTTTTTTAAACAACATTTCCATCTATTTCTTATACAAATTTTGATATTTTGATTTTGATTTGCTGAAGATCACTATAAAATGCAAAGAAAAATTATAAAAGACCTATCCTTCAATTTAAAATTTATTACATCTAAGATCATTCTAATAATAATGAAATATATGTTTGCATAATTTTGAGTAGTAACAGTACCTATATAATTCACTATCTCTGATATAAGGAGATAAGGTTCATGGTTCAACCATTATTCATATAAAATCAAATATAAAGAAATAGCACTGAAATTAGTTAGCAGCAATAAGTCAATCAAAATATAAATTGATATATTAAATATGAATATTATAGCATGTATAATTTTGATAATAAGGATCATATAATGTGACATATTTACTGATCATTTATTTTTTGATTTATTTTATGTTTGGTAAAATGTAGAAACTTGTTATGTTTAACTGGGTTTTTAATATTGAATGGTAACTAAGAAACAAGCCCAAAATTCAGTGATATACACTGGCCAACAAAGCTTAAAATTGTAGCTCAAACATATAAATTAATCTCTGTTGCCATGGTAAGTATTGTGTTAAATGATTAGGTATTAGACCTTTAAACAGTTTATAAACGACATCAGATCCAAGTTGAACAATATAAGATTCTGTCTGTCAATACAAAACAATGTTGTTATAATTGAATGTTATTTTTGTATATACATGTAATATTAAGTATCCATTGTCTTTCAAAACCTTGTCAAAAGAGAAGATATGATAAGGCTACTCTTTGGCTTCCTGAATAAGAAAAAAAAAAGTATTATAGACCTATCAAATAACATGCTCAGACATTGATTGATTTGTCAATATAAGATGATGATGGATGGCTGCTTAACGTCCAGTGACAAATTAAATTTATATTCAGGGTGAGAACATGTTAATGTAATTTGAAAAGTAACCCTGCTTTGTTCTAGACCGTCACGCTGAGCCAGATTTTTAATGTGCGTGCTAGTTCACAAGATAGTGGTCTGCAGGAAGACGTGTCACCCTACACAGACCCATTATTCTGACTCCGAGTCGACTAGTTTTTGTTCTTACTCCTTAGTGCCACTTGCTTAGTCATTGGTTGACCAAGCAGGGGTTTGAATCCATGACCTCCCACACTCGAGGCGAACACGAGACCACAGAGGTGGTAATTTGTCAATATATCAGAAGAATCTAATTATTAAATTTTGTCGTACTTATTTTCAGGCTTGAAGAATTTTACTATTTTTTGCAAATTCAGGCACCAAAAATAGCTCTTATCATATACACATTGTATTCACATTTAGTTTGCTTTAACATACTAGGGACTATTTGAGCACTTTCTGTGTCAACATCCATGCATGCCTGAAGTGTCATCACTCACTTCACACACTTTAAAAGAAAGGATCATCTTAATTATTTTGTAATGAAGTTACATCCCAAGTCAACAGTAGGTCAACATAACCTATATTTCACTTTCATTTGATTCTAATGACTGAATCTGAATTGTTGGTTAGCTGCATTGTCAATTTTAGCATATAGATTTTAGTAAAACAAGGGTTATAGCTTCCATTAGTATTGTAAACAAACCAAAAAATAGAAATTTTGTACAATCGGTATTTAGATGTTTGATGTATAAGAGTACTGGTACTTTTGCACAAACGCATTGCGTTGAATAGATTGTGCAAACATTGCAAAATATGTGATCAGTCATTACCTTTGCTTCTATAAAGGACAAATTTCATTGAAATTAAACTTGAATACATATTCTAGTTTCTAATCATATTGAAATTAAACTTGAATACATATTCTAGTTTCTAATCATATTGAAATTAAACTTGAATACATATTCTAGTTTCTAATCATATTGAAATTAAACTTGAATACATATTCTAGTTTCTAATCATATTGAAATTAAACTTTTAAATGAAACAAACACTGAAAAAATCAAGTTTGTAAATCAGTAGAGTTAAATGAGAGGAATTATTTAATTATGTTTTAACTCTGTGTATAGGCTTAAATATAAACATACATACACAAATATCATTAAATCCCTCTTTAGTAATTTATTACAGAAGAACTGATCATTAAGTGATATATTTGACAAGAATTAATCAGTTGTTCTCCTTTTTAACGATATTTTTTAAGCAAGAAATCAAAATGTACATAACCTTTTTGTAGTTAGGTGTAGTTGGTTAAAATGTTGTAAATTTGTAGACAGTTAACTAAGTTTGTTTCTCACCACATTTTTCTGACTTCCATTTCTATTGTGATTTTTTGTAAAATTAATACACAGCAGTTCAATTATTTCTTTTAAGGAACATTTTAATTTAAATTACATGAATATGTTTTTTTTTGCAATTTAAGGAGCCAAGACAAAAAGGTTTAAGACAATATATTTACATTTATGCAATGTTTATTTACCATTAGTTTTGGGATGTGATGTAACTGCTTACTTCAACTATAAACAAAGTACTGGCAGCAACATAAATTAAATGAAAAAAAACACTAATTTAACAAATTATCCACTATTATTAAAAATAAAGATTTAGTTAGCATGTCTTAAATGCAATCACAGTAATGACTTTCTATGTGATATTTCTACTCATCTTTTTTTTATTGAAATAATCAGTCATTGATTTGGCTATATGTTATTGTTACATATCATTTATTCCAAGAATTGGTTTATTACTGTAATGTTAAAAGCATAGCATTTGGTACACTAGATAAAACAGAAATGCTAGCTAGTCCCATAAGTCAGCAATTTGTCCTTCATATTTTGATTGAAAAGATCTGATGTTTACTATGTGTTGATAAATAAAAATGTATATAATTGTAAAAAAAATGTGAATTTAATACATGTATTATTATTTTTTTGGAAAAAAATTGTAATTATGTGAACAATGAATAAACATGTGATAAAAGTATTTAATGCTATTTGATTTGATTTATGAGATAAGTGATGTATGATTTGATTAACAAATTTTAGCTCTTTTGATTGACTTTATCCATTGTTAAGTATTTGTATTGCTTGATGTTCGTACATCCAAATTATTGAAAGATTTATCCTAATACCCCAGGGCTGATTTGGAACATACTTAATTTGAAAAATCCAAGTCTACTAGCAATGCTATATCTGATGAACTATCTATCAACCAGCTCTTGAAACTAAAACAAAGTTAAAAAGACAATGATTAGTATCATCAGTATGACAGAACTAAGACTAAACATATAACATTATAAGAACATGCATTTTAGAGTTCTTGTATCTCACATTTTCAAATGATTAAGGATACTACCAACACTAGATGGTTTGCTTCATATCCTGATATTTCCTTGGTATTGACACAGGTGGACGACTGCAAACTAGAATCTATAACAGTGATCATTTCAACTTTCCAAATGTCAACTTCTGATTTCTCAACAGTCACATACCCTCTGCACCATTGTCATTTACATTTCTCAATTAATATTTTAAGATTGCGCATGATCAAATTATACAGAATTCATTGGCAGGGGTGTACTCTTTAAAAAATACTGCTCCGACAAGAGTTATGAGGAAGAACGACTCAAATCAACACAAGTATGGTCACCATCTGGAATTGGTTGTACTCTTTAAAAAATACTGCTCCGACAAGAGTTATGAGGAAGAACAACTCAAATCAACACAAGTATGGTCACCATCTTGAATTGGTTGACTGATGCAGTACATCTGTGTCTCAACTCACTAGCAACATGTTTTAGCTGTTTTTATTGATCTTTAGATACCAGAATAGTCATCTGATTTGTAATTTTACTGATTGTGAATGTTTGACTAATATAAAAATATGGAGATGTGGTATGATTGACAATGAGACAACTATCCACCAATGTTCAAATGAAGTGGATGTAAGCATATATAGGCAATTATAAGGCAATCATAGGCAATTATAAGTATGGATTTGCATTGTGGGTGATGCATTCATAGAAGGAGATACTTACCCTGTTAACGCACAAGGCTCGCTCCGTTTGGAATTTCGTGTGATTCCCCCAGTTTTTGACTCGCCTGTGACAAAAGTCACAGAAAGGCAAGACATAGGTGTTGCTTTTCCGGAGGTGTCAACAATTGTTAACTTTTCTGCTGATGTCAATTTGACAGGAACTACTTGTGATAGATCAATGATATTTTCTATAAAGTTGCACTAGTAAAAGTACATTGTTGTTGGAATTCTTCATTTCAAGATTAAAGACATTGCCCTCAATGCCCAAGTAACCAACTGATATGGCTGCCATTGCTTAAAAATAAAAAATAGGGGGAACTCTTAAAATGGTCTTAATAACTAAGCTTAAGTAACTAAGTATACTAAGGCCAGAATGATGAAAATAAACATTAAGACCATAAAATACATCCCCAAAAAATGACTACAAATACACTAACAATTAACGTAAAAAAAAATTACACCAAACCAGATTAGGGTTTGTTAAGAATATGAATGTCTAAGTTGATTTAGGGAAATAATTATCATAAATGGTTGGTTATTAGGATAAAACAACACAAAAATAGATCCCTAAATAATGACATACAACACAATCAGATGAACATGAATTACAGTTTGTTTAGATTGAAGTTTATAAAATACATTCTCATAATACTGTACACAAAAAAGTGAAAGAAAGATCTTCTGTATAAAGGCTAGTGTTATAGGTAGGGATATAAAGATGAGAAGATTCCAAACTTGAATAAACACATCTATGTTGTTTGGTGTTGTTTGTTTCATATGAAATGTTGATGTTGGTGATTGGTGTGATCTATTATACTGTCCAATATTTTTTGCAATATCTGTTATTCTTCTTATTTACTTTCACAGAGCATGAAAAAGCAATAATGGTTTTAGGGTTTAAGAAGGGGAGAAGATACCAAAGGGGCAATTTAAAAAACCATAAGTCAAACAAAAAAAATGGACAACACTATGGCCTAAAGATAAACAGATAAGCAACTGTCCATAAAACACTACACAGAAAACTAAAGATTGAGAAACACAAACCCTATTAAATATAGAAAAGGGTATGATTTTTATAGTTTTAAGGATTAATATTGTGAATGGTAAGGTTTAGGTAAAGTTGAGATGTTCAACTTCATATTAAAATGAAAAGTGGATAAATACTCAAAAATAAAAGTACATTATATCAGTTTTTGAGGGGGACTTTTGGTAGTGAGATGGTAAATGTTAGGGTTACATTGAGAAGAACATTATATCAGATTGTGAGGGGAACTTTTGGTAGTGAGATGGTAACTGTTAGTGTTACATTGAGAAGAACATTATATCAGATTGTGAGTGGAACTTTTGGTAGTGAGATGGTTACTGTTAGGATTACATTAAGAAGAACATATATATCAGATTGTGAGGGGAACTTTTGGTAGTGAGATGGTAAATGTTAGGGTTACATTGAGAAGAACATTATATCAGATTGTGAGTGGAACTTTTGGTAGTGAGATGGTTACTGTTAGGGTTACATTGAGAAGTACATTACATCAGATTGTGAGGGGAACTTTTGGTAGAGAGATGGTTACTGTTAGGGTTACATTGAGAAGAACATATATATCAGATTGTGTTACATTGAGAAGAACATTATATCAGATTGTGAGGGGAACTTTTGGTAGTGAGATGGTTACTGTTAGGGTTACATTGAGAAGAACATTATATCAGATTGTGAGTGGAAATTTTGGTAGTGAGATGGTAACTGTTTAGGGTTACATTGAGAAGAACATTATATCAGATTGTGAGATGGTAACTGTTAGGGTTACATTGAGAAGAACATTATATCAGATTGTGAGTTGAACTTTTGGTAGTGAGATGGTTACAGTTAGGGTTACATTGAGAAGAACACTATATCAGATTGTGAGTGGAACTTTTGGTAGTGAGATGGTAAATGTTAGGGTTACATTGAGAAGAACATGAGCATAATATTCACAAAATAGAATAAAATGAAATACACAAAACAAGCAACATGGTTTCTTTAGGGTTGAATATGGTTAGGGTAAGGGTTTGTGTTAGGGTTTAGGATTAGAATTAAGATAAGGGTAAGATTTCAGATGGGACAGACATAGGACAAACATGAAATACATACCATTCTCAAATTAGAGTAAGCAAAAAATACCAATTTTCCACCAATGTATAAAATCTTTGAGACTTTGCATTTCAGAGGTCACCTTCTTAATAAATAGCGCTGATTTTCTAAAAAAAAAAATGAAAATGACATTTAATAAATTTTAATGCGTCTGAAGCACATTGCTGGATTTATCTTCATCAGGAACACTCAAAGCCGAATATTTGAAAGCTAAGGGAGCTACCATTTGATTTTTATGGGGGGCTAGGAGGAAAAATTTTGTCCTGCATTTTTGTTTTAGTTGTAATCTCTGTCCTGCCTTTTTATTTTTCACTCTATTCGATCCTGCCTTTTTTTTATTTATCCTGACCTTTTTTTACCTAAATTGTCATCATGACTTTTTTTTTTTTGCAAGTGTCTCACCTTGCCTTTTATTTTACTCAAAACTCCTGTCCTGCCTATTTTTTTCAAATTTCATCCTAGCCCCCCATAAAAATCAAATGGTAGCTCCCTAAGGATGCATAAGAACCTAAACAGCTGAAGAGCTATATGACCAAAACGTACTTAAAAATATTAGCCAAATCCATCTTAGGTCAACTTTGCCTGAGGGAGTTCATTTAATTTATAAACAGAAAATTTAAGAAAGGTTTGTTATAAATTGGTTAGTACTGACAACTGATATGAAGAAACCCTTTGGGGACTGATGGTCCACCAGCACCACGACACAATGCTGTAAAAAAAATCACAACAACACTTTATAAATTCCATACGTCCGAAGGGCTTTTCAGAATATACCTTCATCAGAAACGTTGAAAGACGAATTATTGAAACCCAAGGATGTATAAGAACTGGAACAGCTAAAGAGCTATTTAACTAAAACAGAATAAAAGTAAAAGCCGAATTCATCTAAGGTCAACTTTGCCTGAGGGAGCTGAAAACTTTAATTAAAGCATACTATGTAGCACATGGTAAATGAACAGAAAGTCACAGAACAAAAAGTCACAGAACAGAAAGTCACAAATTTGATAGGACAAAAAGTCACAGGACAAAAAGTCACAAATAATTTTTTGACTATTGTTAAAATAAGAGAAAGATCTTGAAATATTTTCTTTCTATTACATATATTCATTTTACAGTTTAGGAAATTGTTCTTTAGCCTTGATAAATGAAAATTTATCAAATTCTAATCATGAAAATTATCTATTTCTTGGCACCATGAAGCTGTTTAAGTTCCATTGAGCCACTTTGACATTTTGTTTTCTTAACAATTATTTGATCATTATTGATATCCATTAAATAAATTTTAATTACAAAGTTGCTTTATATATAATAGTCAAGAAAAATACAAAATTTTTTTTTTAAAATAAGTATTTTCTTAATTTTCTTAGGGAGCTACCATTTGATTTTTATGGGGGGGGGCTAGGATGAAAAATTTTGTCCTGCTTTTTTTTTTAGTTGTAATCTTTGTCCTGCCTTTTATTTTTAACTCTATTCGGTCCTGCCTTTTTTTTTACTAGTTTATCCTAAATTTTTTTACACAAATTATCATCCTGCCTTTTTTTTTGTTTTTTGACTTTCTGTCTTACGTTCGTAGCACATCTATCAGAAAATCCTGCAAATTCATGAAATTTTTGGATGAAAATGGTAAAGAAAAACACTATTTATTATTACAATCATTCATGGAGATAATTTACAAAATAATTTTAGGTTTTTCAAATTCATATCAGGGATTGTTCATATTCCTTTAGCAATAGTTTAAAATAACGCGGGAAACAAAAATGGCGTCTAAAAGAGTTATGTACAGACCTGCACCACAAGAAAATGTTGGTCAGCGTAGAAACAGGCATGCAATCTTTAAGGGCCGATTTTGTCATGTATTTTCTTTCTTAAAAAGAAGACTACTTTGATTTAATTCTATAGGAAAAGATGTGGTCGTTCATTAATCATCAGTTAAACACAAATAACTGTAAACAAAGGGGAGATAATATTTTTAAACGGTACCATATTAATGCAACATATGCTATTTCGATGATTAATGTCTGTTCAGTGATGATCATTGCGAACATTTTTTGAAAACCTTAACACAATATAAACGTTGAAAAGCTTACATAACATGATGACGAGAGTAAAGCCAAACTTAGATCGAATCTATATGTATAAGGGAGACGTAGTTCTTAATTTTATATTTTATAAATTTTGTGTCAGCAAATTTCAATAAAACAATACTTGTATTCTATCCACATACTGAAGTACTTGGCTGCTAGGCTGGTTATACCTTTTAGGGCATATTTCCCAACTGGCATGCTTTTCCCGTTTGAATGGTTTTACACAAGTAATTTTTGGGGCCCTTTATAGCTTACTGTTGGTGTGAGCCTAGGCTCCGTGTTGAAGACTGTACTTTGACCTATAATGGTTTACATTTATAAATTTTGACTTGGATGGAGAGTTGTCTCATTGGCACTCATACCACATCTTCTTATATCTATTTACCTTTGTAATAATGCAATGTAAACAATATTCAATACACCAATCTCTAGTTGTTTTGAATGAGTGACACCAGTTGACCTGAGGTCAATTGACCTAAACAATATCATTGAACAATCCCTTCTTATTGTGACGTAATAACATGAGCATTGTGACTTAGGAAATTTAAGGAAAGTGCCTTCTAAAATTGCTCCTTTGGGGCTTGTAAATGAACAGTTTTATGAAGATAACAGACAAATGGGATTTTCATTGTCCATGAAATACAAAATTGTCTATACCATATAGGCACTAGATATGCATGATATGATTATGTTGAAAAAGTAACAATAACGAAAAATTATGGTTTTGTTTGAGACTAATTGCTGGAATGCAAGGTCAGTTGAGGAACTAATTAATTACAGCCTTTAACAGGCATATATACGGAAAATATCCAGGTGAATGAAACAGCTACACACACTGCAAGCAGTAAATACTTCTTTTCAAAAGGCATAGTATACAAACACTTTTTTTATCTAAAAAGATGATAAACACTTTAGCAATATTGAACAGCTTTTCAAACAATACTGATTCATACAGGTCAAGGAAAACTCATTTATTTATAGAGCAGAAACAACTGGTTCTATTTTTTGATGTGTCACCAATTTTTACATGCTCTGAAAATTTTCCTTGTACAATGAGTGTTGTCAAATTTCAAACTATCTGCAAACAGGAAGTGGCTACATGGCAGATATAAAGATTGCTTACTCACTACAACTCAGCTTCGTCTAGTTGCATACCAGATATTAAAGTCATTTCCTTCAATAGGAGCTGAGAAAAGTTTGATGGAAATTTTCCTTATGCACTGAGATTTGTAAATGAAAAATGTCAAACTATCGGCAAACAGGAAGTCGATACATGGCAGATGTGAAAATTGCTTTTTCACGCTACAGCTCAACATTATAATAACCAAATATTAAATCTTTCCCTTTTATAAAAGCTGAGAAATCTTTGACAGAAGTTTTCTTTCGTACAGATTTGACAGAAGGAGCTGCGGTGTCACTTGACCTGCTTCCACCTTTGGCGAAGGAGGTAAAAAGACAAATTTTAATCAGACATTGGAACCAGGGCTTCCAAAATTTTTGAGCCAAGCCGGATATTTTTTTCTCATTCAGATTTTAATCTCATAAGACTTGTATCATAAGGCAATCATGGTATTAATTTGGGCATATGATAACAATGATTTACATAAAAATGATTGTAAACTTCAGACTTAAGATATAAATTTGATGTTCTAACGTAAACTGTTACACTGACAGTGCAACATTAAGGTACTTACATCTGCCTTAAACACTTTATTTATTCAAAGCCACACTGTCAGAAACTTCACTTTTGTTTTTAAAAAGCACATTTTCCTAATACTGACAATGGTATAACACTGACCAGAGATGGATATGTAAAATCCACCTACATTTACAAAGCACGATTGAGTTTAAGTAGTTCTTTCCACTTTATTTCTTGAAGAAAATACTTGAAATGAATGTAAATTAAAGGTATCAATGATATTTTTAGCCTTTTTGAAGAATTCTGATGCATAATTAAATCTCACACCTGTGCACACATGTACTAGTTCAAACAATGTGGTTCTGTTGATTTTTCACTTGAAACCTTTTTTACTGCCTGTTTAAATTCATCGTAAAATCATATTTTAATATTTTAATAAATATTTTTGATAGGCTAAATATTTTTACTAAATTTATTAAATCCAAACCAGTGAAATTTTAGAAAATAACTTTAAATAGATTGATCGATGTCCGGTACAAAATAGTTTACCTGTTGCCTGAACAGGTAATTTTTCCAGACAATACAAATGTTTTGGAAACTGTGATTGAAACTGATTAAAGAAGATAAATTTAAAGTACATCTTACCAGTGTTAAAGTTTTTCTCAATCTAAAGAAATATTGCCCAGATGAGGTTTGAATATCCAAGTGTGGACATCAAGTCTCTAGCACAAGAAAAATGATCCCAGGGAAAACTCACGGTCAACACCCAGGCTAGATATAATAATTGAAAATAAATATAGGGAATTTGCAAAACCCCCCAACTTTGGAATTCAAGGTTTTTATCTGAATATAGGAATCATTGCTTTACTGAATTAACCTTTTTTTTTTAAAGTAGCATATTTATCTTTACAGAAAACCATTATCACAAGGACGTCTATTATCTGGAGATGCTGCTAAAACAAAGCCTGCACATCTTGTCAGTGGAGTTGAAGGTAAGTGTGGCTTGTCTTAAGGCTGGAGAGAACAGATGTTGTTAAAGCCTGCACATCTTGTCAGTGGAGTTGAAGGTAAGTGTGGCTTGTCTTAAGGCTGGAGAAAATAGATGTTGCTAAATCAAAGCCTGCATACATGTATCTTGTCAGTGGAGTTGAAGGTAAGTGTGGCTTGTCTTAAGGCTGGAGAGAACAGATGTTGCTTAAGCAAAGCCTGCACATTTTGTCAGTGGAGTTGAAGGTAAGTGTGGCTTGTCTTAAGGCCGGAGAGAACAGATGTTGCTAAAGCAAAGCCTGCACATCTTCTCAGTGGAGTTTTAGGTAGATGTTACTCATCTAAAGGCTGTAGAGGTCATCTACCAACAATCTTGTATATACTTTGTTAAACTAGGGCAACTCAAAAAACATTAAATACACAAAATTTTACTATACATTTTTGGTTCCAGATTAACTCTTGTAAAATACAAATGATAAGAGATATGTAAGTGATGTACAGTAAGTATAAAACACCGCTTAAATCAATGACCACCAACTTCTTAAATAAATTTACCCTTGAATGAAAAAAAAAAAAATTGAAAAGAATCTAGTTTATTCAATTTTAATTAGATGCATTTGCATATATTCCATGTAAATAAAAAATATATGAATTTTTCTCTGTATGATTTGAAGTAATAAACTAAGAGATTTTTTTTTTGCAATTTGTTTATTTTTGACAAAATGATAGTCTGTGAACTTTGCACAGTTTCAATATGGTATATATACATGTACTTTTTTTGTCTCGCCTTGACAGACTAAAAAAACTAGACATAGGTATGCTGTTTCTGGTGTTGGGGCGGCAGCATCAACAATGAATTAGTTTGTGATTAGGTAAGTTTTGTGGGGAACCACTAGTGCTAGGTCAATAATATTTGGTATGCAGTTGTATTAGCATTGGTACATTTCATTTCTATGGAGATTATTTTGCCCCACCCCCTCAGTCATGTCTTTTGACTTTGTATTAAACTTTTACATAGTTTACATGTATTAGTTTGTGATTTGGTCAGTTTATTGAGAACTACTAGTGATACGTCAGTGATATTTGGTATGCAGTTAAATAAGCATTGGCACATTTCATTATCATGATAATTTATTTTTTTGATATACAAGAGAAAATTAAATCTTATCCAAAATTCTGAACACTTGACATTTACAAGTTTAACTGTCGTATTTCATTTAAATGAGAAGATTCTGCTAGATCTGCAGACTTGAGAGACGTTTTGAACCAAGTCTGATGTATATTCCTTTGAATTCTAAATAGAAAGCTTACAACAAGTGCTTTGAATAAAACATTTGTAAAAAAATGATTAAATGTAATAATTTACATGAATGAATATGCTGCCTTATGTGTTTAAATCTGATTAGATTGATTATGACATCAGTGTGGGTTGATTTTTCCTTGGAATCAATACTTTAATATGTACTCATGTATTTTATAAACAAGAAATACACATGGTAAAGTAAATTGTTTATATTTCAGAAAAAAGTTCCATCATTAAGAAACCCCAGAGTCCATACACAAGCTTTGTGTCAGAGAAGAATAATACAGCAGTAAATCCAAGAAAGTAAGTAGGACATGGCTCCTATTATAAAACTTAGTCATTTGTTAGTTATATAGATACAATTATCTTGTTTGATTAGTCGTACAGATTAAATTATTTTGTAAGATAACTTAGTCATACAGATAAAATTATCTTGTTAGATAACTTAGTCATACAGATAAAATTATCTTGTTAGATAACTTAGTCATACAGATAAAATTATCTTATAAGAGAACTTAGTCATACAGATAAAATTATCTTGTAAGATAGCTTAGTCATACAGATAAAATTATGTTGTTTGTTAACTTAGTCATACAGATAAAATTATCTTGTAAGATAACTTAGTCATACAGATAAAATTATCTTGTAAGATAACTTAGTCATACAGATAAAATTATGTTATTTGTTAACTTAGTCATACAGTTAAAATTATCTTGTTAGTTAACTTAGATATACATATAAAATTATCTTGTTTGATATGACTATAAAGAATGTAATAGATATCATTAATGTCCATGGTTATATTTTTTAGGTTAGCACCAGGGCTTATAGAAAAGCATTCACCACACAGAAAAGACAAAGCTGATTCCCTTGATTTATCTGACAGTGACGATGATTTACCTGATCATTACAAGGTAGAAATAAACTTTGATTCATTGTCAAGTGTTTGCGGTAAAAATAAAACTTTTGTCTCTGTAGATGTACTACTCCTCAAAGGCCATCATTTCACTTCTGTATTAATTTATAAGATACTTAAAGAAACCTTTCAGAGCAATGGTTGCTGTCAATTTAAAAACTTCCATCAAATTCTGTATAATTTTACCTAGTATGTTTAATAAAGCAGCTCATTTTTATACGCCCGTTTACGGGACTTATTATGGTATACCGTTGACTGTCTGTCCGTTCGTCCGTCGTCAACATGTCGGACATTAATTCAAAAACGCTTTAACCAATATGCATGAAACTTAGGTGAATTGTTTATATCTATTGACGTGAGCTCCCTTTCGTTTTTTATAAAAAAAATATGTTTAAATCTCCCTAATACAGCGACTCCACACTACATAACAATATGCAATAAGATGTAAAGTATAACCATAATAGGATAATTTTCTACTTTCTGGATATAGAGATTTCTTAATCTTTAATAATGGATGAGTTTTGGGGTTTTATTCATTAAAAACGGGGGGATTTTCCAGTTTCGGACAATAACTCAAAAACAATTTCACCAATTTGCATGAAACTTTCGTGAATTGTTCATATCTATTGACGTGAGCTCCCTTTTGTTTTTTATAAATATCGGATTTACCGTTTCCAAGTTTTGGGGTTTTACTCATTAAAAAAGGGGAGATTTTCCAGTTTTCGGACAATAACTCAAAAATGTCCCAATTTTCATGAAACTTTTGTGAATTGTTCATATCTATTGACGTGAGCTCCCTTTCGTTTTTTTTATAAATTTCGGATTTACCATTTCCGAGTTTTGGAGTTTTATTCATTAAAAAAGGGGGGATTTTCCCGTTTTCAGACAATAACTCAAAAACAATTTCACCAATTTGCAAGAAACTTTGGTGAACTGTTTATGCCTATCAACATGAGCTCCCTTTTGATTTTTATAAATTTCAGACAATACGTTTCCGATTTATTGGGTTTTATTCATTACAAAAAGGGGGATTTTCCAGTTTTCGGACAATAACTCAAAAATGCTTTCAGTATTTTTTATGAAACTTTTGTAAATTGTTTATATCTATTTTTGTAAGCTCCATTTTGATTTTTATAAATTTTCGATAGTACATTTCCGAGTTATAAGATTTTATTTGTTTATAGTCTGACAACAGATTTACTAAGTATTGCGCAACAGCACTGTATTGCACAATAGCAAGAAATCTTTCATATAACCAATTTCAAGTTCTTTGACTACATTTATTCAGAAACTTATAATATATCAAATATTTAATTACAATCCAAATTCACACCTGTATCAAGCTTGAATATTGTGTCCATTTTTGCCCCAACTGTTCAGGGTTGGACCTCTGCAGGCGTATCCAGCTGCACTCAGCGAAGCAGTTTTTTTTTTTTTGAAAATGCAAATTCAGTTTCAGCATTTTTAGAAAAATGCAGACTTTGTTGGCATAGTTCCTATGTTGTGTATGCAATTACTCTCTACTGATGAATTTTCTTGCTAATTAGTCCCCTACCAAAGAAGTCGAATGGGACTTTAGGTTTGCACTCTGTCTGTTTGTCTGTCTGTCCATCCGTCAGTCCAGCAAATCAGTTTTCCACACCTTTTTTTTCGTGCTTGAAGATATTGATTTGATATTTGGTATATATTTTCATCACGACAAGTTACAGATCAAGTTCGAATTTTGTTCCGTTCTGATGATTTTGTCCAGAGTTATTGTCCATGGACTTAGTAAATTCATTCAAATATTCAGTCTTCTGAACTTTTTTTTTTCTCGCTTGGAGATATTGATTTGATAATTGGTATATAGTGTTATCATGACAAGTTACAGATCAAGGTCAAATTTTGTTTCGGTCTGATGATTTTCTGCAGAGTTATGGTCCTTGGAATTAGAAAATTCACCCAAAAAATCAGTTTTCCACCCTTTTTTTGGTCATGCTTGAAGATATTGATTTGATAATTGGTATTTAGTTTTATAATGACAAGTTTCAGATCAAGTACGAATTTTGTTCAAGTCTGATGATTTTGTGCAGAGTTATGGTCCTTGGACTTTGAAAATTCACTCAAATAATCAGTTTCCACACCTTTTTTCATCATGCTTGAAGATGTTGACTTGATATTGGTTATAGAGTTTACACCATGACAAGTTATAGATCAAGTTAGCATTTTGTTCCAGTATAATGAATTTTTACCCGGTAAGGACTATGTATTGCCATGCAATACTCTCAGAAAGCTTGTTTTTGCTATTTTCGAAGAAGGCATTTAACAGCAAAATTTATCCTACTCAGACTTTTCACTGTACATTTAAATTGGTAAAAAGGCTGTGACATGTGACATAGAACACTGGATAGAATAAACTGCCAAGTCTAAAGACCAAACCACAAACAAAACCAACAATAACTTGATTTACAATATAAAGTTTAATAGAATTATATGATTTAATCATATGTCAAACTGTATTTATGCATTTGATGAAATGAAAACTATGTGTCAGTTAATTAATTACTTCTTAAAAAGAAATATGAATATTGCAGATGTTACAAATATTTTTTGAATAATTTGATATTGTATGTTTAGTCAAAGGACACAAGAGTTCACAAACAACTACCATCAGAAGTTTTGTTGGTTGATGCCTCACGACAGACAAAAGATCCTAACCAATCAGAGGTAGACATTATGGTGGGCTTTGAAAGATCTCCTGTCAGGGTGGTGTGTCATTCTTTAGAGAAAGTGAACTCTGACCTTAGGTAAGACAACAGTTTCAAGGCAGTTTTTATGCTGTCACATGATTCCCTTGATTATATTGAAATCTGAATAAACAAGTTTTTTTTTTATCGCTATTTCATTCTTCAAATGTAAGATAAAATCAAAATATGTTTTTGTTTGTATTTAATATATTGAAATTAATTTAATTGGATTAAACATTCCATTAGTCATATTTAAATGGATTTAAATATAAACTCCGTGCTCAGGGTAATCACAGAATCATTGTGCAGTGAAATGCAATATGTCCTTTCTTGGATAGATATTTAGATGTGATTTATCTTGTTATACATATCACATGATATTGTTAACTAAATTTCTGGGATTGAGTTTGGGGTGATGAATCATACGGGGTTCAAAAATTGGGGGATTTTTTTTCCCTTTTCTTCCTTTTTTCTTTTTTTTTTTCTTTAAAATGTTCCATTTTAAGTTGGTTATTCTGATTTATATTTAAAGCAAATAATAATGATATGGCAGGAGATACACACCAAACAGGATGTGTAAATTATTATATAATAAGTATTGTGCAATAGCAAGAAATTTTCAATTGCACAGTATTGTAATAGCAAGAAATCTTCAATTGCACAGTATTGCGCAATAGCAAGAAATATCCAATAGCACAATATTGCACAATAGGAAGAAATTGTCAATTGTACAGTATTGCACAATAGCAAGAAATATTCAATTGCACAGTATTGCAATTGCAAAAATATTCAATTGCACAGTATTGTGCAAAGAAGATACTTTGTATAAATTGCTTATTTCTTGACCAATTTCAATGGGGTTTTTTATTCTTGAATTCTTGGGGTTCTTTAATATGCTGAATCTAACCGTGTATTAAGTTTTTGGATTTTGAGCCCTGTTTTTAAATTGGTCCACATTGAGGTCCAAAGGGTCCAAAATTAAACTTTGTTTGATTTTAACAAAAATTGAATTCTTAGGGTTCTTTGATATGCTGAATCTAATCATATATTTAGATTTTTGATTATGGGCCCAGTTTTCAAGTTGGTCCAAATTGGGGTCCAAAATTAAACTTTGTTTGATTTCAACAAAAATTGAATATATGGGGTTCTTTGATATGCTGAATCTAACCATGTATTTAGATTCTTAATTTTTGGTCCTGTTTTCAAATTGGTCTACATTAAGGTCCAAAGGGTCCAAAATTAAACTTAATTTGATTTTAACAAAAATTGAATTCTTAGGGTTCTTTGATATGCTGAATCTAAACATGTCTTTAAATTTTTGATTATGGGCCCAGTTTTCAAGTTGGTCCAAATTGGGGTCCAAAATTAAACTTTGTTTGATTTCAACAAAATTGAATATATTGGGTTCTTTGATATGCTGAATCTAACCATGTATTTAGATTTTTGGTTTTGGGCCCTGTTATCAACTTTGTCCACATTGAGGTCAAAAGGGTCCAAAATTAAACTTTGTTTGATTTCAACAAAATTGAATATATGGGGTTCTTTGATATGCTGAATCTAACCGTGTATTTAGATTCTTAATTTTTGGTCCCGTTTTCAAATTGGTCTACATTAAGGTCCAAAGGGTCCAAAATTAAACTTAGTTTGATTTTAACAAAATTGAATTCTTAGGGTTCTTTGATATGCTGAATCTAATCATGTATTTAGATTTTTGATTATGGGCCCAGTTTTCAAGGTGGTCCAAATTGGGGTCCAAAATTAAACTTTGTTTGATTTCAACAAAATTGAATATATGGGGTTCTTTGATATGCTGAATCTAACCATGTATTTAGATTCTTAATTTTTGGTCCTGTTTTCAAATTGGTCTACATTAAGGTCCAAAGGGTCCAAAATTAAACTTAATTTGATTTTAACAAAATTGAATTCTTAGGGTTCTTTGATATGCTGAATCTAAACATGTCTTTAAATTTTTGATTATGGGCCCAGTTTTCAAGTTGGTCCAAATCGGGGTCCAAAATTAAACTTTGTTTGATTTCAACAAAATTGAATATGGGGTTCTTTGATATGCTGAATCTAACCATATATTTAGATTTTTGATTTTGGGCCCATAATCAACTTTGTCCACTTTGAGGTCAAAAGGGTCCAAAATTAAACTTTTTTTTTGTTTGATTTCAACAAAAATTGAATATATGTGGTTCTTTGATATGCTGAATCTAACCATGTATTTAGATTTTTGATTTTTGGGCCCCGCTATCAACTTTGTCCACATTGAGGTCAAAAGGGTCCAAAATTAAACTTTGTTTGATTTCATCAAAAATTGAACTCTTAGGGTTCTTTGATATGCTGAATCTAACCATGTATTTAGATTTTGGATATTGGACCATAATAGGTGAATGTTCAATTTAAAATTTTTAAGTTCTTAGACCACATTCATTCTGTGTCAGAGACCTATGCTGTGTCAAATATTTAATCACAATCCAAATTCAGAGCTGTATCAAGCTTGAATGTTGTGTCCATACTTGCCCCAACTGTTCAGGGTTCGACCTCTGCGGTCGTATCAAGCTCGCCCTGCGGAGCATTTTATTTCATCATGCTTGAAGATGTTGACTTGATATTGGTTATAGAGTTTACACCATGACAAGTTATAGATCAAGTTAGCATTTTGTTCCAGTA
Source organism: Mytilus coruscus (assembly GCA_017311375.1). Taxonomy (NCBI): domain Eukaryota; kingdom Metazoa; phylum Mollusca; class Bivalvia; order Mytilida; family Mytilidae; genus Mytilus; species Mytilus coruscus. Next base: position 6,255,318 of record CM029601.1, on the reverse strand, counting down.
TAATGAATTTTTACCGGTAAGGACTATGTATTGCCATGCAATACTCTCAAACTTGTTTTGCTATTTTGAAGAAGGCATTTAACAGCAAAATTTATCCTACTCAGACTTTTGACTGTACATTTAAATTGGTAAAAAGGCTGTGACATGTGACATAGAACACTGGATAGAATAAACTGCCAAGTCTAAAGACCAAACCACAAACAAAACCAACAATAACTTGATTTACAATATAAAGTTTAATAGAATTATATGATTTAATCATATGTCAAACTGTATTTATGCATTTGATGAAATGAAAACTATGTGTCAGTTAATTAATTACTTCTTAAAAGAAATATGAATATTGCAGATGTTACAAATATTTTTGAATAATTTGATATTGTATGTTTAGTCAAAGGACACAAGAGTTCACAAACAACTACCATCAAGTTTTGTTGGTTGATGCCTCACGACAGACAAAAGATCCTAACCAATCAGAGGTAGACATTATGGTGGGCTTTGAAAGATCTCCTGTCAGGGTGGTGTGTCATTCTTTAGAGAAAGTGAACTCTGACCTTAGGTAAGACAACAGTTTCAAGGCAGTTTTATGCTGTCACATGATTCCCTTGATTATATTGAAATCTGAATAAACAAGTTTTTTTATCGCTATTTCATTCTTCAAATGTAAGATAAAATCAAAATATGTTTTTGTTTGTATTTAATATATTGAAATTAATTTAATTGGATTAAACATTCCATTAGTCATATTTAAATGGATTTAAATATAAACTCCGTGCTCAGGGTAATCACAGAATCATTGTGCAGTGAAATGCAATATGTCCTTTCTTGGATAGATATTTAGATGTGATTTATCTTGTTATACATATCACATGATATTGTTAACTAAATTTAAAAGACTGGTTGTAAATTTTGAAAATTACTTGGCGCCAGAACTGAGGGGTTTAATTCAATCAGACTTGTTGTTGCTACTAAACATAACTAAAAAGGTATGTGTTTAGGGTTTCATAAACGTTTTTAAGAGAATTTATTGAAACACTTCACAAACATAGCAGTTGTTGTAACTGCTATCTTATTTGTGACAGAACTGATATACTCATTGATTAATGTCAATATTTAATAGAGTTAATTATAATTTACACTTAAGATGATGCCACTGAACCCTAAAGTGTAAAAAAAACATATTAACAAAAAATATGATATTTATAAGAAAATCTTGCAGATCAAATTATGTTTATGTAAAATGATAATGAGGAGTTGCCAATAAGACTATCCAACTAAGATTAAAGGCCAAGTATGGATTTGGTTGCATATAACTAAACTATATTGATCGTTTGATTTGAAATAAAAGTTAATGGCTTCTATAAGGGCTATTCCAGAAAAAATATGTATGGGCGGGTTGGAAGGCACTATATATTTATAATACATTGGTGAGGGGTATCAGAGCAACTTTTCATACTATAATGCTCTATGATTCTCAATTACAATTGTCTGGGTGCGGGTGCTGAAACAAACTGCCTTCCAACCCCCTCCCCATTTTTTTGTCGAGCCTGACTTTTTTGTAAAGCTCATTTATAGGGATAGTGATCTGGCGGCGTTAGCTAACTTCTTAAAAGCTTTATATTTTAGAAGGTGGAAGACCTGGATGCTTTATACTTTGTATATGGATGCCTCATGTTAAGAAGTTTCCGTTTGTCACATGTCCAATGTCCTTGACCTCATTTTCATGGTTCAGTGACTACTTGAAAAAAAAGTTAAGATTTTTTGTAATGTTAAATTCTCTCTTATTATAAGTAATAGGATAACTATATTTGGTATGTATACCTTGCAAGGTCCTCATGCCCGTCAGACAGTTTTCACTTGACCTCGACCTCATTTCATGGATCAGTGAACAAGGTTAAGTTTTGGTGGTCAAGTCCATATCTCAGATACTATAAGCAATAGGTCTAGTATATTCGGTGTATGGAAGGACTGTAAGGTGTACATGTCCAACTGGCAGGTGTCATCTGACCTTGACCTCATTTTCATGGTTCAGTGGTAATAGTTAAGTTTTTGTGTTTTGGTCTGTTTTTCTTATACTGTATGCAATAGGTCTACTATATTTGGTGTATGGAATGATTGTAAGGTGTACATGTCTAGCTGGCAGGTGTCATCTGACCTTGACCTCATTTTCATGGTTCAGTGGTCAAAGCTAAGTTTTTGAGTTTTGGTTTTTTTTTTCTAATACTATATGCAAAAGGTCAACTATATTTTGTGTATAGAAATATTTTATGATCTGTATGTCAGTCGCGCAGGTTTTATTTGACCTTGACCTCAATTTCATGGTTCATTGCTCAGTGTTAAGTTTTTGTGTTTTGATCTGTTTTTCTTAAACTATAAGCAATAGGTCAACTATATTTGTTGTATGGAAGAATTATTAGCTGTACATGCCTGCCTGGCATGGTTCATCTGACCTTGACCTCATTTTCATGGTTCATTGGTCAATGTTTAGTTTTCTTGGTTAATGTTAAGTTTATGTGACAGTTGTAATTAAGCTTTATATTTAGGACTATCAACATAATATCAATGATTAGTAAAGAAGGCGAGACATTTCAGCATGTGCACTCTTGTTTTTTTCTGGAATAGCCCTAAGTGAAAATATGTTTTATTTCAGATCATCTAAAGGTAAATCAGTTCAAGTAGACAGTATGAACACCATTAAGATAACAAAAGAACTCCCTCAGATCAATGTCGATAACTGTAAGTATACTTAATAATTCTTAAGCATGCTGTTTCAGATTTTGGCATAGTCAGCAATTTGTTCAAGTTTGTCATGAGGTCAGTTTAAGGGGAACCACTAATGATAAATCATTGATATTTGGTATGTATTTGTATTAGTATTGACACATCTAATTTCATGGAGATTATTTGGTGTTGCCTCCTCGATGGTGGTTTGTGTACTTTGAAAGTTTTGCAATGTTTACATGTTAAAGTGTGGCAATTTTTATTTCAACCTTTGCATTATGAAAATTATATAAAGCAGGACATATTTCTGTGTCAACAGTTTATTTTTACAAAAGTTAAGGATAAACTACTCATTAGCTCACCTGGCCCAAAGGGCCAAGTGAGCTTTTCTCATCACTTGGCGTCCGTCGTGGGTCGTCCGTCGTTAAATCGTCTGTTAACTTTACAAAATCTTCTCCTCTGAAACTACTGGGTCAAATGTAACCAAACTTGGCCACAATCATCATTGGGGTATCTAGTTTAAAAATGTGTCCGTGACCCGCCAACCAACCAAGATGGCGCCATGGCTAAAAATAGAACATAGGGGTAAAATGTAGATTTTGGCTTATATCTCTGAAACCAAAGCATTTAGAACAAATATGACATGGGGTAAAATTGTTTATCAGGATAAGATCTATCTGCCCTGAAATTTTCAGATGAATCAGACAACCCGTTGTTGGGTTGCTGCCCTAATTAGTAATTTTAAGAAAATTTTGCGTTTGGGTTATTATCTTGAATATTATTATAGATAGAGATAAACTGTAAACAGCAATAATGTTCAGCAAAGTAAGATCTACAAATAAGTCAACTTGACCAAAATGGTCAGTTGACCCCTTAAGGAGTTATTGCCCTTTATAGTCAATTTTAACAATTTTTCGTAAATTTTGTAATCTTTTACAAAATCTTCTCCTCTGAAACTACTAAGACAAATTTAACCAAACTTGTCCACAATCATCATTAGAGTAACTAGTTTAAAAATGTGTCCGATGACCCTACATGAACCAAGATGGCTGACATGGCTAAAAATAGTACATAGGGTAAAAGGCAGTTTTTGGCTCGTATCTCTGAAACCAAAGCATTTAGAGCAAATCTGACGAGGAAAAAATTGTTCATTAGGTCAATATCTATCTGCCCTGAAATTTTCAGACCAATCAGGCAACACGTTGTTGGGTTGCTGCCCTGAATTGGTAATTTTAAGAAAACTTTGCACCTTTTGGTTATTATCTTGAATATTATTATAGATAGAAATAAACTGTAAACAGCAATAATGTACAGCAAAGTAAGATCTACAAATAAGTCAACATGACCAAAATTGTCAATTGACCCTTAAGGAGTTATTGCCCTTTATAGTCAATTTTTACAATTTTCATAAATTTTGTAAATTTTTGTAAATTTTACAAAATATTTTCCACTGTAACTACTGGGCCAAGTTCATTATAGATAGAGATAATTGTAAGCAGCAAGAATGTTCAGTAAAGTAAGATCTACAAACACTTCACCATCACCAAAACACAATTTTGTCATGAATCCATCTGTGTCCTTTGTTTAATATGCACATAGACCAAGGTGAGCGACACAGGCTCTTTAGAGCCTCTAGTTTTACTAAGAGTAAAAGTTGATGTATTATCAAACCATAATTATATTCTTTATAATAATTTAAAACTTGACTGACATATTGACAGTTTAAAAGCCCTACTTGCACCAAAATTACCAACTAGGAAAACAGAAACCCTCAGAATAATTGTAACAGATATGAATTATTTCAGTCTTTTAAAAGAAAAATATTTGCTTGAAAGTCAGATATATTTTATAAAAAAATGTATATAGTTTGCCATAAAAAAATTATATATAGTACAAATTTACTCTACTCATATGCAGGTACATCAGCTTCTGGCAAAATCATGTTTCTTCAAAGAAATCAGTAAAAATCCACAGTGAATTAGTACACTTAAAACAATAGCATTATTTCCATCTAGTTTTGTTTTCTTACTTAATTTAATCATGTGATATTATTTATTTTGCATACTGTGGATTCACTGTTATTCGTGGGCTGTCAATTTTGTGGATTTCATGGGTAAGGTGAACCACTAATTCAAATGTTCAACGAAATACAAATGTTCTATAGACTTATATGCAAACTTTGGCAAAACCACGAAATCAAATATCCACGAAAATAAATGAAATCCACAGTAGTGTTATAAATATTTTTTGGTTTAAGATGTAAAATTTCTTTTGTTTACAGTAAGTCCAAGTGAGCCATGCCGATCCGTAGATAATTTTAATCTCCTAACACAGATAGAAAAGGATATGAGAATCAATAGATTACCTCAGCCTAACTTTGATGATTCTCAAGATTCTGACATGTCAGAAAAACCTGCAGCAGGCGACAATCAATCCAACCATAGTGAAAGTGATGCATGTTCTGTTAAAGATTTAGTCACATTGAAAACAAAAGGCAATACCAGAAAGAAAAGGTAAAACCTTGGCGTCCACATTTACTTTATTTAAAAAAAATGTTTTATATGAAATAAGGAGATGTGGTATGATTGCCAATGAAACAACTATCCACCAGAGATAAAATGAAGTGGGATTTAGCAATTATAGGCCATTGTACAGCCTTCAACCATGAGAAAAATCGATGAACAGGAGTTTTACATTAAGAACCACAGTTGATAAATGACATCCAAATGACATTTGTAACAATTTGTAACAAATATTAATAATTGTCGAAATATAACTGAATCTTTGAATGATTTGTTCTATTTCAAGGAATTAATTGATGTATCTTAAAATTTTTTTTATTTGAACATTTCCAAAAAAAAATCCTGTTCTACCCATACAAATATGTTTAAACCAATTTTCTGTTAGTAGCAGAATAGCTAAACAAACCTTCATTCTGCATGATGTGTTAAAATCCTTATTATATGAGTAATTATTACTCATAAAATCTCTTATTAATCTTTGAAATTATACCCTCACTGTCACTCTATGAGCCACTGGATTTTAAGCAACAAACAATCAATCAATCCCACTATGAGTGAGGACTATAATGCATTCACCTTGTTTGTCTTGTTTCTCCAACATATTTCTGTCACACTTTTCACACATACTTCCTGTTTTCTGATACTTTGAACTATGAGTGGATGTGTGTTTAGCCCGACAGGGTGTGCATACTTGTTGCTCTAAAAAAAATATTTCTATTTTTAACAGTGCGCCAGTGAAGAAAAAGTCGCCATTACCAAGTAAAACTCCACAGACAGCAAAGAAAAAATCTAGTAAGGTCTCTTAGCTCTCAGTTATTTCTACTAAATTTTTAAGTTTCATTGTTAGAAGTGATATTATAGTAATGCTTGTAGTTTAAAGGTTTGGTTGGCTTGCTTGCTTTGTTTGTATAAATGTTTGCTCAAGCATTGTAATTAAGATTGACATCTGCAATCAATAGATGAGCAGGGCTTCAGCTTGTATACATTATACTTAAATGTTATTGGATGTTAAGTATAAAGCAGGTATAGTGTATACAAGCTGAAGCCCTGCCTATGCAGATGTCAATCTTAATTGCAGTGTGAGCAAACATTCTAAACAAAACAAACCAAACAAACTGCTAAACTACAACGATACGAAAAATATCATTGATATTTGGTATGTATTTGTATTAGTATTGACACATCTAATTTCATGGAGATTATTTGGTGTTGCCTCCTCGATGGTGGTTTGTGTACTTTGAAAGTTTTGCAATGTTTACATGTTAAAGTGTGGCAATTTTATTTCAACCTTTGCATTATGAAAATTATATAAAGCAGGACATATTTCTGTGTCAACAGTTTATTTTTACAAAAGTTAAGGATAAACTACTCATTAGCTCACCTGGCCCCAAAGGGCCAAGTGAGCTTTCTCATCACTTGGCGTCCGTCGTCGTCCGTCGTGATCGTCTGTTAACTTTACAAAAATCTTCTCCTCTGAAACTACTGGGTCAAATGTAACCAAACTTGGCCACAATCATCATTGGGGTATCTAGTTTAAAAATGTGTCCGTGACCCGCCAACCAACCAAGATGGCCGCCATGGCTAAAAATAGAACATAGGGGTAAAATGTAGATTTTGGCTTATATCTCTGAAACCAAAGCATTTAGAACAAATATGACATGGGGTAAAATTGTTTATCAGGATAAGATCTATCTGCCCTGAAATTTTCAGATGAATCAGACAACCCGTTGTTGGGTTGCTGCCCCTGAATTGGTAATTTTAAGAAAATTTTGCCGTTTTGGGTTATTATCTTGAATATTATTATAGATAGAGATAAACTGTAAACAGCAATAATGTTCAGCAAAGTAAGATCTACAAATAAGTCAACTTGACCAAAATGGTCAGTTGACCCCTTAAGGAGTTATTGCCCTTTATAGTCAATTTTTAACAATTTTTCGTAAATTTTTGTAATCTTTTACAAAAATCTTCTCCTCTGAAACTACTAAGACAAATTTAACCAAACTTGTCCACAATCATCATTAGAGTAACTAGTTTAAAAAATGTGTCCGATGACCCTTACCATGAACCAAGATGGCTGACATGGCTAAAAAATAGTACATAGGGTAAAGGCAGTTTTGGCTCGTATCTCTGAAACCAAAGCATTTAGAGCAAATCTGACGAGGAAAAATTGTTCATTAGGTCAATATCTATCTGCCCTGAAATTTTCAGACCAATCAGGCAACACGTTGTTGGGTTGCTGCCCCTGAATTGGTAATTTTAAGAAAACTTTGCACCTTTTGGTTATTATCTTGAATATTATTATAGATAGAAATAAACTGTAAACAGCAATAATGTACAGCAAAGTAAGATCTACAAATAAGTCAACATGACCAAAATTGTCAATTGACCCCTTAAGGAGTTATTGCCCTTTATAGTCAATTTTTTACAATTTTCATAAATTTTGTAAATTTTTGTAAATTTTTACAAAATATTTTCCACTGTAACTACTGGGCCAAGTTCATTATAGATAGAGATAATTGTAAGCAGCAAGAATGTTCAGTAAAGTAAGATCTACAAACACTTCACCATCACCAAAACACAATTTTGTCATGAATCCATCTGTGTCCTTTGTTTAATATGCACATAGACCAAGGTGAGCGACACAGGCTCTTTAGAGCCTCTAGTTTTACTAAGAGTAAAAGTTGATGTATTATCAAACCATAATTATATTCTTTATAATAATTTAAAACTTGACTGACATATTGACAGTTTAAAAGCCCTACTTGCACCAAAATTACCAACTAGGAAAACAGGAAACCCTCAGAATAATTGTAACAGATATGAATTATTTCAGTCTTTTTAAAAGAAAAAATATTTGCTTGAAAGTCAGATATATTTTTATAAAAAAATGTATATAGTTTGCCACTTAAAAAAAATTATATATAGTACAAATTTACTCTACTCATATGCAGGTACATCAGCTTCTGGCAAAAATCATGTTTCTTCAAAGAAATCAGTAAAAAATCCACAATGAATTAGTACACTTAAAACAATAGCATTATTTCCATCTAGTTTTGTTTTTCTTACTTAATTTAATCATGTGATATTATTTATTTTGCATACTGTGGATTCACTGTTATTCGTGGGCTGTCAATTTTTGTGGATTTCATGGGTAAAGGTGAACCACTAATTCAAATGTTCAACGAAATACAAATGTTCTATAGACTTATATGCAAACTTTGGCAAAACCACGAAATCAAATATCCACGAAAATAAATGAAATCCACAGTAGTGTTATAAATATTTTTTTGGTTTAAGATGTAAAATTTCTTTTGTTTACAGTAAGTCCAAGTGAGCCATGCCGATCCGTAGATAATTTTAATCTCCTAACACAGATAGAAAAGGATATGAGAATCAATAGATTACCTCAGCCTAACTTTGATGATTCTCAAGATTCTGACATGTCAGAAAAACCTGCAGCAGACGACAATCAATCCAACCATAGTGAAAGTGATGCATGTTCTGTTAAAGATTTAGTCACATTGAAAACAAAAGGCAATACCAGAAAGAAAAGGTAAAAACCTTGACGTCCACATTTACTTTATTTAAAAAAAAATGTTTTATATGAAATAAGGAGATGTGGTATGATTGCCAATGAAACAACTATCCACCAGAGATAAAATGAAGTGGGATTTAGCAATTATAGGCCATTGTACAGCCTTCAACCATGAGAAAAATCGATGAACAGGAGTTTTACATTAAGAACCACAGTTGATAAATGACATCCAAATGACATTTGTAACAATTTGTAACAAATATTAATAATTGTCGAAATATAACTGAATCTTTGAATGATTTGTTCTATTTCAAGGAATTAATTGATGTATCTTAAAATTTTTTTTATTTGAACATTTCCAAAAAAAAAATCCTGTTCTACCCATACAAATATGTTTAAACCAATTTTCTGTTAGTAGCAGAATAGCTAAACAAACCTTCATTCTGCATGATGTGTTAAAATCCTTATTATATGAGTAATTATTACTCATAAAAATCTCTTATTAATCTTTGAAATTATACCCCCACTGTCACTCTATGAGCCACTGGATTTTAAGCAACAAACAATCAATCAATCCCACTATGAGTGAGGACTATAATGCATTCACCTTGTTTGTCTTGTTTCTCCAACATATTTCTGTCACACTTTTCACACATACTTCCTGTTTTCTGATGCTTTGAACTATGAGTGGATGTGTGTTTAGCCCGACAGGGTGTGCATACTTGTTGCTCTAAAAAAAATATTTCTATTTTTAACAGTGCGCCAGTGAAGAAAAAGTCGCCATTACCAAGTAAAACTCCACAGACAGCAAAGAAAAAATCTAGTAAGGTCTCTTAGCTCTCAGTTATTTCTACTAAATTTTTAAGTTTCATTGTTAGAAGTGATATTATAGTAATGCTTGTAGTTTAAAGGTTTGGTTGGCTTGCTTGCTTTGTTTGTATAAATGTTTGCTCAAGCATTGTAATTAAGATTGACATCTGCAATCAATAGATAGGCAGGGCTTCAGCTTGTATACATTATACTTAAATGTTATTGGATGTTAAGTATAAAGCAGAGTATAGTGTATACAAGCTGAAGCCCTGCCTATCTATTAATTGCAGATGTCAATCTTAATTACAGTGCTTGAGCAAACATTTATACAAACAAAACAAGCAAGCCAACCAAACCTTTAAACTACAAGCATTAGGAAAATAGCTCTAAAATAAGAATGTATATACAGTCGACTCTCGTTATCTCGAAGTCAGCTAGACCAGAGAAATGTTTTGAGATACCCGTAGTTCGATTCAAACGAAAACCAGAAGTTTGACAGACCAAGGGACACAACTCTTGCTTAGCTTGGTAAAGCTAAAATAAATCCGGATGAATATTGGAAGGGGGTCAATATTCTGGTCTCAGATCGATGTATTTGTATGCCATGGTCTTTCATTAATATAATAACATTGTGTTCACTTATTTAATCATTTCTTTGAACAGTTACAATTTTCTCCCTGTGGTCGATCTTAGCGTTATTTATGTCATTTAAAGTTGACAAAATTGTTTATTCTCGGATACAAGAGATTTTAGAAAATGTAGATTTCTTTGCATTTTCTTTTATCCCAATCTTTCTTTTCAAAAGAAAATACAAAAGGATTAAAGATGCAGATTGAGTAATATTTAAGTGATAACCAACAGAAGTCTTAATCCCTACTTTCTACACATCCAAGCTCATCAGTGTAAATCACGATTAATTGTTTTTGTAAACATTTTAATTACTTTTTCATAAACTTTAACAATGTATCACTAATTATTCATCATGATATTATAAAAGATAATCTTATTTAAACACTCGTGGAAATAGCATATCATAGATCAATACAGTGGGCAGTGACCGGAAATTTAATTACACATGTATTGTGAGATTAACTCTTCAATCCATTTAAATCCCGGAGGTCATGTTTTGACATATGTGTATTAGTTCGAGATGAATAATGAATTTTGAATGCTTAATTTAACCTTGGGACCGTAAATTTAGTTCGACTCAACCGAAATTTCGACTCATCCATTTTCGACTCATCAGGAGTCGAAATACATAGATTTATATGGAACAAAGTTCGGGACCACGAGAAAACTTCGACTCATCCGAAATTTCGAGTCAACTAAGTTCGAGACAACGAGAGTTAACTGTATGTATATATTGTACTGTATTTGATTTAATAATATTCTATTAATAGGTAGAATAGTTGCATCCAGGTACTTACAAGCTGCAGATGCTAAAGTTAAAACCTCTCTATCAGTGTTATATCCTAAGGTAAGTAAAACTGGTGCTAAAGTTAAAACCTCTCTATAAGTATTATATCCTAAGGTAAATAAAACTGATGCTAAAGTTAAAACCTCTCTATCAGTGTTATATCCTAAGGTAAATAAAACTGATGCTAAAGTTAAAACCTCTCTATCAGTATTATATCCTAAGGTAAAAAAAACTTGTGCTAAAGTTAAAACCTCTGTCAGTGTAATATCCTAAGGTAAATAAAACTGGTGCTAAGGTTAAAACCTGTCTATCAGTATTATATCCTATGGTAAATAAAACTGGTGCTCAAGTTAAAACCTCTCTATTAGTATTTATCCTAAGGTAAATAAACTGGTGCTAAAGTTAAAGCCTCTCTATCAGTGTTATATTCTAATGTAAATAAACTGGTGCTAAAGTTAAAACCTCTCTTTTAGTATTATATCCTAAGGTAAATAAAACTTGTGCTAAAGTTAAAACCTCTATCAGTGTTATATCCTTAGGTAAATAAAACCTCTCTATCAGTATTATATACTATGGTAAATAAAACTGGTGCTAAAGTTAAAACCTCTATATTAGTATTTTAAACTAAGGTAAATAAACAGGTGCTAAAGTTAAAACCTCTCTATCAGTGTTATATCCTAAGGTAAATAAACTGGTGCTAAAGTTAAAACCTCTCTATTAGTGTTATATCCTAAGGTAAATAAAACTGGTACTAAAGTTAAAACCTCTCTATCAGTGTTATATCCTAAGGTAAGTAAAACGGATGCTAAGGTTAAACCTCTCTATCAGTATTATATCCTAAGGTAAATAAATCGGGTGCTAAAGTTAAAACCTCTCTATTTGTATTTTATCTTAAGGTGAATAAAACTGGTGCTAAAGTTAAAACCTCTCTATCAGTGGTATATCCTAAGGTAAATAAACTGGTGCTAAAGTTAAAACCTCTCTATCAGTGGTATATCCTAAGGTAAATAAAACTGGTGCTAAAGTTAAAAACTCTCTATTAATATTTTATCCTAAGGTAAATATAACTGGTGCTAAAGTTTAAACCTCTCTTTTTGTATTTTATCCTAAGGTAAATTAAACTGTTAAAAGGGAATAAAAGGGGTATCCTTCGAGAAAACAGCAGCCCAACAACATTATTAGGGCCATGCCGAATGGCTTAGGGCCCTGCCGAATGGGGGACACCCTATAGTGATCAGTCTGTCTGTCCGTCTGTCGGTCCGTCCGTAACAAATTGTGTCCCCTCTATATATAGAGAACCGTTATGATTTCAAAGTTTATACTTGACATGTATATTCACCAACACCAGAGGGTGTGTCATAATGTATGTACAACTTCCTAATTCAAAGGTCAAGGTCAAAAACTTTGGTTTTTAGTTGACAACCCCATGTCCTATGGTAAAGATTGTGCCCGCTCTATATCTTGAGAACCGTTATGATTTCAAAGTTTATACTTGATATGTATATAAACCAACACCAGAGGGTGTGTCATAATTTATGTACAACTTCCTAGGTCAAAGGTCAAGGTCAAAAACTTTGGTTTCAGTTGACAACCCCATGTCCAATGATAAAGATACAAATTTTTTACCACACATTATTCGCAGCAGGGCCCACAGAGATGGCTCCTATCTCAATGATATCTAGTTACTTAAACTGTTTTGTTTTTAGCTCATCTCATGGTGATCTGGAACATTTTCCCATATGTGAGCACTTTGAATCCTTATCAGTCAGAGCTCTGACATAAACAAGTCAGAATAAAATGACTTCCATAGGTCAGATATAATTTGATGTAAGTGTTGTCTCCCTTCTTGCACTCAACAGAATATGACTTGTACAGGTCAGTTTATGTCAGACTGTAATTTATCATAAAATGACTTCCACAGGTCAGCTTTTGCACAAAATATTGTGACTTAATATCTTCATATTCTAATAAGATTTATGCCCCTTTTTAATGCATTTTGACTTAGAGAGGTCATTTTTGTTCCGACTTGAAGCAGTCATTACTACCACTTTGTTATCAATCTCCATAAAAATATGGTGATAACTAGTTTCAATTAAAGAGTTTAAAAGTGCGGCTCATCATACCTTATTCTTTCCAGAATCTAAACATAATATATTTATCTCATCACATTCAATCATTTCAAAATACAAACAAAACCAGGGAGAAAAATGGATCGTACAATTTTCTGTCAATATCAAAAGATTTACAGAATACAATATTGATTACATTTACTAGTACCATGACAATACTTCAAATCTTCCAAGGAAAAACAAGACACTTATTCATGATAAGACTATGTTAATAAAAGATCTATTCTCATCCACTTTTAGGCAAATTTATCAAGAGCCAAACATTTATTATTTTAATATTTCAATTAAGGTAAATTATTACCGTAAATACTGTTGTGCAAACTGACTCAAACAAGTCACATTATGTTCTGACTTCAAAGAGTCAGTCAAAACTAAACTTATTTCAACTTTTAAGTCTAGTATTGTCATATTGATTTAAAATGTATGGGAAAGCCAGATAAAAGACATAGGAAATAAGGTCCCTAAAGTCACAATGAGAACTATAAAAAAAATTATTTAGTATATTCAATATTTAAATGTATTTTCTTTTAAACAGGTCAAATCATGTTTTGACTTAAAACAGTCAGTCTAAACTAAATTTATTGAAATTTTTAAAGTCGGGCACTGCCATATGATATTAAATGAATGTATGGGAACGTCAGATAAAAGACATAGGAAATATATGTAAGATACCTAAATTAAATAACAATTTGACTTAATTGTTTCTAAAAGTTATCAAATAATAAATTCAAAAATGGAAGATTCAGAAGCAGGGATTAAAGGAAGTACACCTAGCTTTGATTGGAAATTTTGTTCTGCAAACAAACTTGAACAGGTCAAATCATGTTCTGACAAATTGACTTAAACAGGTCAAATGAGCATGCTCTGACAAATTGACTTAAACAGGTCAAATCATGTTCTGACTTAATTTATTGAAATTTTAAGTCAGGCATGCCATATGATGTTACTGTATGGAAAAGTCAGATAAAAGACACAGGAAATACATGCAAGATCCTCTAAGATAAATAACCATTGGACTTAATTGTTTCTAAAACTTATCAATTAATAAACTCAACATTGGCAGATTCAGAAGGGCTAAGAGGAAGAACACCTAGCTTTGACTGGAAATTTTGTTCTGCAAACTGACTTGAACAGGTCAAATCATGTTCTGACTTAAAAGGTCCGTCAAAAACTAAATGCAACTGTAACAGTCGGGCATTGTCATTATCATGATGTGATTGTTAAAATGTATGGATACAACTAGGAAAAAAATCACAAAATTAAGTCACAATTATAAGAACTATATAAAAGTTAATTTGGTATATATTTGATATCTTAATATTTCATTGAGGTAAATCCTGTTGTGCAAACTGACTTGAACAAGTCACATTATGTTCTGACTTCAGAGAGTCAGTTTAAAACTATACTTTATAATTATTGCAACTTTTAAGTCTGGAATTGTCATATGCATTTAAGAATGTATGGGAAACTCAGATAAAAGACACCCAGTAATTAAGTCACAATAATGAGGACTATAAAAAGTGTATTTGGTATATTTAATATTCAAATGTATTTTGTTAACAAATTTCATCAAATTATCTTAAAATTTTATTCTATTTCTGTATTTTCATGACTTAACATATGGAACTTTTGTTGTAAAAATATTATTTTAAAACCGCTTGACTGAATTGTTTATTAAAAAAAATATCAATTGATTAACTCAACAGTAGCAGATTCAGATAAAGGGGGGGGCTTAGAGGAAGAAGACTTAGTTTTGATTGGATTTTTTTTCTTTCTGTAAACTGACTTTAACAGGTCAAATCATGTTCTGACTTCAAAGAGTCAGTCAAAACTAAACTTATTTCAACTTTTAAGTCTAGGATTTTCATATTGATTTAAAAATGTATTGGAAAGCCAGATAAAAGACAGATCAAATAAGGTCCTCTAAAGTCACAATAATGAGGACTATAACAAACATTTTATTTGGTATATTCAATATTCAAATGCATTTTGTTTTAAAGATTTTCATCAAATTATTTAAAATTTAATTTTTTATTTCTGTATTTTCATGACTTTTCTTTTCTGTTAAGTTAACACATGAAATTTGTGGTTGTAAAAAAAATAATATTTTAATAACCATTTGGCTGAATTGTTTCTAAAAAACCTTATCAATTAATTAACTCAACAGTAGAAGATTCATATTTAGGGGGGGCTCAGAGGAAGAACACCTAGCTTTGATTGGAAATTTTGTTCTGTAAACTGACTTTCACAGGTCAAATCATGTTCTGACCTCAAAGAGTCCTTCAAAACTAAACTTATTTCAACTTTTAAGTAAAGTATTGTCATATTGATTTAAAAATGTATGGGAAAGCCAGATAATAGACAGAGGAAGTAAGGTCCCCATAAGTCACAATAATGAGGACTATAAAAAATTTTATTTGGTATATTCAATATTAAATGTATTTTGTTTTAAATAGGTCAAATCATGTTCTGACTTTAAAGAGTCAGTCCAAAACTAAAATAAATTTATTGAAATATTCAAGCCAGGCATTGCCATATGATATTAAATGAATGTATGGAAATGTCAGATAAAAGACACAGGAAATGTATGTAAGATACCCTAAAATAATAAACCGTTTGACTTAACTGTGTCTAAAAATTTATCAAATAATAAACTCAAAAATGGCAGATTCAGAAGCAGGGCATAAAGGAAGTACACCTAGCTTTGATTGGAAATTTTGTTCTGCTAATTGACTTAAAACAGGTCAAATCATGTTCTGACTTTAAAAAATCAGTCAAAAACAAAATTTATTGCAATTTTTATGTCCCATTTATGGGCATTATGTTTTCTGGTCTGTGTGTCTGTCCGTTCGTTCATTCGTCTGTTCGTCCGTTTGTCTGTTCGTCCGTCTGTCTGTCCCACTTCAGGTTAAAGTTTTTGGTCGAGGTAGTTTTTGATGAAGTTGAAGTCCAATCAACTTGAAACTTAGTCCACATGTTCCTTATGATATGATCTTTCTAATTGTAATGCCAAATTAGAGATTGTACCCCATTTTCACGTTTCACTGAACATAGAAAATGATAGTGCGGATGGGGCATCTATGTACTTAGGACACATTCTTGTTAAGTCAGGCATTTCCATATGATATTAATGATATGTATGGAAAAGTCAGATAAAAGACACAGGAAATACATGCAACATCCTCTAGATAAATAACCATTTGACTTAATTGTTTCTAAAACTTATTTATTAATAAACTCAACAGTGGCAGATTCAGAAGGGGCTAAGAAGAAGAACACCTAGCTTTGATTGGAAATTTTGTTTTGCAAACTGACTCAAACAAGTCAAATCATGTACTGACTTAAAAGAGTCCATCAAAAACTAAACATGTAAATGGATATGCGTAAAATCTGGTTCATAATTTTTGAAAAGATTGAGAGATTAATGAGTCTATATTTTGTTGTTCCGACTCACAAATGTCACTATGTGACAAATTTCGGGAATTTTTGTCTCCTTTTGAATGATTCCTATATGTTGTATGGGTGCCATAACTATCACTACAACATGTACAAAGTCATCACATTCTAATGACTTGACCTATTACTGTATTTACTTATTTAACTACATGTATGTGATTGCAAGTGTATTATTAATTAACTAAATGTTTATTACTTATAACTACATTGTAAACCTCTATTAAAGAGGTACTAAAACGCACATAACAAGTAATTCTTATCTAAAAGTTCAAAATAATTGATAAAAAATGCAAAAAACCCGATGCAATTTGGTCCACTAATAACAGAGATAATAGCTTGTAAAGTTCAACTATTTTTACCTTAGGAAAATCCAATCAACGCTACTTCCGGAAACAGCACTAAAACCAAATCTACCGGAAGTGACGCACTGTGGGTCACTTCTTGGCTTATCTGAGCGTTGTTTAATAAATGAACTTTCTTCTGATCGTTGATTTAAAGCACTGCCAATGAATTTCGCTACCCCTTCAAGGTTCATTCTTAATTATGACTAATTTGTCAAAAGGAACAAAATATGTTTCAGAAGGGAAGTGTATTTATAACGTGTTTCAACAGAAAAAGGGGGATGGGGTTGGGGTAATTCAACATTGAGTTTTCAATTTAAGATAATGGTCCTGATCGTAGAACTGAGATAAATTGACGGTCAATATATTATATTCTAGCTATTTATTAAAAAAAATTATTGAGTCGAGAAAAATATGGTTTATATTTACATGTACGTAAAGTTGCATAACATCTTGACAAGATATGACGGTAGAGAGCGGTAGAGGCTTCTGTTCCATGTAATAAAAATAATTAATGGCAAGTTAAAAACCGGGTATATGCAAATCCTTTTTAATTATGTTAATTATCAAACTATAAAGTTTATCACTTTATAAACAACAGGTGGCATTTCTGCATGGCCATGTTGTTATTTACCTGAGTGGAGGGATAATAGCTACTGTTTGATCTTTAATTATTACCTGACAGGATGTTTACTTATCAGTAGTGTCAAAGTACGGACTATTTTAATTACCACATCAACAAGTGATCGAGAGGATTAATATTTTTCTTGTTTTGGTTATTTGTTTTTCATTTCTTAAATTTCAAATGAAAGAAAATGTCAATATTTTAAAAGCAGTATGGTATAATTTTTTTTTATTTAAAAAAAAAAAAATTGCTGTGATCATAACATTTAGGATTTAGGACACAAGTAATTTGGGAATGCACACCCCTTTTTCTAAATTTTTTTTAATCAGTGGCTTTTGTTTTAGTTTTAAATGCTCTTAGATGTTTTAACCTATTTAATAATTCTATTGCTCTTATATTTCTACGAAATAGGTTTTCTATCTTATTTTCTAATAACAAAAAAAAATATATATATTTACATATAAAATAGGCCTGTTAGTGGCGGATCCTGAAATTTTTATTAGAGGGGGCCCGCTCCAGTCACGCTTCAGTGATTCCCTATATAATCAACCATTTTTTCCATAATACATATTCAGGTTTTGCTAAACCAGTCAAGCAGAGTACTTAAAATTCTCCACATTATCTGGAGAATAAACTTATATAATTTTGAAAAGCTGCTGTAACTAAAGTCCTTCGGTAACTAAGTAAGTAAGAGAATTTTTATTGTTTTGAAACTCAGAAAACCCACATAGTTTAATTTAACAAATCAACAAGTTACGCCCTCCGTCGTCTTTTGGAAGCACGTGTTGGGAGTGTCCTATTTTTTTTTTTTGCCATGGAAAATAACATGCACGGTTCTACTCTGCTTCTACCGCCACTTTAGGATGCACATGTTAATATTTTATAGAAAAAAAGTTGATTTGTCTTCTTCCAAATACTGCCCACATTCAACATGATGAATATTCTGGCAAGTTGTGCTTTTGGTTTTTCAATACTTTTCTAATGATAAAAATTTGAATAAAATATTTATGCGATTATCAAGCCTCGATAAATGTATAACAATATTCTCAGTGTAATAATTATCACCGATATATATCAAAACTGTTATTTTACTTAAGCAAGCCGTGATCTGTTTACATACGATATAACGCACGTATTTAATCAGGGTGACCCACTGTGCGTCACTTCCGTTGGGTATAAGTAGTGAGTTGTAGTGGCGTGTTTTATTAAATCGTTCAGGTGTTCAAATGACAAACTGACAGTAATTTGCAAATATCTCGATAATTACAAGATGAAATTTTATCGGGTTTTTTGCATTCTTAAACGTTAATTACGAACTTTAGAATAAGACAAACATGATTTTAGCGTTTTAGTACCTCTTTAATCAATTATCTTTACTCTGGTTATTTATTATATAAGAAAACCTCTGCCTATTACTATATGACTGTAATCTAAACTCTGATTGTTAACATCCTGGATTGGATATCTGCATGACCATTAAACTCATGGTATGCCCATTTTATTTTAGGATATAAAAGTATTGTTTTTTCAATATTACATTTTCAGACACATTGAATTGTGAAGACAACTTTCAATTTGACTTTAGAATTTAAAGAGTTTGTAAGCAAAATTTTGGGAAATTTAATAATAATTAAGAATGTTTAAAATTAGTTAAGAAAAAGCCGACATTATTAGTGTTAAAAAATGTTGACGAGAAAATACTTAGAAATTAAGACCAAATTTGGTGACTTTGTTGTCCTTCAAGAAGCCGTAATATAATCCATAATATTTTCACTGCTTTTAAATACATGTAAAAGTTGAAAGATAACTATCTATTTTTAAATAGCTTTATTTCAAAACACTTATAACTTTGTAATTTATTTTATTCTTAATATATATTTTTTATGGGAACATAATCTTGTCAGGGTTTCTTATGGTACTAGCATGACAAGTGCATTCATATTCTAAAATACTCTAAACATTAAAAAAAAAGTCATTATCTTCAGATGATTCTGAGTCTTTCTATAAGTCAGAACATTCAGACTTTTATAAGTCAGAACATTCTGACTTTTATAAGTCAGAACATTCTGATTTCCAATGTTCTTCTCACTTCTGTAGAAACAAAGACTATCTATATTTCAAATAAGAGGTAAATGCTTCATGTGGCTAAGCATCTGGGGTAAGAATTATGGATGTGTAATTTCGTAGGAAAACATATATGCCATGTAATTAATAAGATGTGATGCATGTGAGAGGAAAATAATACTGAATAGACAATTCTGTTTGCTGAAACACTGATAAATGTAATATGTAAAGGTGGTCTCTCAGCACATTAAAATTATTGTAACAGGATGCTGTTACGAAGTCTCCCAAACAAAGCTCCCATAATTCGTCATTCCCATGGTCGCCTGACATTGGGCAAGTTCCAGTACAAATTGGTTTGGTCTAGTAAAGTGATATGCATAAGTGACACCTAGGGATTGACCCTGCATGTCATTCAATTCTTCAAATGACGAACAGGAATATTATATGGTTTAGGGGTGGTGATCCAGACCATTTCAAAAAGGGGGGTGGGGGTGACCCCAATGGACTTCCCCTTTATTTCATTTGATTCGTTTATTGTCCAATACAATAATATATACGCTTTAGGGTGGGGATCTCGACCGTTTACAAGTTTTCAAAAAGGAAGGGGTGGGATGACCCACAGGGACTTCACCTATATTTCATTTGATTTGTTTTATTGTCCTATGCAAGAATATATATGGTTTAGGGGTGGGGATCTCGACCGTTTACAAGTTTTCAAACATAAGGGGGTGGGGTGACCCCCAGGGACTTCACCTTTATTTCATTTGATTTGTTTAAATGTCCCATACAATAATATATATGGTTTAGGGGTGGGGATCTCGACTGTTTACAAGTTTTCAAACAGGAGGGGGTGGGGTGACCTACAGGGACTTCACCTATATTTCATTTGATTTGTTTTATTGTCCTGTGCAAGAATATATATGGTTAAGGGGTGGGGATCTCGACCGTTAACAAGTTTTCAAACATCAGGGTAGGGTGACCCCAGGGACTTCACCTTTATTTCATTTGATTCGTTTAATGTCCCATACAATAATATATATGGTTTAGGGTGGGCGACCCCAGGACTTCCCTATATTTCATTTGGTTTGTTTTATTGTCCCATATAAGAATATATATGGTTTAGGGGTGGGGATCTCGACCGTTTACAAGTTTCAAACAGGAGGGGGTTGGGGTGACCCCCAGGGACTTCCCGTACATTTCATTTGATTTGTTAAATTGTCCCATACAAGAATATATATGGGTTAGGGGTGGTGATCTCTACTGTTTACAAAATATAAGAACATTCACAGAAGGCAGGGGGTGGGGGTAAACTCAGAGACTAACCTGGAATATTTCATTCAAATCATTTTGACATTATTAAAAAGAATATATATGGTTTAGGGGTGGGGATCTCAACCATTTACAAGATATAAGATCATTCTCAAATGACAAGGGTGGGCAACGATAGAGACTAGCCTGGTATATTTCATTCAAGTCAATAATACTTTACAGAGAGAAATACATTTGGTTTAGGGTGAGGATCTCGACTGTTTACAAAATATAAGAACATTCTCAATTTGCAGGTGTGTGGTTTATCCCTAGAGAGGAGGGTATTTCATTCTAATCAATTTGACATTACAAACAGGAATATATATGGTTTGGGGTGGGGATATCGACTGTTCACAAGATATAAGAACATTGTCAAATGACAGGGTAGGGGTGATCCTGGAGACTTACCCTACATTTCATTTGATTTGTTTTATCATGTTCCATGTTCATAACTGAAAACCCGTTGTGTGAATCTCTTATTGTTCTTAATTTATAATCATTTTAAAAAAAAAAATAAAAAGGGTTCTTTAGTTAAACCCTCCTTCCTTTTCTTTTATTAAAATTATTCTCATTTTCCTTTCATTTTCATTAATATCAATATTCAGAATGATCGTTTTTCTCAACGTTTTCTCATTGGGAGAAACGAAAAAACAAAGATACATGTATAAGCCGTAAACTCAGAAAGGTTAAAGTCAATTCATGATTGAGTTTAAAAATAGAAAAATCACGTGATGATGTTCAGCTCGAAGCAATAATTTTACTTTTAAAATTGCACTGACTGGTTAATAATGTTAATACTGTTTAAGACAACACGAGTTATCTCCCGAAAATAACAATTCATTATCATAACAACATTTTCTGACCTGAACAAGTCAGAATTGTCAAACACCAGGTCATCTCAAAGATCACGCGTCCGTATTTACAGGTCACGCGCCTTCGTGTAACAGCAAAAAAATCACTTGCAAAGAACTTCTTTATAGGCAAAAAATATTAAAATGGCCATGAAAATACGGAGGCAATATGTATTACCTTTCTGAAAATGACCACATTGACCTAGATTTTCACTAAAATACGTAAATAATCATTATAATATTGAATGACTGCTCGTTCGAGACACTTCCAAAACAACGACTGTCAAACACGTGATATCTCGCAAAAAACCATGTGATCGTATGTGTCGTAGATCGGCGGCAAATTCAAAATAACTTCTGGTTTGATGGACTCGATGGAAAACTACGCAAAACAAAAATTGACGCGTACAGGTCAGAATTTCAAAACACTTTCTGACTTGAAGAAGTCATTTTATTCTGACTTGTTTATGTCAGAGCTCTGACTGCTTATTACATCTGTCAATGTCCTAACTTTTAAAAAAAAATTCTTCTGAAACAACTTTACCATAAGAGGCATGGTTGCTGTTAGTATAGATATAGTGGTCCTCTAGTAGTGGTCTTTCAAAATATATAGTTATATTCGTGTTTACCAACCAAGATGGTCACCATTTCTGATAATACAAAATTAGGTTTCTAATACCAAAACATGGACTAAGCAGTTTCTGCTTATTTCCAATTTGAAAACATGGATCACCATATCCTGTTATATTGTTTAGAAATGGCAGGCAACACACTTCTCTCTTGGAAGATGCCCACATTTTTTTTTGTGAAGTTTAGATATAAATCTTGTTAGAAAAATAAATGAGGAGCCTCAGAAATCTCAGACAACCAAGGTTGAGATTTCCAGAACATGCTAAAACTTGTTTCAGGAAATGTCTGGAAATCTTACCTGATGAGATGTCATGTAGTGTTTTGATTTTATTTGTATGTCTGTTCTTCTATATTATATGGCTTACAGTACAAGTATTTAAACTTGTTTTAATATACATGTATGATAATTAAGACCAACAAAATATTGTAATCAAAGATTTTTGTGTGCACTTATTATGTGATTGTTGAACAATGAACAAAAATGCAAGAGCATTATTAGGGATTCAGCATATGCTGCATACAAGTAATACTATCAAAGTTTAAAATGTAAGTTTTTACTTTCTTATTGTGAAATCAATCTGTTGGAATATTCACAATAATAAAAAAACATCACAAGAATTCTAAATTTTTACATTAATAAAAGCATTCTGAATTTACAGTACTTATTACTGAAATAATACGATAAAAATTTAATTTTATCAGCCAACAAAGCCAGAACGGAGCATTTCTAAGGCTAGTAGGAGTATGGATTTTGCTCCAAAATCTGCAAGGAAAATATCACGCAAAACCAAAGATATGTCCATAGATTTTTCGCCAAGAACAGTCCAAAAACCAAAGCTGTCCAGTCATGATACAGGAACCAGTCAGAGTAAAGGCAAAGTTACTAGTCAGTCAGGAGAGATGGGAACCAGTATGAATGACAATGGAGATACTCCACACACTCCAGACAACTCGCACATGACAACTGGAGGACAGACGTCAACACCTACACATGATGGTTCAGATTTCCCTAATGAGATTGATGCATCTGCAATACATCCAGAAATATCTGTTTTATCTACTGGTATGTCAAATATTTTATTGAATCTTTACTGACAAAGTAATTAGTAACTGTGTAGAATGGTATCTTTTTTAAACAAAGTACTGCTCTAAATAGAGTATATTGTTTAAAATACATTGTTTTAAATAACTGTAAATGCCTAGTGATCTGTAGCTTTTGAAATTGTTGTGTGAAAATTGGAGTCATTTCTATATATTAAAAACAATTTTCATTCCAAGTCTGTCATCATCATTATTTTGAGACCAAAATTAATATTATTAGAAATAAAGATTATATGCACATACATTCTACAATATATAAATAAAAGAAAATATATATATTTGATCTTTCCTATCCTTAAAAGATCAAAAGTTTTAGTTTATTAAACATTTTTTCCGTAAGGTTTAAGAAAATCAGTATGGCGTAAGATAATTTAATTTTTGCATGATTGTTGTGATTATTTTTGTGTGTGTTTGAACAACTACTATGAAAGCATGTTATTTACCATATTTGCAATGAAATGATTTGAAAGACAAAAATATTTTATTTATAAACTTGTGAACTTCAGAATCAAATACTGTAGATTCATTAATATTCGTGGGATACCTGTTTTCGTTGATTTTGCAGGTATAGGTAATTGATGAGTTTATATGTTCAACAAGGGGAAAATTATCTATTGGCTTGTATGCAGACTTTGGCAAAACCATGAAATCAAATATCCAAGAAAAATACGATTTTTCTTCATTTATATGAAAATTAGTACCCACGAAAATAAATGAATCCACAGTAACTTCATTATTATACCATGAATGTCTATGAATAACTTCCAAATAAATAAGCATTTTTTATCTTTCCATGCATTTCATTTTGCTTGAGTGTTTATATAGCCATTGTAGATCAGCAGAATATAACGATTGAATTATTTTGATTAAATTTTAATTTGAGTGTTCTATTTTCAGCAAGCTATTGCATTTTGCCATTTTGATACTATTTGATTAAGTTTTAGAAAATAATCAATTATAATGTATGTATGAATAATAGGTGCTAGACGTTAGAGCTTAGTTCATTATCATAATTCTTATAATGATTTATCATCTATAGATTTCAAATTAGAGCTAACATTTAATAGAACGACAATATGTTCTATAGTTGTTGATGTATGTAATTAAACAAAGAACAAAATCATTGAAGTTTATCATCAACTATTAGTATTTTGCATGTGTAAAATACACATCAGAATGAAATCCTAAATATTTATGCTATATTTCACAGGTGAAGGGTCTAGAATCAATCATTCTGTGTTGTCTAATGTATCTACACATCTGCCACCTAAGAAAAAGGCAAGTTTTATTTATAACATTATATGCATATACATGTACATGTAGGAAAAGATATGAAAAATGGCATACAGATATTGTCACTACAGCAGTGGAGCACCTGTCACATTCTGTCAATATTGTTTTTAGCTCTTCGGAACAGTGAGCTTTAGCCATCACTTGGCGTCCGTCGTCATTGTCGTCCGTCTGGTGTAAACTATTTCAAACATCTTCTCCTCTGAAACTACTGAACTAATTCCAACCAAACTTAAGCTGAATGATCCGTAGGGTATCTAGAATAAAATTTGTGTTTTATTTTCAGTTTCATCAAAAAACATGGCCGCCATGGCTAAAAATAGAATATAGGGGTAAAATGCAGTTTTTGGCTTATATCTCAAAAACTAAAGCAGTTAGAGCAAATCTGACGGGGTGAAAGTGTTCATTAGGTAAACTTCTATCAGCCCTGAAATTTTCAGATGAATCTTATAACCCATTGTTGGGTTGCTGCCCCTGAATTGGTAATTTTAAGGAAATTTTGCAGTTTTTGGTTATTATCTTGAATAGTATTAATGATAAAGATAAACTGTAACCAGCAAATATGTTCAGCAAAGTAAGATTACAAATAAGTTTTGTATGACCAAAATTGTCAATTGACCCCTTAAAGAGTTATTGCCCTTTAAGGACAATGTTACACGATTTGTTCATCATGTTTTCTAACTTTAAAAAATCTTCTCCTCTGAAACCACTGAACCAATTCCAACCAAACTTAAGCTGAATAATCCTTAGGGTATCTATAATAAAGTTTGTGTTTTATTTTCTGTTTCATCAAAAAAACATGGCCGCCATGGCTAAAATTAGAACACAGGAGTAAAATGCAGTTTTTGGCTTATATCTCAAACACTTCAGCAATTAGAGCAAATCTGATGCGAGGTTAAAATGTTCATTAGGCCAAGTTCTATCAGCCATGAAATTTTCAGACGAATCTAACAGTCCATTGTTGGGTTGCTGCCACTAAATTGGTAATTTTAAGGAATTTTGCAGTTTTTGGTTATTATCTTGAATATTATTAATGATAAAGATAAACTGTGAACAGCAAAAATGTTCAGCAAAGTAAGATCTACAAATAAGTTAATATGACCCAAATTGTCAAATGTGTCCTTAAGGAGTTAGTCCCCTTTAACGACAATTTTTCACAATTTGTTCATCTAGTTTGCTTACTTTAAAAAATCTTCTCCTTGAAACTGCTGAATCAATTTCAGCCAAACTTGGGCGGAATGAGTTTCAGAGTATCTAGTATAAATTTTTTATTTTATTTTCTTGTACGTCAAGAAACATAGCCACTATGGCTAAAATGGAACATAAGGGTAAAATGTATTTCTTTGCTTTTGAAGAAAATATGACAGATACAAAGAACATTTCAATGGCATTTTTAAGCCACTCAATATATATTAAAAAGCAAAAATAATCATTGATGAAAGATTTAAGCAAAAAATTACAGGTGAGCGATTCAGGCTCTTGAGAGCCTCTTGTTATTTTTACCTTGAAAGATACTTGCCTTGTTTTGAAGTTACAAATAGTAACGTAATAACTATTAAAGATTAGGTTATAGATCCAAGAATGAAAACCGTGTGTATTAATTTACACTAAAATTGTGGAGTCCATACTTAGCAGCAATATGAAAGAAGACTAAATTAGGAAGGATTTTGTTTATGTCTATGAATAATTATATGAATACATGATAATTATGTTCTCTCTTCCATAGAAACAAGCCAAACTAACACAACATCAGTTAGACATGTTGTATGCTAGATACATCCAATCATTGTACTTGTCTACTAAAGCACAAAAAGTCAGGGAAGAACAAGAAAAACAAGCTATGGTAAGTTTTATAGATATCATATGGCTAAAAAGGAAAAACAGGCTATGGTAAGGTTTATAGATATCATATGGCTAAACAGGAAAAACAGGCTATGGTAAGTTTTATAGATATCATATGGCTAAACAGGAAAAACAGGCTATGGTAAGGTTTATAGATATCATATGGCTAAACAGGAAAAACAAGCTATGGTAAGGTTTATAGATATCATATGGCTGAACAGGAAAAACAAGCTATGGTAAGTTTTATAGATATCATATGGCTGAACAGGAAAAACAAGCTATGGTAAGATTTATAGATATCATATGGCTGAACAGGAAAAACAAGCTATGGTAAGGTTTATAGATATCATATGGCTAAACAGAACTTGTACCTTCTGTGAATAAAATGAGTTGTGGGGTATACGTCAATGAGACCACCCCAACATCCAAAATAACCAAAAGACATCTGGAGGACAACATGCAGTCTTCAACGAGAGACATGTCTATACAATATGTCAGTGTAAACCATCCTATAAGTCTATAAAAGTTCTGAATAAATTTAAAGACTTTTAGAGACATCAACACATAAATGAGTTCAACATTTTAACAGCGTTAAACCATGACAAATAAGGATTTTACCCAAATTTCGCAGTTCACAAAGCATGGAAATGTAACATTGCAAGAAGAACATGGTGTCCTATGGACCCATATTCTTTAATAGTTAAATATCTCTTGATAACATTTGAATGTATTTCACCATTAGCCAAAAAAATTGGTGAAAATATATGATTTATGCTTTTAATAGTGTGGAATTCATTTATGTATTGTATTTCTAGGCTCAGATCTTAGGTATATACACAGAGGTAGAAAAACTGCAGAAAAAGAACCATGAAATGGATAAAGAATTAATGAGATTAAAACATCTGAATGAAGTTGATGTACAGATTGATTTACAGGTTGGTTGACTTTAATATGTACAGAAGGAGAAGCAGATAGAAACTGGAATAAAGAGGTCTCTAAACACTCTATTTGAGCTTTCATTAGATAAAGTCATATCAGTTATGTGTATCTATGAAAAAAAAATTACCACAAATAATTAGAAGTAATGTTGAATCACATAACAGCTCCTGGCGATGATTCATAGCCTGACCTGTTTCAGTCCTCCATGGACCTTCTTCAGATACAGAATGATGAAGTAATAGTGGCACACTATTTATATAGTGTCTAAAACTGAACCTGCATTACTTTTTTATTGTCACCTTTTCAATTTTAAATCTACTGATCAATATTATGTTGTCAAAATTTCATTTCTTGTAGACTGATTACGTGAAATTTTGCACCTTTAACAGTATATATTCTATAAGAAAATTGCAACTTCGATTATTTTGAATTTTTAGATCTGAAAAATATTTAGCTCACAAACTTTTCTGGGTCCTGTAGTAATGACAAATCTTGTTATACTGTATACAGAATGAAACTCCACTTATTTATTGTCCTCTGGTGTCAATCTTAATTACAATGCTTGAGCAAAAATCTTAACAAACTTTGCAAGCATGTCAATCAAAATATTATTCATCATGGATTTGTAAATAGCTCTAAGATTTTTGATAAAACCATTAGTTTGACTAGAAATTGTAACTACAAATAAGATGACCTGTGCATTTAATGAAATGAAATTACTTGCAAGATTTGACTAAATCTTTTTTAGAGACAGTCATTAGGTCCTATTGTGTCCAGTCTGCCACAGCTTACAAAGGAGTATGATACCTTAGCACATGCTCTTGATACCACACGACATCAGATACCAACGAAAGGAGTGTATATCCCTGATGATGAAGATCAGTTCCAACGTATGTAGATAATATCTGTTTAAGTTAACTTTATCTAATAACTATCAGTGAAGACTCTTATTTTGACATCACTTTGAGTTTATTTCTCTTTTGTATAGTACATTGGACATTAAGCAAACAACAACACATCATATTTTGCAGAACAATATAAGTCTGCTATATCTCTTTTTTGGAAGTTTACAAATGCCGTTAGTTTTAATTTATTTGCACATTTATAAATGCAGATCTTTGAAAACATACAAAAATGCAAGATTAATTACTGTGGTTAATGCACATTGGCAGTAGAATATAAAACCTGCAGAAATGCCAGTTATAAATGTTTTGATGCTAATCTTATTACAATTGTACATTGTTTAAATATTTAATGTAGCACTTCAGTGCCAGATGTATTATACTACAATAGTTTTTTACAGCACTTCAACAAAAATTCAGGTTGTTTTCAAAGATTTAAGCTATTCTATATTTACTTAAAAAAAAAAAAAATTCAAGTTGTAACTGTTTTTTGGTCTATGCGTCCGTCCGTCTGTTCATCCGTCTGTCCCGCTTCAGGTTAAAGTTTTAGTCAAGGTAGTTTTTGATGAAGTTGAAGTCCAATCAACTTGAAACTTAGTACACATGTTCCCTATGATATGATCTTTCTAACTTTAATGCCAAATTAGAGTTTTGACCCCAGATTCACGGTCCACTGAACATAGAAAATGATAGTGCGAGTGGGGCATTCGTGTACTATGGACACATTCTTGTTTGACTAAGAAATGGTGAAGAACTTACAGAAAAAAGTTTCAATTCTGGTATGAAAATATTGTTTACATGTAATTGGCCACATTCTTTTGCTATTTTTTAGGAGATTTAGAACATTCTTTACTGGAGAGTGAACAACTGTTAGGAGAGTTGTCTGTGATGATACGTAAGGATCTACCTAGTGTGACTGCGATGGCTAATGCTCTGTCAACTATGGAGAAAGCTACTGAGACCCAGGTGGAAGAACTAGTCAGGTAAGAACATAGATACAAACAAATGCTTTTCTTCAATGTAAATTATTGTGTATAAAGTACATAAAGGTGGGTTAACCTTTCATTTAGTATGGAAGCCACAAGAGAGCATGAATTTATTGAAAACATAAAAATCCAGGATGTCAACTTTTCTGCATGAAATTTGAACCTTGATCTAAATGCAAATTATAAAATTTATCAATGGGAGGTATCAAAGGAAAATAAAGGAGTAAAATTTAAGTTTCACGAGGAAAATAATATTTTCTGTAATTTCACAATGGGATGCTTGGGTAAAGTATGAAATATGTACTATAAGAAAGAGAAGATTAATCTTGAAAAAATAAATTATTGTTCTTCAGATGGGCAGCAAGTGAATTTTATTTCAATGAATCTTTTTCAAAAGTTTTATCTTGTGTCTGACATTGAGATATGGATATTATTATCTTGAATACTATTATAGATAGAGATAAACTGCAAACAGCAATAATGTACAGCAAAGTAAGACAACATGACCAAAATTGTCAATTGACCCCTTAAGGAGTTATTGCCCTTTATAGTCAATTTTTTACAATTTTCATAAATTTTGTAAATTTTTGTAAATTTTTATAAAATATTTTCCACTGTTACTACTGGGCCAAGTTCATTATAGATAGAGATAATTGTAAGCAGCAAGAATGTTCAGTAAACTAAGATCTTCAAACACATCACCATCACCAAAACACAATTTCGTCATGAATCCATCTGTGTCCTTTGTTTAATATGCACATAGACCAAGGTGAGCGACACAGGCTCTTTAGAGCCTCTAGTTTGAAATATTCCTTAAAGTTATAAAGAACAGCCTCAATATTTGAATGTCATCAATGTTAATAAAACTCACCATTTTGAGTAAATTTGTGTGTTTTCAGCTCAAAAAATTCGATTGATATGTACCCAAAATTGCTGGGTGAAGAAAAAAACTGAAGAAAACTAAAACCAGAAATTTGGACAGTTATAAATTTTGTGTGACCTTAGAATAAATTGAAAGTAAAGCAGATAAGGAAAAGAATTAACCCATAAATGTTTGTTGTTTTAGGTGTAATGAGATGATAGCAGCTACACAAAGTTTAACAATTCAGGAAACATCTATGAAAATTCAGGCAATACAAGCAAAGGAGATTGGTGCTTCATGATGTCATTATGGTGGACTATAAACTTAGCAATGACAACTCTGTTAATGCAATCTGAATTAAATGATATACTGAACTTCTCTAGTAGACAGTAGGCCAGAACTGAGAAAGTAGACAATGACACTGCTTTTAGCAAAGTGACAAGGGAATCTAGATTTTGAACTATTTATTAATGAAGAGTCTGTGATATTATGAACAGTCATATAATAGAATTAGATAACCTATAACAAATGATTTGTGTTTTTGTCTCGCCTGTGAGGAAAGTCACTGAAGGCAAGACATAGGTGTTGCTTTTCCACTGGCGTCGTCGGTGTCAACAATTGTTAAGTTTTCTGTTTATAGGTCAGTTTGATAGGAACTACTTGTGATAGATCAATGGTATTTTCAATAAAGCTACATTACTATCAGTACATATATAGCTTGACGACTATTTCGCAACCTTGCCCCTTAGGTCATTGTCCAGTGACTTTCTATTAATTACCAATTTTCAATGTTAAGTTTTCTGCTTAAGTTAGTTTGATAGGAACTACTTATGATAGACAATGGTATTTTCTATTAAGCTGGATTACTATCACTACATCTCAGTTAGTCAACCTTTATGGGGCCCTGCCCCCTAGGTCATGGTCAGCAACTTTATATTAATTCACAATATTCTGTCCAACAGATTGTCTTTTTCTAAATCTTCTGCTGACATATCTCTGTGTCCACTTTCACAAACACATAGGCAAATCATACGTAGTAAAATAATTGTCTCATTGGCAATCATACCACATCTCCTTGTTTATATACTCAGGCGAATATATGGTATCAGAAAAAAATGAAATGTTAAAAAAAGCACAGGAATCTTCATAAAAATATTTGTTTTAGCTCACCTGGTCAAAAGGGTCAATATGAACTTTTGCCATATCGGGCATCTTTTATTTGTCTTTAATTGTGTTTAAATCTCCTTTGTAACCACTTGGCCAGTTTGATCCAAACCACTATGGCCTACATATTCCTTGGGGAATCTTATTTTAATGTTTTTGGACGACATCATAATCAAACAAAGATTCTTTTCAAAGTAAAAACTGAGGGAATCAAATAAACTCCAAAAGGAGTGAGACCAGGTGCATTCAAGATCAGAGATGACTTAATTGAAATGAAAAAAAAAAAATTTCAGAATTATACAAACGAAACTAATAGGTCACTAATTAGTGGTTTACTCTCAACCCTAAATACCAAGGACGTATTCATGTATAATTGTAAAGGGAAGTTGGTTGTTCATTTACTGATGATCGAGCTACACTTTTATTCTCTATATTGTGAAGAAATAAAGAGTTGACCAGGTGAAATGAGGGGAAAAATGCAAAATTAAGCAAATGAAACAAACAGATCATTAGCTAGTGGGTTACACTCAAACTTAAATACCAAGGATGTATTCTGTATTATTATAAGGGGGAATTTAGTTGTTCATTTACTGATGAACAAGCTACAATTCAATTGTCATTTGTAGAAGAATAAATGTTATTACATGAAATCAAATTATTATTATAACAGCTAATCAGGTTTAATTCTGTAAATATAGAAATTATTGCGATGTTTTTATTAATGCGAAAAATGCGATAGGGTTATAATCGCAATAATTTAAACTCGCATTTTGAAATTTTTTATGTGAATTAAACAGGACTTTCCTCAATGTTGCAAAAATTAAAATCGCATTTTAGTCTTAAATCACAAAATCGCAATAATAAATGCACGCAATAATTTCTGACCTCATTTTCATTTGGTGACACTTCATTTTCTCCCTTATATTAAGTAAAAGGACAACTTTATAGAATCATTGCAAGGTAAACATGTCCATAAAACAGGATTCAGTGGTCAAGGTTAAGTTTTCGTAATTAGGTCTATTTCTCAGAAACTAAGCATGAGGTGGACTATATTAGGGTATGGAATGGTTATAAGGTGTACATGTCTGTTGCATGGTTCATCTGACCTTGCCCTCATTTTCATAGATCACTGATCCAGTAAAGATTATACGATACATATAGTAAAACCTTGATCTTAAAGACTCAACATATACTGTAATTCAAACAAGTAGATGAGACATCTCAGCATGTGCACTCGTGTAGGGGATGAATAAACTCATCAAGCAATAACTGAAATATATTGGTTCTGCAGTAGTAGGTTGTCTGAAATCCCTTTTCATTTCAAGTTAGTGCTAATGATTCAGATTGCATTAATGTGTCTTGTAACAGTTGCACATTGTAAACTTGCATGATGGAGTTGCAAGAGTCATAGATTTTAAACTTTTTCATTTGTGAACAGAAATAAGTATAAAATGTGTCAAAACTTATAATTAATTGAACCAAGTGAACAATTGCATATATTGTATTAAGTAGCTATTGTTCTAGAAAACAGTTAATGAATACATCACAGGAATGTTTATAGTAAACAAGAGTGTCTTTCCTTGTTGTCACTTAATTACTCTATGTCTTGACAACTTTTAAATTGTTGAACTCTACTACTGGTCTTATTTTGTGCAACATGACCTTGTTTGGTTGTGAACTCAACTATTTTCTCCTCTGATGGAAAAGGTATACAGGAACAAGTTTTTATTTCCTGAAATGACCTATAAACTTGGTGTACGGTTATTATTTCTGCTAGTAAACAAGATTAGATTTTTAAACTGCTGTATATCATCAGAGTATGAACACATATCTATATGACAAAGTTTAATAA
The DNA here is from genome assembly GCA_017311375.1 of Mytilus coruscus. Lineage (NCBI taxonomy): Eukaryota > Metazoa > Mollusca > Bivalvia > Mytilida > Mytilidae > Mytilus > Mytilus coruscus. The sequence goes on along the minus strand of CM029601.1, from coordinate 6,221,971 downwards.
TAATAACATAGACATTCTTTCTTACAATGATCACTATCATTCACAATACATCATTCATTTCTAACAAACACTTTCACTTGGAGAGATTCATACTTAGCTCTGATTCAACATCCAGTTATCAGACTCATTCCACTGAAGATCAATGATATCAATAAAACAACCATCTGACTCGTTCTTACATTATTGCAGATGAAACATTTAAACATACTCAAGGTCAATGTTTTGTAACCAGGGATATCAGATATTTTGCTTCTTGAATTTTGTTTTCAAGTGTTGCTGAAATTAGTAAGAGCTGGTATAAAATGACTTTTGAAAGAGGATGGAGGTGTTTTCATATAAAGGAGTAGGTGCAAATAATAATAATAACAGTAAGGCCCAATAGTTAGCACAAAATAAAAAGTTACAATAAATGATCTCGCATGAAATTTAAACACAAATGGTACCCTTGTCAAGTGACCATGGCTAAATACTAACCAAATGGTACCCTTGTCAAGTGACCATGGCTAAATACTAACCAAATGGTACCCTTGTCAAGTGACCATGGCTAAATACTAACCAAATGGTACCCTTGTCAAGTGACCATGGCTAAATACTAACCAAATATAAATATTTTGTAAAATTTATTTTCCTTGTTTTGAATCAACTTTTGAGTATATTTGGGATGGGAAAAGTATGCACAACTAAAAAAACCATATTAATTAAGATTATGTAAATGGCTATAAGAAAGCTTGTTTTTGACAGTGCACAATGTTTCTACAAAGAAAACAAGGTGGAAAACTGCATTAAATCAGCATTTTCCTAAAATAGGTGCCATCTTATGATATCATTTTGATGCCATAACACTGAAAAGTTGACTTGTTCATTTATTTTCTTCTTTTTACGCATTCCCTATGTTATTTACAAATTTGAAAACTTCATTTTCTTGGGGCAAATATTAGGCTTATTAGCTACTCCTTTCAATAAATTTTATTCTAAGGCAAAATCATCCCTGTGTTACCATAAAATGTTTCATTGTCATTAAAAATGTTAAAACTATAAACTTATTCATCCACAAAGCCCTTAGATTCAACATATTCAAATGCTTTCTTTTTTACATATTCTGCATGCTTATTGTCTCCATGGGATTTTTCAAAGTCTAAATATTTCTTGAAGAAAAATTTCATTTTCTTGGCAGACAGCTTCATATGTATAACTCTATCCAGTAAATGTCTGCAAAAGAATGAGAATATTAGTTAATTTATTCATAATGGAGGAGGAAGTCAGGTGCCTGTAATTCAGAGGTTGTCGTTTATTGTTGTATATCATATTTTTTTTCGTTTATTGTTTTGTACCTACATCAGGACATTAGTCTTCTTGTTTGAATCGTTTTACATTTGTCATTTCGGGGCTCTTTAAAGCTTGCTATGCAATATGGGTTTTGCTCATTGTTGAAGGCCATACAGTGACCTGTAGTTGCTAATCTTCAACATCATTTGGTCTCTGGTGGTGAGATGTATCATTGGCAGTCATACCACATCTTCTTATATTCATATTTGCACTTAATTCAACTGGTCAACAACTATACAATTATTGATCAAAATTCAAATGAAAGCTTTAAGTGACTGTTACTATCAGCTGTGGATTGATGACATTATATTATGACTGTTTCAAATGTAAAATATGTTTTTGGATTGGGAGTTGTGCTTTATATTTTTCCCTGCAGGCTTGTATCAACGGTAATTTTATGCCTTTATACCATTGGACTGCATTTATTGTCATGTTATGGCTGTATAGCCTATGAAAAATAATGTTGTGAACAAAAATATCAATGTTTTACTCAAGTGCATATTATGTTTAAATAGAAACTTTTAAACACATTTGATTTTGGGTCAAATTGTTTCAAAGGGTTCTGAGTAATATTTAACCTCAATATAACAAATCTATTTACTACTCATATGAAGGAGATAATTGTAATATATAAATTCCCCAGTGGACAATCAAATAGGGATAATACTACTTTATAAGTAAAATGACCCTGATACATACCTAACAGCCTCTATATCACCAGTTTTAATCACCATATCTACATACACTGACCACAAATCTGTTCGTTTAGGATAATTACTCAGAATGTTTTCAAACATTGTCTTCCCTCTCTCAGGTTCTCCATGCTTAAACTCCATCTGGGCAAACTTGGCTATTGTTTCTACATCTGAAAAAAATTTATACAATCATAGCTGTATTGTTCTGGTAAGATTCTATGCAAAACAAGAAGTTGAATTTTGATGTCATGCAAAGTATAACCAATTTGCTTCATTGACAAAAAGTTCCATGCTCAGTGGGTAAAGTAAAAATCTTAAGTACAGCCAAACAAGAAGTGATTGGCTGATAGATCTGAAAAATGCTTACACAGTACAGCCAATTTGACCACTGCTTACACAGTACAGCCAACTTCACCATTGCTTACACAGTACAGCCAACTTGACCATTGCTTACACAGTACAGCCAACTTGACCATTGCTTACACAGTACAGCCAACTTGACCATTGCTTACACAGTACAGCCAGTTTGACCATTGCTTACACAGTACAGCCAACTTGACCATTGCTTACACAGTACAGCCAACTTGACCATTGCTTACACAGTACAACCGTACAACCAATTTGACCATTGCTTACACAGTACAGCCAGTTTGACCATTGCTTACACAGTACAGCCAGTTTGACCATTGCTTACACAGTACAGCCAGTTTGACCATTGCTTACACAGTACAGCCAGTTTGACCATTGCTTACACAGTACAACCGTACAACCAATTTGACCATTGCTTACACAGTACAACCATACAACCAATTTGACCATTGCTTACACAGTACAACCATACAACCAATTTGAACATTGCTTACACAGTACAACCAATTTGACCATTGCTTACACAGTACAACCAATTTTACCATTGCTTACACAGTAAAGCCAGTTTGATCATTGCTTACACAGTACAGCCAGTTTGACCATTGTTTACACAGTACAGCCAGTTTGACCATTGCTTACACAGTACAGCCAGTTTGATCATTGCTTACACAGTACAGCCAACTTGACCATTGCTTACACAGTACAGCCAGTTTGACCATTGTTTACACAGTAAAGCCAGTTTGATCATTGCTTACACAGTACAGCCAATTTGACCATTGTTTATACAGTACAGCCAATTGACCAGTGTTTAAACAGTATAGCCAAATTGACCATTGTTTAAACAGTACAGCCAATTTAACCACTGTTTACACAGTACAGGCAATTGACCATTGTTCTAAACAGTACAGCCAATTTGACCATTGTTTACAAAGGACAACCAGTTTGACCATTGCTTACACAGTACATGATTGATATGTGTTTAACGCCACTTTCAGCACTATTGTGCTTTTTCATGGCGTTCACTTTTTATTGTTGGAGGAAGCTGGAGTGCCCAAAGAGAACCACCGACCTTCAGTAGGAAAACTGACAATCCAAGTCAAGTATAATTGGAGTGGAGCGCACCTGCCACGTGCGGGATTTGTGAACTCACAACCTCAGTGTTGACAGGCATGTGATACAATAGTTCGACTACTTAGACCACTTGGCCACCGAGGCCCCTGCTTACACAGTACATCAAGTTTGACCATTGCTTACACAGTACAGCAAGTTTGACCTTTGTTTACACAGTACAGTTAGTTTGACCACTGCTTACACAGTACAGCCAGTTTGACCATTGCTTACACAGTACAGCCAGTTTGAACATTGTTTACCCAGTACAGCTAATTTGACCATTGCTTACACAGTTCAGCCAGTTTGACCATTGCTTACACAGCACAGCTAGTTTGACCATTGTTTACACAGTACATTTAGTTTGACCATTGTTTACACAATACAGTTAGTCTGACCATTGCTTACACAGTACAGCCAGTTTGACCATTGCTTACACAGTACAGCCAGTTTGACCATTGTTTACACAGTACAGTTAGTTTGACCATTGCTTACACAGTACAGCAAGTTTGACCATTGCTTACACAGTACAGTTAGTTTGACCATTGCTTACACAGTACAACAAGTTTGACCATTGCTTACACAGTACAGCCAGTTTGACCACTGCTTACACAGTACAGTTAGTTTGACCATTGTTTACACAGTACAGCCAGTTTGACCATTGCTTACACAGTACAGTTAGTTTGACCATTGTTTACACAGTACAGCCAGTTTGACCATTGCTTACACAGTACAGTTAGTTTGACCATTGTTTACACAGTACAGCCAGTTTGACCATTGCTTACACAGTACAGTTAGTTTGACCATTGCTTACACTGTACAGCCAGTTTGATCATTGCTTACACAGTACACAGTTTGACCATTGTTTACACAGTACAGCCAGTTTGACCATTGCTTACACAGTACAGTCTGTTTGACCATTTGTATTGATTTTCCCAATACTGGGTGTAATTATTAACTAGTTTTTAATTGCATCACATTTTGTTTTAAACAAGAAGTTTCCAAATGTATATTTTGTCTCAAAAATTTCAAGAACTTTCATTTCTAATTTCACAACCAGGAAGTAAACTTACGATTATCCTTGCTGAGACTTTTCAGACTTCTTGGCAGAATTTTTCTGGCAGCTTCAAAGTTCCCATTTTTAAAGTGGAACAATCCAAATCCAATCCAAGGTTCTTTTTTGTATGAGAATTTCCTGCACATAATATTGTAAGTGTTTTCTGCATCCTACAAAGGAATTAAACAGAAATATTTGAAATACTATTAAATAAACTGAGATATAATTTGTACTAATTATAGTTTAAGAACTTTTTAGTTTGATTGCTATTTGAGATTGAGTATAATTATAATTTCTATAAGCTAAGCATGTATTTGTAGTAATACGTTTAACATTAAGGTCAATCTGCCAGTTTACTGAATACTGAAGATGACAGTATGACTTTTTTCTATGTTGTTTTACCTGGAACTTCCCGGCCTTGAAGTATATATTGATAAGATGTTGATAGACAGTTAACGGTTCATTCTGCTGCAATGCTCTCTCTAGAACTTTAGCCAGTTCTTCTGGTGTACCATACATGTTCTCTAAATTCAGGTATGCTACCCAAACATTCAACTTTTCTTGTTCTTCTCTACAAAAGAAGAAAAACATAGTGGTCATGATGTAAAAAAGTAAACTGAAAGTATGCATTTGACTAAATTCTATATTAACATTTTTAAAATAAAATCTGTATAACATTTAAAATTGATTTTTTTATTTCATAACTTATATATGCAAGATACTGAATTTTTTAAGCTCTTCGCCTATTAACTTACTTGCTTTTATACCAGATTGTTCATAAGTAATTGCAAAACCTATTTCCAAGTAAATGTTTTAGATGTGATTTTGTTATGGCCATTTTTCACATCTGTTTATTTACCCAACATAAAGGAGCGAGGTCTGATATCTCTTTTAACATTGCTCTTGATATTGTTACAAACTGTGAATTCAGAAATTAATGCATGCATTTATTATTGCAAATCCTTGACCACTGGCAAAAAATGCTTAAATTTTATGAAGTAAAATCACTACTGTATGCTCTTCCCACATTTAACATTACAAATATCTCTCAAAATTCTTTAATTTAGCTCTAGCTTGCTGTAACTCAGATGTTCCTTAACATACATAAATAAAACAGTTCTCAGTTCTTGCTGCTTATAGGTTACAATACACCATTAGATTTTATGGGCGCAGCCATTTTATGAGCATAACATGGTATTCAGAATTAAGAGTATAGCTAATCCTGATTGGTTGATATGTGCACCCGTTATTTTTTGTTATTAGAGACTTCGTGCATTCTGCATTATACCAAAGGCCAAATAAATTATTTTCCTTAGCCCTAACGGAACTGAGATGTCTTTTAAACGCTAGGATGAGAAACGCATTTTTAAGTGCAAAATTGATAGGCATGGGAGATAAGTACAAATTACGCTAAGAAAAGCAATGCGAACCTATATTTTTTGGACCAAAAAATACTGTCCTAATAACTTTTCTTTAATTCTAGCAAGGTTTTGTTTAAAAAATCAACTTTCTAAAGTCTGTATCTCGAAAAAGTCTATCATTGTCGCCTATGGGGAAATTAATTGTTTATTTCAATCTCTAAGCTGTTTTTACACCTACCTAAATGAGATGGTTTTGAGAGCTCTCACTACTCTATGTTAATTGTTTATAAACCTACCTAAACGAGATGGTTTTGAGAGCTCTTTCTGCCACAGCTCTTGCTTTCTCTATCTCAGCTGTTTCTAAGTGAAATGCCATATAACTAAGCCAGACCATAGAACTATTAGGAGACTGAAGAGCAAGTCTATCAAAATCATCTGCTGCTTCTGGAGTTATGTCCCCTACTAACTGATGCTGCTCAAACTAAAATCAGATCATATATTATTTAACTTCTACATAACTTGTTTATCACAAAACAAAACCCTTCCTGCATCTAATTAAAACAAAAATACTAATAAACAACAGTGTGTCACACTAACCTTTAAAATTATTTTTAATTAAAATTAACATTTTTTTATAGGTGTATCTATCAGAAATTATGCATATTTCTAAAACATGCATAAAACTTCAAATTTTGAAACAAAAAAATATACTTCTGTGTTGATGTCTTCACTTGTTTGTGCTGGTGGCATTTGTTTATACAAAAAAATGTGTTGAGAATGAAAAAAAAAAAATAAGAGCATAAAGATACAGTGTTTTTTGGTGGGTGCCATTATTACTACTGGATGAAAATTAAAGGCACTGTATAATTGTTCACTACTGTTTGTTGATCTTAGACATTTTCTTTAAGTGATGACTTAAGGCTATAGGACACACAAAACACAGCTAAATGTTTCACAAATTGTCTGACTAAAATTTAAAATATTGTTAATTTTTACTACAGTTTTTGTTAGTATAGAAAAATGTCTTAGACTTTAAGGATTTCGTGTGTGATATATTATCAATCTGGTGGATTAAATTATATTAATTTGATAAAAGTAAGCCAAAGAACTCACAACTTTGGGGAATTTCCCTTGACCACAGTATGAAAGGACATCTTAACAATGCAAGATTTTTTTTACCTGAAATAAATTCTTTTCTTCTTCTTTCTTGTCTTTCTGTATTGGAGTTTTCTGTTTGTCTGATTCAATCTAAAATGAGGAGAAAAAGGATGAGATTTGATTTGTTTTCATATGTTTGTTTAAGTCATAAGCTATTTCATGTCTGCTTAAAAAACTGTTTAGCTGTTTTGTGTAGGACAAATAATGCAACTCTTGGTCTTTGGTCAACTTTTAAAAATAAGAAAACAACACATCTAAAATAATAAAACCAGTTTGTTTCAAAAGATTCATAAGTCAATCACTTTTAGAGTTTTTTGTTACTATTGTTTGGGTACATGTGACAAGGAATAAGTGTATTCAGTTAGAACAACACAACTAATCAAAAGATAAAAATATAAATGGGGAATGTGTCCATGGGACACAGATGATGCCCCCGCATGCATATAACGTTATAAAGGGACATAACTCAAAAACAGTAAAAGTGACACTACTCAAATTTGTACTTGATCTGAGTTTTGTGGTAATAAGCATTGTGTATAAGTTTCATAATATTTGGTTGATGGAAACAGAGTTAACAAAGTTAGAGAACAGAAACCAATTTCGGGACGTACGGACGTACAGACGGACAAGGGTCAAACTTACTGCGCCCTCCGCTACGGTGGGGGCATAAATATATAAACAACACTATAATAGAAGAAATCAGATACAATTACATTCACAAATACCAAGTATATAATGTTTACCTGAGAGTTCTCCTCCTCCTCATCTTCACTATCAGATTGTGTAGATCTGGTAATCACTGGGGATTTGTATTCATTATCCCAGCACCATCCACTCTTTACTTGAACACACGGTCGATGATTCTTCTGATTCTAAAAGAGAAATGAAAGAACTGTATAATTTTGCAATAAATATCACACTTTAAAAGACAGAACTCTACAATGGTGTAGTAACTGTTTACTTAATATGAATAATAATCTTAAAATAACCGTTAAAGTTCCACCAATTAGTCTATTTAATGTTGGATTTTGTTATCTTTCCTGTCAGCAAAGTTGGGACTTCAAAGGAAATAAAAGAGTAGGTTTCCAATATTGCCTGTGTTGCACATGTTTTATCTGCCCTAGAGCAATAACTTCATTTAATTTTTTAAAAACTTTTTAATAAATATAGGCATCATATCCCTTACAGTGTTATTTTCCAAATATCTCTATTTCCAAGGGCATAACTCCGGTAAAAAAAGTTTATCGACACTCATCCAAGACCTTGCTGATATAAGCCTTTGATATAAACTTCATAAAAATGTGACAAGTAATGTAGGTGTTTGAGAGCTTTCAATGTAATCTTTAAAACAAATTACATTTAAAAATGACTACTTCCAGTAAAAATAATAGATCAGCGTTGATTATTGAACTCACCTAAGACAATGCTGGTATAAACCTATGATATAAATTTCATAACAATCCTACATGAAAAGTAGGTGTGAGAGTGCTAACAATGCAATTTTCTATATAATTTAAATTTCCAAGTTACTTAACTCTTGATAAAAGTTCATCAGCACTGATTTTAAAACTTGTCCATAACATTGCAGATATAATCCTTTGTCATAAATTTTATAAATATCCAACAGGAATTGTACACTTGACAGCGCTTACAATGAAATTTTATGAAGAATTCACATTTCTAAGGGACATTACTCCTATAAAAAATGATATTGACACGGATTTCTGAACTTATCTGAGACATTGCTGATATAAACCTTTGATATAAATTTCATAAATATCTGGCAAGAATTGTACACTTGCTAGCACTTACAAAAATTTGCAATCTTAAATAGAATTTACACTTTTAAGGGACATAACTCGAGTAAAAATTATTGATTATCTCTGATTTTCAAACTGCCCCCAGACATTGCTGATATAATCATTCAATGTAAATTTCATAACAATCCTACAAGAATTGTAGGCTTGAGAGAGATTACAATGCAATTTTCCATATAGTTTATACTTTCAAGGGGCATAACTCCTTTGCAATTTGTTCCTTGGAACTGATTTTCGAACTTGTCCAAGACATTGCTGACATTAACCTTTGATATGAATTTTATAAAAATCTGGCAAGAATTGTACATGTGAGAGCACTTACATGACCAGACAGACAGACAGCTGGTATTTGTATGTTCCTCACAACTGGTAGCGCAGGAAACAATAAAAGGAATTATCAACAGAAATTTATACAGACAAAAATATAGTACTCTGAACAAACTTTTTATTGAAATTTTGTTACTCCTAAAAATTATGGTACTTGTAGTTCTTATGTGAACAATGACACCTGCAGGATGGGTTGTTTGGCACTGTAAGTAGCCATCAGTCTGAATTTATCTCTTCTATACCACTGTATGAGTCATTTATCCCTTTTAATTTCATACCTGCGAAGTATAACCGGGATACACATCTTCTATTCCACTGTCCGAGTCACCTGTCCCTTTTAATTTCTTAGAAATGTCAGGATTTTCTGATTCTGAAAGTTTTCTTTTACGGTCCAATTTTTTCACTTTAGTCTTTTGCTTTTTATTATTTTGAACATATTTTTCTCCTGTCATGTCAGATACATCCATATCTAAATTTAAAGAATCTCTTCTTTTCTTTTTTAATTTGCCTAATTTTGGTTCTTCAACACCAGTATCACTTTTCCTAAGCGAGAGTTCTACTTTAGGAGAGATGCTGAAATGAAATCATAAGTATAAATAAATGTAGGAGTTATACCCTTTCAAACTTTGAAATGGAACTGAAAAGAAAATTCAAACATTGGCAAACTTTCTGGAAAATCTTAAGTCACACTTTCAGACCTACCATTTGTTAAATCTTAAGTTAGACTTTCAGACCTACCATAATGGCATTTGTTGAATCTTCAGTTAGACTTTCAGACCTACCATAATAGCATTTGTTAAATCTTAAGTTAGACTTTCAGACCTACCATTTGTTAAATCTAAGTTAGAAATTTAGTACCAACATTTGTTAAATCTAAGATTGTAAGTACATAACATATTTGTGGGAATCAAGAGAATACTTGGTGTAACATGGAACAAAGGTGTAACATGGAACAATTGTCATACATGTGATGGACTGTGAAACTCAGATCAGGAGATTGGGAAATTTTGGTCAGGAGATTAGGACTCAGATCAGGAGGTTTTTTATCGACATAAATTTTGTCGTAAATGTAGCCGTATGATGTAGAAATTGTCTTTTAAAGTGTTTTTTTCTTCAAATTTCCATCAGAATGTAATATGCTTATAGTGCCCTTGTTGCCTTTCTATTTGAATGATATCACATTATTAAAAAAATATTGAGAAGAATCTGCAAATAATTCATTATGACCTTTTCTTTGTGTATAGATTTGTTCATGTCTCCATCTCCTTATCATTGGTAACTGTATAGACAAATACGAAAGAAATATGCTATACATGTATATTGATAACATGATAAATTAATTAAAAAAATAACAAACAATAACAATAGTATTGCATGGTTTTTAAGCATTTTGAAAGTTATATTTCTAGAAAACTAAAGACTCAGTGTGAAATATTTTGCTATTTTTAGCTGATTCACTGATAAACCTATGATATTATATACTGACAAATTTTATTTAGACATAAATGAAACTCAGTGAGTGTCTTGCATGAAGTACAACTAACAAGAATTTTATTTAGTCTCTACTTTAATACTGTACATTTCATTCTTTACATTTTGAAAGGTCAGACTTATATAAATTTCATTTTAATTCTTGAAAAGAAGTCTAGATTCCTAAAATAATTTATCAAATTATATTTTTTATTTGTCCCAAAACATTTAAATTCATTTAATTACCATCCTTATATGATTATTTGATTAAAATATGATTCATTTATAATCTTTTACAATTTACATTTTTAAAAGAAAATACCTTAAAACAGGATAAATCAAAGGAAGTAACCCCAATTATTTTTCAATACACAGTTTTTATTACACAACCGCAGTTAGCCAGAGGTAAACATCGTTGATTACCAGTATGTTTGACACCCAAGCTGTCAAGTGAAGCCATATAATTATACAAATTCTTTGATTTACAGGTAAAATTTAACACAGGTGTCAATTACACCTGTACGGTAGTAAGAAATTATCAAATAAGGCTGAAAATTTTCATTCATGAAATATTTCATGCACGGGATTTTTTTCTCCTTAACGGGAGGACGGTAGGAGACCACTGAAAACGGGATTATTGTACTCCCGTCGGGAGGTTCACATGTATGAATTGTCAACTTGTATAGGCTGATCACATGACTTACATCTTTTGATATAATTACAGATATAAATGTATGTGAGACCACATCCATGTATTAAGATATGATCATGTAATTATAATATAGACAGATATAAATGTATGTGAGACCACATCCATGTAATAAGATATGATCGTGTAACTATAATATAGACAATCTGTCAGCAAGTGTATTCCAAACTTTCTTGTACATTATCAATTTCAAAAGTTTTGTAGAGGACAAAAGTGTCTAAAAATATCACATCAGAATTTTGTTGGTCCAGTTATGGTCATTTAACTTGTATTCATTTCTATTCCTCCAACAGTAATAAATATAACATTGGTTGCAATGGAATACTGTGATTTCCCAGTCAAATAAAATTGACATAAATAACTCCATCATTGTCATTCTGAAGACATTTATAACAAAGTTGTATCAAAATCAACTGAGAAAAAGATACAATTTATACTTTATTTACATTAAAAGTCAATGTATAAAAAGTTCTAATATCCAAAATATAAGGACAAAACAGCACTAAAATTTCCCTTATGTGTATATATTCTCTAAATAATGAAGTGTTATTAATAAAAGTTTCAAACGATAATATTTTACATGTGCAAATGCACAATTTTCGAATTTTTTTCTTATTGTACAACCTACATTCCTTACAAAGATGAATTACTTTTGATGTAAATTTCTTTAAAATGTATTATTTACCTTAAAACTTTGACTGTAACAACCTTGCCGACTGGGATTGCTGTCAGATCATCTACACCATGATCTGATACATGTGTCTTGGAGACTGTTCCTGACACTCTACCCTGATTGGCTAAACTAAAACACAGAAAATATACATCAAGTAAATATCTAAATGGAATTGAATAAGGAAAAAAAAAACTAAATGCTTAAACTTCTGACATGTCTTTCCTCCACAGTCGATTCAAAACGAGATGTGCTTTCAGCTATAGGTCATTTATTATATCCCAACTAAATGTTGTTTACTCTATGTGCATTACATTTTAAAGATATATTCCAAGAAGCTATGACTTTTAGTTGCTTAGAAAAATTATACGAAATTCTGATAAAGCTAGCAGAAGGTAGAACAACCAAGGAACTGAAAACATGTCACATGGTATTGCATAACCAGATGAAACCTATGACTTACAGTTGCTTAGAAAAATGTGACAAGAATGTTATACAAATGGATAAACAGACAGAAGTAAACCAGTTTACTTCCCTATGGATGTAGTAATTTTGTGTTATGAATTGATTAACCATATCCTTTCTTTTCCATTATATTAACAGAGTTCATCTCTTCTGCTGCTTGAGTTACATGCCCTTGTATTTCTAGTTATTTATTATTTAAACTTGAGATAATTTCTCTTATGAGTGCTACTTCATTGTCTCCCTTTGGGTCAGTTTGTTAATTGAAATTATTATTTTGATCACTTTAATTTTTTACCATATAATACTTTATTTCCTGTCAGGTTACCTAACTATTATCTTGATGTGTCTTGTGGTTGTCTAACTGTTTGTATTGTTTCTGTATTTTACAGTGAGACCGTTGGAAAATTTATGACAGTATTTGTAAGATTTCATTGCTAGATATAATTTATAATTTGTTCATATTACCTAAGTATTGTCTTGCAAATAATTTGGTTCAACCAGAGGCAGAAGCCGTCTTGCGCTACAGAGAGGTGAGTGTAATTGCTCTATATTTGACCTTACTGTGAGTTTAAGATGAAGAACAGCAATAAAAGTACTGTTTCTTTGTTTTTGATTTGTTCATGGGTGTGAAGTGATTTGTGTCATGAATTGATACACCATATTTTTTTCTTTTCCATTAAGTCACATTTACCTTCTGTATAATGCTAAGTTACTTCAATTGAGTAAATTTAAGTTATTTGGATCACATAAATTTACTTTTTGTGTAAAGTTAAGTCACTAGAATCACATTATTTGACCACCTTCGGTGTAAAGTTAAGTAACTTATTATTGGCCTGTGTTTTCATCCCCATACATATGAGAAACCTACCTGACCAGCAGCTGTGTTTTTGTACTTTGTACTACATAACCTCGTAATATTTGTCCTTTCTTTACAGAACTTCGTACTGGGTCTACTATTTTTTTAGTGTGTACTTTCCTGAAACAACACAAATGTCAATGATAATTGCTTTACATTACACACAGGAAAACCATACAGTCATCAAATTATTCTAACAATTCGTTGTTACAAATCTGGTCAAATAAAAAAAAACTTTCCACATAGTAATTACCAGAATACTTGAATACTTGGTATAATTAAGATATGGGGCATACATCAATGAGACCGCATCAATCCAAACAGCAAATAAAACCTTAAAAGACATGTATTTAATGTGAATTCAATTGATTTTTATAGTTTGTTCTGATGCTGAACTGTTACACCACTGTCCAAGGTTAGAAGTAGGGTTTGGTGCCTGCAAACATGTTTAACCTTGCCACATTCTGTATGTGTATGTGCCTGTCCCAAATCAGGAGCCTGTAATTCAGTGGTTGTTGTTTGTTGGTGTATATCATATTTGTATTTTTCATTTATTGTTTATTGTTTTGTATATAAATCAGGCAGTTTGCTTTTCTTGGTTTTGCCAAAGTCTGCATACAAGCCTACCTTTGAAATCCACAGAAATTGGTATCCCACAAGTAATGAATCCATAGTACATAGCACCCATTATATCACAAAGATTCAATGATAATTACCTGGACTTTCTATAGGACAAGTTGTGTTGATCTCCTTACCTGGACTTTCTATAGGACAAGTTATGTTGATCTCCTTACCTGGACTTTCTATAGGACAAGAAGTGTTGATCTCCTTACCTGGACTTTCTATAGGACAAGTTATGTTGATCTCCTTACCTGGACTTTCTATAGGACAAGTTATGTTGATCTCCTTACCTGGACTTTCTATAGGACAAGTTATGTTGATCTCCTTACCTGGACTTTCTATAGGACAAGTTATGTTGATCTCCTTACCTGGACTTTCTATAGGACAAGAAGTGTTGATCTCCTTACCTGGATTTTCTATAGGACAAGTTATGTTGATCTCCTTACCTGGACTTTCTATAGGACAAGTTATGTTGATCTCCTTACCTGGACTTTCTATAGGACAAGTTATGTTGATCTCCTTAGCTAGACTTTCTATAGGACAAGTTCTGTTGATCTCCTTACCTGGACTTTCTATAGGACAAGTTATGTTGATCTCCTTACCTGGACTTTCTACAGGACAAGTTATGTTGATCTCCTTACCTGGACTTTCTATAGGACAAGTTATGTTGATCTCCTTACCTGGACTTTCTATAGGACAAGTTATGTTGATCTCCTTACCTGGACTTTCTATAGGACAAGTTATGTTGATCTCCTTACCTGGACTTTCTATAGGACAAGTTATGTTGATCTCCTTACCTGGACTTTCTATAGGACAAGTTATGTTGATCTCCTTACCTGGACTTTCTATAGGACAAGAAGTGTTGATCTCCTTACCTGGATTTTCTATAGGACAAGTTATGTTGATCTCCTTACCTGGACTTTCTATAGGACAAGTTATGTTGATCTCCTTACCTGGACTTTCTATAGGACAAGTTATGTTGATCTCCTTAGCTAGACTTTCTATAGGACAAGTTATGTTGATCTCCTTACCTGGACTTTCTATAGGACAAGTTATGTTGATCTCCTTACCTGGACTTTCTACAGGACAAGTTATGATCTCCTTACCTGGACTTTCTATAGGACAAGTTATGTTGATCTCCTTAGCTAGACTTTCTATAGGACAAGTTATGTTGATCTCCTTACCTGGACTTTCTATAGGACAAGTTATGTTGATCTCCTTACCTGGACTTTCTACAGGACAAGTTATGTTGATCTCCTTACCTGGACTTTCTATAGGACAAGTTATGTTGATCTCCTTACCTGGACTTTCTATAGGACAAGTTATGTTGATCTCCTTACCTGGACTTTCTATAGGACAAGTTATGTTGATCTCCTTACCTGGACTTTCTATAGGACAAGTTATGTTGATCTCCTTACCTGGACTTTCTATAGGACAAGTTATGTTGATCTCCTTACCTGGACTTTCTATAGGACAAGTTATGTTGATCTCCTTACCTGGACTTTCTATAGGACAAGTTATGTTGCTCTTCTTTATCAGGTTTTATAACAGAACAGTCTATGTACTGTCCAACATAGAAGTCTGATGTAGGATCATCTTTGTACTCATCATATATCTCAGTCAGTTCTACAACACCTTTAATACCACCAGGAAGGTGTACAAATAATCCTGTGTCCTCCTTAATGAATGTTATCACACATTTATGTAAACTTCCACTTGTTAAACTTTCTGAAGCATTCTCTGTAAACAGAAAACATTTGTTATATGTAAACTTCCACTTGTTAAACTTTCTGAAGCATTCTCTGTAAACAGAAAACATTTGTTATATGTAAACTTCCACTTGTCAAACTTTCTGAAGCATTCTCTGTAAACAGAAAACATTTGTTATATGTAAACTTCCACTTGTCAAACTTTCTGAAGCATTCTCTGTAAACAGAAAACATTTGTTATATGTAAACTTCCACTTGTCAAACTTTCTGAAGCATTCTCTGTAAACAGAAAACATTTGTTATATGTAAACTTCCACTTGTTAAACTTTCTGAAGCATTCTCTGTAAACAGAAAACATTTGTTATATGTAAACTTCCACTTGTTAAACTTTCTGAAGCATTCTCTGTAAACAGAAAACATTTGTTATATGTAAACTTCCACTTGTTAAACTTTCTGAAGCATTCTCTGTAAACAGAAAACATTTGTTATATGTAAACTTCCACTTGTTAAACTTTCTGAAGCATTCTCTGTAAACAGAAAACATTTGTTATATGTTTTCTATGTCATTCTGCAGGGTAGTCTAGAAATAATTTAAGTTCCGTCGGTAGGAAATAATTTAAGTTCCGTCGGTAGGAAATAATTTAAGTTCCGTCGGTAGGAAATAATTTAAGTTCCGTCGGTAGGAATTCTTAATTCCTGTACGACTGAAGGGAGGGTGACCAATTAATAAGTTTTAATTTCCTGAATATTTCATGCAATACAGCATCAAATTTTTTCACCCATACACTCAACATGTGTTGGAAGTGAGGATGCCTACATTTTGGTCATGTGGTGATGGTAGTCACATGACAGATATAACTCACTACCGTATCTCTGACCTGGTGTATTGGTGGAGGAGGCCAGAGTGCCTGGAAAGAACCACGACCTTCGGCAGGAAAACTGGCAATCCTAATTAATTTAGATTCAATGTGGACAAAGTTGATAACGGGCCCAAAATCAAAAATCTAAATACATGGAGTTGAAAGCACCCCATATATTCAATTTTGTTGAAATCAAACAAAGTTTAATTTTGGACCCCAATTTGACCCAACTTGAAAACTGGGCCCATAATCAAAATCTAAATTCATGATTAGATTCCTAAGTTTAATTTTGGACCCTTTGGACCTTAATGTATACCAATTTGAAAACGGGACCAAAAATTAAGAATCTAAATACACGGTTAGATTCAGCATATCAAAGAACCCCATATATTCAATTTTGTTGAAATCAAACAAAGTTTAATTTTGGACCCTTTGACCTCAATGTGGACAAAGTTGATAATGGGGCCCAAAAATCAAAAATCTAAATACATGGTTAGATTCAGCATATCAAAGAACCCAATATATTCAATTTTGTTGAAATCAAACAAAGTTTAATTTTGGACCCCGATTTGGACCAACTTGAAAACTGGGCCCATAATCAAAAATTTAAAGACATGTTTAGATTCAGCATATCAAAGAACCCTAAGAATTCAATTTTGTTAAAATCAAATTAAGTTTAATTTTGGACCCTTTGGACCTTAATGTAGACCAATTTGATAACGGGACAAAAATTAAGAATCTAAATACATGGTTAGATTCAGCATATCAAAGAACCCCATATATTCAATTTTGTTGAAATCAAACAAAGTTTAATTTTGGACCCTAATTTGGACCAACTTGAAAACTGGGCCCATAATCAAAAATCTAAATACATGATTAGATTCAGCATATCAAAGAACCCTAAGAATTCAATTTTGTTAAAATCAAACTAAGTTTAATTTTGGACCCTTTGGACCTTAATGTAGACCAATTTGAAAACCGGACCAAAATTGCCGGTTAGATTCGCATGTGGGGTTCTAACTCACAACCTCAGTGTTGACAGGATAGTGATACAGTAGTTGAAATACTTAGACAACCCAGGCCCCATGATCCAAAAATCAAAAGATCATTTTACTTATTGAATTACCTCCATAAAAAGGTCATTTTCTCAGAAATACAATATAGTCATTTGCATACTTTACATAATCTTATCTCATTTGTCAATTAAAACAGATAATCTTTTCCAACTGTCATTAAAACATACCATTATCTGAATAAATTGGAGTTTTTTAAGCAAATTATGTGTTTATTTGATTGTAAATGAATACCTACCTATCAAAGTCAGCACTAAAGCACCATCATTCATTACATTATGTACAGTAGCATTGTAACCTTGACCTTTCTTAAAGTGTTTTGTGGGATCTTCAAGCACCTGTTATAGAAATACAGAACATCTATTACTGTTATTAAGCTTTGATTTTGAATAACTTGTATAATTAATACTTTGTATCATTATTTGTACCAGATAAATTCATGAATAAAATATATATTACACTAACTCCAAAAAGATATATTTTATAGTTTAAATAATAAGATAATGTATAGAAATGGGTAGGTGAAAAGGTGATATACAACTATGAAATATAGTCTTCATAATCCATCCTATAGATCAAATTCATGAACAGTGACTACAATTCGGCATTAAGTCATTTCTTGAAGAGTAATTTTTAAAAGACCTCATTCAAAATCTGGAAGAGAAATCTCATTGTATATGCAGGTATTTCTTATCAAAATCAACATACAACCCATCACATTTAATCATTTCTGAATTAAAATAATATAAATACTGGAAATTCCAACCTTTGGATCTTTTGACAAATCATTTAACCCAATTCTTCCTCTTATCTTTGGTGTAACTTGTAACCATACATGATCTCTTTCACACTGAAATAGATAGGCAACAAAGCATATATATATTGAAGGATATTAATTTTAATTAATCTTTCACATCTTAAACTTTCATCTCTTTTAATACATAATAATACATTGATAATGTTTAGTTTCTTGCTAACATTATTTTGTTCAATGTTATTTTTATTCTTGTGACATTGACTTATTGCTATGCATTTCCTTTTAAAGATGTAAGATCAAATGCTTCTTCAAAGTAAAAGTGACTGTAAATTCAGAAATTATTGCAAGATTTTATTAAGGGGAAAAAATGTAACGGTATCAGGTTCAAATTAATAAAAACTTTAATTCATAATTTCAGACGTGATTTTTGAGATTTAGATTTCACCTTTTTGCCTGAGATCAAGGATTTGAAATTTTGAAATGCATGAATTAATTTCTGAATTTACTGTAATTTTATTTATGAAGCCAAAAAAATACAATGTCTTACTTGAGTTACAAATCCTACAACTACAATGTCTTACTTTAGTTACAAATCCCACAACTACAATGTCTTACTTTAGTTACAAATCCTACAACTACAATGTCTTACTTTAGTGACAAATCCCACAACTACAATGTCTTACTTTAGTTACAAATCCCACAACTACAATGTCTTACTTTAGTTACAAATCCTACAACTACAATGTCTTACTTTAGTTACAAATCCTACAACTACAAAGTCTTACTTTAGTTACAAATCTTACAACTACAATGTCTTACTTTAGTTACAAATCCCACAACTACAATGTCTTACTTTAGTTACAAATCCTACAACTACAATATCTTACTTAAGTTACAAACTAGAACACACCCGCGACATCGTGTGTCCGTGATTGAATTAAAGTACCTACGCCTTATTTTTAGTCTGGATTTTTAGTATTCGTATTGTCATCTGATAAAATCATTCTGATTATAAGGTGCACAGTTTTCTCTGCTTTCAAAATCTTTCTGTTTGAACCCGTCCTGGTTTTCTTACTATAACCGGAAACTACATGTGACAATGATTGAATTTAGTAGTGTCATTCCCTGTATAATGACGAAGTTCAGGTGTGATAATGACCAGTGTATACAGCAAATCCCAAATACACCGTTTGGTGGTGCGCCTGACAGAGGCGGATTGTACAGATTAGGCAACAGGTGACATATACAATTGGTGTTGGCATTGGATTCGACCTGGAACTTGTTAATTATTGATAATATTAATTATGTGGAAACAAAAGGGCCTGGAATGGTGAAATTTTTAATCAACACCATTGTCCTATATTAGTTATATATAAAGTTGAATTCTTTGATTTGTTGTGTTTACGTCATGTCGGCTAACAAATTGGACCTCGTTATTTTAGTAGTATAGATCCTACAACTACAAGGTCTTACTTTAGTTACAAATCCTACAACTTTGTCTTTTATCTGGAACAAGTTATGTTCTGAATCTAAGTTTGCCTTTTCCAGTTTGCTGTAAATAAAAAATATCCCAAATTAGAGAACAGAACTTCCTTGAAACAAAAGTGTCTAACTTATCTGTGTTTTTTTCAATTATCTTATATGATTTGCGGCAATGAATGATAAAGGTTATTGTAGTTCTTTAATAAATTTACATGGATGTTTCATTAGGATTCCATCATTTTGATTGGCAGACAAAAATCATGTGGTGTTTTAAACTGATGTTTTATTACTTTATAAATCTAAACATCCATGATTATATGTGCTCTCCTTGACAATGTTACAACAATGTTTAGGAATAATTGAAACAAAACAAAAAATTGCTTGATTTCACTTGTATTATATTTCTTGGTTTAAGCATTCAAATGCTTCTGGACCATAGGCACATTTTTAGTCTAAAGAGCTTCCAATAGAACTACAAACAGAACCATTCAATTCTTAATGATACTGAATTATAGACTTAGGTGTTAAATATTGAGAAAAACTACTGATGAATTTAAATTTAATAGTTGAAAACATAAAAACCTTCTGTGCTGTTTTTGTGAATACTATAAGGGCATTGAGTGTGTGTGTGGCTTTACAATATAATATCTTTATTTACCTGGGTTTTATCGTAAACTCTGGTAAGGAAAGAGTCTTTGAAGATGACTGTTCTCTGTAAATGTAAATAGTTATACCATAAATCAATTCTGTACGAGTAAGAGATAAAAATACTATTATTGTAAAATTTAAGCACCATCATATGAGCTTTTTATTTCTTGACACTCAATAGTACCTATTTTCCATAAAAAAACTAATTGTGACTGTATTCCATGTCATATTGGCATTCTTATAGATCTTGCATACCAATCATTTTTGCTGTTAACAGTTTCTACTTATGTATTATATTTTTCAACAGCAGAGGCAAACATTCAAAAATTGGTAAAAAAAATAAATCATCTTTTAAAGCCAATAACTTCTATAAGGAGTTGTCTGATAGTTATGGTCATATTGGTATTTTTGTAGATCTTGCAAAAGAGATAATTTTTGCTGTTCACAGTTTTTACTTATCTATTATAGCTTTGAGATAATAGGTGAAAACTCACAAATTAGTCAGAAATCATCATTTAAGATCAATAACTCTTGTAAGGAGTCATCCAATGTTTTGGACATATCAGGAATTTTTATAGTTCTTATATTGCTGATCATTTTTGCTGTCTGCAGTTTCTATCTATCTATTACAGTTTTTGCTGTCTACAGTTTCTATCTATCTATTACAGTTTTTGCTGTCTACAGTTTCTATCTATCTATTACAGTTTTTGCTTCTACAGTTTCTATCTATCTATTACAGTTTTTGCTGTCTACAGTTTCTATCTATCTATTACATCTATTTTGTTGTCTACAGTTTCTATCTATCTATTACAGTTTTGCTGTCTACAGTTTCTATCTATCTATTACAGTTTTGCTGTCTACAGTTTCTATCTATCTATTACAGTTTTGCTGTCTACAGTTTCTATCTATCTATTACAGTTTTGCTGTCTACAGTTTCTATCTATCTATTACAGTTTTGCTTCTACAGTTTCTATCTATCTATTACAGTTTTTGCTGTCTACAGTTTCTATCTATCTATTACAGTTTTTGTTGTCTACAGTTTCTATCTATCTATTACAGTTTTTGCTGTCTACAGTTTCTATCTATCTATTACAGTTTTTGCTGTCTACAGTTTCTATCTATCTATTACAGTTTTTGCTGTCTACAGTTTCTATCTATCTATTACAGTTTTTGCTGTCTACAGTTTCTATCTATCTATTACAGTTTTTGAGATAAAGCCAAAACACTAAAATGAGACAAAAATTGTCATTTATGGACAGAAACTCTGTGGTCATCCAATAGTTTCTATCATTTTGGCCTTTTTTTAGATCTTGTATTGCTGATCATTTTTGTTGTTGCCAGTTTCTACCTATCTAATATAGTTTATGAGGTTAAAAGGGAAAAGAATAAAAATTAGCCAAAAAATGTCATTTAAGGGCAACAACTCCTTCAGGAGTTATCTGATAATTTTGGCACAAACAAGAAGTAGGTAGATCATAACATTCTGAGCATTTATGCCTCCTCATCCCTGTCAGATTTTTTCTATCTATTATATTTTTCAAGATGTAAGACAATTAATGTATTTTACCCGTATGCTCTTTTTTTAGCCATGGCAGCCATGTTTGATGACTGATCGAAAAAAACTACAAACTTTATACTAGATACCTTAGAATAATTCACCCAAACTTTGGCTAAAATTGGTTCAGTAGTTTCAGAGTAGAAGATCTTTGAAAAAGTTTACAATGACAACCATAGACAACAACTATTTTGCCTATTAACTATAAACTATGGGCCAGGTGAGCTAAAAAAGGTTATTTTTACAGAGGATGTTGATGTTTGAACTGACCAAATCACTCACAAACTTAAATAAACATGACCAAACTGATTGGGTAACATACTCTAAAAATTATGTCTATATCAAAATTGTTTTCAACTTCTTACTGAACATTTGGCCTGTGTAGGAAATAAAAGTTGCAGTTATGTAGCACTTAACTATATACAAGATTGAAGTGGTGAAATGTAATTAATATACATGTTTACAATAGGTTTCTAAAAACTGTAACTTAACACAATACTTAACCTACATCACCAAAATTTGATATGTACTGGTAGGCCACAATTATGTTAACATTGTTATTTCAACAGCATTGCACTATACGAAATGAATATAGAAAAAACTGTATTCCTCAATCGATCAACCATTAAAATGTTTTTAATTTACAAGATACCAGCTGACATCCCTAAACTAAACTATTATTAAAACTGATTGAGGAAGTTTAACAGTGTTTCTATAAACTGCATCACTTCAAAACTAGCATGAAAGTTGACTTACTTCTTTGGTATCCATTCTCTAAATCCAACCACTCTGGCTTTAACTTCTTGTTGAAGTTTATATTTACCAGGTGATAAAACCATTGTTCCCTATAAAATACATACTTTTCATTAAGTTGTTAACTAACTTATTTTTGTTTTTTTGCTATTAGCTTTAGCTATTAGTTTCTCTTTTGCATTGTTTCACATCTTTTTATCCAGAGCCTTTTATAGCTAACTAAACTATTTAGCTGATTGTTGAAAGTCGTACAGTGACCTGTAGTTGTTTACATTGTTCAAAGTCGTACAGTGACCTGTAGTTGTTTACATTGCTGAAAGTCGTACAGTGACCTGTAGTTGTTTACATTGTTGAAAGTGGTACAGTGGTACAGTGACCTGTAGTTGTTTACATTGCTGAAAGTCGTACAGTGACCTGTAGTTGTTTACATTGTTGAAAGTCGTACAGTGACCTGTAGTTGTTGAAAGTCGTACAGTGACCTGTAGTTGTTACATTGTTGAAAGTCGTACAGTGACCTGTAGTTGTTTACATTGCTGAAAGTCATACAGTGACCTGTAGTTGTTTACATTGCTGAAAGTCGTACAGTGACCTGTAGTTGTTTACATTGTTGAGTCGTACAGTGACCTGTAGTTGTTTACATTGTTGAAAGTCGTACAGTGACCTGTAGTTGTTTACATTGTTGAGTCGTACAGTGACCTGTAGTTGTTTACATTGTTGAGTCGTACAGTGACCTGTAGTTGTTGAAAGTCGTACAGTGACCTGTAGTTGTTTACATTGTTGAGTCGTACAGTGACCTGTAGTTGTTTACATTGTTGAAAGTCGTACAGTGACCTGTAGTTGTTACATCCTCACAATTTGGTCTCTGGTTGATTACAGTTTCATTGACAACCAAAACACATCCCTTATTTTTATATCTAGGTTTAAAAAAGTTTGGTAACTGACATATCATTCTTTCCAATAATTATATTCTCAATCAAAGTAATACACTTCCTGTATAGCAACATAACATGTTAGGTAGATGAAAACTATCCTGCAATATTTTTTACACCAGTACATACTGTCATATTCCCAATTGGGTGATTCAATAATCAAACAAGAATGTGTCCATAGTACACGGACGCACCACTCACACTATCATTTTCTATGTTCAGTAGACCGTGAAATTGGGGTCAAAACTCTAATTTGGCATTAAAATTAGAAAGATCATATCATAGGGAACATGTGTACTAAGTTTCAAGTTGATTGGACTTAAACTTCATCAAAAACTACCTTGACCAAAAACTTTAACCTGAAGCGGGACAGATGGACGGACGAATAAACGAACGAATGGACGCACAGACCGAAAAACATAATGCCCCTCTACTATAGTAGGTGGGGCATAATAAGGAGATATGGTATGATTGCCAATGAGACAACTATCCACCAAAATTCAAATGAAGTGGATGTAAGCAATTATAGTACGAACTGCTTTCAACAATGAGAAAAACCCATACCATAAAATCGGCTATAAAAGACCCGGACATGAAAAATATGAAACAATTCAATTGAGAAAACTAATGGCCTAGTTTATAACAAAACAATTACGAAAAACAAATATGACAGACTTGAACCAATGACCTGAAATGCAAAATTTTAAAAAGCAGTAATGAGATAATTTTCCAATACTTTGGATTCCTTTATATTTGTGTGATACCTTTCATTACTTAAGTAAGAGGGAACCACACATTAACTTAAGTAAGAGGGAACCACACATTAACTTAAGTAAGAGGGAACCACACATTAACTTAAGTAAGAGGGAACCACTCATTAACTTAAGTAAGAGGAACCACTCATTAACTTAAGTAAGTGGGAACCACTCATTAACTTAAGTAAGAGGAACCACACATTAACTTAAGTAAGAGGAACCACTTATTAACTTAAGTAAGAGGAACCACACATTAACTTAAGTAAGAGGAACCACTCATTAACTTAAGTAAGAGGAACCACACATTAACTTAAGTAAGAGGAACCACACATTAACCTAAGTAAGAGGAACCACACATTAACTTAAGTAAGAGGAACCACATTAACTTAAGTAAGAGGAACCACACATTAACTTAAGTAAGAGGAACCACTCATTAACTTAAGTAAGAGGAACCACTCATTAACTTAAGTAAGAGGAACCACTCATTAACTTAAGTAAGAGGAACCACTCATTAACTTAAGTAAGTGGGAACCACACATTAACTTAAGTAAGAGGAAACCACACATTAACTTAAGTAAGAGGGAACCACACATTAACTTAAGTAAGAGGGAACCACACATTAACTTAAGTAAGAGGAAACCACACATTAACTTAAGTAAGAGGAACCACACATTAACTTAAGTAAGTGGGAACACACATTAACTTAAGTAAGAGGAACCACACATTAACTTAAGTAAGAGGAACCACTTATTAACTTAAGTAAGAGGAACCACACATTAACTTAAGTAAGAGGGAACCACTCATTAACTTAAGTAAGAGGGAACCACACATTAACTTAAGTAAGAGGGAACCACACATTAACCTAAGTAAGAGGGAACCACACATTAACTTAAGTAAGAGGGAACCACACATTAACTTAAGTAAGAGGGAACCACTCATTAACTTAAGTAAGAGGGAACCACACATTAACTTAAGTAAGAGGGAACCACACATTAACTTAAGTAAGAGGGAACCACACATTAACTTAAGTAAGAGGGAACCACTCATTAACTTAAGTAAGAGGAACCACACATTAACTTAAGTAAGAGGGAACCACTCATTAACTTAAGTAAGAGGAACCACTCATTAACTTAAGTAAGAGGGAACCACACAGTAAATTATTGAGGAAATACACATTTTCAGTTACCTTGATATAAACAAATGTTCAAATTCTGAAATGAAGTACCCTCAAATTAACAACTGAATCCACTGTGGTAAAACAAAACCTGAATTTCTCAGTCATATCTTTTCTTCAATCAATAGGATGTATATGTCACATGTTTTCTGTGGTGTTTTTTCTAGTTCCTTTTGCTGTCATTCTTTGTTTATCTAACTTTTTTGTTTTTTCATGTGTCAATTTTCTATCTAAAGGTGTGCCAATCTTTTAACTTACATTTTCAATGTTATCTACCATTTCTGTCAGATGAATTCTACCATGCACTGATTTATACACCACATTCAGCTGGAAATCAAGTATATCCTTTACACTGCAACAGATAAGATGGTTAGAATGACAAACAATGGTATTTATCATTGGCAATATATTTTTTTCTTTACAGACCATTTAAGCATTATCTTTCTATGAAATCAGATGGAATAAAAATTCAAAGATACAGCTGTCTCATGTAAAGAAACTAAAATTCAAGGTACTGTCAAGCAATAGTATCTATAAGATAGACTGGTTCATTTTCAGCCTATTGCATATGTACAAGTTTGTCTTGTCATCAAACGTCAAAGTGATTCAGAAATCAAAACTTTCAGCTTACAAAATGTACACCTAAAATAAAGCAATAGGAACCTCACCTAAAACCAGGGGTAAAGTTAAGATGCTTTTTTGAGTTCTATATATATAAACAATAAACCGTGTTCCTACTAACCTAACTGTTGCCACGTCTCCAACCTGTAAGTCCCCACATTCACTAAGGCTTTTATGTCTCTCATGAGCTTCAAAACAACACAGTATATGCTCATCCATAATTCTACAAATATTTAATAATCTGACTTGTTATTAATTGTATCTGTTTGAAGTATAGTGTATAAGCTTAAATGATTTTAGTGTTTAATTTCATTTTGTAGAATTCATAAATATGCTATCTTCCTATTATAATAATCATAAGCTTAAACCAGTTACGATCTTATTGATGATGTAGCAAGATCCTTAACCAGTACTTTTTTTAATTTTAATTATAAAATTGAGAAATAACATCTGAAAGTAAAATAAATATATGTATGTGAACCAAAAATAACTGATTCTCTGAATTAAATCAAAACAGGTTCAAAACACTTGTCATCAATCAAACCCATAACTGGAGGCCATTTCTAATGTATCAAAATTCTAAAGGGTAAAACAAGATTGTTTACTTGATATAGTAATATAACATACATGTGATTCTTCCGGGAGTCAAAATCTCCTGCTTTTAAGACCCTCTTCCGTCCCTCCCGTTAAAATTTTAAATCTTCCGCTTTTTGAAAATGTCAACCTCGAAAAATTTTCAGTTGTCATTTTTGTTTACAAATTTGATACTGACAGAGAAAAAGTCAGAGAAACTTGAAATCGATAAAGGAAAAGTCATGGTTAGATTCAGCATATCAAAGAACCCCATATATTCAATTTTGTTGAAATCAAACAAAGAGACCTTAATGTATACCAATTTGAAAACGGGACCAAAAATTAAGAATCTAAATAAATTCAATTTTGTTGAAATCAAACAAAGTTTAATTTTGGACCCTTTTGACCTCAATGTGGACAAAGTTGATAATGGGGCCCAAAACCAAAAATCTAAATACATGGTTAGATTCAGCATATCAAAGAACCCAATATATTCAATTTTGTTGAAATCAAACAAAGTTTAATTTTGGACCCGATTTGGACCAACTTGAAAACTGGGTCCATAATCAAAAATTTGAAGACATGTTTAGATTCAGCATATCAAAGAACCCTAAAATTCAATTTTGTTAAAATCAAATTAAGTTTAATTTTGGACCCTTTGGACCTTAATGTAGACCAATTTGAAAACGGGACCAAAAATTAAGAATTTAAATACATGGTTAGATTCAGCATATCAAAGAACCCCATATATTCAATTTTGTTGAAATCAAACAAAGAAGCCCATAATCAAAAATCTAAATACATGATTAAATTCACCTTAATGTAGACCAATTTCCTGTTATTGCAATACTGTACAATTGACAATTTCTTCCTATTGTGCAATATTGTTTTGACAATAGCCTCGAGTAATCAATGAAGGTGTTAAGGATTAGACTGTATATACAGCAATAAAAGATTATTGGCAATTACCTGGTGATCAACTAACAAGTTTAAGACACACGCCTGGATGATTAAAAGTGAAATACTGACAATGGATCAAGTTGTATAATCAACGACTTTAATTTGATGCTGTTGAAAACATTGAACAGTTATATTACTGAACCTCAAAGACAAATGTCTTAATGAACTCAAATATGGTATTTATGCCTACTACACTTGCCTACTACACTTATTGCAAAGCTGACTACGGTGACCCTAATGACTTAACCAAACATATCGAGACAGCTACCTACCAGAAAGCTCACAACTCTATCAATTCAACACCACTGTTCAGTAGTGGTACCAAAATTGACAATGTAGCTTAAGCAGAGATACGTTTTACCAACTATATATGATGGCGTATCACTTTATCTTGAACTATATATATAATAAATAAATATTTGAAAACCCCTTATCTTCTTTTTCTATTAAGTAAAAATGGCTATGGAGTTGTAGAATCATTAACAAAAAAAGGAAAATATGCAGTTTAAACACCAAAAAAACATTGTGTACGTCGATAAAAATGTCCATAAAAAATCTCCAGTTATGAGGCCCAAGCTCCAGCTGAAAATTTCTAAATCTCCAGTTGTGGCTTGACAACTCTGTCACATGTCTGATATAAGATACAAAATAAACACATGTTATAAAACCAACTACTCTGTGTAAGTATATTTAACTGAGAGAAAAAGCTATATGAAGTGGTTGAAAAATAAAATAATTTCTCTACAATTCACAGTCCAGTGACAAAATTTCCTACCTTTTGACAATCATGGGGAAAACTTGGCCCACATTGTACTTAAAGACTTGTTCAACATCATTTATATGCTGTAAATAGAGAACAAATCTGATTAATCTTCCCAAAACACACTTTATCTCCTACATGTTTTTGTGCATTTCTATGTATTTTGTTTATTTTATTTTATGCCAGACATTTAGAACTTTCTATGACCCTTTCAACTATTCCTATTTGATTTAAGATTGGAAGTCTTATATACAGTAGGACTGTTATTTTCAATAATACATGATAAACATTAATCAATGTTAGTCTGACTTTTTTCAAAAGTTACCCAACTGTATATTCAAGTCTGGTTATTAAGGCATTAAAACATTAATAATAATTGCTATTCATGTTACATTTAATTGCAAATATGACACAAAGTTGTTTCAAAATCATTCAACCATAAGAATGTAATGCTAACATAACCGAAAAGATGTACATATGGATAGTGGCTAATATGAGGACCTGTCACATTTATGATTGGAATAAATATTAAAATCATTTCCTTGTATAAAAAATAACTTTTTTGAAAAGAACAATGAGTATAAAATTCTCTTACCCTTCTAGATGGAAGATACACTACAGTACCGGCTTCTTTTCCCTGTAATACTGCCATCATGCAATCTTTCTTGATTAGAGTAATCTCCCCTATTACACGCTGACCAGCATCAATCTACAAGTAAATAAATAATGACTATAAATAAATGAAAATATAACTTGAAAATAACAGACCCTTTTAAGGATCTGTAGCATTCCATAGACATTACTTAATATTATTCAACCATCACTTCCATAAGGCAGAATCAACATGAAGTAATAACTTTAATTCATTAATGTGTGACAAATATGCACTTGGTAAAACCAGAGGTAAGGAATCGTATTTTTGTAAGTAAGTTTTTGAACACATTATTTCGTGATTAATATGAGGCAGGTGCTACCTGATAAGCTCATGAAGGTTATTGGTATTTAACAAGTGGATTTTGCATGTTTGTTTCACTTGTCCGCAACATTGTCACATGGTTTTTAAGGAGCTCATCTCCCACTTCCATTCAATTTGTACTGTCCCATTAATTACTTCGATATATTTATGTGTGATTTTAAGAACAGTATGTCTACCGGTACAAAGAACTGACATTTATCTAATTTTTAATATATTTTAAAAGTTTCTCCCATTCTCAAACAAGAACAGGTGACAGGTAGTTTTATTGACGCCATGTTGTAGAAGGTCATATCATACAGATACAAATCCACCCTATGGTTTTGCCATGGCAGTTTTTTTACGACTAATGAGTTTGAATGTCCCTTTGATATCTTTCGCCTCTCTTTTTCTACCAATTCATCTCCCTTCTGAAGGTTATTAAATAAGTTTCATATTAAAAGGGAAAAAGGGGGAGTGAAGCAAAATTACAAAAGTTCAATTGATTTGTTGGACAGTACAACTTACCTTGTGCTTTGATTTCTGTTTACTGTTTACATTTTGTATTACATGTTTATTAACAGCCACTTCCACACATTTGTTGGACAGTACAACTTACCTTGTGCTTTGATTTCTGTTTACTGTTTACATTTTGTATTACATAGATATAGGAAGATGTGGAATGAGTGCCAATGAGACAACTCTCCATCCAAGTAACAATTTATAAAAGTAAACCATCATAGGTCAAGGTACGGCCTTCAACACGGAGCATGTTTATTAACAGCCACTTCCACACATGTGTTGGATAGTACACCTTACCTTGTGTTTTGATTTCTGTTTACTGTTTACAGTTTGTATTATATTTCACAATCCCAGGCATTGCTCGGGTTAATAATTGAACCTTTACTTTATGTGAAGGTCGCACGCCTTTCTTCACAGCTCGCTGGTTTTAAATTGACCAGTACTATATAAGTGGAGGTACACCTGTAAGCGTCCTCTTTATTTTAAAGGCAGCATGCCTGTAAAGATCTAACAGACTCTGTTAAGATTATTTACTTAAACTTTAATTTACCGACTCGGTATTGATAAAAAGTAATTTGGTCGAGATATAAAAATCCGACACTGAACAATGTCACGTTGTCATAGTTTGAGTGACAGTGAGTCCGACTAGGACCACAAAAATTTTGATGATGAACTTAACGATGAGCAAGTTCTAAAGCTTTTCGCATCTGAAGAGAAATAGATGCTTCTTTTTCTGGGTTTTCGACCCCACAGAAAAGCGGAGCTGAAACCGTGCACATTCTGGAAGAACCGGAAGTTACACGCGAAATGCAAATGGCCGCTACACAAGCACAGGTCAAGTCTCCTGAGAAGAATACCTCTAGAAAAGGAAAAAGTGTAAAGAATAGCGGAAAGGGCAAGGCCCTTAAACGTAAAACTTCCGAATCAGTTGAAATACCCTCGGGTAGTAGAGTAACAGTAAGCCCTAAGAAAAAGAAAGCCAAACCAAAAGTACAGACAAAAACTATTAAACCAAAGGCTAAAAAATCAAAAACTGACAATACAGAACTGATAAAATCATTATTTCAAGGGTTGACAGATTCTTTGAGGTCCACCCTTACTGGGAACACACAGAGAGACAATAGTCTGCAAAGAACTAGACAAAATAATGAGACAGCTAGGACTGAGAATAATCACAATGATCCGTATTCTGACCAAGAAGAAGAGTCTGATTATCCTGTTTATGATACATGTAACAATAACATTGAGAATGGGAACTTTTCTATCTTTAGTGATGATGGTAATTGTAATGATCAGAGTGAAGTCTCTTAAGATGAGAATAATGAATTTGATTATGAATTGCCCCGTATTTTCGAAGGCGATGAAAGATTTGGTGAAGAGGTATGTGAATCCATCTCTAAAGTCTGTGACAATATTTGTTAAAAGAAAACAGATGTTTCGACAATGGTCAATGATCTGAAGGTGCCCTCAAATTGCAAGAGCCTTGTTGTGCCGCCGGTTAACCCAGAAATATGGCAATTTTTAGACCGCAAGACAAAATCATCTGATTTAGGTCTCCAGAATCTTCAGAGACTTCTTGCATATGGGATGATCCCTGTGATAACTCTGGCAGGTATTCTGAAAACTAAAAAACCTGACATAAAGTTGATGAGAGAAGCTGTGTCTAAAGCTATGACTGTTCTTTGCAATACTCATTTTGAGTTGTCGGTTAAAAGGAAGCTAATGCTCAAACCGTACATAGACAGAAAATTCCACCAGTTGTGTAACAAGAATGAGGAAATTGGTACCAATCTTTTTGGTGATGAAATTGGTAAGAAGTTAAATCAAATAAATGAAGTGAATAAGAAAAACAAAAACATCTCGGAAAAGTTATAGTAACAGAGGTGGCAGAGGCCGATACCCTTACAATCAGTCACAAGGTCGTTTTTTAGGGAGACGAGGATACTCCAGAGGACATGGAAGTCAAAGAGTTCCATACTCAAACAGAGGCCAAGGAAGAGGCTACGGCCAGAAAAATTCAACAAGTATTAAAGGTAAGCAGTAGAAAAATAAAAACTGCTGGTATACTTAAAAAATTTATTTCTAAATGGAAAACTTTAACACATGACAAATGGGTTTTGTCAACTGTGATGGGGCATAAAATTGAGTTTGATAAAAAGCCTTTTCAAGGAAAAATTCCTACACCTATTAAGTTCAATGATACTGCAATTAATTTAATTCAGGAAGAAGTTTCAGAATTGTTATCAAAAGGTGCAATAAAAGAAGTCTGTCATGAAGATGGTGAATTTATTTCAAATTTGTTTTTGGTAAAAAAGAAAAGTGGAAAATTTCGTCCTGTCATTAACCTTAGACAATTAAATGAATTTGTCACTTATCATCATTTCAAACAAGAGAATTTAGATTTAATCTTGAAAGGAATACAAAAAGGGAACTTTTTTACATCCCTTGACTTGACTGATGCATATTTTTCAGTTCCAATTAAAGAATCAGACAGAAAAATTTTAAAATTTGTTTGGGATGGTAAATTATATGCTTTTCAGTGTTTACCTTTTGGATTAGCATCTGCTCCCAGAGTTTTCACAAAAATTTTGAAGGTCATATTTTCCCACATTCGAAGTATAGGAATAGATTCATACTTTTATATTGACGACTCTTTATTGCAAGCTGAAAGTTTTTCTACAAGTGTTATTAACACAAAGAAAGTCCAACAATTCATTCAGTCAGTTGGTTTCAATATAAATATGGAAAAATCTGTATTTATCCCATCACAGAGGATTACATTTTTGGGATACATAATAGACTCAGTTTTGTTTAGAGTTTTCCTACCTGAAGATAAAATACAGAAAATTATTGAAATTTCAAATAATGTTTTAAAGCCTCAGAATATATTGATAAGACATGTAGCACAATTAGTTAGTTTGTATTCATCTGCTCGATATGCAGTTACGCATGCTCATCTGTTCCATAGATACTTAGATATTGATAAAACTCGTGCTCTCATAAAATCAAATAAGAACTACAATGCAAATATGATCATTTCTGAAGAAAGTAGATCTGAAATTCGTTGGTGGCTTGCAAATATTAATTCTGAGAATGGAAAATTGATTAGGGAGGATCCCCCTAGTCATTCTTTACATACAGATTCCTCAATGAAAGGCTGGGGTGCCTTCCTTGATAAAACTTCATGTTCAACACAAGGTCGTTGGAATTTAGACGAACAGAATTTGCATATCAATGTCTTAGAACTAAAAGCTATATATTTTGGTTTAATTTCTTTGTGTAACCATATTAAGGATGCTCATGTTAAAGTAAGAACAGATAGTTCCACAGCAGTCAGTTACATTAACAATTAGGGCGGTTCAGTTATACCCCTGTTAGTTATTTCAAAACAAATTTGGTTTTGGTGTATCAGAAATAATGTATATATTTCAGCAGTTCATATTCCTGGTAGTGAAAATTTAATTCCAGATAATTTATCAAGATGTTTTAAAGATACATCAGAATGGAAGTTGAAAGAGTCAATTTTTTGTCAAGTAATAGGACATTTTTTCATCCCAGATGTAGATCTATTTGCCTCTAGGTTGAATAAACAGTTGGAAAAATATGTAAGTTGGTATCCAGACCCAGAAGCCTGGGCAACTGATGCATTTTCTTTTTCATGGCAAAATTTAAAACCATATATTTTTCCTCCTTTCAGTCAGATCAGCAAGGTGTTGATGAAGATCAAAGACGATCAGGTAAGAAAAGTAATACTGCTTATACCACTGTGGACAACACAAGTGTGGTTTCCAAAGCTATTAAAATTGTTGATTGCTTCGCCAATCAAATTGCCACAGTGTTCAGATTTGCTAACTTTAGCTCACAACCAACAAAAACACCAAATGAACAAAAGAAAATTATTCCTTATCGCTTGTGTGGTATCCGGAGATATCTCCATAGCCAAGGGTTTTCGGGAAAAACAACAAAAATTTTATCCAAATCTTGGAGAAAATCTACAAAAATTCAGTATGAATACTCTTGGAGAAAATGGTTATTGTGGTGTAATCGAAAACAGATTAATCCATTTAAACCAACTGTAAAACAGTTTTTGGATTATTTGTCCATTCTATTTCATAATGGGAGGTCTTACAGTTGTGTCTGTTCCCATAAATCAGCTATATGTCAGACTCTGACAATAATAGGGAACAAGAATTTTGATAACAATTATTTCATTAAAAGATTCCTTAAAGGAATTTTCAACATGAGACCTCCAGTTGCAAGATATATTTTTACATGGGATGTAGGCCAAGTATTAAAGTATTTAGGATCTTTATATCCACTTAATGATCTGTCATTAAAGATGGTCCCTCTGAAAAGTGTAGCTTTGGTGGCTCTAGCAACAGCACAGAGATCACAAACACTTAGCAGTCTAAATTTGAAACTAGCATATTGTTCAGAAAAATCAATTGTCTTTAAGATTGGCACTTTGCTAAAAACAAGCAGACCAAAAAATTTAAATCAAGAAATTACAGTTGCATCTTTCTGTAAACCAGAAATTTGTCCACTAAAAATTTTAAAACATTATATTTTAAGAACACAAAATGTTAGAAAGAGTAACAAATTGTTTGTATCTTTTAAAACTTTGAAAGCAGTTACCAGCTGTTCAATAGCCAGATGGCTTAAGGTTGTTTTAATTAATTCTGGTATAGATATTTCTAAATTCAAAGCTCATTCTTATAGATCAGCATCTTCGAGTGCTGCTCTTAATGCAGGTATGTCATTAAATGATATACTCAAAACAGCAAACTGGGCATCAGCTCAATCATTCAAAAAATTTTATTATAAAAATGTTGAGAAAAAGCAAAATAATTCTCACTATGTGAACTCAGTATTTAATTCTAATTTGCAGTCTGACAGTACAGGATGACGAACTGGAGGAACCAGATACAGTCGTCAGATATTCTATCAGCTTATTTACATGTAGATTACAAAACATGTATGGAACTTTTGTTGGAAGTATTGTTGATGTTTGTGATACCGTTGGATATGCCGGTTTGAGGAACTAATAGTCGTTTAATCAGATGGATATTCTAGTAATGTGTTGATGAGGAACTTGAACATTTATCCGTTAATGCTTATACTGTGTTTGTGGAATAGTGATAGAACTGAACATTTTGATAGTTAGAACTTCATGATACTTTATGCAATTTTGTTGTATAATTGTGGGATATTAAAATATTTAAAAAACACTAGTATATTTATTTAAGAAAATGATAGAGATGTTTGTTCATGACAGGTGTTAGAGGTATATATATCAATGAGACAGCAATGGCTTATGTTAAAGGTATATATCAATGAGACAGCAACAGCTTATGGTAAAGGTATATATCAATGAGACAACTTTTTTAAAAAAGTTTCTTCTTTGGACTTCTGCTCAAGAGAATTTAAAGATATGGTTAATTGGTCATATATCTCTTATTTACGGCTATAAAGAGTTCAATTATTAACCCGAGCAAAGCCCGGGATTGTGAAATATAATGTAACCTTATCCAAGCATCATCAGTGATGTGAAGGATAAGGTGCATTATATGAAGAAGCCTAAGGGCTTCGAGGGTTAATAAGTTCCCTCCTTTTATTTATCATGTACCAGAAGGGCAACAGGTTATATTTTTTATGCAATTTAAATAAAGATTCCCTCCCTTTTTTATTGGCAATAAATGTTACATGATTTCCAAGGCTATGAGCCTATCTACGAAAAGAGGACGCTTACAGGTGTACCTCCACTTATATAGTACTGGTCAATTTTAAAAACCAGCGAGCTGTGAAGAAAGGCGTGCGACCTTCACATAAAGTAAAGGTTCAATTATTAACCCTCGAAGCCCTTAGGCTTCTTCATATAATGCACCTTATCCTTCACATCACTGATGATGCTTGGATAAGGTTACATTATATGTTTATTAACAGCCACTTCCACACATTTGTTGGATAGTACACCTTACCTTGTGTTTTGATTTCTGTTTACTGTTTACATTTTGTATTACATGTTTATTAACAGCCACTTCCACACATTTGTTGAACAGTACAACTTACCTTGTGCTTTGATTTCTGTTTACTGTTTACAGTTTTTATTATATGTTTATTAACAGCCACTTCCACACATTTGTTTTCAGGATCAATAAACAAAACTAAACATTTTAATTTACTTCCTTCTTCATAATTCCCATCTATAAAAAAAATAATAAACATCTTAATATGAGAAAACTTTATGACAGACAGATACATCTAACCATGACTTATACAGTGCTAACACCACAAATTACATATGCTTTGTCTGAAATATAACCCAACAATGTTTGATCTACAAATTTGCAGTAGCAAATGTTAGTCTCCATTCTAACCTAAGCTTATGTGACCTCATGGCAACACTGCCTGCACTATTTCTAGTGCCCTTGAACACTTGGCCACTTTGGTCAAAACAGTTGATTTTCTAAGGGAGGTATTACATTGGATGTCATTTTCGAAAACACTTACCATCCATGTGTTCTTTTGTACAGATGCCTTTGACCCCACTAGTCACATGACCAAGTAAAC
Organism: Mytilus coruscus; assembly: GCA_017311375.1. Lineage (NCBI taxonomy): Eukaryota > Metazoa > Mollusca > Bivalvia > Mytilida > Mytilidae > Mytilus > Mytilus coruscus. The sequence goes on along the minus strand of CM029601.1, from coordinate 6,185,310 downwards.
CATCTTCAGAACAATCTTCTACAATAAACTCTGTTACCTGCCCTATTTTCACACTTCTCAGCTTGTTTTTCTTTCCTGTATTCACAAAAAAAAATGTTTTTTTAAAAGCATAAATATAAACATCAGAAATAAAATGTTCAAACAAGAAATCATTATTGAGACAACCATAAAATTATAGATAATCCACCATAACAAAGTTGCAACAAGATAGGTGTTGCAAAAATAAATCTTGCTTTTCAAATTTTGATAGAATTATTTGTATGCAGCGTATTTTAAAATAGCAATAATTAAACTTGTGTTTATGTTGATTGTCGAACATTCACAATAGTAAATCCATGCAATAATTTCTGAACATACATTAAATGATCCTCTAACTCACACTTGACAAGATATCAACTAAAATGCAAAACTCAGAAAAGCAAATGAAAAATATTAATTACCTTTCTTTTCTACAACTTTATTCCAAGCATTATCTATTTCCGTAGATATGTACTTAGCAGGTCTATTCCAATATCTATGTTACCATGGTAACAATCTTGCATTCTCAAACTGACAATAAAGCGATTTTTCTCAATGTCCACTTCTGTTACCATGGCAATGACAGGTTGCCCTTGGTGATATATTGCATTTAAATCTTCCAATTTGGATCCTGAAGCAAACTTAAATAAAGAAATGGAATACTTGAAAACATGTTATGATCACTGGACTTGAGAAGATATTTGTCCATTACAGGTTAGAGTAAGCTATGATAAAGAGGCTGTAAAATTGTCGTTTTGCTTGGTTTCTTTTGTTGCCTATTCTGACACCGGACTCGGACTTTTTTTTGCTGTGCATATTGCTGTGTGTTTGTTTATTCCACATTGGCTAGAGGTGTGGGGAGGGTTGAGATCTCATGAGGCATGTTTGGTCTCACTGCATTTATGCGCCTGTCCCAGGTCAGGAACCTCTGGCCTTTGTTGGTCTTGGATGTTTTTTTTTTTTTAATTTTGGCTCATTTGTATGTTTCAGAGTTTGGTGTGGCATCCATTTCGCTGAACTAGTATACATTATTGTTAAGGGGCCAGCTGAAGCCCGCCTCAAGGTGCTGGAATTTCTCTCTGTGTTGAAGACCCAATGGTGGCCTTGGGCTGTTTTCTGCTCTTTGGTCAGGTTGTTGTATCTTTGACCAATACCCGTTTCCATTCTCTCGTCCTGAATATGCATATTAATTTGCCGCTGGACATTAAACACCCATCCATCATCATCATCATCCATTCTCAATTCTAGTATGTAGTTATTGAAGTCAAATAAGTATAATTGGTAACATTGTTGTTATGAATAATCAGTTAAGATCCTGAGTATACTCACTTTATTTGGAGAAAGTCCTACTAAATGACCTGCAAACTGTACAAACACTCCATAGGACATTATATTACGAATGGTTCCAGGTATCATCATGCCAATCTGTTAAACATAAAATACATGTATGATTGATTGAAGTATTCTAACTGATGTTGGAAATTATAACAGAAATATTGTATCCTGAAAAATGAACAGTACATGAAGCTATGTAAAATTAACCAATTAAACAAATGTTCTGTAATGACTATAATGTTACCTTTATCTGATCTATGGATGTAACAGCCACCTGTTCTTTACCATATTCTATCATAGATTTTCTGGCTGTCATTATCTGTATATCAGTTAAGATTTCATTTTGTTTACTTCTTGGTGACCTTACTTCACTGTTATATTTAGACCATTATGGTCTTTGTTATCAGTTTATAGACTAAACATGTACCACAGAAATGAGTTTTGTGTGTGGTAAATTTTCTTTCAATTAAGTTTTTAAAAAGTACAGCTATGAGCTATTGCTCACCAATGCCACCCATGCTATAAGTAATTGATAAACAGGAAATCAAATGAGTAATGAATGTGAAAACCCATCACAAGGTTTAGTATGTAGCATGAAGCCAAGTTTTAGGGAAGCTTATATTTGTAGTTTCCTTGAAAAATAAGACAAAATTTCATACATGGCCATTATGTGTTAGAACATTTAATATTCAGTAAACAGAAATTTGAGAAGCAAAGAATCTAAAAGTGCATCACATAATAAAGTCTGATACCTGAATTCTGGAAGATCTAATTTGTTGCTCGTGAGAAAAATGAAATTTCATGAGGACAAAAGGATCGACAGACAGGGCTAAAACAGTAAAATTCCTCCTTGGTTAGTTCACTATTGATTGTTTGTGGTTTTTGGATTGCTTTTCGGTTTTCTCTGTAAAGTTTTGTAGACAATGCTGTTTTGTAAAATCGATGACAGATATCTTATCTAGTAGGTAAGAACAAGTACATGAATGTAAATGAACATTTATTACTTTTTTCCCCACTGAAGTATAGATTGTCTTCAAACATGAATGCCCCTGTAAGCATAAATAACACATAAAAACTTTTAATAAAGGATACAGGCATATTATTTCTACTCAGGTACATGACATTTTCTATGACATCTCCTGGATTATACATATCCAGCAGTAAATGACTGGTTTCCATGGAATCTGTCAGATGCTTTATTGGTAGAAAAGCTTGTTTTGAAGATGGAAGTTTGACATCCAGACCTGTTTCAGTTTTCCCGTCACCTCACACTGCATAATCTATAAAATACAAAAACATGTAAAATCCTACAGCTCACGTCAGTAAAAATTGTAACAAATCAAATCAAATTTCTAATATTCCTCCTTCTTTTCTTTCATTTCAGAAAGCATAACAGGAAACAAAATTCTATTTATGTCTTTAATACAAAAAGTAGCACTGAGCTTCAATATCCATATAAATATCTGGGAAAACACTCAGATCTTTTAAATTTCTCTTAAATATTAAACACAATTCAATGTTATAATAATCATATAAAAGATACAAGGATCAAAACCAGATTAGATTTATCTATTTTTGCAGTTATGTTGATCTGGTACAAAGTAGAAAGCACACCAGGGTATTTATTACCTTATATAATTCTAAAAAAAAGTCATCATTCTGATAATTGTTGATACTTTAGCTGTTAAATCTTACCTGCCCGATCTTCATACCATCTTCACTCTCGTCCTCTTTGGTTCCAAATGAAGATTTAGCACCAACCTAAACATACATAAATATTGTAATGTTTTCTCATAAACAAGAAATCAGTTAAACTTTATTTCATGTTTTAAAATGTGGGAAAAACACAAAGAAAGAGACTGTATCAAGGAACATTTGTTTTAATGGACTTCAAGTTATAGTGGCTGTTGATTTGCAATATAATCATTAGACTATTAAATAAATTCCTCTTCTGATAAATATATAAATAAATTTAAGGGAGAATATTGAGCATATAGCATAAAGTAATTAAGGTACTTTAAGGTGTGAAAGTTTAAATCTTTTGCTGCTACTACATTGACCTTTATCGTACATATCCTTTCATTCGTAGACATATACATACATGTATATGCAAACATTTACTCACATTAAAAGACAGAATTATTTTCTTCTTTTCTTCATTCCAAGATAAAACCTTTGCTTTCACCACTTGTCCTTTAAAAAAAACTTTCTCTGGAAATTCTATGTTTTCAGTGCTCAGTTGTTTCCTTGGAACCCAACCCTACAAATAGATAATACAATCAATATATCATTCATGTGTTTCCTTTATAAATTGGGTTTTATTAGAAATAAAAAAGATAAATGTATTTCTAAATGTTACAATTTTTTTTTCTTTACAATGGAAAATTCAAGAGTTTATAAACTTCATTAGATCTAAGGTCTCTTTAAAATTTTCTCTGCATATTATTTTAAAATATATAAACTGATCTACTGATTATTTCAATGATTTCCTTTTTGTTTTACCTTAATTTCGTTAAAGAAAGCAACAAGAACGCCTTTATTGGTAATCTTTGCTATGTAACCTTCTACGTCCATCCCTGATTTGAGCTGATCAAAATCTGTCAGAATCGGTAGCTTGGTATTCAGTAACATTTTCTTGTGTGTTAAAATTACATTTCTCTTCTTTTCATCTACTTTTAAGACCTTAAAAATAGAAAACATATAAATGATGAAACAATATATAACCAAGGAGGACTATTCAATATGTGAATATGTAATCACACTTTTTCAGACATTTTCACGATGTTATCTAATTTTACAAGAGGGCTATTCCATACAAAAGACTTTAAGGGAATGAACATTTTTTAAAACCCATGAACCATGAAACTCTTCATTTGTATCATAATCTATGGTAAGATATCAAGCATTGCCCTCAATGCTTATCAATATCCAAATAAATGATCTTTCCATAACAATGCATATTTTTAATAAAATAGGTTGACCACCTTCTAATGTAAATAATGCGTTCAGTCAGTTATTGCCATTGTTTATACCATAGAATGTTTTTGCATTTATGATCTTTAGTTGTGTCTGTTGTATTTATTAACTATTCGTCTACACCAATGGTAATAAACAGCTTGTCAAGTGGTTAAGCAAATTGACAATTGTTAAATTCTTGTAGAAGTTTTTTTTATTGTGTTGTCTTATTACATATACTTTTATTTTGATTCACAGTTCTATATAAGAACTGATTTCTGTTTTTTTAAAGTCATCATTTTTTTTCACAATAATTACTATGAAAGGGAAAAAGCAAACTCAAAGTTATGAAAAAAAATCCTTGGTTAAATGAGTAAACCCAACCAATCATATAGTGGAACAAAGGGACAAAATGTGAAAACCCAATCAATTATATGGTGGAACAAAGGGACAAAATGTGAAAACCCAACCAATCATATGGTGGAACAAAGGGACAATAACTAACATACTCATCAATTGTCATAGGTGCATTCTTTAGGAAAGTAGTGGGTTAAACAAAGAAATGTGAGACTGCCCTTTTTTTTAACCATCTTCAAATACCACTAAAATCAATTATTAACACAAATGTTTGATAAATGACTTACTCGACACTTGAGTTGTTTCCCTTCATGGAACTCTTTAACATCTCTAGTTTTGAATGTTGAATTAGCCAGATGTAGATTTGGTATATAGCCGTGAATATTCTGAGATAATTTTACACCAATTCCTTTCGACACAGGTCTCTACTGTACACTAAAACAAATAATTATTGTTGTATGTATTCCTTAATTAAATAATATCGTTCTGTACACTAAAACATTATAATTATTGTTGAACTGTACACTAAAACATTATAATTATTGTTGAACTGTACACTAAAACATTATAATTATTGTTGTACTGTACACTAAAACATAACACTTAATAAATTATTGTACTGTACACTATACACTAAAACATAACAATTATTGTATGGAATAATCTCTAAAGTTGTTATTAAGCAGAAAAATACAGAAAAGATATTTCAGTATTTGCAACAATTAAGATGTATCTATAAACTATCTGAAGAACTGACCTCAACAACATCTCCCGGTTTGATATCCTGTAGTGACATATACTTCTGATCTAATATACTTCTGTAATATAAAGTAATAGTGACATATACTTCTGTAATATAAAGGTAATAGTGACATATACTTCTGATCTAATATACTTCTGTAATATAAAGTAATAGTGACATATACTTCTGTAATATGAAGTAATAGTGACATATACTTCTGATCTAATATACTTCTGTAATATAAAGTAATAGTGACATATACTTCTGTAATATAAAGTAATATAAAGTAATAGTGACATATACTTCTGTAATATAAAGTAATATAAAGTAATAGTGACATATACTTCTGATCTAATATACTTCTGTAATAAAAAGTAAAAGTGACATATACTTCTGAGCTAATATACTTCTGTAATATAAAGTAAGAGTGACATATCGTCTGATCTAACATACTTCTGTAATATAAAGTAATAAAGACATACACTTCTGTAATATAAAGTAATAGTGACATATACTTCTGATCTAATATACTTCTGTAATATAAAGTAATAGTGACATATACTTCTGAGCTAATATACTTCTGTAATATAAAGTAATAGTGACATATCGTCTGATCTAATATACTTCTGTAATATAAAGTTATAGTGACATACACTTCTGTAATATAAAGTAATAGTGACATATACTTCTGATCTAATATACTTCTGTAATATAACGTAATAGTGACATATACTTCTGATCTAATATACTTCTGTAATATAAAGTAATAGTGACATATACTTCTGATCTAATATACTTCTGCAATATAAATAGTGACATATACTTCTGAGCTAATATACTTCTGTAATATAAAGTAATAATGACATATACTTCTAATCTAATATACTTCTGTAATATAAAGTAATAGTGACATATACTTCTGATCTAATATACTTCTGAAATATAAAGTAATAGTGACATACACTTCTGTAATATAAAGTAATAGTGACATATACTTCTGATCTAATATACTTCTGCAATATAAAGTAATAGTGACATATACTTCTGAGCTAATATACTTCTGTAATATAAAGTAATAATGACATATACTTCTGATCTAATAAACTTCTGTAATATAAAGTAATAGTGACATATATTTCTGATCTTATATACTTCTGTAACATAAAGTAATAGAGACATATACTTCTGATCAAATATACTTCTGTAATATAAAGTAACAGTGACATATACTTCTGATCTAAGATACTTCTGTAATATAAAGTAATAGTATTAGTTATCTTGGTGTAATCAGGGGTGTACAGAATTTTACACCGTTGTGTAAAATTCCGTATACCCCTGATTACACCGAGATAACGAATTTATTTCTGACGACTATTCCTTTACTCATTTTAAAACCAGGATGTAAAATTGAAAAATGGTAATGAGAAATTTCCCAGTGTAAAATTTTTTCAATGTCGATGTTGCTGCGCTTGGTCAAATACTTTTTTTCTTTATTTTGGGGAAATTCAGAAAATTTTTGTTCTTTTGAATTTTTGGGAAAAAAAATTAAATTTTTTTTTTTTTTTTTTTCAATTTTTGTCCTCAAATTTAATTATTTTTATTATTATTTTTTTTTAATTTTTTTTTTTTTTTTTGACATTTTATTTATTTATTTTTTTTTTTTTTTTTTTGACATTTTTTTTTTCTTTATTTTGGCAAACATTTTTTAAAATTTTTTGGCAAAATTTTATTTATCCCGGGGTGAACAAGGGTGGGGTGTTATTTACACCGGGGTAATTAACCAATCAGATTGCAGTATTTTTGCTGCATAAGAAATAATGACATATACTTCTGTTTTATAAAGTAATAGTGACATATACTTCTGATCTAATATACTTCTGTAATATAAAGTAATAGTGACATATCGTCTGATCTAATATACTTCTGTAATATAAAGTAACAGTGATATATACTTCTGATCTAATATACCTCTGTAATATAAAGTAACAGTGACATATTATACAGTTATAGCCTTTGTATAAGGTCGATACAAGGATATATTGACCTGAAGTATATTGATTGAGGACGAAGTCCAAGGTCGATATACTTCTTTGGGTCAATATATCCTGTATTGACCTCTTACATAGGCTATAATTGTTATATTATTAATTTCCAACCATATTTGTATGAAAATCGTCATTTGATTTTGTTGGAAATATATAGATATCATATTGTCTCTAGACAATAACAACATATTAGTTGTTATTTCATTTAATTTTTATGTTTGTTTTTAAGATCTTATGTATTTGAAGATTTTTCTTCTTCAAATAATCGATCATAGATATTTTGTAATAAAACTTTTAACAATATCATGAAATTCATTACATGATGTCACAAAGTATATCGGTTTTTAGATATTCTAAAAATAACCGTGCAATATGCTTTTTGCTATGCAATATGCTTTTTGCTATCCGCTGTTTACTGTCTACCTTCGAAAATATAGTTTAACATGTGACTATCCTGAACGAATCAAATTAGTTAAAATATACTGAATTAATAATATAATTCTGTATTATAAAGTAATAGTGACATATACTTTTGCTCTAATATAATTCTGTAATATAAAGTAACAGTGACATATAATTCTGTAATATAAAGTAATAGTGACAAATACTTTTGTTATATACAGTAACGAAATTAACAATCAGTATATAAACAAGCAAAGAAATGTGTTTATATTTGATAAAAGTCTACATGGATTTTACATTTTCTATATTTGTTCTAATTTTAAAATGAAAGGCTAATATCTTATTGCTGAAGTGAGGAAAATAATAAAATTCATCACTTTAACATATGTATTACTGGTTACCAGATTAATATCAAAGAATGACTCATTCTTGTATTCTTCCCATGGTTCTCCAATACTATACTTTGATACCAATAGGGAATGGGAGTAAACAATTATTAAAGAATTGTCTGTCTGGCTTAAAATATTATCTCTGACCTACACCAGTTTCACCAACTATTTTCTACAATAGGTTAAAATCATACAAACATACTACTTATGTCATGTGGTACTTACTGTTTCAAGGTAATAGTTACTAATTGGTCTATGTAGTGAAAGTCCATTACTCTACACCTAAAAGTTATAAAAATATGCTTCATACAATGATGAAAAATAAGTTCACTGACAAATTTACAATACATTGATCTGTTTTTTAGAATGCAAATAATCACACCATACAAAAGCATTTACCATATTTAGGTGTGTATAGTATGCATTTTTTTTTCTGCAATGTTGATATAGAGCTCTTTAACATATCTTCCTCCTTACAGAGTTTAAGCTGATTGGCTGTTAGCTTGATAAATTTAATGTTTCATAGGCATCAACTCTTCTATATAGATAAAATCCAGGTGATATACTGAATCATATTTAAATTGTTTATTTTCAGTAATTTTTTATCTAATTTTCAAAAATATTGACAAGGAATATCTTCCCACAATTCAGTAGAGATACAAAATATGGAGAAAGAAAAGTTAAAAGGTCAAAAGATATCTGTTTCCTTATTTGAGAACACTTGTCTTTTGACCCAATATTGAAATGGTATGACAATATTGTTATATTAAAACTCTCAAGGAAACATTTGAAACAAAGAACTCCCAACTTATTAGTTTAAAATTTGTAAGGGTTCCATGAGAACCCAGTGTCTCGCCTACTTTTTCTGTTAATCACAGGCTCAACAAAATGAGGAAGTAAATCAATAAAATATTCCTCTTGATACTATCTTTTGATTGTAAGAAGCTTCTGTCAAAGTTTGGTAAAATCCAGGATAGTTTATGAATCTAATAAATGTTTAAAAACTTTAACTGCAGACTGAATGTAATGTTAACTGGAAGAAAACAAAATTTCCTTCTAGATACTAGCATTTGATCATAAACAAGCTTCTGTCCAAGTCTGGTACAAATCCAAAATAGTATAAGAAAGTTATTAAAATTCTAAAACTTTAACCACAGAGTGAATGTGTTGTTTCCTGGCAGAAAATCTAAGTCCATTTAAAAGTATAATACGGAAAAATGGATTTATTTTTATAAAATTTTCTTCTAGATACTAGCTTTTGATCATAAACAAGCTTCTGTCCAAGTTTGGTACAAATCCAAAATAGTATAAGAAAGTTATTAAAATTTTAAAAACTTTAACCACAGAGTGAATGTGTTGCTTCCTGACAGAAAATCTAAGTCCATTTAAAAGTTAAATATGGAAAAATGGATTTATTTTTTACAGATTTACTTCTGGATACTATCTTATGATCATAAACAAGCTTCTGTCCAAGTTTGGTACAAACCCAGGATAGTTTAAGAAAGTTATTAAAATTTTAAAACTTTAACCACAGAGTGAATATTTGTGGACGTCGCCGACGACACACGCCGACGGAATGTAGGATCGCTATGTCTCGCTTTTTCGACTTAAGTCGAAGGCTCGACAAAAATGTAAACAACCATGATGTATTCATATAATACCTGTGTTCAGATCCATGTTTGAAAATGCTGCGGACATCAGCAATTTTACCATCACTCAAATTCTTTAACTAAAATAAGATAAATATTATAAGCTAACAGATCTAACTTGTGAAAGCCTATTCATCATTGTATAAAGTGAAAGGTTGATTATCCATATGTATGGAGGTAAATTACAAAACTTTTAATATTCAGATTTCTTGTTTGTTTGTAACCTATTTTCTTGACAATTATGTGCTAAATAATTTCCTTGAACAGTTACCTTATATCCTAAATCGTGTAAATAAACAATATTGTAGTTTGCTTTAACTATATAACTTTTTGAATCATCTTAAATTTAACATACCCCACAGGTTGCTTTGATGTCTCCAGGCAGTTTAAACAGAACATTATAAGTTCCTGCATGTGTGACCTCTGCATTCTCCACTATCTGACATACAGTCAGCTGACCAAACTGACCAATAACAGGTACACCTTTGTATTCCACAAGGTGTGATAAATTTGACAGCACAGCAGCTTTTGTTGTTGGATGGATGTACAGAACACATGCTTTAATCTACATCAGAAAAAGAAACTCGTTTATTTCATTTGTCACCATGTAATGCTGTGATTCCCAGTCATATAAATACTGATATTTCACATAAACAATAAACTCCATATATTTTCATTCAACTTATGCTTACAACAATAGGTAGCATCAACAAAAAATAAGAATTGGAAGACAAAGATATAGGTCTTTGTATTTTCTTCTTTATTTACATTTAGACCATGTAAAAATAGATCTAATAATCTAAGAAATCAAAGAAATCAAATAAATATAGATGAGCTTTACTTAGAGTTGGCTTAGTACTGTGAAAGTACTTTAGTTCGTTGGTATCAATTTTTCGTGGTTTGAGCAAAAGTTATATGTTCGTGGGTTTTAAATTGTGGATTTTAGTTTTCTAAAAAAAACAACAAATAGAGTGAAAATTGAAGCCTCAGAAATGAAGATTATTTATGATAACCATATGTTGTTTTATAATGATTTGTAGACATTGCAAAATAAGATGTTCATTTTCACTTACTAGTTCGTCTTTAAAAACATTCAACAAATGTGAAATAAAATAATTGATTTCTGAAACAAGCTGATTCATCTATGCTTACAAATTGTCTCGATTGAAGGAAATTGCAAAGTAAACATTTAAATTGTTACACACGTGTAAATCGTAGTAATGACACTAATTAACCCGAGATTGAGTGATCAAGAGATTAAAGACCATCAAAGGTGTTAATTAGGCCATAAACATGTCACTTAAAGAGAACAGTTACATACATAAATGCTATAAATGTACCTTGAATTGTAACATTAATTCTTATCAAAAGCATGCCCAACTTGAAATTATTTTTTTCCGTATGAGGATATAAAATTATCATAGCATATCATGACAGGAAATCTGACTTTCATCGATCAAAAGTCATACAGTTTAGGATTTTAAAGATTAAATTGGTATAATCCTGCCTGCAGTTGTAGTTCAAAGTGCATTTGCCGATATTCAATGTATTCTCTAGATCATATCGGTAGTCAAACCTACATGGGAATCTTTCCATGTCATGATTTGAACAACAGTTGTTATATTTCGTTGGGCACTTATATTCGTGGATTAAGTCATCCACGAAAACCACGAAAATTGGTTCCCCACGAATAAAAGTACTTTCACAGTATATAAAAACAAGTACATAACATAAGCTATACTGAATGTTTAACCAAACGTTAAAAATATTCAAATGTGTCTTGTATTATCAGTCAAAGGGAAGAAAAACACATGATTGTGTACTTATCACATTTTATAAAATAATAGATAATTTGAAATATTGAAATTGAAAATGCAATAGTAACCATTGGAGAAATCATCAATATGATGCAAATTGCTTGAATAAGGTGACTTAACCTAGGTTGCAATGCCTGAAAATTAAACTAGAGGCTCTCAAGAGCTTGTGTCACTCGCCTGACTCTACTTTGGTTTTGGAAATCATGTAAAAATAGATAAAAATCATAACAGATACCCAAATAATGATTGAGGCCAAATTTGGTTTAATATTGGCCCCGTAATTTAATAAAAAATCCTGGTGGCCATCTTGAACAGTAAATCGGCAAAAAAAGTAGCAACACTTCATCAGCACCTCATAAGGAACATTTATGCCATGTTTGGTTTCATTCCATTCAGTGGTTCTCTAAAAGAAGACATTTGTATGTATTTCCCATAGGGTCCTATGTTAAACTAAGTCCCCGCTGGCGGCCATCTTGGATGATGGATCAGCTTCAAAGTAACAACACTTGGTCAGCACCTCATAAGGAACATTCATGCCATGTTTGGTTCCATTCCATTCAGTGGTTCTCTAGAAGAAGTTCAAAATGTGAAAAGTAAACGAAAACGACGGACAACGGACGCCAAGTGATGAGAATAGCTCACTTGGCCCTTTGGGCCAGGTGAGCTGAAAAAAGCTTGTTTTATAAAATTACAAAAGAATAAACCATTTGCAAGAAAAGTGGTTTCTTATATTACCTGCTTATTTTTGAGAGCCTTGTCTGGATTTACTGTCAGATGTGATCTGTGTATAGTACCACCATACTGCAGAAACTTCACAGTAACACCGTCACCTGTCACCTGGAAACATAATATAAACAATCAAAATTTAACCTCACACGTTTTACTAAAGGGAGAATAGGAGGGACATATAATGACTATGGACTAAATGGATGAAATACACAAATGTTCAATTTTAAGCAAGGTTTGTACAGTGTCATACTATCTTCATTTTTTATTTTTCCAAGTCAGTGACTGTCTTTATAGAATATACCCTTGGTTTTTAAAGTAACCTTTTCCTTCAGTAGATGTATCCATAATATAACCAGTTTACAGCTGTTATCCTAATGCTAGCAAGTTAAAGGTTTGTTTTGCTTTCTTACTTTGTTTGTATTGATGTTTGCTCAAGCACTGTAATTAAGATTGTCATCTGAAAACAATATAAAAGGCGGAGTTAAACTTGTAAATTATATTTAAATTTGATTGGACATTATCAAATAATCAAATTTACCTATATACAGGTTTAACTCCGCCTTTATATTGTTTTCAGATATCAGTCTTAATAACAATGCTTGAGCAAACATTAATACAAACAAAGCAAGCAAGCAAACCAAACCTTTAACTTGCTAGCATTATGATAACAGCTGTAATCAAGTTATAAATATACGATGAAATAACCATGCAGAGTTAAAGTTATAAATAAACTGATTACCTGGTCTACTGTAGCGTTAACTTTCATTCCAGGGATTAAACTTCTAAATGGAATATCCTTTTCACCAACCTACAATAGTAAAAATTAAAAAGAAATATCAATACAGTGATAGCTTGGTATGTTATATGCAGTAACTAAGTTAGTATTAAATATTTATATATTCAAATCATTTCAAAGTTTTCAGCTGGAAACCACTTTTTAATAAATTTGAATATGAGGTAAGTAAAGTGTAACTAAGTTTATGACATTGACCGTGTAGATATGCAATCATCCTTTATTTGCAACAAACCATCTAGATAACAGATATCCTTCAAAGTGTTTAATAGTTCTGCATCAGAAAGATGGACAGAGTGATTCCTATGTACCTCAAAAGGAGAATAGTTTTAAATCTTTTCACAATTTTCCTGCCTGTAAAATTGACAGTTTATATAAAAAAATTCATAAAATTTTATGTGACAAGAGAAATGTGTACTACTATAGTATTAAAACAATCTTGCCACATTAGGACCTTTTAAAGTTTACTATACAGTAAGAGTATGAAATTTGCTCATGCTAAAGGTAAAAAAGTGACCCGTAATTGTTCACTTCTTTGGTCTTTATGGACAGCTGTCTCATTGGCAATTTACCACTTCTACTAATTTTTTTCTCAAGGTCTATAATTTAATACTTGTCACATATGCATTTTTTTTTTTGATTTGCTGGAAGAAAAATGAAATCCTGAAATATACATGTAATTTTTATCAAGATACACACTCCTTTGGATTTTACACGGTTTATGCCACTACATTTAATGTTTCCTTCTTCAGAATTTTAAGACAAAAAAATCCCAAAGGACTACTAACCTCCTTGGATGACAGTTTGTTAGGGTCTATAGTGACTGTGACTGTTCTAGATTCTCCACTTAACATGTCCAGTTTATCCTTTCCTGTCTCTACTTTACATATTATAGATTGTCCAACCATCAAAGGATATCCTGCAAAACAAATTACTTCACTTCTTCATTCTTCAATTAGAAATCTTGTAGGCTTGATCTAATGATTTAGCAACATCAGCTTGTTAATCTTGTTGTGCCATGAACAAGCTCTTAGCAGTGAATCTTTGCATCCCATGTACAAAGCTCTTAGCAGTGAATCTTTGCATTCCATGTACAAAGCTCTTAGCAGTGAATCTTTGCATCCCATGTACAAAGCTCTTAGCAGTGAATCTTTGCATCCCATGTACAAAGCTCTTATCAGTGAATCTTTGCATCCCATGTACAAAGCTCTTAGCAGTCAGTATCCCATGTACAAACCTCTTAGCAGTTAATCTTGTTGTGCATGTACAAAGCTCTTAGCAGTGAATCTTTGCGTCCCATGTACAAAGCTCTTAGCAGTTAATCTTGTTGTGCAATGCACAAGCTCTTAGCAGTGAATCTTTGCGTCCCATGTACAAAGCTCTTTGAAGTTAATCTTGTTGTGCCATGTACAAGTTCTTAGCAGAGAATCTTTGCGTCCCATGTACAAAGCTCTTAGCAGTTAATCTTGTTGTGCCATGTACAAGTTCTTAGCAGTGAATCTTTCATCCCATGTACAAAGCTTCTAGCAGTTAATCTTGTTGTGCCATGTACAAGCTCTTAGCAGTAATATTAGAATGGGAAATTTCCACATGTCCTCCAATCTTTATGCAAAGTTAAAACCAATTCCATCCAATTTTTTTTTTTTTTTTTTAAATTTCAGTAAAAGTAAAGTTCTTCAAAAAATGTTAAGGATAAATTTTCTTATTTAAACTATTATTCATGGCCAAAATTTATTTATGAAATAGGGGCCTCGGTGGCGAGTGGTCTAAGTAGTTACTACTGTAATCACTAGCCAGTCAACACTGAGGTTGTGAGTTCGAACCCGCTCGTGCGGGTGCACTTGACTCAATCTTAATTGACTAGGATTGTCAGTTTTCCTATCAAGGTCGGTGGTTTTCTCCGGGCACTCCGGCTTCCTCCACCAATAAAACTGGCCGCCACGAAATAGCCCAAAAGCGGTGCTCAAAAGTGGCGTTAAAACACCAAAAATCAAAATCAAATTTATAAAATAAAGTGCAAAAATCGAAAAGTCATTTTTGATCCAAAATGAATGCTGCTGCAGGCAATTACAATAAACAGCTGTGCCATAAGCGCATGATACGCCCATCGCTTTTTCAAAGAATAAAGTTCAATAACTTCTCAATATCATATCAGAAATTTTTGAAAAACTAAAGGGAGGTTATCTTAATAGATATAAACCAAAGCTTCATGAAAAACTGCTTAAAGCACTGTAAAGATATTGTCCGAAAACTGGAAAATCACCCCTTCTTTATGAATAAAATCCCATCTCAGAAACGTAAAATCTAAAATTTATAAAAATCGATAGGGAGCTTACGTCAATAGATATAAACAATTCACCAAAGTTTCATGAAAACTGCTGAAAGCGTTTTTTAGTTATTGTCCGAAAACTGCAAATTCCCCTTTTTTTAAATGAATAAAACCACATAACTCGGAAACCTAAAATCTAAAATTCAGAAAAATTCTCATGTCGAAAGATATAAACAATTCACCAAAGTTTCATGCAAATTGGTGAAAGTGTTTTTGAGTTATTGTCAGAAAACTGCAAAATCCCCCTTTTTAATGAATAAAACCCCACAACTCGGAAATGTAAAATCTAAAATTTATAAAAAACGAAAGGAGCTCACGTCAATAGATATAAACAATTCACCAAGTTTCATGCAAATTGGTTAAAGTGTTTTGAGTTATTGTCTGACATGTTGACGACAGACAGACGGACGGACAAGGGTATACCATAATACGTCCCGTAAAGGGGCGCATAAAAATTGATTGGTTGTGTTTGAAATTTTATGTTTTCAATAACTTGAACAGCTGCACTTGGGTTCAGGTCATGATAAACAAAACTTTTATTGGTTTACCACCTCAGTTGTCTCCTGGTATCCTGCTCCCCATTTACTGCAGAATGTGGTGGATTTGATCCCCAGCCAGGTCAAACCAAAAGTTTTGAAAATTGGTATTTGCAGCTTTTCGCCAAATATGCAGCATTTAGGAATAAGAGCAAAGACTGGTCAGCTCAGAGTTAGGATAATGTATACTGGTAGGGTGTCATGTCTTCCTGCAGACTGTTACTGTGTGAACTAGCATGATAAAAATCCTTTTAGCATGTAGGTCTAGTTCAAATTTCATTATCAAGTTCTCATCCCAATATGCAATTAATTTGCCACTGGACCTTATTCAGCCATTCATACATTCATTCTTTATTTGTATGACAACACTTACCATCATTATGCAGCTGTATGTATCGTTCAGCATCCTTATTCTTTAGGAAAGCTTTGACGGTCTTTACTCCGAGGTCCACTACATATCCATGATCTTCCTGACTTGCAATACTACCAAACAAAACCTGTCAATGAGAAAATTCATGTATAAAATTAAAATGGCCATGTATTTTGCATACATGCTATATACTATGGATTTATAATTATTCATGGGAAACAAGTTTTGTGGATTTAGTGGGTAAAGGTTAACTCTGATAAAAGAACCTTTGTGAGCATGCTCACATACCCAACGCCCCTACATTGTCACTGGACAAACAAAATCTCACCAGATTCCTAAGTTCAAAGACTCATATCAACTGATAAAAATTTTCTTGTGGATATGCACATTTACATATTATGTCCTCATTAACTACAAACTTTCATGAAATTCTGTTGTGTGGTTTCAGAGAAGTTGCAATTACAAACTGTTGCAGTAGTATATTTAGGCCAAAATTCTAAGTTCAAAGGGGAATAACTCCTAAAAAAAAATTCAATAGTAATTTCCTGTCTATATGCACATCTACACAGTATGTCCTTATTATAAACAAAGTTTCATGAAATTCTGTTATGTGGTTTCAGAGAAGTTGGGATGACAAACTGTTGCAGTAGTATAATTAGGCCAAAATTCTAAGTTCAAAGGGCATAACTCCTAGAAAAAAAATTCCATCATATTTTCCTGTTGATAGGCACATCTACATAGTATGTCCTTATTATAAACAAAGTTTCATGAAATTCTGTTATGTGGTTTCAGAGAAGTTGCGATGACAAACTGTTGCAGTAGTATAATTAGGCCAAAATTCTAAGTTAAAGGGGCATAACTCCTAGAAAAAAAATTGAATCTAAATTTTCTGTCGATATGCACATCTACATAGTATGTCCTTATTATCTACAAAGTTTCATGAAATTCTGTTGTGCAGTTTCAGAGAAGTTGCGATGACAAGAACAGGACTGACGGATGGACGGACGGGTGAAAAACATTATACCCTCCGCAACTTTGTTGCGTGGGGTATAAATATAATGTTCAAGGAAGTACATGTACCAATTTCCTATAGGATTGTAGACAGAAACCTCAAAATCAAATATCCTTGAAAAATACAGTTTTTCCTAAATCAACAATCATATCCTTTATATGCTTCACTTAATCATCATCACATATACCTTTATAAATGTAAGTTTTTTTATTTATTTCAATGACGGCTTGTATCCTCTTTACTAAAACTTATACTGATATAATTATAACATGGTGTTTGTTTTAAGACTCATTGTCCATTTGAAAATAAAATGACATGGTATTCTTTCCTATTTGAAAATTATGTCGAACAGTGAAAAATTTCTAAGCCTCTTTTCATTTGTCTTTCTATAAATTTAACAGAGTATAAAGAAGTACTTACTAGTCCATCTCTTATATGTGAAGGTTCAAATTCCTGATTAACTGCTTTAGGATTGATGGTCAGTTTAATAGCAGTTTTTCCTTTCGTGTTCTTCCCTATATTTACCACTTTACTTGGTAGTATAGTTCCAATCTTGAATATTTCATGTAAGCTGTGAATATCCTTATAGAAAAAAAAATCACTTAAAATTCAAATTATGTACTTCCGTTTCAAAATTTCAATGACATCATTAACTTTTACTGTTGGACACAAAAAATTAAGTCATATTTAGAACACCATTTCTCTTCAGCATGCTTTAAATGCCAAAACTCAATCAAACATTCATAGATTTCAAAATACCCAAAAATGCAAATACAGTAACTTCTCTAATGTCTTTTGTCAATAATATTTAATTGCTATTATGAGAGTATTACCACATGTTACAATATAGAAGTAAGTAAGGTCAGTTATCTCCTAATTTTAAATGTGGAACCAGTATTATAATCATATATGCACCTCCTCATGTACAATGTAGTGTTCTACAACTGTGTAAAGTTTCATCAATATCCATTCATCTTGTTAGGTGTTGTGCCTACACTAACAGAGAGGCAGTATTTCTTTCTGCACATCTTCAAGTAGTGTTCTACATTTGTATTAAATTCTATCAATACTGTTGATACATTATTATTCGTTGAATACTAATTTTAGTGGATTTCATGGGTACAGATGAACCACATTAAATGTTCAGCGAATGACAAATTTTCTATTGGTTTAAATAAATAAATAAATAAATAATCTCAATTCAAGAGGATAATCCCATTAGTTAAAACTAATCTTCCTGAGAGTCCTCATTGAGGCTTGAATGCAGTTTTCAGCAAAACCACGGAATTAAATATCCATGTACAGGCCAATTTTCCTTAATCCACGAAAATAAATGAATCCACAGTATTCATTTAGCTGTTTAGAAGGAGTTGTGCTTACAAGAGACATTTAACAACATATATATGGCAATATTTTAGTAAGCTAATTCAATTACCTCCCCTTTTGCATTTTAGACCAGGATTAATTCCATTAAGCATATCATCAATTTGTATTAAGTTTCCTCAATATTTGTCTAGCGGTTTAAAAGGAGTTGTGCTTACAAGAGACTTATTACTACACATTGCAATATTGAAGTAAGCTAATTCAATTACCTCCCTTTTTGTATTTTAGACCGGGATTGATTCCTTTGAGCACATCCTCAGGTAGTGTTCTAGAAGTGTGTAAATTTTTATCAATATAAGTTTGCCTATGTAGGAAGAATTGTGCTTACAAGGGACAATTACCACATACTGCTATATTGAGCCAAGTGTAAATCTGATTATCTCCCCTTTGACAAGGATTACATTGTTGGATGCACATCCTCAGGTAGTGTTCTATGTGTGTCAAGTTTCATTGATATTGGTCTAGTTATTTAGGAAAAGTTTTAGTTACAAGGCAGATGGACAAATAGACAGATGGACAGGTGGACGAGCCAGCTGATTCCTACATACATGTAGCCCCCCTAAAAGAACAAATATTGTTTGTGGGGGAATAATTAAATATATATTTATATAAATAATAGGAAAAGTGTCAATGAGACAGTAACCCAAAAGACAATAAAACCTAATAATGATTTCTGACAATATAACTGCTAACTGAATATAAGGTCAAATAGTATCATTCTCTGTAGGCAATGAGGTTATCAGGCATGACAATCCATTACATGTTATTTATCACTCTATTCATCCCTCCTTTTACTTTGTGTCCTCTACATAGCTTGGGAAAACTTTATTTCAAACAATGAAACAAACAAGACTTGAGAAAAATATCAAAACACTAATCACCAAAAAAAGGCATTCTAAAAGTATTTATAGTTGTTACTTACTGAGTCTTCAATGTCATCCTCTGTCCCACTTTGACCAGCAAGTTGTTTTAATTGGTCATGGTATGCATCTGATATATTAGTTATAGGTACTACACCAGACAGACCACCAGGCAAACTTAGTATCACTTCATAATCATGTACTTCCTTCACACAACCCAGTACTAACATGTCTGTAGATAACATCTGCAATGTAAAATTGCGCAAAGGTTTACTCAAATAAAAACATTCAAAATGTGTAATTAATATTTCTGTTGGCTTGTAGCTTAAGTTTGTAACTAACGTTTCTTACGTCTACTATTTAGTTTTATTATCTCTCTTGGTATATGTATATGTCATGTACAAGTTGTAAACATTTATGAACCCATTATCTTTATTTTGACGTCGACCATATTTCACCCGGTGATACAATTTTGTCTTCAATAACAAACCAGTTTAATTGGTTTACTCACAAATTTATATACTTTAACCTTATGTTAAGTACTGAATTCTTTGGCATATAGCTGCATATGAGGACACTAGATATGACTAAATGAGGACACTAGATATGACTAAATTCTATTTTATATTTTTCTGCCTATTCCAGATTCTAAGGCCACAAAATATTTTATAATATCCTTATAAAACTTTATAGAAGTGTTTTGTATAAGGCTTAAGCATGTAGTCATGCACATATGTTGTTGATAAGCTAATGTGCTTGTGTTTTCCAATCATGTTCAGATTAAAAAATACTGATAATTTGTACACAACATTTATACAGGTATATGAATGCTATGAATTGATATCAATTATGCTCTAATGAAATTGAGAAACATTTGTTTTCTAATGTGAGAAGCTTTGTAACTGTAAAAATCCTGAATAGGAATTTGAAATAACATAATATCCCTCCAAAACTGTTGTAAGAGGGATCATAAATTGGTCAAAACTTTCCAGTCTGACATTCATACAAATTCATTGAATTTTTATTTATTTCACAAGTATCTAAAAGTCCTACACTTTAAATCTTTATTACCTTGATAGAAAGCTGCTGAATTTGGCCTGTGTTGTATTGAATAGACTTTGGATTAAACACTTTCTGCTTTTTGTTTTTCTTTTCTGTTCCCTTCTTTTCATTTCTCTTCTTTCTTTTCTGTCCTTTCTCAATTTTGGTATCATCTTCTCCAGTCTTTATTGTAAAAGAGATATTATCATATCTTAATTGTTTTTGTAATAAAATTTTCAACTATTTCATAACACAAACAAACTATAAAGGTAGAAAAATGTTTATGTGTATCACTTAGTTACATGCTCCAGAGAAAGCACATTTAAATTTAAAGGTAGACAAATGTTTATGTGTATCACTTAGTTACATGCTCCAGAGAGAGCACATTTAACTTTAAAGGTAGACAAATGTTTATGTGTATCACTTAGTTACATGCTCCAGAGAGAGCACATTTAACTTTAAAGGTAGACAAATGTTTATGTGTATCACTTAGTTACATGCTCCAGAGAGAGCACATTTAACTTTAAAGGTAGACAAATGTTTATGTGTATCACTTAGTTACATGCTCCAGAGAGAGCACATTTAACTTTAAAGGTAGACAAATGTTTATGTGTATCACTTAGTTACATGCTCCAGAGAAAGCACATTTAACTTTAAAGGTAGACAAATGTTTATGTGTATCACTTAGTTACATGCTCCAGAGAGAGCACATTTAACTTTAAAGGTAGACAAATGTTTATGTGTATCACTTAGTTACATGCTCCAGAGAAAGCACATTTAACTTTAAAGGTAGACAAATGTTTATGTGTATCACTTAGTTACATGCTCCAGAGAGAGCACATTTAACTTTAAAGGTAGACAAATGTTTATGTGTATCACTTAGTTACATGCTCCAGAGAGCACATTTAACTTTAAAGGTAGACAAATGTTTATGTGTATCACTTAGTTACATGCTCCAGAGAGAGCACATTTAACTTTAAAGGTAGAAAAATGTTTATGTGTATCACTTAGTTACATGCTCCAGAGAAAGTACATTTAACTTTAAAGGTAGACAAATGTTTATGTGTATCACTTAGTTACATGCTCCAGAGAAAGTACATTTAACTTTAAAGGTAGAAAAATGTTTATGTGTATCGTTTAGTTACATGCTCCAGAGAAAGCACATTTAACTTCATGTACATTTCAAAAATCTTTGTACTAAAGCTTAAAACTAAATGAAACACATTTGGTATTGAGTCTGTGTTTCTTTTGAACACATTGGTTTAAACTGTGCAACAAATTACAAGTTGCTCCAAAGAGGTTGTTTTAGTGTACTGTTATGATTTGACTAGCAGGTTTTGTACCATAGGAAACCAATATAGTGATCCGTCTTCTCTTAAAACACCTGATTCAAGTCAAGAATATATTTCCTTCTTCAAAATGTTCAATACACCAGGTTCAGATGTTTCTTATCAAATAAATTCTTCAACTGCAGTATCATTATGGTCTTTACTAGGCAGTTAAATGCTGTTACAACCTTATATACTTACAAACGTACAAATGATGTGTTAGTGTAAAATCTGGATATTAATACCAGTGACAATTTAGAGCTCAATTCCAAAATATGCTTTTCATAAATTCTGATAATAATTATCTTGTATTTGCCATTTCTATGTCCTATCAACCTCTTCTTTATATCTGGTTACATAAAACTAGAGGCTCTAAAGAGCCTGTGTCACTCACCTTGGTCTATGTGCATATCAAACAAAGGACATAGATGAATTCATGACAAAATTGTGTTTTGGTGATGGTGATGTGTTTGTAGATCTTACTTTACTGAACATTCTTGCTGCTTACAATTATCTCTATCTATTATGAACTTGGCCCAGTAGTTACAGCGGAAAATATTTTGTAAAATTTACAAAATTTACAAAATTTATGAAAATTGTAAAAATTGACTATAAAGGGCAATAACTCCTTAAGGGGTCAATTGACAATTTTGGTCATGTTGACTTATTTGTAGATCTTACGTTGCTGTACATTATTGCTGTTTACAGTTTATCTCTATCTATAATAATATTCACGATAATAACCAAAAGCTGCAAAATTTTCTTAAAATTACCAATTCAGGGCAGCAACCCAACAACGTGTTGCCTGATTGGTCGGAAAATTTCAGGGCAGATAGATCTTGACCTAATGAACAATTTTATCTTCATCAGATTTGTTCTAAATGTTTTGGTTTCAGAGATATGAGCCAAAACTGCATTTTACCCTATGTACTATTTTTTAGCCATGTCGGCCATCTTGGTTCGCAGGTGGGGTCATCGGACAAATTTTTAAACTCGATGCCCTAATGATGATTGTGGACAAGTTTGGTTAAATTTGTCTTAGTAGTTTCAGAGGAGAAGATTTTGTAAAGATTACAAAATTTACAAAAATGGTTAAAATTGACTATAAAGGGCAATAACTCCTTAAGGGTCAACTGACCATTTTGGTCAAGTGACTTATTTGTAGATCTTACTTTGCTGAACATTATTGCTGTTTACAGTTTATCTCTATCTATAATAATATTCAAGATAATAACCAAAACGGCAAAATTTCCTTAAAATTACCAATTCAGGGCAGGAACTCAACAACTGGTTGTCCGATTCATCTGAAAATTTCAGGGCAGATAGATCTCGACCTGATAAACAATTTTACCCAGTGTCAGATTTGCTCTAAATACTTTGGTTTCAGAGATATAAGCCAAAATCTACATTTTACCCTATGTTCTATTTTTAGCCATGTTGGCCATCTTGGTTAGTTGCTGGCTCACCCAACACATTTTTAAACTACATACCCCAATGATGATTATGGCCAAGTTTGGTTTAATTTGGCCCAGTAGTTTCAGAGGAGAAGATTTTTGTAAAGTTAACGACGAAGGACGGCGGACGACAGACGACGGACGCCAAGTGATGAGAAAGGTCACTTGCCCTTCGGGCCAGGTGAGCTAAAAATGAAATAATTCTATTTTTATACTTGAAATAAATCTTTATCGTCTGTTCTATTCTTTGTTTCATGACTTTGTTTCTTCGCAACTCCACCTCTTGGAAAATTTGCTTCCATTTTTCTTTATCAATGTTTATTATAAACACAGCAAAATCCAGTTAAGATTTTAGTTTCTGAAATAAAAAATGCATTTGAATTTTATTTCTCTAGGTCCTGCCATGCTTGAAAACTTTTCCATATGTACAAGTCTGTTTGTACTCTTGAGTAAATTTTTATGAAAACATGGCAACTTTTTCATATAGGTAAAGATGAACCTTATCTGTTAGGAAGCTAATCATTTCGTACCTAAAATTATCAATTCTTACCCAACATTTTCTATGCATGTACCATTTCCTACCATATAGACTAAATACATGTTTCCTTTTTGAATCATATATTTGTAAATCATTGAATTTTTTACCGACGTTGGTATTGATGATTTTGTAAAACACAGATTTATAATTGAAAAAGGAAAAACTCCTTTATACTGCCTCATATAAGTTTTTAAATGTTTTATATTAAATGTATTATTGGTCCAGTCAACAATGTAAAATATGTTATCAAACTTTTTGAGATGTCATTTTTTTAAATAAATATTGTAACATAAGCAGTGAACATGGTCAAATGCTTCCCCTTTTCGAATTTACCTTCATGTTCATTATTTCTGTAAATACTGTTTTAAGCTTCCAGCAAAAGAAATGATCTAATGACCATGGTTGGTTTGATTAAGCAGTACATGTAAACTTTAAACCTTTTATTTACACAGTTGTTTTTGACAGAAAACATAATGCAAAAAGACACAAACTGATAAAATCTTGAAAAGGAAGCCATGAATTTTTATGTTTGCATAAGAATTTGCACCTGAGTGACCAATCAAACATTGTGTCAAAGAACTTGCTATGGAATTTTCATTTTGAGAAATAACGGACAACCAATTGATCTCATTTCTTAAGACTGTCTTCCATATTTCCTATGATTTCATTTTGAATAAGCATCACTGTATGAAAGCCTTGCAACTGGATGTTAAGCAAGCAACAATCAACCAAATCAATACGGTATTTGATTATAAAATATGAATTAAAGGACATGGGGAGTATACATCAGTGAGACAGATTTTGTCACAAAATGACACATACAAATCTTCCATATACATGATATAGTACGAAATGGTATACATATAAATCTTCCATATGGTACGAAATGGTACATGTATACATACAAATTGTCCATATAGTACGAAATGGTATACATATAAATCTTCCACATAGAACTAAATGGTATACATATAAATCGTCCACATAGTACGAAATGGTATACATATAAATCGTCCATATAGTACGAAATGGTATACATATAAATCGTCCATATAGTGCGAAATGGTATACATATAAATCGTCCATATAGTGCGAAATGGTATACATATAAATCGTCCACAAAGTACGAAATGGTGTACATATAAATCTTCCATATAGTACGAAATGGTGTACATATAAATCGTCCACATAGTACGAAATGGTGTACATATAAATCTTCCACATAGTACGAAATGGTATACATATAAATCGTCCACATAGTACGAAATGGTATATATATAAATCGTCCATATAGTACGAAATGGTATACATATAAATCTTCCACATAGTACGAAATGGTATACATATAAATCTTCCATATAGTAAGAAATGGTATACATATAAATCTTCCACATAGTACGAAATGGTATACATATAAATCTTCCACATAGTACAAAATGGTATACATATAAATCTTCCATATAGTACGAAATGGTATACATACAAATCTTCCACATAGTACGAAATGGTATACATATAAATCTTCCATATAGTACGAAATGGTATACATATAAATCGTCCAATTGGGTACAAATGGCATACATCAGGGTTTCAATGGCAGTTGCCATTTTACATTTTGAGAAAATAAAATTGTGGCAATTAAAATTTGTTATTGGCGAAAGAAATATGTTAGACTTCGTCCATCTTGTTTACTTTTGGGGATTTTCTCAGACTTTTACCCTGATCAGACAATACTGGGAATTCACCTTGAACTCGTTACGATTTTGATAGAAAATCAATAATCAGCTGATTGTATTTTATAGATATCAGCAACAATGCTATAATTTATAAAGGTGTTGATTGTATTTGTTAATGAAACGGTGTGGTTAAATGGCGTCACGTCTCTTAAAGTATTTTTTCAACTTTGATGGAAATATAAGTTTTGAAGTGGGCACTTCACAATCGTTTAGCGATGCACTTGTTCAAAGCCTCTTTTCTTTTAACAATGGTCTGGAAAAGAAAACTGTTGTTATGACGAAAATGTTCACAAGTAAGGACAATCTCTGACTTTAAATTTTATCCTATAGCTTTCATAGAAATAATCGTTTTGAAGTGGGTAATTTACAATCATTTAAGCGATGCACCTGTTTTAGGCATAGTTTAACGTCAAAACTTTTCTTTAAATGATGCTCCGGAGAAGAAAAATATTTTACAAAGAATAATATTCAAAAGTAAGAAAAATTCTGACTTTAGTCTTTAACCTTCAACTAATTGGGAACTATCCGATAAACTTATTGTAGATGAATCCTGTGTTCCCCAGCAGAAGTAAAAATAATGATTTCATGATCTATATTGCAATATTTTACAGTATCTTTTAAAAAGTAAATGTTTGTTATGAATAATTGAGTATTTATTCATTACAATGTAGATTAAAAACAATTATTAAAAGTTATAATCTATTGACAACAACGTGACAAACTGATTTTTTTGTGAGAAAGACGTTAAATTTTAAACAAAACAATCATTCTGAGAGTATTGCATGGCAATACATAGTCCCCTACCGGTTAAAAATTCATTGTACTAGAACAAAATGTTATCTTGATCTATAACTTGTCATGGTGTAAACTATATAAAATGATCAAATCAATATCTTCAAGCATGACGAAAAAAGTGCAGAAAACTGATTATTTGAGTGAACTCTGCACAAAATCATCTGACCGGAACAAAATTCAATTTGATCTGTAACTTGTCATGATAAAACTATATAACAAATATCAAGTCAATGCAAGTCAATATCTTGAAGCATGACGAAAAATGTGGAAAATTGATTATTTAAGTGAATTTTCAAAGTCCAAGGACCATAACTTTGCACAAAATAATCAGACCGAACAAAATTCGAACTTGATCTGTAACTTGTCATGATTAAACAATACACCAAATATCAAATCAATATCTTGAGTATGAAGAAAAATAGTGTGGTAAACTGATTTGCTGGACAGACAGATAAACAGAGTGCAAACCTAAAGTCCCTTCAACTATGTCGGTGGGGACTACAAATATGATTATGTAAGTTGGCAAAATATATTGTTTTGGCGAAAGAGGTGGCGAAAAGAAAATTGATGCAGGGGAAACCCTGGCATACATATTAATCTTCCAATTGGATATGAAATAGCATACATGTAAATCCTCCATATGGTACCAAATGGCATACATATATATCTTCCATTAGGTACGAAATGACATACATATAAATCTTCCCAGAGGTACAAAATGACTAATTCCTCTTCTATGTTGTTGGATCTCCTGTAGTTGGTGATGACAATACTGGCATACCAATATTGTGCACAATACTGTTATAAAATTTTGTACCAGTATTGTAACTTTTAAAAATAAATGTGGATAGTGTCCACATGTGGACACAGATGATGCCCCACTTGCATATCATATAGTTATAAAGGGACATAACTGAAGAACGGTAAAAGTGACGCTACCCAAATTTGAATTTGATCTGAGTTTTGTGGTAATAAGCATTGTGTGTAAGTCTCATAATATTTGGTTGAGGCTAACTTACATGTAAGTAGAGAACAGAAACTAAAATTCACCAATTTTTCTATTTGTAAATATGCATAACTCTAGAACGGTTGTGTATAAGTTTTATAACATTTGGTTGAGACAAACTAAAGTTAGAGAATGGAAACGAAAAATTCAGCAATTTTATGTTTATAAAGGGACATAACTCAAGAATGGTAAAAGTGTTGCCACCAAATTTCGTACGTAATCTGTATAATATAGTAATAAGCATTGTGTATAAGTTTCATAACATTTGGTTGAGGCAAACTAAAGTTAGAAAACGAAATAAAAATTAAACTGAGTTTTGTGGTAAAATGCATATACTGTAATTTCAGAAATTATTGCGAGGTTTTTATTTATGCGAATAATGCGAATGAACGAGTATCGTAATAATAAAACTCGCATTCTGATATCAGATCCATATAGCTGTATGCAGATTTCCCAAAATCGCAATAATTAATCTTGCATTTTAGTCCATTCTTCAAAATTCGCAATAATAAATTCACACAATAATTTCTGAATTTACAGTATACATTTCATTACATTAATTTAAGACAAACTCAAGTTAGAGAACAGAAACGAAAAATTCAGCAATTTTTCATTTGTAAATGGGCATAACTCTAGAACAGTAATCAAAGTGCTTGTAAGCACTGAATGGTAAAGATTGCTTTAATTTATCAGTAGGAAGTAAAATTGAATATTGCATTGTATAAAGCATTGGTTATAGTTGATTCAACTACCATTATGCACAAAGAAAGACAACTCCAATTTTCAAAGAAGACTAAAATATTTTTAGAAATGAAGAGTAAAATTGCTTTAATTTATCAGTGGAAAGTAAAATTAAACATTGCATTGTATAAAGCATTGATTGTAGTTGATTCAACTATAATCATGGACAAAGAAAGATAACTCCAATTTTAAAAATACTTGATATTTAGAAAAAAAATGAAAAATTCAGCAATTTTTCCATTTGTAAAGGGCATAACTCTAGAACAGTAAAAGTGACAGCACCAAAATTCAAACTTGATCTGTATATTGTGGTAATAAGCATTGTGTATAAGTTTCATAACATTTGGTTGAGGCAAACTTAAGTTAGAGAACGGAAACGAAAAATTTAGCAATTTTTCCATTTGTAAAGGGCATAACTCTAGAACGGTAAAAGTGACGCCACCAAAATTCAAACTTGATCTGTATTTCGTGATAATAAACATTGTGTATACTTTTCATAACATTTGGTTGAGGCAAACTAAAGTTAGAGAACGGAAACCAACTTTGGGACGTACAGACAAGGGTAAAACTTAATGCCCCTCCGCTACGATGGGGCATAAAACCAGCAATACTGGTACATTGCTGATAACCCAGTATTGTAGTTGTATTGTTGACTATACTTTAAGGTGCAGGGCTCACCCTAGCAGTCGACTGGGGTGAATAGTCGCTTTCCCTCCGTCAATTTGCTTTGCCCGACAGTCAAAAGCGAAATCTAGTCGCCCTATTGTTCACCATACTCGATCAGTCGCTTTCGTCATCGGACAGTTTCAATTTTACAAAGTCGATGAAACATCAATCTTTTAATGATAATTTAAGAAATTCAGACATAAACGATTCAATTTCTGAAGAAAACAGGTTTAAGCATTGACTTTACAGTGTGTAGCAGGTTATTTAATAAAAGACAACTTTTATCACTTTATGCACTTCCGTACATGTTACTCCAGAGCGTATATCAATCTAACTTTCGGCAAAATAAGTTTGTTACTTCATTTGAACGTGATAAAAGATGCCTCAGTAAATTTTTAATCCATTTATCGCATTAAAACGTCATATTCCTTTCCAAATAGCTTGTCAAACATCATTTATTTTGTAAATTTTCTTCGTCTGCCATTAACTGTTTACTAACTACGGATCGGAAACGGACCAGCTATGACCGAAATCCGTATTTTACAATAATAACTACGGACGCATGAATGGAACAGCTGAAGGAAGAATATTGATCCCAAAAGGAAAAATTAAGCATTCCACATGCATTAACAGACTTTTGGTAAGATCTACTTGATTAATGTATATAATTCCATATATATGGATTGTTTCAAAATATTGATTAAAGTTGCATAACTCTGCTTAATAGGGAACCTGATTATAATCAATTTAACAGTCAGAGCTCAGACATAAATAAGTCTAAATCTGCTTTTGACTCATAGAGGTCTAAATTTGTAGATTTCAAGATTTGTCTCCTGGTTAGGGTTAGACAAATTATGACTTCAATAAGTCAATTAGTGTTAAGCAAGAAATATTTGACCTGAATTAAAAGTTGCAAATATTGACTTCTACAAGTCGATAAGTTACAAAATTGGTCAACTTCAAGACCCAAGCATATTTATAAAAGGTCATGCATCTACATGAAATTATGACAACATTAAAAGACAATGCTTTGTCTTCTAAAGAAAAATATGCATGAGAGCCTAAAAAACAGAGATAATGTTTATTTACTTTACAATGCAACCATCTATAACAGTGGTCTTGTTAGCCAAAAATAGAAGGCGCCGTGCCCTGGGTGCCCTCAGCCGTGCCCTGGGTGCCTTTATCCGCGCCTTCTGCCATGACGCCTTTTTCCAAAACCCTTGTGTCGTTTTAGTAAAATTGCCTTTTTAAAATTGTTTCATCGATTTCTTATCACGGTTAAATTACATATATGACACCTGGTGATTGTCCCCAGGTTAATCATGTCATTACAATTAATTACAGTGGATAAGACTTCAAAGGTGTCAATAACTAGGTAATTTAATTAAGACAATGTACCTTTTGTCATAAATTTGATGAATGTGTCAGCGAGTGTTTTAGCTTGGTCGGCATATACGATCTCCACGTCACAATGGAAGAGTGTATAAATGAAGACTTTGATGACTTTAGAATAGAATTTAAGTCATCAAAATACAACTATGCCTTCACAGAAACGCCGTCCATCTCAACAAGTGAGCGATAAGCAGACAGTTGTTAATTAACGTAAACATGTTGGAAATTAAATTTGGAGTTACTTCCCTGTTTTGGTTTATTACAAATTTGTGCTCCTAAAATATTATCTAGTATTAAAATAGGAAACAATAACCAATTGAATACAAAATTATATAAGAAGTTACCTTAAGGATATTAACTGTCTTTGAACATACCAAAAAATATATATTGCAATTTATTTTGATAATCATACTTTTAGCAATCCATGTTTTATACATTAATAAGTTAGAAATATAACTAATGAATTCATCACATCCATCACATCTTCAGTCACGTCTCAATCATTACCATAGGCGAATCCAGGGTGCAATTTTGCAATTTTCCATTTATAAAGGGCACAACTCTAGAACGGTTAAAGTGATGCCACCAAAATTCAAATTTGATCTGTGTTTTGTAGTAATAAGCATTGTGTATAAGTTTCATAATATTTGGTTGAGGCAAACTCAAGTTAGAGAACAGAAACCAATTTTGGGACGTGACGACGTACAGACGGACAAGGGTAAAACTTAATGCCCCACCTCTACAGCGGGGCATAAAAAGTGCCCTGCCCTCCACTGGCACCCTGCCCTTTCTATTTCTAGCTGGAGCACTGTATAACCACACAAAATGAGGAAAAATAATCTTATGTTAAGTAAAATGTTCAATTAGATAATTAAAAATATAGATAGCTCAGTTCCTTGTGAACTCTCAGACAGGTTTATGATGTCATAGGCGGTGCACTTTAGCCACCAATTAAAATCAAGTCTTTTCATAAACATAAATAGACCTAAACAAGTCTGTCATTTTCTGACTTAAATAAGTCTGAAAATGAAAACACATTTTATAATATATTTTTACTTCTGTAAGTCAAAACAAAAAAACGACTTGTTTATGTCTGAGCTCTGACTGTTTAAGGTAGCACAATACAAAGATTTTTCACCCCAATCAGACAACTTTAAATTGATGTTATTTCTTTCATCAAGCTTTAAATTTTATAAATGAGGTACCAAATGAAAGAAGAAAGATTAATCTTTCAAATGGTGATTATTTCATTATGACATGATTATTACATAATTGATTATTAAGTAATTAGTTGCTATATTTTGATGTCCACACTTGAATGAAATTAGTTTCTTTGTTATTCAGACCATCCCAAAATATTTTATAGATTCTTGTGCAACACAGTTTGACCTCCAAAAGAGTGTCTCAGATTTTTCTTATTGTATTTCATTCTCTCATAAACCTTCAATGAAGTTTGCAACCTCAATTCATAAGAGATCACTAAATTAAATTGGGTATAAAATTTGCTCTATTGATGTTTTGGAAATCTGAGACACCCTTTTGAAGATAACTGGCCAAGGAACAACATGTAAAAATCAGGCATATAGGGGCATCCATCTAGGAGCTAATTTCGTTTAAAACTACATTTTCATGACAAAATGAATGTTTCACAATTGAATAAATAAGGATTTTCCTACTTGTACCCCATTAACTTTAATATAATTCACACATGTATCATGGGGATTGGCTTTAATCATAAATCAATTAGGTTTTGACCAGTAAGAAAGTATTCCAATTTAACAATTCTTAATATATAAAGAAAATGCACACCCTATGCATCAACAAATCAGATTGGCGGAGATGTTATATCATTATTGACCTTGCTGTAAGTCAGTTGCTACTGATATGGTCAAAACTCCGCCCACCGTGATAACCCTTACAATTAATGATCTCAGAAGTTTAATTACGCATTGCATTTACTTTTTCAATATGGATTTTATTCTTTTAGTACATTAAATGATATATTATTCTTTTAGTACATTAAATGATATATTTTGTTTTTGCATTGTTACAAAAGTAAGTTATGCATGTGTACACAAAATGATCAGTTGGTCAGTCTAGAGGGTCCTTATAGGGATTTCTAGAATTATAATTGTATACAATGACAATATGGTGTTTTACACAAAGTAGATTTTTTATTTTTGCAGTTTGAAAATAAAATATTTAATTTGTATTTTCTTTTAAAAGAATTCATATTTAAACATTCTCCTCAAGAAATTCTAGTATAAACATCAGCAACATTAATTGTTGTACAATTATATTTGTTTAATATCTGTACATTTATATTTTGATTCCTCTATAGCTCCAAATAGTTGTTTTGTTTTTCTCCTGGCAGCTCCAATACAGAAATGTTTTTTATTTAGAATTTATTATCTTCATTTTCCATAAATCCTAATCCACCTCTTTTTCATAACTGTTATTTTTATTGCTGGTCAGTGGTTGTAAAGCTATCAAATGATTCTATTGATTAACCACAATGTACTGCCCACATGTTCTTATCTTGTATCAGTCAGACACTTGCATTTGTTTATAAAACTAATTATCATCAAAACTCATTAACAGTGCAAGATATGTAAATATTTTTTTCTTCTGTGGTTTTTGAATATTAAGAAGTAACAAAAACAGCTGAAAATGAAATTTTGATAAAATTTAGTTGCTTTTGTATTGTGCTACCTTAATTACATGAATGTTAAGGGTAATTAAAGCAGATGATTCAGAACCATGGGCAACACAATTCGTAGCAGATATATCAACTGGTACAAATACTAGTACTAGACAAGCATTCCATCACCTATGACAGTAAGAGAGCCGTACAAGTGCCATCTGAAGAAGCTAGTCATGTTGTTAAGCGTGAGAGAAAGTCCACAGAGACTGAATACTAATACAGAAAGAGGAGGGTTGCAGAAATGCCATCTGAAGAAGAAATAGACAATACCAATGCTGATGATATAGCAGCTATAACTGCAATGTCAATATAAAATTCACTAAAATATAATATGAGTCTTGGAAAGAGAGAGCTGAAAGAAAAGATAAAAGAAAATAAAGAGTTTGTTGAAATGCTCAGACAGCACTGCTCCCTTGAAAAAACATCAGAAGATTTAAAACTTTCTTTGATGACAATCGCAGTGTACCATCATTTAAACATACAATCTATATGTCCAATCATTCCTTATAAAATTGTCATGACATATGACAGTATTATCATATGTTAATTTCATTATGCATACATATGTGACACCTTTAATAAAAGATTAATTACCTATATGTATTGTTTATTTAAAAAACTACAATACTGGTACAATACTGGAATACAATACTGGTATAAATTTTTATACCAGTATTGTGCCAATACTGGTATACCAGTATTGCAATCACCAACAACAGGAGATCCTATGTTTTTATCTAGTGGATGCTTGGAACTTTTCCAACTGCATGAACTCAGAGTAGTTTTGGAGGTGTAAACACATACATTTCCGGCTATTTGTTATGATGAACCATAAGATTTATTGCACTGGATATACATTCTTAGTTGGGGTCAGACTTGTAATCCGACAGTCCTGTAGTCCGACAGCCCGATAGTCCGACAGTCCTATAATCTGACAGCCCGATAGTCCGATCGCGGTCACTTGTCTCTGAAAAATATGCCTATATAGACATGGAAGTTTGTAAATTGATTTATTTTTCACACAGAAAATTGTCACATCAGTCAGTATGACATCTTGAACAGGGCCGCACTGATCCCATACGAACCGGAAATGAACTTTCGCACCATGCACGTCCGATGACAGAAAAATAGACGCAATTTATTTTTAAAAGATTTCATTCCAAATCATGAACTATAAAACATCTTCTGAAAGTGTTACTGCATCTTGAAAATTTGAGATAATGACGCTATTCCTATTTTATCAAAACTAATTGCTGTTTTAAGAACAAGAGAAAAGATAAAAGATTATTTATTACTTCTATGTAATTCAATCCGATGAAGTCGTTTCATATCTTCGGTCGAACGCCCTCAGATATGAGAAGCATACATCTAATACATTTGACATATCACATTCAACCATATTATACATTACATGCACGCGCATGCATGGCATGTATGTAAACAGACATTCTCGTTATCAACAACGACAAGATGAACAGGAATAGAATCTAAAATTAATTGTTCAAACACTCTAGGATTTAATTTTATCCCATTACAACGCATTCCACTTTTTAAATTTTAAAACTGCTCGCGTTTCAGCAGTATGCTAATAAGCTTATATAAAGACCATATCCTTTGAAGCAGCACTGCTTCGTGTCGGAACATCGGACTGTCGGATTAACGGACTGTCGGATTATAGGACCGTCGGACTATCGGTCTGTAAGACTACTGGACTATCGGATTATTGCTACGCTCCCTTAGTTGTATACATAATCTCAAACCCATTTGCCGATGGGCCCAAACTGTTACAAGAGAGGCTGTCATGATGGACGGCTAAGAGTTGTATACAACTACAGATAAGGAAATAAAGATACCTTATCCTCATTCTTACTTTAAAACTCTCTAATTTAGCATAAACATCTTTCCACACGAGTTCTCTTCATGGGCAGCGCCATTTTGGTAGAAATCTCTGTCATTTCAAAGTTTGATTACCATTTACACAAAGTCGACCCTGAAAGATTCTTTGGAAACGCCACCTTTCTTTTGCTTAGTCTGTGAGCTAATAGCAAAATTTGTAACATAAACTCTACCAAAAGAATACTATAATATTAAGCAATAATTGTCCTTTTAGCTTCATCGTTTTTTGTGACGACGTTTAAATTAACTTTCGCTCGTACAGTGGCGAGTGTGGGATGAAGTGTCGAAATAAGAAACAAATTTCCGGGAAATCCCTACTTTCTCTTCTATTTATAGCTTCTGAAGAATTTAGTTGGGACTGTTTTAGTGTTTATTCTTCTTTATAATTCAGCATTCCATCAACATACTGACGATAACGTGTATTCAGTCCAAGATTGAACACCATTTCTATGTATAGTTACCATTATTAGGATAGAGAGCCATTTGATTGTGATGTTTTCTCTGAACGTTCATGCCATTTTATTTCAGAATATTACTGTTGTTTTACATTCTTATCAACAGATACAAGGTCTTATCTTATCAACAGACACAGGGTCTTGTTTAATTGAAAAATATATACACTTTCTCTTTACTATAGAAGGAGGCTCATTATACAGGTCATACTGGTGTGTTTCTTCTTCTCCCAATTAAGAAACCGAATTCATACATGAATGTGTATGGTCCCGTGAAAACTTTGTGCAGTGTTAGGCAACACAGCTAGTCTTCTCAAAGTTATTTACATTTTAAACATTCTCCAACTTATAATTAAAACTATTTGCGGGATGTGCTGTCTTAATAATTTCCTTTCAGAGCGTCTCTGAATCCTCTATTGTGTAGGTCGAGGTGACTTTAGATGGAAGTTAATTCAAATCCCTGATCGTCTATGGGAAGAATTATCCATAGGTGTCAGTTTTGTTCTATCTTGATAAAGGGGCCTATACCTCTGGTCCGCTGTCATTGGGGATTAGTTATTGTTGTCTGTCTATAATCTATTACCCCATGATGGATCTTTTAGAATAGCATACACAGTCTGTTGGTTTTCATCCGTTCTTCCAGGATTTCCACTGTAGTTGTTAATAATTTTATATGTGTTGGAATGTATTATAATACCTGAATATAACAGTTCCAGGCTTGAGTCATCTAGTTGATCGCTCGTCTAAGGCAGTGACGTCCGATCAGGATTACAACTTGGTTATGACTGTCATTTTATTCATAAAAACATATTCTGTGGCTCTTTCTGTACTCAGGAATATCATTTTGTACTGTTTGATATTGTGCAGTCTGTTGAGAATGAACTTGTATAAAGTTGTTTCATCAGCAATCTATCAAATATCTTGTTTGGTTTAATTCTCAACTTGACAAAATCATACTTTAGATACATCAAAGAAAAGATAATTAACAATCAAGAAATGACCAGAGGTCTCATTATTATTATTATGATAAGAATATCTTTTTGGTATATTAAAAACTTCATTTTGTATTGATAATCACCATTTGATGAATTTTCTAATAACATTCATAAATTTTGACACATTTTATCAATGAAATTAAATGTATGATTAAAATGTATTTTCCATATTTGTTTCTTAACATCTGTTTCTAGAAACAATCATATATTCCTCCTTCATAACCATAAAACCATGGCTGAAGCAACATTAGTTTACAAAGTATGGCGAAATGGCAGTATGGCGAAACAACTGTGGCATAAATGGCAGCGTGGCAGAAATGTCCTGCATTGCAGATCATTATAATGTTGTTTTACAAGTAAAATAAGCCACGATTGCTAATTTTTATTTAAAAATAAGTTACATCCAACTATCCATCAGACTGATCTAAAAGATTTACAGAATAATCATAAAGTTGTGTAGATGAAAAGTTATCTGTAATTAACATGATTAACAAGTAGCTTAGTGAAACTAATAAAGTAATTATTGAATACTACCAGAAGTGTTTTGGTCCTTTTATGTTTTAGACATGTTAAAATTTGGTAAGAGTTGGCAGTGGTAAAAGTTTTCAATGTTACACATGTTTAAAAATGGTACAACCCTTAAAATGTAATCTGCTGTAGAAAATAACTTCAGAGTCATTCAAATCTTAGTTTTCTCTCTCACTGAAACTTGACATCCTTGGTAAGCCATAAACCACTAATTGTTACTTTGCATCACTAAGGATGGTTCATAACAACTCTATCGCCAAGGCTTATAATCCCCTTTCTTGGCTTCAGACTCCAACATGGGTATCTTTCTAAATCAGTCTGGCTGTCTGGCTGTTGGATCATACCTGTTTGGATACGACATATTCCTCAAAGAACTTTGGTTTCCTATTTCTCTATACATGTGTAGTTTAGTTGACAATGGTGAATCTTATGGTGGTGTTGTCAATAGTCTTCTTCTTCCTGGTGGTATTGCTGTTTTACAGGTATGGTGTGTTCCTCTGCCTAATGTAGCTAAGGGTCTGTTGCAGCACTCATAGCTGGATCATTTAAAGTGTATACTGCAGTCACCTGAGCAGACTTCTACAGTTTCTCCTAACTCACAGGTGTTTTTTCTGCAGTGCTTTAGTTTTTGCAGAACAGTGTCCCTCCTAAACCAGTTCCCTTAGGATTTATATTTCAGTTCCATCCTGGTCACCACCAGTGAAACAAAGAGGTCATTCTTCCAGTCTGTCCAGATCTGGTACATCAATATTAGTGCTGTACTGTGTACTGTGACCATGTATCCAATATACATACTCTTGACTCTTTCTCCTCTGCTCATGCTGTATCCAATATACATACTCTGACTCTTTCTCCTCTGCTCATGCTGTATCCAATATACATACTCTGGCTGTTTCTCCTCTGCTCATGCTGTATCCAATATACATTTGTACATACTCTGACTCTTTCTCCTCTGCTCATGCTGTATCCAATATACATACTATGACTCTTTCTCCCTGCTCATGCTGTATCCAATATACATACTCTGACTGTTTCTCCTCTGCTCATGCTGTATCCAATATACATTTGTACATACTCTGACTCTTTCTCCTCTGCTCATGCTGTATCCAATATACATACTCTGACTCTTTCTCCTCTGCTCATGCTGTATCCAATATACATACTCTGACTGTTTCTCCTCTGCTCATGCTGTATCCAATATACATACTCTTGACTCGTTCTCCTTTGCTCATGCTGTATCCAATATACATACTCTTGACTCTTTCTCCTCTGCTCATGCTGTATCTAATATACATACACTGACTAATTCTCCTCTGCTCATGCTGTATCCAATATACATTTGTACATACTCTGACTCTTTCTCCTCTGCTCATGCTGTATTCAATATACATACTCTGACTCTTTCTCCTCTGCTCATGCTATATCCAATATACATACTCTGACTCTTTCTCCTTTGCTCATGCTGTATCCAATATACATACTCTTGACTCTTTCTCCTCTGCTCATGCTGTATCCAGTATACATACTCTGTCTCATTCTCCTGTGCTCATGCTGTATCCAGTATACATACTCTTGACTATTTCTCCTCTGCTCATGCTGTATCCAATATACATATGCTGACTCTTTCTCCTCTGCTCATGCTGTATCCAATATACATACTCTGACTGTTTCTCCTCTGCTCATGCTGTATCCAATATACATACTCTGACTCATTCTCCTCTGCTCATGCTGCTTCAGCCCATGACTTTTGTCATTCTTTCTTATTCTTTAACTCTTGGCAGATCTCCAATTGGTATTTGAAGATTTCAGTGTTTCATTCTCTTTCTGTACCATGTACACTGTAATTCCACAGTTGGGTTGATTCAAAATGTGGTAGGAGTAATCTTTTCACCTATCTGCTAGTTTTGCTTTCCATCAATGCCTAGTGCTTTGACCAAGAATTTTCTCCAGGTTTTATATGAAAATAAGGAGATGTGGAATGTTTGCCAATGATACAACTATCTACCAGAGTCCAAATGACATAGATGTTAGCCACTATTTGTCACCATACAATCCTTTGACTTTCTGGTTGTACTATCTGTCTTCTGCCAAGTTCTGGTCTTTCTCTGCTGCATACATGTTTATAGATGCTGTGTCATAAACCTTTGTATTCTTTCCTGCATTTCTTTTGGGAGCTTTGTCATTGGAACTGGTTCAGCATCATCATCAAGACCAAAGGGATGTCTATAGAAAGCTTTAGTTGTCTATCAAACATTTGGAGGTATGGTGAAAATCCACTTAGTGTCTGACAAGTTCAGTTGTTTCCGTGGACTAGACCTGCAACATGTGACTACCAATATTTCCTCTGAACCAAATGTAAGGTGCCTTGCATACCAAGTAGTGTTTTGTTAAAATGTTCGGTGATACCATTGACAATTGGATGATACAGCAGTCCTTGACTTTGTTATACCAGTGATTATGCATAGTTCTTTAGTAGATCTTTTCTGGCAGACCATGATGTATGACAAAGTTGTTGAAGAATGTGTCAGCTGTTGTCTTCATTGTTTGGTTTCTTGTTGGTATGTCTAAGACGTATTATGTGAAGTAGTCGGTCACCAATAAGTTCTCATATCCACCCTGTAAATTATACGGGTTTGTACATGTACTGACATGAGCAACACGACGGGTGCCACATGTGGAGCAGGATCTGCTTACCTTTCCGGAGCATCTGAGAACACGCCCAGTTTTGGTGGGGTTAGTGTTGTTCAGTCTTTAGTTTCTATGTTGTGTTTTGTGTACTGTTGTTTGTCTGTCTTTTTCTTTTTTAGCCATGGCGTTGTCAGTTTATTTTCAACTTATGAGTTTGAATGCCCTTCGGTATCTTTTGCCTCTCTTTACCTATGTTCACATTTCATAAATCCATTAAGAAGATACATAACAAGGCTCAGGGCCAATTACTTGTAATGACTGGTAGGGATGAGCTGCTTGAATAGGTTGCTATTTCAAGATTATCAGATTTCCATTTTGTCACTGATTTGATTAAAGCCACAGTTGTAAATGCAGATATTTGTTAAATCTATATATCGCTTCATGAAATATGTAATCATTATAGCTTTAGTTGTCCTTTGGTGTGTTTTTCTATTTGACCAAGGTGTTTGCTGTGTTTATTTGTCTTACAGTTTTTGATTGCCCGTTTGGTTTCTTCTCCCTTATATTTTCATCATTGTAAATTTAAAATTTAACAGCTTTAAGTTGAAGTGCTTTCAAAGATTATATATTTATAGAAATGTACAAGAAAGAGATGACAATGGGGTCACAGCATTTTGTTAATAGTAAAAGACTTTTAATGAGTAAAATATTGTTTCCTGTTTAATATATAGATGAAGTCTTTTGTGCTACATGTATATAAAGTGGATGTACAGGAGACAATAAACTAATAAAATCTGCTATGCAATTTGAGATTTTCATTTGCATTGCTTTATCTTGACAGCTGTTATTTTTGGGTCATTACAAATGAGCTAAAGATATCAAGATAAAACGGACCTGCTTAGCTCAAAATAAATGGTTTGCTTCAATATTTAACAGTAACTACGATTACTACCACAGTCAAATATTCAAAACAATGGTAATATCTCCTAGTTTTACATACCTGAAATAGTGATGCAAATTCATACATTAACATCAATTTTCACAAATATATTGAAATTTTAAGTTTTGCTAGTGTTTATTTAACATTTTTGTTTTACAGATTGAGTTTTAGCTGCTTTTAGGAAAAACCAAAGAGCTTTACATCATGGGAAAGTGCTTCTTGGCAGTTTCCAATCAGCCAATTTACAAAAGAATATATTCAAATCAAAAGATTTAAATTTGGTATTTGATATTGGAAACAGATTCCATTAGAATGAAATAATGGCAGATGCAATGGAAAGAGGATGTAGTTACCATGCAATGTTTATTTATAATAAACCAAAGCTAAAAAACAATCGTAATAAAGACCAAGACTTTGAAGTTTCCTTTAAAGTTGTAAAGTT
Source organism: Mytilus coruscus (assembly GCA_017311375.1). Taxonomy (NCBI): domain Eukaryota; kingdom Metazoa; phylum Mollusca; class Bivalvia; order Mytilida; family Mytilidae; genus Mytilus; species Mytilus coruscus. Next base: position 6,144,307 of record CM029601.1, on the reverse strand, counting down.
TGCAGTAGATAAAATGGCAACATGGGGATTTAAACAGACTTATTACCATGACCGTGATGCATTACCAGGAAGTAATATATTTGGTGAATTTTTTGATACTGTGAAAGCATCAAGATTTACTGTTGTTGTATTAACAAGAGGGTTTTTAAATGACTGTTGGGGAAAGTACAAATCCCAGGCGGCATTTACCAAATTGTTAGACCAGGATAAATCAAAAAGATTTATTGCATTGCATATTGATTTAGATGATCAACATATACCAGATGAATTTAATACTATGAACAGTTTATGTTTTAGTGCTGACTGGCAAAATGAACACAGGGAGTGGGAAAAGTTTAAAAGGCTTTTGAATACTGTCACACATCCTGTACAGGATACTGGACCAGATCGCTTTCCCGTGACACACAATAATTCTGGTTCTCAAAATGCAATCCTAAATAGCAGAGGAACTTCACAACACCCTCAAGCAGGTCTTGCTGGAAATAATCCCTTGTTGGATTGCAAGGTAAACTTTATTCAAATATTCAAAAGCATATGAATTATGAAAATGATAATAACTGAAAACAGTGCCAATCAGTCCTGAAAAGGTAGTTCCATGTCAGAGCAATTTCGGACCACCCACCTAAGTTATACTTCAATAACTTTGGAATTTTACTTTATTTTAAATATCAAGTTTTCTGATTAGATGTGTTTATAAAGATCTAGATCATTAGTATTTGGGTATGATGCTGTTGCAATAGCATCTGTACATTTCATTTTCAAGAAGAATATTATAGGCTATTAGTTATTAGTAGTGCTTCAGTTATTTATATTCATTGTTCAAATGTAAAAATTCTAATCATGTGATTTTTAAACTGGAAGTTTCACTAGATATTTGGTTTGCTCTTGCACTAGTACCTTCATTTCAGTTTCATACAAAATTCAAAAACTATCAATAAGTGTTGTTTTAGGTATTTTGTAAAGAAGAACTTTCAATTAGTTTTCTATTGAAAAAAAAAAAACATAATACATTTCAGATTCATGTAAAATTTAAGGCTCTGAATGAATTTGTGATTCTTACAATCTTCAAATGTCATGTTTTAAGCACCTGCAATAGACCATTGTGGTTCTTGTAGTCTGAATACTGGCATCTCATTTGCAAGGATATTCTGATGCCTTATTTTAATTATCAAATTGAAACAATTACATCAATGAAGTACCTATTTCTCAATAGTCATGTGTTAAGTCATTAATTTTCAACTGTAAAAAGGGAATAAGATACTGAGAATTATAAAATCCATAAGTCATTGAAAAACAGACAAAATCAAACCTTGTTTGAACTCACAGGTTCCGTAAATGTCAGTTATTCCTGCTGCACTAGTAACTGTGAACTCACAGGTTCTGTAAATGTCAGTTATTCCTGCTGCACTAGTTAATGTAAACTCACAGGTTCTGTAAATGTCAGTTATTCCTGCTGCACTAGTAAATGTAAACTCACAGGTTCTGTAAATGTCAGTTATTCCTGCTGCACTAGTAAATGTAAACTCACAGGTTCTGTAAATATCAGTTATTCCTGCTGCACTAGTTAATGTAAACTCACAGGTTCTGTAAATGTCAGTTATTCCTGCTGCACTAGTAAATGTAAACTCACAGGTTCTGTAAATGTCAGTTATTCCTGCTGCACTAGTAAATGTAAACTCACAGGTTCTGTAAATGTCAGTTATTCCTGCTGCACTAGTAAATGTAAACTCACAGGTTCTGTAAATGTCAGTTATTCCTGCTGCACTAGTAAATGTAAACTCACAGGTTCTGTAAATGTCAGTTATTCCTGCTGCACTAGTAAATGTGAACTCACAGGTTCTGTAAATGTCAGTTATTCCTGCTGCACTAGTAAAAGTGAACTCACAGGGTCCGTAAGGGTCAGATATTCCTGCTGCACTAGTAAATGTGAACTCACAGGGTCCATAAGGGTCAGATATTCCTCCTGCACTAGTAAATGTGAACTCACAGGGTCCATAAATGTCAGTTATTCCTGCTGCACTAGTAACTATGACCCATCATGATTCTTTAGTTGAAACTTATTGAAGAAAAAATGCTAGTAATTTAGTAACACACTTGCAAAGTGTAATTTCCTTTAAAGCTCACAAATTTTCAAACTATTATTATCAGTCATAAGAATTTTGTAGGAAATACTGCTTTATTACTCCTTTTACATGGAAAAGTCTCTAAAGTATGAACTATTATAGTGTTATATCAGAAGTCCAGTAACAAGATCTTACATTTCATCATCTTAATAAAAAGGTTTTGATGTTTATATGTCTGTAAAATATTTTTATGGAGTAAGAATTGAGTACCTACATGTAGCTTGTTTTTTTTTTACAGACACAAATCCACCAAATTTACCAACAGGTATGTATGGCATTATACATTACATGTATACTACTGATATATATAGAATAACTATACAATTTCTCCAAATATGAAATTTGTTTGTTCAAGCCTAAGGAATAGGTAGAACGTGTGGCTTTGCCAAGCATTTCTTACCTGTTACCAGCTGAGTACAAATAAAAATTTTATTTTTAGACAATGTATAGTTATCCTCTTCATACTGCAACACTCACAACTATTCTTATTGAAATATTTTGGGTACTAAAACCACATACCTGTCAACTGACCCGGATCCTGCGGGTGTGACCGAGATTTTCACAATTCTGATAGGTCATCCGGGACACCCGCCGGTGACCAAATAACCTGGGAATTTGGAAAATAACCCGTTATCACCCAGATTCCTAAGCTTTCAGACTGATTTCGTAAGTGATTTTCCTTTGAAATAACCGGTAAATTCATAATTCTTCCTGGACAAGAAGTTCAACTTTCTGTGTAAACTCAAATCAAGTGACCCATTTCAGTGCATGGCTTCACTTGACAGCTTTGGTGTCAAACACACTGTTAATTAACACCAATTACCTTAGCTTTAGGTCGTAAATAATTTATACATTTCAAACATTTTTAAAAACAAGTTGAGTTACTTCCCTTTTGTCATCTCACAATATAGCCTGGCATCCTGACCCAATCTACATGTAATACTTGTTGATACTGTGGAGCAGTGAGCCAGGATCCCAGGCTACTCACAATATTCTCCTTAAACTTATGTTTTTTTGTAAAAGATTAAATCTGAAATGAATTGAATGCAAAACATATCAGAATAATACTTTTACTTACTTTTTCTACCTTAGAACAATTAAAAATAAAAATTTTGAAAATTACTTTTTCATCTATACCTCTTTTAATTGAATAACTTTATCTTATTATATTCGAATATCAACATCTACATAGCTGTATGCCATGAAAATAGAAAATGGCACATTGAATGTCATGGAATGATAAAGAAAAGGAACTAAGGCAATATATCAGAATTCTATCAGTAGCCTTCAAGTGCAATGAAATAAAAATATGTACAATTTTAAATTACTTAACCATGTGGACATGTTTTGGAAACTTTGATATAAATTATAAGAAAAATATCCCTAAATACTGAAATTCAGCTTGAAAAAGTTAAATGCAGCGTTATGACCTGAGATTTCATTCTTCTATGCAGGTCATCACCTGCATTTTCATTGTCATAGGTTGACCGGTATGAAACCATCACTTTTGATTTGTGAACATTATAGCGATCAGTAACCAACAGCACATCTTTAAAGAAACCTATTTGCAAACAAAAGAGTTTTATTTTGATAGTAATTTCAACAAGTTTGATGTAAAATGGTAATATTTGCCAAATTAAATAAGGGAAGTCTATTGAGTAACAGTTATTGAAATACAAAAATATTTTTTCGCATTCTCTTTTCATACCATTTTAAGAAAGCAAAAAAAATTATGTTGCAATGGTTTCACAATAAATCATTCCATAGGCTTTGTATGCCATGCAATGGCGAAGACAAACCTTCACTTATTAGCCCTTTTACAATTAAGTTTATGTTGTTAAATTGATTGATATTTCCTTATTTTAACCAAAATCGCATCATTGACTCAACTATATTTATATTTGTGTTAGATGTTTTGTGATAGAGTTTATAGAAATACCTTATACAATAAGAAATATTAGTATATTAGAGCTAATTTGGTTGGTTTGCTTGCTTTGTTTTTATAAATGTTTGCTCAAGCATTGTAATTAAGATTGACATCTGGAAACAAGATAAATAGGGGGAGTTAAATCAAACAAACAAACAAAGCAAGCAAGTGAACCCAAGTCTTAATCTGCATGCATTTGGAAATTAGCTCTAATTGAACATAAGATATTTATGCTATTTTAGAAGTAACAGTTAACTCATTTTCATTATCTATCTCATGTATCAGTCATATTTTTCTCAGCAAGCTCGATGATAACTTATTAATATTTGGTTCAAACTTTATCAAGCTATAGATAAGGTCAGCCTCACTAATAGTGAGGCTGATTCAGTGTCAGATCTCTTATGCATCTTCTTTTAATTTGAGAAATGCATTGGTGTTCTCCACTTCTCCTGGTAGCATACTCACCTAATGTGGGAGTGGCTTTATCTACTTATTATAATTACAAACTAGGCACAGAAACAAGTCAATCTCATTTAAATCACTGCAGCAGTCTCTAAAGTGTTGTTATAACAGCTTTCACATTTCATACTTATTATCATTTTATATTTATATTTTGTTACTAAGTAAGTGTTATGTGATAAAGATTATAATAATACATTTAATATGCAATAAGCAATATATATATATATCTGCTTACCCCAGTTTTGTGGGGTTAGTGTTACTTAGTCTTTTGTTTTCTATGTTGTGTTTTGTGTACTATTGTGTGTCTGTTGTTCTTTTTCTTTTTTAGCCATGGTGTTGTCATATTACATTCGACTTCTGAGTTTAAATGTCCCTATTGTAACTTTCGCCTTTCTTATATAGTCTGTAAATGTACAGAACATAAAAGACGTGCAGCTAATTCGCCAATCTTTAACTAATTACAGTAGGCACCTGATCTTTTTCTTAATTTTTCTAATCTAACGATTGCAAAAGATTTAATAGATTTATGTCACAAAATTATTTGGTGATGGTTGTTGTCTGCTATATTTGTTTTGTTTATTATTGTAGCATGAATCAGGCCATTGGTTTTCTTTTTTAAATTCACTCAGAGTTTCACTTTTTGTCATCACATTGCCTTTAATAAAATATTACTATTCTATTGATAATCACCATTTTACAAATTTTCTTAAAAAATTCATAAATTTTGACATATTTTTATCAATGAAAATAAATGTATGATGAAAATTATCATCCATTTGTATCTTAACTTCTGTTTCTAGAAACGATTATATATTCCTTCCTTATAACAATAAAAACCATGGCCGAAACAATTTTACAAAGTATTGCCAAACTGGCAGTATAGCAGAAACGTATGTGGCTGAAATGACTGTGGCTTTCACTGTGGCAGAGACGTCCTGCATCACAGATAATTATAATGTTGCTTTTACAAGTAAAATAAGCCAAGGTCACTAATTTTTATTTAAAAAATAAGTTACTTCCAAATATGTATCTAACAGACATGATTTACAGAATAATCAAAGTTGTGTAGATGAAAAGTTATCTGTAATCAACATCATTAATAAGCAGCTTGGGGAAAATAATTAAATAATTGTTTGATACCAGCAGAAATGTTTGGTACTTTTATGTTTTAGACATGTTAGATGTTAGGAGCTATCATTTGATCATTTGATTTTTAGTGGGGGCTAGGATGAAATTTTAAAAAAAGGCAGGACAGGAGTTTTGAGTTAAAAAAAAAAGGCAGGACGAGCAACTTGGCAAAAAAGAAAGGCAGGATGACAATTTATGTAAAATAAGTCAGGATAAATTAATAAAAAAAAAAATGCAGGACCGAATAGAGTGAAAAATATAAAGCAGGACAGAGATTACAACTAAAAAAAATGCAGGACAACACTTTTCATCCTACCCCCATAAAATGGTAGCTCCCTTAGACCCAGTAAACATTTGGTACAAGTTTGCAATGTTACACATGTTTAAAATGGTACAAACTTTAAAATTACTCTGCTGAAGAAAATGACTACCTAGTCCTTCAAATCTTGTTTTCTCTCTCATTGAAATTTGACATCCTCGGTTAGTCAATAAACTGTAGTTGCTTTGCATAACTAAGTATGGTTCATGACAACTCTATTGCTAAGGCTTAAATTCCCAGTTTCTGGACTCCAGACTCCAACATGGGTATCTTTCTTAATCTGTCTGGCTGTAATATGTTTGGTGATACTGTGAAAGCATCAAGATTCACTGTTATTGTATTTACAAGAGGGTTTTTAAATGACTGTTGGGGAAAGTACAAATCCCAGGCGGAATTTACCAGGGCAGGGGCAGGATCCGCCACTGGTCCTAGCTTTAATGCTGACTGCCAAATTGGAAAAAGTTTTAAAAGCTTTTGACTAATGTCACACAACATGTACAGGATGCTGGACCAGATCCCTTTCCTGTGACACAAACAAATTGTTTAAAACACCCTGAAGAAGGTCTTTCTGGAAATAATCCCCTTGTTGGATTGCAAGGTAAACTTTAATCAAAAGTCTATAAATTATGAAAATGATAATTACTTTACCTTTAGGGGTTGATAAAACAGCTAAAGCCTGAGTCAAAAAAGGTTGTCAGATGTCAGAGCAATTTTGGATAACCCTCCTTAGATATGCATCAATAACTTTGGAATTTTTACTTTATTCAAAATATTTAAAAAGTTTTCAATTAAGTGTGTTCATAAAGAACTAGATCATTAATATTTTGTTACAATGCTGTTGCTATAGCATTTGTACATTTCATTTTATACGACCGCAAAAATTTTTGCGGTTGTATATTGGTATTACGTTAGCGTCATCGTCGTCGTCGTTGTCGTTGTCGTTGTTGTCACGAAGGCACATTGGTTTCGCACAATAACTTTAGTTTAAGTGAATGGATCTCTATGAAATTTTACCATAAGGTTCAATACCACAAAGGAAGGTTTTGATTGATTTTAGGGTTATAGTACCAATAGTTAAGGAATTAGGGGCCAAAAGGGCCCAAATAAGCATTTTCTAGTTTCAGACAATAACTTGTGGAACGGTATATGAATCTCTCTGAAATTATACCACAAGTTTCCATACCACAAAGGGATGGTTAGGATTGACTTTTGGGGTTATGGCTCAAACCGTTTAGGAATTAGGGGCAAAAGGGGAAAACAAGGGTTTCCTGGTTAATGGACAATTTAAAAGCAGTGTAAGGAGGTAACCCAAATACATTTAAAGTATTAAAAAAGTTTGGATTACCTCCTTACATTGCTTTTAAATTATGTATAAAGATGTTGTATTGTCTTGAGGTGATTAGCTGTCAATTAATTTTAAAGAAGTTACTATTAAAGGAATATTAATTTTAGCCACGATTATGTATGTCATTTTCTATTTTAAGACTTTTATATTGTATTTAAATTGGTAATTATGGTTGCAAACTCCACTGGAAATTTAAACTGAGATTATAACCATATCTTGAGGGAAAGAATTCTTTTTGGAAAAAGGGCAGGGGAGGTGAAAAAAAATGGGGAGAGTAAAAAGAATTTGTGGGGGGCAATTTTTCTCATTTCAGATTTCAGAAATTAAAAGAAAATTTCTTCAAATATTTTTTTTTTGCAAAATAAGGGGGATCAATATACAACAGCATGGTGTATTGCACAAAAGCAAAAATTGAATATAAATTCAAATCATATAACCAATTCTAAGTTTTTGACTACAGTTATTCTGTGTCAGAAACCTATTATGTGTCAAATATTTAATTACAATCCAAATTCAGACCTGTATCAAGCGCGAATATTGTGTCAATTTTGCCTAAACTGTTCAGGATTGGACCTCTGCGGTCATATCCAGCTGCGCTCAGCAAAGCATTTTATTAAGGAGAGAATTAGGCTATGCCTACTAAGTGGTGCTAAGTGATTTTTGTCGAGCCTTGAAAGCTCGACATAGGGATAGTGATCCGCGGCGTTAACTAACTTCTTAAAAGCTTTATATTTTAGAAGGTGGAAGACCTGGATGCTTCATACTTTGTATATAGATGCCTTATGTTACAAAGTTTCCGCCTGTCACATGTCCATTGTCCTTGACCTCATTTTCATGGTTCAGTGACTACTTGAAAAAAAATAAAGATTTTTGTAATGTTAATTTCTCTCTTATTATGAGTAATAGGATAACTATATTTGGTATGTGCGTACCTTGCAAGGTCTTCATATCCATCAGACAGTTTTAATTGACCTCAACCTCATTTCATGGATCAGTGGAACAAGGTTAAGTTTTGGTGGTCAAGTCCATATCTCAGATACTATAAGCAATAGGTCTAGTATATTTAGTGTATGGAAGGATTGTAAGGTGTACATGTCCAACTGGCAGGTGTCATCTGACCTTGACCTCATTTTCATGGTTCAGTGGATATAGTCAAGTTTTTGTGTTTTGGTCTGTTTTCTTGTACTAAAATTGAGAATGGAAATGGGGAATATGTCAAAGAGACAACACCCAAGAGCAGACAACAGCCCAAGGCCTCCAATGGGTCTTCAACGCAGCGAAAATCCCACACCTGGAGGTGGTCCTCAGCTGGCCCCTAAATAGAATTGTGTACTTGTTCAGTGAAAATGGACGTCACACTAAACTCCAAAACATATAAATGAACTAAAATTAAAAACATAAGACTAACAAAGGCCAGAGGCTCCTGACTTGGGACAGGCGCAAAATGCGGCGGGTTAAACATGTTTTGTGAGATCTCAACCTCCTTAATACCTCTAGCCAATGTAGAATGAAGAAACACATAGCAATACGCACAGTAAAAGTTTAAAAGAAGTCCAAGTCCGATGTCAGAATAGGTAACAAAAGAAACTAAGCAAAAGGACAATGATACATAAATTAACAAAGGACTACTAGCAGTTACTGACATGCCAGCTCCAGACCTCAATTAAACTGATCGAAAGATTATGTCTTCATCATTTGAAAATCAAGTACAATCCCTCCTGTTAGGGGTTTAGTATCATACAATCATAAAATATATGAGAAGAACATAACCCGTATCATGCCAACAACTGGTTTTAGAATAATAGTGTTTATTTCCGATGCAAAGACCTATGAGTGAATCAATATTAATACCAAAATATGCAATCCTTAATGACCTGACAACAGTATCGTAACTATATCCTTTCCGAATAAGTCTGTTCAAGGTTTGGTTAGCTTTTGAGGTGAATGCTGACATTTTTGTGCTTTGTAAAGAATATTACCATAAAATATTGGATGTGAAATACCTGAACATATAAGATGTCTACATGTTGATTTATATTTATGAATGATGTCCTTGTACCGATGATAAAATTTAGTAAAGGTTTTGAGTAGTTTGTGATATCGAAAACCCTGTATGCAATAGGTCTACTATATTTGGTGTATGGAATGATTGTAAGGTGTACATGTCCAACTGTCAGATGTCATCTGATCTTGACCTCATTTTCATGGTTCAGTGGTCAAAATTAAGTTTTTGAGTGTCTCTTTCTAATACTGTATGCAATAAGTCAACTATATTTGGTGTATGGAAATATTTTATAATGTCCATGTCAGTCTCGCAGGTTTTATTTGACCTTGACCTCATTTTGGTGGTTCATTGGTCAATGTTAAGTTTTCATGGTTAAGTTTGTTTCTTAGATACTATAAGCAATAGGTCAACTATATTTAATGCATAGATTGAATGTTAGGTGTACATGTCTGCCTGGCATGTTTCATCTGAACTTGACCTCATTTTCATGGTTCATTTGTAAATGTCTAGTTTTCTTGGTTAAGTATGTTTCTTAGAAACTATAAGCAATAGGTGAACTATATTTAGTGTATTGAATTATTGGAAGGTGTACATGTATTTCTCGTTTGGTTTATCTGACCTTGACCTCATTTTCTTGGATCATGTTAAGTTTAGGTGATAGTCATAGTAAAGCTTTATATTTAGGACTATCAACATAATATCAATGGTTAGTAAAGAAAGCAAGACATTTCAGCGTGTGCACTGTTGTGAAATCTTTACGTTGTTCAAATGTAAAGTTTTCTAATCTAACGAGTTTTTTAAACTGGTACTTTCAGTAGATATCTAGTTTGCTCTTGCATAAGGCACCTTTCATGTCAGTTTCATACAGAATTTAAAACGCTTTCAGTAAGTCTTGTTTCAGGTACTTTGAAAGAAGAATTTTAGGTTTCAGTTGAAAAGACATACTTCATTTCAGATTCAAGTAAACTTTTAAGCTCTGTCTGAATGACTTTTGGATTTTAAAAATGTTCACTGTCATGTTTTTAAGTGCCAGCAATAGACCATTGTTGTTCTTTAGTCTGGATACTGGCATCTCATTTGCAAGACTTTTGTGATGCCTTTATCAAATTGAAACAATAACATCAATGAAGTAGCTGCTTTTGTGATTTAGCCTATTTCTCAGTACTTATTGATGAAAAATAGCTAATAATTTAGAAACTTTCAAAATGCAATTGCTTATAAAGCTCACAAACTTTAAGTCTTAAGAATTTCGTAGGAAATACTGCCTAATAACTCCTTTTACACTTTGTAAAGTTCTTTGGAGAATGTGCTATACCAGAAATCGGGTAACAAGATCTCATCTTTCAACTGCTTGATAAAAAAGATTTTGATGTTATGTCAGTAAAATATTTTTTTTTTGTGAAGGATTCAGTACCTACATGTAGCTTGGTTTATTTTTTACAGAAACAAATCCACCAAATTATCCAAGAGGTATGTACGGCACTTTACTTTATACTAATGATATATTATAGAATAACTATACATTGTCTCCAAATATGAAATTTATTTGTACTTGCAAGGCTTAGAAACCAGAAGAATGCTGCACTGTTCTGAGCATTTCTATCCTGTTACAAGCCCTGTTCTAATAAATTTATATTTTAAGCAAAATGTGCAGATATTCTCTTTATATTGCAACTCTCACAACTGTTTGAAATGAAATATTCTGGGTAAATCACCAAGTTTGAACAGTATATCTATTGATGTCATCAAACTTCGTCAATTTCATCAAGATAAGCTTTACCTTAATTTTCAGATCTCTTTAAAACAAGGAATTATTTGAATCTAGAATAATTTTGAATTCTAGAAAATTGATAAGAAATGTATGATGAAAACTAGCCCAACTAAAAAGAGTTAGCCATGTGCGCATGGCTAAGCAGGGTTAGTAAGTTCATACTGAAATATTAGTGAAAGTAAAAGTAACCTGAGCCATGTGTGCATGGCTAACCCTATTTAGATGGGTTAGTTTTCATCATTATTTTCTAATCAATTTTCCGGAATTCAAAATTATTCCAGATTCAATAATTCCTTGTTTTAAACAAATCTATTTTCTTCGCTTAAATCCATCACATGTATAAGTCATATTTTCTCAGCAAATTCAATACTCTTCTTTTTGAGAACTACCTTGCTGCTCTTTTGGTGGAGGATTGCCTAATGCATACCTGCCAACTTTTTAAAATCTCCATGTGGATTTAAATCGCAAGAGGACCTAATGCACCTCTTATATTGTTATAAGAGTTTTAAATCTACTACTATATTGTTTGAATGAGTATGTAAGTGCTTAAATACCATTTTGACCTATTTGAATGCCTGTTTTGAGGTGTTCAGTTACCATAATGAAGAATTTCAAAATTCAGGTCAGCACCTCTCATTGGGGATATCCCTTCTAAATTGGGTAGTTGGCAGGTCTGCTAATGTGGGAGAGGTCTTGGGTGTGATCCCCAGCTGTTTCAAATCATTCAACTTTAAAGTTGGGATTTTCTTCTTCTCAACCAAACATTTAAATGTAAGAGTGAAGTTGTCAGCTCAGAATGGGAAAAAAAAGAAAAGGTCATCCTGCCAACTGATTTAGTGTGAGCTAACAAATTAAAAATCCTACTCAGCATGTCAGAATTGTACAAATCATGGTTATATTCATATCTTATTAATATGCATGTAGTATTTGCCACTGGACATAGTAGCAATCAGTAACCATCAACACATCTGTTTAGAAACCTATTTGCAATAAAAGTTTTATTTTGATAGAAATTTCAACAAGTCAAATATCTTATCTATTCACAGCACTTTAGATTAGTCAGGTTAAAGTAACAATTATTGAATACAACATATATATATATATATATATATATCAACATGAAATGATGCATATCATCGCATTAGACACTATTCATTATCATTTTTTAAGAAAGACCAAAAAAAGATGATGCAATGGTTTCACAATAAATCATTCATAAGGCTTTGTACCAGCTCATTTGCGATATGTCATGCAATGGTGAAGACGAAATCTTCCATTTATAAACATTTTTACAAACAAGTGTATTGAAATGTTAATATGTTGGTTGGTACTGTCAGTTTGACAAATGTTACCTTACTTTAACCACAATTCCAGCATTGACTCCTTCATATTTATATTAATGTTAAGGTAGCCCTACACAGTTAGGTGTGTAGTTTCGCATTTTGGCCCCTGTGGATTTTTCAAATATGAGAGCTAGTGTGCAATAAAATTCATTTTTGGATAGCTGTAGATTAAAATAGCCTTCATAGTGGGTTTATATGAACATCAAGATTATGTAATGTGTGTAATATAGGCTGTTTTCTGAATGACAGTCCGTATTTGCATATCCATACCAAACATTGGTCCGCAATTATTGTAATGTTTTTTCCAACTTTTGTTGCACGAACTTTGTGATTAAATTTTACGAAAAATGAGGCGAAAGACACCCATTTTTATTTAATCATTAGGTAGATTAATTTCAACAGTTTCTGAAAAGGTATCACTCAAAGGCATTGAAATTCTAGTTTGATCCAAATTTTGGGGATATGTGACATTTTCACCCCTTTTGCAATATTTTATGGTAAATAAATGCAGAATGTTGCCATGGATACACAAAAAAGGAATTATATTTCACCCTTTTAACTTTTGAAAATCAAATCTATGAAAGATACTGATTACATACATATGCACATGTATAACACAAACAGTTAGGTTAATGTATTAGAAATCCAGGAATAGGAGATGATAAAACATTTTGTGGTTCAATTTTAATCTTATTTTCTAACTGTGGAGTGCTACCTAAGGGTTTTGTGATAAAGTTTATAACAATACCTTATACGTCAAGTAATATATAGTCTATAAGTTCAAAATTTATGAGTTTGAAAGTCCCTTTGATATCTTTCGCCTCTCTTTTATAGATGTGCATGCCATTTTACTAATAACAGGGGGGACTTGACTTTTACCTCATTTTCCTGCATATATCTACCTCATGTATCAGTCATATTCTTCTCAGCAAGTTCAATGATAACTTCTTGAAAGTTGGTTCAACCTTTGTCAAGCTATAGGCTATGTCAGCCTCACTATTCAGTGTCAGATCTCTTATGCATTTTCTTTTAATTTGAGAAATGCATTGGTGTTTTCCTGGTAGCATACTTACCTAATGTGGGAGTGGCTTAATCTACTTATTATAATGATGTCATTTTGATTGGTATTGTTTCTACTTTATAAAAAATTGTTTTTGTGTTACTAAGTAAGTGTTATGTGATAAAGTGTATAATAATACTTTATACAATAAGTAATATATAATCTGTAAATTTATTTATTGAACATAAGATGTTAAAATAGACATGCAACTAATTAGCCTCTCTTTATAAGTGGTCACATTTGGCCATTGGTTTTCTTCTTTCAACTCACTCACAGTTTCACATTTTGTCATCACGTTGCCTTTAATAAACTATTATATGGTATGTGTTTTGTTCATTGTTGAAGTCAGTGCGGAGACCTGTATTTTTTTACAATCCCTGTAACTTGATATTTGGTGGATAGTTGTTTCAATGGCAATCAAACAACATCTTATTTTTATACCTTAATTTTTTTCTTTACAAAATTGGATTAATTCTTGTTTTTGACAGCAAACAGTATTCTTGAAACAGATGCAGGACCCCATGATCCACCAGAAACAACTGACAACTTACAACCAGTGATTCCAAATACAACAAATAGATCTGATAATGGAAATACTTCAAATCAACAATCAGGTGGAGGCAACCAACACAGTCTTGGATTTTCTGTGACACAACCAAATGACAGCTCAGTTATATACCAGAGGAACAGTACAAATGGATTAAATTCTAACAGTTCAGCTTCTGTTGCCATAGCAACACAAACAACATCATCATCAACAACTACAGCAAGTCTACATGTTGAAAACAGCCAAAGCACAACACAGACAGGTGTTGGTCTGACATCATCAGTGGCCACTCCTCCAAACACAGTAATGTCTACTACAGGGAACAATATGGAGGAAAATATAATCCTGACACAAGCAGCTCAAGCAGTAGCATCTACAAGTACTACAATGAAGACTTCTGGTACTAGAATGCCTCCTGATGGTGCAGCAACTTTGACTAATCCACAAACTTTAGATGCACATTCAGATACAAATTTAAAGGTATATTTTACCTTAGAAGTTTGCCTAAATTAAAAGTTATATGTCAATGAAATTAAAAAATAAGATGTAATAAACTCCTGAGAAGTATAAAAAATAGAAAGTAAAAATCACTGTAAAATTGGGGAAATATATTTGAAAAAAACTGACTTTCATGTATTTGGCTTGGAACAAACATTATTCACAGCCTTACTCATTAACATAAAAATATTATATTATCTGAGAGAAAAAGTTTTGTACGAACTTGTTTGAATATTTATTTTACAGAATATAGTTGGCAGAGACAATGGGAATGAAGATTATCTTTTAGTAGTTTAAACAGAAATGATGTAGAACTTGATAATAGTGATCAGAGTATCAGTAACTCCACAGACAATCAGGTATCAATGCACTGATTTACTTTTTTGTAAAATATATTTGTTTGTTATGATTTAGTGAGAAGTGGGAGGTTGAGCTAGCTAAAAAAACTAGGTTTAACCAACCATATTCATAGGAAAATGCCTGTACCAAGTCAGGAATATGACATTTGTTTTCATTCGTTCCATTGGTTGATATAGTCGCACGTTTGATTTTGTAAGGTTTTGTGGACTTCCCACTTTAATATACCTTAGAGTTCAGTATTTTTGTTAAAACTTTTTTTATACAGAATTAACAAATGCATAGGTGGATGTGTTGTATTTGAGGATAAAAAGTAGAAATAGTTAAGTAGAAATTTTTCATTCCAAGGTACATACTTTAAAATGTTACAGTACTTTTATTTTAGGATTCCTGTGGTTGTGGTTCATGGAAACTTTTGTTCAATGATTTCTGTGGTTATGTTTGATGGACACTTTTCTCCTAAGATTCCTGTAAATGTGGTCGATGGAAATCTGAATTTTAGGATTTCTGTGGTTGTGGTTCATGGGAATTTTTGTTCTATGATTCTCCTTGTGGTTTTTGTTGATGGAAACTTTTATTATAGGTGTCCTGTGGTTGTGGTTCATGGGAATTTTTGTTCTATGATTCTCCTTGTGGTTTTTGTTGATGGAAACTTTTATTATAGGTGTCCTGTGGTTGTTGTTCATGGAAATTTTTGTTCTAGGATTCCTGAGTTTGTCGTTCATGGAAACTTAAATTCTAAGATTTCAGTTGTTGTGGTTCATGGAAACTTTTATTATAGAATTCCTGTGGTTGTAGTTTATGAAAACATATTTTTAGAAGAGAGTTGAAAGAAACCAAAGGGACACTCAAACTCATTAGTCCAAAAATAAACTGACAGGGCCATAGCAAAAAGAAAGAAAAGACCAAAAGATTCCAATCTATTTGTATGATGGAAACTTTTTCTAGGGTTCCAATTTCTTTGGTTCAGGTAAACTTTTATTCTTATGTTTCAAGTTTATGTTGAATGGAAACGTTTTTTCTAGGATTTCAATAGTTGTGGTTAATAGAAATTCATTATAGGAATGCAATGTTTGTTGTCAATAGAAATTTCATTCTATGAATGAGCTGGTTGTGGTTAATCATAACATATTCTAAGATTCCAATGTTGACATTATAGCTCAGAAGTTCTTCATGTGATCAACATCACAAGGTTGCAATCTTTTTATTTATTCCATGAAAAAAATCTGTAATCTACTGTGCTCTCCTGGTAGCGTACTTGCCTTAAGTGCTGGTGGCAGAGATTCATCTCTGGCCAAGTTGAAACCCAAGACTTTTAAATTAGTATTTATCTCCTCTGCAGTCAACATAGAGTCATGAGTAATGTGTACGGGTAGGATGTCTTCTTGCAGACTTTTACCATGTGAGTTATCACTTTAAATTTTATATGAATGTCAAATGATATTTTCTTCTTCAGTCCCACTTACCAAGAGCTATTAGTTAGCCAACAAGTAATTAAAATGTTTGTGAAGCTATTCAGGACAAACGGGACCATCAATATTATTTTTCATAACATGTGGATTTTATAGCAATATAACAAGACACTGGTTGATCCCTTTAAAATGGAACACACATTGTGTAAATCTTCTCAAACAAGAAAATGTTTATCCCTTCACAAAATACATATCTTCGTTACTTCAGTAATGAATATGAATAAAAGGAGATGTGGGGTATTTGTAAATGAGACAACAAACGATCAACACAAAAAAATCACATAAAGCCATCTGAGATTAACATTCTCTAATTTCATTGTCAATTAATAAATCTATAGGAATGTCAGATGATTTATCTCTGTTATAGATGAGCAATAATGCACTTAAAATTAAGATCAAGAAAGGTCATACCATTCCATGGCAATCAGATCATATGAGAACTGGTGAACAGTTAGTTCAATCAAAAGATGAAATTGCAATTGCTCAGCAAGATAGAAGATCTGTTCCTAGTCTTAACCTTAATTCCATTGCTACTGATTGTCATGAAACATATGGTTCCAACATGAAATCCATAGAAATGAAGAGGCCAATTGTTTGTAGTCCTCCTGTTACAAACAGTAGTGATGGTTATATTTCAATGGATGAATCTACTGCAAGCAGTAAAGGTAACTTCTGAAATAAATATTAGTGTGTTTGAAAGAAACCTGTAAATATTATCCAACTAACAATACATAACAACACTGTATACTGGCAATTGTCCATCCAATTTTGAACACAAAACAGAGTTGTTGCACCAATTGTTACAGAGTAAGAACTTCTCTGTTACCAGTATATGTCCTAACAATGATATATTTTACCTCTCCAGTTCTGCCCTGGATTCTAAAAGATAAGGAATATAATCAACACCAGATTTCATAACTTAATTATTGATTAGGAATGGATCAAGTGGATCCTTTTTTTTTTTTTTGGGGCATTGTAACATGGGAAGATGAGGCTATGAGAATTATCTGAATAAAGAACAGAGTTCCAATGTCCCCACGTTGCACATATTTTATCTATCCAAGGTACAAGGGCAATAACTAGAAAACCCTTTTTTTTTTTAAAACAAATTATAATATACTATAAGTTTTAAAAAATCTGGCAAGAATTGTACCTGTGAGAGTGCTAACGAGGCCATTTTCCATAAATTTAATATTTCCAAGGGCATTTCTCTTTTAAAAAAGTCGATTGGCCACCTTTATAGAACTTGTCCGAGATATTGCTGATATTAACCTATAGTGTAAGTTATATAAAATCTGCAAGAATTATACCTGTTAGAGCTCTAACAAGACCAGACGGACGGACAAATGAACGAAGGAACGGACGCAGACAGAAAAACATAATGCCCTCTACTATTGTAGGTAGGGGCATTATAAAAGCAATTGTTTCATGGGTTATTGGTTGCGTTTTTCTGGATGAGGTGCCTAAAATTTGGAAGTAATTCAAGATGAGGTGATTTTTTCATTAAGAAAATTCAGAAATGTGAAAGGTTAGACAGTAAGGACTTTCAAATACCATGACTATTCTTGAAGATTTTATGATAGAAGGAAAGCGTTAAATAAATTTTCCACAATACAATTACAAGATTACATATATTGACACATATTTGTGAGTGGGAAAGAGTACATGCAAATATCAAATAAAAACTTGACATCAGAGTTGTGGTTCATATAAACAGCATTCTCACAAATATTATAAATATCAATAATAATAATGTTCTGATAATTGTGCAAACAATTTAACATTTAGATAAATTATCATTCAATAGCTTTTATTATAACTTAAAAAAATGCAAGTGATAACTGTTTTTCTGTTGCAAGTGGGCGGAGGGGCAGGAGTATTTTGAATATGAGTATCCTGGCATTGTAAGGGCTAAAATAAACAACCTTGCATAAGACTGGAGGAAAATGAATACCGGTAATCTGAAACACAAAATGCAGCAAACAGTTGTGTACAAAAGTGAAAAAAATAAGCATGCAGAGCAACAGATGAAAATGAATAGTCAAGCCACCAAAAAAACTCCTGCTGCCCCTTTCCCCAGAATATCAAACAGTTGTTCCCTTGATTACATCAACAGCTGTGTAAAAGATATTATGTACACCAGGATGGCATTGACTGAGTTTTTTTAAATTCAGTAAGTCGTTTACTGATAATAAACAAAGGATAAAGATATATCAGTCAAATTAGACATTTTTAATCGTTAAATTACAAAATACATGCATTTAACTCTAGGATTCAACATAGCATTGAGTTTATTGTCCACCGCGAACGTGTTGCGGAGACATAGAAATACCGGGCATTCGTCCATCCGTGTGTACCTCCGTCCCTTCGTTCGTCCGTCCGTTCGTCCATCTGTCCCGCTTCAGGTTAAAGTTTTTGGTCAAGGTAGATTTTGATGAAGTTGAAGTCCAATCAACTTGAAACTTAGTACACATGTTCCCTATGATATGACCTTTCTAATTTTAATGCCAAATTAGAGTTTTGACCCCAATTTCACGGTCCAATGAACATATAAAATGATAGTGCGAGTGGAGCATCCGTGTACTATGGACACATTCTTGTTAAAATCTGTTTCAAAATTATATTAATTACCTCTTAAAATTTTACTAAATATTTGAAATTGTTTTTATGGAGATTAAAGTAAAATTTGTGTCTTTTTATTTACAGGTGCTTCCTTTGTATTGTCTACAATGAGAAGGATGTTGCCTGCTGCCAGATCTACAATGAGAAATACTGTGGGGACAATGTTTAAACACTCAGTGAACTTTGTACAGAAGTGTGACCAAAGTTATATTTGAATAAATTATATATTTATTGTTTTACATATTGTTTGTGATCCATGAAAACTCATCAAAGATACCAGGTTTATACTTTGGTATGCAAGACATGTGTTTCGTCTTTGACTCATCAGTTACACTTGAATCAAAGCAGTTGAAAAGCAAAATCAAATAGGAAGTAAAACATTAAAAATTGAAAATTCTGAAAAAGTAATTCCAAATAAGGCTAAAGCAATCTATACCAAGGGGTAGAAAAATCTTAGTTTTTCGAAAATTCAATATTTCATGAACAGTAAATTTACAGAAAAATTATATTTCATGGCAACACAAAAGTGTTGACTACTGGGCTGGTGATACCCAGAGAATGAAACGTCCGCCAGCAGTGGGAATGGCCATTGGTTGTAAAAACTTTGTACAAAAATGTGAATAAATTATATATTTAGTGTTTTCTTATATGTTATGTGCTGTGTATCGATCAGATTAGTTAAGCCCTTTTCAAATGATTTTTATAGTTTGTTTTATGTTGTCCTGTCCCACCACTGTTCCAGGCAAGGGTATAGTTTGGCGCCAGCAAAGTAGTTTAACCCCGCCACATTATATATGTGCTTGTCCCAAGTCAGGAGCCTGCCGTTCAGAGGTTGTCGTTGGTTCATGTCTGTCATATTTGTTTTTCGTAAATTGTTTTGTTATAAATTAAATCGTTAGTTTTCTCAATTGAATTGTTGCATATTTTTTCATGCCGGTGTCTGTTATAGCCAACTATACGGTATGAGCTTTTCTCATTGTTGAAGACCATATGCGGTTGCCTATAATTGCTTACTTCATTTGAACTTTGGTGGATAGTTGTCTCATACATTAGTTTGAAATGTTTATAGACTTGGATTAGGTTTGTAAGGACATCCTCAGGCTGTTAGTTTTTGTTTAAACTTTACGTTTTCTTTATTCTCACGATTCATTTTCATTTTTAGCTCATCTGGTCCAAAGGGCCAAGTGAGCTTTCTCATCACTTGGCCTTCGTCGTTTGTCATCTGTTAACTTTTACAAAATTTTCTCCTCTGAAAATATTGGGCCAAATTTAACAAAACTTGGCCACAATCAATGGGTATCTAGTTTAAAAGATGTGTCCGATAACCCTGCCTGCCAACCAAGAGGGCCGACATGGCTAAAAATAGAACATAGGGTAAAATGCAAGTTTTGTCTGTTATTTTGAAAACCGTTATAAATAGAGAAAATATGACTGGAGCAAAAATGTTCAAAATGTTTACTTCTACCAATTGTTCGCATACATTAAAATTGTCAGATGAATTCTTATAGGAGTTATTGCCTTAAATGACAAATTTTACTTTTTTTTGCCTACTATCTTGAAAACTATAAAAGATAAAGAGAAACTTTAAATTGCAAAATGATCAGCAAGACAAGTTCTACAAATAAGTCTAATAGTTGAAATCGTCAGTCGACTCCTTTTAGAGTTATTGCCCTTTAATGACGATTTTCACCATTTTTTTTTGCATTTTGGCTTATATGATAAAAATTATAATAGATAAAAGAAACTTAAAATCACAAAATGATCAGCAGGTCAAGATCTACTAACATGTCAAATTTTACCGATATAGTTAGTAGACTGTCACTCTTTATAGGAGTGATTGCCCTTACATGAGGATTTTTTTACCCTCTTTGTGTCTTGAACAATACATTGTAACTAAAGAAGATAGAGAGAAATTAAACAGACTAAATGATCAGCAATACAAGATCAACAAAACAGAGATTTTAGTCCTCGTCTGCAATGTTGGAGAGTGTCCTTTGTTTTATATGCACATAGACCAAGGTGAGCGACACAGGCTCTTTAGAGCCTCTAGTTTAAATAGCAAATGAAATGAAAATCAATATCTTTTGTTAAATATACTTTTTGGGGTTAAGATGCATTCATACCCTTATCTGGCTCGCTTGATAGTTATTAATTTCCCAGATTGTATCACTACTTTTAGATAAACAAAGATAGTGCATTGAGCACAGCATTCTATAAATCCTATCCATGAAATTTATTCCAGCATACTTGTCTAGAAATAATATAATTTAAATTGTTTATGGTGCATCTGTTATAAAAATATCAAGGCATTCTTCTGGGTTTCATCTGAATGGTTAATTCGATGGCGTCTAGTCTAAAATGCACACGAAATGCAGTTAAATTATGATGAGACAATGCATCTTTATTTATTTTTTTTAGACTTTTAGAAAGTTTTACGTTTTAGTACGTTATAAGATGGGTCTTACAAAGCAAACATAAATTTGACAGATATGCCCCGTTAAATGATTTTTGAGTTATTGACATCAACAATAACAGACATGCTGTCAACCAATATTTGGAAGTCAATATTTTTAATAGATTTGGGACCATAATACATACTCCGAAGATATATATGATAGCTTTTATTCTAATTTGTGCTTAAATGAGCATTAACATGTGATGACTGACTAGCTGACTATCTTGGTTATGTTGGAGTGATTACTACTTTTTGAAGGATGACCTTGAGGGCATCCGAAGTTATTTTAGCAAGGATAATTTACGTACTACTTTTGGTTTTTCAAACACGTTTACAACTGAAAAAACCTTACGGTTGCACAAAATTATTGCTGGATTTGACGATTTCTTGTTTGCTATGAAGTCAGGATTACTTCAAAATGATTGTTCTTAACATAGAGGTTGAATTACATATTATGGGTTGTTGAGAAAATAGTTATAAGTATATCAGATAACGGAAGTTATCATGCGTGTGGATCCGTACTGCGGAAGCCTACGGAAGCCGGTATTTCTCATATTGGTTGCCATTTGTACACCTTTATTGTAAGGAACAATATATGAAGCATAGCTCTTTATATTGCTGAATCATGTAGTTAAATACGTCAGTTTTATGAATTTAAAGACCCAACGCATCAAATTTCCCTGATACATGTTTCTTCTTTGTTTATATCTTCAACTTCGTACTATATTTCACAAATTATCAGTCAGTGTACTTGTAAGCTATTTTGTCAACCTTGTGTACACAATATCTTTTACACAGCTGTTGATTTTATGATATAGATTTGACCGCTTGCTAGAAAGAACACAGTAAAGAGTTGTATGGTTTCAGCTGTAAGAAGAAATATTTATCTGAATGCTTCTTTGGTACACAGTTTTCAATATATATAGCAATATATCTTTTTTATGATAATAGGGTCAAAAACGTATGTTAATCAAAATGCATACTTATTTTATATACTCTCTATCAATTTAAGAACATTAACAATGCAACCAGTAACTAATGAAACAATGGCTTTTACTCTTAGAATTTTACTAAATATTGGAAATTATTTTAAAAGATGAAAGTATTTATTTGTGTCTTGTAATTTACAGTTGCTTCCCTTTTATCGTCTACAATGAGAAGAATGTTACCTGCTGCTAGATCTACAATGAAAAATACTGTGGGGACAATAATTAAATCTGTGGTCCATTTACAGAAATGTGACCAAAGTTTTATTTGAATAAATTATATATATTTTGTTTTATACATTGTTTGTGTTCCATAAAAACTCATCAAAGATACCAGGTTTATACTTGTGTACGCCAGACACATGTCTTCTTCATAATACTCATCAGTTACGCTTGAAACAAAACAGTCGGAAAGACAATTCAGATACAAAGTTAATAAGCATTAAAAACTTAAAATTCGAACAAAGTTATGCCAAATAAAGCTAAGGCAATCTTAACCTAGGGGTAGGAATATCTTAGTTTTTTGAATGATTCAACATTTCCTGAACAGTTAATTTACAGGAAAGCATATTTCATGGCAACACAAAATTAGTGACTACTGGGATGGTTATACCCCCGAGAATAAAACGTCCGTCAGCAGTGGTATCAACCCTTGGTTGTAAAATCTATGTACAGAAATGTGATCAACGTTTTATTTGAATAAATTATATAATTATTGTTTTATACATGATTTGTGTTCCATAAAAACTCATCAAAGATACCAGATTTATAATTTGGTACGCCAGACACGTGTTTCGACTTCATAAGACTCATCAGTTATGCTCGAATCAAAACATTTGATAGACCAAATAAAAATCAAAGTTGAAGAGCATTAAAAAATCGAAAATTTCAAATAGTCAGGCAAAAAAGGTTAAGGGCTAAGGCAATCTATACCTGAGGTTAGAAAAACTTGAGTGCTTCGAATATTTCAACATTTTATAAACAATAAATTTACAAAAAAATAATTAATAAATTTATTTCATGCTGGCTACTGGGCTTGTGATACCTGAGGGGAGAAAGCGTCCAACAGTTCTATAACAAAGTATTTTTACAGGGAAATCCTCTACTTTTGAGGTTTGAAACGTTGATGAGGCCTTTTGAAATACTATTTGAATAAAAGGATAATTACTATGCCTAAATCAAAAATAATGTTAGTGAAAAGGTATTACCTTCGTATTATCGTTCTTTAATAACTGGTTTAGAGTTGTATCAATGTGAACAGCATGTATAGGTTACCTGGCCCATGTGTGCTATTGCTATCACTTGGAGTGTGTTGTTGTCAACCCTTATCATTGTAGTGATAAATTTTTTTTTCATATCAGCAATATTAGATCTACCAAATAAGAAAGTTGGTGTGCAATAAAATTTATTCTCAGATAGCTGAAGAATAATATATCTTTCAAAAGGGGGTTATATGAACATTAATTATAAATAAGAAGATGTGGTATGAGTGCCAATGAGACAACTATCCATCCAAGTCACAATGTGTAAAAAGTAAACAATTATAGGTCAAAGTACGGCCTTCAACACGGAGCCTTGGCTCACACCGATAAAGATTGTTTTCGCATGTTTTGTGACCAATTTTCTGTTTCACAGTCCTTGTATCACATCCGTACCGGCATTAGATCCGAAAATTATTGAAGCGTGGTTTTTTTTTACCTTTTTTATACGCTCAAACTATTCAATTCAAATTTATCGAAAAATAATGTTAAATGCATATGGTTTTTATTTGACATCTAAATAGATAAATAGATAAAGGTCAAAGGTTTCAGAAAAGATATCACCCAAATGGATTGCAATTTTACTTAGGACCATATTTTGGGGACATTTGTGAATGTTCATCCCACTTTTTGCAATATTTTGTATCAAATAAATGCAAATTGTTTCCATGGTAACACTTTAAAGAGATTATATGTTATTATTTTACCTATCGTAAATCAAATCTATGGAAGATGGTATTTCCATACATGTGCACATACATGACACAACAGTAAGCCTTATTTTTTTATGAAGCAAGGCAGGACTTTGCATCTACAGCTCCCAAAATTAAGATCTGCAGCGATTGATTTTGTATCTACTGCACCGAACTTTATAAGTACAGCGCTTGATTTTAAATCTTCAGCGCTAGACTTTACATCTCGTTAGCTAGACTTTAACGCCACAACTCTTAAGTATCTGTATTTACCAACAGTACTCCATATCAAACTAATATCAAAACCAGAAATAAGTTAAATGACAACCACTATACAGAAAGTTCATGCATTTTGACGGTTGTATCCGATTGACAAGTAGCTAGTTGGGAGTTTTATTTGTCAGTAGATCTCAACATTGTTCCAGAATATCACAACCGATACCAGACAATCTCAACCTGACATACTTTATAACATATTCAGCTTAATAAAATTATATTCGTAAAGAAGTATAAATTTCTGTTATTTTACGTTTATATTGATTAAGAAGAACACTTATATACTGATATATATATATATATATACGTTATGTATTGATGAACTTGCTGTCATTTTGTCAAATACTCACTGAGCTGGCTGCACTTACCTGCGGAAGGAAAGTCATTCCGATGTCATTTTAAATTATATTGGTCCGAGTAATGAACGAGACAAGCTCTCATTTAGTTATTTATAGAATGACATTCTCATATTTAACAAAATATTAACAGATTGAAAATAAATTGACGAAAAGTCGACCTACCCTATCTATATTTTTGATATTTTGTACCCGAAAAGCTCAACAAGAAGTGCCAATAAACTTTTTTCTCGCTTACCCATTTGGTTGAGATTTGATGGTTTACCAGGTGTGAGAATGCAGAAATGACTGAAAACATAGGATGACTCCTTATAGGATGTTTTTTATTTAACTAATATTCGAGTTGTTGCCTTTTATCTAGAAATCTATGATAGACAGGTAGAAACTGTTAGTAGTAAAAATGATCAACAATTACAAGATGTACTCAAAAGCCTGTATAACCAAAAACATTGGAAGACTCCTAATATGAGTTATTGCCCTGAAATGACGATTATGGCTAATTTTCATGTTTTTACCTTTTATGCCAAAAACTATAATGGATAGCTTAGACTACTATAACACTGTGTTCAAGTATTCTCAGTGGATATGTAGACCTGTAAACAGCAAAACCAATGATCAATACAGTATGACTGAAAACATTAGATGAATCCTCAAAGGATTTATTGCATTAAATGACATGTTTTACTTATAATTGAGTTTTTGCTTATTAATTGAAAAACATTAATAAATAGTTAGAAACTTAAAACAGCAAAAATGATCAGCAATATAAGATATGTCTTTGACAGGTGAACGATTCATGCTCTTATGGGCCATTTGTGTTAGTCAACTAATAGATGTTTATAGGCAGAGAGTTTAAACGTCAGGCAAAAACATTTATCCCGTCACATGTTACATATGTGTTTTTAGTGTTTCGTACGCTAGAGTTGTGTTTTGTGGACTGTTGTTTGTCAGTGCCTGTCCCTTTGAAGAATCAAGGCTGTGATTATTGTATTCCCCTTCCTTCCTTGATTCGGAATGACATCCGTCTATTAATCTTGGTGATGTCTTTCGTAATCAAAGTTTGTATGTTGTTAGGATGCTTGATGATTGATGTATAACTCAAATCTCTCATTATAGCGCTTCGGGCGCATGTAATTTATACCATGTTGTTTTCATTTTTTACAGCAATGGTTCGATATCACAGGCACTTATTCCTATCAATAGGAAGGTCGACTATCGATACCTCTGCCGGTGGACTATCAGTCCCCGAGGGTATCACTGAAAAGCATAATTCTTCCGGATGAATTAACATCTGGCGGAAAAAAAATATTACAATATGATATTATTAGATTCTTTCCGGAGGAAAACATTTCATTATGTGATATTTACCATTGACATGAAATTTTTACAGGAAAGGTTTTACAGATAGAAGGTAGATAGAAATATCGAAAAGCTAATTAAAACTATTTCTTTGCAAATACTATGGGTTCATGATAAAGTAATTAAATAAAAGCTGAAGTGTAGGTCATACTACATCATCAGCTCAGTAGTAAGTACTTCGGTACTGACATGATTTATAACAAACCTTTCTAAAATTGTTAGTTTATCAATTATAAAATTATAAAGAAAGTTTCAACTCCCTCAAATAAAGTTGACCTTGGATGGATTTGGCTATTTCTAGGTCCATTTTTGTCATAAAGCTCTTAAATTGTTTCGGTGCATCCTTGGCTTTCAAATATTCGGGGTCCTCGTTGGTCGAGTGGTCTAAGTAGTCCAACTAACTAGATCATTAGCCTGTCAACACTAAGGTTCGACTCAAATCCTAATTGACTATGATTGTCAGTTTTCCTACAAAGGTCGGTGGTCTTCTCCGGGCAGTCCTGCTTTCTCCGCCAATATAATTTGACCGCCAAGAAATAGCCAATAGCAGAGACTTATATACTACACGTCTCTGCTAATAGTCACGGCTGAAAGTGGCACAAAACACCAATCAGTCAATAAATCAATCAATCAAATATTCGACTTGAGCAATCCTGACGAAGGTAAATCCAGAATAGCGCTTCGGACGCATGCAAATTTATAAAGTGTTGTTTTTCTTTTTTTTTTATTCATATTTGAATGAACACTATCGTACTATGCTCTCCTAAATGCATCCATAGACCTAAATAAATGACACCTGAACTCAGACAAACAACATAATATACTAGTTAGTCAAAAGAGCATAAAATGTAGGTCATAGTGTCAACCTATTTGTAGATTGCTGTTGTACTCTCCTAGATGCATTATTACATCTGTTATAAGACTTATGTCTCTTAGTATCTTAGATCTGAACTTAAACGTAAAATGAAATTTAAAAAAAATTCTGTTTTGATTACGGGTGTTGGTGTGTTTGTGGTTCGTTTGTTTGTTATCTATTATAACATCATTTAAGAGTTAATTTCCTGCACTAATTTCTATTATATGATCTTTTTATGTAGCCTTTGAAACGGTCATCCAGTCGATGCTGAAAAAAGGGGAGGATAGAGAGTTCAAAAACCTCTCCACATGTTCATATACCTGTCCCGAATCAGGAACTTCGTTAGTGGTGTTTGTCATATTTTAATGTTTTTTTGTGATTTAGTGCATCTGGTGTTATTCTGAGGAACCTTCCTTTAATGGTTGTAATTGTCTTTGAATTAGCCTTCAGTAACTGCGAGTACTCTTGGATCGGTTTTTTTTTTGTATTTAGTACCGGTCTGGTGAGTCAAGCTCTTTACACATAATGTAATAGTTTTCCGACCGTGTGATACCCTCATTTATTAGTCAAGATTATTAAACATTCCCTAGTAGTAGTTATAGTGTGTTCGTATGGTATGCTGTTAGCAATGCCTAAGGTTAGGGGGTCACATTTTGAGCGCTCCAGATGAGGATCCGGGATATTGAAGAGGGGGACTGAGGCCCCCAAACTAGGCAACTTTTGGAGTGGGACATGTAGAAAATCTATGTATTAACCATATATGTAGCTCCATTAGGGGTCATGACACCCTGATTTCCCCCCTAAATCCGCATTAGCGCTCGAAAACACGTTTAACCCCGCCACATTCTAAATGTGCCTGTTCCAAATCAGGAGCGTTAAGTTCAGTGGTTGCTGTTGGTTGATTTCTGTCATGTTTGTTTTCGTCTGTTGGTTTTTTTTTATAGCTTACTATATGGTATGGTATGTTACTTCCTCACTGTTGAAGGCCATACGGTGATTTATATAGTTGATTACATCCACGTCATTTGGACTCTGGTGGATTGTTGACTCATTGGCAATCCGACCTTATCTCTTTATTTTTATATTTATTTTGTATGTTGACCTCTAGGTTATTGTTTTTTGTTTGGGGAGGTGACTATATCTAAAATTATTGATTAACGAATTAGAAAGCTTGCTTGATTTGCTTTCTTTCAAGCAGCAACCTTATAATAAAAAAAATCCAAATAAGGATATTTGAGATAAGGTACTGTCGGGGCGTTGCTACACTGAGACAAACGTAACTTAAAGAGAAAAGGAGAAATTCATCTTGTATGTCTCCATGTCATACACTTTCATTTCAATGAACTCTCATTTGTGATTTAATGCATATATCGTTGTAAAGATATGAAATCGTATCTTGGCCGGATGCGGTCCGAGTTCGCACTTTCGCCTTGCATAGTTAATAAAGCGGAAAAGCGAAAATGCAGAAATTGTGGGATGTATAGATACGCTGCCACGTCCGGTCTGTGTTTTCACATATGTTTTCTGCTTTGTATCGATCTGATTAGTTATCCCCTTTTCAAATGATTTTTATAGTTTGTTTTTAGGTTGTACTGTCCCACCACTGTCCCAGGTTAGGGGAGGGTTTGGCGCCAGCAAACTAGTTTAATTTACATGCGCCCGAAGTGCTATAATGAGAGATTTGAGTTATACATCAATCATCAAGCATCCTAACAACATACAAACTTTGATTACGAAAGACATCACCAAGATTAATATTGTTATAAATTAGGCCGTTTGTTTTCTCAATTGAATAGTTTCATATTTTTCATGTCGGGGCCTTTATAGCCGACTATACGGTATAAGTTTTTTTCATTGTTGAAGACCGTACGGAATAAAGGCAACAGTAGTATACCGCTGTTCGAAATTCATAAATCGATTGAGAAAAAAACAAATCCGGGTTACAAACTAAAACTGAGGGAAAAACATCAAATATAAGAGGAGAACTACGACACAACAGAAACACAACATTAAAATGTAACACATACAGAAACGAACTATAATATAACAATGGCCATTTTCCTAACTTGGTACAGGACATTTTAAGAAAAAAAAATGGTGGGTTGAACCTGGTTTTGTGGCTAGCCAAACCTCCCGCTTGTATGGCAATTTTAAATATAACATTAAAATGACATTACATGACAGGACTACAATACAAATAAATGGGAGAACATATAGAACAGAGAAACATACAAATAATAGCTAACAAAAGGTACCTGGTTTTTAACACGCAAGACGCGCGTTTCGGCCACACAAGACTAACCATGACACTCAGATCAAAAAGTTCGAAAGCCAAAACAAGTACAAAGTTGAAGAGCATTGACCGTTGGTTTTACCGTTTGAATGGTTTTACACTAGTACTTTTGGGGCCCTTTATAGCTTGTTGTTCGGTGTGAGCCAAGGCTCCGTGTTGAAGGCCGTACATTGACCTATAATGGTTTACTTTTATAAATTGTTATTTGGATGGAGAGTTGTCTCATTGGCACTCACACCACATCTTCCTATATCTATTGAGGACAAAAGTTCCAAAAGTTGTGCCTAATACGGCTAAGGTTTTCTGTCTGGGATAAGAACATCCTTATTATTTAGAATAATTCATACTTTAATTCCTTACATCCACCTCATTTGAACTTAGGTGGATAGATATTTTTAATAAGCTTTGGATTTTCGAATATTTTCGCCTCGAGCATCACTAAAGAGACATTGATTGTCGAAATGCGCATCTGGTGCAGAAAAATTGGTACCGTTTATGTTATTGTCTTATAGGCAATATACCACATCTCCTCATTTTGGTTTTGCGCTTTCGTCTTTACGCTTTAGTTGAATCATCATAGCAATCTATTAATCGTGGTATTAAATATTGGGATTTATAAAAGATCATACGTGAAGACGTCCCATTAAATTGGCCAAAAAATCTTTCAAATTTTGTTTTTCAATGAGAAAAGAATTTTTAACAATCTTTTAAAAAAAATTACTTAAGCGTGTAAAACTAGAGAAAAAAATTTGAAATTATCTGATAACAGTGTTATTCCATATATCTTATTACCTTTGCCAAAAGATTAAAAGTGTTTCTTTATTCTTATATATAGAAAAGCTTAATTAATAGATGCAATACTGATTTTATTTTCTTAAAGCAAGCCATGGTATATGAACAAGTGAATAAGCATTAGTTTGGCTCGGATTATGTTTGTAAGGACATCCTGTTAGTTTTTGTTCTATAAATCCTATCCATGAAATTTATTCAAGCATACTTGTCAAGAAATTATATAACTTGAATTGTTTATGGTTCATCTGTTATAAAAATACCAAGGCATTCTTCGGGTATCATCTCAATGGTTAATTCGATGGCGTCTAGTCTATAAAAATGCACACGAAATGCTGTTAAATTATAATGAGACATTGCATTGTTAGTTGTTTTTTTTTAGACTTAGAAAGTTTTACTTGTTAGTACGTTATAAGATGGGTTTTCTTACAAAGCAAACATAAACTTGACAGCTATGCCCCGTTTAAAGATTTTTGAGTTATTTACATCAACAATAACAGACCTGCTGTCAACCAAGATTTAAAAGTACAGTATTATCTAATAAATTTGGGAGCATATTAGATACTTCGAAGATATATTTTAAAAATAGCTTTTATACTCATTTGTGCTTTAATGAACATTAAAATGTGATTCCTGACTTACTGATCAGTTTGGTTATGTAAGAGTGATTACTACTTTTTACAAGGATGACCACGAGATCATCCAAAGTTGTTCTATGAAAGAGAATTTACGTACTACTTTTTTGTTTTTAAAACACGTTTACAACTGAAAAAAAAAAACCTCACGCATACACAAAATTATTGCTGGATTTGACGATTTCTTGTTTGCTGTGAAGTCAGGATTTCTTCAAAATGATTGAACTTCTGATAGAGGTTGAATTAGATATTATGGATTGTTGAGAAAATAGTTATTAGTATATCAAATAACGGAATGTATGATGTGTGCGGATCTGGGAATATCATACTAAGATATATTATGTCCCAGGTGCGGATGGAGGTGAATTTATACTCATCCATTTTCATTTTACATCTTATAGATCATCGATCGATCAGTTATCACTTATCAAGGACTTGGGGTATTTACATTACTGACTATATTAAAGTTTAACTATAACTATTGATACATTATAGTTAACATAATTTTTGAAATAATACATGAATATTATTTTCATCATTTGAATTTGCGTCCTTTTTCAAAAAATCATTTAACGCCTTAATGATGATGATGGAAGTGTTTAACGACCTTGACTGGATATACATCCCTCGCACGGTCGGACGCCTTAATGATTTTTGTACTTTTAAATCCAGATTTCAAGAATATGTGTTTATACCAAGAATGAGATACTCAAAATATTATATCCATACAACTAGATAAAACCATGGATAGAGCTATTATACCCAAATGATTGTACACGATTCTAAACGTATGATAAAAGCAATACTTATCTTACTTATTATGTAATTTTATCAAAGAAGAAATGTTTGATCACTGTAAAAAACGTAATTTTAAGTAAACCCATGTTATTAGCGATGGTTTCAGAATACCGATTCATTTTATCATTGAGGTGCAAATTAACGTCAATTTTTCTGAAAAATCATTTTTAATAAGATTGCTCAAGGAAAACTTAATTGAAGGACTCAAAGAAGTGGTAGGGACAATGTCCTCTGTATAAGTGTTACTCGAAGATTCAAAATAAATAAATTGTCAAATCCTACTGGATATTAAATATAAAGAGCCTAAATAGAGTCTTTAACACATATACTTTAACATTTTCGAACAATTTAACATATATTCATCAAATCAAAATGCAATTCGGTTCTAGATGTTGCTGATGAAGGCGTTTTGATACCAAATTGCAAAAAAAAAAAAAAACAATTCGACTCTAGATTTTGCCGATGAAGGCATTTGAATACAACATTGTAAAAATGCAATTCGGCTTTAGATGTTGCTGAAGAAGGCAGTTTGATTCAAAATTACAAATTTTACATGTTTTGTAAAATTCTGCATCGGAGGACGTCAACAACCAAAATAAAATAATGTGTATTAGGAATACAATATATAACGTTAATTTAAACAGCAATTTGGTTTTAGTTTCAACGAGAATATCCCACTTATATATTTTGGGATGAATTTTAAAATTTGCAGAATTCTGACACCTCTGCGGTATTGTGCAATCTTCATTCTTTTATAACTTGGATCTGATGATCAGTTTAGAATTAGCCATATTATTGCAGGAACCTATATAAGTACACTCTTGGAGGTCTGATACTGTGAATTTTAGTAACGATATAATGATTTTATTTTACTTGACGCTATTTTGAAATAGATACAGGGGAAAATTGGCCCTAACTTATCCTTTTTATTTTAAAGTTAAATCTACATTTTATATTACTCGTTGGAATAGAAATATGAAAACATATTCGCGGGATGGCATCTGTTTGACATTTTATACATAATCACGGCTTATTAACGTTCATTGAATACATCATCCGCCGTTCAGACAGTGCCTTGCAGCTTTCTCTTTCAGTTGTCTCATTCGATGTCAACCCTCTGTGCCCACAAAACTTAATCAAATTGTAAAACTGTTAACTATTTTATCGTCCTCAGTAAAATCGATTCAAATATTTGTTACTGGACATAAGAAAACAACTGCAAATTACTTCTAATAGTCTACAGGGGGGTTGAATTTTGTATTGTTAATTTTCTTGCCATCAGGTCTTTTGGTCATCCGAGTTAGCAATCGTCAGTGCTTTGATTACTATTTGATTATCTGATAAAACTGCAAGGATATTTAATAATTTATTTTCATAGTTTTATTTGAAGAAGTGACCATGTGTTATATCTGAAATCCTTATTTCCGACTTTGAAAGAAGGACTTGTTTAACACTCAAGTTTTCATAATTTATGATATATACTTAATTGTCATTAAACTGAAAAGTCATCGTATTTTCATGTATTGCACAAAAATTGCAACTGACTTAGTAAAAAACAAGGAAGTGAGATCAATTCTTCTGTTTTAAGGTTAATATGGCATATTTATAATATTTAGTAATATGTAGGGAATAAGTCGATGACTACAGGTGCAAACATATAAATAAACTACTGCCTTCTGCTTCTACTTATTTCCTTTTTATTACATTTGAGTGTACATATTTTGTTTCTTCAATGTTTATATGTATATATCTATTTTCTTTTTACAATATTTGAGTACATATCCGGTCTCTTCTGCGGTTACAATTTTATTTTCTTTTCACAACAGTTGAGTACATATCTGTTCTCTTCTGTGATAATATTGGCAAACGAGTTCTAACCTTGTCGACAAAATCCGGGTCAATGTCACAATATACAATGGTTTCCAAATGTTCTGTAGTAGCTAGAACATCTCCCCAAGGACTAACCACTGTACTGTGTCCCCATGCAACATATGAAGCTGTTTCATCGCGAGACCCCGACACCAAAGCTACATAGACTTCGTTGTCAACAGCCCTGGCTCTCAGCAAAGGCTCCATATGTGAAGGGCCAGTGGTCATATTAAATGCCCCTGGGTATACCAGAAATTTACACCCCATTTCACCGTAAATGTGTGCTAGTTCTGGGAAGCGCAGATCATAACAGACTCCAATGCCGACTTTACAATATGGAGTATCAAATGTAGTAAAGTCACATCCGGGACTTAGGGAATCAGCTTCTCTAAAGCGAATTTTCCCAGGAACATCAATGTCAACCAGATGAATTTTCCTGTGTTTAGTAAGAAGTTCTCCTAACGGACTAAAGACTGGACATGTATTATATATCTTTCCATTATCAATTTCAGGTATAGAACCTCCAATGATGTAGACATTGTTATCCTTGGCTATCTGTGCTAACATATCTGAAGTCTGTCCCGGGATAGACTCGGCATATTTTGGGAAACATGTCGTATCGTAGGGAGAATTAAAACATTCTGGCAATATGATTAGTTGTGCTCCATTTGTAGCGGCCTTATTAATAAGTGTGACCGCATGCTCAAGGTTTTCTGATTTGACTGCTGTTACAGCCATCTGAACAAGTGCCACCTTAAAAGTCATGTCTGTTCTATAGACTCTATGTACTGTTGAGGTTGAAAATGTTCATTAATATTCTGAAAAAAAAAAATTATATAACGTTGATAAGAAGTTGATGAATCGATTATTAACATTCATTTGTTTAGTAAAATGTCATGCATATATATAAGACGGTGACATCAATACCCAGCTTTGTACCAAACCGAAAAGCTGAAGGATTTAAGAAAACATTATAGTTCACAAGGTTACAAGGACTCCTTTCCTTCATTCAAGTTGACTATTCATAGCTTGAGGACTTAATTCTATAAGCTTGGCGGATCGAATAAGTAAAAAACACCATTTTTTGTCTGATTGGGTCATAGATCGAATTCTGAACATCTCGAAGTTTAGGCGAAGAAACTACAACGAAACGTTCGAATCGGTTTAAATAGATTTTGACGAAATACTTGTGAATAGTTACATTTTCAACAAAAAGAATTAGACTTTAAAAGCGTTCAACCGGGAAAAATATAGTTATCTTGTTATTTAATTAACTGAACATCGCAATATAAAAAAGCGGCCATCAATCGGTATATCTAGAAAAATGATCGTGAAAGAATACGTAACGGTGGCCAAGTATTACGACAAGATCGTGAAAGATCTGGTATGGGATCGTCGAAGAAATATTATCGAGGAGACACATGCAAGGTCAACAGACAATCTATAATTTATTGAAATATGAGGAAAAATTTTCCACAAAATTAAGTGTTTATCAAAATTGTTCAACATTATGATCAGTACCTGAGATTATCGGATTTTAAAAGATCACCATTTTCACAAAACTAGAAAGGCAGATTGCTCTTTTACATTTCAATGACACGAAAAATGTAAACAAACATGATACCTAAGTCTCCAATGGCTCTCAAAATTATTTTGTAGTAGCCATGTTAATTAAAAAGTGGGGCAAAATTGCAATATAATGTAAATTTGATCTTTATGATCGTGAAGGATAGGATAACACTTGTTTGTGATCGTAAAAAGGATTATGAAAGATCCGGTGTCGATTATTTGTTATTTTTACTCGTCTCATCATTGAAAAAGGAGGGGAGGGGGGTGATAAAAACTTAGTTGATATTTAGAACTAACAAAGTATGATTTACATCTTTATGTGCTAGGATTTAATCAACAATTTATATTAAGGTATGATATGGAATTCCAGATTGATGTCCAGTGTCAAATTTTCGATAAATAATACCGCGAAAATAATTTTGAAGCGGAAAAACCTAACGCCGTCTATGCTATATGTGATGAAAACACCCAGGAGATATTAATTTCATTCTAATGCACTGTCCATTTAAACTGTACTATCTGACACACTAAAGATTAAGTTTCAGATACATCATGATTTATTGGAATGTGAACATTTTATTTCCAAAACGTGTTTCTTGTTATTTAATGATTCGCATAAGGTTATGTGTCACCTTTTGTTATTTCTCAAATAGTGCTGCTTTTTTTTCATATTACACAGTATTATTATCGAAGTTAAATCATTCAGACAGACATAATTCTTTTTTCTGATTGTTTTCGCCTTTTGTTGATATAACGGATATTTCAAATTTTGCAGTTGAATTGTATTAAATTACTTTCACGATCCGGTCGCAATGCTTAGCCACCGTTACTTATTCTTTCACGATCATTTTTCTCAATATACCAAATGACAGCCATCTTATGGTCAACGCCCATTTCAAATTAGGGCAGAATTTTTTTCAAGCACCATTTTTTTTGTTCTCGCCTCAACATTGATATCTAACATATGATGTTGTATTAAGTATTAGGGATTTTGAGAAAAGAAATACATATAAAAATAAGGAGATGTGGTATGATTGTCAATGAGACAACTATTCACCAGTCCAAATAACGTGGATATAAGCAACAATAGGTCAGCGTAAAGCCTTCGACAATGAATAAAACACAGCAATGAATAGCCTCGACACATGAAACAATTCAAACGAGAACACTAGCGTTGTGATTTTTAAGAAATCATTTAAAAATAAATAACAGACGTCAAACAATGAATTACAGGTTTCTGACTCGGGACAAGCACATAAAGACTTTTAAGAGTGTGGCTGGGTTAAACATGTTTGTGAGCGCTCACCCTCAGCCCAACCACCCCTCCCCTCCTTACCTGGGACAGTGATGTTGAAATAGTACAAATTAAGAGCAAACTGTAAAAATCAGTTTAATATGACTCAAGCACAAAAAAACCAACTAACATAAAAACAAAAGACATAATTCAAAATATCGATTGTTGGCGAACAATTGAGAGATCTTTTCTTGTCATATTGTTAAATACATACTCAAATAGATTCAAAATGCATTGAAAAGCTTTAAAAACACATCAAGCCCTTAAAAAGAGTCGAAAGCACAAAGTTTATTTTCTATAACGTGACGTTTACTTTGGATCTTATGACTATTGTCAATGTCATTGCAAAAGATCCCATGCTTAATGGGCTCAAACCTTTGGCGTAAGAAGAAATTGTCTTTAAACACACCGATAATGGGGTTATGCCCCTTTAGGGAAGGTCAAACACCAAATTTCTTCGGTCAAAATATAACAAAATTGTCATTTAATGACCCTAACATGTTCCACTATTCCAGACTTCTGTAAGTATAATGGTTTCTCAGATTATCTCATAACAATTTATATGTTTACAGGTCAAGGTCAACCTTAAAATTTGACCTTGCAACACAAGTTAATAGTAGATTTAAATAGTGTTTTATACTTTCTGCAAGCCATTTAAATGTTATTGATTTCATGATGTGCTTTCATTTCAGAAATCCGGAGTGATCACATAGACCCATTTTGGCTGGATCAATAAATCTGTTTTTGACAAAACTCAGTAAAGATCCATCTAAGTTCCATTTAATTGATGAATTTAAAAGCACTTACATGATGATACATTTGCTCTAAATTATGAAGAAATCTCTAATTATAAGGCAGAAATTTACCCAGGGAAACTTACTTTTAATAGCTATAACATTTACAAAAATAGTAGCCCTTTTCTAGATTTAGATATTTCAGTTTCAAACGAGGAAAAAAGTACTACAAAAAGGACAGCTTTCCTTCCCGATTATCAATTTTCCTTTTTTTTGGACGGTTATGCTCATGCCTGTAGTGATGTTTTAGATTTCAATGAACGTTATCTATGTATAACTGCTTAATTTCTGTTTTCAAAATATTAAAGTTAAATGGAATTATAAATCCTATTCCAAGAAAAGATAGCGGTTGTAAATTCGATCCTATGTCATATAAATGTATAACTCTTTTATCTATTCCGTGTAAAAATTTTGCTGACATTTTAAATAGACATTGAATCAATGGCTGAATGAAAATGAAATTTGCCTCATGAACAGAACAGATTTCAAAAAGGTAGAAACTGTGCAGATCATATATACTAGATAATATTGTTAAAAGCCGAAAAATTTCAAAAAGGATACATTTGTATGTTTTGTTGAAACAAAGAAAGCATTTGATACTGTTAATAGAAACTGTTAACTATTCAAATTATAAAATATTTGTATTAGTGGTAACTTTTTAAATTGTATTTCTTCTTTATACAATAATGTCAATTGTGTTATCCTTTTTCCTGTAGCACTTGGTGTAAAACAATGCCGTGTTTTATCACCGACTTTATTTTCTGTCTATGCGAATGATTTAGTCTCAGATATTAAAGAAGCTAACTGTGATGTTCAAATAGATGGCATAATGGTTTCAATGTTATTATATGCTGATGACATTGCACTGGTATAGCACCTGATGAAGAGAAACTACAAAAACAGTTGTATAGCATTTTAGAACTATATCTATGCAAAGAAGTAATTTTCGGTTTAAATGTTGTTATGTTGCATCTTGTTACAAATATCTTGGTGTAATTTTGAATGAATTTTCAGATTATTCAATAACTGCAGATTACCGAATTGTTTAAATCAGCTAATAGAACACTTGGTGCTATTAAAGCAATATTTTGTAAAATTGGTGGTATGAATTTTGATGTGCTTACAAAACTTTATGACTCTTTAGTAAAACCCGTTTTTACTTATGCTTCTGGTGTATGGGGAATTATTATGCATAATTGTATAAATAGTCTGCAAAACAATGCTTGTGATCATTTCGGGGCATTTCAAAGCTGAACAATGCGGTTTGCTCATTGTTGAAGGCCGTGCGTTGACCTATAGTTGTTAACTTCTATGTCATTTGGTCTCTGGTGGAGAGTTGTCTCATTGGCAATCATACGACATTTTCTTATTTTTACATTGTAAATTTTTCCTTGAGTTAAGCAAAAGAATCAATAATTTAGCTGCCAGATGTGATATGGGTTTTGTTTTCATGTGATGCTCTATTAAAAGTTGAAGTCTTCAAATTATGAAATTGTCTTAAATGTGACAATATCAGCATACTAGGTAAAAGGTTCATACCTGGGCGATTTTAAGAAAGTCGTTATGGGATTATTGAGCGTAACAGTAAGGTCGTACATACAAGTTTATTGAAAATGTAGGTGTAATTTATGGATTTCTATACAAAATGTTGAAAAACAATCTTTGTATCAGGAATTATTGAATGACAACAACAATGTCAATAAATTAAGATTTTATAGATTGTTTAAAACTGGTATTGGAAGGAGCCTTAGGTAAAAATGGTTAAAAATAGATGCAACCGACGTATTTTGTCATCATTCACAGCTGGTTCAGTATACCTTAAAGTTGAAACAGATCGCTTTTGTATTTTTCTTATAGTGACCAAATTAAGGACGAGAAGTACTTTCTTTTTAATTGTTGTTTTACTCTGAAATCAGACAGAAATTATATGCAAAAGCCTATCTTTTATCAGGAATATGACAGTTGTCTTCCATTCGTTTGATGTGTTTGAGCTTTTGATTATGCCATTTGATAAAGGATTTTCTGTTTTGAATTTTCCTTGGAGTTCGGTATTTTTGTTATCTTACTTTTTAAATGTTGAATTTGATTATGTTTGTGATATTGCAAAACTGAGATATCTTATGTGTAATGAGAATATAGTTCCTCTTCTAGCTCGTATCCTTTACACTATGTTATACCTGGGAAAAAACATGTTACTATCTAAAAGTTATTTGTTTCCTTATTGCTTTCTACATGTACAAATAATGTTGTCTTTTCATATATGTGCGTATTAGTAATCTGTTTTAATGATAGTGTCTCATACGCCGTTTAGGCTAGCATCCGTTTACTTAAAGTTAATTAGGTTCTTATGACATTGTGTATACATAAATATTGTAATGGATGGTGACACTTTAATCAAATAAATCATTTATTTGATTTTGTACGGCTTACTATCTGGTAAATTGGGTAAACTTGGTTTATTTGCAGTAAAGTGGTTGCAATGCCAATAAAAACCTGCCCAAACAGTTGCCAAGTCACTAATTATGCCACCTTAATCAACAATTATGGTATTGAATTGACCACAAATTGATTTAGTTTTTAAAAAAATCAATAGCTATTTACCATATGAGTGTTTATCCTCTCTTAAATCTTCTATTGATCTTCCTTGGCCATAGAACATAGACTATAGAGTGAAAAAGTTTCTTACATATAATACAGGGATGTTTAATGACCTTGACTACCGACGAGATAATCCTTTATTTATTGGTTAGTGCGATAATCCTATAGTGGCCAGGTCTAATTGAAATGTGACGGGATTGCTTCCGTTGAAAAGTAGATACTTAGCCAGCTGCTGCAGCGAGAAATTGAACAAAATTTAAACTTGAAACTGTTTGAACATTTTATAAAAGAATTTCGTTAAATCGTTCTTTTTTGTATTTGCAAAATTTCAATTAGGATATGTGTATATTTTAATTTCTTTATGTTGAAAGGTTTAAGTCAAGTTTGTAAGATTAAGCTAATCTCATTTTATATTTCAATTTGTTTTTCAATTAGCAACGTTTACTTCAATCTAATCTAGTAGTGTTGTATAATAAAACATTGAATTGAATTGAATTGAATTGTATCTATTCAATTCGATTTATTCGTCTGTATGTCCTATTATATTGTTAATTATTTCCGCTATAACATCTGTTCCTTTTTAATCTACTCTATTGGTTCTCAGTTGTTCCTTTGGTTGATAGCGTTTGATTTTATCAGTTTATATGGACTTCCCCTTTTTGAATTTGCCTTGGAGTTCGGTATTTTTGTTATACTTTTTTTTTTTAGCTCAGTCGGTTTTAAAATGGCCAAGTTGGTATATATCGGTGGCATTCAAAAGTTTAATGTAGGTGCATAATTTAGGATTTTTACATCTTATATATTTGTTTATACTCAAAGTGTAGTCATGAACTAAGAGATATATGTAAACTTTTTAAATCAAAGATATTTTTTTTACAAAACAGCCGATTATGGAAGTGCAAGTACTTTTAGATCTTGAAGATGCAAAGCATAAATTCTACTAAACTAGAGGCTCTAAAGAGCATGTGTCGCTCACCTTGGTCTATGCGCATATTAAACAAAGGACACAGATGGATTCATGACAAAATTATGTTTTGGTGATGGTGATGTGTTTGTAGATCTTACTTTACTGAACATTCTTGCTGCTTACAATTATCTCTATCTATAATGAACTTGGCCCAGTAGTTACAGTGGAAAATATTTTGTAAAATTTACAAAATTTACAAAATTTATAAAATTGTAAAAATTGACTATAAAGGGCAATAACTCCTTAAGGGTCAATTGACAATTTTGGTCATGTTGACTTATTTGTAGATCTTACTTTGCTGTACATTATTGCTGTTTACAGTTTATCTCTATCTATAATAATATTCAAGATAATAACCAAAAGCTGCAAAATTTTCTTAAAATTACCAATTCAGGGGCAGCAACCCAACAACGTGTTGCCTGATTGGTCTGAAAATTTCAGGGCAGATAGATCT
Organism: Mytilus coruscus; assembly: GCA_017311375.1. NCBI lineage: Eukaryota > Metazoa > Mollusca > Bivalvia > Mytilida > Mytilidae > Mytilus > Mytilus coruscus. The sequence continues at coordinate 6,103,029 of CM029601.1, read as the reverse complement.
TGACCTAATGAACAATTTTATTCCGTCAGATTTGGTCTAAATGCTTTGGTTTCAGAGATATGAGCCAAAAACTGTATTTTACCCTATGTACTATTTTTTAGCCATGTCGGCCATCTTGGTTCGCGGGCGGGGTCATCGGACACATTTTTTAAACTAGATACCCTAATGATGATTGTGGACAAGTTTGGTTAAATTTGTCCTAGTAGTTTCAGAGGAGAAGATTTTTGTAAAAGATTACAAAAATTTACTATAAAGGGCAATAACTCCTTAAGGGGTCAAATGACCATTTTGGTCAAGTTGACTTATTTGTAGATCTTACTTTGCTGAACATTATTACTGTTTACAGTTTATCTCTTTCTATAACAATATTCAAGATAATAACCCAAAACATCAAATTTCCTTAAAATTACCAATTCAGGGGCAGCAACCCAACAACGGGTTGTCCGATTCATCTGAAAATTTCAGGGCAGATAGATCCTGACCTGATAAACAATTTTACTTGTGTCAGATTTGCTCTAAATGCTTTGGTTTCAGAGATATAAGCCAAAATCTACATTTTACCCCTATGTTCTATTTTTAGCCATGGCGGCCATCTTGGTTGGTTGGCCGGGTCACCGGACACATTTTTAAAACTAGATACCCCAATGATGATTGTGGTCAAGTTTGGTTACATTTGACCCAGTAGTTTCAGAGGAGAAGATTTTTGTAAAAGTTAACAGACGACGACGGACGACGACGACGGACGACGAACGCCAAGTGATGAGAAAAAGCTCACTTGGCCCTTCGGGCCAGGTGAGCTAAAAAATCCACAGAAAGATAAAAGATTGAACTTTTAAAAACATTACCCTGAATATCTGTCCCAGGAAATAGTATTTTGGGAAAATCCTGAAAAAAGGGAAATAATCTTCTTGCAAAGTGAAAATCGCGTCCACCTTTTCACTTACAGGTGTGTTTGAGTTTACTGTTTTGTCCTGCAAACGTATAAAACAAAAAAAATTAATATGTCATCTCGCCTCAGATTCCACTATTTCTATATATTAAGGCTGCATGTTGAAATAACAACATTAAAAATATACAGTTACAAAATGGAATATTTAGGTCAAATGAGAAGGTGCATCTGAATATTAAAAAACGCTTCGTGCTACAGACTACAAATGTTAGAAATTTGAGTGTATGTTCTTCTTATATTTTTTGTTTCTTCGTTCATTCATTTTTCAAATAACATTTAGACGTATTAATTATTTTATTCATGAAATGTACTTAAAAAAGAAGAGCTCACTAACACCCTTTAAAATGTTACCAAAAGACATTGACGACAAACTCTAAAAAAAAAAATCATTAATTTTATGTGTGTTATCACATGTTATTGGTCTCTAACCTCTAAAAATTAGAACTTTAAACTTTCGAAAATTCCCCCTAACAACCAACCAGACAATAATTTAAAATGCCATAAAGTCTAAAAGTAGTGAATGATGCTCTATAGCTAGTAGATACATTTGTCTTTTAAAAACAACTTTCATGGAAGGATCATAATGATGCAAGGTGAATAAGTTTATCTGTTTCAAAGAGTTAAATTGACATCCCTACAATAAAAGAAACGATGGTGGTAAAATGGGAATATAATTAAAAATGGGAATATAATTTTGACGAGATTACTTCTGACTTGTTCATCATATAAGTTAATACTGACCAAATCGTGCGCATATCAAATGTTAAAAAGTTATACTATTAAAATTATTGATATAATCATCAAGAGAGGGAGGGCTAAACAAAATTGTCCTGTCCCTAAGTACCCATGGTTTGTATAGGTGCAATTAATTTTGAATCTGAAAGATTCATCTCCACAAAATCCAGTTAAAATTCAACGTAAAGAAACAAGACAAGACAAATCTGACAATGTCACGTACCTTTCTGTTCCAGGCACCTATACTAAACAAATATATTAAAAATGGGTAATCATCGTGAAAGAGAGAAAGTCGAGTACACCTTTACATGCAGGTGTGTTTGAATCTACTTATTTGTTCTTTAAAAACAAAACACTTGGTATAGGTATAACATCTCGCTTCAATTTCCATTGTTTTGATTTATATTTTAAGGCTACATGTTGATCAAATTACTTTCAAAATTCACATTATAAGCACAAAAAAAATATATTTTATCTTAGTCCTGAAAGCTATTTAATCCACATGTCCTTAACCTAGTCAGTGGTTAGTCTTAAGTAGACATTTGCCGAAACTAGGTCTATACCTAGGATTACACTTAGACTTACGATTACAGTTGACGAAAAACAAGGGGTGCTCTCAAAATAAAAAAAATAAACCCAATTGAGATACATAGTAAAATGAATGATAATTTTTTATCATGTAAATAAGTCTTTTCGGACGACACACAAATGCAGAAACTTATGGTCACAACAGATGTGAATCGCCACAAAATCCCCATAACTTTGTGGGTTTTTTAATTCTCCGATGGCGTGTTCAACCTCTACTTTATAGTGTGTAATATGTCTATTTATTTTTCTACACTTCCTCTGCATATTCTGGGGTTTTTCTTATATAAGGTGTCAATACTGGATATCAGTTCGGATATATTTTGTCGCCTATCAAAAACAGCTCCGTCGGGAAAGGTAATTCTTGTCCTATATTTCTCATCAACATATATTGCTGATGCCAAAGAAATCCGCACTGAATATAACATATCCTGTCTTTGTTCAATATTACAACTTGAGTGTGAATGCAGTGACAATGTCTGTGTCCTGATAAATACTGTTTTTGTGGTTCCGTTATCGGCAACGAACTTTCCGTCGATAGCCCTATTACAAACGGAAGTTTTGGCCACCCACCATAGAAATAGGTTTACATGTATGTTTCATCTTTGGTAGTCGAAGCACTAACGTCAACTATTTTAGAAATCATATGATAAGCCGGGTACGATTGTAACCATACCAAAAACGAAGAATTCTTTTTCCCGACGAAAGCTTATCATCCCGATCGGTTTCTCTCTGAAGAGATCATTAACATCGGCAACAATTTGAAGTAACGTTTCAGGAGTTTCACCTGTAAAAGGAATACCGTTTGCTTGCATAACAAGTGAACACATCTCTACCATTCCAAAAGTGTATATCATTGCCTATGATATTGTAAAAGATTGGTTAGTCGGTGGTCAAGCTAGGACTACCAGGGTTAGAATCAGATTACGAATGAAATGTGTACCATAACATCTGGTGGAGTCTGCATCAGGGCAGGTAATGTTGCCATGGTTAATCTGTGTTCTTCATCCATATAAACGGAGGAAATAAGATAAATGCACGAAATAAACTTATCGTTTATTCATTTTTTTCGTATTAATAGTTCCATTCGCTTTACAAAAACGGTATTTTACCACTGTTTTTGACGTTAAAGATATATTACATGTGGTAATTTTTTTTAAATATCAGTTTATAATTTATTCCTAATGAAATATAAAAATATTTCGTTATAAAGGATGTGTCATGTGTTTGATTAAGAATCGGATACAATTAATATTAGTGTGTATTCAAATACCTATACAAGCAAAGACCATTCAAGTCTAGAATGATGTAATATAGTTTTATTTGATAACATGTAACTACTTTATTTCTAAAAAATATATATATATATATATATATATATATATAAAAACATCGTTTAAAAATTGTATGACTTGCATTAAATCTAAAATTAGGTTCACAGACATCTGAGTACTTTAAAAGACAACTTGAGTGCTTTAAGAATATATAAACGAAATTCTTAGGGGTCTATACTTTGAACTGCTTGATTTAATTCAAAATGTGATGCATGTATATGTTTAATGCAACTTGGGTTACTTCTGTTTTTTTAAACGAGGAAACGATGCAAAGGGGCATTTAACACTCATAAGTCGAAGAAAAAGTTTCCACCATGGTCAAAAGAAAAACGACGAAAATACAAACGAAAGTCCACAAAAACTCCACAAAGAAACATTGAGTTCATTTCTCCATGACGATAAAAAAAAATCGACTGATTTTGGCGAATCATGGTATATGTTTTCCAATTATAACGCAACGTTTAAATAATTGAGACCTCTGACAAATAAGGATAATTTGACAAACCACAATATAAATTGAATCAAGTTGACGCTAACGATAGCCGAAAATTTCCATTTGGCGCCTGACGGTAAAAGGCATTTTAACCATCTTGAAAGATTTCTAGGATAACTTATTACAACACGGGCTCGTATATGTAAAGACGAATATATCTCTGCTTTATATTTTCATTGAATTGAAAGATATTTGTTGTTTTATTTTTCTAGTTTATCTCGTTAGGCCGTCATAAAACAATTTATAGTAACAGAACTTATTTAAAGCATCAAACTGACAAGTTGTCATAGCAAGCTAAGATGGTCAGTTAGGGAAACTAAGAAGAAAAAAATCTAGACGAAAGCAAACAAAAATCATATTAAACGTAAAAACCACGAAGGGCCACTGGTCTGACAAGTGTTTCAAACTGGTCCGAGTTGTCTTTCAAACTGGTCCGAGCTGTCTATAAAAGTGGTCCGAGTTGTCTTTAAATTGGCCCGAGTTGTCTTAATCCGAATTGCTTTTGGTCCGAGTTGTCCTGATTCCACCTCAAGCTGCCAAGATGACATTTTACCCATATTTCTTTGAAATCCCTTTGTTCAACTATACAAATACATCATAGGAGTTAGTCTTTGTTTAGAACCGAGGGTTTACACTTACACTTTGAAACGACCCAAGATTTAAATGCTACCTGTAAGTGTAATTGTAATCCTAATCGTAGGTGAATGACAGTTTCCGCAAATGTCTAGTAATATTATTAATTCGTATTTTTTTACTAATTTGATTCGTTCAGAGATAGTCACATGTTAAACTATATTTTCGAAGGTAAAGAGAAAACGGCGGATAGCAAAAGCATATTGCACAGTAAAATGCATATTGCACGGTTATTTTAGAATATCTAAAACCGATATACTTTGTGACGTCATGTAATGAATTTCATGATATTAATTGTTAAAAGTTTTATAAAAATATCTATGATCGATTATTTTAAAGAAAAAATCTTCATATACATAAGATGTTAAAAAAAAAAAAAAAAAAAAGTAAATGAAATAACAACTTATATGTTGCTATTGTCTATGAGACAATATGATATCTATAAAATTCCAACAAAATCGAAAATCAAATCAGGATTTTGATACAAATATGGTTGAAATTAATAATATAACAATTATAGCCTATTGATGAGGTCAATACAGGATATATCGACCCAAAGAAGTATATCGACCTCGGACCGTCCTCATTCAATATACTTCTTTCAGGTCAATTTATCCCTGTATCGACCTCATACAAAGGCTATAATTGTATAGTATCCTTGTGATTTTAGTGTATCATTTAAAGAATTTAGAATATTCGTTTTGTTTTGTTTATGGAAGATCTTTTGAATTGTAGTCTATTGCGAACTTGAACGTCTCCGCTCTAGTTGTTTTTAAAGCTTTACGCCTCCTTTTATTCATACGAATATTTATTATTTAGTAAACAGAAAAAGCTTGACTGTATCACCTTTGAAACCTATTTCTGTGTAGATTGAATCAAAAATTGAAGTCGCATGGAACAAGACACATGAAAAACGGATTATAGTAACATTGGTTAAATTCATTAGATCTAACTAAAAAGGATTTTTTTACAAAAAACATTTGACACAAATGCTCTTAAATTTATGATGTATTTCTGAATAACTATATATATAATAGTACAATTCTAATCGGTCATTTAAATAAATAAATAAATCCAAGAATCAAATAAAGATGTGAAATGCTACTTAAATTGCAAAATGCACATATTAATTGAATACTAGTAAAATCAAGGATTTGTATAGTAAGACTCTTATTATACAAATCCTTGGTAAAATACATAATATTCATATATCAACACACAACAACAACAAAAACCTTACGCATGTAACGACGTATTTATTATTATTGGGGCTGAGCAGATGATTAGGCGCAATTTTAAAAGTGTTTCTATCATTAAAGGTTTGAAGCATCAATTCAAACATTTAAATGCGTCATTTGAGTTTTATACAGTGACTCGAGTCGTACTTCTTGAATAAATTATAAAAAAAAAATCGACTGTAATGAACTTGACTCAGATATCTTAGTTTTACAAGGGAGACTCTACACATAAATTAACGACCAAAGAGACGATGTACCGTTCCCTAGTGTTAATTTTTCATTTTTGGGCGGTGATGTTCCTTTGGCACCATCTTACGGCGTTTATATATTCCAACTCGTTCGCTATGCCCGTGTCTTAGATTTCAGTGAAAGAATTTTTTTTTTAATTTATCTTTATTATCTATGTATAACTGGTAAATTATTAAGGTAGCTGGGGTGTATTCCTCCGTCTTGGATTTTGAAATAGCAGATAATAATCGATGTAGATCTTTGATGAAATGTGCAAATTTCGAGAGTAGTGTGTAATTCATGTGTAAGACTTTCCATGTTGATATAGAAATTATGTGTTTTATCATATTTTACGGCTGTATTTTACAAAAAACAGAATATTTTTCTTTGATTCATTTTTTTTTTCAACTTTGCCACATAAGGGGAAATAACTCAAATAAAGTAACTTCTATAAATAATAGAATATGTTGTGAATTTACCTATTTTATTATGTAGCAAGAAAACGAGTCCGATGACCCCATTTTTTACTTTTTCTTATCTGAAAGCATTATTATTAGAGATATCTTCTCATATTTTATTTAAAAAATCTATGGTGTAGTGTTCTTTTTCTCACACAAAATTTAGTTTTCCATGCATTATCTATACAAAATCTGACAATTCTGCACAACCTGTAGTGTGAAAAAATCCCGTTGATCCATACTTTTAATGTATTTAAAAAAAAAAAGTATGGTATAAACTACATTTTGACAAATTATTTAAAAATTCTATGGATTTTATTTTACACTCCACCCCCACCCCGCCAAATCTACCTTAAGTCAAGGATTTCGTTACCACAAATTACTTAAAAGATTTACATACGACCCTTGTAAACGTATCGATTCTTTAAACAATTTTATTCTAAAAGGTTGTCAATTCAACACTGTAATTATACCTTTGAATATTGGTTTAAATATTGATTATGTTATCAATGAATTAAAATCCAACTAATTATTATTGTTATACACACATGTACTTTCCGGTCCTACAATATGTCCATACCTATAGTTTGGCATTGCACAAGGTCATTTTTTCTCTGACTGTTAATGACGTCTTTACACTAAATGCATTGAATGTTGGATGTGTACTGGTTGATATTTTAGTCTTAGATACATGATTTGTTTATCAGTTGTTATGGGCTTTGAACTAACTTTCAGTAACTGCGAGTACTCTCAGATCTGCACTTTATGTCTTTTGTGTTGTTTTTGTGCTGTATATCAATCTGATGAGTTAAGCCCTTTTCAACTGATTTTATAGTTTGTTCATATGTTGTATTGTTCCACCACTGTTCCAGGTTATGGGAGGGTTTGGTGCCAGCAAACATGTTTAGCCCTCCACATTCTATGTGTCTGTCCAAAGTCAGGAGCCTGTTATTCAGTGGGTATCGTTTGTTGTTTAGTACATATAAATCAGACCGTTAGTTTTTTTGTTTGAATTATTTTACATTTGTCATTCCGGTGCCTTTTATAGCTGACTATGCGGTATGGGTTATGCTCGTTGTTGAAGGCCGTACGGGGACGTATAGTCTATGTCATTTGCATCTGGTTTGAGTTGTACCATTGGCAATCATTTGACATCTTCTTATTTTTATATTGACAAAAACCTTACAGTAGTGATAGATACTAAAAAATCACCAAAGAGTAAGTAATGATTTCTTACCTTAAGGTGAAAAGAAAATCACTAAAGAGTAAACGATGATGTCTTACCTTAAGGTGAAAAGAAATCACCAAAAAGTAAACAATGATATCTTACCTTAAGGTGAAAAGAAAATCACCAAAGAGTAAACAATGATGTCTTACCTTAAGGTGAAAAGAGAAAAAGCTATGCACGATACCAATATGTCATAAGAACCCACATCACAAAGATAACATTACATGTTCATTTGTACTAATATTCAAACTCACTCTTCTCATTATTAATTTATTCTGTTCCACGAAACGAAACTTTTATGTTTAAACTTCGTTGTCATCGTTCACCCATGAACTTACCTGATAATTTAAAAAATAGTTTTCATTATATAATAATACAACCAATGATGTAGTTCTTTTATATAACCGTTCCACGTATGTTTGACGTTATTAGAAGTTTCGTCTGTACTCATTTAAAGATGTTCGTATTTTGTTTACTGGAACTGAAGTGAGAGGACTTCGACATTGTCAAAATTACATGATTTAGAAGCATATGGTGGTTAGCCTTAAAAGGTAAAGAAGTTTAGTTCAACAATTTCTCCAGTATATCAGTTTATATTACAAAATATCTACACACAAAATAACACAGAAAAAACAAACCCAGCACCAAAAAATTACACCAACAAAACAACAAAGAAAATCAACTTTCAAACACAAAATGTTAATCTTCATAATAAAAAAATAAATAAATATTGGTGTACTCTTCTAAATTATGAACATGTCGTGCTAATTTGAATAATTGTAGTCTTTGTAAGATTTGTTTAAAATCTTTTTTTAATAGATATCTATATTGTGGGAGTAAATGTTTTGATCATTTGTCTTAAATTCTTATGATCATAAATCCTCACCTAAGATAAAAGACCATATAAATAAGAGCAAACGTGGGCTTAACATTGATAAGACAGCAAACCAACAACAAAGTTAAACCAAAGGAGACATCTACAGGACAATATACGGTCTTCAATTAAGTATCTATAGCATATTTTAAACTCCGAATCGCTTGGTGTTCATTTTTTTCTTCGGTGTTAGTTGCACAAGACATAAACTATCTATTGCCATATAGAATTTGGATTGAAGGATCGAAGCATTACGTTCAGCGGCAAATGTTATGCATAATCTAGACTATAATGAGACAATCATATACTCTGCTTTGAACGAAACCGACATGCAAAGTAGGATTTCTAACGTGTTATAGACTCAAATCGGTCAAATTATTCGGACTCATATCCGGCCAGTCTTTTGATCTTTGATGTATAGTATCCACTGGCATGGGGGCGAAAGAGCCAATACCAAGCCTAAAGTATTTGGCTTGACAGGGCTGAGTATCGAACCAATATCCCTCCCCAGCTAAACGAACTCCGAGGCAAGCACGCTACAATAAACCAGAAAGGTGGTAATAGGTTATGGACAAGTAAAACAATGTTTCTATTGCAGTAATGAGGAACAAACCGGATATGAACTTTTCAGTTCTGAGATAGTATGGCAGATTTAGCTGACCTTGCTTTCAGTGACTGCATGGATTTTTTAATAAGATGTCATGGCTATCTTACTTCTTTTATGTTTTGACGTCTGTTATGCCCATATTTGAACCAACTTAGTAAATCAAAATCATTTTTATAGTTTTGTTATACACTTATGCACTTTAACGGTACTACAATCTGTCGATCCTTTATTTTGGCATTGCACAAGGTCATGTTTTTTTACTGTTAATGACATCTTTACACTAAATTCATTGGATGTTGGATGTGTACTGATTGATATTTTAGTGTTAGATACATGATTTTTTTTAGAAGTTGTTATTGGCTTTGAACTAGCTGCCAGTAACTGCGAGTACGCTCAGATCTGTACTAGTGTCCTTTTTGTAGTAAGGGATGAGGGATGTATAAATAGCCTGCCACGTCCGGTCTTTGTTTTATGTTTGATGTTTTTCTGCTTTGTATCGATCTGATGAGTTAAGCCTTTTTCAACTGATTTTTATAGTTTATTCTTTATATGTTGTGCTGTTACACCACTGTCCCAGGTTAGGGTGAGGGTTGAGCGCTTACAAACATGTTTAACCCCGCCATATTCTTTATGTGCCTGTCCCAAGTCCGGAGCCTGTAGTTCAGTGGTTGTCGTTGGTTCATGTCTGTCATACTGGTTTTTCGTTAATTGTTTTGTTATAAATTAGGCAGTTAGTTTTCTCAGTTGAATTGTTTCATATTTTTCATGTCGGGACCTTTTATAGCCGACTATGCGGTATGGGGTTTTCTCATTGTTGAAGGCCGTAAGTTTGCCTATAATTGTTTACATCCACTTTATTTGAACTTTGGTGGATAGTTGTCTCATTGGCAATCATACCTCATCTCCTTATCTTTATTTTGTCTGAACCATCTAAACCTTATTGAACATGTATTCGTTATTCCAATGATAGAGATTTATAAAGGGAGAGAACCCAACCAACTGTTGGTGTTCTTATCAAAAGTCAAAAACCTCGTCAGTGGTTTATCTGTTGTTCTGTGTCAATAGTTGTTTTTGTTCTTTGTTCTTTATTTTTGTATCCTATTTAAATCGGTGTTATTAGCAGATGCTTGGTAGTATTTATTTGTTGTTGCGATTTGGAGCTTTACATATGGTATAGATCATTTTCTGTTGTTGCAGCATGTTTATGACCATATGTCTTTTCTGTGTTTATTATGTTGTTGAATTACTGTCTCACTGACGTATGATGCTCTCATATAACGTAAAATGCTCTATGAAAATCTTAAAAATCATAAAATGATACATTTTATACTCCAAAATAATGTTGAAGATATTTTGGGAGCATACCCGTTCGTTCATTCGTGTGTCCAAATGGTTTCCGAATGATAACTTGAGTATCCCTTGCTGGATTGCAATGAAAAGAGATGATATATGGAAGGGAAAGAATCATAGTGATGATATCGTCAATAGGTCAAACGTCAAGGTCGCTACTGAATATAGAGACATTTTGGAAAACTGGATTCCAGGTTGTAGAGTATATTTTGCCTGATTGAAATGAAACACATGGAATATAAAGGGAAGGGAAAGAAGCCTATTCAAAATGAATAAAAAAAAAAAGTTAGCGGATGGTAACTTTAGTTTCCTTTGCTTGATTGGTATGCAACTTTATTTCGATGGAAGATATAGGGAAGGTTAAGAAGCATATTGAGTGTGTGGTCAATAGGTCAAAGGTCAAGGTCACGCTTGCTTTTACTGGATTTTTTTTAGAAATGATTTCCGGAAAATAGTTTGAGTTTCCCTTGCTTAGTTGGAATTAAACTTTTACAAATGAAAGATATAGCGCAGGGAGGGGAAGCCTACTGCCTATTGGGTCGTAACTATTGGCTAGCGAAGATTGATAAAAATGAAACTATAGCACATGGAAGATATCAGGAAGATTTAAAAGCCTATTGATTTTTGGGCTAGCAGGTTAAGGTTACTGTTACTAAAATAACAATGAAAGAAAAAATAAAATGAGTTTCGGATGGTATCCCACAATGAATTCTAATTCATGATTATTACTACTTATTTTTTACCTCAGGTGATTTTTTTGCAATAATAGTTCATGTTTATTTGTTCCACAAATGAACTCTTGAAATATTTTTTCTATAAATAGATGTCGGTAGTTTATAGAATATCAGTTGACAATGGTATTTTAAATGCGTTTACAAATCCTTATATTATCTTACATTCTCGACGTCCAACATTACAACGAGAAAATAAACCCTAGAAATCAAGTGGAGGTCTTGCAACTTTTATTAACAGAAATATCATATGTATCCAATTAGTTGATAAGTCAGTCAAAGGTTGTGTTATGGTTCAAAAACACAAAGTTTTTTTTTTAAATTATCTAAAGATCTATATTTGTGTTTTTTTTTGTTTTTTTTTTTTTTTCTCGGAAATGTTCTTCTTACATATTAGAGACAAATTGTGACAACATACTTTTGAGATACTAGAGAGGGATGTTTCAAAATTTATCAATTGGGAGATATTCTTATAATGGGAGATTTAAATGTGTACATTAATCAACAATATGAAAATAAGAAGATGTGGTATAATTGCCAATGAGACAACTCTCCACAAGAGGCCAAATGACACAGAAATTTACAACTATAGGTCACCGTACGGCCTTCGACAATGAGCAAAACCCATACCGCATAGTTAGCTATAAAAGGCCCCGAAAAGACAAATGTAAAACAATTCAAACGAGAAAACTAACGGCCTAATTTATGTACTAAATAATGATCGAAAACAAACCTGATACACAGAAACAAACGACAACCACTGAATTACAGGCTCCTGCCTTAGGACAGGCACATACAGAATGTGGCAGGGTTAAACATATAAGCGGGCGCCCAACCCCCCTAATCCTGGGACAGTGGTGCAACAGAACAACACAAGAACTGTGTACAAAACAATAAACAAACAACACATATGATCGACAGCAACAAACAACAGCCACTCAACTACAGGCTCCTGACTTGGGACAGGCACATATAGAATGTGGCGGAGTTAAACATGTTAGCGGGCGCTCAACCCTCCCCTAACCTGGGACACTGGTGTAACAGTACACCATAAGAACAAACTATAAAAATCACTTGAAAAAGGCTGAACTCATCAGATGGATAAAAACGGAAATACTTATAACAAAAACAGAGAGGACGTGGCAGGGTACTTATATATCCCCACAACAAAAAAACACTAAGTACAGATCTGAGAGTACTCGAAGTTACTGACAGCTAGTTCAAAGCCAATAAGACTATATAGTAAATGACTCGGATCATGTTCTTGACAATTTTTACCACTTGAATATTTATCAGATAACATTCAAACATGTCGTAATACTGAATATATCAAAATACAAATAATACGACTGATGCACTGATGCATTGATGCGCAGCTTAAATGGGAATTTAGTAGGGATAATTAAATATCATACCTATAATGGAGCTTCAATCGACGATTATTGCATTTGTTATGCAAACCTTTTACAAAATATTGTGATTTTTAATGTTGGTTCATGAATTCAACCCGATACTCTCAGATCACTGTCCTTATCTCAATTTGCTGAAAGGTATTCACAAGATTGTTTTAAAACATGTTTCGCATATTTAGTGAACTGAGTCCAAACAAACTACTTTCAAGTCACAAATTATAAAATTTAGATTTTGACAATTCGTGTGAAAAGTAAGAAAAATGTCATTTAGTCACATATGAATAAAATATCTGGTTTCCATAGATTAAATGAAACTATCATAAATGAAAATAGTTGTGAATTTTCTTCCTTCTTGATTAGTGCTCAGAACTTTTAGAAAAAGAGAAAGAAACAAAATGTGGTATGATACAGACATGTGAAAAAAAACTTGACAAGAAATTTAAGTAATTAACCCTGGGACAAGAACAAGAAAGAAACACATATGATTTAAATGTATATTTTGAAAAGAATTTCAGTCTTGAGGACAGAAACCCAGCAGAATTTTGGAGGTCGGTAAGCCAGCTACAAGAAGCTAGCAATGAACCTAGTTGTAGCATATCCCCTACAGAATGGTTAAAATGAGGTACAGAAAGCAACAAAGAAACTTAAAGTAGGAAAAGGCCAGTAGGCCTGACGGTATATTAAACGAAATGTTAAAAATATTCTTTAATTTTGATACAAAGGTTTTTGTGTTTTTCAATGCTATATTAAAATCTGAAATATATCCTGATTTATGGAGGGAAAACTTTATTAAACCAGACTTCAAAGGAGGATGATTAAATTACCCCACTAACTAAAGAGTAGTTGGGTTATCTAGTTGTTTTGGGAATTTTTTTTTCTAAAATACAAGTGTGGACACACATCAGTGTGGATAGTATGTGTAGATGTTTGACAGTGTTTTCTGACAAAAAGAGTTCTTTGTTTTTCCCCTTGGGTTCTATATTAAACTGTTTTCACAATGACAGCCAACCTGAACCAAACAGTAAACATTAGCAGTGTTGTTTGTTGAATATTTAGTTTTACTGTTTAAGACTGTCATGGAGGAGACACTAATTGCATTGTCAGATTACCAAATGATTATGATAAAAAATGTTCCACATCTTTGATTTTGGATAGCTAGGAGAGGAACACATTAGGTGCATTTCTGCTTGATGTGATTTTAATATGGGAGATGGTATCTGAGAACATGCATGCATGTACTGTTTGTATGGTTCTATTTATGTTCCCTTGTGGTGGTAATTTTTAATTGGGTTTGTCCACAAAAAACTGTAAATTAGTTAAGGATCTTCCCAGTATCATTCGAAAAATGTTTCGTTTAAATGTCGAAATTGTTTTTAGAAGATATTTAATGGTTTTAAGTAATGACAATGCATGACATGATGCCTTGGGCTAGATGAGCTAGAAAGTAAACTTCTGTGTTATTTTTTATTAGTTCTGCCTTCTCCAAAGCCTGGTCAAAGTAAATGAAAATTTTTGACCAGTATGAAAATGATATCGATAAAAGAACCTTCGAGAGCATGCTTCAAAGACTCATAACTCCCACAAAAGTCAACTGATAAAATTTCTTGTGGATATGAACATCTACTTAATATGTTCTAATTATCTAAAAAGTTTTCAAAATGAAAAAGGTATTGTAAAGTTATTCTTGTTTCAAAATTTTTCTGTTATACGGATACAAAGTACATTAAGCTAGTTTTGTTGTGGTATGAAAGTGAACAGTGCTGTATTAACATTTACTGTTAATTCACACAAATTAAGAAATTAACAAATGAATGATAATGTTGAACAATGAAATATAAATTTAGAAATCAATTAGGCCAGAAAAGCCTTATGAATTTTGTCCTTTTCTTCTACATAGTGAATGACCATTTACACTTAGGACTGAGTCGTCAGTAGGCAGTTCCGATGTTTTCAAAAAAAGTAACAAAACCACCTACCATCATAAAAAAATGCTAGTAGCACGGGAAGCATTGTCTGGTAAATTTGTGCATTTTTTTATTTGGCTTCTGAACAAAAAATGTTTGGTTCAAATGTAAATAAAATCCTTTTATCTCCTCATTACTACTTTCATAGAATGGATACTACTTCAACAATTCATTGTGCAGATGTGAGTTGTCTGTCAAATCTTTATTTCACAAAGAATGAATTGCATAACAATGAACTGAGCTCAAAGCAAAGCATTTTAATAATACATTTAGACAAAGAGCTCAATCCAGTGATATACTTTGTACTACAGGCCCTTCATGAACATCCATTCTCCATAACCACATCTCACAAACATGCAATACTACATGGATCAGAAGTCCTGAAAAAGACATGATTTTTTTTTTATGTTATGAGTATATAGACCGGTTGAAAACTTTTACAAAGTTGTTTAATATAAAAATGCGTACTGTGTACTTATTGTGCTTAATGAATGGCTATTATTTATTTTGAATTTATTGAACCATAAAATTAATTTTTGACTCTTCACATTGGATTATGTAGAATGTGAAGAGTCAAAAATAAATGTTATGGTTCAATAAATTGAAAATAAATTATTGTCATTCATTATATATAAATTTCTATCAAAAATAAGACTCAAAGAGCTTTTTATATTATTTATGTTAACAATAACAACGTACACACGTTGGCGTATGAATACACAACGTCAGAGTGGGCGTGTCGCCATAAAAATTGACAACATTGAAAATAAAGGTAATACTTTTAACCAATCAGAAGACAGTAAGTACACCTAATTTATTTATTTTAGTTTATTACATAAACTAATACGATTGTAGAAATTGTTGGTAGCTTAACGTCTAGTGGCAAATTATTCATGCCTGAGAATACTATAGTAGTTTCAGTTCATACATGCATGTCAGTTATGGACGACCGTGCTAAAACTAAACATGAACTAATATGCTTATGCATGTCTTAAATATCTAACTTTTTTATATCTGTTAAATCTATGAATCTAGAGTTATTCCTCTTCCGCACATACAACTGCATGGCTCTCACTTCCTCCTATTTGTTGTGTATTTGATCTGGAACATCATATATTGACAAAGTATACCAGGCCCAAATCAATATTCAAAATATGCTGTTAAATTCAACATACCATTAAACCCCAAGAATTTTTGTTGAATTTTGGACTCTGAAATTGAAACCCAAAATTTAATATCTACATAGACCGTTGGATTAAAAATATCAAAGAACTTTAATAAATTAATTTATAAGTGATCTAACACTGTTTAATGTTATACCCTTTACACCTAAATGCTTATCAATTAGGCTCACAATCCAAAAACTAAATACAGTTTCATTCAGCATATTAAATAACTGGGAAATTTCCCCTTTTTTAAATGAAATAAATGGGGAATGTGTGCATGGGCTACAGATGATGCCCCCGCTTGTATAAAACGTTATAAAGGGACATAACTCAAGAACTGTAAAAGTGACGCTACCCAAATTTGTACTTGATCTGAGTTTTGTGGTAATAAGTATTGTTTATAAGTTTCATAACATTTAGTTGAGCCAATCTAAAGTTAGAGAAGGAAACAAAAAATTCAGCAATTTTTCAATATGTAAAGGGGTATAACTCTAGAACAGTAAAAGTGACGCCACCAAAATTCATATTTGTTCTGTGTTTTATGGTAATAAGCACTGTCTGTAAGTTTCATAACATTTGGTTGAGGCAAACTAAAGTAAGAGAATGGAAACGAAAAATTCAGCAATTTTTCCATTTGTAAAGAGCGCGGGCATAACTCTAGAACGATAAAAATGACACCACCAAAATTCGAACTTCATCTGTGTTTTGTAGTAATAAACATTGTTTATAAGTTTCATAACATTTGGTTGAGGCAAACTAAAGTTAGAGAACAGAAACCGATTTTGGGACGTATGTACAGACGGACAAGGGAGGGTAAAACTTTATGCCCCCTCCGCTACGCCATAACCCACAACTCAGAAATTTAAAATCTAAAATTTATAAAAATCGAAAGGAAGCTTTCAATATAGAATTCACCAAGCTCACGTCAATAGAATTCACCAAAGTTTCATGCAAATTGGTTAAAGCATTTTTGAGATATCGTCTGACATGTTGACGACAGACAGACTGACAATGGTATGTATGTATACCATAATATGTCCCATAAGCGGGCGTATAAAATGGCAAGGTGTTATAAAGTACGACAGAAAAGAGCATGGTGCCATTTTTGAAGTACGACAGAAATGGGCATGGTGCCAATTATTTTCCTAAAATTGGCAGGTGTTCGAGAATAAAGAGCTGTGCCATGAGCACATGATACATTCATCTCTTCTTCAAAGAATAAAGATCTATAACTCATCAATGTCATACCAAAATTTATAAAAAAAAAAAAGAAACTGAAGGGATAATATTTTAATAGATATAAAGCAGTCACCACAGCTAAATGAAAACTGTTCAAAGCACTTTTGAGGTATTGTCCGCATACTGGGAAATACAACCCCCTTTTATGAATAAAATCCCATAACGCTGAAACGTAAAGCCTAAAACATTTTTAATCCAAAGGGAGCCTGCATCATTAGATATAAACAATTCACCAAATTTCATGACAACATTTTTGAGTTATATTCCTAAAACATGAAAATCCACCTTTTTAAAAACCCCACAACTCTGAAAGCTAAAATCTGAAATTCCTAAAAATCTAAAGGGATCTCATGTCAATAGATATAATCAATTCACCAAAAGTTTCATTCAAATTGGAGAAAGTTTTATTGAGTTGGTGAACGACATGCTGACAACCGACAGATGGGCAGACAGACGGACAACGGTATACCATAATATGTCACGTAAACAAACGTATAAAAATGACAGGGTGCCATACAACCAAAACCTCCTGACGGAAACACTGTAAGTTGGCAAACAAATTATTTTTTTCATCGACAATCCTGTATAACTTGCAGCAGTATCGAGTCTATGCATTATCCTGTATATTACATATGTAGTCGCACTATCTGGGGCGTAAACAGTAGACTATGTAGGGTTCTGGATAGTTTTTATTATCGTGAAGCATCAAATGAAACCCGGTAATATAATATCAAATTTAATAACAACGTATATATAAACCAGTTCTTTTAAAACATGTAGTATATCAATCTGAAAAATTTACGTAATGTGTGTACTTACAAAAATTAACCAATTAACTGTAAAATACGTCACAGTTTATGAAATTAACAAAATATACAATTAAACCTTATCAAAATATTACTTCCTGTCACATTCGAAACAGAATTTAACTTGTCAAGAGAGCAAAATAGAAATATAGTTTCTCATTTAGCAATAACATAATAAATACGAATTAGCAGTTAAAACTATAAACAAACAGTCTAAGCAAAATAAGCATTAATAAAGCCAATAGCGAAAAGCAGTTAAATCATAAAGCTAAGCTAAGCTAAACAAAGCAAAATAACTAAGCTAATTAAATAATAAGCAACTGCAACTGAACATTCATTCTTACCTCGTATGAGGTACAAAGGTTATGCCTCAACGTATTATTACATCATATGCAGAACTCTGTCATAAAACCTGTATAACAAATACTAAATTATAGTTACTATGCACAGACTTTTATAGTACTTAAAATCTATAAATCTGAGACAAAAAAGTTATAAAGACTCTGAAAAGTATTTATCAAGTTACCATTTTACTCATTTTCTCTCGGCCTCATTCTGCTCAAATATTCGCCATTTATTACGTTTATCTTTACACTTATTTATTTCCAGGCTTAAATAATGTGCCTGTTATAAAAGTTACGTTAACCTTTTAAATAAAGTTAAGTTACAACATTCATTCACCAATCACACGATACACATTCTTACTACGAAGTCATGCTAAAATGGAAAGTTACTCGTGCGTGAAATACTGATTGTACGACTTTACCCCCAGCAGAGCTATAGAAAAACAGTACATTAAGTATATTTAGCACATACTTACAACTTCCCGTCCAATCAAATTGCTTGAATTTGCCTTCTAATTTTCAAAGTACATACTTTTTCCGTGTACTAAGTAACTACGCATGAATGACCACAAGGGTAAGATTTCATTGTATCGTAATCAAGATATTAAAACAAAAATTGCCACTGGCTATTTTGAAATAAAATGTTGTGTTCCAAATTAAATTAAATAGATTGTAATTAGTTTTCACATTGATTTTTAAATATCCTGCTATTAAAATCTTTGGATCTAAATAATGTTTTGACGATTGCAGGTTTCTTTCATTTAATAATAAATAATGAGTAACAAATATGGTTCTTTATACCTTGATTAGAGTACAACGTCATCTTAAAATTGTGATAATTTATCATCCATGCAATTACTTTGTACACAAAAAAAGTGTGTACTGTGAAAACCTTGTGAAGGGAAATTAAGGCAAATTGATCTCTTTCGTCATAAATTGATTGATTGATTATTGGTTGCTTAATGTCCAGTGGCAAATATCTCGTGCATCTTCAGGACGACGTCATGAATTGAAAAACCGTGATAATGTCTGAAGAGAATGTACCACCTATATATGTATATATCAAGGGGGGAAAGGGGGGGGGATTAGAAGGCAAATTCAAGCAATTTGATTGGACGAGAAGTTGTAAGTATGTGCTAAAGGATATATATATATATATACATGTTCTGATAAATCTTTTAGTTTTGACTTTGAAATAAAAAAAAACATAAACCCTAGTATCTTTGATCTATTGGCTTTTTAATGACTATCAGCTAGACTATCTATAAGGACATACCAGGGGCGGATCCAGTCATGTTTAAAAGGGGAGCTCCAACCCAGGATAAAGGGGGGTTCCAACCATATGTCCCCATTCAAAAGTATTGATCGTCCAAAAAAGGGGGTTTTCCAACCCCCGGAACCCCCTTTCCCCCTTGAATCCGCCACTGCATACTATCTATATGTTTTAAATTTATTATAGCTTTTGTTTTACTGTGAAATTGAAAAATGTTTTCAAGACATGTAAAGCTTCCACTGCCATTTTTTTGGTCAATTTATTTTGTCATCTTACCATGTAAAGAAGTATATGTATAGTAAATCACCGCTTTATATCAATAAACATACTTACACCAGCAGCTACCATCTTTTCATTCTGGAGTCAAGGGCCTTTTGAAATCACATATTTTACAATGATACTAGTGAGTAGATTTACAAAACTTCGTTAATGAGCTCCATTTTACAAACACCTGTGATACAAGTAGTCAGCCAAAATAAACTATCAACAGACCAATTAAAAGATTACTCGAGTTGTAAATATGTGCTAAATTGAATAGTCTATGAAAAGGTATATACTATGAAATTAAGAGCTCGGGGCAAGCCCCTCGCTCTAAATTTCATAGTATATACCTTTTCATAGACTAACCTAGACGTAAGAGAATGATAATCCCTTTCTTCATGATTAAGTACGAGCGTTAGCGAGTACTTATCATGAAGTAAGGGATTATCATTCTCTTACAAACTTAGAATATTGTAAAGTGCTCAAGGCTTAAATGATCTCTAAATTGGTTGTATTTAATAATTAGTTTCATTGTCAGTGGAATGTTTATATTTAATGCATGACTTCCTTTTTAGGCATTTCATTTATGGATTAGTTTTAGTGATGTAAGGACTTTCTTATTATTTGGGAAATATTTTTAAAAAATGCGATATACATATTAGGTAACACAACAGAACAAAGAAAATGTAGGAATTGTATATGTTTCCTGATTGTGAGTATGAATGTAAATCATGTAATATTTTAGTGAGGAATTATCCTTTTTTTAATTTACAGTTTAAATCAATTGATACATTTAAACTAAATGTTATTTAACAGCCAATATTTTGGTCCGGCTTTTTACATCAAATACTATTTCATTATATCAGGGAAATGTTCAAATAAAATGCCTTTAAAAGTTTTTAATATGTTCAAGAAATAAATCAAATTCCTGTTTTGTTTTGTTTTGTTTTTTTTTTATTTTATCGAAATATTGGAAATAACTATTCTTCCCATCCACTGATCCAGTGATCAAAGTTTTTGGAAAGCTAAAGATTAAGGTATTTTTTTTATTTTAAAGCTGTTTTTTTTTTTTTTTGCAAATGCTGTGATATTGTTTAATTTTTTAGTAATTTGAAGTTATTAATATTTTCATGATAATATTCACGGTACCAGTTTTACTGCACAGTAAATTTTAACTTATTTTGAGTTTTTTGTTTGTTTCACAATTCAACTTTTAGTCAGTTTCAATGTGTGATAAATCCTTTCAATCTGATAAATGTGCTTGGGGGCAGTTGTAACTCATTTATAGAAACTCTTTGTTTTGAACTGTAAATAGACCCACATAATAGGATAATCCCTCACTAAGAACATGATATACATTCATTCTTCACAATTAAGAGGCATCAAATCCTACAATTTCATTGGTCGAGAGCACTTTGCTATATTCTAACGGGTGTTACATGGACACTTTTTAGATGATACACGGACACTTTTCAGTTGTTACACGGACACTTTTTATGAATGGAATCACTCGTGCATGATCAGAGAGTTCATGTGCACTTTAAATTTCAATTAGATTTGAACTTTTTGTTTCACCGACATATTTCCTGTCTTTTTGATTAAAATATTTACGTTAGCATCAATAACTATATTTCAAACAATTCCAGTAAATTACTATTCATAGCAGTACACTAAGGGATTGACCATTTAACTTTAAAAAAAAGGGGGTATGTCTTTTTTCTAAAAAATATTTTGATACCCAATTTTATGAGAAAAAATATATTGTGGTCAAGCAAATGACAAAATAATGTTCTGATTCCCGATTTTCCGTATACCGTATATAATCGTCTAATTTCGAACAAAAATGAAAATAGTTGGGTGATAGCGTTGAAAAAATAAATAATGTTCTTACTCAGAAAGGAAGATACCCCCTTTTGAAGCTAAATGGTCGGTCCGTAATTGTTTTTTTTTTCTTCAACATATGGACATGAATAGTATTCTGGACAATGCCTAAAGTAAAGAAATGCTGGTACCAACGTTTATATTTCAATAAAAAAGACAGGAAATATATATAAAAAGATCAAAAGATAAAATCCCTATCAACTCACCAATGCACGATTGATCCTATAAATAAAAAGTGTCCATGTAATACATGTTCAAATATGCAGCAAATCGTGAAGAAAAATCATTCAACTAATGTCATCAATTTTGAACGGTAAGCTGCGATTGGATCATATAGTGACACGTGTTAAATCCTGATCAACACTATCAGAGACATATAAAAAAATACCTTAATGTATGAACTATTAAAAAAAAATCCAAAATGTATGCCTATATACCACGTGACTTCCGGTCGACATGGTCAAGATTTTTCTGCTCCTGCAAAAAGTCAAAAAAAGATAAGTTTTCTGTGTGTTTTTGTGAATCAGTTGTCAAATAAGTCAAATATTTTCAGTAAATAAGTCATAAATAACTGTATATAAATGTAAATATGGATTAATTAGTGACGAATAGTGAAAAATCCTCATTGAAAATTGTGCATTGACACTAGGCTTGTTGCCGCCATATTGGATTTTTTTTTTTTTTTGAAATTGAAATTTTGAATATCCGAATTTTGACATTGCATAAACAATAAACAATAGAAATTCATGTCAGTGAACAAAATAATAAAAGAATACAAAAGGGTTTATAACCTATTTAAAAGGCAGGGCCTTTCACGAGAAACCGTGCTTTTCACGGACAGCAAGGGGTTCAGTGTAGATAAAGTGGTCCCAGACAGCGTCCGTGACAAGTTCCACATAGTAGCCAAGAGCGGAACTACAGCCACCACTGATGAACACTTAAAAAACCTCTTTGCAAAACTAGAAGAACTGAAACTAAAAGACCCAATCATTCTAATCTGGTTTGGAACTTGTGAAATTACCACAAAGGGAAAGTACATATACCTAAGAAATTACCCCTATCAGAATATAGAGTCAATACTAACAGGCTACAGAGAATTAAGAGACAAAATACTTGCAAGATTCAAATATGTCACTATAATCTTTCTTGAATGCCCATATTATTCAATCTCCACATTTAATAAAACATTCAGAGAAGGGAAGAAAAATAAAGACATATTAGATCAAAACAACAATCGGACAAAACCAACAAATTACTCCCTACTAGTGAAAAAGTATAGTGGTACCAGAATTGTATCAAAAAAGGAAAGAAACAAGAGGCACTACCCGGCATTAGTAACTGACAAGACAAAAGGGTTTAGATCAGTAACACAAGCAAGTAGCCTGGATAAAGAACTGTGCTACCAAGTAGATTACTACAATAGACAATTAAAATTACTCAATAAGAAGTATAGAGCACCCAGATTCTCACACGACCAAATAATATCGAACAAACCCAAAAACAAAACCAGGGTGAGGTACAGGAAAAACTATAAGCTATTGTCAGACGGCATCCATCCAAATAGAACACTAGCTAAACTATGGGTTTACAAAATGGTGGAGTTGTCCCTAGAAGTATCTGAAACCTGTTAAGGAAGAGTCACTGAAATAGGGAAGCCCTGTTTCAGTTGCATAAAGTAAAAGGTAACTGTTATTATATATATATATAATAAACCCAGATAGGGAAGCCTTGTCTGGGCAAAGTGATTATTGGGGAGGCAAGACAGAATAAGGAAGCCCTGTTCTGTAACATAACGAAGTGAAATATTGACTCTATAGATAGGTAATCCAGTTCCGTAGACAAGGAAGCCTTGTCTTCAGATTTAAAGCATAAAACATATTCTAACAGAGAAATAATATTTAAAAAAAAAAAAAAAAAAAGATTAAAGTAATAGGGAAGCCCTATTACTTAGAGGTAAGCCTAGTTTTATTTAAAACGGGAACAGAAAACAAGGAAGCCTTGTCAAGGATAGGGTAGCCTTGTCCTTTAAATCAAAATACAACTAGGATAGTCTAGCTTCGTCTGAAATTCAACAATTAAGGACAGGGAACCCCTGTTCTTTAAATAAAAATAAAAATAGAATAAAATAAAGTACTACAAACTAAATTGGTGTAAGGAAGCCTTATACAATTCCTCAGCCAGGTAAAAAAATAATAGTAAAAAAAAATAAAATAGGAAGCCCTATTTTTATTAATTAAGTATGGCGTCAACCAGAAAAGCAGTACCACAGGCCCCAAATCGTCACAAAAACAAGTCATGATGAGGATGAAGCATGGACATGCGCAAAATGTACCAAAATCTTCAGGGATCCAGAGGCTCAACTTATGGAATGCCAAAGGTGTAAGGAACATTTCTGCATAACATGTCTAAAGAAAACAAGAGCGGAATACAGCATGCCAAAGGTGTAAGGAACATTTCTGTATAACCTGTCTAAAGAAAACAAGAGCGGAATACAGCATGCCAAAGGTGTAAGGAACATTTCTGCATAACCTGTCTAAAGAAAACAAGAGTGGAATACAGCATGCCAAAGGTGTAAGGAACATTTCTGCATAACCTGTCTAAAGAAAACAAGAGTGGAATACAGCATGCCAAAGGTGTAAGGAACATTTCTACATAACATGTCTAAAGAAAACAAGAGCGGAATACAGCATGCCAAAGGTGTAAGGAACATTTCTACATAACCTGTCTAAAGAAAACAAGAGCGGAATACAGCATGCCAAAGGTGTAAGGAACATTTCTGCATAACCTGTCTAAAGAAAACAAGAGTGGAATACAGCATGCCAAAGGTGTAAGGAACATTTCTGCATAACCTGTCTAAAGAAAACAAGAGTGGAATACAGCATGCCAAAGGTGTAAGGAACATTTCTACATAACATGTCTAAAGAAAACAAGAGCGGAATACAGCATGCCAAAGGTGTAAGGAACATTTCTACATAACCTGTCTAAAGAAAACAAAAGCGGAATACAGCATGCCAAAGGTGTAAGGAACATTTCTACATAACCTGTCTAAAGAAAACAAAAGCGGAATACAGCATGCCAAAGGTGTAAGGAACATTTCTACATAACCTGTCTAAAGAAAACAAGAGCGGAATACAGCATGTTATGTAAAACAGATGCAATGTGGTTTTGTGGGAAATGCAGAATAGTCATGGAACAACATGCAGAATAGTCATGGAACAACATGCAGAATAGTCATGGAACAACATGCAGAATAGTCATGGAACAACATGCAGAATAGTCATGGAACAACATGCAGAATAGTCATGGAACAACATGCAGAATAGTCATGGAACAACATGCAGAATAGTCATGGAACAACATACAGAATAGTCATGGAACAACATGCAGAATAGTCATGGAACAACATGCAGAATAGTCATGGAACAACATGCAGAATAGTCATGGAACAACATGCAGAATAGTCATGGAACAACATGCAGAATAGTCATGGAACAACATGCAGAATAGTCATGGAACAACATGCAGAATAGTCATGGAACAACATGCAGAATAGTCATGGAACAACATGCAGAATAGTCATGGAACAACATGCAGTCACCGAAATAGAAAGAAGGTGCAAACAGATAATGGAGAGTTATGAGGAAAGAATTACATCACTTGAAAAAACAGTTGAAAATAAATGTGACGAGGAAAAAGTCAAGGAGATTGTTAGAGGGGAAATAAAAAATTGATGGTAAAAATAATGGTAAAAGAGGAAGTTGGCAAAATAGAGGCACCAATCACAGAAGAAAGTTGTAATGTGGAAAAAGTAAAAGCCATAATAACAGAAGAAATAAGCAAGATACAAAAGCCAGACAATAAAGGAGATAGCGATTCCACAAACAATGAGGTAGATAAAGCAGCCAATCCTATAACAAGAAAGGAGACTGTAACAAATGTTCTTGAAGAAATTAATGAGAGAAAGTCAAGATAAATAACCTGATCGTCTTTGGGATCCCTGAAATAGATGACGAGAGCAAAGAAGTAAGAGATAACACTGACAAAGAAAAACTGAATGAGCTCTTTACAGACTGCAAAATAAAACTGGATAAGGAAAATTTGAAAACGGTTAAAAGACTTGGGAAATTTAACAAAGAAAAGCTAAATAGACCAATCCTAGTAAAATTACCTAGTGCAGAACCAAAGATCACCCTATTTAGAAACACCCATTATATAAAAACAAACCCAAAATACGAAAACGTGGGAGTCAGTAACGACCAAACCCAAGCAGAAAGAGAGCAAAAGAAAAGATTGTGGGATCAAGCGAGAAGACAAACCGAAGAAGAGGTTTCGGGGGACTACCATTTCAAAGTAAGGGGCCCACCTTCGGTTTCGGGGGACTACCATTTCAAAGTAAGGGGCCCACCTTGGGCAAGGAAGGTTGTCAAACTAAAGAAGCTAGACTCCTAAAAGAAAAAATAGGAAAAGAGAATGTAAATAATTTTAATGGTAAAAAGGTTTTTAAAAATGTAAAAAACAGATAATTTTACAGTTTTACCCAAATTAAGCTGTATATATGTATACACAAATGCAGACCAGTTATTTAACAAGCTGCCTGAATTAATAGTAAGATCAAGAGACGATAAACCAAAAATAATTGGTATTACAGAGGTTAAACCTAAAAATAATCGGTACAAACCAGGAATTTCAGATTATTCTTTAGCCGATGTATCCGATTACATAGATATAGGAAGATGTGGTGTGAGTGCCAATGAGACAACTCTCCATCCAAATAACAATTTATAAAAGTAAACCATTATAGGTCAATGTACGGCCTTCAACACGGAGCCTTGGCTCACACCGAACAACAAGCTATAAAGGGCCCCAAAATTACTAGTGTAAAACCATTCAAACGGAAAACCAACGGTCTAGTCTATATAAAAACGAGAAACGAGAAACACGTATAAATTACATAAACAAACGACAACTACTGTACATCAGATTCCTGACTTAGGACAGGTGCAAACATTTGCAGCAGGATTAAACGTTTTAATGGTACCAAACCTTCTCCCTTTTTCTGAAACAATAGTATAACATCACAATATAGAAAAACACACGATAAAATATCAATTGGAAGGCTTAACTCAATCAAAAAACGTAAATTAACACACTATGAACGAATAAATTCGATCTGTGATACCTGAAAGTAAATACATAATTAATAAAATATTAGGGACAAACATTCAAGGCCAAAAAGCAAACAAACAAGTCCAAACAAAGCCATGGCAAGACACCACCGCGAAATATTTAACCCTTAGAAAATAATCACTTTTGAAAAAACTCGTTTTCATAATATTATATACAGGTAAATGAAAAATAACTTTGTCGTTTTAGGTATACTACTTCTGTCTATATAAAATCTTCAAATAATTAGGAATACCAAGAACATGTTTGGTAAAAACCTAGACGTCGACACAGGCAGAGGTCTTTTATTGTACATAAATAAACAACTGGACGCATCACAGGTCCAAATGAATACAGAATTTCAAGAAAACTTATTTATTAAGATTAATTTAAACCAGTCAGACCAGCTATTATTAGGCCTAATATATAGAACACCATCAAACAGATCACAGGAATACACTAAACAATTAAATACGCTTACCACTGAAGCTTGTAGTAAAGGCTACTCACATATCCTAATAATGGGAGATTATAATTTTCCTGAAATAAACTGTGACAGTTGGAATTCACCAGGTGAAAGTACAGAAAGTAAAGAATACAAATTTTTAGAGAATCTACAAGAAAACTTCCTATTTCAACATGTTACAAGACCAACAAGATGGAGAGGTACCAATACACCCCATATCCTAGACCTGATTTTAACAAATGAGGAAAATATGATCTCAAATTTAGAATACCACAAAGTCCACTGGGAAAAAGCAATCACTGCACTATGAAATTTGACTTTAGTTGCTACACAAATATTAAAAGTAAACCAAAAATAATTAAATTATTCAGTAGAGGAAACTACATAAAAATAAAAGAAGAATTAGATAACATTAAATGGTCAGAATTACTACAGAAAGAAAATGATATAAACGAAAACTGGAGATCAGTTTTAAGTTTAATTCAAGATATGGACAAAAAATATATACCAACAAAAGAAAGGAAACAAATCGGTAGAGGGAAAAACAATTTTCCAATGGATAAAAACACCAGAGATAAAATTAAAAGGAAAACCATCCTCTCAAAAAAGATAACGCATAATAACGACCCAGAGGTGAGGAAAGAATACAATAAGATAAGGAATCAAGTAAAAAGTAGAGTAAATAAGTTGAAGAGGGAATATGAGAAAAATCTGTTTGAAAAAGCTAAAGAAAACCCTAAAGCTATCTGGAGTTATATCAAGTCAAAAACTAAAACCAAAGAAGGAATTGGGGATTTACACCTGGATCGAGAAGACAGAAAATCAGATAAAACGGAGGATAACAGAAAGAAGGCCAAATTACTAGTAGAATACTTTTCCAGCATATTCACCAAGGAACCTGACGGAGTAGTGCCATCACCAACGCCGGTATTAGTAACTAAGGTAATGTCAAATCAGAAAATAAAGGAAGAAGTAGTGCTGAAATACTTAAATGCATTAAAAATAGATAAATCCCCAGGTATGGACAAACTACACCCTAGGCTGCTAAAAGAGAACTCTGAATCATTGGCAAATCCTTTAAGTATTATAAATAATCAATCACTTGAAAGTAAGACAGTACCTAACGATTGGAAAAATCGTCCAATAGCACAGGTTAAAGAGGAAAAGATATAGGAGTCCTTATCGACTCAGAACTCACCTTTGAAAATCACATAAGTGAAAAAGTGAATAAGGCCAACTCCATATTTGCAGTTCTTAGAAGAACATTTAAGTACTTGGGTATTGAGACATTTATGCCATTATATAAAACCATGGTTAGAACCCACCTAGATTATGCCAGCTCAGTCTGGTCCCCATACAAGAAAAAAGATATCGACAAAATAGAAGGTGTCCAAAGAAGGGTAACAAAACAATTACCAGGTCTCAAAGACATGAGCTACCCAGAGAGACTTAAAAAACTAGGCTTACCAACATTATCTTATAGGAGAATAAGAGGGGATATGATTGAAACCTTCAAAACAATGAATGGATACTACGACAAAGAAGTCAGCTCATTTTTAAGAACGGCAGACGATTCTCAACAAAGATATAGTAGCAGGACCAACAGTAATAAAGTCATTCATCAAAGATTCCAATCCAATATCCGTAAACACTCTTTCTCTGTTAGAATTGCTAAAACCTGGAACAAACTACCAGATAAAATAACAAAGTCACAATCAATAAATGCCTTTAAAACCGATTAGACAAATTTTGGTCAGACGAAGAGATATACTATAAAGACTACAGAGCAGAAATATCCGGAAGTCACGGACAAAACAGTAATAGTAAAACATTAAATTACGAGTCTGGTGAAGAGGAACCTTAGGGATCCTGTACTGGAATTCAACTATAAGTAACTATAAGTAAGTATATATATATATCAAATAATAAGACAAAATCCAGTTTTCATAACATTTCATTCACTTAATATCAGTTCTGTTTATTTTAAATGGATTAACCCCTCTGTTTTTTTATGAATTACTTACTTGTAGTCAGGTCAAGGTTCGAGGCTAGCGCCTCGGACCTTGACCTGACTACTCGTGCAGAAAAACTATCCGGCAACGGTTGTTACCGGCCTGTTTCTTTGTTACCTTTGTATTGTATCTAATACTTAATCCGGTAATAAAATTACGATGAAAATAAGATATAGACAGAATATCTAAAGAGATAAGTAAGCAAACTGACCTGAAATAATCGTGGAATTCCTCCAATACAAATAATACAAAATTCGAAACAGCAAATAAAGACTAAAGAAAGTATATGAAACGTCTGTTCGGTTTGAACATCAATCCACAATTAACTATAGACTTCAATAGAAATAAACCGCCAAAAGATATATAACCAATGAAATATGAATTAGGAATAAAATCATCTTTGTATAAAGTAAATTCAAGTAAGAAATAAAATACAAATTACAAAATCCTATCAATATTTATTCAATTATGATTAAATACACGCTAGCACACATAATGTACATGTACATTGAACTTAAAAATAAGTGGTCATTGTCAAAGTTTTGTCAGTCAGTCATAATTTACACATTTACTGAAACATGCTAGAGAAGTGCATGTACAAATATATAGGGGAAGTTGGCAAACAATTTTTTGCGTGAACCCATTCAGGGGTTCACGCTTATATATTGGCGAGTTTTGGAAGTGTCTATGGGCCACTCGATATCCTCGGAATCACGATTCTCTGGACGTCTCGAAAATTTTCCATCATTTATACAGGTAGTTATTAATGTGTTTGATACGATCCCTCTATGGATAGGCTAACACGTGATATTGTATATTTCAACAATCCGGCAAAGTTCATTTGTAGATTTGAAAGTAAAACAATAAAGACTAGGTTGCATTCTAAAATCATTTATATGTTAGAACATATTTACCTTTCGACAAAACATATATGTTTTAATAATGTGAATGTTTATTAAATATCAAGTATAATGATAACGCAATCAGTATATAATTCATGCTTTGAGACAGTCCCTCTACGCGTTGTGTGTGTAGTATTTAATAAACCTGGGAATAGTTTATTGATATACAATGACCCAGAATAATCTGATTATTTCTGAACGTTTATCATTTGATATTTAGTATTTCAATCATACGTGAGAAAATGTCGGAAAGCATGAAGAAAATTAAGAAAACGATTTTTTTGTTAAAATATTGATCTAAGATCGGAAACACAGTGGTCGGAAAGCAGAAAGATAATCAAACATAAGGATATTTCTGTAAAAAAAATATCTAATTTCATTAATAGATACTACTAGACTAAGAGAATATTCATTGTTAAGGTAAAACTGAGACTGAATTTATTCCTAATAATTATAGAATATAATTAAAATTGTAATGTTTACGTGCATTATGTCTCACAGGTTTGATCAGTCATTACATTTATGAAAATTATATGTATTGAGCAGGGATGCGTACCCAAAGTTAGCTAAATATCTGAATTTTAAACGGTCGTGAATGAACAAAGACTTGTGTGGTTTATTGATATTATATTCAAGCTATTTTCGGAAAAAGTTCACTAACAGGAATTTATGCTTATTATAAAATTTCAATTCTTTTTTTTTTTCTTTTATTAGTTCAACCTTATAGCATCTAAATATTGTGTACTATGGTACGGTTTTGAAAATTGTATTCATTGTGTTGACCAGCTATCACACACGTCTTGATTCATTCACATTATACATCACCCTGTTCACACGCACACTATCGGTTTGCGTTCACAAAAATTCCGGATAAAATGTCAATGAATCCAGAGTCAAAACACTTGAGGTAGGTAGTTTGACATCCGAATTCAACTATTAGATTAAAATATGTGATGACGCAAATGCTTACTCTTATCCAGAGTATCAGTGAGTATGCTTTCTATTTAATATTTCTTGCGCAAAAATACCACGTTCATGCATAAATATTTATTTCACTCGCAAATGCGATTTTTCACTTTTCTTATCTAAATTCAGGACATGGCAGTAAGAGCTTGACATGTGACTTTCAAGCACGGTCATCATTGCTTACGGTATTCTGACCTCTAACGGTTTCTCTTTTGTTTTCTTTTTTGATTCACTGTCCTTTTATAAACTTTGACATTTTCGAAATGCCAAGGATTTTCTACTCAGGGAATAGATTACTTAACTTCATACTTTATTTGGCCTTTTTAACTATTTTTATTCGAGCGTCACTGATGATTCTTTGTAGACTTCACTCGCGTCTGGCGTACAACATGTTAATCCTGGTATCTTTTTATATCTACAAGTCTTTTTATATGAATTGGTTCTTTTGAGAGTATGTTCAGGTATTCATAAAACTTCTGAAAATAAGATATTCTTCAAAACCAAGTTTCCCTGCAGAATATTTGGATTGATTTAAGTAAAATCAGGAAAAACTTAAAATTTGATATGTTTTATGAGACCAAAATAAGTCTCTACATAAGAGGTCCAAATGAAGCTGGTGTGTTACTCTCAAGAAAAATTTACGAAACCTTCTTATAAGTTGCATGCATTAGGGTTTCACTTCACATGGAAAATGGACTTTAAATTTATCTATACAACATCTACCATACAGACAACTGCAATAACAAGTTGAGAATATGAAGGCATCCATGCAGGAAACAAAATATAAAGATATGATAGATAGAATAAATGCATCCAGATTATAAAGCAAACAGAGTGCTAAATCTATATTGCGATTGGTTTGTGCAATTTGCATTATACATCCGGTTTGTAGAAACTGGGATTTGCAATAGGATTATGAAAAAATGATGTACAATCCCAAGTAATAAATGAAATAGTCGAGCTTTAAAATGTATATTCAAATAGTAGCTGTATATACAATTTTCTCTTCACGACTATCCAACATTGTTTTCAACTGATTTGTGCAAGAATGTACACACTATTACATATTTTTAATAAAGGTAGTTTAAGTTCATCATTACCTTCTTCTATTCACAGTCAATTCAATTCAAAAGCAAACAAAAATTCAGCAACGATCTTTCGGTGACCAGTCAGCGGTCGTAGGTTCACGTATTGCTTTTCTTTTTTTAAAGAAAGCAACTTGTTTCTATATTGACAAGTTGACTTGGCTGTTTTCAGTAAACTTGACTCATATAAAGTAATCCTGATCCTGGTAACAGTTTGTTGATTTTTATAGAGGATGCTGTGAATTGTCTTCGAGTCAATGTTTTCTGCTGTGAGTTTGAATCTTGTTGAGCATGATGAAAATCCTTTAATGTGCGCATTGGAGTGTGAAATAGTTAGTTTCTAAAATATTATCAATCAGATTAGATCAATCTCTGGAAGAAAATAATACTGTATGAAATGAACAAATTAGATTAAAGCAACATTGAAGAACAAGTGATCCTATTTTAACTTTATCTTATAGACAAGGCATACAAGTTGTCTAATTCATTGTATTTATGAGGGTCTGGATGGGGTCTACAGAATAGAGGCCAAAAAATATAAAGAATAGAGAAAAATCTGCCAAAAAAATAAAGAATAGTGAATAATGGAGTGCTAAAATATAAAGAATAGAGAATAATGGGCCAAAAATTTAAAGAATCGAGAAAAATGACCTAAAAAAATAATGGATACAGAATTGAAGTACCCCCCATCGAGACCATCTTGTATATATTTAGGGAAGGCTTTTGATACAGTCCATAGAGAAGCATTGTTGTATAAGGGAGCTACCATTTGATTTTTATGGGGGCTAGGATGAAAAATTTTGTCCTGCTTTTTTTTTAGTTGTAATCTCTGTCCTGCCTTTTTATTTTTACTCTATTCGGTCCTGCCTTTTTTTACTAGTTTATCCTGAATTTTTACACAAATTGTCATCCTGCCTTTTTTTACCAAGTTGCGAATCCTGCCTTTTTTTTTACTTAAAACTCCTGTCCTGCTTATTTTTTCAAATTTCATCCTAGCCCCCATAAAAATCAAATGGTAGCTCCTAAACTATATATATTTAGGGAAGGCTTTTGACACAGTCCATAGCGAAGCATTGTTTTTCAAACTATATATATTTAGGGACGACTTTTCGCAGGGGTGTAGCTGCCGTTAGGCACTTTAGGCACGTGCCTACACATAATTTTTTCACAAATATTTTTTTATTAAAAAAATATAATAAACAATGTTATCTGTAGAAACATGTGTAGTCGTCAAAACTATGTCATTTATACACTAGTCTATTATCCTTAGTGAATCAGTGGAGTATTGGAACTGTATGTTATTATATCCAACTAAAAACTATAACTTTGGTTCAGATCATTTCACTTCTATCAACAAATACTTGAATGAACCTCAATTTAGATAAATAATTTTTTTTTTATTAGTTGTTGGCCCAAGTTCAATCTGATGCCTAGTGTTGAGAGAATGCCACTCTCTCTGCACGTAAGAGACTTGCAACAACTCTTTGAGGGGTTCGTAGGTCGTCTACTGAAAGGCAAATTTCTGTTCCTATTCAATTAACCCTCATTTTCTAATGCATGGCATCTCCATATTTCCAGACCTTCATCCTGGACGACCCCTATTTGTTTTAGTCCTGAACATGCATGAACTATTTGCCACTGGACGTTTAGCAATCAATCAATCAACTAGCTTTCAGTAACTTCGAGAACTCACAGATCTACGTGTAATGTGATATTTATTCAAATTCCTAAGCGGGTAGGGATTTTACAGTACAGGATATAAGGAAATATGAATTTCTTGAATTTTGTTAGATAGTATGATCAGAACAGAATTTCTGCATGACGTATCGACTGTGCATGTGTATGTGTTTGTGTGGCCGGGGGAGGGTGAAGGTTTAAGAATCAAAAGATGAATGGTCGATGCATAGTCCAAAAGTTAGTATTATTATGTTATAGTCTCAGTGTTTACGTGCCTATTTTTTTTAATGTAGGATCGTCAATATGTACTATCAATTGACGTATATATCAATTATACTCAATCAGAAACAGGTTGTGCTGCTTAATAAAGGGCTAGGCTGATCCACGCTGGGCAATGCATATTGGAAATATTGATTTTTTTTATATTTCCGATTGTTCTGTACTGCCGGTTAATTCATCGTAATTGTAATTGTAGAAATATGTTTATTTTTTCGACATTTTTTTTTTCATGTATATTATCAAGGTAAAATGACCAGTAAATTTTATGGTTTTTTTTGTACACAAAATTTTGCATCTAAAATGCTGAAATCCGTTTTCCGTCGGGGGCTTCGCCCCCTGAACCCCCTACCAGGGCTCTACCCAGACCCCCTGCCGCAATTTGTGCCTACAGTTTATTGAATACCTAGCTACGTCCCTGTTTTGATACAGTCCATAGAGAAGCATTGTATTTAGGGAAGGCTTTTGATACAGTCCATAGAGAAGCATTGTTATATAAACTATATATATTTAGGGAAGGCTTTTGATACAGTCCATAGAGAAGCATTGTTATATAAACTATATATATTAAGGGGAGGCTTTTGATACAGTCCATAGAGAAGCATTTTTATATAAATTATATATATTGAGGGAAGACTTTTGATACAGTCCATAGAGAAGCATTTTTATATAAATTATATATATTGAGGGAAGACTTTTGATACAGTCCAAAGAGAATCATTGTTGTATAAACTATATATATTTAGGGAAGGCTTTTGATACAGTCCATAGAGAAGCATTGTTATATAAACTATATATATATTAAGGGGAGGATTTTGATACAGTCCATAGAGAAGCATTGTTGTATAAACTATATATATTTAGGGAAGGCTTTTGATACAGTTCATAGAGAAGAATTGTTATATAAACTATATATATTAAGGGCAGGCTTTTGATACAGTCCATAGAGAAGCATTGTTATATAAATTATATATATTGAGGGAAGACTTTTGATACAGTCCAAAGAGAAGCATTGTTGTATAAATTATATGTATTTAGGGAAGGCTTTTGATACAGTCCATAGAGAAGCATTGTTATATAAACTATATATATTAAGGGGAGGATTTTGATACAGTCCATAGAGAAGCATTGTTGTATAAACTATATATATTTAGGGAAGGCTTTTGATACAGTTCATAGAGAAGAATTGTTATATAAACTATATATATTAAGGGGAGGCTTTTGATACAGTCCATAGAGAAGCATTGTTATATAAATTATATATACTAAGGGAAGACTTTTGATACAGTCCATAGAGAGTCATTGTTATATAAACTATATATATTTAGGGAAGGCTTTTGATACAATCCAAAGAGAAGTATTGTTATATTAACTATATGTATTTAGGGAAGGCTTTTGATACAATCCATAGAGAAGCATTGTTTTTCAAACCATATATATATCCCGCTAACATGTTTAACCCCGCCACATTATGTATGTATGTGCCTGTCCCAAGTCAGGAGCCTGTAGTTCAGTGGTTGTCGTTTGTTTATGTGTTACATATTTGTTTTTCGTTCATTTTTTGTACATAAATATGGCCGTTAGTTTTCTCGATTAATTGTTTTACATTGTCACTTCGGGGCCTTTTATAGCTGACTATGCGGTATGGGCTTTGCTCATTGTAGAAGGCCGTACGGTGACCTATAGTTGTTAATTTCTGTGTCATTTTGGTCTCTTGTGGACAGTTGTCTCATTGGCAATCATACCACATCTTCTTTTTTATACAATGTATATATATTTAGAGAAGGCTTTTTATACAGTCCATAGAGAAGCATTGTTATATAAACTATATATATTTAGGGAAGGCTTTTGATACAGTCCATAGAGAATAGGTATAAGAAGATGTGGTATGAGTGCCAAGGAGACAACTCTCCATCCAAGTCAAAATTTATAAAAGTAAACCATTATAGGTCCAAGTACGGTCTTCAACACGGAGCCTTGGCTCACACCGAACAGCAAGCTATAAAGGGCCCTAAAAATTACTAGTGTAAAACCATTCAAAAGGGAAGCATTGTTGTATAAACTATATATATTTAGGGAAGGGTTTTGATACAGTCCATAGAGAAGCATTGTTTTTTAAACCATATATATTTAGGGAAGGCTTTTGATACAGTTCATAGAGAAGCATTGTTATATAAACTATATATATTTAGAGAAGGTTTTTTATACAGTCCATAGAGAAGCATTGTTGTATAAACTAAATATATTTAGGGAAGGCTTTTGATACAGTCCATACAGAATAGATATAAGAAGATGTGGTATGAGTGCCAATGAGACAACTCTCCATCCAGATCAAAATTTATAAAAGTACACCATTATAGCTCCAAGTACGGTCTTCAACACGGAGCCTTGGCTCACACCGAACAGCAAGCTATAAAGGGCCCCAAAAATTACTAGTGTAAAACCATTCAAACGGGAAGCATTGTTGTATAAACTATATATATTTAGGGAAGGCTTTTGATACAGTTCATAGAGAAGTATTGTTTTTTAAACTATGTATATTTAGGGAAGGCTTTTGATACAGTTCATAGAGAAACATTGTTTTTTAAAATATATATAATTAGGGAAGGCTTTTGATACAGTCCATAGAGAAGCATTGTTATATAAACTATATACATAGATATAGGAAGATGTGGTGTGAGTGCCAATGAGACAACTCTCCATCCAAATAACAATTTATAAAAGTAAACCATTATAGGTCAATGTACGGCCTTCAACACGGAGCCTTGGCTCACACCGAACAACAAGCTATAAAGGGCCCCAAAATTATACTAGTGTAAAACCATTCAAACGGGAAAACCAACGGTCTAGTCTATATAAAAAACGAGAAACGAGAAACACGTATAAATTACATAAACAAACGACAACTACTGTACATCAGATTCCTGACTTAGGACAGGTGCAAACAATTGCAGCGGGATTAAACGTTTTAATGGTACCAAACCTTCTCCCTTTTTCTGAAACAATAGTATAACATCACAACATAGAAAAACACACGATAAAATATCAATTGGAAGGCTTAACTCAATCAAAAAACGTAAATTAACACACTATGAACGAATAAATTCGATCTGTGATACCTGAAAGTAAATACATAGTTAATAAAATAACATAAGGGACAAACATTCAAGGCCAAAAAGCAAACAAACAAGTCCAAACAAAGCCATGGCAAGACACCACCGCGAAATATTTAACCCTTAGAAAATAATCACTTTTGAAAAAAACCGGTTTTCATAATATATACAGGTAAATGAAAAATAACTTTGTCGTTTAAGGTATACTACTTCTGTCTATATAAAACCTTCCAATAATTAGGAATACCAAGAAAGGTCTGTCATATAAATACCTAATTTAACACTAGATACATAAGGGGTGAATATCAACAATAAAACTTTCCTGTACAGATTTAAGGAGAATAATCTTGATGTTCATACAAATGTAGTATGAAGAAGTGAAAATTAGTAGATAATCCAAATAATCAAAGCTGGTATACAGACAAGATCCATATTAATATAAAATAACAAAAAAGTATTAAAAATAGTATCAACAGGTCGAATTAACAAGAAAGTACGATTTGAGAGTACTCGCAGTTACAGACAGCTAGTTAAAAGCCAAAAACAATTCATAATAAAAAATCATGCATCAGAGACTAAAATCAACTAAAACACATCCCAGGGATTTAGTATTTTAACGTCATGAACAGTCAGAGAAGACATGACTTGTGCAATGCCAAAAATAAATGTATCGGCAGGTAGTAGGATAGTGAGGAGCTACTTCTTTAGAGATAAAATTAACGTGTGTGTCTCTAAACATCCCGCCTCAAAAGAAGATACAATTTAGTTATGTTTTAATTTGCTAATGACAAAATCGATATTAGTGCCAATGTAAACTATATTCAGAGATCTAATTACAATATTGGTACGATAACCCTTACTTATAAGTTTGTTTAAAGGTTCGATGAGTTTACACGGATCACATAGTGATTTCCTCGCTTTAAGTACAATATTACCGTAAAATTTAGGATGTGAAATAGATATAGGAAGATGTGGTGTGAGTGCCAATGAGACAACTCTCCATCCAAATAACAATTTATAAAAGTAAACCATTATAGGTCAATGTACGGCCTTCAACACGGAGCCTTGGCTCACACCGAACAACAAGCTATAAAGGGCCCCAAAAGTACTAGTGTAAAACCATTCAAACGGTAAAACCAACGGTCTAGTCTATATAAAAACGAGAAACGAGAAACACGTATAAATTACATAAACAAACGACAACTACTGTACATCAGATTCCTGACTTAGGACAGGTGCAAACATTTGCAGCGGGATTAAACGTTTTAATGGTACCAAACCTTCTCCCTTTTTCTGAAACAATAGTATAACATCACAACATAGAAAACACACGATAAAACATCAATTGGAAGGCTTAACTCAATCAAAACGTAAATTAACACACTATGAACGAATAAATTCGATCTGTGATACCTGAAAGTAAATACATAGTTAATAAAATATTAGGGACAAACATTCAAGGCCAAAAAGCAAACAAACAAGTCCAAATAAAGCCATGGCAATACACCACCTCGAAATATTTAACCCTTAGAAAATATCACTTTTGAAAAAACCGGTTTTCATAATATATACAGGTAAATGAAAAATAACTTTGTCGTTTTAGGTATACTTTTCTGTCTATTCCATTTTAATAAGTTTTCTACAGGTACAGCCAAATTTACTAATCAAATCTTTGTATCTATGAAAGAATTTAGTAAAAGTTTTAAGTAATTTATGGTATCGAAATCCCTTACACAATAATTTCCCAGTGATGCATTGATTACGTTCGTTAAAATCTATGACATCAGAACACACACGGGCATACCGAACGAGTTGGGATATATAAACACCGTATGATGGAGCCAAAGGCACATCGCCGTCTAAAAATGGAAAATTAACAATAGGAAATGAAAAATCGTCTCTTTTGTCGTAAATTTTAGTATGTAGTTTCATGTATATTTAGTCCATAGAGAAGCATTGTTATATAAACTATATATATTGAGGGAAGACTTTTGATACAGTCCATAGAGAAGCATTATTATATTAACTATATATATTTAGGGAAGGCTTTTGATACAGTCCATAGAGAAGCATTGTTAAATAAACTATATATATTAAGGGAAGGCTTTTGATACAGTCCACAGAGAAGCATTGTTATATAAAATATATATATTTAGGGAAGGCTTTTGATACAGTCCATAGAGAAGCATTGTTATATAAACTATATCATTATAAATTATCAGGTCGTTTTTTCAATATTTTGAAAAAATATGGACAATGAAGTCATGTTTTCAATTAAATTTACAGTAGGAGAAACAAGTTTGTTTTCGTAAAAAAATAGTGTAAAACAAGGGTGAATTTTAAGCCCGAAACTTTTCTTCGCTATATCTTAATTACATGGACAGCATATTTGACGACAAATATGATCCCAATACAACTAACAACATGAACTTTTCTTGTCTTTTGTATGCAGATGGTATTTTTTTTTATTTCAGAATCTTTCAAAATTGTTTGAATAGTTGTCAAATTATTGTGATACATGGAAATTATCATTAAATCAATTTAATGTAGAAAATCTAAGGTTGTGATATTCAATAGATTTAGAAGGCTATTAAGAAGGATGATTTTTAGTATAAAGAAAATGTTCTAGAAATTGGTCATGACTATAAATATCTTGGAGTGTTGTTAAAACCTTCTGAAAGCTTTACTAAAGGAAATGAATATTTATTCAAAAAGGCAAGAAAGGCATTATTTTGCTTTTACAGAACATTATATTCAGAAAAACTGAGTAAATTGCCAATTGTCAAATTATTTAATTCTTGTGTTATACCTTTATTTCTTTATTGCAGTGAAATTCTGCGTTTAGATACTCTGTTGAAAGACAATGTAACTAAGGAGTTTGAGATATTTGTTATTCCAACCTGTGAGCGTACAAATTAAATTTGCTAAATGAATTCTAGGAGTTAATGAAACTGAATCAAATTTGGCAATTCTTGGTATGACTCCACGTTCAGTAGATACTATTAACCTTTGGGTTGGTTTTTGACATCATGTAGGGAATTCAAATCCAGATGTTTTAATATATAACAATTATCTATCATTTATCTATCAAGTGTTAATAAT
This sequence comes from Mytilus coruscus, assembly GCA_017311375.1. Lineage (NCBI taxonomy): Eukaryota > Metazoa > Mollusca > Bivalvia > Mytilida > Mytilidae > Mytilus > Mytilus coruscus. Next base: position 6,062,478 of record CM029601.1, on the reverse strand, counting down.
AAATCAGATTTTCTACGGAATATGCCTGTACCAAGTAAGGAATAGGACCGTTGTTTTCCTTCGTTCTGTTGGTTGATAACGTTTGGTTTTGTCAGGTTTTATGGACTCCCCCTTTTTTTTAATTTACCTTGGAGTTCCGTCAATCTAATTAAAATATAATAGATCTCTGATTTCGTTATGGTAAGCGAGTTACGATTGATTTGAATTTTAATCAGATTTGAGTTCAGTATGTTTTTTAAACTTTTTTAAGATTGGTATAGGATGATATCAAATTGTTATTTGAACAAAAGTTCATAATTATTATTTGTCTAATAATTTGTATAACCCTTTCTTACAACAGTTCCAAACACTTGAATAATATTAATTTAACCTACAAAACTTTCCAAATATCTATAATATTAAACTGTCTGTGTACATCGATTTTTGACACTTGTGCTGCTATTCTTCAGTCTTTCTACCCATCACTAAATATCTCTTTTCTCTGTTAAAATCCTAAAAGAAGATAAAAAGTAGAAAATATGAAAATGTTAAAAAAAAATTTGGGATGAATTCATTTGACTTTAATCATTAAATGTACAGTTTTATTTATAACCCAGAGAAACATACGGACATTGGTTTTTAATTTTTTGAGCAAACATATAAAGTCTCTTTGCTTTGTATCGCTCGTAAAAAAAATATATAAATAATTACTTACATGTACATGTTCTTTTCGCTTTCTTCCAATAAATTATAAATTTAACCAAAAATGTGAACCAAATTGGGTTTAATTCTCAATACAAACTATACTTGGAAGACTGGTGGCTTAAATACAGAATAATACATAAATTTTGAGGCACAAAGGAATTCCTGTCTAAAATAAAGTTGAAAGACACAAATAAGTGCTGTTTTGGATGTGATGAAGACGAAACAATGACGGAACATATATTCTGTTCAATGCATATCAAGAATTTAGTCTTTATGTATACAAATTTGGTGTGTTGTCTAAGAATTTAAAATCATCTGTCTACAAACGGCTTACTATTATACTTTTTAGCGGGTATATTTTACCATTCGATTGTAGCTCTACACTAGTATCAGAAAACATTGCGTTCTTATATTAAAACATTATATAAATTACAAAGGCGTGCATCTGAATGCTTATCATGATGTTCCATTAGAGTTATTTCGAAAGCTATGTCAGTTAACTATTCATAGTAAGTCAGTAAGTAAGAAAGTAGTTTTTAGTTCAAGTCGGTACATATAGACAAAACAATATGCTATATAAATAAGAGGGAGAAAATATCAAAGGGGTAGTAAAAACATTAATCAACGAAAAAACAGACAATACCATGGAAAAAAAAAAACAACAGCAAAAACAACAACAAAAATGAAAACATTAGATCATAATCTGTTAACTCAGAGATATGTCTCGCCTTTTTTGTACTTTTGATAATGCAAATCTTGAAATTAAAATAACAATACTTTAACATGTAAGTTATGCAAATATTCAAAGTCAATGAACCATGACTGAAGGTACATGGCAAAACAATCTCCATGGAAATGAGATGTGCCAATGCTAATACAACTGCATACCAAATACCATAGACTTATCATAAGTCGTTCCCTTTCAACAAACCTAAACACAAACATTGACTTGTAAACTATGTAAAAGTTTCAAAGTCAATGAACCATGATGAGGGGGTGGGGCTATATAATGTGATTCTCCGTCGAAACGATACTTGCAAATGCCAATAAATTTGCATACCAAATATCATTGACTTAACATTACTGAGCAGTTCATCTTAAACTGATCTATCACAAACTAATACATGTTAACTAAGCAAAAGTTTCAAAGTCAATAGACCATGACTGAGGGGGTGGGACCAAATATTCACCATGGAAATTAGATGTGCTAATGCTTATACAACTGCATACCAAATATCATTGACTTACCACTAGTGGTTCCCCTTGAACTGACCTAATCAGTTCAGTTTCTTGTATATATATTTCCATTAATTGTGGAGCACTACCCAAAGGGTATAATTATAGCAACTATATACACCTTAAAACATAAGGAAACATTTAATTATATACAGATGACTGAATTTGGTTATAATAATCACTAAATAATAAATATCATAATTAATTCATAGGATTGTCATCATGAAGTTTTTTTTTTTTTTTAAGTAATAATAATAGTTCATAATGTGCTGAGGTGTAAGAAAACGTTGAGTAACAACTGCATATATTTACAAATTAGAGTTTAAGTGGTCTCAAATTAAACTTTCTTATAATTGTTATTTAAAAATGCTATACATACATCAGAATCTATAATGAAAAGGTTATTTTATAAGACTTGTGTAAAAAGGGTTGGGGTTTGGAAAAATTTCACAAACTAATACATGTAAACTAAGCAAAAGTTTTAAAGTCAATAGACCATGACTTAGGGGGCGGAGCCAAATAATCTCCATGGAAATGACATATGCAAACGCTTATACAACTGCATGCCAAATATCACTGACTTACCACTAGTGGTTCCCCATAAATTGACCTAATCACAGCACAAAATTGCTACGTGAATGTTTTATCTTTTTAGAGGAATAATTGATTTTTTTATAATTAAAAAAACTTCGATACAATAAAAATAGGTGGTGCTAAACTTTTGGCGGTAGTGTATATATAAAAATATATATATAGGCTGGGACATGGGATTGTTTCTAATGTTCAGATTGATACAGACATTAAAATAATGTAATAAAATATTTGTTTTTCTAAAAATTATTTAAAAGACTATAAACATGATTGAAACAGCAAATAATCAACTGTAATTAATTGACTTATTTCATATATTTTTATTTTTTTTTAATAGTATTTAAACTTATTTGTCGCTAAATTTGTCTTCTTGTCGCTAATTTTTTCTTCTTGTCGCTAATTTATTTCTTCTTGTCGCTAAAATTCTTCTTGTCTCTAATTAGTGAGACCGCTTATTCATAACGAAGTGCTGAATGCTAGTCGTTTCGTAACTAGGTCGATTCGTAACTGAGACGTTTCATACCTGGTGTAATTATATATGGTTTTAAAGTGTGTCTCTATTAGTTTTGTCTTAATTAAACAGTTAAAGACAATATATATAAATTAATTCACTAGTTTTGTCTCTGGAAGTGTTACAGTAGATCTCTTAGAAATGTCTATATATTGAAGCCAGAATAAATTTCTTGTGTGTGTTTTTTTCATATAATATAGGAAATAATTTTAATAAACTAAAAGTAATTTATTTATCACAGTTCTGCATACTTAATTTTTTTTTTTGAAAAATGATCAAAGTATGCATCAAATAATAATACTATTGTAATAATTTAAAACTGTTTTAAATTATTTAATTCTTGGCTAATTGGTGATTATGCCTGGTGTTGAACCTTAATGGTTTTATGACAGCTATTGACAGGTGATTTAAGTAATAAGGTTTTTTTTTCTTTTTTTTTTTTGTAAATCGTCTTCCTTTAGAACATTAACTTACTCATTTTTTTTTTCTTTCTTTGAGATTCATCATTATGTTGTCCTTTGTTAATGTTATATATATCAATAAGTCTTTTTATATTTTTAATCGAAATATTTATTCAACATTTCTTCCATAACCTACAACTCATATCATGATATATTGTTATAAGGTTACGAAACGTCTCAGTTACAAAACGACCTAGATAGTTACGAATCGACTAGGTACGAAACGACCAGGTTACGAAACGACCTGAAGGAGGGATTTCCTAATACAGATACAGATACAGATATGGCGTCCAAACAGGACCCCACGAGCACAACTGATCCAATAAATAAGAGTTACCTTGGAAAACGGAGGCATTCTGACTCAGAGGAAACACTTACAGGAGAATCATCGGACAGCAATTCTCCTCCACGTTCGTTTACAGTGAAAAGGACGTCGAGTGAGAGTTCTGAGATTCAGTCTCAGACTTCATCAAACGCGAGTCCCATCGACCATATTCCAAAGGAGACAAGAGACTGGACAGAAGAAACTATTTTCAATAATCTGCAAATTAAAGACATTCTAAGCCCATCTCCCATCGATGTTTTCAATACGGGATATGTTGACTCTTTCTTGAAAAACCATGTAAAAATTAGAGATTACATGTTAAAGGCCAACAACCAGGTTCAGGACCAAAAGCATAGATCAAAGTACGACTGCTATGCATTTGCACTTAACGAGGCATTTGATGTAGACTGCAGTGTTCTTAGTGATATAACAATTTCTAAAGCATTGCAGTTAACTGAAGAGTTCAAAAAACCATTTCAGGACTCATGTTTTGCTAAGTGGCTGTTTGAATGCAATCTACATGATCTAAATTTGGAAAAAGACAAAATTAAGGACATGAGAAATATCTGCCAAAAGTAAGTGTTGGGGTAGTTTTAAGTATAGCGGTCCCGGAAGTTTCAGCATCGGTGCATTACTGAAGATGACACATAATGCGGCTAAGTAAATAATGAATACAAGTAAACAATGTGTAAAAGACTTACCTTCAACATTGAAAATCATAGGTTGGTAATGTCTTATAATACGGTTAATTTTGGTTTTTTACTGATTTCCTTTGACTCTTTTTTAACCAAGTTTTCCTTCCGAAAAATCCGGTTATTGGATTGGTGAAGTCGGGCGGGCAGGCGGGCGGCAGCCAAATCGTGTCCGGGCTGTAACTTTTTTGTCTTAAGACCTAGGCCTTAGATCTTTGGTATGTAGGTAGGTCAACTCAAGACGATGTGTTGCGTAGCAAGCATGTTGACATTGACCTTGTTCCTTGACCTCAGGGTCAATAAATAGATCATTTTGGGTCATCTTCGTGTCCGGCCTGTAACTTTTTTGTCTGAAGACCTAGTCCTTAGATCTTTGTTGTGTAGGTACAAGGGTTCAAAAGGGCCAAAAATAAGCATTTTCTAGTTTCCAGACAATTACTTGTGTTCAAGTGTATGGATCTCTCTGAAATTGTACTGCAAGGTGCCATACCACAAAGGAAGGCTGGGATTGATTTTGGGGTAATTGCCTCAAAATTTTAGGAATCAGGGGCCAAAAGGGAAAAAAACAAGCATTTTTCTAGTTTCATGACAATAACTTGTGTGTAAGTGTATGGATCTTTATGAAATTGTTCCACAAGGTTCCATGTCACAAAGGAAAGCTGGGTTTGAGTTTGTAGGTAATTGCCCTAAGCGTTTAGGAATTTGGGGCCAAAAGGAGTTTTGATCCCAACAGTTTAGGAATTAGGGGCCAAAAGGGTCCAAAATTAAACTTTGTTTGATTTAATCGAAAATTGAACTATAGGGTTCTTTGATATGCCGAATATTAATCTAACCATGTATTTAGATTCTTAATTTTGGTCCCGTTTTCATATTGGTCTACATTAAGGTCCAAAGGGTCCAATATTAAACTTAGTTTGATTTTAAGAAAAATTGAATTCTTGGGGTTCTTTGATATGCTGAATCTAAACATGTACTTTATAGTTTTTGATTATGGGCCCAGTTTTCAAGTTGGTCCAAATCGGGGTCCAAAATTAAACTTTGTTTGATTTCAACAAAATTGAATATATGGGGTTCTTGATATGCTGAATCTAACCATGTATTTAGATTTTTGATATTCGAACCCGTTATCAAATTGGTCCACATTGAGGTTTAGAGGGTCCAAAATTGAACTTTATTTGATTTCATCAAAATTAAATTCTTGGGGTTCTGTGATATGCTGAATCTAACCATGTATTTAGATTTTGATATTGGAATACCACAAGGGATGGTAAGAATTGTCTTTGGGAGTGTTAAGGAATAAGGTGCAAAAAGGGGAAAAGGGTTTGCAGGTTAATGGACAATTACTTAAGTACAAAACATAATTTAAAAGGCAGTGTAAGGTTGGTAATTGAAACTCATTTAAATATCTCACCTAAACTGCTTTTAATTATTTATATTAATTTTGCAAAAACTTTATTATTAATAAATTCCATTGGAAATTTGCCAATAACTTTAGTTTAATGAACTTCATTGGAAATTTGCCAATATAAAATATTGCTGATGAAGCTTTTGTTTATCTCACCTAAACTGCTCTTAAATTATGTATATTGAAATTTGCCAAAACTTTATTATTAAATTTCTGATTTATATTTAAAAGCAAATAATAATGATATGGCAGGAGATACACACCAAACAGGATGTGTAAATTATTATATAATAAATATTGTGCAATAGCAAGAAATTTTCAATTGCACAGTATTGCGCAATAGCAAGAAATCTTCAATTGCACAGTATTGCTAGCAAGAAATATCCATAGCACAATATTGCACAGTAGGAAGAAATTGTCAATTGTACAGTATTGCACAATAGCAAGAAATATTCAATTGCACAGTATTTGCAATTGCAAGAAATATTTAATTGCACAGTATTGTGCAAAAGAAGATACTTTGTATAAATTGCTTATTTCTTGACCAATTTCAATGGGGTTTTATTCTTGAATTCTTGGGGTTCTTTAATATGCTGAATCTAACCGTGTATTAAGTTTTTGGATTTTGGGCCCTGCTTTAAATTGGTCCACATTGAGGTCCAAAGGGTCCAAAATTAAACTTTTTGTTTGATTTCATCAAAAATTGAATTAATTGGGGTTCTTTGATATGCCGAATCTAACGTGTATTTAGATTCTTAATTTTTGGTCCCGTTTTCAAATTGGTCTACATTAAGGTCCAAAGGGTCCAAAATTAAACTTAGTTTGATTTTAACAAAATTGAATTCTTAGGGTTCTTTGATATGCTGAATCTAATTATGTATTCAGATTTTTGATTATGGGCCCAGTTTTCAAGTTGGTCCAAATTGGGGTCCAAAATTAAACTTTGTTTGATTTCAACAAAATTGAATATATGGGGTTCTTTGATATGCTGAATCTAACCATGTATTTAGATTTTTGATTTTTAACGTTATCAACTTTGTCCACATTGAGGTCAAAAGGGTCCAAAATTAAGCGCTTGTTTGACTTCATCAAAATTGAAAATATTGTTATTTGATATGCGAATCTAACCGTATTTAGATTCTTAATTTTGGTCCCATTTTCAAATTGGTCTACATTAAGGTCCAAAGGGTCCAAAATTAAACTTAATTTGATTTTAACAAAATTGAATTCTTAGGGTTCTTTGATATGCTGAATCTAAACATGTCTTTAAATTTTTGATTATGGGCCCAGTTTTCAAGTTGGTCCAAATCAGGGTCCAAAATTAAACTTTGTTTGATTTCAACAAAAATTGAAAATATTGGGTTCTTTGATATGCTGAATCTAACCATGTATTTAGATTTTTGATTTTTGGGCCCCATTATCAACTTTGTCCATGGGGCCACATTGAGGTCAAAAGGGTCCAAAATTAAACTTTGTTTGATTTCAACAAAATTGAACTAAATGGGTTCTTTGATATGCTGAATCTAACCGTGTATTTAGATTCTTAATTTTTGGTCCTGTTTTCAAATTGGTATACATTAAGGTCCAAAGGGTCCAAAATTAAACTTACTGTGAAAGTACTTTTATTCTGTGGGGAACCATTTCGTGGTTTTCGTGGATGACTTTATCCACGAATTTAAGTGTCCAACGAAATATAACAACTGTTGTCCAAATCAAGACATGAAAAGATTCCCATGTAGGTTTGACTACCGATATAATCTAGAGAATACATTGAATATCGGCAAATCTGAGACTACTATAATAGTAGTCTCAGGGCAAATGCACTATGAACTACAACTGCAAACTGTACAACTTTTGATCTTTTAATTCTCATAAAAAATATTTTTGATCGATGAAAGTCAGATTTCCGTGATGATATGCTATGATAAAGTGTTCATTTTATATCCTCATAATTCTTGTATGGAAATAACAATTTCATGCTGGGCTTGCTTTTGATAAGAAATTAATTTCACAATTCAATGTACATTTGTAGCATTTGTTTATGTAACTGTTTTCTTTAAGTGACATGTTTATGACCTAATTAACACCTTTGATGGTTTTAAATCTGTTGATCACTCGATCTGAGGTTAATTAGTGTCATCACTACACGGGTGCAACAATTTAAATGTTTACTTTGCAATTTCCTTCAATGGAGACAATTTATAATATTCGTTTCTAATGGCTTCAATTCTACACACTATTTGGTTTGGTTTTAGAAAACTAAAATCCACGAAATTAAAACCCACCGAACATGTAACTTTTTGCTATAACCACGAAAATTGATACCCACAATTAAAGTACTTTCACAGTAGGTGAATGTCCAATTTAAATTTATAAGTTCTTAGACCACATTCATTCTGTGTCAGAAACCTATGCTGTGTCAAATATTTAATCACAATCCAAATTCAGAGCTGTATCAAGCTTGAAATGTTGTGTCCATACTTGCCCCAACTGTTCAGGGTTCGACCTCTGCGGTCGTATCGCTGCGCCATATGGAGCATTTTATTTGTCTTATGACCTTTGCCTCAGATATTTGGTGTGTAGGTAGGTTACCTCAAAGTGATATGTCAAGTACCAAGGATGTTGACCATGACCATCGACCTCAATAATACATTAACATTTGATTTAGAAATTCATTTGGGAGGTTTATAGAAAGGAAACCCTGTTTGCTGTCACTCTGACAGCTCTTGTCTTTCAGTTGATCTGACACAAAGTATTTTTTATTTTTGTCCACATCATACACTTGTATGATTAACGATATCATATGAATTTTAAAAATTTCTCTTCACTGTCATTCAAGTGCAGTTTTCTGACACAATATTGTGCAAAGTAACTGTCATATAAACTTTTCACAGTGCTTCAAGTTGGAAGAGATCTTTTTAATGACCTCCAGGTAGATTCACTGGTGTTTGTATGTGCACCAGTTTCAGGGTCCACAAAATTCACGGAGTGGTTAACGTTCAAATGTTTGTAACCTTCCTCCTCTAGTCTGTTGCAATTGTCATAAGCTTTCCAGCAGTCGCTAATAATTGTGGTGCCTGGTTAGATATGCTCTTTTATTATTTTTTATAATGTTTCAGCTTTCATGTCATCAACAGTTAAAAAAAACACCTTTTGGAATCTTGTTCTATGCCCCCATTATACCCAAACACTGTCAACCTTTCTTCCTTTGTGAAATTTTCCCTTCCCAAACTTACTTGTGTCAATTTCCACAATTATGCCTTTCCCTCCCATTACTTCATTTTCATTTTTTAGCAAAATTTCAGTACAAACTTCTCGAGCATAATTATACCAATCAACAATAGTAGGTGCAGAAATTCCAAGTTCATGGACCATAAAATCCTGATTGCATTTATATACCCAAAAATAAGTTATAAAAATTATTTCTTCCAAGGTCAATTTGTGATTTTCAAACCAGGAACTGTTCATGCTGTTTCTTAAAGATATTTTTAAATTTTTATTGCATTTTTTGTTGGAACATCTCGATACATACCCGTCTCTTGAAAAAGTTGAGTCTTTTCTGAGACCAAAATGCCCTTCCTGACAAAATCCACAAATACAGCGGCTCAAATCAATTCAATTCCAGCAACCAGGCTATTAAATTTTCCAAGGAACTACGCTTTTGATACAAATTTTTCAGTTTTAAAGGCATGGGATTTACGGATTTTATTTTGTTTACATCAGATTTCTTTATTTTTAAACCGCACGTGGCTACTGAATATTCATTATGACGTCATGTACAAAGGTCTTCCTAATAGAGGTCTTGACAACAAATATGGATGCGTAAATTTTTTACAGGGCACTGAAATCGTGATCATTTAATTGATAGATTTTATTTCAAAAACTGTTTAAAACTACATTTTTATAACACAATTTTGCACGGAGAATCTGATGTTTGGGTTATTTTTCCATTTTATTGCTTAATTTCCGATTTCAACTTTTTTCAGCAAAGTTTTCTATATAGACTACATTGCATATTATTTGGCACGTTTTGTAAGGGACCGCTATACTTAAAGTGCTCCAAGTGTTATTTATATAATCTCCATTGTAACCAAAAAAGTCCTTCAACAGGCTAAGGATGATCTTCATAAATGGATATAATACTCATTAATGGGTATTATACCCCAAAACGGTATCCATTAACAATGATAAAAAAATTAATTTTTAATTTCAGAATATATTTTGTCATGGCGCAAACATTCATGTTAACAGCAACAAAATAAAAAAATAATAGCCTCCAAAATTTGATTTTAAGAAGGCCAGTAACTTTTAACCAGTGGGTATTTCATTTATGATTCTTTTAGACAAAAAATGCTTTTATGATGTACATGTTTGTTTGCGCCATGACATGAAATATCGGTGAAATACATGAAATATAGGTGTTAGGGCATATAAGTTTTACCCTCTGTATGTTCAAACTTTTGTTAACTACATGAAGGTCTTTCCACCCTCTAAATAGAAAATGTACAAACTTTTGTTAACTACATGAAGGTCTTTCCACCCTCTAAATAGAAAATTATATGGGCAGAGATGGGTCCGATTACTTTGAATGTAATTGATTAAATTACAATTACTTTGTCAATTGTACATTAAATTAAATTAATGATTACATCTGATTACAATGAATTTAAAAAAACATTTTGAATGATGTGAATGAATAAGCGTTTAATATAACTATATCATTTTTAGAAAGGATTTTGTTTGATATATTATAAAATGATAACTTCAAACTTCATCTATTTAATAAACCACAAAGTTCACTACATACATACATGAACATTGTGTCACTGGGTATGAACCATTACACTTTATCATCATGCATTGATCTCTGAATTATTTTGACTTCAATTGAATATAGCTTTATAAAGAGTTTGCTGTTTCAGACTTTACATGTATTTCAATGTGCAGTTTTGGAAGTTAAAATATGGATGAATTAAAGTTACCAGTTAAAAACTATGTAAAATTGTAAATAAATTGTTTAATCAAATTGTAAACAAAATACAAGCACTAAAGATCATTGCATTTTAAATGTCCAGTCCAATACATACAAAAATTTGCTTTATATTTTAAATAAGATATTTGTCCAACTTTTAATTTAGTTTGTGCTAATTAGATAAATTTTCACATGTCTGAATAATAAATTTTATCATATATATTGTCCTAAAGCTATACTAAATTGGTAATTGCAATAAAACAAACCTTAATTGGTTTCCTACTTGAAAATTCAAAGTCGACAAAATCACAATATTAACAAATTTAAAGATTAAAATTCAGGGTTAAAGAAAAGTATTACTTGAATATAACAGTTATTATGAAATTAATATATGTACATCTTTAAATTGTGAATTTATATACAATATCTTTTACTAAGGCCAGAGACATATAATTGTATTATATGTCTCTTCTTAAACTAATGATGACTTTTCAATACTGTAACAGTTTATTTTTACTGAAGTATACAAATCAATTAACATGCTTTATAAAGTAAACCAAACTATCTTAACATGTTAAATATTTATTAAATAAGAATAACAAAAGGTTCATTTATTGACCATAAACACAGTTTAAGATTTTTTCATTGTAATCAGAATGTAATCAAAAGTAATCAGGATTACAGGGTATTTTGAAAAGTAATTGATTAAATTAAATTACATGTAATCAGATTATTGGCTGATTAATGATTACAATGATTACTTGAAAATTGTAATCAATTACAGCTGATTAACGATTACAATTACAATTACCCCAAGTCTGTTAATGGGCCATGTTCTCAAATGAGTGGGCCATTCGTTTACAATGAAAAAATAAAAGTGTATATTTCAGCAAGAGGAGTGGTTACGGTATGATTCTAATTGATATCATGGATATTGTTCCTGTGCTTTTGTAACTTCAATTTCAATGAATAACTTCTTCCAAACCCGCAATATTTACGATAACCTTTATATACAATGTTAAAACTGGTACTGTTGCCTTGTTCATGTTCATATTTTTTCACATTGCATTTGGGTCTTCCCGATTGCCATCCTTTATTCCAGACGTTCCGTATTAGAGGCGTTTCTGACATTTCCTCTGCACTTCTTGTATTATTATAACATCATCACGATGACAAGAAATAACAGAAGAGAGTTTCGTTAATTGATAAGGGACAACAACAATTAGCTGAAGGCATGTTTACAAAATATTCAAACGAGCCAAAGACCAAAATTGACAAGGACAGTTTAGCCTTTTGTGGACACAAATACTAAATTCATAAAAAGGCTTTTGGGTTTTCAATCAAAATAGCAAGCTTACTTTAAAGATTATAATTTGAGAGAAACTGTACTAACCAAATTTACAAATTTTAAGTTGTTTATAAAAATTTATACCATGAATGATGGTTAATTACGTTTTTTGGAAAGGATTAATATAAGTTGCAATAACTTGTTTTCCAATCCACTATAAATAAATATGTTTAAACTAATTACGTTTTTCGGTAATCAGTTATGCCGCATGTTGCTGTTATTACCATAGGAAAAGCTGAGACGTCCCAAAATATATAGGCGGTGCTCCTATCATTGGAGGAACACTACATAGTTTTGTACACACACACATGGCGACATGAAACACGATCGAAATCCATTTTATGATATCTAAACGTTTCAAACGAGTGAAAATATTGTCGCCACGTGGGCCCTTACATTTGTCACTCTATCGCCATTTCTGGTCGAAACGCAATTGGTGCATGGCGCGTCCTTCCCGATCACTGATTATATGGTTCCTATTACCATGATTACTCTAATAAAAAGTTATGTTAAGCAAGTATTTTCTATAGAAATAAGAAAGATAAACTCTACTTCTGGTTTAAATAGATCGATTCTTATGCACTAGTGTTGAAGAACTCTATGTGCAGATTCTAAAATATATAGTTGCTAGGTACTTTTCATTATAATAAGGGAGATAATTAGGTACTTCTAGTTCGTAAGCACCATTGTCAGGGTTCACCACAGAATGAAAATCAAGGGTGGGGGAGAAAGTTCATCAAATCAGAGATTTTGTGTTGCGTTGTCGAATTGATTCCTTGTGCATAAATTATTAATTATATGCCTTACATGTATTTGTCATATATATAACTAATTTGGAAAGGGGGTCTCACATACATTTGTAGTTGGTCCCATCAGTGGTCACCACACTTGAAGGAACATATTAAACAGGGAGAGTATACACCTGATGTGGCCTCCCAGATTGCAGGAATATTCTGAAAATTTTTATCTTAATTGTCTTATGGAAAACCACATGGTAAAAAGGTCTAAAAAGATACAGAAATTAATAATAAAAAAAATATTCAGTCACAGAATTTCAGTCATTTCAACCAAATTAAGCCTATCTAGCAGTTTATAAAATCATATGTGTTATGTAGAATTTTATTAAATTAAGTCCCTCTTTTCCAATACAATTATGTAAAGGAATTATATATCATTCCAGTTTTACTCTTTTCTTACTTCAAAAAGAGTTTTAAGATAAGGAAACTCCTATTCCAGATCTAACTGTCTAAAAATAACCAGATGATGATTGTTTTTTTTTAACGACCTTGACTGACTACAAATAACCAGACAATGTTGTCTGTTATTTAGGTATTGCCATATTTTCCGCCAAAAGAGATCATGTGACATTGTTGTCAACAAAAGGACCATGTGGTCAGGAATTCATTTGTTTTCTGGATTACTGCTTTTATCAATCTAGTTAGGATATGAACATTCCATTTAAGGACAGTCAAACATATGCAGTTATAATTTATAACTGTAGTTTGTTAACAAGTTTTACTTTTCAAGGAATAACAAAATTTGGTACATAATCATCAACATTGGCTTGTTACCTTGTTCAATTCCAAACATTAATCATTAATTTCAGCTGTCAGTGTACATTTAGAGCATAAAAAAAAGGTAAAACTAAATTGATTTGACATATTGACTTACCGATCTAAGTTTACTCATGGTATAAATATAAATCTTCGGCATTAATAGGTTTCAGTTGAATTTAAATTGCCTGGAATTAACTATAGGAGCTTACTTTTAAAAAAGTTGGCGCCTGGCCATTGATATGTTTCATACATTAACAGAAATTTATGCTGATTCTAAAATTTTATGGATTGACAAGGGTAACACTTTAAATAAGGGAGATAATTAGCTACCTTCGGTTTCTTTGAGTTCACTCCTGCTGGCAAAGAGACCCTTTCACACTGATTCTAAATATATATGTAAGGTACTTTTACATGAATTAATGCTAAATGACAACTTCTGGTGTACCAAAGGGCACTTCAGGTTTATTTTTTAAGGTTAATTATACATAAACATGCAAGAGACCCCATGTCTTTATCATGTATAACAATGAAGTTATATACATTTAATCAATAATTTTATCTTTTCAGGGCAATAACTCCTACAAATTTTGAAATACACTCATCAAACTATACTTTATAACTTCCCTTTATTTCCCAAACATTTTCTTCTATTACATTCTTTGTTTCTTAGTTACACTTTAAGAGAAAAGCCATAAAAACAAAGGTCAAAAACTAGAACGTTGATTTGACCTTTGACCTTGACCTCATATGAAAGGTCATTACTCATGGATTACAAATTAGAAAACCTTACGTCTCTATTATGTATGGTTTACAAGATATAACAATTTAAAAATTGCCAGGGGCAATAACTCATATAATGGATGCTTTATTCTGTTTAGAACAAAGTTGCGTCTTGAGGAGACAAGAATGTTTCCCATTACAATTCAACAGAAATTATTTACGGTTTAAAAGTTTTAGCGATAACAAGGGTAACCAACCTTAACCAGTGAAAAGTGACCTTGGCCTTTGACCTTGATCTCATTTTTTTACTGATGGTCCAAGGACCTCATATCAAAAGGTCCTAGGTTTCTATCACTCACCGTTACTGAGTTTCACTGACTTTCCCTTATGTCAAGTGTAAGGGAAATAACTCCTATAAGGAGTCAATGGATCACTTCGGTTGAAATAGAACAGAACAAGCCTAGTATGTAACGAACAATATTAAAAGAAAGTAAATTGATATCTGTAGGTTTCAGAGGAGTAGCAATAACAAGCAAAACAGTGTTAGGTGAAATAACTCCTACCAGAATATTAATATGGTTATGCAGGGTTAACACAAGATGCGTAATCTTAATACAATATCACATACCAAAAATCTTTATGACATCTTGCGAAATGAATGTTTACAACACAACCGAAAAGTTGGAAGAAAAAATAATCAGAACAAAAACTAAAGGTCTTTCAACGGAAAGGTGGAAATTTTTCAGATTTCAGTAATTAAACAAAATTTCTTCACATATTTTGTTTTTTTGCAAAAAGGGTGGGGTTTTTGTTTTTTTGGGGTCAATACAACAGCATAGTGTATTGCACAAAAGCAAAAATTGGGTTAATTTTATTTATTTTTTGGGGGAAAAGGGGGTCAATTTGCACAGGCACAGTGCATTGCACAAAAGCAAAAATTGAATATAAATTCAAATCATATAACCAATTCTAAGTTCTTTGACTAAGATAAGGAAACTCCTATTCCAGATCTAACTGTCTAAAAATAACCAGATGATGATTGTTTTTTAACGACCTTGACTGACTACAAATAACCAGACAATGTTTGTCTGTTATTTAGGTATTGCCCAGTATTTTCCCGCCAAAAGAGATCATGTGACATTGTTGTCAACAAAAGGACCATGTGGTCAGGGAATTCATTTGTTTTCTGGATTACTGCTTTTATCAATCTAGTTAGGATATGAACATTCCATTTAAGGTACAGTCAAACATATGCAGTTATAATTTTAACTGTAGTTTGTTAACAAGTTTTACTTTTCAAATTAAAGAAACTGGTACATAATCGTTCATTGGTTGTTACCTTGTTCAACCACGCGAGACCATGTAAATAATATAATCAGCTGTCAGTGTACATCCCTTGAGGCAATTAACAATAATTAGACTTCTTAATTGCCACTGACATGATAATTGGATTAGGGATATCTGAAATTTAACTTTTATCTATTGAATTTCACCATTGTATGTTTCATCGTTAAGCTTAATTTATGCTGATTCTATAAATATATGGTTGCTAAGTAGTTTTTCTTTAAATAAGGGAGATAATTAGCTACTTCCGGTTTCTTTGAATTCACTCCTGCTGGCAAGTAAGAGCTCTTTTCACACTGATTCTAAATATATATGGTTAAAGGTACTTTTTACATTAAATTAATGCTAAAAATGACAACTTCCGGTGTACCAAAGGGCACTTCAGGTTTATTTTTTTAAGGTTAATTATACATAAACATGCAAGAGACCCCATATCTTTATCATGTATAACAATGAAGTTATATACATTTAATCAATAATTTTATCTTTTCAGGGGCAATAACTCCTACAAATTTTGAAATACACTCATCAAACTATACTTTATAACTTCCCCTTTATTTCCCAAACATTTTCTTCTATTACATTCTTTGTCTCTTAGTTACACTTTAAGAGAAAAAGCCATAAAAAACAAAGGTCAAAAACTAGAACGTTGATTTGACCTTTGACCTTGACCTCATATGAAAGGTCATTACTCATGGATTACAAATTAGAAAACCTTACGTCTCTATTATGTATGGTTTACAAGATATAACAATTTAAAAATTGCCAGGGGCAATAACTCATATAATGGATGCTTTATTCTGTTTAGAACAAAGTTGCGTCTTGAGGAGACAAGAATGTTTCCCATTACAATTCAACAGAAATTATTTACGGTTTAAAAGTTTTAGCGATAACAAGGGTAACCAACCTTAACCAGTGAAAAGTGACCTTGGCCTTTGACCTTGATCTCATTTTTTTACTGATGGTCCAAGGACCTCATATCAAAAGGTCCTAGGTTTCTATCACTCACCGTTACTGAGTTTCACTGACTTTCCCCTTATGTAAAGTGTAAAAGGGGAAATAACTCCTATAAGGAGTCAATGGATCACTTCGGTTGAAATAGAACAGAACAAGCCTAGTATGTAACGAACAATATTAAAAAGAAAGTAAATAATTGATATCTGTAGGTTTCAGAGGAGTAGCAATAACAAGCAAAACAGTGATAGGTGAGATAACTCCTACCAGAATATTAATATGGTTATGCAGGGTTAACACAAGATGCGTAATCTTAATACGATATCACATAACCAAAAATCTTTACGACATCTTGCGAAATGAATGTTTACAACACAACCGAAAAGTTGCGGAAGAAAAAAATAATCAGATCAAAAACTAAAGGTCTTTCCACGGAAAGGTGGAAATTTTTTCCGATTTCAGAAATTAAACAAAATTTCTTCACATATTTTGTTTTTTTGCAAAAAGGGTGGGGTTTTTTTTTTTTTGGGGTCAATATGCAACAGCATAGTGTATTGCACAAAAGCAAAAATTGGGTTAATTTTATTTATTTTTTTTTTGGGGGAAAAGGGGGTCAATTTGCACAGGCACAGTGTATTGCACAAAAGCAAAAAATTGAATATAAATTCAAATCATATAACCAATTCTAAGTTCTTTGACTACAGTTATTCTGTGTCAGAAACCTATTATGTGTCAAATATTTAATTACAATCCAAATTCAGACCTGTATCAAGCACGAATATTGTGTCCATTTTTGCCCCAACTGTTCAGGGTTGGACCTCTACGGTCATATCCAGCTGCACCCGGCAAAGCAATTTATTAATAGCTCATAGAATTTTTTTTTTTCATCTGATTTTGATTCTGTTATTTTCATCATGTTTGTTAAAAAATTCTGCATCCGAAGAGTTACAATGATTTTCTGTATTTTTTACTGTTTCCAAGCTATAAGGGGCCAAAGTGGGGCAGAACAAAAAAAAAATCACTTTTTACCTCAGCTGGTCCAATGGACCATGTGAACAATTGTCATCACTTTGCGTCCGTTGTCGTCTGTCGTCCGTAAACTTTTAGAAAAATCTTCTCCTCTGAAACTACCAGGCCAATTGTAACCAAACTTGGTCACAATCATTCTTAGGATATTTAGTTTCAAATTTGTGCATGGGGTCTTGGCTGATAAAAAATGGCTGCCATGGCTAAAAATAGAACATGCCGACCGCAAAAAATGGCTATTTATATAGTTCGTTCTTATGTTGTACTGTTATATCACTGTCCCAGGTTGATTTTGGGGATGGGTTGGGATTAGGGGCCAAAAGGGGCCAAAAATAAGCATTTTTAACTTCCAGACATAACATGTGTGTTAGTGTATGGATCTCTCTGACATTGTTCCCAAGGTTCCATATCACAAAGGAATGCTGATTTTCTAGTTTCATGACAATAACTTGTGTGTAAGTGTATGGATCTTTCTGAAATTGTACTACAAGGTTCCATATCACAAAGGAAAGCTGGAATTGAGTTTGGGGTAATTGCCTGAAACGTTTAGGAATTGGGGCCAAAAGGGCCAAAATAAGCATTTTCTAGTTTCAGACAATAACTTGTGTTCATGTGTATGGATCTCTCTGAAATTGTACTGCAAGGTACCATACCTCAAAGGAAGGCTGGGATTGAGTTTGGGGTGATGAATCATGGGTTCAAAATTCAAAAATTTGTTTTTTTTCATTTTTTTCTTTAAAATTTTCCATTTTAAGTTGGTTATTTCTGATTTATATTTAAAAGCAAATAATAATGATATGGCAGGAGATACACACCTAACAGGATGTGTAAATTATTATATAATAAGTATTGTGCAATAGCAAGAAATTTTCAATTGCACAGTATTGCTTAAGTGCAATTGCAAGAAATATTCAATTGCACAGTATTGTGCAAAAGAAGATACTTTGTATAAATTGCTTATTTCTTGACCAATTTCAATGGGGTTTTATTCTTGAACTCTTGGGGTTCTTTTATGCTGAATCTAATCGGTATTAAGTTTTTGGATTTTGGGCCATTTTTAAATTGGTCCACATTGAGGTCCAAAGGGTCCAAAATTAAACTTTGTTTTATTTCATCAAAATTGAATATATGGGGTTCTTTGATATGCTGAATCTAACCATGTATTTAGATTTTTGATTTTTGGGCCCGTTATCAATTTTTCCACATTGAGGTCTATTAGGGTTCTTTGATCTGCGAATCTAAACGTGTATTTAGATTCTTAATTTTGGTCCCATTTTCAAATTGGTCTACATTAAGGTCCAAAGGGTCCAAAATTAAACTTAGTTTGATTTTAACAAAATTGAATTCTTGGGTTCTTTGATATGCTGAATCTAAACATGTATTTAGTTTTGATTATGGGCCCAGTTTTCAAGTTGGTCCAAATCAAAATTAAACTTTGTTTGATTTCAACAAAATTGAACATATGGGGTTCTTTGATGTGCTGAATCTAACCATGTATTTAGATTTTTGATTTTTGGGCCCCGTTATCAACTTTGTCCACATTGAGGTCAAAAGGGTCCAAAATTAAACTTTGTTTGATTTCATCAAAAATTGAACTCTTGGGGTTCTTTGATATGCTGAATCTAACCATGTATTTAGATTTTGGATATTGGACCATAATAGGTGAATGTCCAATTTAAAATTTTTAAGTTCTTAGACCACATTCATTCTGTTCAAATGCAGCATTTTTTGTCTTATATCTCAAAACTAAATCTTTTAGAGCAAATGTGACATGGGGTAAAATTGTTTAATTGGTCAAGATCTATCAGCTCTGAAATTATCAGACGAATCGAACAACCCATTGTTGGGTTGCTGCCACCAATTGGTAGTTTTAACAAAATTTTGCAGTTTTTGTTATTATTTTGAATATTATTATAGATATATATAAACTGTAAGCAGCAATAATGTTCAGCAAAGTAAGATCTACAAAAAAGTTAATATGACCAAAATTGTCAATTGACCCCTTAAGGAGTTATTGCCCTTTAAAGACAATTTTACACAATTTGTTCATCAAGTTTGCTAACATTTAAAAATCTTCTCCTCTGAAATACAGGTGAGTGATTCAGGCTCTTGAGAGCCTCTTGCTGAGCTAGCTGGAACACTTATGAGGATCATCTCCAAGTCCTGTTCAAGAAAAAAGGTTCATAGTATATAATTTGGATTCATGGAATCATTTTTAAGAATTTCAGTTTTTTTCTATTATTGCACTGTTTTCATGGCAACCAGAATTCTATTACTGGATGGCATACCTACTAGTGGTGCACAACCTTCATATTAAGTTTCATGATATTTGGAATCATAGTCTTTAAGAAAACATGCTGAAAGTACAGGTCGAAGAAAGATAAAAATCAGAGTAAACACAATACATATAAGACTCCCAAACATGTTTTGGCTAAAGTAAAAATGTTAATTAAGGTTCATCTAAGTACATTCAAGAAAATGGCCCCATTTTCACCTCGAAATTTACTCTGAGTACTGACAAACCTGTAGAATAAGAATTTTAAGGTGTAGCTGCACCTAGATATGTAAAACGTAATTGCATTTTATCTTTCAGAAATCCAAAATCTTTTGTTAATTTTGTGATTCATTTTTTTTTTTTTTTCGAGGTTGCAATAGTGGTCAAAATAAACTAAGTTGTGAAAACTCTTTGAGATGTTGCCCTAAATGGGGACATGGCGCTTAACTTCTCATTTTTATACAACCGCAAATTTTAACATAAGGTTTTTAACCATAAAATACAGCTTTGGATTGTTTTTGGAGTTGTTGGCTCTTTCGTTTCTGAAATAGGGGCCAAAAAGAGCAAAATTAGTGTTTTCATTAATTTTAAAATGGAACATTTATTTCTTGTCCAATTTTGATGGATTTTTTTTCCAAAATGATCCTTATTAATTCTGCATGTGTGAAATTGCAACAGATTTTTTGTAGTTTTTACCATTTCTGAGCTATGAGGGGCCAAATATGGGTCAGTCCCAAAAAAAGAACTTTTTAGCCGAGTTTCAACGAGTTGAACTTTATAATATGATGAATGGCGTCCGTTCAACAACATTTCTGATCATATCTCATTAACAATGTATCATATCTGAATCAAACTTGTGTCAAATATGCATATTGGTGTGGGAAAGAAGCCTATGAAGGTTGAATTAAATGCGACAAAAACTAAGCCCGCAGTGGCTGTAAATAGACAGAGATTTGTGGTGTCTAGGCATCCGGGTGTCCGACGTCAACAATTTGGTTTCTGGATGATAGCTCTTGAATGGTTTATCCAATCTTGACCAAACTGGGGTCATATATGTATCTCATGGAGAGGAGGAAGCCTATAGATTTGGGGGTCACTAGGTCAAAGATCAAGGTCACAATGGCTATAAATAGACTTAAATTTTGACAATTTGGTTTTCGGATGATAACATATGAAGGGTATATCCAATCTTCACCAAACTTGGGTCATATAAGTATCTTATGGAGAGGAGGGACCCTATTGTTTTGGGGGTCACTAGGTCAAAGGTCAAGGTCACTGGCTACTGAAAAGATTGAAATTTTGACAAACTGTTCGTTTCGGATGATATCTCTTCAACAGATTTCCATATCTTGACCAAACTTTTGATATTATATGTTAGTGGAGTCAAGGAAGAACCCTTTTTGTTTTGGGGTTTCCATGTATAAGGTCAAGGTCACAGTGGCTATAAATAGACTGAAATTCTGAGAAAATTTTAGTTTCCAGATGGTAGTTCTTAATCAGTATATCCTATCTTAACCAAACTTTGGTCATATATGTATCTTATGGAGAGGAGGGACCATTCTGATTTAGATGTCATTAGGTGAAGTTCAAGGTCACATTGGCTATAAAAAGTTTGAAATTTTTACAATATTTTGTTTCTTAATGAGATCTTTTCAACAGCTTTTAATATATCTTTTCCAAACTTTGATGATATATGTGTATTAGGTAGATGAAGGACCCAATATTTTTTAGGGTTTATATATACATGTATATAAGGTCGAGGTCAAGGTCACAGTTATACAAGAAAATTTTCATG
The DNA here is from genome assembly GCA_017311375.1 of Mytilus coruscus. Classification (NCBI taxonomy): domain Eukaryota; kingdom Metazoa; phylum Mollusca; class Bivalvia; order Mytilida; family Mytilidae; genus Mytilus; species Mytilus coruscus. Next base: position 6,040,583 of record CM029601.1, on the reverse strand, counting down.
GTGAGTCTGAAGCATTCATGCTTATTTTACAAGATGCACTTTGGCAATTAAATATCACTCACAACTGTCAGTACACATCAATTGATATCGAAACTCGGCTAATGCACCTATGGTACTTCTGTAATTTTTATACGACTGCAAATTTTTATAGTGCTATGACGTTGTCATCATTGTTCGAAGACACATTTGGTTTCCGGACAATAACTTTAGTTTAAGTGAATGGATCTCTATGAATTTTTACCAGAAGGTTCAATACCACAAAAGGAATGTTGGGATTGATTTTGGGGGTGATGGTACCAACAGTTTAGGAATTAGGTGCCAAAAACAAGCATTTTTGTGGTTTCCGGATAATAATTTGTTTGTAAGTGTATGGATCTCTCTGAAATAGTACCACAAGGTTCCATATCACAAAGGGAAGGCTGGGATTGAGTTTGGGGTTAATTGTCCCAAACGTTCAGGAATTGGGGGCAAAAAAGGGACCAAAAACAAGCATTTTTCTAGTTTCCAGACAGTAACTTGTGTTTAAGTGTATGGATCTCTCTAAAATTGTACTACAAGGTTCCATACCCTAAAGAGAAGGCTTGGGTTGAGTTTGGGGTTAATTACTCCAAAAGGGAGATGGGGGGTTCAAAAAGTTGGGGAGATTTTTTTTCAATTTTTTTTTGGGGGGTTCATTTTTTTTCTTCAAAATTTTTGAAATTTCAAATTTTTGAAATCTTCAATTGCACAGTATTGAGCAAAAGCAAGAAATCTTCAATTGCACAGTATTGCGCAATAGCAAGAAATCTTCAATTGCACAGTATTGGGCAAAAGCACAATATTGCACAATAGCAAGAAATCTTCAATTGCACAGTATTGCCCAATAGCAAGAAATCTTCAATTGAAAACAAATACAAATGATTTAACCAATTTCGATGGGATTAATTAAGTCTTTAATTTTGGGGGTTCTAACCTTGTATAATTTTTTTGGAAATTGGGCCCCATTTTTAAATTGGTCTACATCGAGGTCAAAAGGGTCCAAAATTAAACTTTGTTTAATTTCAACAAAAAATGAATTGTTGCAGTTGTATGATTTGCTGAATCTTATTGTGCGTTTAGATTTTTATTTTGGATCCTGTTTTCAAATAAGTTCATATTAAGGTTTGAATGGTCCAAAATTAAACTTTGTTTGATTTCAACTAAAATTAAATTATTGGTGTTTTTTTATATGCTGAATCTAACCATGTTGATAAATTTTGGATATCAGACCATTGTAGGTAAATTAAGTGTCCCATTTCAAATTTTTAAGATCTTTGACCACATTTATTTTGTGTCAGAAACCTAAATTATGTCAAAAATTTTATCACAATCCAAATTCAGACAGTATCAAGCTTGAATATTGTGTCCAAACTTGCCCCAACTGTTCAGGGTTCAACCTCTGCGGTTGTATCAGGCTGCACTCAGCGAAGCATTTTATTTATTTCTCATCTGATTTTGATGGGGTTTGTTCCTTCAGATTCCTTATAAAATTTCCAAACTCTAATTACTATCAGAATTGAGCTAGGTCTTACTGTTTCCAAGCTATAAGGGGCTAAAACGGGCCAAAATGATTAATTTTAATTGCTCATAGAATTTTTATTTTTAATCTGATTTTGTTTCTGTTTTTTTCATAATGTTCCTTATAAAATTCTGCATCCCTAGAATTCAGAAGGTTATTACATTTTCTACTGTTTCCAATTGCAAGCAACAAGTGGCCAAAGGAGCCAAACCCCTAAAAATTAACTTTTTATTTTTATGTCTGATTTCAATGCGGTTTGTTTCTATGGCTCTAACATTCTTTTTTTTATTACTGTGTCCAGCACATTACTGTATCAAGCATATCACTGTGTCCAGCAAATTATAATGTCCAGCATATTACTGAATCCATGCTTGCTAGACATACACTTGTTCGACCTCTGGGGTCGTATCATGCTGCACTCTGCATAGCTTTTTATTTTATCTTTTTGCTGATACATTTTTTATAGAATCTTTACACATGTTATATGTAAATACAATTGTTCATATACATTTTGTAGGTGGCCGTGTGATGTTTATTTCCTGTTTTTGATGGAGTTCCTGGCTCTTAATTTGACATACACTATTCCCTATTTCCATTCTTTATTATACATTGTTATATGTACAAAAATATACATTTACTGTGTCCAGCTATTGCTGTCTGACAGTCTGAATTTGCAGGTACAAAACTGTACATTGTATAAGCACTTTCTTTTTTTTTGTTTTCATGAAGCATATATCCCAGATTACAGCAATTTTGTGGTCAGCTTCTATTTATGGTGGAGCGTACACATAGGCAGAATTCTGATAACCTGACACAGGCTATGTATCAAGAATTATTTGTGACCTTTTTGAGAATATTTGGTGTTACTGTTTTGTAAGTATATACAATGTACATGTTTATTTATATTCTTTTATTACTGTAATAATGATATCAACATACTAAAAACCCTATTTGGATGGATTTTGGTGCCAATGGTTTAATTATACCCCCGCTTTTATATAGTATTCATTGTGTTTTTCTGTCCATTTGTCCGACCTTTTTATCCACTACTACTTCTAAACTACAGAATGAAATTTGATGAAACTTTCAGAGAATCTTCATCCCATGATAGCATCATGCACCTCCTATTTTAGAATTTGATCAGACCAATTTTTGGGGTTTCCCATAGCAAAACATGGACTTTGACTTTCATTGTGGTAGGGGGTACCATGATGCCATCTGCAACTCCTCCTAAACCACTGAATGGAATTTGATGAAACTTTCAGAGGATCTTTATTACATGATGTCGTAGTGCACCTTCTATTTTAGATTTTGATCTGATGAATATGTGGGGTTTCCCATCCCTAAACATTGAGGATATTCATTGTGATAGAGGGTACCATGATGCCATCCGCAAATCCTGCTAAACCACTGAATGGAATTTGATGAAACTTTCAGAGGATCTTTATTACATGATGCCATAGTGCATTTTTATTTAGATTTTGATTTGAACTACATTTGGGGTTTCCAGTACCAAAACATGGACTTTTCCATTCATTTTGATGGGAGGGGGGGGGGGGGTACCAGTATCCCACCAGCAACTCCTCGTAAACCACTGAATGGAATTTAATGAAACTTTCAGAGAATCTTTATTACATGATGCTATAGTGTACCTCCTATTTTAGATTTTGATTTCACCAACATTTGGGGTTTCCCATGCTGAAATATGGACTTTGCCATTCATGTATCCTATGTGGGGATGGGGTATCAATTACAGTATATATAGTCAGAGAGAATTGGTTTTCTTACTCCCCTCACAGATTAGGGTGTTTCACAGTGTCACACAGAAATTCACAGAGTCCACCTCTAAATTACTCCCAACACATCTGCTTAAAACTGTTTGAGGATCTTTACTTAGCATTATGCGAAACAGCGTTTCATCAGCATATTCACTTAGTTCCACAAACAACTTTAACGGAAAATTTTCTATTAGCATATCCCACCATATATTACGGTTGTCTGCTGTGGCTGTACAGTTAGAAGTGACATGTACAGAGACATCTGAAAATTGTCTAAGACATAGTTGACAGTCAAAAACTTCATTTTTCAGCACAGTTGCAATAAGTTTAGCTATAAATATTGCAGTCCTAAGTTCTGCTAATATTTTTTGAAATGTCCAAATTTTTGCTTTTGATATATTATTGTGAATATCTTTAAAGCGATTAAAGTCTTTTACAAGAGTTAATTCTTGCTAGCTAGCTGTCTATATCATGTGAAGAGTTGACAGCATTAGATACAATTCTCTTCCAGTGCAATTTACTAGGAAATAGACCATCAGATATGAAATTGTCTAAGAATTCAACAAGGTCGTACTTTATAAGAATGTTTAAAAGGTCGGGAATAAATCCAAGATGAGTCCTCTTGCTTGACCAACATGTATACAGTCTCTGTAAGAACATTTGTTTTGGTAAATGATAATGTTCTAATGAAAACAGTTTTCAAAAAAAAATACAGATTACGTTTCTCTATTTCTGACACAATATTACGTAGGCCAACCATACTTTCGCAAATGTCTGATCTAGTATTTGTATTAAACCCCTGTGCCTGTTTGAAATCTATTCAGTAAATTCAGATCCTGAGACTTCAATTCGCACCATAGTTCACAGCCTTAAAGAACGGTAGGCATAACAACGGATTTGTAAAGTCTAACACAAGAGGATTAGTGTGTTCATTTTTAATGTCTGAAATACCAAAAAACGAATTTCTTCCTTTCCTGCAAACACTATTTGTTCTTGACACCGAGTTATAAATTCGCCACTTATTTGCCAAACTAATTAAGTCTGCTTTATGCATTGATTTAGAAAATTGTATTACACATGAGGTCAATGATCACCGTCAATAGGTCAAAGTTGAAGCTAGCATTGGCTATAAAAAGTTTGAAAATTTTACCAAACTTTGCTTTTTTATTTGCCATCCGATAAATAATTCCAAAATATATCTTAGATAAGTAAAAGGGTGACCGCTCTATAGTCTGCAGGCCAGATATTTCGAGGGTTTGATATTCTTGAGGTCAGATAGTCCAATGGCCTGACAGTCTGAAAGTCCGATATTTCCAGAGGAGTTGCACCAATTGCCAGTGTGATTTTGCACAGCGTTTTCTCGTGTCACTAGACAAGTTTTCAAAGTTCTGAATTTTTTTTTATTATTCGCTTTATTTTAGAAGTAGCTAACACTAAAACAGCAAAATATTTGCGAATATAATGCTGACCAATGATAAAACAGCATTAGAGTATGGCATGCGTGATTCATTTCTTCATGAAATTGAGTGAAATCACTGGGGGATGATGATATCTCATCTACTACATTTCCGATTAAAAACAATGTATGAACATTGAAAGACTTGTGTCACAGTGTCAGTGATGTATAACGAAAAAAAAACCCGATCAAATATTGTCTTTAATAATTATAGCAGCTAAAAAGTTATCTACGGTCAAAAAATTAGTTACCTACATCTTTTATTATTTCATGACACAAGTTACCTAGATCTTTTCATTTTTTTCAAAGTCATTTATCAACTTTATTTAGGGGTATGATCAATCATAAAATATACACCCAAGTGGAGCAACATACTATGCAATACTTTAAAAAATACAAGGAGTTAAAAATCTTAGCAATGTCACCTTCAGCACCTACATGTACATCCGCTTTCCCCCAGTGATAATATTATTTTATTGAAAGACTTATATACATTGTATCTACATTTTCAATATAAAGAGATGTTCCAAATCTGCCTGCTTATCATCTGACAATTGGAGACAGGATAGTAACTTCAGTACCTGATGCTGTTGTTTGTAGCTTTGTTAGGAATGGAGAAGAAGTAGACCAGAAAGTTATTGCTGTTGTACAGGTAAATAATGTTACCATGTTAATCTGACTTCTGACTTAATCTGTTGTACAGGTAAATAATGTTACCATGTTAATCTGACTTCTGACTTAATCTGTTATACAGGTAAATAATGACCATGTTAATCTGACTTCTGACTTAATCTGTTGTACAGGTAAATAATGTTGCATATGATACCGTGTTAATCTGACTTCTGACTTAATCTGTTGTACAGGTAAATAATGACCATGTTAATCTGACTTCTGACTTAATCTGTTGTACAGGTAAATAATGTTGCATATGATACCGTGTTAATCTGACTTCTGACTTAATCTGTTGTACAGGTAAATAATGTTGCATATGATACCATGTTAATCTGACTTCTGACTTAACCTGTTGTACAACATGTACATTGTAAGTAGCATATGATGTTAAGACAAAATTTACAGACTCCAGATAAGTTGGGTTTTTGGGTAATTATTCAATTAAATTATCTGAAAACCCAATTGATCCAAAAATGCTTGCTTTTAAAAATCCAAAATATTTGAGAAAACTTAAATAATCCCAAAAACAATGCCAATGGGTAATGTACATCTTTTCATAAATTCAATAAGTTTAAACTAAACTTGTGAAGAATGATGCATGGAAGGCTCCTAATAGAAATGATAATCACAGATGAAATTTACTCAATAGATTGATTCTTATCTGGAGCTCTGGACTTTGTTTGTTCAGGTCTCAATTCTATTTTATGGAGTGGCTATGCTTGAATAGAGAAATAAACAAAATAAAGTTATATGTACAACATGATATTCTTTAATAATTTACTTTAACATTGTTCAAAACACAAGTAAGATTTATTTACAACTTCTCTGCCATGTAATTTCTTAACTACATGTGAATTGTTTCAGATTCTATTTCATGATGCATTTAGTTGTGAGGATTTATTTACAATGTATATCTGGCATTTTGGATGAATATGCTATATTCATATATTTGAAAGGTAAAGAAAGACTACACCAGACCAGACCCAAATCTGGAAATTGTCAGGCAGACCAGAAATTCTGAAAGGAAGACATCAGTTATTAAGCATATTGATTCTGGACTAAAAGGCCAGCATGCTGGAGAAATGTTAGCAGTTATTCCTTCTTCTGTATTTGGTTCTAATGGAATATATGGAATCATGGTACAGGGAACAATGGTATGGATTCAAATTATAAAGAATGGAAATGAGGAAAATGTCAAATAGACAACATCTGGACCAAAAATAGGAAACAAAAAACCCAAGGCCACTGATGTGTCTTATATGAACGGTGGAAGGCCCGACTCTTGGTCACAGACTGCAGCTTGCCCCTAAAATGCACTAAGTTCAGCAAAATTAATGCCAAACTAAACTCTGAGACAAGGAACCAAAATTTTTTTATATCATGTATTTGATTTTAAATGTATATAATCATATGATTTACAATGTACATCTGTCAGTTTATCAAATTTTGTTGCAGTTTTCTCAGCAACTATGAATCACAGCAGCTTTATATTTGATAGCAAGCTTCAGTATGCAATACCATATTAAGTTTCACAAATTCAGATATGTCAGCCATGTATTTCTTGTTTTCTGACTTTGTTTATTGATATTTGTTGGCGGGTATGCTTTGTGAGCATTTGCTCACACTTTATCTTGTCATTTCAACTGCAGGAAAATTTGGTAAACTTATCCCAGCAAACAAAAGAATACCCTTAAAACATCAACCAATTTATAAATTTTAACTGTAGGATATAATAACAAAAGAAACCCAAATTCACCAAGGACTATCAAAAATTTTGAACTAGAATTGTTATACATTTGTATTATTAGTTGAATTAGAACACATGAATTAATAAGTGACTGAATGACTAAACATCCAGCAGCAAATTTCTATGTATATTTATAACCACAGTATGTTGATGAGTGATAAATGACCCTTGCTTCATACTAGACCGACATGCTGAGTGGATTTTTCATGTGCTAGCAGGAGTGATATCATGTGCTCCAGAAGGGTTACGCATATCCTGTTTCGCAAGCAACACCCTTTGTCTTTCCCAATGGTCAAAGCTGGTAAAATGTCAAATTAGGTAATTGTCATAATCGGTAAAAGAACAAGAAGCACTCAAGAAAAAAGGTCTAAGATCATTTGAGACACACTTACTGAAAAACAAACCACCAACTAGTGATGGTGGCAGTAAAACTTCAATAATGATGACTACAGTTTAGACAGAATGTATCCTTGTCTGAGCCTTTATGATTGTGTCCTCAGCATCTCAAGAAATTCACTGTATAGGACACAAGCTCATAAGTATTGGATCATAATGAAACTTTACAGAATTGATGTATACAAGGTGTAGTTGTGCAAGTCTTACATTTTTTTTTTTATCTAATCAATTTTTACGGTTTTTGTCTTGCCTTGACGTAGTCAAAACGCAAGACATAGGTATGCTGTTTTCGGCGGTGGCGGTCAACAATGTATTAGTTTGTGATTAGGTCTAGTTCATGGTGAACCACTAGTGGTAGGTCAATGATATTTGGTATGCAGTTGTATTAGCATTGGCACATCTCATTACCATGGAGATTATCTGGCCCCGCCCCCTTAGTCAAGGTCTATTGACTTTGAAACTTTGCTTAGTTTACATGTAGTAGTTTGTGATGAGGTCAGTTTATGGGGAACCACTAGTGGTAGGTCAATGATATTTGGTATACAGTTGTATAAGCATTGGCATATCTCATTTCCATGGAGATTATTTGGCCCCGCCCCCTCATTGATGGTCTATTGACTTTGAAGCTTTTGCTTAGTTTTCATGTATTAGTTTGTGATTAGGTCAGTTTAAGGGGAACCGTTAGTAGTAGGTCAATGATAATTGGTATGCAGTTGTATAAGCATTAGCACATCTCATTTCCATGGAGAATATTTGGTCCTTACCCCTCAGTCATGGTCTGTTGACTTTGAAACTTTTGCTTAATTTACATGTATTAGTTTGTGATTAGGTCAGTTTAAGATGCACCACTTATGTTAAGTCAATGATATTTCCATGGAGATTATATAACCCCACCCCCTAATTATGGTTCATTGACTTTGAAACTTTTACACAGTTTACAAGTTAATATTTGTGTTTAGGTTTGTTTAAAGGGAATGACTTATGAAAAGTCAATGGTATTTTGTTTGCAGTTGTATTAGCATTGGCACATCTCATATCCATGGAGATTGTTTAGCCCTGTACCTTCAGTCATGGTTCATTGACTTTGAATATTTGCATAACTTACATGTTAAAGTATTGCTATTTTAATTTCAACATTTGCATTATCAAAATAACAAATAGGTGAGACATATCTCTGTGTTAACAGTTTATCTTTACTATAACATGGACAATTTCTATATATGGGAAAGTTTGTGAACTCAAAATTTCCTACAGTTTAAAATGGAATGGAATGAAACTTGACAGATTTGATGTATACCAGGTGTAGTTGTGCAAGGCATAAATTATTTTTGATCAAATCAATTTTTGGGGTTTCTTTTACCGAAACATGGACTTTGCCATTTCTACATATGGGGAAAATTTTAAATGCAGAATCTCCTACAGTTAACAGTGGCATGATATGAAATTTTACAGATTTGATTTATACTAGGTGTAGTTGTGCAAGACATAAATATTTTACAGATTTGATTTATACTAGGTGTAGTTGTGCAAGACATAAATATTTTACAGATTTGATTTATACTAGGTGTAGTTGTGCAAGACATAAATATTTTACAGATTTGATTTAGACATAAATATTTTATAGATTTGATTTATACTAGGTGTAGTTGTGCAAGACATAAATATTTTACAGATTTGATTTATACTAGGTGTAGTTGTGCAAGACATAAATATTTTACAGATTTGATTTATGCTAGGTGTAGTTGTGCAAGACATAAATATTTTTTATCACATCGATATTTGGGGTTTTCTATTTTCTACACTGGTTTATCAATATCACTATGTGTACTTACATGTACTTTATGCTTTATCACACTTTGATGTGTTTCCTGGACTCTTTCAGTTGTTATGTCCTCCCTTTCATAAATTTCTATATACAACCCTGGGAATGATGCTTAGAAGGTCCCTACTATAGTTCCTTTTTTTTGGTGGAAATCAAACTGCTAGATCAATTTTTATGAAAATTTTGCAGGAATGAATTGTTGCATAAACTGAAATTCTTTTACAGGATTGATCCATTTGGTGCCAATTAGTTTGAAAAGTGAGCAATACAGGCGCCTTAGAGCCTTTGTTGAGTTGACAAGCTTTTATGTCTGGGTTCTCTTTCGTGTATGAGGTTCAAACTGCAGCATTTTATTTTTATTCTGTTTATATATTCAACCTGACATATTTCACAATACAGCATGTTCTTTTGAAGCTATTTAAGAAAGTAGTATTAAAAGTTGGAAAACTGATAATCAGTACAAAGTGCACATAACAAATGACAGACGAAATATCTACCATCTGATCAAGTGTATCCTGTTTATTTTGCAGATCACATTTGTATCCCTGGCAACAAGTCAAGAATATTGTAATAACCTTAGTGAAGGGAAAATGAAGAATTGTCATGCTACAATAAAGTACAGCAATGCAGTTAATATGCTGTCTACCGAGGGAAGAAAAGAACTTGTCAGTACCTTCCTTGGAATGTCAACTTTACTTGATTGTATGTCACAGGAACTAATGAACTAGGTATTTGTTTGTATTAGTTACCTCTTCAAACGTTTTTGTCAAACATTAAACTTAGTTTAGAAGTATAATTATATCCTATTCAACTTTGTTGCAAAGGGGTAATATTGTCTTTAATTCACCTGTATGTCAGTCCATTTGAGGTTTCCAGACAATAACTTGAACATGGATTAACAAATTTTCTACAAACCTTTATGACCATAAGGTACATATCAAGTTTGAATGTGGATGTAACCAGATTTTTTTTTGTTCCAGGGTGAAGCCCCTTTGTCAACTGATCATATAGAAAATATTGAGTTTTTAAAAACTTGGAAATGGGATTTCTTTAGATCTGCCAAAGGTTTATTTATACCATGAGATACAGATCACTTTTGAAATTTGTGCATAATACTAAGTAAATGACTGATATGCATAGAACATACTTATGTAGCAATGTCACTTTATATCAAATTAGATTACCTGTAAAAGAGCATCGTTATATTTTTCTCAATCTCGTTTTATATCAATACTTCATCATTGGTATTTAGATATACATATCAAAGGGACAACTCGATATCTAAATTAAAATCCTCACACTTGTTCATTTCATGTCTCCATAATATTGTATAGTATCATATATGTTTATTTGATATTGTCTTGTTATTTATTATTTTTATGTAACGGAGAAGACGTTTTATGTTGAAAAACTTGTGTCTGATCCTTTTGTTGTTATTTTGACAATAAAATATGTTTAAACTAAACTTTGTAGGAAGCAAGTATTGAATTAAAAAAATCTTGCTTACAAAGAAAATAAGAAACTCATTTTAAGTAAGCTTTTCAAAAAATTTTTATGAAGGATTTCAAATTTATGAATCTTATTAAATGTCTATATGAATTCTACCCTTATACCTGTTTCTGCCTTTATTTCCAATATTTGTATGGTAGGTCTGTTAAAGCTTGAGGACATAACATCAGCAAGGATAATAAGTGTATATTTAATCATCCAGTGAAATGTTCATTTTAGTACTATTCAAACCAAAGTGTATGTAATACATGTCATGCATCTCATTTAAATAAAACAGAAAAATTAGCACTTACTAACTTAATTTTTTCAGTTTTATCTAAATAAGATGACGTGTATTAAATACACTTTGTTTTGAATTTCATGCAAATTGAAGATCTTGTGATTCAACTGGTCCAAAAGGACAATGTGCTTTTCTCATCACTAATCATTAGTCAGATGTCCATTTGTTGTTCCTTAAATTTTACAAACAATTTTTGAAGCAAGAGAGCTTTCAGAGTGATAGTCAATTGGGTTCACTTCCTATTTACCTCCAAAATGAGTTTCTTGCACTTAAAAGAAATGAATTAATGAAATTTCTAAGTCAAATATACATGTATTATTGAGATCAAGGGTGATGATCTAAGTTACAAAAATGACCTATTTTTTAATTTTGAGGTAAAGGATCTAGGTCAACATTCTTGGTACACAACACAAATTTTTGAAGTAACCTACCTACATACAAAATTTCGGAGGCCTAGGTCTTTAGGCAATAAAGTTATAAAAATGACCTATTTATTGACCTTGAGTTTAAGGTCAACATCCTGCTACAAAGCACATCGTCTTTAAGTAACCGCCCTACACACCAAAGATTGTAAACTTAGGTCTTAAGACAAAAAAAATCACAAATCGACCTTGAGATCGAGGGTCAAGGTCAACATCCTTGGTACAAATGACTCATTGTCCTAAGAAAATTTTTTTTACACTAAATTTCTAAAGCCTAGCTCTTAAGACAAAAAAGTTACAGGCTGGACTAGAAAATGACCCAAAATGACCTATTTCTTGTTGTTGAGGTCAAGGAACAAGGTCAGAGGTCAACATCCTGGGTACCTGACACATTGAAGTGACCTACCTACATACCAAAGATCTAAAGCATAGGTTTTAGGACAAAAAAGTAACAGGCTGGACTCAAATGGCAACTGTCCGAACTCCACCCCTACCAGAGTTATCAGATGACATCTAAAAGAGTTATTGCCCTTGAATGATTTCAAAATTTTCAGTTCAATTTGGCAATTATTTCAAAACTTACAAGTGATAGAAATTAAAGAAGTTCTGTCTGCCAAAATAATCAGGGTTAAATATTTACATAACGTAAATGAGGAACATTGCACACCTCCTGTTCCTAAGTGTCACAGCTAGAAAAAAAAGTCCACCAAACAGCTATGTGTTGATATTTCGTTCCCTTATAATGATTGATTGATTGATTGATTGATGGTGTTTAATGCCCAAGCAGCTCAAAAAGGCTATATTCAGGCGATGAACATGTCTAAAAGATAAATTTAACCACATGTTTTTTTATGTAGTCCCTCTCTTGACACTTATAAAAGATATACACACATTTATATTCAATGCATTTAAAGCTAGTACACATGTCAAACTATGGTTTATGGAAACTTTAAAAATACAAAAAGAGTAAAAATTAAATTATCAAATGTTTGCGGACAATAGATAAGAATTGCCTTTGGTCAAACAGACTTTTCTACACAGTTTGGTATTTATGTATGTAGGAATTTATTGTAATTCTGATTGCTTTTTACTAGCAATCCTTTATTGTTTATGAGTTATTACATGTATCATTTATAAAATTTCATGTGCAGTTACTCCCATAAATCATTTTACAAATTTAAAAGTGTAATATATAAGTTGCATCATAAGAAGTATTTAAAAATTTCCAAGAGCAATAACTGCCTTAAAAAAGTCATTTTACAGACTTGACAGTTAAGATACAGTTTTCACCTTAAGAAGTAAAGTATTTTCCTATTGCATTCAATCAGCTATTCTTAACAGTTAAGAAATTATAAGAGTTTGAAAATTTCCAAGGGCAATAACGCCAACAGAAATCATTTTATAGACTTGACCATGCAGCTAAATATTTTCGTCAAGAAATTAAGTATTTTCATCATTATATTTTATCAGCTATTGTTTTGGGTTTCCAAGATATAATATACAAAAATTATAATTAAATTACTCCTGTAAGAGACAGCCCAATCAAGGTGTGGTAGTAAAACAAATGTTCGTCTTGAGAAGACAAAAAAGTTTGCTATTACATTTGGTCAGAAATTTTGTACATTTTCCCAGTTTATCCAACAACAAGGTCCAATGTCAAGGGTCAAAGTTAACTATAAAACTTGATCATGAACCATTTTCTTGGTTACTGCTAGTACCTATAATGTTTAACATTTATTTATGGAGGTAGATCATGACTAGACCTTTTTAGGCAGTCATTTTTACCTGACCTTGACCTCAACTGCATGCTCCAATGTCCAGGTTAAGTTTTCAAGACTGTTTTTTCAGCAGCTATATTACTTTACCTGATTGGTCAAAAACATTTGTTATGTGGGTTGTCTGCAAAGTGTATGTCAGTCTGCCATATATCATGTAGCCTTGATCTCAATTTCAAGTTCAAGTTGTTTATTTAAATTTTCAGGACCTTGTCTGTTCCCAATTAACTATAAATGATTGGTCAACAATATTTGGTTAGTAGGTTTGATGCAAGGAGTATATGTCAGTCTGACCTTGATTTCACACTCCAGTGGTCAGGTTAAGCTTTAAGGACCTGGACTATTTCTAAATAAAACAAAATAGGTCAACAATATTTGGTAAGTGGGTTGTTTATAAGATGTATATTAGAGACTTGCATATGTCAGATAGCCTTGACCTTAATTTTATGGTCCATTGGACATGTAAAGCTATACAGGCCTTATTAATTCCTCAGTAACTATACATGATGGGTCAATAATACTTGGAGTGTAGGCTATTTCCAAGCTGTATATATCAGTCTAGCATATGTAGCCTTGACCTCAATTTCAAGCTCCAGTGGTCAGATAAAAATTTCAGGATTAGATCTGTTCCTCAGTGACAATACATGAAATGTCTGACAAGGGCTAATTAATAGTAATATAGACATCGATGATAGGGAGAAGTTTTAAGTAAAATTTTCAATAATTGTTACAATCCGACAATTTTGCCTATACAATCTATTATAAATCTAGCCAAAAGGGAGAAGTGCATGCAAAAAGAGAAGTTTTTGCCCATTTCACCCTCTAGATTAGGCCTCGGTCAACATTTTTGATGTTTGGGTTTAATGAGTATGTAGTTGTCTAGCATATATCATGTCATCTTGATCTCAATCTCAGTTTGCTTGCTCTTTTTTTTTTCGATTTAAATTAGCTTTGTCAAAGGAAGAAATACTTATCTGACAGGTCATATTATATGCATGACTGATTTTACCCGTGCTAAGTTGTTTTCTAAAGTGCTTGATCAACACATCACTTGAAAACTTTTCTTTTCTTGAAAACTTCATTTCACAAATAGGGCAATTATTTGTATCCATCTTCACACGTATGCAAGGTTGTTGTAAATATGAAATGGACCGATATTTCCGAAATCGAAATGCATTCTGGGAAATAGAATGAAGTATGAAATACTGATTTATGATCTAGAATATTCTAGTGTTGGGCTAATATTTATGTAGTGATTGATAATCCGAAAATCGATATGATTATATAATTGTTTAAACAATTAAAGATTGAGGATAAAATAAGCCGAAAATCAATAGGGTTACATGTTATTATTGCAAAATATAATACGCAATAGTTCCGAAAATATTTGAATAAAATTGATAAAGTATTTAGTGGTTAATTATTTATAAGTGAATAGAATAATAAAATAAATTTTAAAATATCTGATTTAAACAATTAAATTAATTAATGAAGTGGTTAATTACGATAGTTGCCCGGATTCTTTATCATTATTGCCTTCAACTGTTATAATGGAGACTACAGCTTTAATGCCCGACATTTAAAAAGTTGTCATCCTTAAAAAAAGATGTTCCCTACTGCAGACCATATACTATACATAAACTACTTTAGTACAAACTTGTGTAAAATGTCCCTCCACACAGTTGCCTGTTCAAAGTAAAGGCAACTTTTTACCTGCAGAGACAGGTATGACTACTCCGGTCCTAGAATCTGTCGATACCTATAGTTTGGCATTGCACAAGTTCATTTTTTAGTCTGACTGTTAATGACGTCTTTTCACTAAATGCATTGGATGTTAGGTGTGTACTGATTGATATTTTAGTCTTAGATACATGATTTGTTTATTAGTTGTTATTGGCTTTGAACAAGCTTTCCGTAACTGCGAGTACTCTCAGATCTTCACTTTATGTCTTTTGTGTTTTTATTTGTTGTTTTTGTGCTGTGTATCAATCTGATGAGTTAAGCCCTTTTCAACTGATTTTTATAGTTTGTTCATATGTTGTATTGTTCCACCACTGTTCCAGGTTATGGGAGGGTTTGGTGCCAGCAAACATTTTTAGCCCCACCACATTTTGTATGTGCCTGTCTAAAGTCTGGAGTCTGTAATTCAGTGGTTATTGTTTGTTGTTTAGTACATATAAATCAGACCGTTAGATTTTTTTTTGTTTGAATTATTTTACATTTGTCATTCCGGGGCCTTTTATAGCTTACTTTGCGGTATGGGTTTTGCTCATTCTTGAAGGCCGTACGTGGACGTATTAGTTAAAACTTTCTATGTCATTCGGTCTCTGGCGGAGAGTTGTCTGATTGGCAATCATATGACATCTTATTTTTATATTGACAAAAAAATCTTACAGTAGTGATAGATGCATAAAAATATCCCCAAAGAGTAAACAATGATGTTTTACCTTAAGGTGAAAAGAAAAAAAGCTGTGCACGATACCAATATTTTGTCATAAGAACCCACATGACAAAGACAACAGTATATGTTCATTTGTACTCATATTCATACTCACTCTTCTAGTTATTAATTCATAATTTTAATTCTGTTCCACAAATGAAATTTTATGTTTAAACTTCATTGTTGTCGTTCACCCATGAACTTACCTGATAATTTAAAAAAACAGTTTTCATTAACTGTAAACACTTATATAATAATATGACCAATGATGAAGTTCTTTTATATAACCGTTCCACGTATGTTTGACGTTATTGGAAGTTTCGTCTGCACTCAGTCACATAATTTTTTATATCCGTATTTTGTTTACTGGAACTGAAATGAGAGGACTTCGAGCACCTTTGCATATGGTGGTTAGCTTTAGAATGTAAAGAAATTTACTCCGAAAATTTCTCCAGTATATCAATTTATATTAAATAATAAGCACTGGCTATGGTTACATTGAAATGTAACAATAATAAAAAAGTTATTGTTACATTGGAGACTAATTGCTGGAGTGCAGGGTTGGGTAAGGAACTGATTAATTACGAATGTAACAATAATATTCGTGTCTACAGTTACATTGTGTTATTGTTACGTTATATTTATTAAACCTTAAGTGTTTAATAGTTTTGTTGCTTAATTCTTCGATATATGTACATGATAATAATAATAATAATAATAATAATAATAATAATAATTTAATATTTTAAATGTAAAGTCCTCAAAACCGACGTGCACATTGCTGCATCACTCAAATGTGATGGCTGCCTAGCCCTAGAGTGGTTTCACCAAAAAAGCGTCGGACTGAAACATCATCACTCCCAAAACAACATACTTGATGTGTAGAAACTGCATTGTACATGTTGTAAATAAATGTTAAAAAAATTATATGCAATATTGTAAAATTCAAATAAAAGTTTTCAGGCTTTATTTTAATACATATTGCTAGTCCCAGCATACATTGAAGTGCATTAACATAACAATAACACAGTGTAACCGTAGTCACAAATATTATTGGTACATTCGTAATTAATCAGTTCCTTACCCAACCCTGCAATTAGTCTCCAATGTAACAATAACTTTTTTATTATTGTTACATTTCAATGTAACCGCAGCCAGTGCCTAAATGATATCCACACACAAACAAAAAAAAACACAGAAAAAACACCCCACCACCAAAAAATTATACCAACAAAACAACAAAAAACCATATCCCTCCCTTGGCTTAACGAACTCCGAGGCAAGCACGCTACAACAGACCGGGAAGGTGACAATTGGTTATGGACAAGTAAAACAATGTTATTCAGTATTGTAGTAATGAGGATCAAACAGGATATAAACTTTTCAATACTGTAGTTCCAAAATAGTCTGTTTTATTGTCCGATTTTCATTTTACACATAAACGTCAGAAATCTATGCAGTGTGGGATAAGTACAACATTGACTGCTTGAAACCATCAATATTAGGGACGACGACACCTTGCAGTAGGTTTTCTTCAGGGTGAGAAAGCCAAACTAGAAATGCGTAGTCGACTTTTTTAGGGGAAACCTGATTAAATCATAAAATTTGCTTAATTTGCCTGTGTAAAAATTTAGGCATTTGCATAGAAAAATGTCACATGTTACGACTTTTTCAATTTCCACATTGAAACAACAACTATCCCGGAACTCTCCTATTCTGTGATAGTATAGCAGATATAACTGACCTTTCTTTCAATGACTGCGAGGATTTTTTAATAATGTATCTTGTCTTTCTTACTTCTTTCTATGTTTTGCCGTCTGTTATGCCCATATTTTAACCAGCTTTGTCTAAACCATCTAAACCTTATTGCATATTTTGTTAGGCTAATAAAGGGAGAGAACCCAACCACATGTTGATGTTCTCATCAAAAGTCAGGAAAACTCGTCAGTGGTTTATCTGTTGTTTTTCTTCTTTCTTTTTTATCTGCTAGAGGATTTAGATAGGTGTTGATAGCAGATATTTGGTAATATTTATTTGTTGTTGCGATTTGGAGCTTTACATATATGGTATAGATAATTTTCTCACGGTTGAACGTTTTATGACCACGATATGTCTTTCAGTCTGTGTTTATTATGTTGTTGAATTACTGTCTCATTGACGTATACCCCCCTCCTTTTCCCCTTTTGAAGAAATGACACAAAAAAAAAACAATAAAAAACAAGGGCAGGCTAGTACGTCACACGCAAGGATACGTTTCCATACATGCAACTTTATATCATTTCTCGGGAAAACTGATTAGTGCATCATACTCCACTCTACTCCAGTTTAATTTTTGCTATCATTTGGTGCTTTAAAACGCTGTTGGTTTTTCAAACACCTCTGTGCGATTTTAAAACTGTGCAAGGATGGATGCGGTTTCCACCAAAACTCTGTCAAATATCTTTATTATCTGCTTTATATGTAGCCATTTGCATAGAATTCTCGTAACATTATCAAAATAATACAAAACCAATACTATATAATGATCGCATATAATGTAAAATGCTTTATGAAAATCGTAAAAATCATAAAATGATACATTTTATACTCCAAAATGTTTAAGATATTTTGGGAGCATACCCGTTTGTTCATCCATGTGTCCAAAACAATAGTTTCCGGATGATAACTTGATTATCCCTTACTGGATTGGAATGAAATGAAACTTACACAGATGGATGAGATATGGAAGAGAAAGAAGCATAGTGATAATATCGTCAAGGTCGCTACTAAATATAGAAACATTTTGTAAAACTGGATTCCAGCTTGTAACTTGAGTATCCTTCGCTTGATTGAAATGAAACACGTGGAAGATAAAGGGAAGGGAACGAAGCGTATTGATTTTGTTGTAAAAATAAAAAATAAAAAAAATAGTTACCAGATGGTAACTTGAGTTTCCCTTGCTTGATTGGTATGCAACTTTATATCGATGGAAGATATTGGGAAAGTTAAGATGCATATTGAGTGTGTGGTCAATAGGTCAAAGGTCAAAGTCATAGTTTGAGTTTCCCTTGCTTGATTAAAATCATCTTCGTTAGCCAAGGGTGACGATCCAGCCTCCTCCTGGAGAGGAGGGGACTGGATCGTAACCCTTGGCTAGCGAAGATTAATGAAAATGAAACTATAGCACATGGAAGATATAAAGAAAATTTAAAAGCCTATTGATTTTGGGGCTAGTAGGTCAATTTACTGTTACTAAAATAAGAAAGAAAGAAAAAATAAAATGAGTTTCAGTATGGTATCCCACCATGAATTCTAACACATGATTATTATTATTTATTTTTCACCTCTATTAAAGTAAACAGGTTAATTTTTGCAATAATAGTTCATGTTTATTTGTTCCATAAATGAACTCTTGAAATAATTTTTTTTCTATGAATAGATGTCGGCAGTTCATAGAACATTGGATGACAATGGTATTTTAAATGCGTTTACAAATCCCTATGTTGTCCAATATTTACAACGAGAGAATAAATCCAAGAAACCAAATGGAGGTCTTGCAACTTTTATTAAACATTAAAGGAAATATCTTATGTCTCCAATTAGTTGATAAATCAGTCAAAGGTATGTTATGGTTCAAATAACACAAAATGCTTTTCTTTTCAAATTTTCTAAAGATCAATATTTGTGTTGTTTTTTGTTTTGTTTTGTTTTGTTTTTTCTCAGAAATGTTCTTACACATTAGAGACAAATTGTGATAACATACTTTTGAGATACTAGAGAGGGATGTTTCAAAATTTGTCAGTTGGGAGATATTATGGTTAATGGGAGATTTAGATGTGCACATTAATCAACAAGACTATATATATATATATATATATATTGTAAAAGACTCGAATTATGTTCTTGGCAATTTTTTTATACGACCGCAAAAAATTTACGGTTGTATATTGGTATCACGTCATCGTCGTCGTCCGAAGACATTTGGTTTCCGGACAATAACTTTAGTATTAGTTAATAGAAATCTATGAACTTTAAACATAAGGTTTATAACCACAAAAGGAAGGTTGGGATTGATTTTGGGGGTTATGGTCCCAACAGTTTAGGAATTAGGGGCCAAAAAGGGGCCCAAATAAGCATTTTTCTAGTTTCATGACAATAACTTGTGGAACAGTGTATGGATCTCTCTGAAATTATACCACAAGTTTCCATACCACAAAGGGATGGTTAGGATTGGCTTTGGGGGGTTATGGCTCAAACCGTTTAGGAATTAGGGACAAAAGAGTGAGAAAAAACAAGGGTGTCCTGGTTAATGGACAATTACTTAAGTACAAATTACAGTGTAAGGGAGGTAATTCAAACACAACTTTGAATTACCTCCCTTACACTGCTTTTAAATTATGTATAAACAAATGTTGTATTGTCTTGAGGTGATTAGCTGTCAATTCATTTTTAGAAGATACTATTTAAATAATTTTAAAACTGCTGATTAAGGTAAATTAATTTTAGCTATGATTATGTATGTCATTTTCTATTTTTAGACTTTTATGATGTATTTAAATGGGTTATTATGGTTGGTTGCTAACTCCATTGGAAATTTGAATTGAGATTATGAACATGTCTTGAGGGAAAGAATTTTTTTTGGGAAAAAAAGGTGGGGGCAATTTTTCTCCTCAAGATTGGCTGCATTTTCACCTCAAAATTTACTCTGTGTACAGACAAACTTTCTCTTTTAGAAAATTAAAAACCCAACTGGATAATTTTTGCAGGGCACTTTTTTTCATTCATCCAGACGGTGCCAAAATAAACAAAGTTGGGAAAGAGGTTTGAGAACTTCCCTGCAGGTAATAATTGAAGTTAACTGTATTCAGTCAAGGGTAAAATTTATAGGGTTATTAGAGAAAATGCCATACATGTGTTATTATAGATACTTTCATGAGTTGTCTACTCTTTATTTTTTAAATTTTTTTAATCTGTAGTAACATATGTTTGTTATTTGTTAAATAAATCATAAATATTTTAATTTTTAGTGGTCACTTGGGAATTCTTGATACTTTGCACAGTAAATTAATACATAGCCTTGATAACTAATTTTGCAATTAAATTAATAACTTTTTCATCAACCATGGTAAATCAATGAGACAAGGCTTTTAAGGGATAAAATTAGCTGTAATAACAAGGCTTAGTTATTACAGGCATGTAACTTATTATATCATACACTTGGGAATTACTTGGAAGCTTGGGCAGAACCTTATTACATGCACTGATCATTATATTTCTTACAATAAATTAAAATACATTGTAATTAAGCATGATATATATCTGAGCAAAGGCTTGAAGTGATGTAGAGAATTTGTAATAACATCTTTTAGTTATTACAGGCATATTTTTATACGAGTTTACAACTTTGAATTACCTCCCTTACACTGCTTTTAAATTATGTATAAACAAATGTTGTATTGTCTTTATGTGATTAGCTGTCAATTCATTTTATACGACCGCAAAAAATTTTGTGGTCGATATTGTATATGACGTTAGCGCTCGTCGTCCGGCGTCGTCGTCGTCCGAAGACGCATTGGTTTCGCACTCTAACTTTAGTTTAAGTGAATGGATCTCTATGAAATTTTACCATAAGGTTCAATATCACAAAAGGAAGGTTGGGATTGATTTTGGGGTTATGGTACCAACAGTTAAGGAATTAGGGGCAAAAGGGGCCAAAATAAGCATTTTGTAACTTCCAGACATAACTTGTGTGTTAGTGTGTGGATCTCTGACTTTGTACCACAATGTTCCATATCACAAAGGGAATGCTGGGATTGATTTTTGGGCGTAATTGCCTCAAAATTTTAGGAATTAGGGGCCAAAAAGGGCAAAAACAAGCATTTTCTAGTTTCATGACAATAACTTGTGTGTAAGTGTATGGATCTTTCTGAAATTGTACTACAAGGTTCCATATCACAAAGGAAAGCTGGAATTGAGTTTGGGGTAATTGCCTGAAACGTTTAGGAATAAGGGGCCAAAAGGGCCAAAAATAAGCATTTTCTAGTTTCCAGACAATAACTTGTGTTCAAGTGTATGGATCTCTCTGAAAATGTACTGCAAGGTACCATACCTCAAAGGGAAGGCTGGGATTGAGTTTGGGGTGATGAATCATAAGGGGTTCAAAAATTGGGGGATTTTTTTTTTTTCCTTTTTCCTTTTTTGTCTTTAAAATTTTCCATTTTAAGTTGGTTATTTCTGATTTATATTTAAAAGCAAATAATAATGATATGGCAGGAGATACACACCAAACAGGATGTGTAAATTATTATATAATAAGTATTGTGCAATAGCAAGAAATTTTCAATTGCACAGTATTGCTAATAGCAAGAAATCTTCAATTGCACAGTATTGCGCAATAGCAAGAAATATCCAATAGCACAATATTGCGCAATAGCAAGAAATTGTCAATTGTACAGTATTGCGCAATAGCAAGAAATATTCAATTGCACAGTATTGCGCAATTGCAAGAAATATTCAATTACACAGTATTGTGCAAAAGAAGATACTTTGTATAAATTGCTTATTTCTTGACCAATTTCAATGGGGTTTTATTCTTGAACTCTTGAGGTTCTTTAATACGCTGAATCTAACCGTGTATTAAGTTTTTGGATTTTGGGCCCGTTTTAAATTTGTCCACATTGAGGTCCAAAGGGTCCAAAATTAAACTTTGTTTGATTTCATCAAAATTAAATTATTGGGGTTCTTTGATATGCGAATCTAACAGTGTATTTAGGTTCTTAATTTTGGTCCCATTTTCAAATTGGTCTACATTAAGGTCCAAAGGGTCCAAAATTAAACTTAGTTTGATTTTAACAAAAATTGAATTCTTAGGGTTCTTTGATATGCTGAATCTAAACATGTATTTAGATTTTTGATTATGGGCCCAGTTTTCAAGTTGGTCCAAATCGGGGTCCAAAATTAAACTTTGTTTGATTTCAACAAAAATTGAATATATGGGGTTCTTTGATATGCTGAATCTAACCATGTATTTAGATTTTTGATTTTTGGGCCCCGTGATCAACTTTGGCCACATTGAGGTCAAAAGGGTCCAAAATTAAACTTTATTTGATTTCATCAAAAATTGAATTATTGGGGTTCTTTGATATGCCGAATCTAACCGTGTATTTAGATTCTTAATTTTTGGTCCCATTTTCAAATTGGTCTACATTAAGGTCCAAAGGGTCCAAAATTAAACTTAGTTTGATTTTAACAAAATTGAATTCTTAGGGTTCTTTGATATGCTGAATCTAAACATGTATTTAGATTTTTGATTATGGGCCCAGTTTTCAAGTCGGTCCAAATCGGGGTCCAAAATTAAACTTTGTTTGATTTCAACAAAATTGAATATATGGGGTTCTTTGATATGCTGAATCTAACCATGTATTTAGATTTTCGATTTTGGGCCCCATGATCAACTTTGTCCACATTAAGGTCAAAAGGGTCCAAAATTAAACTTTGTTTGATTTCATCAAAATTGAACTCTTGGGGTTCTTTGATATGCTGAATCTAACCATGTATTTAGATTTTGGATATTGGACCATAATAGGTGAATGTCCAATTTAAAATTTTAAGTTCTTAGACCACATTCATTCTGTGTCAGAAACCTATGCTGTGTCAAATATTTAATCACAATCCAAATTCAGAGCTGTATCAAGCTTGAATGTTGTGTCCATACTTGCCCCAACTATTCAGGGTTCGACCTCTGCGGTCGTATCAAGCTGCTTCCTGGAGCATTTTATTGGAAGTTACTATTCTAATAATTTTAAAATGCTGATTTAGGTAAATTAACTTTAGCTGTGATTATGTATGTCATTTTCTATTTTAAGACTTTTATGATGTATTTTAATGGGTTATTATGGTTGCAAACTCCATTGGAAATTTTAATTGAGATTATGACCATGTCTTGAGGGAAAGAATTTTTAGAAAAAGGGGGTGGGGTGTTAAAAAAAAATTTTAAAAAATTGGTGGTGGGGGTGGGGACAATTTTTCTCAAGATTTCAGAAATCAAAAGAAAAATTTTGAAAAGAAGGGGGTAATTTTTTTGGGGAGGGAGGTCAATTCGCAACAGCATAGTGTATTGCACAAAAGCAAAAATTGAATATAAATTCAAATTGTATAACCAATTCTAAGTTATTTGACTACAGTTATTCTGTGTCAGAAACCTATTATGTGTCAAATATTGAATTACAATCCAAATTCAGACCTGTATCAAGCGCAAATATTGTGTCCATTTTGCCCCAACTGTTCAGGGTTGGACCTCTGCGGTCGTATCCAGCTGCGCTTGGCGAAGCAATTTATTATCACTTAAATATGTATCTGACAACATTCAAAATGTCGTAATACATAATGGGGCTTCAGTAGGAAAATTGCATACCATATCTATAATGCAGATTAGATAACATTAAAAATGTCGTAATACATAATGGGGTATCAGTAGGAGAATTGCATATCATATCTATAATGGAGCTTCAATCGACGATTATTGCATTTTATGAAAACCTTTTACAAATATTGTGATTTTTAATGTTGGTTAATGAATTCTCTCAGATTACTGTCAAGGTATACACAAGATTGTTTACGATAATGTTACAAATATTTAGTGAACAGACCAAAGAAACTACTTTCAAGTCAAACTTGTTTAATTTTGATTTTGATAAGTTATGGGAAAAGTTAGAAAACATAGTTAAGTCACATAAGAATAAAACTTCTGGCCTTCATAGATTAAATGAAACTATTATAAATGAAAAAATGTTGTGAATTTTCTTCCTTCTTGATAGGTGCCCCAATAAAAAGTACAAATGACAGAAAAATTCGAACAAATCCAACCTTCAGAAATAATGAACGTGAAGTCAAATACAGACATATTAAAAAACTTGACAAGAAATTTGTGTAATGAACCCTGGGACGAGAATTTGAGAATAAAGATTGCCTAAGGAGCTACCATTTGATTTTTATGGGGCTAGGATGAAAAATTTTGTCCTGCCTTTTATTTTTCCTCTATTTGGTCCTGCCTTTTTATTTTCACTGTATTCGGTCCTGCCTTTTTTTTACATAAATTGTCATCCTGCCTTTTTTTTGCAAATAATCTCATCCTGCCTTTTTTACTCAAAACTCCTGTCCTGCCTATTTTTTCAAATTTCATCCTAGAACAAAGAACACAAAATGAGAGATACATGAAAACAAATTTAACACAAAAATGGAGAAAAAGAAAACAAATAACACAAAAATGGAGAAAAAGAAAACAAAGAACACAAAAATAGAGAAATAGAAAACAAAGAACACAAAAATAGAGAAATAGAAAACAAAAACACAAAAATGGAGAAAAAGAAAACAAAGAACACAAAAATGGAGAAATAGAAAACAAAGAACACAAAAATGGAGAAAAAGAAAACAAAGAACACAAAAATGGAGAAAAAGAAAACAAAGAACACAAAAATAGAGAAATAGAAAACAAAGAACACAAAATGGAGAAATTTGGCCACATTGAGGTCAAAGGGTCCAAAATTAAACTTTATTTGATTTCATCAAAATTGAATTATTGGGGTTCTTTGATATGCCGAATCTAACCGTGTATTTAGATTCTTAATTTTGGTCCCATTTTCAAA
Source organism: Mytilus coruscus (assembly GCA_017311375.1). Lineage (NCBI taxonomy): Eukaryota > Metazoa > Mollusca > Bivalvia > Mytilida > Mytilidae > Mytilus > Mytilus coruscus. The sequence continues at coordinate 6,015,126 of CM029601.1, read as the reverse complement.
TTGGTCTACATTAAGGTCCAAAGGGTCCAAAATTAAACTTAGTTTGATTTTAACAAAAATTGAATTCTTAGGGTTCTTTGATATACTGAATCTAAACATGTATTTAGATTTTTGATTATGGGCCCAGTTTTCAAGTCGGTCCAAATCGGGTCCAAAATTAAACTTTGTTTGATTTCAACAAAATTGAATATATGGGGTTCTTTGATATGCTGAATCTAACCATGTATTTAGATTTTCGATTTTTGGGCCCCATGATCAACTTTGTCCACATTAAGGTCAAAAGGGTCCAAAATTAAACTTTGTTTGATTTCATCAAAATTGAACTCTTGGGGTTCTTTGATATGCTGAATCTAACCATGTATTTAGATTTTGGATATTGGACCATAATAGGTGAATGTCCAATTTAAAATTTTAAGTTCTTAGACCACATTCATTCTGTGTCAGAAACCTATGCTGTGTCAAATATTTAATCACAATCCAAATTCAGAGCTGTATCAAGCTTGAATGTTGTGTCCATACTTGCCCCAACTATTCAGGGTTCGACCTCTGCGGTCGTATCAAGCTGCGCCTCTGAACATTTTATTAAGTTACTATTCTAATAATTTTAAAAATGCTGATTTAGGTAAATTAACTTTAGCTGTGATTATGTATGTCATTTTCTATTTTAAGACTTTTATGATGTATTTAATGGGTTATTATGGTTGCAAACTCCATTGGAAATTTTAATTGAGATTATGACCATGTCTTGAGGGAAAAAATTTTTTAGAAAAAGGGGGTGGGGTGTTAAAAAAAAAATTTGGGGGGTAAAAAATTGGTGGTGGGGGTGGGGACAATTTTTCTCAAGATTTCAGAAATCAAAAGAAAAATTTTGAAAAAGAAGGGGGGGGGGTAATTTTTTTTTGGGGGGAGGGAGGTCAATTCGCAACAGCAGAGTGTATTGCACAAAAGCAAAAAATTGAATATAAATTCAAATTGTATAACCAATTCTAAGTTATTTGACTACAGTTATTCTGTGTCAGAAACCTATTATGTGTCAAATATTGAATTACAATCCAAATTCAGACCTGTATCAAGCGCAAATATTGTGTCCATTTTTGCCCCAACTGTTCAGGGTTGGACCTCTGCGGTCGTATCCAGCTGCGCTCGGCGAAGCAATTTATTATCACTTAAATATGTATCTGACAACATTCAAAAATGTCGTAATACATAATGGGGCTTCAGTAGGGAAAATTGCATACCATATCTATAATGCAGATTAGATAACATTAAAAAATGTCGTAATACATAATGGGGTATCAGTAGGGAGAATTGCATATCATATCTATAATGGAGCTTCAATCGACGATTATTGCATTTTTATGAAAACCTTTTTACAAATATTGTGATTTTTAATGTTGGTTAATGAATTCTCTCAGATTACTGTCAAGGTATACACAAGATTGTTTACGATAATGTTACAAATATTTAGTGAACAGACCAAAGAAACTACTTTCAAGTCAAACTTGTTTAATTTTGATTTTGATAAGTTATGGGAAAAGTTAGAAAACATAGTTAAGTCACATAAGAATAAAACTTCTGGCCTTCATAGATTAAATGAAACTATTATAAATGAAAAAATGTTGTGAATTTTCTTCCTTCTTGATAGGTGCCCCAATAAAAAGTACAAATGACAGAAAAATTCGAACAAATCCAACCTTCAGAAATAATGAACGTGAAGTCAAATACAGACATATTAAAAAACTTGACAAGAAATTTGTGTAATGAACCCTGGGACGAGAATTTGAGAATAAAGATTGCCTAAGGGAGCTACCATTTGATTTTTATGGGGGCTAGGATGAAAAATTTTGTCCTGCCTTTTTATTTTTCCCTCTATTTGGTCCTGCCTTTTTATTTTTCACTGTATTCGGTCCTGCATTTTTTTTTTACAGAAATTGTCATCCTGCCTTTTTTTTTTGCAAATAATCTCATCCTGCCTTTTTTTTTACTCAAAACTCCTGTCCTGCCTATTTTTTTCAAATTTCATCCTAGGCATTTGGTCATATGTAATTATATGATGGAAGGAGATTTGTCCTTTCGATTTCTATGGTAGGGCATTTTATGATGTAATGATATTCGTCGCCTATTTCTTGCATATTATAGATATTACATTTTCTTTCTGACCTGTTATAATTATACCAACGTCCACTTTCTATAGGTAATGAGTGGTTTACATTTCAAAATTTACATAATGTTATAATGTCGTGATCTTCAAAATCCAAATCTTCTTCAAAAATCCAATAATTTAGACATTTCGGGGAGCACTGAATTTCTGCATACCATATTTGTTTATACTGATCAGTGAGTGTTTGTTTAATGTTTTTTATGCCCCCGCCATAGCGGAGGGGGCATTAAGTTTTACCCTTGTCCGTCTGTACGTCCGTCCATCCGTACGTCCGTACGTCCCAAAGTTGGTTTCCGTTCTCTAACTTTAGTTTGCCTCAACCAAATGTTATGAAACTTATACACAATGCTTATTACCTCTAAATGATCAAGTTTGAATTTTGGTGGCGTCACTTTTACCGTTTTAGAGTTATGCCCTTTTACAAATGGAAAAATTGCTAAATTTTTCGTTTCCGTTCTCTAACTTAAGTTTGCCTCAACCAAATGCTATGAATCTTATACACAATGTTTATTACCACAATATACAGATCAAGTTTTAATTTAGGTGCCGTCTTTTTTACTGTTCTAGAGTTATGCCCTTTACAAATGGATAAATTGCTGAATTTTTCATTTTTTTTCTAAATATCAAGTATTTTTAAAATTGGAGTTATCTTTCTTTGTCTGTGATTATAGTTGAATCAACTACAATCAATGCTTTATACAATGCAATGTTTAATTTTACCTTCCACTGATAAATTAAAGCAATTTTTACCCTTCATTTCTAAAAATATTTTAAAGTCTTCTTTGAAATTTGGAGTTATCTTTCTTTGTGCATAATGGTAGTTGAATCAACTACAACCAATGCTTTATACATGCAATATTCAATTTTACTTCCTATTGATAAATTAAAGCAATCTGTACCATTCAGTGCTTACAAGCACTTTGATTACTGTTCTAGAGTTATGCCCATTTACAAATGAAAAAATTGCTGAATTTTTCGTTTCCGTTCTCTAACTTGAGTTTGTCTTAAATTAATGTAATGAAATGTATATATAATGCTTTTAACCACAAAACTCACTAAATACAGATCAAGTTTGAATTTTGGTAGCGTCACTCTAACCATTCTAGAGTTATGCCCCTTTATAAATGGAAAATTGCAAAATTTTTGTTTCCGTTTTCTAACTTTAGTTTGTCTCAACCAAATGTTATGAAACTTATACACTATGCTTATTACTACATAATACAGATTAAGTACGAAATTTGTTGGCGACACTTTTACCATTCTTGAGTTATGTATGTCCCCTTATAAACATAAAAATTGCTGAATTTTTCTTTCCGTTCTCTAACTTTAGTTTGTCGCAACCAAATGTTATAAAACTTATACACAATCATTCTAGAGTTATGCCTTTATAAATGGAAAATTGCAAAATTTTTGTTTCCGTTTTCTAACTTTAGTTTGTCTCAACCAAATGTTATGAAACTTATACACTATGCTTATTACTACATAATACAGATTAAGTACGAAATTTGGTGGCGACACTTACCATTCTTGAGTTATGTCCCCTTATAAACATAAAAATTGCTGAATTTTTCGTTTCCGTTCTCTAACTTTCGTTAGCCTCAACCAAATGTTATGAGACTTACACACAATGCTTATTACCACAAAACTCAGATCAATAGAAAATGAAAGGATATGGAGTAAATGTACATGGGACAAAATCGCACACAATACATAGAAAATTATCAATGAACAGAGCTTTTATTCCTGTTCTTCATCTTGACAGTTGATGTAGGGTCTTCAACAATGAACAAATCATTCATACCCTACAACAAGGTCAAGACGACTAAGCGTCGACTTAAGTGGTACTATTGATAAAAATAAAGTAATTTTAAAAGACATCGATCGCCGCTAACATATGCCTTGAAGTTACACATGTCGGGAGCGGTCAATGAATTACATAATTTATAATTACAGGCGAGGTTTTTGAACATATATTTGTCATACATTGCCCAACAAAAAGACCAATAATTTCGAAACAACAAATGATAGACAATACATATAAAACTAAACAACAAATGATAGACAGCACGGGGGCACATCGAAATATTTGTAAGAAAACCTAGCAGTTTGAAATAGTATGATAGGGCAATATACAAAACATGACCAGACCAGTATTTTGAAGAAATTTAACCAAACATGAAATTTTGACGGTGTATTAATATGAGAAATTCTCACATGAACAAGCACACCATAACTGTAAATATTATAAGTTCAGATTTGGGTAGCATCACTTTTACCTTCTTCAGTTATGTCCCTTTATAACTTTATGATATGCAAGCGGGGCATCATCTGTGTCCACATGTGGACACTATCCACATTTATTTTTTTTTATTATTTTTATTTTTTTATTTCCAACAATTAAAACATATACATGACATACATACAACATAATGCATGTAAGGCTCTGTGTTGAAGGCCGTACATTGACCTATAATGGTTTACTTTTATAAATTGTTATTTGGATGGAGAGTTGTCTCATTGGCACTCACACCATATCTTCTATACAATGTCATTATTATAAATACATCATAATTGGAAATATTTGAAATTTTCTATAGATCAGATCAAAGAAAAAGTTCAAAAATATAAAATTAATAAATAAATAAATAAATAAATAATAATAATTAACAGATAGGAGTTGAAAATGAAGAAGGAAAATAAAACAAAAACAGACAAAACAAAACAATTATCCAGTTACATCCCTATCTATATATTTTTTAACATTTTTAAATGTAACATATTCACGATGAAAAATATTTGAAAAATAACTATACATATTTCTTCGTAACAGCCAGCAACACATATCAAGGACATAACATGACAATAATATTTTCTTTAAAATAAATTATAAGTAAATAGTTATAAGTCATTATAACAAAAATAGGCATGAGCTTGTATTCAATAACAGTTTTTCAAAAACTTTTCATACATTGTCAAATTCAGTTATCTTTTTATTTTTTACAGCTATCATACTCTCTAAGTTATACATATCTTTCAGCTTTATTATAATTGCTTGCATTGAGAGATTCTTTTTAAAGCATCTAGAATTATACATATATTGTTTAATATAAAGAAAAATCATGTTGTATGGGTTGTTGGGGAATATCTTGGATAAGTCTTCGAAAAGAAAATTTAATTTATTCATTGGGAGACTAATTCCACCGGAAAGGGTGTAGAACGCCACATGCGGGGTGTTGGCTATGTTTGACACATGTCCACCCATTCATCTACTGTACTACCAATGTCATGAAAGCAGCTGGAGCCCCTGCTTGTGAAAACATATGTCCACCCATCCATCTCCTGTTCTACCAATGTCATGGAAGTATAGCTGGAGCCCCTGCTTGTGAAAACACATGTCTACCCATCCATCTACTGTACTACCAATGGGATGGAAGCAGCTGAATCCCCTGCTTGTGAAAACACATGTCCACCCATCCATGTCCTGTTCTACCAATATGATGGAAGCAGCTGGAGCCCCTGATTGTGAAAACACATGTCCACCCATCCATCTACTGTACTACTAATGTGATGGAAGCATCTGGAGCCCCTGCTTGTGAAAACACATGTCCATCCATCCATCTCCTGTTCTACAAATGTCATGAAAGCAGCTGGAGCCCCTGCTTGTGAAAACATATGTCCACCCATCAATCTCCTGTTCTACAAATGTCATGGAAGCAGCTGGAGCCCCTGCTTGTGAAAAAACATGTCCACCGATCCATCTCCTGTTCTACAAATGTCATGAAAGCAGCTGGAGCCCCTGCTTGTGAAAGCATATGTCCACCCATCCATCTCCTGTACTACTAATGTCATGGAAGTAGCTGGAGCCCCTGCTTGTGAAAACACATGTCAACCCATCCACCTACTGTACTACCAATTTGATGGAAGCAGCTGGAGCCCCTGCTTGTGGAAACACATGTCCACCCATCCATCTACTATACTACCAATGTGATGGAAGCAGCTGGAGCCTCTGCTTGTGAAAACACATGTCCACCCATCCATCTCCTGTTCTACCAATGTGATGGAATAGAAGTTCCTTTAAAACATTAGTTCAAAATGGATGAAATATTCTGGAATATTAAGCGACTGGATGAAATATTACAGTAATTGTTTCTGACAGAATAAAGGGTAGAAAATATTTCTTCCAACAGGAACAGATATAATAGCATTGTTTATAACGATGTTTCGTCAGGAACTTCTTTTAGAAGGATTAAATATATGTTAACATCCCAAATAAGTAAATATATTTTCTTTTTGTATCTGTTAAAGGTTAGCACGGATTCACTTAAAACTGAGACCAAGAACAGTTAAGTCTGTTCACAGCAACCTGATCATACTAAAAGGTGAGCATTCGAATTCTCAGCATGATAGTGGATATGACCAGGTCTGGACTTTTAATTCCATTGCAAGTGACCATCAAGATACAAATGGTTTCAACACTGAGTCCATAGGAATAAATAGATTAAATGATTATAATGCTCTACTGAAAACAATAGTGATGGGTATGAATCAATGGATGGACCTGCTACAAACAGCCAAGGTAAGGGAGCTACCATTTGATTTTTATTGGGGGAGGGGCTAGGATAAAAAATGTTGTCCTGCATTTTTTTTAGTTGTAATCTCTGTCCTGCCTTTTATTTTTCACTCAATTCGATCCTGCCTATTTTTTATTAGTTTATCCTGACTATTTTTACATAAATTGTCATCCTGCCTTTTTTTTCCTCAACAGTGGCAGATCCAGAATTTTTCATAAGGGGGGCCCATTGACTGCCTAAGAGGGGCCCACTCCAGTCATGTTTCAGTGATTCCCTAAATAATCAACCAAATTTTTCCCACAAAAGGGGTGGCCCGGGCCCCCTGAAAAACCCTCTAAATCCGCCTCTGCTCAAAACTTCTGTCCTGCCTTTTTTTTCAAATTTCATCCTAGCCCCCTCCATAAAAATCAAATGGTAGCTCCCTAACTAAAAACTACGAATAATTATTAGAGCAAGAATGATAAAGGAGGCATCAAAATTAATTCTCCAAATGACAATACTAAACACTGTTGTTAATAATGTCCAAAATAATGAACAATTGTGAGAATTGCTGTCTCTGTTTCTTGTAAAGGTCTTGCCAATAATATATTTTACATATTTTATCTCTTAAGCACTGTTTCAATTGCCCCCAGAATCTATGAGATAGGAATGAAAATAAGACCAGAAACTCAAACCTAATTATGGACTAGGGATCTAGGGATCAGTTGCAAAAAGTGTGCTGTAGTTAGACGGAGGGTGACTGCAAGTAATATGTAGAAAATGTTATATTGAATTGATATTATCAAAGTTTTTGTCATTTAGTAGAATTTAAAACTAGATGTTTCATCTATAGGACTGAAGTAATTGTTCACGTGAATATAAGTACTTTTGAAATACAATTAGTTCAAAACATTTTGACATTTAGCATTTGATATTAAATATTTCTGTTTTAATAACCTATTGTACATTCATGCTACTATTTGATGAATTTTATTTAATAATCCAGAAGCCAAAGTTAGGAAACATATAGAACTGTGTCATTAAAATACCCTTTGTGAATTTTGATTTTATTTTATTATCTTGTACTTATTTGGTAAACTTATCCAACTTTGTCATATTAGTTGCCATCTGCAGATCTTGATCGTAAGAAACAATATTTTAAACATAGATATTTAATTTGATGCATTTGTTTTATAAATTTAATGATTCTACATGTCAAATTTATCTGAAAGATGTTTATTGTCCCACGCGCAATGCGTTGCAGGGTACATAGAAATACCGGGCGTTTGTGCGTGCGTCTGTCCGTCCGGTCTTGTTAGGGCTCTCACGTGTACAATTCTTGCCAGATTTTTATAAAACTTATATCATAGGTTTATATCATCAATGTCTCGGATAAGTTTGAAAATCACTTGGGATCAACAATTTTTAAAAGAGTTATTCCCCTTAGAAATATTAATTATATGGAAAATTGCATTGTTGGTGCTCTCAAGTGTACAATTTGTGCAAGATTTTTATGAAACTTATATCATAGGTTTATATTAGCAATGTTTCAGACAATTCTAAAATCAGTGCCAATCAATTGTTTTTAAAAGAGTTATACTCCTTGAAATTATTAATAATATGGAAAATTACATTGTAAGCACTCTCGTGTACAATTTTTGCCAGATTTTTATCAAATTTATAGGAAAGATTGATATAAGCAAAGGCTTGAACAATATCAAAAATCAGTGCCGATCAAATGTTTTTAAAAGAGTTATCCCCTTGAAAATATTAATTATATGGGAAATTACATTGCAATTACTCTCAAGCCTTCATTTCTCTTAAAGTATTTATAGAAATTTTAAAGCACCGAAAAAAACCTTTTTTAGTTATTGCCTTTGGACAGATAAAATATGTGCAATGCGGGGGACATTGGAACTCTGTTTTTTTTATATATTATTTAACCACTTACTAAATTTCAAAAACCATCACTCAATGTACTTATAGGCTATTCTTTCACTGTTGTGTACACAATATATTTTACACACCTGTCAGTGTTATGATATAGAATTGACCGCTTGCAAGAAAGAACACAGAAGAAATTTTATCTGACTGCTTCATTGGTACACAATTTTCAATACATATAGCAATATATTTTTTTAGGATGATAGGGTCCAAAATGTTAATAAAAATCATTCTTATTCCATATACTCTCTACTCTCTATCTATTTAAGAACATGAACAATGCAACCAATATCCCATGAAACAATTGCTTTTACTCTTAAAATTTTATGAAATATTGGAAACTATTTTAAAAGATGAAAGTATTTATTTGTGTCTTGTAATTTACAGGTGCTTCCCTTTTATCGTCTACAATGAGAAGAATGTTACCTGCTGCCAGATCTACAATGAAAAATACTGTGGGGACAATGATTAAATCTGTGGTCCATTTACAGAAATATGACCAAAGTTTTATTTGAAAAAATTATATATTTATTGTTTTATACGTTGTTTGTGTTCCATAAAAACTCATCGAAGATACCAAGTTTATACTTTTTTACGCCAGACACATTTTTCGTCTTCATAAGACTCATCAGTTACCCTTGAAACAAAACAGTCGGAAAGACAAATCAGATACAAAGTTAAAAAGCATTGAAAAGCTAAGGCAATCTTAACCTAGGGGTAGACAAATCTTTTCGAATGATTCAACATTTCCTAAACAGTAAATTTTCAGAAAACGATATTTCATGGCAACACAAAAGTGGTGACTACTGGGCTGGTTATAACCCCCCACACACACACACACACACAAACACAGGATGAAACGTCTTCCAGCAGTGGCATGAACCAATGGTTGTAAAATCTATGCACAGAAATGTGACCAAAGTTTTATTTGAATAAATTATATATTTATTGTTTTACATATTGTTTGTGTTCCATAAAAACTCATCAAAGATACCAGGTTTATAATTTGAGTACGCCAGACACGTCATCAGTTACGCTAGAATCAAAATATTTGGTATGCCAGACACGTCATCAGTTACGCTAGAATCAAAATATTTGGTATGCCAGACACGTCATCAGTTACGCTAGAATCAAAATATTTGGTACGCCAGACACGTCATCAGTTACGCTAGAATCAAAATATTTGGTACGCCAGACACGTCATCAGTTACGCTAGAATCAAAATATTTGGTACGCCAGACACGTCATCAGTTACGCTAGAATCAAAATATTTGGTACGCCAGACACATCATCAGTTACGCTAGAATCAAAACATTTGGTAGGCCAAATCAAAAACAAAGTTGAAGAGCATTAAAAAATCGAAAATTTTAAATAGAAAATTTTAAATAGTCAGGCAAAAAAAGGCTAAGACAATCTATACATGAGGTTAGAAAAAACTTGAGTGCTTCGAATATTTCAACATTTTATAAACAATAAATTTACAGAAAAATAAATAATGAATTTATTTCATGCTGACTACTGGGCTTGTGATAACTGAGGGGACAAAGCGTCCAACAGTTCTATGACAAAGTTATTTTATTACAGGGAAATCCTCTACTTTTGAGGTTTGAAACGTTGATGAGGCCTTTTGAAATATTATCAAACAAGAATGTGTCTATAGAACACGGCTGCCCCACTCGAACTATCATTTTCTATGCTCAGTGGACCATGAAATTGGGGTCAAAACTCTAATTTGGCATTAAAATTAGAAAGATGATATCATAGGGAACATGTGTACTAAGTTTCAAGTTGATTGGACTTCAACTTCATCAAAAACTACCTTGATCAAAAACTTTAACCTGAAGCGGGACAGACGGACGGATGGACGGACGTAGGTGGGGCATAAAAAATAAAAAGATAAAAACTATGCCTAAATCAAAATAAATGTTAGTGAAAAGATATTACCTTCGTATTATCGTTCTTTAATAACTGGTTTAGAGTTGTATCAATGTGAACATCATGTATAGGTTACCTGGCCCATGTGTGCTATTGCTATCATTTGGAGTGTGTTGTTGTCAACCCTTATCATTGTAGTCATAAGTTTTTTTTTTTATATCTTTTCTAAAATCACTGGAATAATTTCAACCACACTTAAAATAGGATTTTCAAAATGTGGTAAACATAATAAAGATTAGCAAACTTAGATCTACCAGAATGCAGAAATGACTGAAAACATAGGATGACTCCTTTATAGGATGTTTTTTATTCGATATTCGAGTTGTTGCCTTTTATCTAGAAATATATGATAGACAGGTAGAAACTGTTAGTAGTAAAAATGATCAGCAATTGCAAGATCTACTCCAAAGCCTGTATACCCAAAAACATTGGATGACTCCTAATATGATTTATTAGATGTAGGAAGATGTGGTATGAGTGCCAATGAGACAACTCTCCATCCAAGTAACAATTTATAAAAGTAAACCATTATAGGTCAAGGTACGGCCTTCAACACGGAGCATTGGCTCACATCGAACAGCAAGCTATAAAGGGCCCCAAAAATTACAAGTGTAAAACTATTCAAACGGGAAAACCAACGGTCTAATCTATATAAAAACGAGAAACACGTATGAACTACATAAACAGACGACAACTACTGTACATGATATTCCTGACTTAGGACAGGTGCAAACATTTGCAGCGGGATTAAACGTTTTAATGGTACCAAACCTTCTCCCTTTTCTGAAACAATAGTATAAGATCACAACATAGAAAGACACACTATAAAATATCAATTGGAAGGCTTAACTCAATCAAACAACGTAAATTAACACACAATGAACCAATAAATTTGATCTGTGATACCTGAATGCAAATACATAGTTAATAAAAAGTATAAGGGATAAATAATTAAGGTCAAAAGTAAATTAACAGGTTTAAACAAAGTTAAAGTATGATACCACTGTGAAATGTTAAACAATTTTTAGAAAATCCTCACTTTTGAAAAAACCTGCGTCATATTATACACAGGTAAATGAAAATAATTTTGTTGTTAAGTATACTTCTTCTGTGTGTATAAAATCTTCCGTTTAGGAATACCAAGAAATTTCTTTAATATCAATAAAACTAATCTAACACTTGGTACATATGGGGTGAATATCAACAATAAAACTATACAATTAGTGCTAGATAAAACTTCCTGTACAGGTCTAAGAACAAGAACAGTATTTAAGGAGAAATGAAATAATTTTGATGTTCATAGTACGAAGAAGTGAAAATTTGTAGTAATTCCAAATAATCAAAGCTGGTATATAGACAAGATACATGTTAACATTAAATAACAAAAAAGCATTACAAATAGTATCAACAGGTCAAATTAATAATGACTATCATGGCTAATTTTCATGTTTTTACCTTTTATGTCAAAAACTATAACCGATAGCTGAGACTATACTATAACACAGTGTTATAGTAGTCTCAGTGGATAGGTAGAACTGTAAACGGCAAAACCAATGATCAATACAGTATGACTGAAAACATTGTATGAATCCTCAAAGGATTTATTGCATTAAATGACATGCTTTACTTATAATTGAGTTTTTGCTTATTAATTGAAAAACATTAATAAATAGTTAGAAATTAAAACAGCAAAAATGATCACCAATATTAGATATGTGTTTGACAGGTGAACGATTCATGCTCTTATGGGCCATTTGTGTTAGTCAACTAATAGATGTTTATAGGCAGAGGGTTAAAACGTCTGGCAAAAAAACATTATCCCGTCACATGTTACATATGTGTTTTTAGTGTTATCCCGTCACATGTTACATATGTGTTTTTCGTACGCTAGAGTTGTGTTTTGTGGTATGTTGTTTGTCCCTTTGAAGAATCTAGTCTGTGATTATTTTATTCCCTTTCCTTCCTTGATTCGGAATGACACGCGTCTGTTATTGTTGGTGATGTCTTTCGTTATCAAAGTTTGTATGTTGTTAGAATGCTTGCTGATTGATGTATAACCTACATCTCTCATTATAGCGCTTCGGACGAATGCAATTTATAACATGTTGTTTTCATTTTTACAGCAATGGTTCGATACCACAGGCACTTTTTTTATCAATAGGAAGGTCGACTATCGATACCTCTGCGGATGGACTATCCGTCTCCGAGGGTATCATTGTATTTAGCATAATTCTTCCGTAAGACTTAACATCTGGCGGATTCGGAAAAATATTACATTATGATATTGTTAGATTCTTTGGACTTATCAGTCGCGCCAATCAATCAATAAATCAATCAATCAAATATTCGACTTTGAGCAATTCTCATAAAGGTAAATCTAGAATAGCTTCGGACGCATGCATGAACTTATAACTTACTTTTGTTTTTCATTTTTTATTCATATTTGAATGGATACTACTTTGATCTTCTAAATGCATCCCACATAAACCTAAGTAAATGACGCCTGAACTCAGACATGCAACATAATATACTAGCAAATCAAAGGAGCATAAAATGTAGGTCATAGTATCAACCTATTTGTAGATAACTGTTATACTCTAGAGATGCATTATTACTTCTGGTATATGACTTGTTGCTCTTAGTATCTTAGATCTGAACTTGAACGTAAATGAAATAAAAATTAAAAAAAAATATTATGATTTTGGTGTGCTTGTGGTTTGTTTATAAAAATAAGAAGATGTGGTATGATTGCCAATGAGACATCTCTTCACAAGAGACCAAATGACACAGAAATTAACAACTATAGATCACCGTACGGCCTTTAACAATGAACAAAGCCCATACCGCATCGTTATCTATTATAACATCATTAAAGAGTTAATTTCCTGCACTAATTTCTATTGTATGGTCTTTTTATTTAGCTTTTGAAACGGTCATCTGGTCGATGTTAAAAAAGGGGAGGATATAGAGTTCTAAAACCTAGCCACTCGTTCATATACCTGCCCCGAATCAGCAACCTCGTCTGTGGTGTTTGTCATATTTTAATGGGTTTTTGTGATTTAGTGCATCTGGTGTTTATTCTGAGAAACTTTCCTTTAATGGTTGTAATTGTCTTTGAATTAGCTTTCAGTACCTTCGTTTACTCTTGGATCGGTACTATGGTTCTTTTTTTTTTTGTATTTAGTATCGGTCTGGTGAGTCAAGCCCTTTACACATAATGTAATAGTTTCCGACCGTGTGATACCCTCATTTATTAGTCAAGGTCATTAAACACTCCCTAGTAGTAGTTATAGTTTGTTCGTATGGTGTGCTGTTAATTAGCAATGCCTTAGGTTAGAGGGTCATAGTCTGAGCGCTCCAGATGAGGATCAGGGACATTGAAAAGGTGGGCCGAGGCCCCCAAACTAGGCAACTTTTGGAGTGGAACATGAAAACCTATGCATTTACCATATATGTAGCTCTAATAGGGGCCTGACACCATGACCCCAGTCAAATCCGCATTTGTGCTCGCAAACGTGTTTAACCCTGCCACATTCTACATGTGCCTGTTCCAAATCAGGCGCGTTAATTTCATTGGTTGTCGTTGGTTGCTTTCTGTCATGTTTGTTTCGTTTGTTGTTTTATATAGCTTGCTTTATATGGTATGGGTGTTACTTTCTCAATGTTGAAGGCCATACGGTGATTTATACAGTTGATTACATCCACGTCATTTGGACTATGGTGGATTGTTGACTCATTGGCAATCATACCTTATCTTCTTATTTGTATACTAGTATTTATTCTATATATTGACCTCTAGATTATCATTTTTTTTAGGTGTGTGGGTGTGACCAGATATATTTTAAGTATTGATTAACAATTAAGAACGCTTGCTTGACTTGCTTCCTTTCAAGCAGCAACCGTATAATAATAACGATTAAGAACGCTTGCTTGATTTGCTTCCTTTCAAGCAACAACCTTAAACAAAAACAAAAATCCAAATAAGAATATTTGAGATAAGGTACTGTCGGGGCGTTGCTAGACTGAGACAAACGTAACGTAAATAAGAGAAAAGAACAATTCATCTTGTATGTCTCCATGTCATACACTTTTATTCCAATGGACTCTCATCTGTGATTTAATGCATATATTTGTAAAGATATGAAATCGTATAGTGGTCGGATGCGACCCGAGTTCGCACTTTCGCCTTGCATAATTCATAAAGCGGAAAAGCGAAAAAGCTATATTTGTGGGGTGTATAGATACGCTGCCACGTCCGGTCTGTGTTTTCTGCTTTGTATCGATCTGATTAGTTAAGCCCTTTTCAAATGATTTTTATAGTTTGTTTTTGATGGAAAAAGACTTTCAAGTCTTCTGAAAGCCTTTACTGCCGGCTGTAAAATCATTGAACGGTTACCAGGTTGTATGCCGTATCCATTTCTGTGCTTTACAATTTCATAACAACTTCCGTGCCATTTCTGACACCGATGTTTACACATGATCTAAGCATCTGCGACTCTTTCACAAAAAATCTTACGATTAAAATTGATCGTAAGTTAAACTAAAATGTGTATGACTTACGAGTATTTTTTTACCTAAGATTTTTTGTGAAAAGAGCCGCTGCATCATTTAATTTATTAGTTAGGCGTGAAAACAATCACTATCGTTAGTGTTATAATTTCTCATGTTTTAATGTATTAACATCTTCCCTGTTATCTATGTATATTATTAGATTTCATCTAATCTTACATGAACGTTATTTGTTCACTTGTAACGGATGTTTTTAATGTAGGTTTTGTAGTACGCATGCGTGATTTTGGTATCGGGTCGGTTCGGCCTGATTACATGTTCGCCCTTGGTTCGTTCGCCAATTGAGTACGTTCGCCCTGGGTTCCTTCTCATTACTTTTATCAAGGACGTTTTATACGTCCTTGCATTTATTTAAATACTAATGTTATGAGTATTATTGTTTTATAAACTTATTCAGATATTTATATGGTATTAATTCTCGAAATTCATGAAACCACATGACAAAAAATAATTAAAAGTTGATGGCTTGTTTTGGAGCATTAATAAGTCATGATAATAATTTTCATTGATTGTTGTTCTTCAAATGTCCGGTGATTTCGCTCATGCCTTCTCAAAATAGCATATTTTAAATAAAGGAAAGATTTTATGCTACGAAATATTGATAAATTTAGACCAAATAGACTGACGAATGATGCCTGGGACTATTATGATAGTCCCAGAGGATCTCGAAGCAAAATTATTTCAAAGTCTAGGTGTTGACCAAAAAAATCGGTCACTGGAAATTTAAATCGTAATTTTCTTTCTTAACTTCTCGGGAAGCTATGCTGAATTTAAATTATGTTATGTAGCATAACTTTGACTATGATATGTCAAATGTGTGCCACTTAATACGCTGTAATACGCAAATGTGCCACTTCGATGTGTCGATATTTCTGACGAAGCGGGGCCGATAGTAATTTACGAGTTACGTCCCTTTGTTTAACACTCTCATGATCAAACTATTATTATAGTAAGCACCATATGCTGTTATTTACATGAGGATATTATTAAAATAATTTTATTGAATACATTTTGATACTAGAGACATGTGCAAAAAAATTAGCGAAACACATTTTATCACTTTTCAGAACTCAGTCTCAGTGAAATACTCAAATAGGCCCTATGTCAGTATGTGCCATAATATCATTGTTCCAAGAGTTAATTTAATATTTATATTTTGGTAAGTATTTATACTGCTGTAACCAAATTATTTCAACACAGAAATAAGTTTCTACTTAAATCATACAAGGGTTAGCCAAAATATTCATGAATAATGATGCAAATACATAGTTAATAAAAATTATAAGAGATAAATAATTAAGGTCAAAAGTAAATTAACAGGTTTAAACAAAGTTAAAGTATGATACCACTGTGAAATGTTAAACAGTTTTTAGAAAATCATCACTTTTGAAAAAACCTGCAACATGTTATACACAGGTAAATGAAAATAATTTTGTTGTTAAGTATACTTCTTCTGTGTGTATAAAATCTTCCGTTTAGGAATACCAAGAAATTTCTTTAATATCAATAAAACTAATCTAACACTTGGTACATATGGGGTGAATATCAACAGTAAAACTATACAATTAGTGCTAGATAAAACTTCCTGTACAGGTCTAAGAACAAGAACAGTATTTAAGGAGAAATGAAATAATTTTGATGTTCATAGTACGAAGAAGTGAAAATTTGTAGTAATTCCAAATAATCAAAGCTGGTATATAGACAAGATACATGTTAACATTAAATAACAAAAAGGCATTACAAATAGTATCAACAGGTCAAATTAATAATGACGATCATGGCTAATTTTCATGTTTTTACCTTTTCTGTCAAAAACTATAACCGATAGCTGAGACTATAACACAGTGTTATAGTAGTCTCAGTGGATAGGTAGAACTGTAAACGGCAAAACCAATGATCAATACAGTATGACTGAAAACATTGTATAAATCCTCAAAGGATTTATTGCATTAAATGACATGTTTTACTTATAATTGAGTTTTTGCTTATTAATTGAAAAACATTAATAAATAGTTAAAAATTAAAACAGCAAAAATGATCACCAATATTAGATATGTGTTTGACAGGTGAACGATTCATGCTCTTATGGGCCATTTGTGTTAGTCAACTAATAGATGTTTATAGGCAGAGAGTTAAAACGTCTGGAAAAAAAAACATTATCCCGTCACATGTTACATATGTGTTTTTCGTACGCTAGTGTTGTGTTTTGTGGACTGTTGTTTGTCATTGCCTGTCCCTTTGAAGAATCAAGGCTGTGATTATTGTATTCCCCTTCTTTCCTTGATTCGGAATGACACGCGTCTATTATTGTTGGTGATATCTTTCGTTATCAAAATTTGTATGTTTTAGAATGCCTGCTGATTGATGTATAACCTACATCTCTCATTATAGCGCTTCGGACGAATGCAATTTGTAACATGTTGTTTTCATTTTTACAGCAATGGTTCGATACCACAGGCACTTTTTTATCAATAGGAAGGTCGACTATCGATACCTCTGCGGATGGACTATCCGTCCCCGAGGGTATCATTGTAAAGCATAGTTCTTCCGGATGACTTAACATCTGGCGGATTCGGAAAAAATATTACATTATGATATTGTTAGATTCTTTGGACTTATGAGTTTGAATGTCCTTTTGGTATCTTTCGCCTCTCTTCTTTCCCTAGGAAAACATTTCATTATAATATTTACCATTGACATGAAATTTTTACCGGAAAAGTTTTACAGATAGAAGGTGTGAAATTGGTGTTTTGAGCCAAAGTAGTCATATTTAAAGATTAAAACATCGAAAAGTTAATAAAATACTATGGGCTCATAAAAGAGTAATTAAATAATAGCTAAAGTGTAGGTCATACTACATCATCAGCTCAGTAGTAAGTACTTCGGTACTGACATGATTTATAACAAACCTTTCTAAAATTGCCCGTTTATCAATTTTGAAATTATAAATAAACTAAAGTTTCAACTCCCTCAAACAAAGTTGACCTTGGATGGATTTGGATATTTCTTGGTATATTTTTGTCATAAAGCTCTTCAACTGCTTCGGTTCTTATACATCCTTGGCTTTCAAATATTCGGGGTCCTCGATGGTCGAGTGGTCTAAGTATTCCAACTAACTGTATCACTAGCCTGTCAACACTGAGGTTCGACTCAAATCTTACTTGACTATGATTGTCATTTTTACTACAAAGGTCGGTCCTCTCCGGGCACTCCGGCTTTCTTCGCCAATAAAATGTGACCGCCAAGAAATAGCCAATAGTCGCGGCTGAAAGTGGCACAAAACGCCAATCAATCAATAAATCAATCAATCAAATATTCGACTTTGAGCAATTCTCATAAAGGTAAATCTAGAATAGCTTCGGACGCATGCATGAACTTATAACTTGTTGTTTTTCATTTTTTATTCATATTTGAATGGATACTACTTTGATCTTCTAAATGCATCCCACATAAACCTAAGTAAATGACGCCTGAACTCAGACATGCAACATAATATACTAGCAAATCAAAGGAGCATAAAATGTAGGTCATAGTATCAACCTATTTGTAGATAACTGTTATACTCTCCTAGATGCATTATTACTTCTGGTATATGACTTATGTCTCTTAGTATCTTAGATCTGAACTTGAACGTAAAATGAAATTAAAAAAAAATATTATGATTTTGGTGTGCTTGTGGTTTGTTTATAAAAATAAGAAGATGTGTTATGATTGCCAATGAGACAACTCTCCACAAGAGACCAAATGACACAGTAATTAACATCTATAGATCAGCGTACGGCCTTCAACAATGAGCAAAGCCCATACCGCATAGTTATCTATTATAACATCATTAAAGAGTTAATTTCCTGCGCTAATTTCTATTGTATGGTCTTTTTATGTAGCTTTTGAAACGGTCATCTGGTCGATGTTAAAAAAAGGGGAGGATATAGAGTTCTAAAACCTAGCCACATGTTCATATACCTGCCCCGAATCAGCAACCTCGTCAGTGGTGTTTGTCATATTTTAATGGGTTTTTGTGATTTAGTGCATCTGGTGTTTATTCTGAGAAACTTTCCTTTAATGGTTGTAATTGTCTTTGAATTAGCTTTCAGTACCTTCGTTTACTCTTGGATCGGTACTATGGTTCTTTTTTTTTTTGTATTTAGTATCGGTCTGGTGAGTCAAGCCCTTTACACATAATGTAATAGTTTTCCGACCGTGTGATACCCTCATTTATTAGTCAAGGTCATTAAACACTCCCTAGTAGTAGTTATAGTTTGTTCGTATGGTATGCTGTTAGCAATGCCTAAGGTTAGAGGGTCATAGTCTGAGCGCTCCAGATGAGGATCAGGGATATTGAAAAGGTGGTCCGAGGCCCCCAAACTAGGCAACTTTTGGAGTGGAATATGAAAACCTATGCATTTACCATATATGTAGCTCTAATAGGGGGCCTGACACCATGACCCCCCCCCAAATCCGCATTTGTGCTCGCAAACGTGTTTAACCCTGCCACATTCTACATGTGCCTGTTCCAAATCAGGCGCGTTAATTTCATTGGTTGTCGTTGGTTGCTTTCTGTCATGTTTGTTTTCGTTTGTTGTTTTATATAGCTTGCTTTATATGGTATGGGTGTTACTTTCTCAATGTTGAAGGCCATACGGTGATTTATACAGTTGATTACATCCACGTCATTTGGACTATGGTGGATTGTTGACTCATTGGCAATCATACCTTATCTTCTTATTTGTATATTTATTCTGTATGTTGACCTCTAGATTATCATTTTTTTGGAGGTGTGGGTGTGACCAGATATATTTTAAGTATTGATTAACAATTAAGAACGCTTGCTTGACTTGCTTCCTTTCAAGCAGCAACCTTATAATAATAACGATTAAGAACGCTTGCTTGACTTGCTTCCTTTCAAGCAGCAACCTTAAACAAACAGAAAAATACAAATAAGAATATTTGAGATAAGGTACTGTCGGGGCGTTGCTAGACTGAGACAAACGTAACGTAAATAAGAGAAAAGAACAATTCATCTTGTAGGTCTCCATGTCATACACTTTTATTCCAATGGACTCTCATCTGTGATTTAATGCATATATCGTTGTAAAGATATGAAATCGTATAGTGGCCGGATGCGACCCGAGTTCGCACTTTCGCCTTGTATAATTCATAAAGCGGAAAAGCGAAAAAGCTATAATTGTGGGTGTATAGATACGCTGCCACGTCCGGTCTGTGTTTTCTGCTTTGTATCGATCTGATTAGTTAAGCCCTTTTCAAATGATTTTTATAGTTTGTTTTGGTGGAAGAAGACTTTCAAGTCTTCTGAAAGCCTTTACTGCCGGCTGTAAAATCATTGAACGGTTACCAGGTTGTATGCCGTATCCATTTCTGTGCTTTACAATTTCATAACAACTTCCGTGCCATTTCTTGACACCGATGTTTACACATGATCTAAGCATCTGCGACTCTTTTCACAAAAAATCTTACGATTAAAATTGATCGTAAGTTAAACTGAAATGTGTATGACTTACGAGTATTTTTACTCTTAAGATTTTTTGTGAAAAGAGCCGCTGCATCATTTAATTTATTAGTTAGGCGTGAAAAACAATCACTATCGTTAGTGTTATAATTTCTCATGTTTTAATGTATTAACATCTTCCCTGTTATCTATGTATATTATTAGATTTCATCTAATCTTACATGAACGTTATTTGTTCACTTGTAACCGGATGTTTTTAATGTAGGTTTTGTAGTACGCATGCGTGATTTTGGTATCGGGTCGGTTCGGCCTGATTACATGTTCGCCCTTGGTTCGTTCGCCAATTGAGTACGTTCGCCCTGGGTTCCTTCTCATTACTTTTATCAAGGACGTTTTATACGTCCTTGCATTTATTAAATACTAATGTTATGAGTATTATTGTTTTATAAACTTATTCAGATATTTATATGGTATTAATTCTCGAAATTCATGAAACCACATGACAAAAAATAATTAAAAGTTGATGGCTTGTTTTGGAGCATTAATAAGTCATGATAATAATTTTCATTGATTGTTGTTCTTCAAATGTCCGGTGATTTCGCTCATGCCTTCTCAAAATAGCATATTTTAAATAAAGGAAAGATTTTATGCTACGAAATATTGATAAATTTGAACCAAATAGACTGCCAATGATGCCTGGGACTATTATGATAGTCCCAGAGGATGCCGAGCAAAATTTATTTCAATCTGATAAAATTTGACATCAATGGAACAAATTTTATCAGATGATGTGATTTTTTTTTAATGGAAATTTGATAAATATGATTAATCATTGGATTGCAGTTTTAAATTTAATCTTGAACTTATCAATTTTAATCTTTTCTGTCCCTTTGGAAGACTAATATAATTACAAGAACGATTCTATTTGTGTAATATTGCTGATATGACGAAATCAGGTAATGCGCGATATCACCGGCCGCGCGGACAGCGGGGACTCCACTGTAATTGTCTTTGGTAGATTAATAATTGGAATTATCGGAAAGAAACAACTGGATTATTCGGGTTAATCACGTTGGTTACGTATCTGCCCATGTGCACAAATGGGAAATTTAATTGTGCATCCGAAAGCTTCAAAATAATGACAAACAGAATTGCCATATATTCATACAATCCATCTTGTGTTAAAGTCAAGTATCTACGTGGAGAGTACGACTTCAAATCAATGATGCTTGAAAAATACACGGATTTAGTTGTTCCGTCTGAGTTCAGATCTTTAATGCAATCAAGTCATATTCCAGTTTTCATGGTTTTAGACAACATGTGTTTTAAAACGAAAGTTGAATATTTTGTATGTTATTGCGATAATAAAGAGTCAAGCGCACATGTGAATCTGCTGGTGTATTACACACCAAACGATGCACCGACAGTTGACAGAAATAGGAAGAAGAAGAATGTCAATTGACGGATTACATTTACGTAGTTTTCATGTCGGTCATTGTCGGAATGTCCCCAATGATTGCCGTTATTGCCTTACGTTTCAAAGTTTTATAAGTGATCAAAAACGGGATTTAACAACTAAATAGTCCAGCTCTTTATCGATCTTTATCGTTATTCGTCATTAAGGTACACCCATTATCGAGGCTCGAGTACGGAACCAGTAATTCGTTGCTGTCAATAGTTTTATTTTCATGAAAAATCTCAGAAAAGGGTTGTGTGACTCCTGACGGAAAAAGGCATTCCTACCCTCATACTTTTGTGTAAAAATATTTGATGAAAAACAAATATGATATGGTTCGAGCACTTACAGAAAATGAACGGGTTTGAAATGCTAATAAGTGCCCAAATCCCAATCCTGGGCCTGACACATATCTTCATTGGATATATTTAGAATTTTTTTATATATATTTATAATGAAAACCCTAGTTTAAGCAATTTGACTAAAATCTTGGGAGTCAGTTTTTCTTTTAAAAGTTAACTATCTACCTTTGACAGAAAACTTTCAAGTGAAACCACATCAATTACTGTTATAATTGCTTGGCAAAGTTGCATTGCATCAAGTTGACCATGCTGAGACGAATGTATGGAATTTAGTTATAGAAAATTTAATTTGAATCAACAGTATTTGCAGATTTTTATGTTAAGTTAAGTGAGTTTGGTTGAGTTATGAGTATCATTATTTTTGGAAGAAAAAAATACGTTGAAAGCAATAATGGGACAAAGCAGGCTGGGTTGGTGGGGGCTGCTTTTATGGTAATTCAAGTTACCTTTTATGCATCTTCTTCCACCTCAGAGCAATCAGCTCTTTGATTATGTTGTACTGTCCCACCACTGTCCCAGGTTAGGGGAGGGTTTGGCGCCAGCAAACTAGTTTAACCCCGCCATATTATAAATGTGCCTGTCCCAAGTCAGGAGCCTGTAGTTTAGAGGTTGTCGTTGGTTCATGTCGGTCATATTTGTTTTTCGTAAATTGTTTTGTTACAGATAAGGCCGTTACTTTTCTTAGTTGTATTGTTTCATATTTTTCATGTCGGGGCCTTTTACAGCCGACTATACGGTATGAGTTTTTTTCGTTGTTGAAATCCGTGCGGTTGCCTATAATTGCTTACATCCACTTTATTGAACTTTAGTGGATAGTTGTCTCATACGCAATATACCACATCTCCTTATTTTTATATTGTTTTGCGCTTTCGCCTTTACGCCCTATTTGAATAATTATTGCAATCTATTAATCGTGGTTTTAAATATTGGGATTTATAAAAAGATCATACGCGTAGACGTCCCATTAAAATGGCTCAAAAATCTTTCAAATTTTGGTTTTCAAATGAGAAAAGAATTTTTAACAATCCAATCTTTAAAAAATTGCTTATGCCACTTCCTGTGTGTAAAACTAGAGGAAAAAATTATCTGATAACAGTGATTTTTCCATATATTTGATTACCTTTGCCAAAAGCTTAAAGTGTTTCTTTATTCTTATATATAGAAAAGCTTAATTAATAGATGCATTACTCATTTTATTTTCTTAAAGCAAGCCATGGTATATAAACAAGTGAATAAACATTAGTTTGGCTCGGATTAGGTTTGTAAGGACATCCTGTTAGTTTTTGTTTTATAAATCCTATCCATGAAATTTATTCAAGCATACTTGTCAAGAAATTATATAACTTGAATTGTTTATGGTGCACCTGTTATAAAAGTATCAAGGCTTTCTTCGTGTATCATCTCAATGGTAAATTCGATGGTGTCTAGTCTAAAATACACACGAAATGCTGTTAAAATATAATGAGACATTGCATTGTTAGTTGTTTTTTTTTTAGACTTTTAGAAAGTTTTACGTGTTAGTACGTTATAAGATGGGTCTTACAAAGCAAACATAAATTTGACAGCTATGCCCCGTTTAAAGATTTTTGAGTTATTGACATCAACAATAATAGACCTGCTGTCAACCAAGATTTAGAAGTCCAGTATTATTTAATAAATTTGGGAGCATATTATATACTCCGAAGATATATATCAAAAATAGCTTTTATACTCATTTGTGCTTAAATAAGCATTAAAATGTGATTCCTGACTTACTGATCATTTTGGTTATGTTGGAGTGATTACTACTTTTTACAAGGATGACCATGAGGGCATCCGAAGTTGTTCTATCAAAGAGAATTTACGTACTACTTTTTTAAAAACACGTTTACAACTGGAAAAAAAACCTCACGATTGCACAAATTTATTGCTGGATTTGACGATTTCTTCTTTGCTATGAAGTCAGGATTCCTTCAAAATGATTGTACTTCTGATAGAGGTTGAATTCATATTATGGATTGTTGAGAAAATAGTTAATAGTATATTAAATAACGGAATTCATCATGCGTGTGGACCTGGGACTATTATACTAAAATATATTATGTCCCAGGTGCGGATGGAGGTGAATTTATACTCATCAAGGATTCTAGTACTTTTAAATCCAGATTTCAAGAATATGTGTTTATCCATACATCTAGATAAAACATGGATAGAGCTATTATACCCAAAGATTGTACACGATTCTAAACGTATGATCAAAGCAATACTTATCTTACTTATTATATTATTTTATCAAAGAAGAAATGTTTGATCACTGAAAAAAAAAGGTAATTTTAAGTAAACGCAAAGAAAACCAAAAAGAAATGATCCTTTCCTTTTAAATGCTGGCAAGCATTTGAGTCTAAAAAAAGAACTAGCTTCCTGTGTGTGAAATAGCTACTCATTATGCGCGTTATGATATTCATGTTATTAGCGATGGTTGCAGAATAACGATTCATTTTATCATTGAGGTGCAAGTTAACGTCAATTTTACTGCTAAATCATTTTAAAGATTTCTCAAGGAAAACTTAATTGAAGGACTCAAAGAAGTGGTAGGAACAATGTCCTCTGTATAAGTGTCACTCGAAGAGTCAAAAAAAAAAAATTGTCAAATCCTATCGCATATTAAATATTGAAGAGATTTAACAGAGTCTTTAACACATATACTTTAAACATTTTCGAACAATTTAACATATATTCATGAAATCAAAATGCAATTCGGCTCTAGATGTTGCTGATGAAGGCATTTTGATACCAAATTGCAAAAATGCAATTCGGCTCTAGATTTTGCCGATGAAAGCATTTGGATACAACATTGTAAAAATGCAATTCGGCTTTAGATGTTGCTGAAGAGGGCATTTTGATTCAAAATTACAAATTTTACATGTTTTGTAAAATTCTGCATCGGAAGACGTCAACAACTAAAATAAAATAATGTGTTTTAGAAATACAATACATAACTTTAATTTAAAAGCAATTTGGTGTTAGTTTCAATGAGAACGTCCCACTTTTATATTTTGGGGATAAATTTTAAAATTTGCAGAATTCTGACACACCTGCGGTTTTGTGCAATCTTCATGCTTTTATAACTTGGATACGATGATCTGTTTAGATTAGCCATATTATTGCAGGAACTTATAAGTACACTCTTGGAGGTCTGATACTGTGAATTTTAGTAACGATATAATGATTTTATTTTAATTGACGCAATTTTGAAATATATACAGGGGGAAATTAGCCCTACCTTACCGTTTTGATTTTAAAGTTAAATCTTCTTTTTAAATAAATAGACATGTGTACGTTATTTTATTTAACGCCATTTTGTCCCAGGTTAGAGTTGTCTTTTTGATACTGTTGCTACATTTTTTTTATCAATATTGTATTTATATTGTGTCATAGATCAAACTTATTCGTTCAGTGTATGTTTACTTGTTTTTTTTTTTTGTTTATATGTCTTTTTGATCGAGTTACTGAGCCATTTCAATTTATATTTTATAGTGTGTCTTTTTATGTTGTTATGTTACACTACTATCTCAGGTTAGGGTGAAGGTTGGCGCCCGTTAAAACCCGCCGCATTTGTATGCACCTGTCCTAAGTCAGGAGCCTGTTGTTCAGTGGTTGTCGTTTGTTGGTGTGGTTCATACTTAATCGTACTTTCGTGTTAATTTGACCTGTTGACACAATTTGTAATGCATTTCTGTTATTCAATGTTTACTTATTTTGTGTTATATCTCGTCTTACTATTTTTAATATGTACCACCTTTGATAAGTATTTATTATGACGAACAAATTTCACTTCTGTACTGGTACTATGAATAACAAATTTATTTTGTAAAAATGTTTCTGTACTAACAACAAAATTATTATATTTAAATTCACCTGTGTACGTTACTTTATTTAACGCCATTTTGTCCTAGTTTAAAGTTGTCTTTGACATATTCCCATTTCCATTCTCAATTTTATTTTTGACATTGAAACGTCTTTTTTATTTATATTGTGTCATAGATCAAACTTATTCGTTCAGTGTATATTTACTTGTTTTTGTGTATTGTCTTTTTGATCGAGTTAAGCCATTTCAATTGATATTTTATTGTGTGTATTTTTATGTTGTAATGTTATACCACTGTTTCAGGTTAGGGTGAAGGTTGGCGCCTGTTAAAACGTTTAAACCCGCTGCATTTTTATGTACTGTCCTAAGTCAGGAGCCTGTTGTTCGGTGGTTGTCGTTTGTTGGTGTGGTTCATAAGTGTTTCTCGTTTCTCGTTTTTTATATAGATTAGACCGTTGGTTTTCTTGTTTGAATTGTTTTACACTAGTCTTTTTGGGGCCCTTTATAGCTTGATGTTCGGTGTGAGCCAAGGCTCCGTGTTGAAGGCCGTACTTTGACCTATAATTGTTTACTTTTTATACATTGTGACTTGGATGGTTAGTTGTCTCATTGGCACTCATACCACACTTTCTTATTTATATTAATTATCATTAAACTGAAAAGTCATCTATTTTCATGTATACGGCTCCCGATTTTATTTTGATATGGCATATTTATAATATTTAGTAATATGTTGGGAATAAGTCGATGACTGCAGGTGCAAACATATAAATAAACTATTGCGTTCTGCTTTTACTTATTTCCTTTTTATATCATTTGAGTATACATATCCTGTTTCTTCAATGGTTATATGTATATATTTATTTCCTTTTTACAACATTTGAGTACATATCCGGTCTCTTCTGGGGTTACATTTTTATTTCCTTTTTACAACAGTTGAGTACATATCTGTTCTCTTCTGTGATAATATTGGCAAATGAGTTCTAACCTTGTCAACAAAATCCGGGTCAATGTCACAATATACAATGGTTTCCAAATGTTCTGTAGTAGCTAGAACATCTCCCCAAGGACTAACCACTGTACTGTGTCCCCATGCAACGTATGAGGCTGTTTCATCGCGAGCTCCTGACACCAAAGCTACATAGACTTCGTTGTCAACAGCCCTGGCTCTCAGCAAAGGCTCCATATGTGAAGGGCCAGTGGTCATATTAAATGCCCCTGGGTATACCAGAAATTTACACCCCATTTCACCGTAAATGTGTGCTAGTTCTGGGAAGCGCAGATCATAACAGACTCCGATGCCGACTTTACAATATGGAGTATCAAATGTAGTAAAGTCACATCCAGGACTTAGTGAATCAGCTTCTCTAAAGCGAATTTTCCCAGGAACATCAATGTCAACCAGATGAATTTTCCTGTGTTTAGTAAGAAGTTTTCCTGACGGACTAAAGACTGGACATGTATTATATACCTCTCCATTATCAATTTCTGGTATAGAACCTCCAATGATGTAGACATTGTTATCCTTGGCTGTCTGTGCTAAGATATCTGAAGTCGGTCCCGGAATAGACTCAGCATATTTTGGGAAACATGTCGTATCGTAGGGAGAGTTAAAACATTCCGGCAATATGATTAGTTGTGCTCCATTTGTAGCGGCCTTATTAATAAGCGTGACCGCATGCTCAAGGTTTTCTGATTTAACTGCCGTTACAGCCATCTGAACAAGTGCCACCTTAAAAGTCATGTCTGTTCTTTAGACTCTATGTACTGTTGAGGTTGAAAATGTTCATAAATATTCTGAAAAAAAAATATGACGTTGATAAGAAGTTGATGAATCGATTATTAACATTCATTTGTGTAGTAAAATGTCATGCATACATATAAGACGATGACATCAATACCAAGCTTTGTACCAAACCGAAAAGCTGAAAGATTTAAGAAAACATTACAGCTCACAAGGTTACAAGGACTCCTTTTTCCTCATTCAAGTCGACTAATCATAGCTTGAGGACTTAATTCTATATGCTTGGCGGATCAAATAAGTAGAAAAAAACCTATTGTCTAATTGGGTCAAAGATCGAATTCTGAACATCTCGAAGTTTGATCGAAGAAGCTACCACGAAACGTTCGAATCGGTTTAGATAGATTTTGACGAAAAACTTGTGAATAGTTATACATTTCAACAAAAAGAATTAGACTTTAAATGTGTTCCACCTGAAAAAGTAATTATCTTGTTATTGTCCCCTGCGCAACGTGGACATGGAAATACCGGGCATCCGTCTGTCCGTCCGTCCGTCCGTCCGGTCAGGTTAGCGCTCTCACGTGTACAATTCTTGCCAGATTTTTATGAAACTTGTACCATAGGTTTATATCAGCAATGTCTTGGACGAGTTCGAAAATCCGAGTGCCGATCAATTATTTTTAAAAGAGTTATGCCCCTTGGAAACATTAATTATATGGAAAATTGCATCGTTAGCGCTCTCATGTGTACAATTCTTGCCAGATTATTATGAAATTTGTATCTTAGGTTTATATCAGCAATGTCTTGGACGAGTTCGAAAATCAGTGCCGATCAATTATTTTTAAAAGAGTAAAGCCCCTTGAAAACATTAATTATATGGAAAATTGCATTGTTAGCGCTCTCATGTGTACAATTCTTGCCAGAATTTCATGAAACTTGAATCATAGGTTTATATCAGTAATGTCTTTGACTAGTTCGTAAATCAATGCCGATCAATTATTTTTAAAAGAGTTATGCCTCTTGGAAATATCGATTATATGGAAAATTGCATTGTTAGCGCTCTCATGTGTACAATTCTTGCCAGAATTTAATGAAACTTATATCATAGGTTTTAATCAGCAATGTCTTTGACACTTTTGAAAATAAGTGCTGATCAAATATTTTAACGAGTTATGCCCCTTGAAAAATATTAATTATAACGGATATCACATTGCATTTGCTCTGAAGCCTTCATTTCTCTGAGATATTTGTAAAAAGTTTTAAAGAACAAAAAAAAAAGTGCTTGTATCTTGGATAAATGAAATATGTGCAACGCGGGGGACATTGGAACTCTGTTCTTTTATTTAATTAGGTGAACATCGCAATATAAAAAGCAGTAATCCACGGCTGTCATTCGATATATAGGAGAAAATGATCGTGAAAGAATAAGTAACGGTGGCCAAGTATTGCGACAGGATCGTGAAAGATCTGGTATGGGGTTGTGAAAGAAATCTTACCGAGGAGACAAATGCAAGGTCAATAGACAATCTAATTTATTAAATATAAGGATAAAAAAAATCCACTAAAAGAAGTGTTTGTCAAAATTGTTCAACATCATGATCACTACCTGAGAATATCCGAGTTTTAAAAGATCACCGTTTTGACAAAACTACAAAGGGCATATTGCTCTTCAATATTTCAATGACAAGAAAAATGTAAACAAAATTGATTTTTTTTCATTTTATGAATGACTGAATCACTATTCTCTGAATAATGTCATTCTATATCTAAGTCTCAAATGGCTCTCAAAATTATTTTGTAGTATCTTAATAAAAAAGTGGGGCAAAATTGGAATAACTAGATATCATTGAGATAGGAGCCATCTCTGTGGGCCCCGCTGTAAATAATGTGTGGTAAAAAAATTGTATCTTTATCATTGGACATGGGGTTGTCAACTGAAACCAAAGTTTTTGACCTTGACCTTTGACCTAGGAAGTTGTACATAAATTATGACACACCCTCTGGTGTTGGTTTATATACATGTCAAGTATAAATTTTGAAATCATAACGGTTCTCTAGATATAGAGCGGACACAATTTGTTACGGACGGACAGACTGATCATTATAGGGCGTTCGCGGGACCCTAATTATGATCGTGAAAGATAAGATACCACTTTTTTGTGATCGTGAAAAGGATCGTGAAAGATCCGGTGTCGCTTATTTGTCATTTCACAAATCATTGAAAGTATAAAATTGTTTTGTAATTAGATGAAAATTTATTATGTAATTGGTACAGCAAAAGACAACTTTCCTGAATTCTTCCGGTTCACTTTTGTTGGAGAATAAAACTGTTAGGTTATGATGGTTCAATGCCATTTGATAAAAACTTAATTTCTATTTAGAACTAACAAAGTATGATTTACTTCTTTATGTGCTAGGATTTAAACAACAATTTATATTGAGGTATAATATGGAATTCCAAATTGATATCCAGTGTCAAATTTTCGATAAATAATACCGCGAAAATAATTTTGAAACGGGGAAAACCTAAAGCCCTCTAAGCTACATGTGAAGAAAACACCCAGGAGATATTAATTTCATTCTAATGCACTGCCCGTATAAACGAATGAAATTACAATTTCATTTTACTGTACTATCTGACACACCAAAGATTTAATTTCAAATACATCATGATTTATTGGAATGTGACCATTTTATTTCCAAAACGTGTTTTTCTTTAATGATTCGAATAAGGTTATGTGTCGAATTTTGTTTTTTCTTAAAAAGTACTGCATTTTTTTTTCTTCTTATTGCACAGTATTAAGGAAGTTAAATCATTTTGACAGTCAAATTTCTTTTTTCTGAATTTTTTCGCCTTTTGTTGATATAACGGATATTTTGACAGATTTTGCAGTTGAATTGTGTTAAATTACTTTCACGATCCGGTCGCAATGCTTGACCACCGTTACTTAATATTTTACGATCATTTTTCCGAATGAGGTATATGGTCAAAGGTCAAGATCAAGGTCAACCTTAAAATTTGACCTTGTAGCGTTTTCAAGGTTAATAGTAATAGTAGATATAAATAGTGTTTTATACTTTCTGGAAGCCATTTAAAATCAGCTTTTGACAAAACTCAGTAAAGATCCATCTTAATTCCATTGAATTGATAAATTTGATAGCACTTACATGATGATATATCTGCTCTAAATTACCTCTAATTATACTGCAGAAATTTACCCACGGAAGCTTACTTTTAATAGCTATAACATTGACAACAATAATAGCCCTTTTCTAGATTTTTATATTTCAGTTTCACACGGGAAAAAATGTAAAACAAAAAGGATGATTTTTCGTTCCCATTTATTACTTTTCCTTTTTTGGACGGTTATGTTACTTTGACCATTTTTTCCAACTCGTTCGCCATGCTCATGTCTGTAGTGACGTTTTAGGTTTAAATTAACTGTATCTATGTATAACTGGTTAATTTCTGTTTTGCGGTTGTAAATCCGATTCTATGTCATATAGATGTATAACTATTTTATCTATTCCGTGTAAAATTTTTGCTGACATTTTAAATAGGCGCTTAAATCAATGGCTTAATGAAAACGAAATTTTTCTTGATGAACAGAACAGATTTCGAAAAGGTAGAAACTGTGCAGATCATATATATGTACTAGATAATATTGTTAAAAGCAGAAAATTTTCAAAAGAGGATACATTTGAATGTTTTGTTGAAACAAAGTAAGCACTTGACACTGTTAATAGAAACTGATTACTATTCATATTATAAAATATTGGTATTAGCGGTAACTTTTTAAATTGTATTTCTTCTTTATACAATAATGTCAATTGTGTTATTCTTTTTCCTGTAGCACTTGGTGTAAAACAATGCTGTGTTTTATCACCGACTTTATTTTCTTTCTATGTGAATGATTTAGTCTCAGATATTAAAGAAGCTAATTGTGATATTCAAATAGATGACATAATGGTTTCGATGTAATTATATGCTGATGACATTGCACTGGTATAGCACCTGATGAAGAGAAACTACAAAAACAGTTGTATAGCATTTTAGAACTATATCTATGCAATTTTTTCAGTTTAAATGTGGTTATATTGCTTCTTGTTACTAATATCTTAGTGTAATTTTGAATGAATTTCGGATTATTAAATAACTGTAAAATAAATTGTTTAAATCAGCTAATAGAAAACTTGGTGCTATTAAAACAATAGTTTGTAAAATTGGTGGTATGAATTTTGATGTATTTACAAAACTTTATGACTCATTAGTAAAATTCGTTTTGACTTATGTTACTGATGTATAGGGAATTATTATACATAATTGAATAAATAGTCAAAACAATGCTTGTGATCATTTTGAGGCCTTTTATAGCTGACTATGCGGTAGGGTTTTGCTCATTGTTGAAGGCCGTACGTTGACCTATAGTTGTTAACTTCTATGTCATTTGGTCTCTAGTGAAGAGTTGTCACATTTGCAATCATACGACATCTTTCCTCGGCTTAAGCAAAAGAATCAAGAATTTAGCTGTCAGATGTGATATGGGTTTTGTTTTCATGTGATGCTCTATTAAAGGTGATGTTTTCAAATTATGAAATTGTCTTAAATGTGACAATATCAGCATAATAGGCAAAAAGGTTCATACCTGGGCGATTCTAAGAGAGTCGTTATTGGATTATAGAGTGTTAAAGTTAAGTTGTAAATACAAGTTGATTGAAAATATATAAAAATGTTTTTTATGAATTTCTATACAAAATGTTGAAAAAAAAATCTTTGTATCAGGAATTATGGAATGACAACAACAATGTCAATAGTGAATAAATTAAGATTTTATAGATTGCTTAAACTGGTATTGGACGGAGCCTTATGTAAAAATGGTTAAAAATAGACGTATTTTGTCGCCATTCACAGCTGGTTCATTATACCATAAAGTTGAAACAGGTCGAAACATCTAGTTTTATATATGTTCCCTATGGTCATGTTATTACAGGAGACCTCAACATCGTCGAAGACCGTGAGGTCATAACTTTTCTAAAGAAAGGACCGAAATACCGTCCTCCATCTATAATAGATTGGAAACAGTGTCGTCAGGTCATTAAAGACGCTCTGTCTGCCTACTGTAAAAATTGGTGCAAACGTGAAAATCGGATAAAAATCTTTAGACAGTTATTTGAATAAAATTATGAATACTGTTAATATTCGAATATCTCATTTAGAAAACAATTCTGAAATTAATAATAGGATCCATGATATTCCCATTTCAAGAATAAAAATAAACTCAAGGTACTCGCAGAGCGGTTTGTGTTCGTACCGGCAGACAAGGCAGCCAATAATGTAGTGGTGGTGTGACGCATATACTACACGGAAGTTCTTCAAAACGAAATTATCAATTCCTCTACATTTAGGTCCGTTCGCACCACAGAGAGTCAAATCGTTAACAAGCATACCACTGCCACTACCCAACTTAAAGCATCTTCCGAACATTTGAAAGTCCCTACCATGTACTGGTTACCGAAATTACACAAAAACCATTTAAATTCCGTTTCATCTCCGCATCGAGTAAGTGTTCTACTACTAATCTATCAGTTCTTCTAACTACCTCCTTACTACTATCAAAGAACTGGTTATTAACTTTGTAATAAAGCTTATGAAAATAATGGTATTAATTATTTTGGAGTGTTAAAAATTCTTTAGAGGTTTTAGATAAAATACATGCTTTTGATGGTCCTTATAATTCTGTTGACAGTTATGATTTTTCTACTCTGTACACTACACTTCCACACAATCTTATAAAGAAAAAGTTTTGTATTTGATAAAATGGTCTTTCGAAAAATCTCATTGTAATTTTATTTGCTGTAACTCGTTTAAAGCCTTTTCTGTAACGAAAAGGAAAGTATGCTAGATACACTTACTGGAAATGTGAGGATATGATTGAAGCTTTAAATTTTCTGCTAGATAACATTTATGTACGTTTCGGCGATAAAGTGTATCGTCAGGTAGTAGGTATTCCTATGGGCACTAACTGTGCCCCTTTAATAGCAGATTTATTTCTATATTGCTATGAATCTCAGTTTATGACCAAACTCAGTAAAGACCCATCATTGTTATATTTAGTTGATACATTCAACAATACCTACCGTTACCTGGATGATATTTTTCGTTAAATAATCCAGAGTTCTCTAAATATACTTTCGAAATTTACCCAAAAGAACTTACTTTAACTAAATCTAACATAAACAGCAGCAGTTGCCCTTTTCTAGATTTAGACATTTAAATTTCTAACGGAAACTACATACTAAAATTTACGACAAAAGAGACGATTTTTCATTTCCTATTGTTAATTTTCCATTTTTAGACGGCGATGTGCCTTTGGCTCCATCATACGGTGTTTATATATCCCAACTCGTTCGGTATGCCCGTGTGTGTTCTGATGTCATAGATTTTAACGAACGTAATCAATGCATCACTGGGAAATTATTGTGTCAGGGATTTCGATACCATAAATTACTTAAAACTTTTACTAAATTCTTTCATAGATACAAAGATTTGATTAGTAAATTTGGTTGTACCTGAAGAAAACTTATTAAAAATGGTATTTCACATCCTAAATTTTACGGTAATATTGTACTTAAAGCGAGGAAATTACTAAGTGATCCGTGTAAACTCATCGAACCTTGAAACAAACTTATAAGTAAGGGTTATCGTACCAATATTGTAATTAGATCTCTGAATATAGTTTACATTGGCACTAATATCGATTTTGTCATTAGCAAATTAAAACATAACTAAGTTGTATCTTCTTTTGAGGCGGGATGTTTAGAGACACACACGTTATTTTTATCTCTTAAGAAGTAGCTCCTCACTATCCTACTACCTGTCGATACATTTATTTTGGCATTGCACAAGTCATGTCTTCTCTGACTGTTCATGACGTTAAAATACTAAATCCCTGGGATGTGTTTTAGTTGATTTTAGTCTCTGATGCATGATTTTTATCATTAATTGTTTTTGGCTTTTAACTAGCTGTCAGTAACTGCGAGTACTCTCAAATCGTACTTTCTTTTAATTCGACCTGTTGATACTATTTTAATACTTTTTGTTATTTTATATTAATATGGATCTTGTCTGTATACCAGCTTTGATTATTTGGAATATCTACTAATTTTCACTTCTTCATACTACATTTGTATGAACATCAAGATTATTCTCCGTTAATCTGTACAGGAAGTTTTATTGTTGATATTTACCCTTATGTATCTAGTGTTAAATTAGGTATTTATATGACAGACCTTTCTTGGTATTCCTAATTATTGGAAGATTTTATATAGACAGAAAAGTATACCTAAAACGACAAAGTTATTTTTCATTTACCTGTATATATTATGAAAACCGGTTTTTCAAAAGTGATTATTTTCTAAGGGTTAAATATTTCGCGGTGGTGTATTGCCATGGCTTTATTTGGACTTGTTTGTTTGCTTTTGGCCTTGAATGTTTGTCCCTAATATTTTATTAACTATGTATTTACTTTCAGGTATCACAGATCGAATTTATTCTTTCATAGTGTGTTAATTTACGTTTTGATTGAGTTAAGCCTTCCAATTGATGTTTTATCGTGTGTTTTTCTATGTTGTGATGTTATACTATTGTTTCAGAAAAAGGGAGAAGGTTTGGTACCATTAAAACGTTTAATCCCGCTGCAAATGTTTGCACCTGTCCTAAGTCAGGAATCTGATGTACAGTAGTTGTCGTTTGTTTATGTAATTTATACGTGTTTCTCGTTTCTCGTTTTTTATATAGACTAGACCGTTGGTTTTACCGTTTGAATGGTTTTACACTAGTACTTTTGGGGCCCTTTATAGCTTGTTGTTCGGTGTGAGCCAAGGCTCCGTGTTGAAGGCCGTACATTGACCTATAATGGTTTACTTTTATAAATTGTTATTTGGATGGAGATTTGTCTCATTGGCACTCACACCACATCTTCCTATATCGATATGCAACACCACCAGAACATCTACAAGATCGTTTGTCACGGTATTTTTTGTGATAGAGGCCTAATTGAGGACGAGAAGCACTTTCTTTTTAATTGTTGTTTTTACTCTGATATCGGACAGGAATTATAGGCAAATTTTGAAAAGCCTGTCTTTTAAATGCTGAATTTTATTATTTTTGTGACATAGAAAAACTCAGTTATCTTATGTGTAATGAGAATATAGTTCTTCTTCTAGCTAGTTTCCTTTAAAGGGAAACTCCGCAAAAAAATGATATTATGTTCATTATGTATAAAAAAGCACAAATTCATAAATATTAACGTTTTATTCTCCTAGATAAAATATCACCATCGATTTTAAATTCTCTACATGTAGCCATCCGGCATCCCGGTAACTCGAATAATTCAAGCCCTTTCCGTGTCCGATTTTCTCCACACGAGGGCTTGAACTCCTTATGACCATTGGCCGCGTCGCCTGCTCTCTGAGAGAGAGCCAATCGGCGGCGATCAGGATAATGAGTCTGCGCAACTGTCTTGTAATTGTCTTACCAAACATGTGTGTTCAATTAACACAAATCCGATAATAATTAATTAACATCAATTAACATCAGTTTACATCATTTAACATCAATTAACATCCGGAACTCCTCCTTCTTTAGCTGCCAACTTAAATCAAAATTCCCATATTGCATAGCGGTGTGAATTTTCCAGTTGACGGTCTTCATCGAGGAAGACGTTCAGGCGTTAATGTAGCCTTCGTAGATCAGCGGAATATAACGACTGAATTATTCGGGTTAGCATCCGGGTAAAAACCATGTGACATCTATAAACTACAAAGTACCAAAACAAGCAGTGACTAACGTAGTCATAATTCAGTGTCAATCGTACGGTTGTTTTACCCGATAAGATAATGACAAACGCATACACAGTTCCACGGATCCTAAAAAAGAATTATACCAGACATGCTTGTGCTACCTATCGGCAAACTTAGCGAACATGATACGGAACAATGTTTAAAACAGGTTTTAGAGTTGGAAAAGTCTCACGATTGGAATTTTTTAAATAATTATAGTCTGTCATTTTTAAACCTTTTTTTAGTAAGTTTATGAAACAAGTAGATATAAGGGAATTGGTTTAGAGTGATCACTTTTATGGATTCTCTCATAATTTAAAGTCATAATCATCTAGCGGAGTTCCGTGTAAAATTGTTTTCAAAAATCTAATTTGTTAATAACTTTTTAATGTAATAAATTTATTTAATTCGGTCCTTACCTAATTTGATCATCAGCGTGGCTAAAGGAATTATTGCCAGAGTATTGTGATTTGACATATTAAATCAGTGTATACGGCTGGTAATTTGGAACTTTCATTTAAAAACTAGGCCGGTAATTTGGAACTTTTCATTTAAAAACTATCAGATGTAATATACATCATGTTATACTTGAAAAAACATGTTACAATCTAGAAGTTATTTTTTCCCTTACTACTTTGTTCATGTACAAAAAAGTTGTCTTTTTATATGCGTATTAGACATCTGTTTTAATGATAGTGTCTCATAAGTCGTTTAGGCTAGCACTCCGTTTACTATAAGTTATAGGTTCTTATGACATTGTGTATTTATAAATATTGTAATGGATGGTGACACTTTAATAAAATTAATCATTTGTTTTATTTTTGTACGGCTTACTATCAGGTAAATAAGGTTTATTTGCGGGAAATTGGTTGCAATGCCAGTAAACACCTGCCCAAACAGTTGCCAAGTCACTAATTAGCCACCTTAATCAGCATTTATGGTATTGAATTGACCACCAATTAATTTAGTTTTAATAAAAATCAATAGCTATTTACCATACGAGTGTTTATCTTCTCTTAAATCTTCTATTGGTGTTCCTCGTCCATAGAACATAAACCACACAGTAAAAAAGTTTCTTATATATAAAATACTACAGGGATGTTTAATGACCTTGACTACCGACGAGATAATCCTTTATATATTGGTTAGTGCGTTAATCCTATAGTAGTCCGATCTAATTGAAATGTTATGGAATTGGTTCAGTTGAATAGTAGATATTTAGCCAGCTGCTGCAGTGAGAAATTCGACAAAATTTAAACTTGAAACTTTTTCTGACATTTTATAAAAGAATTTCGTTAAATCATTGTTCTTTTTGTATTTCCAATGTTTCACTTAAGGATATGTTAATATTTTAATTTCTTTATGGTGAAAGATTTAAGTCAAGTTTGTAAGATTAAGTTAATCTCATTTTATATTTTCAATTTGTTTTTCAATTAGCGACATTTACTTCAATCTTATCTAGTAGTGTTGTATAATAAAACATTGAATTGAATTGTATCTATTTAATTCGATAAATACGTCTGTATGTCCTATTATATTGTTAATTATTTCCACTATAACAGCTATTCTTTTTTAATCTAATCTATTGTTTTTCACTTGTTCGTTGATTGATAGCGTTTTTTTGTTGTTTTTTTTTTTTTCTCAGTCGGTTTAAAAATGGCCAAGTTGGTATATTGGATTGCTTACTTCTGTTTAGGTGGCTTTTGAAAGTTTAATGTAGGTTCGTAATTTAGAATTTTTTACATCTTATATATTTGTTTATACTCAAATTATAGTCATGAACTAAGAGATTTTTGTAAACTTTTTAAATTAAAGATATTTTTTTTACAAAACAGCCGATTATGGAAGTGCAAGTTCTTGAAGATACAAAGCATAACTTCCACTAAAAAAATCCACAGAAAGATAAAAGATTGAACATTTAAAAGCATTACTTTGAATATCTATCCCCGGAAATAGTATTTTGGGAAAAATCCTAAAAATAGGCAATAATCTTGCAAAGTGAAAGTCGTGTACACCTTTTCACGTTCAGGCGTGTTTGAGTTTACATGCAGCCTTAAAATATAAAAATAGTGGAGTCTGAAGCGAGATGACATATAAAATATTTTTGTTTTATATGTCATCTCGCTTCAGATTCCACTATTTCTATATTTTAAGGCTGCATGTTGAAACTACAACATTAAAAATCTACAGTCACAAAATGGAATATATAGGTCAAATGAGAAGGTGCGTCTGAATATTTAAAAACGCCTCGTCCTACAGTAACTACTAATGTTGAAAATTTGACTGTATGTTCTTTTGATATTTTTTGTTTTTGTTTGTATTTTCGTTCATTAATCTTTCAAATAATATTTAGACATATTATTTATTTTATCCATGAAATGTACTTAAAAAGAAGAGCTCACTAACACCCTTAAATTTTTACCAAAAGACCTTGACAACAAACTTCAGGAGCCTGTAATTCAGTGGTTGTCGTTTGTTTATGTGTTACATATTTGTTTTTCGTTCATTTTTTGTACATAAATAAGGCCGTTAGTTTTCTCGTTTGAATTGTTTTACATTGTCATTTCGGGGCCTTTTATAGCTGACTATGCGGTATGGGCTTTGCTCATTGTTGAAGGCCGTACGGTGACCTATAGTTGTTAATTTCTGTGTCATTTTGGTCTCTTGTGGACAGTTGTCTCATTGGCAATCATACCAAATCATCTTCTTTTTTATATTCGCTGTTGGATCTTAAAAATGCATAACTAAAATAAAAATCATTTTTTATGTGTGTTATCAAGTGTAATTGGTCTCTAACCTCTGAAAAATATAACTTTAAACTTTCGAAACCCCCACGGGCCCGTCAACAACCAGCCAGACAATAATTTAAAATGCCATAAGGCCTAAAAGTACAGTAAATGATGCTCTATAGATAGTGGATACATTTGTCTTTCAAGAAACAACTTTCATGGAATGATGCAAGGTGCAAGGTGAATAAGTTTATCTGTTTTCAAGAGAGTTTAATTGATATCCCTACAATAAATGAAAACAATGGTGGTAAAATGGGAATATAATTTTGACGAGATAGACTTCTGACTTGTTCATCATATAAGTCAATACTGACCAAATCGTGTGCATATCAAATGTTAAAAAGATCTACTATTTAGATTATTAATATAATCATCAGGAGGGCTAAACAAAAGTGTTCTGTCCCTAAGTACAAATGCATGTTTGTATAGGTGCAATTAATTTTGGAAAGATTCATCTCCATGAAATCCAGTAAAAAAAAAGTCAACGTAAAGAAACAAGACAAGACAAATCTGACAATGTCACGTACCTTTCTGTTCCAGGCACCTGTACTAAACAAATATATTAAAAATGGGTAATCATCGTGAAAGAGAAAGTCGGTACACCTTTACATGCAGGTGTGTTTGAATGTACTTATTTGTTCTTCAAAAACAAAATATAACATCTCGCTTCATTTTCCATTGTTTTGATTTATATTTAAAGGCTACATGTAGATCAAATTTCTTTCAAAATTCACATTATTAGAAGAACCAAAAAAAAACATATTTTATCTTATAATTGTATCTTTGCGTCTGTTAATAACAGTGTTATGCCGCTATGTATTATAAAACAAAGTGCCTTCACTGATTATAAGTTCTTTTGGCAAAAAAAAAAGATATAAAAAGGAAACTGTTTAGTACTGAAAGCTATTTTATCCGCCTGTCCAACTTCAGAAACCTAGTCAGTGGTTTGTCTTCAGTTATATCCTTGTGATTTTAGTTTATCCTTTAAAAAATTTTGAATATTTGTTTTGTTTTGTTTATGGAAGGTCTTTCGAATTGTAGCCTATGGCGAACTTGAACATCTACGCTCTGGTTGTTTATCATTTGGTAAAAAAAAAAAGCTTGACTGTATAACCTTTGAAACATATTTCTGTGTAGATTGATTCAAAGATTGAAGTCGCATGGAACACGACACAGTGGCGGATCTAGGGGGGGTGTTCCGGGGGTTGGAACCCCCCTTTTTTTTTACGATCAATGCTTTTGAATGGGGACATATGGTTGGAACCCCACCCCCTCCCCCATTTAAAATGGCTGGATCCGCCCCTGCGACACAGGAAAAACTGATTATAGTAACATTTGGTAAATTCATTAGATCTTACTTAAATAAAGGAAAATTTATTTTTTTAAACATTGACACAGATGCTCTTAAGTTTATGATGTATTTCTGAAGAACTATATATAAAATAGTAGAGTTCTAATCGGTCATTTAAATAAATGAATAAATAAATTAAAGAATAAAATAAATATGTGAAGTGATACTTAAATTGCAAACTGCGCGTATGAATTGAATACTAGTAAAATACATAATATTTACATGTCAACACACAACAACAAAAAAACCTTAAGCATATAACGACGTAGTTATTATTATTGGGGCTGAACAGATGACTAGGCGCAATTAAGTGTTTCTCTTACTAAAGGGTTGAAGCATCAATTCAAACATTTATATGAGTGATTTGAGTTTTATACAGTGACTAGAGTCTCAATTCTTCAATAAATTATAAAACAAATCCACTGTAATGAACTTGACTCAGATATTTTAGTTTTACAAGGGAGACTCTACACATAAATTTACGACCAAAGGGACGATGTACCGTTCCCTGGTGTTAAATTTCTATTTTTGGAAGGTGATGTTCCTTTGGCACCATCTTACGGTGTTTATATATATTACATCTTGTTCGCTATGCCCGTGTCTGTAGTGACGTCTTGGTTTTCAGTGAACGTAATATATGTATAACTGATAAATTATTGAGGTAGCTAGGGTATCTTCCTCCATCTTGGATTTTGAAATAGCAGATAACAATCGGTGTAGATCTTTAATGAAATGTGCAAATTTCGAGAGTAGTATACAATTCATATGTAAGACTTTTCATGTTATAGAAAATTATGTGTTTTATATATTTTACGGCTGTATTTTACAAAAAACAGAATATTTTTGTTTGATTCATTTTTTTCAACTTTGCCACATAAGGACAGATAACTCAGATAAAGTAACTTTTATAATATAAAAATAAGGAGATGAGGTATGATTGCCAATGAGACAACTATCCACCAAAGTTCAAATAAAGTGGATGTAAACAATTATAGGCAACCGTACGGCTTTCAACAATGAGAAAAACCCATACCGTATAGTCGGCTATAAAAGGCCCCGACATGAAAAATATGAAACAAATCAATTGAGAAAACTAAAGGCCTAATTTGTAACAAAACAATAAACGAAAAACAAATATGACAGACATGAACCAACGACAACCACTGAACTACAGGCTCATGACTTGGGACAGGCACATAAAGAATGTGGCGGGGTTAAACATGTTTGTGAGCGCTCAACCCTCCCCCTAACCTGGGACAGTGGTGTAACAGCACAACATAAGAACACACTATGAAAAATCAGTTGAAAAAGGCTTCACTCATCAGATCGATACAAAGAGAAAAACATCAAACATAATCACAGACTGGACGTGGCAGGGTATTTATCAATCCCTCATCCATAACAATAAAAAGGACACTAAGTACAGATCTGAGAGTACTCGCAGTTACTGACAGCTAGTTCAAAGCATAACAACTAATAAAAAAATCATGTATCTATGACTAAAATATCAATCAGTACACATCCAACATCAAATGCATTTAGTGTAAAGACGTCATTAACAGTCAGAGAAAACATGACCTTGTGCAATGCCAAAATAAAGGTATCGACAGATTGTAGTACCGTTAAAGTGCATATGTGTATAACAAAACTATTTAGTATGATTTTAATTTACTGATAACAAAATCATTATTTGTACCAATAAAAACAATATTCAAAGATCTAATTACAGTGTTGAATTGGTAACCTTTTAGAATAAGTTTATTTAAAGGATTGATAAGTTTACCCGGATCGTATATAGTTTCCGGGCTCGGTAAACAACATCACCGTAAAATTTAGGATGTGCTTTTCCGTCTGAAATAAGTTTTTTACAGGTACAGCCAAACTTGCAAACCAAATCTTTGTATCTATGGAAGAATTTAGTAAAGGTTTTAAATAATTTGTGGTAACAAAATCCCTGATCTAATAATTTACCAGTAATTAGATATAAGAAGATGTGGTATGAGTGCCAATGAGACAACTCTCCATCCAAGTCAAAATTTATAAATGTAAACCATTATAGGTCAAAGTACGGTCTTACATAGATTACGCTCATTGAAATCCAAAACGTCACTACAGACACGGGTCTAACGAACGAGTTGGAATATATAAACACCGTAAGATGGTGCCAGAGGAACATCACCGTCCAAAAAATGAAAATTAACAATA
The DNA here is from genome assembly GCA_017311375.1 of Mytilus coruscus. Lineage (NCBI taxonomy): Eukaryota > Metazoa > Mollusca > Bivalvia > Mytilida > Mytilidae > Mytilus > Mytilus coruscus. Next base: position 5,971,908 of record CM029601.1, on the reverse strand, counting down.
GGGAAAGAAAAATCATCCCTTTTGTCGTAAATTTATGTGTAGAGTTTCTGGTGTAAAACTGAAATATCTAAGTCTAGGAAAGGGCATTTATTGCTGTTAATATTTGATTTATTTAAAGTAAATTGCTGTGGGTAAATTTCGGCAGTGTATTTAGAGAATTCTTGATTATTTAAAGAAAAAATATCATCAAGATAAGGGTAAGTGTTGTTGAATTTATAAATTAAATGGAATTTAGACGGGTTTTTACTGAGTTTGGCCATAAACTGTGATTCATAGCAGTACAGCAGGAACAAGTCTGCTATTAAAGGGGCTTAATTGGTGCCCATAGGAATACCTACAATCTGTCGATAAACTTTATTGCCGAAACGTAAATAAATGTTGTCAAGGAGAAAATTTATGACTGTAATCATCTCATCACACCTCCAGTAAGTATATCTAGCCAAAAAAAAAAAAGTTTGAGAAAAAGGCTTTATATGAGTTGCAGCAAATAAATTTGCAATTAGATTTATCGAACGACCATTTAATTAAATTAGAAATTTTTTTTTTGATAAGATTATGTGGAAGTGTAGTGTAAAGAGTGGAAAAGTCAAAACTGTCAACCGAATCAAAAGGACCATCAAAAGCACGTAATTTATCTAAAACATTCAAAGATTTTTTACACTCTAAAATGGTTAATTCCACTATTTTCATATGTTTTATTACAAAAATTAATGATCAGTTCTTTGATAGTAGTTAAGGAACTCGTTAAAAGCACTGAAATTCTAGTAGTAGAACACTTACTAGAGGCCGAGATGAAACGATATTTTATGGGTTTTTTGTGTTGTTTAGGTAACCAATACATTGTTGGGACCTTCAAATGTTCAGAAGAGGCCTTAAGCTGAGCTGTGGTTGTGACATGATTATTTACTATATGACTCTCTGTGGAGCGCACGGCCTTGAATGTAGTTGAATGTATAATTTCATTCTTAATGACTTCCGTACAGTATTTACGTCATACCACCACCACATTGTTGGCTGCTTTGTCGGCCGGTACGAACACAAAACGCTTTGTGAGTACTTGAATTTTGTTTTTAATCCTAGAAATGGGCGTCTTACTTGTTCTTTTATTTATTTCTAAATATTTTCGATATGTGATATGCGAAAATCAACAATATTCAAACATTTATTCAAGTAGGAATCAAGTGACTTTTTGTCAGATTTCTCCCTTTACACCATTTTTTACAATAGGATTAAAGAGCATCTTTGATAACCTGACGACACTCTTCCCAATTTATTTTCGACGGTAGACGATATTTTGGTCCTTTTTCAGAACGTTTATAACCTCTCGGTCATAATAGAATGTGTTGTGAATTTACCTATATTATTATGTAGCAAGAAAACGAGTCCAGTGACCCCTAATTTTTTTCTTTTTCTTATCTGAAAGCATTATTATTAGAGCTATCGTCTTATATTTTATCCTTAAATTCTTTTGTGTAGTTTTCTTTTTCTCACACAAAATTTAGTTTTCCATGCATAATCTATACAAAATCGGACAATTTTGCACAACCTGTAGTGTAAAAAAAAGCCCATACTTTTTAATGTATTTTGAAAAAAGTAATGATTTAAACTATATTTTGACAAATTACTAAAAAATTCTATGGATTTTAATTTAGACCCCCATCTACCTTAAGTCAAGGATTTCGTTACCACAAATTACTTAAAAGCTTTACAAAGATTTGGTTCGGAAAGTTGGCTGTACCAGTAGAAAACTTGTTACAAACGGATTTGCACATACTATTTTACGGTGATGTTGTTTACCGAGCCTGTGAATTTAGATACGATCCTTGTAAACTTATCGATTCTTTTAATAATTTTAAAATTCTAAAATGTTGTCAATTCAACACTGTAATTATATCTTTGAATATTGGTTTAATTGGTATAAATATTGATTATGTTATCAATAAATTAAAACCCAACTAAATATTAGTGTTATACACATATGTACATTTCCGGTCCTACGATATGTCCTTACGTATAGTTTGGCATTGCATAAGGGCATGTTTTTCTCTGACTGTTAATGACGTCTCTATGGTAAATGCATTGGATGTTGGATGTGTACTGGTTGATATTTTAGTCTTAGATACATGATTTGTTTATTAGTTGTTATTGGCTTTGAACTAGCTTTCCGTAACTGCGAGTACTCTCAGATCTTCACTTTATGTCTTTTGTGTTTTTATTTGTTGTTTTTGTGCTGTGTATCAATCTGATGAGTTAAGCCCTTTTCAACTGATTTTTATAGTTTGTTCATATGTTGTATTGTTCCACCTCTGTTCCAGGTTATGGGAGGGTTTGGTGCCAGCAAACATTTTTAGCCCCACCACATTTTGTATGTGCCTGTCTAAAGTCTGGAGCCTGTAATTCAGTGGTTATCGTTTGTTGTTTAGTACATATAAATCAGACCGTTAGTTTTTTTTGTTTGAATTATTTTACATTTGTCATTCCGGGGCCTTTTATAGCTTACTTTGCGGTATGGGTTTTGCTCATTGTTAAAGGCCGTAGGAGGCGGTATAGTTGTAACCTTCTATGTCATTTGGTTTCTGATGGGAGTTGTCTCATTGCATGGAAATCATATGACATCTTCTTATTTTTATATTGACAAAAACCTTACAGTAATGATAGATGCATAAAAATCACCATAATTAAACAATGATTTCTTACCTTAAGGTGAAAAGAAAATCACCAAAGAGTAAACAATGATTTCTTACCTTAAGGTGAAAAGAAAAAAAGCTACGATACCAATATGTTGTCATAAGAAACCACATCACAAAGATAACATTATATGTTCATTTGTACTAATATTTAAACTCACTCTTCTCATTATTAATTCATTCTGTTCCACGAAACGAAACTTTTATGTTTAAACTTCATTATAATCGTTCACCCATGGAAATTTCCTGATAATTTAAAAAACAGTTTTTATCAACTGTGCACATTTATATTATAGGATTAAACACAATTTTTCTAGAGGTTATTGATGTGTAAACTGGGGCGATTAACTCACAAACTGAATAAAAGTCCTTCGGAACTTTTATGTAAAGTTTGTGAGTCAGCGCCCCAGTTTACACATCAATAACCTCTAGAAATAAATGTGTTTAATCCTTATAATTCTTAACTAAAACATTTGCAATTTTTAATTAACAATTTTAGGTACATTGGCTACTGTTTATCATCAAATGCACAATTGACATTTCGTAACTAAGGAGTAAGCCGCCATATTGACTTTCTGAAATCCATTAATGTTCGATTAATGTAATAGAATCTAAAATGAAATAACACATACCTCAAAAACCTTATTTTTAATGAGATATTATTTAAATTTGAAGCGTAGACTCCCCTGACCAGTGCTCGATATGGACCAGTGCTCGATAACCCGCTACAAAAATGTTTTTTTTTTTATAAAAATAAAACACTTTTGAACATGTTGAATTAAAATATTGGTTGTATTTATACCTTTAAAGGGGCTTTACAGGAAATGTACATTTTGCATGCTCTTAACTTGAAATTAATAGCAGACAATAAATCGACAGTGGTGAATCGAAGTTGAAAAGATCGCTCTTGCCAGTCTTGGAATCAAGTTTAAAAAAAAAACTTAAAATACATATTTAGTAGTTAGAAATAACATGGATCAATTATAAAATCATTCAGAATTCAAATGATGTGATCCCTACAGTAATATTCAATCCAGGGCATTTGTACCATCATTTTTCCCCCTAGTGCCCCTTCAGATTTTCACTTGACCGCTGCCATTTTTATGTAAACAATATATTTTGGGTAAACTTGCTTGTCCTTTCATGTAAATTCCGGTTTGTGTGTTACATATGTCACTGATGAGCCGTGGTACTGCAATGTTTGTGTACAGTCTGAGGAATAATGAACTATGAACATTTTTTACGGAAAAAAGTAGTTTTCCAAACATTACACATCTTGATGAATTTTAGAATCTCTGAATTTCTGTGAATAAATTACCATTTCAGTAAAATTTAAATGCCAATTATCAGTTAAATGTTCATTTTATCAATTAGACATCATAGTTCTTATTTTATTTTTATTCTGAGGTTTTATTACATTATCGAGAACTGGTCAAGTTGTATTCGAATTTGGCATACTTTTAGCATTTGAAACAAACATGCCCCAAGGTGACGTCATAATAGAAATTAAACAACCAATCAGGTCCTTTTGTTTCAAATAAGGTCAACTTTGATAAAACCAAAGGTCAGGAATTAGTTTGCAAGATTATGTCGGTAAACAGTAAAAAGCAGTGTTAAATTATCGAGCACTGGTCAGGAGAGTCTACAAGTAACGGAATGACTTCATCTTGAGAGTTTTTATTCATATGACGTCAAGTTTTCCCATGACGTTAATGCGGTAAGCTCATTCATGAAATTTCGCGGAATTTTATTTTATTGTAAATTTATACATTTTCCAAGCTTTAATGTATCGTTTCTTTTTATCATTCATTAAAATAGAAATACCAGTTATGTATTTGGTTTTTTTCAAACTCCATTTGCTTGAACCCCTCGATCCCATGCATCGGTATCGCGCATGAAAAGATCACAATGAAGGTAACGAAAATAGTTTCGGCAACATGGTCTATCGAATTCTAATGCAATTATTGTGTATCAATGGTTCTGATTGGATGACAGTAAGCGTAAAATTCTCTATCGCCTTGTCTGTAACTAAGGAAGCCGACATTTTGAATTGCGGAATGTATTGACATTCAATTTTTACAATAATAAGCAAAAAAACTCACATGATGCACCTAGAAATCTTCTTTTTATCAAATGTAATTACATTCTGAAGTGGCCAAGAAGCCGGAAAACGCCCGGTGTTTACGTTTGACGCCCGAAGCATACCTATGACGTCACCTAGTTTAGGGGCCAAAGAAGATAACATCTTTTCGCGGAATTTTCTTTAATGAGAATTTTACACTCAATAATGATTGAAATTGAATTATGTACTTGATTTGCATTAGAATAGAGATAACTGTATTGTATTTGAAGCTTTGCGGACGTCCATCAGTAGTTTACTGTCGCAAATACCGTTTACCTATCTCCGCTACGCGTCGCCAGGTAAACTTAATTTGCGACAGTAAAACTACCGATGGACGTCCGCAAATCTTCAAATACAAGACAGTTATCTCTTAAGTGTAAATCAAGGGAAAAAATGCTAACGGACCAATCAAATTTAAGTATCTGTAGATATGCAAATCATGTAAGAATTATATAATAATGTTACGAAATGTGGGTCCCCTGAAATGGAACTTGTTTTCCTTAAAATAGTGTGATGACGTTGTTTAAATCTTACCGATAATTGGCTTTTCTTATTATATATTTCTTGTATAACTATGTTTAAACATTGTTAACTCTAAAACATTTTATTATTCTTGCCTATGTTTTACATTCGGAAAACTTCTGAATTGTTTATTTCAATTGACGTACAATGACGTCAGTTCCGGTTTTGTAATTTAGGTATTTTCCGAAATGGTAAATGGTAAACCAAAATGGTAAACGGTAAACCAAGTCGGTAAATTTGGTTTACCTAAGTATAAATACGGCGGAGAATACAGATAAGTCTTTAGTACGACTTTACCCTGGGCAAGTAACACTCGCTAATTTCAAGCTATTTTGATATACGTACAGATACCATGTACCAGACCAAGTAGTAACCAGACAGCCAACACTATTACAATGTCCGAGGAGACGACGTTCGTATAATTAAGAAATAATTCTTTCATGCCATGCTTTATGCTCATTTTAACATGGGTAGGCATTATATTTGTCAATATCTTTATACCGAGCGTTAGCGAGGTGTAAAATATTGACAAATATATCTACCATGTTAAATTAGCATAAAGCATGGCATGATAGAATTATTTCGATTCTGATAGGAATGTTTAGAACTTTTGTACTTCGAAGCGGACCTATAATACACATCCAAAAGGCAGCCATTTTGATTTGATGAACCCAAAACGTTATAGAAAATCAACAGTTGAACGATCAAAAAATTAATATATAAACGTAAACTTACTTTTAGAATGATTTTATTTAATTTCCTAGCGAGCAACACCGACAAAACTATCCATTTCGACCTCCGGCGTTGTTCAAAATACAACTGACGTTGCAATTTCAATTGTGACGTCAATCACGTGCAGCCCATGTTTTATTGTAATTAGAACATGGCTTTGTTTCCAAAGCGAAAGAAGGACGTCATATTAGAATGTGGGTTTGTTAATTCCTTTACAAGTTACATTTAGAGAATAACTTCTCGAGAGAAACTCTATCTTTTGGCATTGAATTTGATTTACCATTTGCCGATTACCAAACTACAATTAGTAAACTTTCTGGGTATATTTTCCGCTATCCATTTTCTTTACTTCACGATAGAAGGCTAATAAAGTATTTATATGTTAGACTAGAATACTGTTAAGTTATTTAATATTTATATGTATTGTTGATATTTAATGCACCTTAAAGTTAATACAAGTTGATTTTTTATTTAACGTGTCTGTTATTCTTACAAACATCGAGAGTTACAATACAAAAGCTAGTATACTCAATCGACCCTTTTATATCCGAGTCATTACCTTACCAGTGTGTATTCAGAATACCAGAGTACCACGCTACCAAAGAAGGGTCACCAGTTATGACTTTTATTTCTTATATATATATATACTCATACATTCTAACAAAACACATTTTATAGCAACGCTCTAAGGGATAAACATTTATAGTTTAACACTAGGCCCGACCGCTCGGTTTTCGTTACAATAATACAACCAATGATGTAGTTTTTTTATATTACCGTTCCACGTATTTTTGACGTTATTGGAAGTTTCGTCTGTACTTATTTCGTCTGTACTCATTTAAAGATGTCCGTATTTTGTTTACTGGAACTGAAATGAGAGGACTTCGGCATTGTCAAAAACACATGTTTTAGAAGTATATGATGGTTACCCTTGAAATGTAAAGAAGTTTAGTCCAACAATTTCTCCAGTATATCAATTTATATTACAAAATATCCACACACACACAAAAAACAGAAGAAAAAAAAAGAACCCCACCACTAAATATTTACACCAACAAAACAACAAAAAACGTCAACTTTCAAACACAAAATGTTAATCTTTATAATAAAAAAATAAACAAATATTTGTGTCAATACATTCCGCAATTCAAAATGTCGGCTTCCTTAGTTACAGACAAGGAGATAGAGAATTTTACGCTTACTGTCATCCAATCAGAACCATTGATACAAAATAATTGCATTAGAAAAATCATATACTCTGCTTTGAACGAGATCGACATGCTAAGTTGGATTTCTGACGTGCTATAGACTCAAAGTTAAATCATAGGAAGACATTTCACTCTAATCGGTCAAATTATTCCGACCCATATCAGGCCAGTCTTTGCTCCTTCTCCTATAACTACCATTTGCATGGTGGCGAAAGACCCAATGCCAAGCCTAAAGTATTTGGCTTGACAGGGCCGAGTATCGAACCCATACCCCCAACCCCCGGCTAACGGCTAAACGAACTCCGAGGCAACACGCTACAACAAACCAGGAAGGTGGTAATAGGTTATGGACAAGTCAAACAATGTTGCTATTGTAGTAATGAGGAACAAACCGGATATGAAGTTTTCAATTCTATGATGGTATAGCAGATTTAACTGACATTGCTTTCAGTGATTGCGAGGATTTTTAATAAGGTATAATGTCTATCTTACTTCTTCTTTGTTTTGCCGTCTGTTATGCCCATATTTTTACCAGCTCTGTCTGAACCATTTAACCTTATTGTATTCGTCCAATGGTAGAGACCAATACAGGAGAGAACTCAACCAAATGTTGATGCTCTTACCAAAAGTCAGAAAAAACTCGTCAGTGGTTTATCTGTTGTTCTGTTATAATTAGTTGTTGTTTTGTTCTTTGTTCTTTATTTTTGTATCCGCTAGAGGATTTAAATAGGTGTTGATAGCAGATGTTTGGTAGTATTTATTTGTTGTTGCGATTTGGAGCTTTACATATGGTATAGATCATTTTCTGTTGTTGTAGCATGTTTTATGACCACGATATGTCTTTCAGTCTGTGTTTATTATGTTGTTGAATTACTGTCTCATTGACGTATGCACCCCCTCCTCCCTTTTGAATAATAATCTACTGAAACAAATAGTGAATTCTTAATTACATCATGAAGAAAAATGACACAAAACAATATGGCACGCCTGAACCACTTTTATAGATAATCCTAGATTATCTCAGAAAACTAGGATTATCTCACTATTTTACATTAAGCTCAGATAAACCCGGATTATCTCGATTTTTTCAGTCTTGGAATCAAGTTTAAAAAAACTTAAAATACATATTTAGTAGTTAGAAATAACATCAATTATAAAATCATTCAGAATTCAAATGATGTGATCCCTACAGTAATATTCAATCCAGGGCATTTGTACCATCATTTTTCCCCCTAGTGCCCCTTCAGATTTTCACTTGACCGCTGCCATTTTATGTAAACAATATATTTTGGGTAAACTTGCTTGTCCTTTCATGTAAATTCCGGTTTGTGTGTTACATATGTCACTGATGAGCCGTGGTACTGCAATGTTTGTGTACAGTCTGAGGAATAATGAACTATGAACATTTTTTACGGAAAAAAGTAGTTTTCCAAACATTACACATCTTGATGAATTTTAGAATCTCTGAATTTCTGTGAATAAATTACCATTTCAGTAAAATTTAAATGCCAATTATCAGTTAAATGTTCATTTTATCAATTAGACATCATAGTTCTTATTTTATTTTTATTCTGAGGTTTTTATAACATTATCGAGAACTGGTCAAGTTGTATTCGAATTTGGCATACTTTTAGCATTTGAAACAAACATGCCCCAAGGTGACGTCATAATAGAAATTAAACAACCAATCAGGTCCTTTTGTTTCAAATAAGGTCAACTTTGATAAAACCAAAGGTCAGGAATTAGTTTGCAAGATTATGTCGGTAAACAGTAAAAAGCAGTGTTAAATTATCGAGCACTGGTCAGGAGAGTCTACAAGTAACGGAATGACTTCATCTTGAGAGTTTTTATTCATATGACGTCAAGTTTTCCCATGACGTTAATGCGGTAAGCTCATTCATGAAATTTCGCGGAATTTTATTTTATTGTAAATTTATACATTTTCCAAGCTTTAATGTATCGTTTCTTTTATCATTCATTAAAATAGAAATACCAGTTATGTATTTGGTTTTTCAAACTCCATTTGCTTGAACCCTCGATCCCATGCATCGGTATCGCGCATGAAAAGATCACAATGAAGGTAACGAAAATAGTTTCGGCAACATGGTCTATCGAATTCTAATGCAATTATTGTGTATCAATGGTTCTGATTGGATGACAGTAAGCGTAAAATTCTCTATCTCCTTGTCTGTAACTAAGGAAGCCGACATTTTGAAGTGCGGAATGTATTGACATGCAATTTTTACAATAATAAGCAAAAAAACTCACATGATGCACCTAGAAATCTTCTTTTTATCAAATGTAATTACATTCTGAAGTGGCCAAGAAGCCGGAAAACGCCCGGTATTTACGTTTGACGCCCGAAGCATACCTATGACGTCACCTAGTTTAGGGGCCAAAGAAGATAACATCTTTTCGCGGAATTTTCTTTAATGAGAATTTTACACTAAATAATGATTGAAATTGAATTATGTACTTGTTTTGCATTAGAATAGAGATAACTGTATTGTATTTGAAGCTTTGCGGACGTCCATCGGTAGTTTTACTGTCGCAAATACCGTTTACCTATCTCCGCTACGCGTCGCCAGGTAAACTTAATTTGCGACAGTAAAACTACCGATGGACGTCCGCAAAGCTTCAAATACAAGACAGTTATCTCTTAAGTGTAATCCAAGGGAAAAAATGCTAACGGACCAATCAAATTTAAGTATCTGTAGATATGCAAATCATGTAAGAATTATATAATAATGTAACGAAATGTGGGTCCCCTGAAATGGAACTTGTTTTCCTTAAAATAGTGTGATGACGTTGTTTAAATCTTACCGATAATTGACTTTTCTTATTATATATTTCTTGTATAACTATGTTTAAACATTGTTAACTCTAAAACATTTTATTATTCTTGCCTATAATTGACGTACAATGACATCAGTTCCGGTTTTGGTAATTTAGGTATTTTCCGAAATGGTAAATGGTAAACCAAAATGGTAAACGGTAAACCAAGTCGGTAAATTTGGTTTACCTAAGTATAAATACGGCGGAGAATACAGATAAGTCTTTAGTACGACTTTACCCTGGGCAAGTAACACTCGCTAATTCCAAGCTATTTTGATATATGTACAGATACCATGTACCAGACCAAGTAGTAACCAGACAGCCAACACTATTACAATGTCCGAGGAGACGACGTTCGTATAATTAAAAATAATTCTTTCATGCCATGCTTTATGCTCATTTTAACATGGGTAGGCATTATATTTGTCAATATCTTTATACCGAGCGTTAGCGAGTGTAAAATATTGACAAATATACCTACCATGTTAAAATAACATAACGCATGGCATGATAGAATTATTTCGATTCTGATAGAATGTTTAGAACTTTTGTACTTCGAAGCGGACCTATAATACACATCCAAAAGGCAGCCATTTTGATTTGATGAACCCAAAACGTTATAGAAAATCAACAGTTGAACGATCAAAAAATTAATATATAAACGTAAACTTACTTTTAGAATGATTTTATTTAATTTCCTAGCGAGCAACACCGACAAAACTATCCATTTCGACCTCCGGCGTTGTTCAAAATACAACTGACGTTGCAATTTCAATTGTGACGTCAATCACGTGTAGCCCATGTTTTACTGTAATTAGAACATGGCTTTGTTTCCAAAGCGAAAGAAGGACGTCATATTAGAATGTGGGTTTGTTAATTCCTTTACAAGTTACATTTAGAGAATAACTTCTCGAGAGAAACTCTATCTTTTGGCATTGAATTTGATTTACCATTTGCCGATTACCAAACTACAATTAGTAAACTTTCTGGGTATATTTTTCCGCTATCCATTTTCTTTAATTCACGATATCTAGAAGGCTAATAAAAGTATTTATATGTTAGACTAGAATACTGTTAAGTTATTTAATATTTATATGTATTGTTGATATTTAATGCACCTTAAAGTTAATACAAGTTGATTTTTTTATTTAACGTGTCTGTTATTCTTACAAACATCGAGAGTTACAATACAAAAAGCTAGTATACTCCAATCGACCCTTTTATATCCGAGTCATTACCTTACCAGTGTGTATTCAGAATACCAGAGTACCACGCTACCAAAGAAGGGTCACCAGTTATGACTTTTATTTTTATATATATATATACTCATACATTCTAACAAAACACATTTTTATAGCAACGCTCTAAGGGATAAACATTTATAGTTTAACACTAAGGCCCGACCGCTCGGTTTTCGTTACAATAATACAACCAATGATGTAGTTTTTTTATATTACCGTTCCACGTATTTTTGACGTTATTGGAAGTTTCGTCTGTACTTATTTCGTCTGTACTCATTTAAAGATGTCCGTATTTTGTTTACTGGAACTGAAATGAGAGGACTTCGGCATTGTCAAAAACACATGTTTTAGAAGTATATGATGGTTACCCTTGAAATGTAAAGAAGTTTAGTCCAACAATTTCTCCAGTATATCAATTTATATTACAAAATATCCACACACACACAAAAACAGAAGAAGAAAAAACCCACCACTAAATATTTACACCAACAAAACAACAAAAAACGTCAACTTTCAAACACAAAATGTTAATCTTTATAATAAAAAAATAAATAGATATTTGTGTCAATACATTCCGCAATTCAAAATGTCGGCTTCCTTAGTTACAGACAAGGAGATAGAGAATTTTACGCTTACTGTCATCCAATCAGAACCATTGATACAAAATAATTGACTTAGAAAAATCATATACTCTGCTTTGAACGAGATCGACATGCTAAGTTGGATTTCTGACGTGCTATAGACTCAAAGTTAAATCACAGGAAGACATTTCACTCTAATCGGTCAAATTATTCCGACCCATATAAGGCCAGTCTTTACTCCTTCTCCTATAATTACCATTTGCATGGTGGCGAAAGACCCAATGCCAAGCCTAAAGTATTTGGCTTGACAGGGCCGAGTATCGAACCCATACCCCCACCCCCCGGCTAACGGCTAAACGAACTCCGAGGCAACACGCTACAACAAACCAGGAAGGTGGTAATAGGTTATGGACAAGTCAAACAATGTTGCTATTGTAGTAATGAGGAACAAACCGGATATGAAGTTTTCAATTCTATGATGGTATAGCAGATTTAACTGACATTGCTTTCAGTGATTGCGAGGATTTTTTTAATAAGGTATAATGTCTATCTTACTTCTTCTTTGTTTTGCCGTCTGTTATGCCCATATTTTTACCAGCTCTGTCTGAACCATTTAACCTTATTGTATTCGTTATTCCAATGGTAGAGACCAATACAAGGAGAGAACCCAACCAAATGTTGATGCTCTTACCAAAAGTCAGAAAAACCTCGTCAGTGGTTTATCTGTTGTTCTGTTATAATTAGTTGTTGTTTTTGTTCTTTGTTCTTTATTTTTGTATCCGCTAGAGGATTTAAATAGGTGTTGATAGCAGATGTTTGGTAGTATTTATTTGTTGTTGCGATTTGGAGCTTTACATATGGTATAGATCATTTTCTGTTGTTGTAGCATGTTTTATGACCACGATATGTCTTTCAGTCTGTGTTTATTATGTTGTTGAATTACTGTCTCATTGACGTATGCCCCCCCCCCCCTTCCCTTTTGAATAATAATCTACTGAAACAAATAGTGAATTCTTAATTACATCATGAAGAAAAAATGACACAAAACAATATGGCACGCCTGAACCACTTTTATAGATAATCCTAGATTATCTCAGAAAAACTAGGATTATCTCACTATTTTACATTAAGCTCAGATAAACCCGGATTATCTCGATTTTTTTCAGATAATCCCGGTTTATCTCAGAATTTTAAGATAAACCGGGATTTTCTCAGCTTAATGCATATTTGAGATAATTCATTATATTCCTCACAAAATTAGATAAATAATTAACTGGAGAAAATCCGGGATTATCTGAAAATTCTGAGATAATCCGAGATTATCTGAGAATTTTGAGAAAATCGATTAACTGAAAAAAGGAGCCAATAGAAAGCCACGACACATTGGAGGAAAATTTCATGGTCATAAGGGATAAGATATAGATACAATGGTGCATCTATACAGATAGAGAAGAATGAAAGATTACGCTCTTACGGGAAACGTTTTAGAAGTTTTAAATTTCCAAATTTGATAAAAATAACAATTGATTTATTCAGGATGTACATGTATGACAAGTGTATTGATAATAATGAAGATCAGAGGATCTAGAATTTAGAAGTTTGTCTTGAGAGGGTTTTTAAGAGAATTTGAATGTTATATCCGTATATGTCTTTATGGAGATAGTGAAATATGTTACATAAATCTGGCATCCGCACAATTAACTAGGACAAATAACTAAAATGTTGAAATACACCATTTCGAAGTTCTAATGAGTTTCCTTTTCGAAAGTTATAATCTTTTAAAAGAAAAATATCACGCGCCGTTTTTCTTTCCTTAATTTTTTCTATTAAAAGAGTGAAATATGGTGCAGGAATTTATCATCCATTTTAATGCAAAGTGTTACAGTTTAGTACTTACTTGGTAAGTTGAATTATAAAGTGTTTTTGTCAATTAGATAATCTAATCATGATAATGACAAATGCCGAATACCTGAAATATCTATTACCTTACAACTCTATTACATTGTTAATCAGTTTGTTTTTTTAACGACACGTGGCCAATGCATAATTAACCTTTAAACAAACGCTATTAAAACGGGATTTTGATCCCTGAAGGACGCCACACTTTGCAATGAATTAGATCTATATTTGTTAACGTTTTCAAATTAAATAAACTGAATGGATTCACATAGATGACTTAAGAATGAGTATGAACTCGGATGCTACAGACGGACAAGAAGTCCCTGTTCCACTGACAACCCTGGTCATATTACTCAAGTTAAGTAGTAATCTGGTGCCAGGTCTATTTCGCTGATGTCATAAACGAGGAAACGAAGGCGGGATAGGACGGAATTGGCGATACAAGTTCCATAATGGACAATCATGAATGACATCAGCTTTTAAAAAAAAGAAATGATAAAGAACCTTTGGGCTTAACAGCAAGCCTCTGTCATTGAAATCACAATAAATAACTGAAGGACAAGCCCTGGAATATCGTATCATCTTGGAGATATGATATACTCCATATGCAGGTGCTATTGTAATGTTTTTTCCTTAAATGGAAAGTTCATTATAGGAATAACTCGTCTAGAAAGAGATAAAATGCTGAAAAAAATAAGCATCTAAATGCAAAAGTTCTAGATAAATATCATCAACACGCTAACAATATAAAAATAAGAACACGTGGTATGATTGCCAATGAGACAACTCTCCACAAGAGACCAAATGACACAGAAATTGTCTTGTATTTTCATAACCACCTTTTGTAGATGTCATCGCCGATGAACAGTAATTTCAAAAAGATATTTGAGATACAAGTCCGATTTAAGATACAGCAAGTCATTAATATGACATTTGTTTTCCATTCGTTTGATGTATCTAAGTTTTGATTTTGCCTTTGATAAAGGACTTTTCGTTTTAAATTTTCTTGGAGTTCGGTATTTTGTTATTTCACTTTTACACATTGTTATCAATGCTTCTGTGCTTAAAATATTTACAAATAACTTCTTGTAGTAATTCTTATTTTCAAATTGTTTCCACTTTTACTTAACGTCGGATTTACTCTTTGTATTAGTCTGCTGAGGCTTTGTTCATGTCTCCAGTAGCCTCTGTATAATTTATCTAAGATGTGGTTAGAATCGTAACTATGTAGGGCTTGTGTTGTTGAAGACGTATGTTGACCTTAAAATGTCCGTTGTCATTTTTGTCGAGCCTTCGACTTTAGTCGAAAAAGCGAGACATAGCGATCCTACATTCCGTCGGCGTCGTCGTCGTCGTCGGCGGCGGCGGCGGCGGCGGCGTCCACAAATATTCACTCTGTGGTTAAAGTTTTTGAAATTTTAATAACTTTCTTAAACTATCCTGGATTTGTACCAAACTTGGACAGAAGCTTGTTTATGATCATAAGATAGTATCCAGAAGTAAATTTTGTAAAAATAAAATTCCTGTTTTTCCGTATTTTACTTGTAAATGGACTTAGTTTTTCTGCCAGGAAACATTACATTCACTCTGTGGTTAAAGTTTTTAAAATTTTAATAACTTGCTTAAACTATCCTGGATGTGTACCAAACTTGGACACAAGCTTGTTTATGATCATAAGATAGTATCCAGAAGTAAATTTTGTAAAATAAAATTCCTGTTTTTCCGTATTTTACTTATAAATGGACTTAGTTTTCTGCCAGGAAACAATACATTCACTCTGTGGTTAAAGTTTTAAAATTTTAATAACTTTCTTAAACTATCCTGGATTTGTACCAAACTTGGACAGAAGCTTGTTTATGATCAAAAGCTAGTATCTAGAAGGAAATTTTGTTAAAATTTTGTACCTGTTTATCCGTATTTTACTTATAAATGGACTTAGTTTTTCTTCCAATTAACATTAAATACAGTCTGCAGTTAAAGTTTTTAAAACATTTATTAGATTCATAAACTATCCTGGATTTATACCAAATTTTGACAAAAGCTTCTTACAATCAAAAGATAGTATCTAAAGGAATATTTTTATTGATTTTTTTCCTCATTTTTCTTGAGCCTGCGATTAACAGCAAAAGTAGGCGAGACACTGGGTTCCGCGGAACCCTTACGAATTTTTTTTATTGTAACAGTTGACTGACTGTCTCGTTGAAGAGTATCCCTCATGGACTTTAATTGATAGTCAAAATTTCAAGTTTAAGCTTATGTATTTACAGTTGATAAATGATAAATTCTAACTAATATAATTTCCCGATAGTAAGCAATTATTATATATTGCATTGGAATGACATCTTTTAAACAAATATCTTCATTAAACGAGGACAAACATAGAAGGGAAGTTTTTCAAAACAAAAGAGAAGAAAGATAAAAGATTTTGCTCGCTTCTTTTGTCCAAAATATTTTTTATAAATAACCATTGTATCAATAAAAAATGAAACATGTTTTTTTTTTCTGTTATCATTGATACCTACAATAAGACTATAGTATATAACTTTAAATTAGGCAGTGAATCCATGAGAAATTGTAACATGTTCAAGGCAACACTTCAAAATAAAAAAAATGGACTATTAAATAAAAATCAGATTTGTGAATAAAAATGATAGCTTAAACAGGAAATAGTGGGGTTATGTCAACGAGGCATCAATCCGACAAAAATAACCAAAATATATGTAGATTCCATGCACAGTCATCAACTGACAATTGTAAAAGGAGATGTGGGATAAAGATCAGTATGACGGCAGTTGTTTTTCAGATGCAGATCCAGAATTTTGAAAAGAGGGACCACAGGCTCCAAACTAGACACAGTTGGAGTGAAATAGGTGGAATTAGATTAACCATAAATGTAGCTCCATAAGGCGGCCCAGGACGGTGCAAGCAATTTTTACATTTGCCTTGCAGCTATACTCTCTGTTTGCAGATAGTTTGAAATTTCAATCAATTACACACAGCAATGCACGTCCAGATGTTTTCAAATAACATTGAAAATATATTTATTATGTTATTTAAGTATAAAAATGATATTTAAGAAAAACAGTCTTAAAACATTCAATTAAAATATTTTTCTTAAAATATGTTATTCACATTATTACAGCAATACATTTAACCTCAATATCCAGAAAACATTTTGTGATGTTAAAATTGTTTTACTCAAATTATTTAAAATGTTGTAAAACATTTTATCATTTTATACATATAACATTATTGAAATATTTTTTTCACATTTATTTTAAATGTTACAGTTAAACATGCCTAAAATATTTTAAAACATTTATATAACATCCATAAAACATTTTGAAAGGATGATTGGCCAATCGATTTGGGAAAATGTATTTTAAATGTTGTTCTGACGTTTTCAATCAATATTGAAAAAATATCTTTATTATGTTATTTAGATGTTAAAATGATGTTTAAGAAAATATTTTTAAAACATACAATAAGAATATTTCCTTAAAATATGTAATTCACATTAGTACAGCCATACATTTAACCTCAATAAAATATTTTTATGATATTTTTGTGATATAGTGCAATATATTTTAAATATATTTTAAAACATTTTGTTTTAACTGGGAACAGCAATAATAACAAACTTGTTTTATCAGTATTGAATCAATGCATATAATAGCCTTAGATTTCATATTTTCCTGTTATTAACAATACATTACTGTTATCTATTTATTTCATCAGGAAATGAAATATTTTAGAATTTGAAAAGTATAACAGGTAAATTTTGAGAGATGTAAAGATTGTAAGAAAATAACACTCTAATGAAAAGAAATGCAGTGACACAAAAATATCAACGGTGATCTGTGATATGGGCACTGCACGCTATGTTACATGTCGAGCGACAGTTTCTTTTAAATAAAAAGAAATGCTATCTGTTGCGTGGATTTTTCTTTTTTGTAAAAAATGTTCTATTGACATACTGATGTCAAAAACTCGTGGGATAAAATATATCTCGAAATAATGCAGAAGAGTTACACCTGAGTTCAACAACGTTTTGTTTTGTGAGGTTCGTGTTGCCCAATCTTTGGTTTGTGGAATGTTATTTGTTCGTCGTTTTCTTTCGGCTATAGTGTTGTCTGCTATTCTTTGGCTTATGCTTTTTTATTTTTACAATATTGCATAAACCAAGAACGATAAGAGGCAACATTTAAAAAAACGTTGACTGAATCGATACATGTAATTTAAGAGAAGGACATGACCACTTATTAAAAATATTTTAATGTTTCCTTCTACAATTATTGTACGAGGTAAAGAAAACGGTAATTGTACTTCTAATCAAATTGTTCAATAAAAGTGGTGTAAACAAAACAAAAATACGATCAGTAAAAGGTGAAGTCCAAAATAAAACCGAACACAACCGTCACATCCATGACCGAACTGAGTGCATTGATCGATTCCGTTCAGAAACTACTTTTCTTTACAACATCATAAGAGTCGAGTAGGATCGGAGTTGGGGACTGCCGGGAGTTTGATGCATGACCTGATGAGGAAATTTTAAAGAACTTTACTCCAAACCTTCTATTTATAGAAGAGCTATATTCGGATCCGATTGAAAAAGTCTGCACTAAAAGTGATGGCTACGTGTGAAAATGAAATAAGACTTACAATTCCAGACAAGTCAAGAAAACTTTTTTTTTTCAATAATCAAGCGCATCACTGAATTTGATCTGTTTTATTCGATGAACACCTGGTAAGCTATAAGCACAAGCATTTAACGATATATTGTTAAGTGTCTGACATGTAACGTAATATGTTGCAAACTTTAATTAGACAGTAGAAAAAAAATTCTAAAAAGTAAGTGATTCCCTTCATTTTTTTATAAAGATATGGAGAATGTACACGGTTTTATGATAAAAACAACAATCATATGGAAATTGACCACATGGATATATATTTTTACATGAATTAATGTTTTGACAGCTGACATCTGTTTTTGTGCATAATTAAGATGTGGATAATATGTTTTGTCACTTTGAACGTGTACAACTTTACACCTAATGGCATATCTACATACTTCGTCCTTGAATGATTCCTTAGTTGTTTAATGACAGATCTTTTGCCGTTTAAGGACAGAGCCTTAATCATCAAAGGATAGAAGTGAGGTGGTTAAAGGACATAATTTTTTTCCTTGGTCGTTAAAAGACAGATTTCATTGAAGGACAGACAACGTCATTGACAATGGACACACATACCCTTTTTTTTTGAAGGAATGGAAATAAAGGCAATAGTAGTATACCACTGTTCAATAGTCATAGTGATAGATATACAAAATGATGATAGATATACAGAGTGGTGGTAGACATACAGAGTGTTGATAAATATACAGAGTGGTGGTAGATATACAGAGTGGTGATAGGTATACAAAGTGGTGATAGATATACAGAGTGTTGATAGATATACAGAGTGCTGATAGATGTACAAAGTGGTAATAGATATATAAAGTTGTGATAGATTTGCAGAGTCGTAGTAGATATACAAAGTGGTGATAGATATACAGAGTAGAGATAGATAAGCATAGTGGTGGTAGATATACAGAGTGGAGATATATATACAGAATGGTGAGAGAGATATACAGAGTGGTGACAGATATACAGCGTGGGGATAGATATACAGAGTGGTGATAGATATACAGAGTGGTGATATATATACAGGGTGGTGGTAGATATACAGGATGGGGATAGATATACAGAGTGGTGATATATATACACAATGGTGATAGATATACAGAGTGGTGATATACAGAGTGGAGATAGATATATAGAGTGGTGATAGATATACAGAGCGCTGAATTTTCAAAATGTGGAACAAATCCGAACAAAAAAATATGTCTGTCAAAATGATGCAACTTCCTCAACATTACTGTGCAATAAGATAAAGAAAATATGCAGTACTTTATGAAAAAACACAAAAGGCACAATGTATGTCTATGGGATTAATTAAAAAAACACGTTTTTTGTACCTATAATGGTCATATTTCAATATATCATGATATATTTGAAATTTAATCTTTGTTGTGTCCGAAAGTACAGTAAAATAAAAGTATGCTCTTCCCTTAAAATCGTTCATTTGTTTATGAAAACCTTGAATTTTGTTGATTTTTCATCAAACTTGATAGTGAAAGATCAGGCAACGCATTATTTTGATCGTGAAAGATAATGCGTGACCAGACTTAATAATCAGTAATCAATATTTCTTTTACCACTTGATATACCTGCAACTGGTTGAAGCCTGTAACTTTTTTGATAAGAACGAACATGAAAGCTATCATTTGTTTTTTAAATTCAACACTTTACCTCTAAAGTTAAAAAAAAAAACACACACACAACTTAAAACGTGTCTAAATCAGTGTGAAAAATTCAGCTCTGAGAATCGGACTAGTACAATTCAGGCAGACCGCCACTATTTAACCAATAATATGGGTATGCAACGTTTAAACCAAAAGTTGACCATCAACCATAAACTTATAGCAAAACAGCATCTTTCATGAAAATTTGAGATTGAACGATAACCAACATTTTGTGCAACAATACTTTCTTAAGTTATATGTATCTTTGTATACAACGTAGCAGATGTGGATTGATTTCCAATGAGATAACTATATATTACAGACTAAAGAATACCAGAGCGCAAATGCTGAAATGTCTCGTCTGCTTTACTTATGATAGTATATTTGTTGAACTTCTGTAATATTAAGGGTTTTACTAGAGGTGTCACATACGCTTAAGATTGTCAATGATTCAAAAAAAGAGGTCAAGGTTAGATGAACCATGCCATACAGATCTCTACAAAAATCCCGTACACGATGCTTACAGTACCTTAGAAACTGACAAATGTAAAAGTTATGTTTGGCCAATTAATTCGGAACATGAGGTCGAAAGTATATGAACCCTGACCGACAGTCAGACACAAACATCTTACTATCATTCAATATATCAAATACAATTGACGTCATATATGAAACATGCAGACAGACATGTACACCATACACCAAATACCGTGGTCCTATAGCATACAGGTATGTAAGCTTTATAAATATAATGGGCATAACAATGAGAATTCAAAGTTATAAATACAAAATAAAACATCTTAATGTATAAAAAACAATACTTATGAAGGACGGACAAATGGACTGGTATTGATACAGTTTACCAAGTCTGTGTGGTATTATAAGATATTAGATCCAATGGCATTGCACGATTATAGCCCTATTCACCAACAAAAGAGACCCGGGTCAGTCATGCCAATCTAGTTTTTTTTTAATACCAATAACAAATATTAATTATCATATAATTGAAGAATAATTTGAACGTCTTCGTAGCATCAGATCTTTCACGATCCTTTTCACGATCTTCAAAAACCGGTACGTGATCTTTCACGATCCGAAATATCAATTTTGTGTAAATATTTCTTTTTTTATGTTTTTTTATGATTATGTTTATACAAAATAACTATGAGAACCATTTGATGCATTCAAATAGAATGACCTTTTTCGAAGAAAAATAGTTTATTTTATTCGAATTTGTGAAAAAAATCATGTTTGTTTACATTTTTGATGTCACTGAAATGTCGAGGAGCAATATGCCTTTTGTTGTCTTGTAAAAACTATGTACTTTTAGAACTGGATTTTCTCACATACTGATCATAATGTTGAACCATTTTGACAGACAGTTTTATTTTGTTGTAAATTTGTCCGTGTAATTAATTAAATCAGATTATTTACTGACTTTTCATATGTCTTCTCGATTAAATTTCTTTCACGATCCGTCACCAGAGCTTTCACGATCGTCTCGCAATACTTGACCTCCGTTAGATATTCTTTCACGATCATTTCTCTCGATAAACCGAATGACACTCGTGTTAGCGAGTACACACACATTTTGTTTTTCAGACAATGTACATTTATTGTTTATATTCTACAATTAATAACTGGCGCTTTAAGGTTCGTGGCATATAAACTCTTATGTATTTAATTATTTTGAAAACAAAATGAAAATTATGTCTTTTCAATAACCATGATGAAATAATTGTTTTTTCCATAATTGAATCGTGCATTATTTGTGTATTGGATTACTTAGTTGCCTTCTTTCTAGTGTTATCTATTTTGTTTACTGACAAATGACAAAATAATGCAATAGTTAAAATTAAATATTTTACAAAACTTTGTCACGATTAAAAATTAAAACCGACTGAATAAATTAAAATATGAGAATTCAATGATTATCGATGTCGAAATTAGCCGTCGGTAATAAACAGTCAGTTGTGTAAAAGAAATAGCTACCAAATTTGTTTATTATGTATGTTCAAAGTATATGTATATTGTATATAATCAGCCCTTCTGTATATTACTTGTTTTATAATTGATTCAACAAATTTCGCTTGTCCAGGTGTCAATAACGGTGATGTTCACACGACGAGTAGTGATAAATGACACAATAACACAGCGATCGATCAATAATATAAGTAAAATTGCGTGCCGTATGCTGAATGTCACCCTCCTCTGAAAAGGACGCTAATTTTTATATAAAATCTCGCAAAATTATGACCCATATTTTGGCACATCCCCGTTCACCCAATAATAGGAAGTGAATTCGTCACCATCACGGTTTCAAAGAGAAAGTAAAACGTTAAACGCCGGATTGTCGTCCAATTAAAACACTCGTTACATTGTTCTTTTGTATATTTAGAATCCGAGATAAACCTAGATTTTCTCGAGAAATGAGATAATTCATTATCTGAAATTGAGAAAATTAATTATCTGGAGATAAATTAGGATTATCTGAAAATCGCTCAGAAAAACCTAGATTTTCTTAATATTTTGAGATAAACCGGGATTTTCTCCGGATAATGAATTTTCTGTATTTTCTGAGATAAACTAGGATTTTCTCGAATTTGAATTAAGCTGAGATAATCTTAGTTTATCTGAGATAAACCGGGATTATCTGAGATAATCTAAGATTAATTAATAAAAGTGGTTCAGGTGCCATAAAACAAACTCCGTCAAATATCTTTATCGAGATCTTTATTATCTGCTTTACATGTAGCCACTGCATACATAGAATTCTCGTGTAAGATTATCAAAATAATACAAAACCAATACTGTATAATGATCGCATATAACGTAAAATGCTCTGTGAAAATCGTAAAAATCATAAAATGATACATTTTATACTCCAAAATGTTTAAGATATTTTGGGAGCATACCCGTTCGTTCATCCGTGTGTCCAAAACAATGGTTTCCGGATGATAACTTGAGTATCCCTTGCTGGATTGGAATGAAATGAAACTTACACAGATGGATGATATATGGAAGGGAAAGAAGCATAGTGATGATATCGTCAATAGGTCAAACTTCAAGGTTGTACTGAATATAGAGACATTTTGGAAAACTGAATTCCAGATTCTAACTTGAGCATCCTTTGCTTGATTGAAATGAAACACATGGAAGGTAAAGAGAAGGGGAAAAAAGATGTTGTCGTCAAAATGAAAAAAAATAATAAATAGTTGGAATTAAACTTTACAAATGAAAGATAAAGAGCAGGGAGGGGAAACCTACTGCCTGTTGAGTCAATGTTAAAGGTTAAGGTCACTGTTACTAAAAATGGACAAAGTTTATGGAAAAGTGGTTTCCGAATAGTAGCTTGATTTTTCCTTGCTTGATTAAAATGAAACTATAGCACGTGGATGATATAACTTGAGGAAGATTTAAAAGCCTGTTGATTTTGGGGCTAGCAGGTCATGGTTACTGTTACTAAAATAAGGAGGAAAGAAAAAATAAAATGAGTTTCGGCATAGTATCCCACAATGAATTCTTACATGATTATTAATACTTATGTTTCACCCCTATTAACGTAAACAGGTGAATTTATTTCTGCAATAATACTTCATGTTTATTTGTTCCGCAAATGAACTCTTGAAATATTTTTTTTTTCTATAAATAGATGTCGGCAGTTCATAGAACATCAGTTGACAATGGTATTTTAAATGCGTTTACAAGTCCCTATATTGTCTTACATTCACGACGTCCAATATTTACCGTGGCAACGAGAAAATAAAGCCAAGAAACCATGTGGAGGTCTTGCAACTTTTATTAAAAGAAATATCATATGTATCCGGTTGATAAATCAGTCAAAGGTATGTTATGGTTCAAATAACACAAAGGTTTTTTTTTCAAATTATCTAAAGATCTATATTTGTGGTATTTTGTTGGTTTTTTTCTCGGAAATGTTCTTTTTACACACGAGACAAATTGTGATAACAAACTTTTGAGATACTAGAGAGGGATGTTTCAAAATTTGTGGGGAGATATTAAGTTAATGAGAGATTTAAATGTGTCGACAAGATAGTAAATGACTCGAATCATGTTCTTGACAATTTTTTACCACTTGAATATTTATCAGAAATCATTCAAACATGTCGTAATACTGAATATATCAAAATACAAATAATATGACTGATGCACTGATGCGCAGCTTAAGTAGGGCTTCAATAGGGAGAATTACATATTATATCTTTAATGGAGCTTCAATTGACGATTATTGCATTTGTTATGCAAACCTTTTACAAAATATTGTGATTTTTAATGTTGGTTCATGAATTCAGCCCTATCCTCTCAGATCACTGTCCTTATCTCAATTTTCTGAGAGGTATTCACAAGATTGTTTTAAAAAATGTTACAAATATTTAATTCAAGTCAAAATTATAAAATTTAGATTTTGACAATTTATGTGAAAAGCTAGAAAATGTCATTTAGCCACTATGGTTTCCATAGATTAAATGAAACTATTATAAATGAAAAAAAGTTATGAATTTTCTTCCTTCTTGATTAGTGCTCCAACAAAAAGTACAATTGACAGAAAAATTTCAAATAGATCCAACTTTTAGAAAAAGAGAAAGAAAAAATGTATTATGATAATGAATGTGAAGTCAAATACGGACATGTAATTAAAAAAAAATCGCAAGAAATTTAAGTAATTAACCCTGGGACAAGAAATTGAGAATAAAGATTGCTTTAAATAAAACATATTAACAAGAAAGAAACACAGGTGATTTAAATGTATATTTTGAAACGAATTTTAAGAGTCTGAGGACAGAAACCAAACAGAATTTTGGAAGTATGTAAGCCAGCTACAAGAAGAAGGTAGCAATGAACCCAGTTGTAACATATCTCCTAAAGAATGGTTAAAATGAGGAGGTACAGAAAGCAGTAAAGAAACTTAAGTATGAAAAGGCCAGTGGGACTGACGATATATTAAACGAAATGTTAAAAATATCCTGTAATTTTGATACAAAGGTGTTTGTATGTTTTTCAGTGCCATATTAAAATCTGAAATATGTCCTGATTAATGGAGAGAAGCTTTATTAAACCCGACTTCAAAGGAGAGTGATTGAATGACCCATCTAACTAAAGAGGAGTTGCATTACCTAGTTGTTTTGGGATTTTTTTCTATAATATTATCAATCAGATTAGATCAATCCCTGGAAGAAAATAATACTGTATGAAATGAACAAATTAGATTCAAGAAACATTGAAGAACAAGTGATCCTATTTTAACTTTATCTTATAGTTGTCTAAATCATTGTATGTATACATATTTAGGGAAGGCTTTTGATACAGTCAATAGAGAAGCATTGTTATATAAACTATCTCATCATAAATTATGAGGTTGTTTTTCAATATTTTGAAAAATATGGACAATGAAGTCATGTATTCAATTAAATTTACAGAAGGAGAAACAAGTTTGTTTTCGTCAAAAATTAGCGTAAAACAAGGGTGTATTTTAAGCCCTAAACTATTCTTCGCTATATATAAATTACATGGACAGTATATTTGACGACATATATGATCCCACTTCAACTAACAACATGAACTTATATTGTCTTATGTATGCAGATGATTTTGTTTCGATTTCAGAATCTTCCAAAATTGTTTAAATAAATTGTCAAATAATTGTGATACATAGAATTTTCAGTAAATCAATTTGATGTAGAAAAATCTAAGCTTATGATATTCAATAAATTTAGAAGGATATTAAGAAGGATGATTTTTTGTACAAAGAAAATGTTCTAGAAATTGGTTATGGCTATAAATTTCTTTGAGTGTTGTTCAAACCTTCTGAAAGCTTTACGAAAGGGAATGAATATTTATTTAAAAAGGTAAGAATAGCATTATTTTGCTTTTACAAAACATTATATTCAGACAAACTGAATAATTTACCAAAGCTATTAATGAATAATTGATTGTGTAAATTGTTGCTTAGGCAGTCTGATCCTGTATTTCAAACTGTAAACATATGTAAATAAATTCGTATTATATATTGAAAACGGTCTTGCGTTTAAAGCAGCCAAAGTGTCCAAACAGTCTTTAATGTAACCCACGAATTTACGGGGTTATAAAAACATAAAGGTTTCTTTGCTTTATATCGCTCATAAAAAAACACAAAACAAAGATATAAATACTTACTTACATGTACACGATCTTTTCAGTTACATTGTACTTACAAAAAATTCTAAATTTAACCAAAAATGTGAACAAAATTGGTCCTTAATTATCAATACAAACTATATTTGGATGATAGGTGGCTTAAATACAGAATAATACATAAATTTTTAGGCACGAATGAATTCCTGTTCAAATAAAGTTGAAAGACACTAATAAGTTCAGTTTTAGATGTGATGAAGACGTAACAATGATGGAACATATATTCTGGTTTAATGCATATCAAGAATTTAGTTTTTATGTTTACAAATTTGGTTTGTTGTCTAAGAATTTAAAATCATCTGTCAACAGACGGCTTAATATTATACACATTAGCGGGTATATTTTACCACTCTGTGACGATTGTTGCTCTATATTAGTATGAGAAAACATTGCGTTCTTATATTGAAACACTATGTAAATTACAAAAGCGTGCATCTGAATGCTAATCACGATGTTCCATCCTTAGAACTATTTCGAAAGCTATGTAGGTTAACTATTCATAGTAAGTAAGTAAGAAAGTAGTTTTATTTAAAGTCGGTACACATATACAAAACAATATGCTATATAGATATAAGAAGATGTGGTATGAGTGCCAATGAGACAACTCTCCATCCAAGTCAAAATTTATAAATGTAAACCGTTATAGGTCAAAGTACGGTCTTCAACACGGAGCCTAGGCTCACACCGAACAGTAAGCTATAAAGGGCCCCAAAAAATACTAGTGTAAAACCATTCAAACGGGAAAACCAACGGTCTAATCTATATAAAAACGAGAAACGAGAAACACTTATGAACCACATCAACAAACGACAACTACTGAACATCAGATTCCTGACTTAGGACAGGTGCAAACAAATGCAGCAGGTTTAAACGTTTTAATGGTACCAAACCTTCACCCTTTTTCTGAAACAATAGTGTAACATCACAACATAGAAAGACACACTATAAAATATCAACTGAAATAGCTTAACTCAATCAAAGGATATAGTAACACCATTGAACATACACTGAACAAATAAATTTGACCTATGATACAATGTAAATTCAAAATAAATAAACTAAGGA
This sequence comes from Mytilus coruscus, assembly GCA_017311375.1. Taxonomy (NCBI): domain Eukaryota; kingdom Metazoa; phylum Mollusca; class Bivalvia; order Mytilida; family Mytilidae; genus Mytilus; species Mytilus coruscus. The sequence goes on along the minus strand of CM029601.1, from coordinate 5,944,481 downwards.
AGAATAATAAAAGTAACAAGTTAAATCGGTATGAAATGTTAAACAATTTAAGAAAAACAATATGCTCGAACAAAAATATCAGCAATTTGCAATAACTTTAAACACAGGTAAATAAAATAATTTTGTTGTTAGGTATACGTATACAGTTACAATAGAGAAAGGAAATATTTTAACAAAATAAATAATTTTGATGTTCATAGTACGAAGTGGAAATTTATATTAGTACCAAACACTTATCAAAGCTGGTATATAGACCAGATATAACCCTGAATAACATTAGATAACAAAAAAGCATTACAATTAGTATCAACAGGTCAAATAAACAAGAAAGTACGATTTGAGAGTACTCGCAGTTACTGACAGCTAGTTAAAAGCCAAAACAATTAATAATAAAAATCATGCATCAGAGACTAAAATCAACTAAAACACATCCCAGGGATTTAGTATTTTAACGTCATGGACAGTCAAAGAAGACATGACTAGTGCAATGCCAAAATAAATGTATCGACAGACAGTAGGATAGTTAGGAGTTTAACCTCTTTATAGATCAAAATGAACGTGGGTGTGTCTTTATACATCCCGTTTGAAAAGAATAAAAATTTAGTTATGTTTTAATTTGCTGATGACAAAATCGATATTAGTGCCAATGTAAACTATATTCAAAGATCTAATTACAACATTGGTAAGATAACTTGAACTAATAAGTTTATTTAAAGGTTCGATGAGTTTACACGGATCATATAGTGATTTCCGCGCTTTAAGTACAATATTACCGTAAAATTTAGGATGTGAAATACCGTTTTAATCAGTTTTCTACAGGTACAGCCAAATTTACTAATCAAATCTTTGTATCTATGAAAGAACTTAGCAAAAGTTTTACGTAATTTATGGTAACGAAATGCCTGACTTAATAATTTACTAGTGATGCATTGATTACGTTCGTTAAAATCTATGACATCACTACACACACGGGCATAACGAACGAGTTGGGATATATATACACCGTATGATGGAGCCAAAGGTACGTCGCCGTCTACAAAAGGAAAATTAACAATAGGGAATGAAAAATCGTCTCTTTTGTCGTAAATTTTCGTATGGAGTTTTCCTTTAGAGATTGAAATGTCCAAGTCCAGAAAAGGACAACTACTGCTGTTTATGTTAGATTTAGTTTAAGTAAGTTCTATTGGGTAAATTTCGGATGAACTCCAATAAGAGGGATAAGATATCAAAGGGGTAGTAAAAACATTAGTCGACGAAAAAACAGACAAAACCATGACCAAAAAGAAAAAAAAACCAACAAAAATGAAAACAATAGATCTCAAAACAATACACAGAAAACTAAAGAATACGAATCCACCAAAAAAAAACAAAAAAAAACTGGGTGAACTCAGGTGATCCGGAAGGGTAAGCAGTTCCTGCTCCACTAGTGGCATCTGTCGTGTTGCTACTGGTCAGTGAAAATTCGGGGATACATCGCAGACGGTGATGTCACTGTCGAGGAAAAGAGGACGAGATTGTGGCTACGAGATGATTAGTCGTCATAGAAATAAAATCAAGTCATCGATCAGAAGCAGCTCAGAAAAATACATTTTCTAGTCCCCTACACCGGCTCCTCATATAATATTTAACTGGTCCACTGATGTCTTGACTCGAGTCTCATATTAGAATAGAATATCACAAGAGAGTTTTAATTTTTAAGTGTACAAATAATAATCCACTTCCATATGTATGTGTCCCATCTTTACTACATGTGCTAATTGTACAGAATAATCCGTCAAGTTGTAGCCTGAGGTCGTCAAATAATTGAAACTTCTCCGAGATTCCACTAAAATTTACTGAAGAAACATTCCATCATGATATCTGTACCGTCTGTGACTACTATACTAAATAATATATTAGTCCTAGTTGCCGTATTGTTGAATTCTTTTCAACCCGTAGTCCAAAAAAGTGTAGAAAATATATATTGATAATTTCAAAGAAAAGAATACAGCATATATAAAAAAACAATCAAGAAAATCATCGAACTATTTTATTTCACAAACTTTATATGGTAGAGGGCAACATATAGTCTTGATTGATAGACCGTGGCGTTTACCGCAGGAACTTGTTTCGGGGAAAAAAGCACCTTTAATGTTATGAGGACATTATGTTACAGCCTTCATATCAAACTTACCATATTAAATCAGACCAAGGCTTAAATGGAGTATCACATAAGATCAGTATTACTATATAAGTAATCAAAGTGACAATTCTAAGTGAAAGGAATATAATTTTATTGTACAGTATAGATGACTTTTATATGGGTGATGGTGCTAATAACAGTAAGTTAAAACTAAGTCTTTGTAAATATTCATATACGTTCTAATAATTCATAAATGTATCCTTCGGGAGTGCTCCTTAGATAGGAGGAACCTACCGGTAAACAGTATGAGGGTCTGGATGGGGTTTACAGAATAGATAATAGTAGGCCAACACTACAGAAAATAGGTTAAAAAAATAAACAGTAGAGAAAAATAGGCTAAATAAATAAAGAGTAGAGAAAAATAAAGAATATAGAATAATGGGGTGCTAAAATATAAAGAATAGAGAATAATGGGCAAAATTTATAAAGAATAGCGCAAAAATGGCTTTAAACTGAACTTAACTAACAGAGTTAAAGGTCCCCGATCTAGACAATCTGTTCAAAATGATTAAGATAAATAGGTAAAACAAATTCAGAGACAAGTGACTGTGGTGTCTATACAATATGCCACCATAAAATTAAAATTAAAAAGAATCGGAATAGAATAAGATATGACATCATGACTACACCCATTAAATAAAGTAAACCGAAACAACCAAAGTGTAACGGGAATAGATTTTCCCAAGTTCACGGAATATTGGGTAATAAAAGAAATGCTTTCAAGCTAGAATAATTTATTCTACGTGAATAAAATACACATCAAGTTACAAATTGTAGCAATCAAATTTACAAGTATAATTTATATGTACGGTTAGAACAGTATCTCACCTAAATAAAGTGAATTCAAAGATCAAGCAAGTTACGGACAGTAGATTCCGTCTTATTCCAATTGCTTTGCCGTTAAGTCTCGGACGTCATAATGTTCCGTGCAGCACGGGCCGGGCCACCGTGCCGGCCGGGACATCGTCAGAACTAGGTTGTCCCGGCCGGTCCTATCGGAAGCGGACCGACAAACCCAAATAGCAAAACGACCATAAAACCGTGTAAAAGCTATTTCAATATAATAAACGTGACATAAAAGCAAATACAATTACAAAAGAATACTACCATCAACTCTAAATCCTCCAAACAACACAAGACAACCACTGACAAGTTTCCTGGCTTTAGGGAAAGGAACGGAGTTTAAATAGTTTTTTTTTTCTCTCAACCCCCCCCCCCCCCTTTTTTTCATTTTTTAAAGACCGTTTTTGTTGTCGTTCACTTAATATTAAAAAAAGGTTTTGGGTCATACTTAGAATATATTCATTCGCCAATTTTTAAGCAAGAGCATTCTATTTTCAACAATCATTTATTTTCTTAAGCAGGGCATTTGAATGAAATACATTAATAAAATGTGTTTTTAGACTTGAAAACCAAGAAGTGACCGTAAATATAATACTTTTTGGCGCACTTAAGTTTACTTAATGAGTTCCTAGGCACTTCCGGTTTACACGCAAACATGAGAAATGGATTTTAAATTATGTCTGTTTTAAGTGACGATGACAGTGATTTTAAAGAAAATGGTGACTTGGGACTAGGCTTAGGTTTAAAACCAGGAGGTCTTAGGTTGAATTTTATGACAATAATAACTGTCAGATTCCATCGAAAAAATCAACACCGTTATATACGCCGGTTGCTCAAAATAAATATCGCACCTTACCTTTTCTGAAAGCGAAAAAATCAGATATCAAAACAAAACAAACTGAAACTGCAGAAGAAACTCCAGTGTTGCATCATACACAGTCATCATGTGAACTTGAAATTCAAAGCGAAGGTTGCTGCAGTCGTGTGATGAACAAATCCCCAGGTATAGGATATTATATATCATAATTTCTGTAGGTTCAAACGCTTACACTCATTCTCAAGTTACGGTGGCTAAGGCATATGTTCAAATCAATTATAATAAAGGTTACAAAATTACATTAAAACCTTTCATACATTATACCTAAATAAACCTGTTAATCAAAACTGCTATTCTTTTCTACTCACAAACATGGATAAAAAAATTACCAGCTCTTAGTTTTGGCGCCTCTAATGTCCAATTTGTGACAAAATATTTACGTGATTTGCAACTGACTGTTTTAAACATATTAAATAGAGCCAATGCTCATTCATATACTTGAAATATTGAGTTGTCTAAATAGAACAACAGTTTTGACTTTCAAATTCACTTCTGATTACCATGGTCCGAAATTCATATGACCGAATCAGACAAATCAAAACTGGGTTCGTTTTAAACTTTAGATGTTCCTTTAACTCTATAAAATCACTTTCTTTGATTTAAATTATTTTCTGTTCAATTCATTGTAAGTAAACAAATTATGGCTGATACTTTTTTTGAATAATCATAATGAAATATGAAAAAGATTTTCCCAAAGAAATGTTGGCATAGTAGATATTTTAAACTTTTCATAGACCTGTGTAAAGGTAACGTAAAAATCAATAATCTAACTGATTAAATTTTAATCCTAAGTTCTGACTATAAACATTGAAGGTTTATTTAATGAATGAAAAACGAATATATTAACTCAGACATATGTCTACCATCAAATAAAAGACGAAAATTTCAAAATTTTAATTGGTAACGTAAATATCAAAATGCAAAGAATATGCATCAAGCATGTTAAACAATTCAACAAATATGTTTTATTTATTTGTGTTCATTTCATGAGCTTCAAATTTGTTCTCAATTCTAGTTCTGTCCTCTGGGCTGATTTTCCAAAATCTTTTGCTCTTGCCAGAAGGTTCTAGATGGTCAAGTTTATAGAAGGCGTCTGATTTTTGCACCATATCGTGTCAGGTGAAGTTGGCCACCTAAACATAGCTTTGGCTCTTTCTAGAAAGGTAACCTGTACATCTTCGTAGTCCATATCTAAAATTTTCCCGATGTACCACTGACCTTCATAAACACATGCAATAAAGTCATCCACTGACACTTCTACTATTATTATTTCATGATAATCTTCATTTTGGATCTCATTACTTTCTTGTAATTCGTTTTGTGTGACTGTTTCTTCTGTGTGACTGTTATGATTTGTGTTACCTTCATATGTCTGTCTATTCCAGGATTCACAGAATTCCCCTTTCAAGCATGTGTCACAGTAGCATGATGTTTCTCTGGTGCAAAGTTCGCCGTCTGTAAGTCATAGGCTACAGCATGAAACTTCATTGTTCCTTTAATTGGCTTCAGCTTTAGTTTATTTAGTTGGTCGAGCATCTTCTTGCAATCTTCTTTTTACAAACAAAACTTCACTTCTTTCATGTTTGAAGTTATAGACCAATCAAAAATTCTTTAGGATCTTGAATAACAACTGCTCCTCTCTTCACTGCTTCGTCAGCCATTCTTTTGATTGTTCCACCAAGACCGTCATAAGGCCCTTGCCATGCCCAGACTCAAAATAATTCCAACGGGCCTGAATTCCATAAACTGATGAATGATTTGCTACGAGATCAAAATGGTTTTATTGCGGTATTGGCTTGATGGACTATCCGTCCAGTAGTGGACACACTCAACATTTGGACAGATTTCCTTCAAGACTGGAATTAAAGAATCAAGAAATGTGCACACTGTACTGGTAGAATGAGAAAGTTCATCAGAAATTATTGCGATGCTTTTGTGTTCTAATTTTGATTGGCCACGGAAATATACAACTACTGGGTGTATGGTGACTGGGGTCTGGTTCCAATATGCACTCTGTACCTCTGCTAGGGACTTACGAATAGTTCTCTGCAAAGTCCATTTGGACTAAAATTTCTTTCTGTTTAAGGCTTTCTTTAAGTGTTTTGATTTCTCTATATTGACACCTTACTCTGTCAACGTGACTTGCAAACTGATTCATTTCAACTTTCATTATCTCTATAAACTCATTCTTCTCTACTGTATTTTCTATAATCTTCATTTTCTTTTTTTCTTCAACAGGGACTTGTTTCCATACTCGATAAGTAACTCGATTTTCTAGCATCTGGTCCATAGAACGCTCTATTTCAAGACTTTGACCTATAAAGTGTGTTCAGGATTTTCTCTAACGAAAATATTGTATTTCTTAAGGGTCTGACACTTGAGGGCCATATTCTGATGTTTTATACATAGGCATGATGTTCGGGATATGAACTTTGCTGTTAAGATATGGCGTGGACGTAAACGACAAAAGGTTGCCAACGAAATTTTCACTTGAGGGTTTTCTGCAGAATATTTCTTGTGTAGATCAGCAAGATAATTTGTAAGAATGATTGTTTGCTTCTTTTCTCCTTGAAATTTTAATTGCATCTCCTTTTCCTGGTTGCATGCGACTATTATCTTCTCTGCTCATGAAATCTTCGACATCCAGAGCAAGCTGTTTGACTGCACAAATCGTCTGTCTGGTCTTATCCTCTTTGTGGACACTTTTTCAAAGTCTTTCTACATATACCAGTTCCTTTACTTATAGCAAGATTGAGTCTATATTTCTTTGACAACTTTCCAGATACTAGTCTAGCTATGGACTGTCTCTCATACATGGAAGAAGTTGAAGCTCTTGCTTCTGAAATTTCGTGCAACACCACATTCTTCAACATTAACTTTCGCTTTACCCTCTCTGTTTTAGATGTGATGAAGACGTAACAATGATGGAACATATATTCTGGTTTAATGCATATCAAGAATTTAGTTTTTATGTTTACAAATTTGGTTTGTTGTCTAAGAATTTAAAATCATCTGTCAACAGACGGCTTAATATTATACACATTAGCGGGTATATTTTACCACTCGCTGACGATTGTTGCTCTATATTAGTATGAGAAAACATTGCGTTCTTATATTGAAACACTATGTAAATTACAAAAGCGTGCATCTGAATGCTAATCACGATGTTCCATCCTTAGAGTTATTTCGAAAGCTATGTAGGTTAACTATTCATAGTAAGTAAGTAAGAAAGTAGTTTTATTTAAAGTCGGTACACATATGCAAAACAATATGCTATATGAACTCCAATAAGAGGGATAAGATATCAAAGGGGTAGTAAAAACATTAGTCGACGAAAAAACAGGCAATACCATGACCAAAAAGAAAAAAAAAACAACAAAAATGAAAACAATAGATCTCAAAACAATACACAGAAAACTAAAGAATACGAATCCACCAAAAAAACAAAAAAAACTGGGTGAACTCAGGTGATCCGGAAGGGTAAGCAGTTCCTGCTCCACTAGTGGCACCTGTCGTGTTGCTACTGGTCAGTGAAAATTCGGGGATACATCGCAGAAGGTGATGTTACTATCGAGGAAAAGAGGACGAGATTGTGGCTACGAGATGATTAGTCGTCATGGAAATAAAATCAAGTCATCGATCAGAAGCAGCTCAGAAAAATACATTTTCTAGTCCCCTACACCGGCTCCTCATATAATATTTAACTGGTCCACTGATGTCTTGACTCGAGTCTCATATTAGAATAGAATATCACAAGAGAGTTTTAATTTTTAAGTGTACAAATAATAATCCACTTCCATATTTATGTGTCCCATCTTTACTACATGTGCTAATTGTACAGAATAATCCGTCAAGTTGTAGCCTGAGGTCGTCAAATAATTGAAACTTCTCCGAGATTCCACTAAAATTTACTGAAGAAACATTCCATCATGATATCTGTACCGTCTATGACTACTACACTAAATAATATATTAGTCCTAGTTGCCGTATTGTTGAATTCTTTTCAACCCGTAGTCCAAAAAGTGTAGAAAATATATATTGATAATTTCAAAGAAAAGAATACAGCATATATAAAAACAATCAAGAAAATCATCGAACTATTTTATTTCACAAACTTTATATGGTAAAGGGCAACATATAGTCTTGATTGATAGACCGTGGCGTTTACCGCAGGAACTTGTTTCGGAGGAAAAGCACCTTTAATGTTATGAGGACATTATGTTACAGCCTTCATATCAAACTTACCATATTAAATCAGACCAAGGCTTAAATGGAGTATCACATAAGATCAGTATTACTATATAAGTAATCAAAGTGACAATTCTAAGTGAAAGGAATATAATTTTATTGTACAGTATAGATGACTTTTATATGGGTGATGGTGCTAATAACAGTAAGTTAAAACTAAGTCTTTGTAAATATTCATATACGTTCTAATAATTCATAAATGTATCCTTCGGGAGTGCTCTTTAGATAGGAGGAACCTACCGGTAAACAGTATGAGGGTCTCAGTATGGGGTTTACAGAATAGATAATAGTAGGCCAACACTACAGAAAATAGGTTAAAAAAATAAACAGTAGAGAAAAATAGGCTAAATTAATAAAGAGTAGAGAAAAATAAAGAATATAGAATAATGGGGTGTTAAAATATAAAGAATAGAGAATAATGGGCAAAATTTATAAAGAATAGCGAAAATGGCTTTAAACTGAACTTAACTAACAGAGTTAAAGGTCCCTGATCTAGACCATCTGTTCAAAATGATTAAGATAAATAGGTAAAACAAATTCAGAGACAAGTGACTGTGGTGTCTATACAATATGCCACCATAAAATTAAAATTAAAAAGAATCGGAATAGAATAAGATATGACATCATGACTACACGCATTAAATAAAGTAAACCGAAACAACCAAAGTGTAACGGGAATAGATTTTCCCAAGTTCACGGAATATTGGGTAATAAAAGAAATGCTTTCAAGCTAGAATAATTTATTCTACGTGAATAAAATACACATCAAGTTACAAATTGTAGCAATCAAATTTACAAGTATAATTTATATGTACGGTTAGAACAGTATCTCACCTTAAATAAAGTGAATTCAAAGATCAAGCAAGTTACGGACAGTAGATTCCGTCTTATTCCAATTGCTTTGCCGTTAAGTCTCGGACGTCATAATGTTCCGTGCAGCACGGGCCGGGCCACCGTGCCGGCCGGGACATCGTCAGAACGAGGTTGTCCCGGCCGGTCCTATCGGAAGCGGACCGACAAACCCAAATAGCAAAACGACCATAAAACCGTGTAAAAGCTATTTCAATATAATAAACGTGACATAAAAGCAAATACAATTACAAAAGAATACTACCATCAACTCTAAATCCTCCAAACAACACAAGACAACCACTGACAAGTTTCCTGGCTTAAGGGAAAGGGACGGAGTGTAAATAGTTTTTTTTTCTCTCAACGACCCCCCTTTTTCATTTTTAAAGACCGTTTTTGTTGTTGTTCACTTAATATTAAAAAAAGGTCTTGGGTCATACCTAGAATATATTCATTCGCCAATTTTTAAGCAAGAGCATTCTATTTTCAACAATCATTTATTTTCTTAAGCAGGGCATTTGAATGAAATACATTAATAAAATGTGTTTTTTAGACTTGAAAACCAAGAAGTGACCGTAAATATAATACTTTTTTTTTGCGCACTTAAGTTTACTTAATGAGTTCCTAGGCACTTCCGGTTTACACGCAAACATGAGAAATGGATTTTAAATTATGTCTGTTTTAAGTGACGATGACAGTGATTTTAAAGAAAATGGTGACTTGGGACTAGGCTTAGGTTTAAAACCAGGAGGTCTTAGGTTGAATTTTTATGACAATAATAACTGTCAGGGGATTCCATCGAAAAAATCAACACCGTTATATACGCCGGTTGCTCAAAATAAATATCGCACCTTACCTTTTCTGAAAGCGAAAAAATCAGATATCAAAACAAAACAAACTGAAACTGCAGAAGAAACTCCAGTGTTGCATCATACACAGTCATCATGTGAACTTGAAATTCAAAGCGAAGGTTGCTGCAGTCGTGTGATGAACAAATCCCCAGGTATAGGATATTATATATCATAATTTCTGTAGGTTCAAACGCTTAATGCCTGCTTAGGATTTCTTAAATATGAGGCAAGTGCTGCTGCATGATGCTCTCCTGGTGGTTATTGGGTGTATTAAGCAGATTTATCATGTCTGTTTACTTGTCATCATATTTTTTGGCAATCGGATACACAAATTTGCAAGAAATCATATGCTTCTTTATCATTGTTATGATGTTTTTCAAAAATTCCAGAAAAAATCAAAATCAAAAGATGTTTGCTTGTCACCATGTTGTTGAAAGTTTTTAAGGGCCATGTTATATAGATCCAAATGGATCCTTCTACCAGTTATGCTTCCTTCAGAACATACATGTATTATTTCTTTTGCTTACTTTAAATAAAGCTTATGTTTCCCACAGCTGGAGACAAACATGTAGTAATAGTCTCTGTCTGTCATAATCATAACAAAACTAAGATGAAAGTTTGACAGAAAGATTTATTATTGGTTTATTGGTTATATTCTGTAGACCATACTATAGAGCTTCTTTAGAAAAAGTGATCACTGAGTTAAATCTGATTTATACTGTTACCTTAAGGGGGAAAAAGAATTCCCTTTCAAGCTTGAGCAAGGGAAAAACTAATAGATAGAGTGATACTTTAAATAGAAAAAATTAGAAAAAAATGATACACAAGATAAGATCTAAAAACAGTTTAATATTGTTGAAATACATGTAGTTTGTTGACTCTCTATAGGAGTTATTGCCCTTAAATTACTATTGTTTTTACGGTTTTGCCAATTATCTTGATTACTGTAATAGATACATTTTGTAGAATAAGATAGAAATTTGAATAGCAAAAATGATCAGGAAGATAAGATCTACAAATAAGTCATCGTCAGTTAATTCTTTTTAGGCGTTATCAGGGCCTAATCTAGGATTTTGGAGAGGGAGAAGTGGTCAACTTCTTGGAGAAGTGAAATTCCTTTAAAGTTTTGGTTACTAGTATGTTGTGTTTTTGTGCTTATCATTAAGGAAATTGTTTTATATTTGCAATAAAAAATATACTTCAGTGTTTTTAAATGATATTGTATATATATTGAAAAAATTCCTAACCTAAAATTCCTAATTAAAAAGTTTAGACAATATAGTTGTTATTTATTTATTAGTCTAATAAGTCATATCATTTATACTGTCAACTTGAATTAAATTTCAATAAAATTTTTGCTTGTTCAATGTAGTATACATGTATCATGCATTAATCTCATGTGCATCTGCATCAATTTACAATGTATTTTTAAAAATCTAGAAAAATATGATTCCCAGTTTATCTGATGACTTGGCAATTTGATTTATATCACCACTTCTTGTCAATTTTGTTTAAACATTATTGAATGTCCAGGACATCATGTCAGTTGTAATTCTTGTGAATGGTTGTAGACCTATAAATGAAGCTCTATACATGTATCTGTTAATCACCTATAAATTAACTGATTAAGAGCTAATTTTTGTCGAGCCTGCGACTTTTGTCGCAGAAAGCTTGACATAGGGATAGTGATGCGGCGGCGTTAGCTAACTTCTTAAAAGCTTTATATTTTAGAAGGTGGAAGACCTGGATGCTTCATACTTTGTATATGGATGCCTCATGTTACGAAGTTTCCGTCAGTCACATGTCCAATGTCCTTGACCTCATTTTCATGGTTCAGTGACTACTTGAAAAAAAAGTTAAGATTTTTGTAATGTTAAATTCTCTCTTATTATAAGTAATAGGAAGACTATATTTGGTATGTGCGTACCTTGCAAGGTCCTCATGCCCTTCAGACAGTTTTCACTTGACCTCGACCTCATTTCATGGATCAGTGAACAAGGTTAAGTTTTGGTGGTCAAGTCCATATCTCAGATACTATAAGCAATAGGTCTAGTATATTCGGTGTATGGAAGGACTGTAAAGTGTACATGTCCAACTGGCAGGTGTCATCTGACCTTGACCTCATTTTCATGGTTCAGTGGTAATAGTTAAGTTTTTGTGTTTTGGTCTGTTTTTCTTATACTGTATGCAATAGGTCTACTTTATTTGGTGTATGGAATGATTGTAAGGTGTACATGTCTAGCTGACAGGTGTCATCTGACCTTGACCTCATTTTCATGGTTCAGTGGTCAAAGTTAAGTTTTTGAGTTTTGGTCTTTTTTTCTAATACTATATGTAATAGGTCAACTATATTTGGTGTATGGAAATATTTTATGATCTGTATGTCAGTCACACAGGTTTTATTTGACCTTGACCTCATTTTCACGGTTCATTGCTCAGTGTTAAGTTTTTGTGTTTTGATCTGTTTTTCTTAAACTATAAGCAATAGGTCAACTATATTTGTTGTATGGAAGAATTATTAGCTGTACATGCCTGCCTGGCATGGTTCATCTGACCTTGACCTCATTTTCATGGTTCATTGGTCAATGTTTAGTTTTCTTGGTTAATGTTAAGTTTATGTGACAGTTGTAATTAAGAAATATATTTAGGACTATCAACATAATATCAATGATTAGTAAAGAAGGTGAGACATTTCAGCGTGTGCACTCTTGTTATTATTTCAGTTATAAAAGATATCTCTCTTATTAATGAGTTGGTCATGAAAACAAAACACACTGCTAATCACAAGCTGACCCTGCGTATGTTCATGATGTTTGCAATCGAATTATCCATCCGACATCTGTTTTTTTTTTTCTTTTTACATTTCAATTTTTATCAATGAATAGCAAAACATTGACATTGCAATTTCTTTTCAAATTTGAATGTGAGGGTATATTTGAAAATGTAGTACATATATGAGATTCTGTATATGTAAAAATTGATAAATGTATCTGTAGATAATTGAGTTACATAGATAAGATATATTTTTGCTGTTGAGTATTAAAAATTAAACACTATGAACATGATGAATAGAGACTTTAATTTGCAAAATGAATTAATCTCTGATTTTATATTTTATAAACAAGAGCTGTTTCATATGATTTACTATCACTATCATCCTTTACTTCACTGGACACAACCATAATCCCTGTTCCTCTGTTTATGTGTATTTCATAAGGATATTTGATTCCATCATCTTTTGATAGTATAATCCTACTGGTTTGACCGTCTGGTGATATTACAAAGACTTTGTTGTTTTCTTGGGATACAAAATAAACAAAACCATACATGTCTACAGTAATTCCCTGAGGATTGTCAATGCCATAGTGCTCAAATGTCCACAGAACTTCTCCAGTACTTTTGTAGCAATACACTTTGTCTTCATGATAAATAGTACCATAGATATTTCCATTGAATAAAGAATTACGATGTGCCCTGACTCCTTCTAAGATTGTTTGAGACTTATCGTTCAGATTTACTAAGGTACTTTTCTCCATACTGCTGATGATCATCTTCTGACCATCACTTGCTGCGGCACAACATTTATGACAAAGTTTAATTGTTTCCATAATTTCATTTTTTTCCACATCCACCAGTGCTGTCTTATTTTCTATTTGTAATGTGACAGCCACTGTATTATTTCTGACAAAGCAAACATCAAATGAGGATCCTTTGAATGTTGCTACTGTTCTAAGAAAGGTCCCATCTTTGCTGAAAAGCAGCAGACGACTTTCTTTGTAATCGCAATCAAGAATTAAATATTTACCATCAGGTAGTATTCTGCAGGCTGATATATCTATAGACTTCTTCTTTGGCATTGCCAGGGTTCCAAATCTCAATGGTTTAATTTGTTCAATTCCAGGAACATTTGGAACTACACACTGTGCTTGATCTTCTCTGCTGGTGGTCGTATCTAATGAAGCCATTTGCTGTCTTTAACTTCTGAAATTTAATGAATGATAGGTAACAGTGATTACAAAAAATATTGAATCAAGCCAATAGCCATGTAAAGTCCAAGACAAAATACACTTATATGCAGTAATGCATTCAAACTTTCTGATTACATTTGCCAATTTCTTTATTTGAATATAGCCAAGCAGAGGTATTAAGGTAGATAGATGGGTCTAATGAAAAACATGAAAAACAATTGATAGTTCATTACTTTGCCAAAATGTAGTTTTTGTACGACCGCAAAAAAATTTTGGGGTAGTATATTGGTATCATGTCGTACATTTGGTTTCCGGACAATAACTTTAGTTTCAGTGTATGGATCTCTATATGAAATTTAACCAAAAGGTTCAATACCATAAAAGGAAGGTTGGGATTGTTTTGGGGTGATGGTCCCAATTAGGAATTAGGGGCCAAAAAGGGGCCCAAAACAAGCATTTTTCTAGTTGCAGGGCAATAACTTGTGTATAAGTATTTTGATTGCTCTGAAATTGTACCACAAGGTTCAATACCATAAGTAGAAGGTTGGGATTCATTTTGGGGGTAATTGCCCAAACCGTTCAGGAATTAGGGGCCAAAAAGGGTGTAAAACAAGAATTTTTCTAGTTTTCAGACAATAATTTGTGTTTAAGTGTATTGATGTCTCTTAAATTGTACCACATTTTACTAATATAAAATTTTTACAAATGTAATTTTTGTTGGGAGGTGGGGAGGAGGGTATGGGGTAAAAAAAAAAATGGGGTAGGGGTAAAAAAAATGGGGGCAATTTTTTTCCTCAAGATTTTAAAAGAATGTAAAAAGAAAATTTCTTCAATTTTAGAAAAATTGGGGTCACAATTTATTTTGCTAATTCTTTGTATATAGTCTGAAAACAGATTTACTAAGTAAGTCTTTGACTACATTTATTCTGTGTCAGAAACCTATAATGTGTCAAATATTTCGTTACAATCCAAATTCAGACCTGTATCAAGCTTGAATATTGTGTCCATTTTTGTCCCAACTGTTCAGGGTTGGACCTCTGCGGTCGTATCCAGCTGCGCTCAGCGAAGCAGTTTATTATTATGCTATTTTCAAAAATATGATAAATTTATTATAAAAAGTGGGGGTCAGGAAGCATTTTTTCAAGCTACAGGTCTTCAAAAGTGTCAAAATTTGTAAAAATTATACATGGGGGAAAAACACTTTTGTATGCAGTGCTCTCCCCAGGGCTATATCACACTGGTATGATGGTGCTTTCAGAAAAGATTTTTTATGTTTTGGGGGAAACAGTTCTTATAAAATTGTGAATAAAATTATCTGAGTTATCTCCCCATATATGGCTCCGACGTAAACAAAGAATATTCTGTAATTGTAAAAACAGTTTTAATATTAAAATAAATCACATGATTTTCTTCTAAGAAACGTCATACTTCGGTACTGACATGATTTATAACAAACATTTCTAAAATTGTCCTTTTATAAATTTTGAAATTATAAAGAAACTGAGGTTTCAACTCCCTCAGGCAAAGTTGACCTCAAGATGGATTTGGCTTTTTTAAGGTACTTTTGGTCATATTGCTCTTCAACTGTTTAGGTTTTTATACATCCTTGGCTTTCAAATATTCAGCTTTGAATGTTCCTGATGAAGGTAAATCCAGAAAAGCGCTTTGGACGCATTAAATTTATAACGTGATGTTTTTCAGTTTTTACAATTGAATTGCATTCCTGTCTCAAAATTTGAGTATTTCTTATAACATGTAAGATCTAACCTATTGTTTTCTGCTATTTTACAAAGACCCCAATACTAAGGTAATTGAAGATTTGCAGATATTATGTGTACGGTGCAGTCCGGTGTATCCGCGCACCTAAGACTTATGACTTCACTTCATTCAACTGATAAAACCAATAATTGGATAATATTGTGTGAATACATTCATAAAATACTTTTATTTCATTAAATCTTCTGTTTGTATGGTTTCACCCTCAAAATTTTGTGTAATGTGTGTCCAAAATTAGGGAAAGCCCTGTTCTGAGAGTTCCTCCAATGTCTGGCGATTTCGCGCATGCCTTCCAAAAATAGCTTATTTTGATTAAAGGAAAGATTTTATATTACGAAATATAGCTGAATTTGAACTAAGCACACCGCCAAGGATGCAGAGCAAAAATTATTTCAATCTGATATCAATTTGACTTAAATAAAACAAATTTTATCAAATGAAGTAATTTTTTTAATGGAAATTGGCCAAATATTGTAAATCATGGGATTGCAGTTATTAATTAACTCTTGAACTTATCAATTTTATTCTTTTTTTATCCCATCAGAAGGCTAAAACAATAACAAGAACGATTTTATTTTTGTTACTGTGTTGATATGACGAAATCAGCTAATGCGCAGTATCACCGGCCGCGCGGACACCGGGGACTCCACTGTACCCAAATAGTAGAACAACTTTTAATTTTTATTCATGGGTGGATCAGTGATATTCATGGGTGAATCAGTGATTTTGCTAATTGAGATATCTTTTTCACAAGTACTTCCAATTTAAGCTATATTAGCCTGTTGCCCAATTCAATACATTCTGAATAGAATGTGTTAAAAACTAATTAAAGGGAGATAATTACGCTTGATATTACTGTTAATTATTAAGTTTTTTTAGTTTATAGTAAAATATCAAGATATTAAGAATGGTTGCTCCTATTTAATATTCCCTGATTATTTTGAATAATCTCCTCTAAAATAATATCCATTTCTGTTGATAAGTTTGTTTAATTCACATAGGAGTGATCCCCTTAAAATCTATATATATTTATTAGATTTCACACCCACAATTTCTTTTTGAACAGGGCAGATACCCCTCCCAAGTGGGTAGTCTTCGTACTTGGTGTCTTTGTCCTTTAGAGAATTAAGTATTGAAGGCAATCTATTGAAATCTCTGTTACATTTGTTAATTACTTTAAATTCAGAAATGTTTTGGTGCATTTATAATTCGATTGTTAAACAATAGACACAATTGTGAAATTAATTATTACTATTTCAGGAAATGCTACCTACAAATGATGCTTTCAAAATAAAAGATATTAATTTTTATTTTTTGCAAAATCTATTTTGTGGCAATTTTTGCCATAATATAACATCAAAACAATTTCTGAATTTGCAAGACATGACTTGACATGATTTAGAGCATGACATCTGCTTTTCTATGATTGACATAAAGATGTCTATTTTATGTTGTTGGATTGCTGCCTCATTGATGTCACATCTAAAACACACTTACTTGTAATTTGGCACTCAGGAAAGGGACTATTTACAGGGAAGTCAAATGTCCTGTAACTGGAATGCTTACCTGGGATTATTGATTAAAAATATATATAGCTAAATAACAGGTGTACCATTTAAATATTGGAAGACATAACATGTTACTTTTATTATTCTTCCCTTAGTTTATTTATTTTGAATTTACATTGTATCATAGGTCAAATTTATTTGTTCAGTGTATGTTCAATGGTGTTAATATGTCCTTTGATTGAGTTAAGCTATTTCAGTTGATATTTTATAGTGTGTTTTCTATGTTGTGATGTTACACTATTGTTTCAGAAAAGGGTGAAGGTTTGGTACCATTAAACGTTTAAACCCGCTGCATTTGTTTGCACCTGTCCTAAGTCAGGAATCTGATGTTCAGTAGTTGTCGTTTGTTGATGTGGTTCATAAGTGTTTCTCGTTTCGTTTTATATAGATAAGACCGTTGGTTTTCCGTTTGCATGGTTTTACACTAGTAATTTTGGGGCCCTTTATAGCTTACTGTTCGGTGTGAGCCTAGGCTCCGTGTTGAAGACCGTACTTTGACCTATAATGGTTTACATTTATAAATTTTGACTTGGATGGAGAGTTGTCTCATTGGCACTCATACCACATCTTCTTATATCTATATATTACCATTTAAATATATAGATTATATTAGATATGATACTCAATGAAACATAGATAGAATAGAAAGTATTAAATGTACTGTTTAAAGTGATTGAACCCTTGTCATTTTGTGCATGTATTCTATATTCTAAACTCTTTACTTCACTATAAACAGTATTAAAACTTTCATTTTAAAGGCATAACATAATACATGTTACAGAGACTATCATAAACAAAAGTTTTCAGTTTGTATTTGGACAATCTTTTACCAATTTTGCTTTTGCTTCTCATCTTGAAAACTGTAATAGACAAAAATTGAAAACAGCAAAAATAATAAGCAATAAAAGATGTACAAAATGATTTAAAAATTCGATATGACTAGAACCATCAAATAACAATGTGTAGGAATTTTGACTCTTAAATGACAAGTTAAAACAATTTTATTAACTGGATTTTGAAAGAAAAATCGGTTATTGACTTGGGGATGTACGGTGGACGGGCATCCGGGTGGGCGGCTGCCAAACAGTGTCTGTGCATTTACTCATGAACCATTCAACCAAAACTTTTCAAATTTTAATATGTTGTTACTGTTATGATATTGTAACTATCATATTTATTTAGTTGGCCTAATTTGTTTTGTGTGGCCTATTATATACATTGTGTACAAAATAATATACATTGTGTTACAACTATGCAGTTTAGAATTCACTGGAACAATCATTGATACTCATGGAATGATTAGAACTTTCTAGTTCACTTACATAACGTTTCCAGAATGATCATAACAAAAGATGCGTAATTTAAATTTCTAGCGTTGTCTAGAAGTTTCCGTTTGAGTATATATATAAGTATGCAGACCCTAGAGACAGACATAGATAGACTTAGACATTGAAAGACATCAACATTCTCAGCAGTTGTATTGACATTTTTATTTACAAACTACATCATACTAGATTGTGACCAATTGGATATAATATTCTGTGGATTCGAGAAGATTTCCGGATAAAGAAAAGATAAAAGATTGGACATATATTTTGACAGTTAAGTTGACATTTCTTTTTATGTAATACTTCTTGTAAACTTGTGTATAATAAATCTTGTTAAATTTTATTATTGATTTGTGTCTTTTGTTGGCTACAATTAAAAGTCGATTTTTCTGTTCATAACAGAAATTGAGGGCTCGTGTTCGGGATAACGTTAATATCTCATTGAAAATTTTTTCAGTATTTTTATTAGAACTAGCCAACAAAATTCTACAAAATGGCATTTGAAGCCGGTAAATTTTTGAAAACGCCAGACCTCGACATCGATAGACATCAACATTCTCAGCAGTTGGATTGACACTTTTATTGAAAACTACATCATACTAGATTGTGACCAATTGGATATAATATTCTGTGGATTCCGAGAAGATTTCCGGATAAAGAAAAGATAAAAGATTGGGCATATATTTTGACAGTTAAGTTGACATTTCTTTTATGTAATACTTCTTGTAAACTTGTGTATAATAAATCTTGTTAAATTTTATTATTGATTTGTGTCTTTTGTTGGCTACAATTAAAAGTCGATTTTTCTGTTCATGTTACATTACTGATGACAAAATGGAGGTCAAGTTCAATATTGACAAATTACTTTCACCGTTCAGGAGTTATGGTTCTTGAAAGATTGAAAAATGGTGTTTCCAGTTGTGTCCGTGCTTTAACTCATGAACCATTCAACCAAAGCTTTTCAAATTTTAATATGTTGTTACTGTTGACAAAATGGAGGTCAAGTTTTATATTGACGATTTTCACTTTCACCGTTCAGGAGTTATGGTTCTTAAAAGATTGAAAATGGTCTTTCCAGTCGTGTCCATGCTTTAACTCATGAACCGTTCAACCAAAGCTTTTAAATGTTAATATGTTGTTACTGATGACAAAATGGAGGTCAAGTTTGATATTGACAATTTTCACTTTCACCATTCAGGAGTTGTGGTTCTTGAAAGATTGAAAAATGGTGTTTCCAGTCGTGTCCATGCTTTAACTCATGGACCGTTCAACCAAAGCTTTTCAAATTTTAATATGTTGTTACTGATGACAAAATGGAGGTCAAGTTTAATAGTGATGATTGTCACTTTAACCGTTCAGGAGTTATGGTCCTTGTGATATTGAAAAATGCCAGGACACAAATAAATGTTAAAAAATCCAGTTTACTGTCATTCTGACAGCTCTTGTAACATATTATATTGATAAATATTAAAGATGGACAAAAATTGTAAACCGTATCAGCAATATAAAACAAAACTGTCAACAAAAACCATTAAATGTTTTCTCATAGTAGTAGTCTCCACAAAATGAACATTTTTGACAAATTTAGCTATCTTGCTGTTTATCTAGAAAAAAAACTAGTACAGCATAAATGATAAACTAAAGACATGATATAAATGATAAGCTACCAAATCTTTGACTGTTATTTGAGTTGTTGCCCTTAAATGACTGATTAATTGATTTATTGCCCTTTAGTTACATGACAGTTTACACATTTTTGTTTCACTTTGCCTCTGAAACTACTGAATCTAGTTATATATATTTATATGAACATTAAAAAATAAGGGTTTGATAAATATAGAGATTTGTATGAATTTGATGATAAGGATAAGTAATAAAAGATTAACTGTAAAAACATGTTTCTAAATAGGAGTCTAAATGTAAAGTATTTGATAAAACTATTGTTAGATGTGTAAAATATTTGAAACCATGCTCATAAATCATGGATAAAACATCAGTTGTCTTCAATAACATGATTTAGTATAATGACATATACTTGTGCATGCATTTTATCCATAAATTTTGTTTAGAAGAAACCTAAATTTAGAGATGGAATGCAATGTCACATTCATGTGATTTGTAAGTTGATCTTAGATTTAAACTATACCAGTTATAACCTATTAAAACTTTTACAGCATCATGTGTTACTTCTTTCCTTGCAGTTGGTCAATTTTTAGCTCATATGGCCCAAAAGGCCAAAGTGAGCTATAGTGATAATTTCCCGTCCCTTGTTGTAGTCCTTTTGTCTGTTAACTTTTACAAAAATATTCTTCCCCGAAACTGTAGAACAATTCGAACCTAACTTGACCACAATCAATCTCAGTGTATCTTGTTTAAAAAATCTGTCTAACAATACTGCCTACCAACTATCATGGCAGCCAAAGCAAAAATAGACCAAAATTGTCAGTACACTCGGTATAGCAGTTGTTGCCCTAAAATAATAATTTTTGTGGGATTTTGGATTTTATCTTGAAAACTATAATATATGAAGAAAAACTAATAAGCGAAAAAGATTTACAGGACAATATCTACAAATAAGTTACCAGGGCTGAAATCATCAAGCAACTCTTTAAAGGAGTTATTGGCAATAGGTCAATTATTGTACTTATGCAGGAGGCTTTTTCTTTTCTACATTCTATTGAACTCCGCTCTCTTTCAAGTTTCTGTATAAATTTATCTAATTGCAACTGAGCAATTGGTTGCAAATTTAATCTGATTACAAAAGAAAGGTTTGTATTTAGTATAAGCAGGTGCACCGTAATGAGAATAGCCTTACCTTGAATCTTCCAAGCATAAAAGTATTAATATTCATATGAAAATTCTATTTTGATGAAACTTAAGTATTTTAATTCTCAATAAAAACATTGCTTCATGGGTTGTTAAACTTTGATAATGTGTTTTGAAAAGAGAGTTTGAAATGCATTTGTTATGAGGTGTTACAATTGAAAACATGTTTAATATATGATATGAATGATAGATAACCGTTTAATATCTTGATACAAAACAGATAATTGATGCTGATGTTTTATGCCTTGCCTACCATAGCAGTAATTGATTGTAATATTATTTTATATTTTCAGATTTGTTGAAAAAGATCGGAAAAGAAGAAATAGAAAGAAAACTAAAAACAGCTGAAGAAGTATGTTAATTGAGGTCATTAAAATAAGGATAATAGACCACACCGACCACCAACACCTGACTGAAAAAATAGGTGTTCCAAACAACAATGAAAAAACCTAACTTGGTACAGGATTAAAATGTGTCCACACCGACAACAAACACCTGACTGAAAAAATAGGTGTTCAAAACAAACAACAATGAAAAAGCCTAACTTTGTACAGGAGTAAAATGTGACCACACCGACCACCAACACCTGACTGAAAAAATAGGTGTTCCAAACAAACAACAATGAAAAAGCCTGACTTGGTACAGGATTAAAATGTGACCACACCAACAACCAACACCTGACTGAAAAAATAGGTGTTCCAAACAAACAACAAAAGCCTTACTTGGTACAGAATTGGAATGCGACCACACTGACCACCAACACCTGACTGAAAAAATAGGTGTTCCAAACAAACAACAATGAAAAAGCCTAACTTGGTACAGGATTAAAATGTGACCACACCGACCACCAACACCTGACTGAAAAAATAGGTGTTCCAAACAAACAACAATGAAAAAACCTAACTTGGTACAGGATTAAAATGTGACCATACCGACAACCAACACCTGACTGAAAAATAGGTGTTCAAAACAAACAACAATGAAAAAGCCTAACTTGGTACAGGAGTAAAATGTGACCACACCAACCACCAACACCTGACTCGACCAAAAAAATAGGTGTTTCAAAAGACAACAATAAAATCACATTTTTCAGATAGCCTGACTTCGTACAGTATTATAATGTGTTAACAGACCACACCGACCACCAACACCTGACTCAACCAAAAAAATAGGTGTTTCAAAGACAACAATAAAAACACATTTTTCAGATAGCCTGACTTTGTACAGTATTATAATGTGTTAACAGACCACACCGACCACGAACACCTGACTCAACCAAAAAAATAGGTGTTTCAAAGACAACAATAAAATCACATTTTTCAGATAGCCTGACTTCGTACAGGATTATAATGTGTTAACAGACCACACTGACCACCAACACCTGACTCCTACAAACAAAATAGACATAAAAGGACAAACAAGCATGGTTCAGATATTGTTAAATTGAAAATTTTCAAGAGAGTATTTTTTTTTACCACTGTAAATAATATAAAATGGTGAAAGATTCCCTTTGTTTAATAAGTTTGATTTATTAAAAAATCAATGACAGGAACTAACCGAATAATTCAGTCGTTATATTCCACTGCTCTCACGATGGCTACATTAACGCCTGAAGGCCTAGTCAATGAAAAATCGTCAAAAATCATTCAGAATTAGCTCAGGATTTACCTATCTCGATAACATTTAGCTATTAGCTGATTGGCTCTCTCAGAGAGCACCAATCAAAATCCTGGATTTGTGACGTGTTTTGTCGTATAAAGAGTTCAGGCCCTCGCGAGTGGGAGAGTCGATCACGGTGGAGGGACTGAATTATTTCGGTTACCTTGATAACAGGGTTTGCCATAGTGGTCGTGTAATTCAAATGCTGGATAGGACTTTACAGTAGCCTGATTTGGTAATACATGTATGATAGGGTTAAAATCGGTTTATATGCTCAAAAACCTCCTCATTTGCCTATCTAGACCATATGTCATAAAAGACACAGAATAAGTAGGTCAGCATCAAGTAACCTTATTCTTTTGATTCACTGATCTGGTTCAGATTCTCAGCCAAGTTCATATATTAGGTACAGTGAGATGTAAGATCATTAAAATGTCCATACATGTGTAAGAAGGTCTGTTCAATCAAATGTGGGTCATTTTATCAGTCTTATTAGAACAACATCTTAGTTTGTCATTCATTAGGTTACCAGCACAAAGTTAATTTTTTCTAGAAACCGTTTTCTTCTTACAAAAACAAGATGAGGTATTTTATATTCTATTTTCAGGAAGTTGAAGAACTTAAATGTGAAATAGAAGTTTATCAGAAAAGACTGGATGCCAAATATAAAGCAATAGCAATTTTAAGAGAGCAGGTATATTCTTTACAAAAGCTAATATGAGATACAGTTACAAAGTTTTGCTGTATCACAACACTTTTTTAATGAAATTCTGACATGTCTAATTATCTGTAGTCCTTTTCACATTCACAAAGATCTTATGAAACAAATTTCTTATAAGTGATGTACAATTCAGTACAACTTAAGGTCAATTATTTAGATGCAATATGTTTTATACAACCGCAAAATTTTGTCGTCGTCTGAAGACATTTGGTTTCGCACTATAACTGTAGTATAAGTTAATAGAAATCTATGAAATTTAAACATAAGGTTTATGACCACAAAAGGAAGGTTGGGATTGATTTTGGGAGTTTTGGTCCCAACAGTTTAAGAACTAGGGGCCAAAAAGGCCCAATAAGCATTTTCTTGGTTTTCGCACAATAACGCTAGTATAAGTAAATAGAAATCTATGAAATTTAAACACAAAAGGAAGGTTGGGATTGATTTTGGGAGTTTTGGTCCCAACAGTTTAGGAATTAGGGGCAAAAGGGTCCAAAATTAAACTTTGTTTGATTTCATCAAAATTGAACTATTGGCGTTCTTTGATATGCCGAATCTAACCGTGTATTTAGATTCTTAATTTTTGGTCCCGTTTTCAAATTGGTCTACATTAAGGTCCAAAGGGTCCAAAATTAAACTAAGTTTGATTTTAACAAAATTGAATTCTTGGGGTTCTTTGATATGCTGAATCTAAACATGTACTTAGTTTTTGATTATGGGCCCAGTTTTCAAGTCGGTCCAAATCGGGTCCAAAATTAAACTTTGTTCGATTTCAACAAAATTGAATATATGGAGTTCTTCGATATGCTGAATCTAACCATGTATTTAGATTTTTGATATTTGGGCCGTTATCAAATTGGTCCACATTGAGGTTTAAAGGGTCCAAAATTGAACTTTATTTGATTTCATCAAAATTGAATTCTTCACAAAGGGATGGTAAGAATTGTCTTTGGGAGTTAAGGCTCAAACTGTTAAGGAATAAGGTGCAAAAAGGGGAAAAGGGTTTCCAGGTTAATGGACAATTACTTAAGTACAAAACATAATTTAAAAGGCAGTGTAAGGTTGGTAATTGAAACTCATTTGAATATCTCACCTAAACTGCTTTTAAATTATGTATATTGGAAATTTGCCAAAACTTTATTATTAATAAATTCCATTGGAAATTTGCCAATAACTTTAGTTTAATGAACTTCATTGGAAATTTGCCAATATAAAATGTTGCTGATGAAGCTTTTTTGTTTATCTCACCTAAACTGCTTTTAAATTATGTATATTGAAATTTGCCTAAAACTTTATTATTAAATTTCTGATTTATATATAAAAGCAAATAATAATGATAAGGCAAGAGATACACACCAAACAGGATGTGTAAATTATTATATTAAGTATTGTGCAATAGCAAGAAATTTTCAATTGCACAGTATTGTGCAATAGCAAGAAATCTTCAATTGCACAGTATTGCACAATAGCAAGAAATCTTCAATTGCACAGTATTGCGCAATAGCAAGAAATATCCAATAGCACAATATTGCACAATAGCAAGAAATCTTCAATTTCACATTATTACACAATAGCAAGAAATATTGAATTGCACAGTATTGTGCAATTGCAAGAAATCTTCTTTTGCACAGTATTGCGCAATAGCAAGAAATCTTCAATTTCACAGTATTGCACAATAGCAAGAAATATTGAATTGCACAGTATTGTGCAATTGCGAAATCTTCTTTTGCACAGTATTGCGCAATAGCAAGAAATCTTCAATTGAAATTTAATACAAATTTTTAACCCATTTAACATTTTTAGACACATTTATTTTGTGTCAGAAACCTATATTATGTCAAAATTTTATCACAATCCAAATTCAGACAGTATCAAGCTTGAATATTGTGTCCAAACTTGCACCAACTGTTCAGGGTTCGACATCTGCGGTCGTATCAGGCTGCGCTCAGCGAAGCATTTTATTTAATTGTAGTCAAAGAGTGAAATAATCTTATCGATTAAATGTTGCCCAACTATCTTTACCACTCGGGGACAGAGTTTTCTTTTATTTGTTCTTTTAAGAAGACTGATTTTTACACTCAGAAAATCATATATGATTTAACCGAATATCAGGACTTAGACTTGTGTAGTGTTATGATCATTCTTATATTTTGTTTGCAGTCTAAAAAGCTACAAGACTTTAGGGAAGTACAGAAGAAGAAATCTTACATATATAATCATTCATTAGAACAGGTAAATTGTTTAAAATTATTATGATGATATATATGTTTATGAAAAAAAAAGTCTTAGTATTTAATCCATTTTTTTTTACTTTTCCTCTTTTGTTCAATACAGAACCTGAAGGAATAATCTGTATCTTCATTACAGTTTTGACGTATATTGTAGGGCATTTAATTACCAGCATGTTAAAAAATTATGGAACACCAGTAAAGATAATTAACAAAGGCATTATTAACAATAGATTTTTCAAAAAGTATTTTCAGTGCATTATAATTCTTTTAGGAAGTAAATAAGCTACACTTTGAGTTGGACCAAAAGGAGGTATCATTGGAGAACAGTCAAGCCATATGGGCTGAGAGATTTGACAAGTAGGTATCACTAGAGAACAGTCAAGCTATATGAGCTGAGAGATTTGACAAGTAGGTAACACTAGAGAACAGTCAAGCTATATGAGCTAAGAGATTTGACAAGTAGGTATCACTAGAGAACAGTCAAGCTATATGAGCTGAGAGATTTGACAAGTAGGTATCATTAGAGATCAGTCAAGCCATATGGGCTGAGAGATTTGACAAGTAGGTGTCAATTTTGAGCAGTTAAGCTTCATGGGCTGAGAGATTTGACAAGAAGGTATCATTAGAGAACAGTCAAGCTATATGAACTTTGAGATTTGACAAGTAGGTATCACTAGAGAACAGTCAAGCTATATGGGCTGAGAGATTTGACAAGTAGGTATCATTAGAGAACAGTCAAGCTATATAGGCTGAGAGATTTGACATGTATGTATCATTGGAGAACAGTCCAGCAATATGGGCTGAGAGATTTGACAAGTAGGTATTGTTAGAGAATAGTCAAGTCATATTGGCTGAGAGATTTGACAAGTAGGTATATTAGATAACAGTCAAGCCATATGGGCTGAGAGATATGACAAGAAGGTATCGTTAAAGAACAGTCAAGCCATATGGGCAGAGAGATTTGACAAGTAGGTATTGTTAGAGAACAGTCAAGTCATATGGGCTGAGAGATTTGACAAGTATGTATCATTAGAGAACAGTCAAGCTATATGGGCTGACAGATTTGACAAGTAGGTGTCAATTTTGAGCAGTCAAGCTATATGGGTTGACAGATTTGACAAGTAAGTATATATGTGTGTTGTACAGCAGCTATGATTTTTCACATTCAGAATGCATTTACCATATAAACACTGACTGTATAAAGGTTGTTTGTGACTCTTAAATGACAGGTTTAAACAATTTTATTAACTGGATTTCGAAAGAAAAATCGGTTATTGATTTGGGGATGTACGGCGGACTGGCATCCGGGTGGGCGGCTGCCAAACAGTGTCTGTGCATTTACTCATGAACCGTTCAACCAAAGCTTTTCAAATTTTAATATGTTGTTACTGATGACAAAATTGAGGTCAAGTTCAATATTGACAAATTACTTTCACCGTTCAGGAGTTATGGTTCTTGAAAGACTGAAAAATGGTCTTTCCAGACGTGTCCGTGCTTTAACTCATGAACCGCTCAACCAAAGCTTTTAAAATTTTAATATGTTGTTACTGATGACAAAATGAATGCCAAGTTCAATATTGATGATTGTCACTTTTACCGTTCAGGAGTTATGGTCCTTGTGATATTGAAAAATGCCAGGACACAAATAAATGTTAAAAAATCTGGTTTGCTGTCGCTCTGACATCCTCGTGTTTCATGTTCTGATTAAAATTCATAACTGTTGATTTTGATCCAAGATACTGTTGATTCATTATTTTCATAGGAGACCAGTTTTAGTGGATTTCATGGGTCAAGGTAAACCACAAATTTAAATGTTCAGCCAAGTACAAATTTTCTGTTTCATATAAGCAGACTTTTGCAAACCACAAAATCAACTTTCCCTTAATCCACGAAAAATTGGTATCCAAGTAAAATAAATGAATCCACAGTATTTCATGTTGAACAGCGGTAATTAATGCTAACTATACATTGTCTCAAAGCAAGAGTTTTACTAGCACAGCCTCACATTCTACTGTTTCTGAGCCTTTTGTTTTTGGTCTGTGCACTTCTCCCTACATTGATCTGTTTGCCGATCAATCTGTCCAATTTCAGGTTAAATGAAATTGAGAATGGAAATGGGAATGTGTCAAAGAGACAACAACCCGACCATAGAGCAGACAACAGCAGAAGGTCACCAACAGGTCTTCAATGCAGCGAGAAATTCCGCACCCGAGGCGTCCTTCAGCTGGCCCCTAAACAAATATATATACTAGTTCAGTGATAATGAACGCCATACTAAACTCTAAATTGTACACAAGAAACTAAAAGTTAAAATAATACAAGACTAACAAAGGCCAGAGGCTCCTGACTTGGGACAGGTGCAAAATGCGGCGGGTTAAACATGTTTGTGAGATCTCAACCTCCCCTATACCTCTAGCCAATGCAGAAAAGTAAACGCATAACAATACGCACAATAAAATTCAGTTCAAGAGAAGTCCGAGTCTGATGTCAGAAGATGTAACCAAAGAAAATAAACAAAATGACAATAATACATAAATAACATCAGACTACTAGCAGTTAACTTACATGCCAGCTCCAGACTTCAATTAAACTGATTGAAAAATTATGTCTTCATCATATGAATATCAGGCACAATCCTCCCTGTGAGGGGTTTAGTATCATACCATCATAACATATATGAGAAGAACATAACCCGTGTCATGCCAACAACTGGTTTTTAAAAAATGTTTTTAGTTCCGATGCAAAGACCCTATAAGTGAATCAATATTAACGCCAAAATATGCAATCTTTAATGACCTGACAACAGTATCGTAACTATATCCCTTCTTAATAAGTCTATTTAAAGGTTTTGTTAGCTTCTGAGGTGAATACTGACATTTTGTGCTTTATAAAGAATATTTCCATAAAATATTGGATGTGAAATACCTGAACGATAAGAAGTCTGCATGTTGAGCTATATTTACGAATGATGTCCTTATACCGATGATAAAATTTAGTAAATGTTTTGACTAGTTTGTGATATCGAAAACCCTGGTGTAATAATTTTCAGTAATACATAAATTTCTCTCGTTAAAATCTAAAACATTGTTACATACACGAGCGAATCGTACAAGTTGAGATATATAAACACCGTAAGATGGTGACAAGGAACGTCACCATCTAAAATGGATAATTAACGATAGGAAATGAGAAATCATCTCTTTTATCATAAATTTTAGTATTAAGCTTTCCGTTAATGATATAGATATCAAGATCGAGGAAAGGGCAGTGGTCATTGTTAGTATTAGCTTTATTTAAAGTAAGTTCAACAGGATAAATTTCTTTAGTATACATACTGAAGTCCTCATTATTGAGAGCAAAATATCATCCAAACTAAAGTTTGGTTTAAGGAAGTTTAGCATGAAGTTGTGGTCACATCAACTTGAAACTTGTTCATTATGATGTGAACTTTTTAAAATATATACTGTGAAAATACTTTTATTCGTGGGGTACCAATTTTCGTGGTTTTCATGGATGGCTTTATCCACGAATTTAAGTGTCCAACGAAATATAACAACTGTTGTCCAAAGGAATTTAAGTGTCCAACGAAATATAACAACTGTTGTCCAAAGGAATTTAAGTGTCCAACGAAATATAACAACTGTTGTCCAAAGATCCCCATGTAGGTTTGACTACATGGATATTGGCATATAATCTAGAGAATACATTGAATATCAGCAAATGCACTATGAACTATATATACAACTTCAGACAGGATTATACCCAATTGATATTTGAAAAACCTTAACTGTAGGACTTTTAACCTTTTAATTTTCGTGAAAAATTAGCTTTAAACGATGAAAGTCAGACTTCCGGTGATAATATACAATGATGAAGTGTTCATTTAATCTCCTCATAATTCTCATACGAAAAAAAGAATAACAATTTCATATTGGACTTGCTTTTTTACTTCATATGAATTAATTCTACAATTCAATGTACATTTGTATCAATTTTTAATGTACACGTTTTCTTTAAGTGACATGTTTATGGCCCAATTAACACCTTTGATGATCGTTAAATCTGTTGATCATTCGATATTGGGTAAATTAGTGTCATCACTTCTGATTACATGTGTGCAGCAATTAAAATGTTCCCTTTGCAATTTCAATCAGTAGATAAGACAACACTGTAAAAGAGCATAGATGAATCGGCTTATTTCCGAAAGCTATTGTTTTATTAAAAATTTGAGGAATGTTGTCAGTAATGAAAGCTGACGAACAAGTAAGTGAAAATGAACACCTTAATTGCAATGTCCCACAAAGCTTTATAAAATAACATAGGATTATTTCAAGAATCTTTGTTACTGATGGCTTCAAATTCTTCACTCATTTTTTTTTCAGAAAACTAAAATCCACGAATTAAGAATCCACGAACATGTAACTTTTGCTCAAACCACGAAAATTGATACCCACGAATAAAAGTACTTTCACAGTATGTCGAATTAATGTTATCTCCCTGAATTTAGAATGGAACATAACATTGTGATAGTGAGTGCAGGGCATTATATTCTATAGAGCTGATATTGAATTAATGTTATCTCCTGAATGGAACATAACATTGTGATAGTGAGTGCAGAGCATTGTATTCTATAGAGCTGATATTCTTGTTTACTGATTTATTAAGAACAGGGATCATTTTTTTCATTCAAGTATTGTTTTTGTAATTTCAGTGTATGTAGAGAGAATTCATCATTGACATCTGTACTGGAGGAGAAAAATAAGGCTTTACAGAAAGTGGCAGCACAAAATAAAGGTATGAATTTTACCATATAGTGCTGATTTAAAATTCTAAAATAAAATGTAAAGACAAGATTGAGAAGTAATCCACTGCAATCTGGCAGCAATTATTTATTTTATATTTTTGTTCATATATAAAATGTAAAAGTTTATTTCATCAGAATAAAAGAAACCATGGACCATATATCTGACGGAACAGTTGTAATTAAAATGTAAAGTTCAAGATTGTTTAGGTAAAATCAAGAACAGGTACTCCCTAATATTTGTATATTTTATGCACAGTCCCAAAAAACCGGGATTCTTGCATCACCCCTATTTCTGAAAACAAAATAGTGTACTCACTTACTGGACTTTTGAATTCTTTACAGGTTTAAGCAGAGAGCGAGATGAGTTATTGGCACTGTTAGATGTAAAAGAAAGAGAGAGATACATGAAGACTTGTAGCAGGTCCTCAGATGATCATTATAGCAACTATACTTCAGCTGAGGTAACATTATCTTTTGGTAGTTTACATTGCATGTCATCAGTTCATATACCTAAATGTTCTTTAATGAACAACAACATTATAAGAAAATCGTGGAAAGGAGGAGGTACGATTAGATGAGACATCTTGTTGCAAAATATTTTTTTGTGTTAGGCTTTGTTGCATAACTTAATATCAATGACAAGATCTCAACATGAGGCTATTTTGGCAGTTTTGGTGGAAGAAGATTTCAAGTCTTCTGAAGGCCTATGGTGCCGACTTTAAAATCATTGAACCACCTCCGTATGCCGCATCCGTTTCTGTGTATTACAATTTCATAACAACTTCCGATTCTTGACACCGATTTTTACACATGATTAAGCATCTGAATCATTTAATTTGTAAATTAGGATTGAAAACAATCACTATCGTTAATATTTACCCTTTTATTTATGTAATTTATTAGATTTCATCTCATCTACATGAACGTTATTTGTTTACTTGTAACCGGATGTTTTAATGTAGATATTTGTAGTACCCATGCGTGAATTTGGTATCGGGACAACTCGCCTGTTTACATGTTCGCCCTTGGTCTGTTCGTCCTGAGTTCTTTCGCCCGTATAGTACGTTCACCCTGTGTTCATTCTCTTCACTCTTATCTTACACAACGTTTTATAATACGTCCTTGCATTTATTAAAAATATTGATATTAAGGGTATCGTTAAAAAGCTCTAAAACACGATTTAGTGAAAATCATCTGTTCCTTATTTTGTTCCCAAGGTAAGACAATAGTGTTCAGCCAATCAAATTCTGTGTTTCTCATGATCAAATTAATAAGCCAATCAAAACGTTTTCTCTGAAGATTATTCTAACATGCTAGATTTTGAACTTGTGTTGTTTTCATCTAGTACTTTAAAAAATACTTTTAAATAATACAAGTGAAAACAACTCCGTTTCTACTTGGTGTTCCTAATTGGAAGGAAATACGAAGGAAAAGAAGAAGAAGTTGTAAAATCGTGAACATGGCATGTGAATTTTCATCTGCAAGGAGGTTCTTACACAGCTTAAGGATAAAAGCATGACTGATTGACCAAATTCAATGATGCAGTACTACCATAAAGATAATAAATAGTATTTTTTCACTAATTTATTGACATTATACTTTTGTAACATATGTTATTTTTGTATTCAATTAAATCATTTAAAGCACAATGTACTATTCTTTTTCACAAAGACAAACAAACAGGTTGGGACCCCCACCCCACCCATTATGAGTGGTGTCCCTTAAATGAGGACTGTCCCTAAAAAGGGGTCATTTACTGTTGAAAAAAAGAAAGAAAATTTTAAGATTTTTAACTCAAAAGTGGGAAAATTCATTATATTTGGAACAATTTTTCTAAATGAGGGATCAAATTAATAAAGAAGATATAAGTTTAGAAACATCACAAAATTCTTTTGACATGTTTTGACACTTTAATACTTGATAGATGCATAGTTCTTGGGGAAAAGTTTCATCAAATAATATGAATATAGAGGTGCTCATTTTTACAGTGGGTTGTAACGTTCTTCTAATGAGGGTGACACATCTTTGCATAATTCAAAATTGGAAATTTCAACAAGCATCTAATATTCTTACACAAGAAAAAAACCCTGGTCTGCTAGCTACATGTTCATCTTTTCTACTGATTTAAAACTTAAATCATGCAAACAGACTTAAGAAAAGGCATGTAAGCTCATCATACATATATGACACTTTTCAAGACAATCCAGATCGTGCAAAATACTTAGCTAAAATTGTAACCTTTAAAATTGTTGTCACACACTAAAACCCCATGGAAATTTCAAAAGTTGGCAGGTATGTAACAAGTCTTACTATTTTTATGCCCCATTTATGGGCATTATGTTTACTGGTCTGTCCGTCCGTCCTGCTTCAGGTGAAAGTTTATGGTCGTGGTAGTTTTTAATGAAGTTGAAATCCAATCAATTTGAAACTTAGTACACATGTGTTCCTTATGATATGATCTTTCTAATTTTACTGCCAAATTAAAGATTTTACCAAATTTTCACGGTCCACTGAACATAGAAAATGATTGTATAGATTGGAAATCAATGTACTTATGACACATTCTTGTTTGAAGAAAAAATACATCATAGCGATAATGGAACAAAGCAGGCTGGGTTAGTGGGGCTGCTTTTATGGTAATTCAAGTTACCTTTAATTTATTCACCTTCTTCCACCTCAGAGCTATCAGCTCTTTGATTGCACTTTGTCAGTAAATGCAAGAGGTTAAAAAGGGGCATTAGCTACGATTTAGACATGAATTCAGAATACGATTTGATTTGTTTTCAAGTATTAATAAAAGCAGAATTTTGAAATAATATTTCGTTATTAGCAGTCAGTTTGGCCAAAATTTGTCAAAATAAGCTCAAAAACATTGCTGATGTATTATTGACTAGCAAGTCAATAATGTAACCTCATTGAATCCGTATTCATGTTACCGTTAATTTAACCCATAGCTAGAGATGGGTTAGACCGTGTACTAGGCATGTTCAGTTATTAAAAGGAAAAGAATGTCAACATTAAAAATGAAACAAGAGTGAACCATTTGGTTGACTGATTCGATCCACAAAAAACCATTCTTATACAGGTAAAGACTGATTAACACAAACAGACGTAGAAAAATCAAACTGCACAAGCTCTATTTACATTTATATCGGATTATATGACTCGGCAGTCTTCGGAGGTCATCTCGGTGGTTAATTTAATGACGTCTAGGCAAAAATACACAAGAAGTGTTGATACATATTATCAAGTTCTTGCATTGTTAATTGATTATTTTAGACTTTTTGTAATTTTGATATAAGTTTTAGTATGTTAAAGGACACCGCCACTTCAAACAATCATTTGTAAAATTACTCATAACGGGATGTAAACATCGTTAATTTCGTAGATAAGTGTGTAACACATATCGTATATCTATATCTCAGCTTGTATCAGCTTGAAATAACCCTTTTCCGGAGATTGCCGATATTTGCCGACAATTAATAAGCATCTTCCTGAATGAGTGCGTGACGTCACTTGTGTTGTTTACATTCGCCATACCACGAGAAACACAGCTATTTCCAACTCAAATTAGACAAAGTATTCAATGGATTTCGACGGACAGGACAGCGGTGATGAGCCATTTATAACTGCTGTTGATAATATTCAACCGTATCAGTTCGAGCCTGTTGTTCATATTGAACAAAACGAAGTGAGCAGTCAAAATCAATCGGACTCTGAGGAAAATTCTGAAGTCGATTTAATCTGACTCCTCTGACCTGCAAGACAACCGGATGGATAACTTGGCATGGTATGGTTGATTGTCCAATATTGTCTAACATGATTAAATAACTAACATTACCAAGCCTCCGTAGATGTAAATGTGTTTTAGTCCGTTTTTTGTTCTTTATTAAAAAAGGGGGGTTGGCATGTATATCATACACATTTGTCTACA
Source organism: Mytilus coruscus (assembly GCA_017311375.1). Taxonomy (NCBI): domain Eukaryota; kingdom Metazoa; phylum Mollusca; class Bivalvia; order Mytilida; family Mytilidae; genus Mytilus; species Mytilus coruscus. The sequence continues at coordinate 5,909,819 of CM029601.1, read as the reverse complement.
CTCGTATATTAAAAAACTCTCTGAACTACATACAGAGTCAAATGAAATGAGATAATGCCATACTTTCATTTTCAAAGAAGAAGATGATGAATAAGACCTATAGACTATTAGTTTTAATTTAAAAAATAGGTACTGATTTTGTTGTACATTTTGTACATGTAGTAAGTACTCACAATGATATGGAAGTAATGTTAAAATGCGCCATGCTATTCATTTCACATTGATGCATTGTTACCTTTTTATAAATTACTTGACGGTTTTTACAAATTTACATAATAAAGGATTTTAAGGATTTATTGTAAAATATTTGCAATTCAAATCTACATAGTACATTAAATTTCCCAGGTGTGACTGTAACAACTGCACTGTAATGCCCACTGTGGATGAATGCCTTTGTTGCAAGGAAGTTGGTCCAGTTGCAGAAAAGATGGAAGATGGGGATCTTGATTGCATAACAGACCATGAGGGGTTCACTGGAAACTGTCTGAATAGACATGTAATTGAGGTCTCTTTGTATGACTTTGTTGAAAGGCAGGGACCAGTAGATGATAATGAACCAATTCATGAGTAAGTTCAATTTAATATTGTCGATTAAACATAAATTTAACTTCACTTAACTATCATTTTTAATTACAATTTCAATCAGAAACATAATAAAAAATGTCAAGACCAAGCTGATGATGGAATGCAAAAAGGCAAACATATAACAAATATATCATCATGCAAATATGAAATCATCGACTTTTTCAGCATACTGACAATCAGTTATAATAATATCCTTGTTCAAGCCTTAAGTATCACTTTGTATAACAATTTGAATAATCTGTTAAATATGTTATTTTTTTCAGATTATTTAGATATATTGCGTACAGACGGTTCACTCGTTGGATCTGGCATATTCTTGGTAAAAAGAAGAAAAGTGATACCAGCATGTGCAGTATTAAAAATTCGGGAGGCATTTCCGTCTGAGGACTTTACTGGGTTCAAATATGCCAGGCCATGATAATTGGAAAAAAATATTTCATGAAGCTCTCAATTTCCGCCCATACTTGTGGTTAAAATCTGTGTATATTTCATGTTTCCACAACCAGGCATTGAAAGATAAAACACTTGGTTACATGGTGTAAATTGTGGTAAATACAAGGATAATGGTGAAGAGTTATATTGAACAATTATCACATAATATATTAAAACAAATGTACAAGTATGCAAAGTTGAGAAATGATGTCAGTTTCTAGCAAAACAACTTGTTCGATGTCTTATTAGCTCCTCCTTATCAAAATGAGCGTTTGATGCTTTTAGTGGAGGAAGTCTCTGGTATACAACGTTAAAGTCCTCTAAAGCTTCTTTAATGCTTGACAAGTTATTTCGCCTGTCAAAGTTCTTTTCAGAAGAGCTCCAACATAATCTACAAGACAAATAGAAACAATATGTAGTAGCTCAGCCTCTAATTCACATAACTTGACAGTGCGAATTAATAAATGCACTTACATGCATGTGCATTATGCATTTGAGAATATAAACTTTTCAATTTCAATTGTACAAAAGAGACTCATTCTGTTGTAAATAAACCTTTATAATTTCCATAAATAAAATAAACTGCTGAAAAGCAATATTATTACAAAGTAAATGTCTTGCATAGTGCTTTTTATGTTATTATTATTGAACCAGAAAGTTTTATGAAATCTTACCATAGGTTGCTTGAACTTTCTGCGGTTTGACAACACATTGCTCTCCTTTTTGGTGGAAGAAGACTTCAAGTCTTCTGAAGGCCTATGGTGCCGACTTTAAAATCATTGAACCACCTCCGTATGCCGCATTACAATTTCATAACAACTTCCGATTCTTGACACCGATTTTTACACATGATTAAGCATCTGAATCATTTAATTTGTAAATTAGGATTGAAAACAATCACTATCGTTAATATTTACCCTTTTATTTATGTAATTTATTAGATTTCATCTCATCTACATGAACGTTATTTGTTTACTTGTAACGGATGTTTTTAATGTAGATATTTGTAGTACCCATGCGTGAATTTGGTATCGGGACAACTCGCCCTGTTTACATGTTCGCCCTTGGTCTGTTCGTCCTGAGTTCTTTCGCCCGTATAGTACGTTCACCCTGTGTTCATTCTCTTCACTCTTATCTTACACAACGTTTTATAATACGTCCTTGCATTTATTAAAAATATTGATATTAAGGGTATCGTTAAAAGCTCTCAGACACGATTTAGTGAAAATCATCTGTTCCTTATTTTGTTCCCAAGGTAAGACAATAGTGTTCAGCCAATCAAATTCTGTGTTTCTCATGATCAAATTAATAAGCCAATCAAAACGTTTTCTCTGAAGATTATTCTAACATGCTAGATTTTGAACTTGTGTTGTTTTCATCTAGTACTTTAAAAATACTTTTAAATAATACAAGTGAAAACAACTCCATTTCTACTTGGTGTTCCTAATTGGAAGGAAATACGAAGAAGAAGAAGAAGAAGAAGTTGTAAAATCGTGAACATGGCATGTGAATTTTCATCTGCAAGGAGGTTCTTACACAGCTTAAGGATAAAAGCATGACTGATTGACCAAATTCAATGATGCAGTACTACCATAAAGATAATAAATAGTATTTTTTCACTAATTTATTGACATTATACTTTTGTAACATATGTTATTTTGTATTCAATTATATCATTTAAAGCACAATGTACTATTCTTTTTTCACAAAGACAAACAAACAGGTTGGGACCCCCACCCCCACCCCACCCATTATGAGTGGTGTCCCTTAAATGAGGACTGTCCCTAAAAAAGGGTCATTTTACTGTTGAAAAAAAGAAAGAAAACTTTTAAGATTTTAACTCAAAAGTGGAAAAATTCATTATATTTGGAACAACTTTTCTAAATGAGGGTCAAATTAATAAAGAAGATATAAGTTTAGAAACATCACAAAATTCTTTTGACATGTTTTGACACTTTAATACTTGATAGATGCATAGTTCTTGGGAAAAGTTTCATCAAATAATATGAATATAGAGGTGCTCATTTTTACAGTGGGTTGTAATGTTCTTCTAATGAGGGTGACACATCTTTGCATAATTCAAAATTGGAAATTTCAACAAGCATCTAATATTCTTACACAAGAAAATAAACCCTGGTCTGCTAGCTACATGTTCATCTTTTCTACTGATTTAAAACTTAAATCATGCAAACAGACTTAAGAAAAAGGCATGTAAGCTCATCATACAAATATGACACTTTTTCAAGACAATCCAGATCGTGCAAAATACTTCGCTAAAAATTGTAACCTTTAAAATTGTTGTCGCACACTAAAACCCCATGGGAAATTTCAAAAGTTGGCAGGTATGTAACAAGTCTTACTATTTTATGCCCCATTTATGGGCATTATGTTTACTGGTCTGTCCGTCCGTCCTGCTTAAGGTTAAAGTTTATGGTCGTGGTAGTTTTTAATGAAGTTGAAACCAATCAATTTGAAACTTAGTACACATGTGTTCCTTATGATATGATCTTTCTAATTTTACTGCCAAATTAAAGATTTTACCTAATTTTCACGGTCCACTGAACATAGAAAATGATTGTATAGATTGGAAATCCATGTACTTATGACACATTCTTGTTTGAAGAAAAAAAATACATCATAGCGATAATGGAACAAAGCAGGCTGGGTTAGTTAATTTATTCACCTTCTTCCACCTCAGAGCTATCAGCTCTTTGATTTGCTTTAGGTGCGACTTTTTCCATTTCAAGATTCCTCCTTTTGTGACAGCTTGCTGTCTATTTCCATTTTCATTGTAATGCAATGCAGCAATGTAAATTCTGAAGAAGAAAAAACGGTACAAAAGCATTTAAATCAACCAATTTATAAATAAAGAACCTACTAAACTTTTAATTTATTGCTTCAAAGTTTTAGATTAGCCACTGATGAGTTTATATGTACACTATATGGTGACCATTTAATGTAGTTAAAGTACAGGAACACACCTTTCACTATTCTGTTTGGTATTGGTTATTTTAACATACTGTACACAATAAATTACCTTGCTTTCATTGCATACTGGAAGAAGTGGGTGTTCTTTGGTGCATACTGGTTCACAAAGAGTGATATACCTCAAGGCCATATGTCTGGTGCACTGGTGACAACTTTTTAAATTGTTAAGCAAATATTTACTTCGATTACTTCCAGAACAAGTTTATGAGATCTGGAACCTAAAAATTAAAAATTGAATATCATTTATTAAAGAGATAATTTGAGCCATAGAAATGTATAGATTCAAAACTGAAATGTCTCACTTAGATGCAAACATTTCACCATATATGGCTTATGATATAGACATTTTATTTAGATAGTTTCTTTTTTTAATTTGTACAAAAACACGAAAAATCACAATTCGGCTTTTTTTCATAGAAATATGGAAACCATTTTTATTTCAAGATATTTTGTTTACCTTGTTTAAGCCAAGCTCTCCATGGATATCTCCATGGATACATTGCGGAAATACATCAGAATCATGGACATGTTTATTGATGATGTGGTTGGAAATTGATGTCCATTTGTGTATTTTCACATTTTGATCTTCCCACTTGATGCAGCTACCCAATATGTATGGTTAACAATGCTCTTTATCCATGGTCTTGTGTCCCTGTATCTTTCTTCTTGGCTCTGGTTTCCAACTTTTTTGATATTCCTGTAAGCAATGGATTAAAGTAAATATTTTGAAATGCAAATTTTTTTATTTACATTCTAACAGTATTGCGGTTCTATAAAACATGATTTGTTATTCAATTATTTGAGATTTTTACTCACAACTTGATTAGATTGTATAAATAGCTATAGTAAGAAGTTGAGTGAGTAATACCTTTTGCTATATGCCATACATCGAAATAATGATTTATTTCTGGATGGTTGTCCTTCATGAACTTCTTAATCATAACATGTCTATCTGTGACAAGCGTTGATACTTCAATATTATTAGTGTCCATAAGAAGGACAAACCCTCTTTAGTCCTTCCAATTCCATATGGGTCGACCCTTAACTTCATTGGACTGAAATAAATAAGCAAACAATGAAATTATTTGTCATCACGATTTATGAAAACAATGAGATTTGGAGAAAATTTTATGAAATACTGGCCACTGGACAACAACAATCAATCTGTAGTATGCATGTTAAATTGTATTTATTCCTAATCATTTATACAGATATAATTTAAAATTAGATAAAAGCAATAAGATTTGGGTAATATTCATGAAATACTTGCCACTGGACAGCAACAATCAACCCGTTTTATAGTTGTATGCATGTTAAGCTGTATTTATTTGGAATCATTTATACAGATCTAATTCAAAACTTATATAAAAATTATGAGATTTGGGTAATACTATGAAATGCTTGCCACTGGACAGCAACTCTCAATCCGTTTTATAAAAGTATGCATGTTAAGCTGAATTCATTTGGAATCATTTATATAGATCTAATTTAAAACTAATATCGACAATCCTATCAAGAGTTGAATTAATGCAAACCTGAACAAGCTGAATGTCCAATATTTTATTTGTGTTCAAGTCCATCAGGGTGTAACTGCCATATTTAGCACTATAACCAGGACTGTCACACCTTCCGTCGCCACCAAGTTCTACTTGTTTATCTGGACCTGCAATATTAAAAAGTGTAATGCATGAAGATTATAACATTTTTATTTGTATAATAAACAATGAAATTATTTCGTACAGAACATATATTATACTATGTTCTGTCACAAGATACTTTATTTGAGAGTGGGAGAAAATGAGGATAGAAATAAACATGTATTCCAGGAAATAAATTAAAAGAGACTTAAGTATAACAAACAGTAACACTATGAAGAAATATACATACCTTGCAAGGAAGTAAGCAGGTCTGCTTGCTGTGAGTCAAATTCATAAATAACAGCACATGATGTGTATGCTGTTTGCAGTCTTCTTACCGAGCGCTCACTAATGCCTTTCAGTTTCATGTGATCGAATAATCTTACAATCTTGGCTGTATTATTTCCGCTAAACATTATGGCACTTGCAAGTAAAAGATTTCCCCATGGTAGTCTTTCATGACAGTTTTGGGATTTCCACTTGTAGACGTGTCCAAAAGCACATACAGATGATGTAGATATCATTGTCCCTCTGCTGAATTCAATTATTGGAACGCACCGACTGTTACACTCTCTACATACTGAGAGTAACTGAAATAATGCTGTTTCAGAGACCATGTAATACTTTTCTTCAATTGGATCATTACATTCTTCCATTCTGTAATTGCTTGTTTCTTCGTCATCATCAGAACCATACTCATCGTCTCCATCTTCTTCCTCGGACTCGTTATAAATATAATCAGGATCATTATCATATTCATCTACATCATCATCCATCTCATCATTGTCATCCAAGTTTTGTTGGGTCGCTACGGTGTATGGCTACTGCTTGTATTTGCGGTTATCAATTTTTTGATGTGGCGACTAGACATTCTGAATCAATATCTGAAGGGTTACACTGGATGGCTTTAGATTTTCTCTTGGCTTTAACGTTTGCAATCTTCTTGTTCTCTGTGGAATGGAATCTGTTTGAAATTTCTGTGTTGTCATGTTTGTGGCATCGGTATTAGAAGCAGTTGTCTCGAATGTTTTTGTACATCTACGGAATTGCTTCCTCTTCCGAATGTCCATACTGTCATGTGCGGTGACGATTCAGTTTCAATGTCAATGGAGTCTAAAGACTTATCTAATGAATCATTGAAGGCCTCTTCAAGAACCTATAGATGAAATTAAATTTTATTTTAAAAATGCTTTCATTAAAAAAATATATTCAGATTTCTGGTGGAATTGAATAATTGATATGGTTTTTTTTTTTGTGTTAGCAAGACTCACGAAACCTTATTCGTTTATTTCATTTTATAATAGATTCAGAATGGCAATACACAGACTCCTTCTTCAAGCGAAATTTTAAATTATCCACATACAACTCATTTCAGAAAAAAAAATATACGAGAAAAAAAATACCGGAAGTCCTGAACATTTCAGTATTACTTACGGTAATTTTTTAATGGATCGTAGTATTATGTAAATGGATATATACCTTTTCATGTAAATAAGATAAATGCCTTTGACAATTTTCAGTAGAACAAAACAGGAAGAAAGATATACAAATATAATAATTGTTTATAAGTATTGAAACCATACAGATAACCATGAACGTATGTTTCACATAAGTTTCGATGAATAATAAAGAGGATCAATTGTACCTGACGTTTCTGTCTTTTTGAAGGCCGACCTAGAAGATGGTCCTTTTCTGCATCCACAACTACAGGAATGTCGGTGCAGGCGTCATCTTTCAGTGCTGCCTTCGCACCGGATATCCCAATTCTAAAAGTCTTTCTGGGTGTCTGCTATACTGATGAAGGGTAAAATGCTTAGAACAAATTCTGCTATGTTTAGACGGTGTAAAGTCCTGTCGTTTACAATAGTGAACCCAAGCTCAATTTCTCTGAGAATCTTTCGGAAAAGTAAACCAATATATATTTTTGTCACATTGAGAATTGCTATTGCAACCGTAAACCACACAATACGGCATATTTATACTACTATTCACGAAATAAAAAATAATTACTTCTTACTTTTGAATAATTCTACTGCATAAAGATTTTCTTTACATAAAACTAAAATATGTATGTAATATGAGATATGAATGGAACCCTATACTCATGGCATTTATGTATTATCTATATAGTATTACCACTGAGAATATACAGCTGGTAACACAAGTGATGTCATAGCCGTGAGCCTCGTTATCATGTCTAAAAATATGCATACAAGGCGATCAAGGCCATCTGTGTTTACACTAATGATTATCACATTCCTGATAAGAAATACACACAACAACATGAAGATATCGATTTTATTAACTATGAAGGTTTCATTTTACACATGATTGTTTGAAGTGGCGGTGTCCTTTAATCAAATATGAGAATATGAGTCAAATCTGTGACCATGAATTTGACAGCCAATGCCCCTTTACGATGTATTAAAGTAAATATGAAAGACAAAATATAACTACTGATATCTGACATACTAATGAATGTCTTGAGAACTTCTGAAGGATGTTATTTCATAGCATTACACTACTTGTTGATTTCCAAATTCAACGGCTCAAAAAAGTTCTTTTTCACAATTATAAGTAAGGTATATCAAAATTTAAAACGTCATTTTATAACTAATGAATAAAGCTTTTATTATCGAAAAGGTTATACTTTTCCTTAGATTGCAGTTTTGGGAGCCTGTAAATGTAGAGTTACTTCCCCTGAACCATGTGGCTGTGCCCATGCAGCAGCTCACTTGAGACAAGAAGTGTCAAGATTAAAATCTCAGGTATGATAATGTAGCATTACCTCCCCTGAACCATGTGGTTGTCTCCATGCAGCAGCTCAGTTGAGACAAGAAGTGTCAAGAGTTAATATCTCAGATTTGATAATGTAGAGTTACCTCACCTGAACCATGTGGCTGTGCCCATGCTGCAGCTCAATTGAGACAAGTAGTGTTCAGACTGAAATCTCAGGTATATCTTAGATCTAAAATATAGAGTTACCTCCCCGGAACCAGTTTTTAAACCTAGTTATCTTCATGGAATTTTATGAAACTAGGACAGAGGCTTTTTAAAAATAAAAAGACAGTATCTAGAGTAAAATTTTGAAAATGAATTTTTCACTTTTTTCTTATGTACTGATTAAAAGACTTAGGTTTTTTAGCAGTTAACATTAAAATAGTCTTTGGCTTAATTATTTTGGGCATTTTAAATAACTTTGTCAAACCTTCATGAGTTTTATGAAACTTAGGAAGAAGCTTTTTTATGATTGAGAGATAATGTCTGAAGCAAAATTTGTAAAATATTTTGTTTGTTTTTATCAGAATTTTACTTTTTTTTTTTGCAGGTAACTTTTAGATACAGGTTGGGATTAAATTTTTTAACAATCAATAACATTTTTCAAACCTTCATGGAATATTATGAAACTTGAACAGAAGCTTCTTCAAGATTTAATAAAATCCATCTGAAAAAAAAAAATTGATTTAAAAAAAAGTTCTATATTTAACTGATAAATTGACTTATTTTTAGCAGTCAACATTACACTTTTACACTGACAGGGAAATCTGAGCAAGATGCTTTTCTTCAATTTTGTTTTTGGGTTGCTGTCTCAGTGAGGTCCTTTTATTCACATATATAATACAATAACAGGTAGAATCTCACAAGAAAAGGAAGAAAGAAGTAATGTTAACAGTGGATGCTTACAGACAGGCATTTGAGGAACAATTACAGAAAAATAAAGTCTTCCTATCTCAGCTAACTTCAATGGCAGTACCAGGAACTAACAAGCTAGATAGAGCGAAAGCTGTATTCAGGTTCCTGTTGGAAACATTAAATGATGGCAAGTATTATAATAATGGAAACCAGTTTGTGAAGTGTTTTACAATCCAAGTCATCAGAATTCTTATTTTTCTATTTTAGAAATGTGGTAAATTTAGTTACTTATTTTGGAAAAGAATTGCGTTATTTGTTCACTAGAAGGAAAATAACATGTCACCAGAAAAACATCAATATTTGGTTACTTTTTGCTTAAATGGAATATGAGAAAGGACCTTCAGTATAATCCACTTCTACACACATTTTTCAAAGATTGCAGGGGACACACATTTTCCTTGTAAGACTTACAGTTATACTTTATACAGGTAACATATTTTATTTATATTTTCTTTAGATGATCTGATGAGACATACAGTTTCTAATTCTAAGTTGGGTGTGTGTATGGAGAATGGTGAAGTTGATAACAGACCATTAACAGACAGAGAATTAGTTCTTGTTCTTACGCAAATTGTAAGTTGTCTTGTAATGTTAAAATGGCTCATTAGCAAATATACAATTGAAAGAGTAAAGAGTAGACAATCCAGTTTACATGGCTTTGTTATGTTGAAATAATTTGACTAGGATATAAAGTTGACTTCAGTTTCAATGAAGTAAGGTTGACCTGATGTGCATTATAACACACTAGTTATTATGATAAAGACAATTCTCAGGTGCAATATGAAAATGTTTTAAGCTTAACAGAAAACTCAATATAATAACCTGTGTGTTTGTATTGACAAAATTTACACATAGAAAACATTATAAACAGTAATTGACTTAAATTTTGAATTGAAAAAAATCTTTCTTGAGTTCTCACCTATGTTGTATGTTAAAAAGACATGTTTTTCACCTAATGATTTGCATAGGTTATACATCTGTCAAATTTTATTCACCTTATTTAAATCAGTCTTATATATGACTAAAAAGAGATTAGGTATACTTCAATGAGACAGCAACTTAACATAATAATAATAATAATAATAATAATAATAAATTCTTTATTTAAAGAGGGTAAACACAGTTAGTTACAATTACTAATCTTCCCTGAGGCCCTCATATACAATACAAGTACAAAAAAATAATATAAGAGAAAAAAAGCAAACATACAACATATTAACACAATTCGTATAGACATAATAGTTCAATGTACATGTACCATAATTAAAACATATAAAACAGTTACAGATTGCATGTAGTAAATATATATAATATACAAATCAAAATCATACATTCTAAAAAGAGTAATAGTTGCAATCATTTCAAGAATGAATATTGGGACTGTCTTAAGTATTGTTTTATAATTTGTTTAAAAGAATAAGTGTTTTGCACTTTACGCATTTCATATGGTAGTCCGTTCCATAAAACTGATCCAGAATAAGCAAAAGATTTTTTAAACAGTTCAGTTTTCGGCTCGAACTATCAAATTACCATGAGTAACACCCTTAAAGCATAAGGATTATTAACAGATATAAGTTGAAACTTTTGAAGTAGGTACTGTGGTGCTTCTTTCCGCATACATTTAAATAGCAATAAATATTTGTGGTATTTGATTCTGTTTTCTACTGTCATCCATCCAAGTTTTTTAAATAAGGGGCTGATGGGGATAATGGGCCTGCATCAAGAATTAATCTTGCTGCTCTTTTTGAAGTTTTGATATTCTTACTATCCCTTCATTTTACAATCTCCCAAACAATACAGCAGTAATCGATGAGAGGCAGAATATACCCATTATAATATGCTTTCCTGGCGTTAATATCTAAAATTTCTTTAATTTAGAAAGAAGGTATATTCTTGATGAAACGCTAGCACAAATTTGATCGATTTGATTTGTCCAGCTAAGTGTGCTGTCAATTTTAACACCTAATAATTTCTCACATGATGAATTTTGTAGTGTTTCTGAATTTATTACTAAATTTGGTTGAAAAGATTGAGTTGATAACTTCTTACTTGTTCCAGTAACCAAACATTTTGTTTTTGGTATTGATGAACATACTATTCATTTTGCACCATTCTTCAACTCTGCATAAATCTTCTTGAACCTCATCATGTAAATTTTCTATGCTTTTCCCGGATTTATGAAGAGTAGTATCTTCCGCATACAAGTCTGTTTTACAATTTTTAACAACACAATGAGACAGCAACATAACAACACAATGAGACAGCAACATAACAACACAATGAAACAGCAACATAACAACACAATGAAACCTATTCTGTCTTTATTTTACAGCTGCATGAGAGAAACGAAGCATATGCTCACCAGAAAATAGCTTCACAAGTTCTGGCAGAAAAAGTCCAGCAGTTGGAGGCACAGGTATCTCAGCAGGATGAAGTATTTTCTTCCTGACAGAATCTCATCGTTTTATTGTCATATCATAAGAGGGCAAAGTTTATTCCTTACAGACTTCCATATCTCATCATTTTCATTTTAAAAATGCATTTTTCCAGACAGACTTGTGAATCATATAGATCATCTCCACTTTATGAGCATACAACAAAGTTTTTAACCGGATTTTCGAAAGAAATATCGGTTATTAAAATGGTTATGTACCGCGGCTGGGCGGATCACTGGCGGCTGCCAAACAGTGTCAGCACAATAACATGAAAATGCTTTAACAAATTTTTTTCAAATTTAAATATGTTGTTTCCTGGAACTTAATGAAGGTCTGTATGAATTTTCAAGATTTTAGTATATGTCCTTTTGAGTTATCGCCATTTTTATATCCAAAAGTAGAATTTTTAAATATTTTACTCTTGTTATCATGTAATTATCTGTCTTATCTCAGAATAAAAATTGGAGTGACAGATTTATTTGAAAATTATCTATTTCTTAAGTGGTAATGATTATAAGCTATATCATTAGACATCTTGAAGATTATTACATTATTAATTATGTTAGAGTACTATGTTAAACAACCATAGTTCTGTTCAATTAGATATAAGAAATATTTTAGCATATGATAATGATTTATTTTCATTATTAAGTAGATCTTTAAATATTTTAGCATATGATAATCATTGGAGTGACAGATTTATTTGAAAAATTTCTGTTTTCTGATAAAATCTGTAGGACTGTATAAAGTTTGAAACTTACTAGTAGGACTGTAGAAATGAAGTTTGGAATTTACTGTTCATTATAAGACATTTTGTAGATAATTAAGTGTCCATTAATCATATATATTCTTACCCTACCCCTTCAATTTGATAATGTGCTTTTATCTTGTAAATGGTTGAGATCCCTACTCCTAAACCATATATATTCTTGTATGGGACAATAAAACAAATGAAATGAAATATTGGGATAGTCCTCGGATTCACACCTACCCTCCTTTTTTTTGAAAACTTGTAAATGTGCAAGCTCCCCACCCTGAAACCATATATATTCTTGTATGTTACAAATCAAATGAAATAAAAGAAGGTGAGTCCCTGGTGTCACCCCAATGAAATAAAGAAGGTGAGTCCCTGGTGTCACCCCCAGCGTGTCTGTTTGAGAACTTTAAAAGGTTGAGATCCCCACCCCTAAACCATATATATTTTTGTATGGGACAATAAAAGAAATCAAATGAAATATAGGGGAAGTCCATTGTGGTAGCCCCCCACCCCTTTCTGTTTGAGAAATTGTAAACGGTTGAGATTCCCACCCCTAAACCATATTTATTCTTGTATTTGACAATAAAACAAATCAAATAAAATTTAGGGGAAGTCCACGAGGGTAAACCCCACCTCTTTCTTTTTGAAAACTTGTAAATGGTTGAGATCCCCACCCTTAAACCATATATAATCTTCTTTGGGACAGTAAAACAAATAAAATGAAATTTAGGGGATGTCCTCTGGGGTAACCCCCACCCTCTTTTTTTTGAAAACTTGTAAGCAGTCAAGATCCCCACCCTGAAACCATATATATTCGTGTATGTTACAGTAAAACAAATCAAATGAAATAAAAGTCAAGTCCCCTGGGGTCATCCCCACCTTCTTTCTGTTTAAGAACTTGTAAACCGTTGAGATCCCCACCCCTAAACCATATATATTCTTGTATGGGACAATAAAACTAACCAAATGAAATATAGGGGAAGTCCATTGGGGTAACCCCTACCCCCTTTTTTTTGATGACTTGTAAACGGTCAAAATTCCCACCCAGAAATCATATGTATTCTTGTATGGGACAATATATCAAATCAAATGAAATATAGGGGAAGTCAATGGGGTAAACCTTACCCCCTTCTTTTTGAAAATTTGTAAACGGTTGAGTTCCCACCCCTAAACCATATATATTCTTGTATGGGACAATAAAATAAGGCAAATTAAATTTAGGGGAAGTTCCCTGGATAACCCCTACTCTGCTTTTTTTTGAAAACATGTAAACGGTCAAGATCCCTACCGCGAAACCATATATATTCTTGTATGTTACAGTAAAACAAATGAAATGAAATAAAAGGTGAGTTCTTTGGGGTTATTCCCACCTTCTTCCTGTTTAAGAACTTGTAAATGATCGAGATCCCGCCCTAAACCATATATATCCTTGTATGGGACAAAAAACAAATCATATGAAATAAAGGGCAGGTCCCCTGGGAAAATTAATCAGTTTGTGTGTGTTATATTTGAACATAAATTAAATATATATAGGGTTATTTCAAGTGCTGAATCTGAACTTGTTTTTAATTAGATAATAATCTATTTTTATTATGAGATAAAGTTTTTAACATTAATAGATAAGTTGCAGATCTGTATTATATTTTGACATTAAAGAAACAATATTAGCAACTATTAATTAAATTTGATTATAATATGAAAATAGATATAACATCATATCTGATTTTAGAGAAGTATTTTGTTGGTTTTTACTGGTTTATGGAAATAAGTTTGAGTTATTTGTTTTGAAAAGTGATGTGTTTAATTGATAGAAGTAAAATCATATCTAATTTTAGAGATTAAGGAGTGGTTAAGTCATATCTAATTTTAGAGAATTATTTTAGTGTTTTGTTACTGGTTCATGGAAATAAATTTGAGTTATTGGAGAAATATCAGTGGTAAATTGTTTGAAACTTTTTTGGTAGGCTGTGTGTCTGTCTGTCTCTCTGTCTGTTTGTCCTTCAGTTTGGCAAATCAGTTTGCCACACTTTTATGCCTGCGCTGTAGTTGGGGGTGCATTAAGTTTTACCCTTGTCTGTCTGTAAGTATGTATGCTGTATGTCCCGAAATTGTTTTTTTTTTGTCTCTATGGGACAATAAAACAGATCAAATGAAATATAGGGGAAGTTCATTGGGGTAACTACCACCCCCTTCTTTTTATACGACCGCAAAAATTTTTGTGGTCGATATTGGTATGACGTTGGCGTCGCCGCCGCCGCCGCCGCCGCCGCCGCCGCCGCCGCCGTCGTCCGGCGTCGTCGCCGTCGTCTCAAGACGCATTGGTTTTCGCACTCTAACTTTAGTTTAAGTCAATGGATCTCTATGAAATTTTACCATAAGGTTCAATATCACAAAAGGAAGGTTGGGATTGATTTTGGGGTTATGGTACCAACAGTTAAGGAATTAGGGGCCAAAAGGGCCAAAAATAAGCATTTTGTAACTTCCAGACATAACTTGTGTGTTAGTGTATGGATCTCTGACATTGTACCACAAGGTTCCATATCACAAAGGAAATGCTGGGATTGATTTTTCGGGTAATTGCCTCAAAATTTTAGGAATTAGGGGCCAAAAAGGGCAAAAACAAGCATTTTCTAGTTTCATGACAATAACTTGTGTGTAAGTGTATGGATCTTTCTGAAATTGTACTACAAGGTTCCATATCACAAAGGAAAGCTGGAATTGAGTTTGGGGTAATTGCCTGAAACGTTTAGGAATTAGGGGCCAAAAGGGGCCAAAAATAAGCATTTTCTAGTTTCCAGACAATAACTTGTGTTCAAGTGTATGGATCTCTGAAATTGTACTGCAAGGTACCATACCTCAAAGGAAGGCTGGGATAGAGTTTGGGGTGATGAATCATAAGGGGTTCAAAGAATTGGGGGATTTTTTTTTTTTTTTCTTTAAAATTTTCCATTTTAAGTTGGTTATTTTGATTTATATTTAAAAGCAAATAATAATGATATGGCAGGAGATACACACCAAACAGGATGTGTAAATTATTATATAATAAGTATTGTGCAATAGCAAGAAATTTTCAATTGCACAGTATTGCTAATAGCAAGAAATCTTCAATTGCAAAGTATTGCGCAATAGCAAGAAATATCCAATAGCACAATATTGCGCAATAGCAAGAAATTGTCAATTGTACAGTATTGCACAATAGCAAGAAATATTCAATTGCACAGTATTGCGCAATTGCAAGAAATATTCAATTGCACAGTATTGTGCAAAGAAGATACTTTGTATAAATTGCTTATTTCTTGACCAATTTCAATGGGGTTTTATTCTTGAACTCTTGGGGTTCTTTAATATGCTGAATCTAATCGTGTATTAAGTTTTTGGATTTTGGGCCCGTTTTAAATTGGTCCACATTGAGGTCCAAAGGGTCCAAAATTAAACTTTGTTTGATTTCATCAAAATTGAATTATTGGGGTTCTTTGATATGCGAATCTAACCATTATTTAGATTCTTAATTTTGGTCCCGTTTTCAAATTGGTCTACATTAAGGTCCAAAGGGTCCAAAATTAAACTTAGTTTGATTTTAACAAAATTGAATTCTTAGGATTCTTTGATATGCTGAATCTAAACATGTATTTAGATTTTTGATTATGGGCCCAGTTTTCAAGTTGGTCCAAATCGGGTCCAAAATTAAACTTTGTTTGATTTCAACAAAATTGAATATATGGGGTTCTTTGATATGCTGAATCTAACCATGTATTTTGATTTTTGATTTTGGGCCGTTATCAACTTTGTCCACATTGAGGTCAAAAGGGTCCAAAATTAAACTTTGTTTGATTTCATCAAAATTGAATTATTGGGGTTCTTTGATATGCCGAATCTAACCGTGTATTTAGATTCTTAATTTTTGGTCCCATTTTAAATTGGTCTACATTAAGGTCCAAAGGGTCCAAAATAAAACTTAGTTTGATTTTAACAAAATTGAATTCTTAGGGTTCTTTGATATGCAGAATCTAAACATGTATTTAGATTTTGATTATGGGCCCAGTTTTCAAGTTGGTCCAAATCGGGTCCAAAATTAAACTTTGTTTGATTTCAACAAAATTGAATATATGGGGTTCTTTGATATGCTGAATCTAACCATGTATTTAGATTTTGATTTTTGGGCCCCGTTATCAATTTTTTCCACATTGAGGTCAAAAGGGTCCAAAATTAAACTTTGTTTGATTTCATCAAAAATTGAACTCTTGGGGTTCTTTGATATGCTGAATCTAACCATGTATTTAGATTTTGGATATTGGACCATAATAGGTGAATGTCCAATTTAAAATTTTTAAGTTCTTAGACCACATTCATTCTGTGTCAGAAACCTATGCTGTGTCAAATATTTAATCACAATCCAAATTCAGAGCTGTATCAAGCTTGAATGTTGTGTCCATACTTGCCCCAACTATTCAGGGTTCGACCTCTGCGGTCGTATCAAGCTGCGCCTCTGGAGCATTTTATTGATAACTTGTAAACGGTCAAGGTCCCCACCCTGAATCCAAGGCGAGTTCCCTTTGGTTACCCCAACCTTCTTCCTGTTTAAGAATTTGTAAACGGTTGAGATCCTCACCCCTAAACCATATATATTCTTGCATGGGACAATAAAACAAATCAAATGAAATTTAGGGGAAGGGATGTGCTCTGGTGTAAACCCCAACCCGTTCTTTTGGAAACTTGTAAACGGTCAAGATCCCACCCGAAACCATATACATGTATATTCTTGTATGTTACAATGAAACAAATCAAATGAAATGAAAGGCAAGTCCCCTGGGGTCATCCCCACCTTCTTCTTGTTTAAGAACATGTAAATGGTTGACTTCCCCATTCCTAAACCATAAATGATTTTGTATAGGACAAAAAAACAAATCATATGAAATAAAGGGCGAGTCATACCAATCACCTGCTATTACACTTTAAGGTTACAAGAGCGCAATTATTCGTAATGCATTTTACATAGGATCCCAGTGGTGTTCCATATTCCTTTTCTTGAAAAGAACAGCAGTTAATGTTACTAGAAATGCCCATGTTGCATTACAACAAAAAAAATATATATCGTCATGCAACAAAAATTGACTAAAAAAGCAGTTGGAAATCAACTATTTCTTACCCTTAATGCAAAAGGCATATGTTTATGGCCCCAACATGCACAAATTGAAGATATTTTCTATAATTTCCAAACTGTGAATTTCATTCAATTAATTTTTTAAACCCTAAATATCATTCCTATTATCAATTAAATAATAATCTATTTTAAATATACGTTACAATACACATTCACAGCTGTTTTAAGCTTATATTCTGTCCATACTTGCTCAACTGTTCAGGATCTGACCTCTGCAAGAAAATCCGGTTTGCTGTCACTCGACAGCCTCTTGTCTCTTGGTTGAAATTGGGAAAAATCTATAAATTTTATTTACTGGTCAGATGGGACCATTAAGAGCTTGATGAAGGGTAAAGACACCTACCTATCTAATATTGAAGACTATGTTGTACTTTAGATGTCTTTTGAATACCAGTGTGTCTCTCAAGTTTCAGGCTAATCAAGAATTAGTTATTGGATATTTATTTCTTTGTTGTATATGACATAGTGGTTTGTTTTGAAGGGATTGTCTCACTGAATAATAGATTGACAGGTCAACTTTTGGAAGATTATATATAGCAAACTCATTTTTAAAGAAGTTTTATGCAAATTTTTTATATGAGTTAAATGTTGTTTTTCTTGTTTAATTTATGTATGTTTTGCTTTTTTGTTGTTTTTTGTAAGGAAGGGGAGGAGGTTGGGGTGGAAAGGGGGTCATGCTGTGGATATAGTCAAATTTAAATTCATTAAGATCTGTATGAAAAATGACCAATTTTGGTCATATAGGGTAAATATGATGTTTTTAAAGTGCAATTTATGTAAAAATAACATTTCTTCAGTAACACAAATAATGACTCATATTATACCATCTCCTTTAGTCATAACATCATTATAGTCATTTATTGTCAGCATTGAATATGTACTTGTTACTTGTGATTGTTTAATTATTCATGGCAAACCATTTTAAGCATTCATTTAAACATTTTAATTACATACCATTTTTACACTTTTTTTGTATTTTCTCAGTGAAAAAGCATTTATAGGCATGTAGCAATAACAAGTTTTTTCATTCAGTATTTTCCTTAATAAAAAGGATATCAGCTGACTAGTGAGTAAGTTATGTAAAATGAAGTCAGCATCATAAAATTAAAATTCATTTTAATGAAAATATTTATCCTAAAATTTTCATAAAGGAAATGGTATTATATTTTTCTAATGTTTAATTCCCACTGCTAAATGAATGCAATCTATGCCCTTCAGTACTCACAAGCACTTTGATTAAAGTTGAACTACTTGAGAGTAAAGAAAAATGATGTGACCTCATATAATTTGCATACAGTTACCTACATAACTTAATTTTACAGCATTTCTGATCATACTAGATAGACTGAATTATCAAAATCATCAAGTGACTCTATAAATATACATACATAATATTGTAGACTTATCTATCATAGAATAGTTAAAAAAAAGTTGTCATTGTCATCATGACAAAATATGTGCAAAAAAAGCAAATTTCTACGGGACAACATGTCATTTATATTTTAATTTATATGAAGCAGTAATTGTATTGTCTTGTTCTGATCATATTTGATATGTTCAAAAAATAAGTTTTATGTGTTAACAAAAATCTGATCATGTCATTCATTGATAATTTTTACCAAATAACACTGAAACTGCTGTATTTTTTAAAGCAATATTTTTTTGTATACAGATTACTTTGTAACTCCTTTAACTGTCTCATAATTTTATAAAGAAATAAAAATGTGAAAAAGGGAAAATGTATTACACTTAAATTTCAAAGTATGTTTTTATTGACTTGATATCTGACAACACAGGGATTAGGTGTGGAAATAAAGCTAAAATCTATATCATTTAGTATGACAAATAATTATTGTGTGGTCCTAATTTACAGTTAATATGTGCAATTTCATTAATATGTATGTATACCTACAACCTCTTTTTCTGGTGCAATATTCAGCAAAATTGATTATTGGTAATTGTCATATTAAAATGTGAAGTTCATCTTCTTAAGGATTAATTCTTTTAGCTCACCTGGCCCAAAGGGCCAAGTGAGCTTTCTCATCACTTACGTCCGTCGTCCGTCCGTCGTCCGTCGTCCATTAACTTTACAAAATCTTCTCCTCTGAAACTACTTGGCCAAATTTAACCAAACTTGGCCACAATCATCATTGGGGTATCTAGTTTAAAATTGTGTCCGTGACCCGCCAACCAACCAAGATGGCGCCATGGGTAAAAATAGAACATAGGGTAAAATGTAGATTTTGGCTTATATCTCTGAAACCAAAGCATTTAGAGCAAATCTGACATAGGGTAAAATTGTTTATCAAGTCAAGATCTATCTGTCCTGAAATTTTCAGATGAATCAGACAATGGGTTGTTGGGTTGCTGCCCCTAAATTAGTAATTTTAAGGATTTTTTTTTCGTTTTCGGTTATTATCTTGAAAATTATTATAGATAGAGATAAACTGTAAACAGCAATAATGTTCAGCAAAGTAAGATCTACAAATAAGTCAACATGATCAAAATGGTCAGTTGACCCTTAAGGAGTTATTGCCCTTTAAAGTAATTTTTACCAATTTTTGTAAATTTTGTAATCTTTACAAAAATCTTCTCCTCTGAAACTACTGGACCAAATTCAACCAAACTTAGCCACAATCATTATTAGGGTATTTAGTTTAAAAATGTGCGGTGACCCAGCCAACCAACCAAGATGGCTGCCATGGCTAAAAATAGAACATAGGGTAAAATGTAGATTTTGGCTTGTAACTCTGAAACCAAAGCATTTAAAGCAAATCTTACAGGAATTAACTTGTTTATCAAGTAAATATCAATCTGCCCTCAAATTTTCAGATGAATTGGACAACTGGTTGTTGGGTTGCTGCCCCAATTGGTAATTTTAAGGAAATTTTGCCGCTTTTGGTTATTATCTTGAAAATTATTACAGATAGAGATAAACTGTAAACAGCAATAATGTTCAGCAAAGTAAGATCTTCAAATAAGTCAACATGATCAAAATGGTCAGTTGACCCCTTAAGGAGTTATTGCCCTTTAAAGTAATTTTTACCAATTTTTGTAAATTTTGTAATCTTTAACAAAATCTTCTCCTCTGAAACTACTGGACCAAATTCAACCAAACTTAGCCACAATCATTATTAGGGTATTTAGTTTAAAAATGTGTGCGGTGACCCAGCCAACCAACCAAGATGGCTGCCATGGCTAAAAATAGAACATAGGGTAAAATGTAGATTTTGGCTTGTAACTCTGAAACCAAAGCATTTAAAGCAAATCTTACAGGGATTAACTTGTTTGTCAAGTAAATATCTATCTGCCCTCAAATTTTCAGATGAATTGGACAACTGGTTGTTGGGTTGCTGCCCTGAATTGGTAATTTTAAGGAAATTTTGCCGTTTTTGGTTATTATCTTGAAAATTATTACAGATAGAGATAAACTGTAAACAGCAATAATGTTCAGCAAAGTAAGATCTTCAAATAAGTCAACATGACCAAAATGATCAGTTGACCCCTTAAGGAGTTATTTCCTTTATAGTCAATTTTAACAATTTTCATTAATTTGGTAAATTTTGGTAAGTTTTACAAAATGTTTTCCTTTGTAATCTTCTTTTCTGAAACTGCAGTAGAAAATCAATATAGAAAACAATCTACTAATGTACTGGCAATAAAAATAATTGATAATTCTATAACATGAAAAAACCCACATTAATACCTGATGATGGTGTTTCTTTCTTTACATTGAAAATGATGTCACAACTATAATCCCGAACAATAGGTCGAATGTCAGATATGTTTCAGTACTTTGGCTTCATTTTCTACAGATTCAAGTGCAAATGATGCTTGAATTCCTACACTAATTTATACAGACTTCATCCCTTTCACAGGTAATGCCTGCCTCATATTATATTTAAAACTTTAATAGAATATCAGAAATTTTGAGAGAAAATTAATCAACCATGCAAGATCTAAAACTTAATTAATATTGTTCAAATTATCAATTAACTATTAAAAAGAAAATTCTCATTAAAAAATATAGTTCTTCATTTTATATTTTATCAGAAATTTAGGAAAAAATTGAATTTAATTGTGTCCCTTGTTCTCATTTCCTGGGATAAATCCAATACAAATTAAAGTATTGGTATTGAATTAATATTTAAGAAATATTTCAAACCTTATCATTTTCTTCACAAGAATGAAGACCATATTTTCAGTGTCATGAGTATCAGTCATCATATTTGTTGTACTTTGTTGTTTAAAAGTTGAATACAAAAAGATCAACAAAGCAATTCAAAACCACTTGAATTTTGCAACAACAAATGAGAGTTTTAACGACCTCAGCTGGCTATACAACCCTTGCACAATCAACTGAAGTTTGCAGAAATCATTAATAGGAAAGATTGCCCTTAAATGATAATTTTTATTACCTTTTGTTTTTTTGGGGTTGCGCAACAACAAAACTTCACAACAAACTTTCTCATCACTTGCATTTCTCGTTAGTTAAATTTTACAAAATTCTCCCTGAAACTACTGTCAAATTAAACCAAACTTGGTTTAAATCACCACTAGGATATCCAGGGACCACTGTGTATGATGACCCTGCCTGCCAACATGGCACACATGGCTGAAATAAAACGCACTTTTAGTCTTATATCTCTGAAACTAAACGACAGTACAACAGTTGCATTTATCATGCATCAATTGTAAATAAAAATATCAGGTGAGCGACACAGGGTCCTTGGAGCCTCTAGTTTTATTTGAATAATTTCATATGTGCAACTTCTGAATTTTTTTTATCAAAATAGCATTTTATAATGTTTGTGCCATTTTAGAATTTACGATTTATTAAATAAAAATTAGAAGAATACAGTCTTTGCAATTCATTGCAAAATTTGCGTTTTAAAACTTTGTAAAATTCAATCCTAGGTCATACTCCAATAGAGAATTTTTTTTTTAATATAAATCAATATTATAAGTATCAAGACATTGTTAAGGGTCATGCACCAACAGAGAAGTATATAAACATTTCCAAATAGCTCTTTGCACTTTGCACAATATGTATATTTAACTTGAATGCAACTGGTCGCAAGTTTTTTTCCAAGAGAGAGGAAGAATGTTCAATTTATTGTCAACAAATATGTCAACATTAAATAAATAACTTACATGTTTTAAACAATATTTTGATATAGATAAGATATAAGCATTATATAAATGTAATGATGAAGTTGAAGGTCACAAACAGAGCATTATTTTATATTTATTTATTTATACTTTTAAGTTGTTAAAACTAAATTTTATTTTATTTACATAAATCTTGCCTTTTGAGCTGAATTGAAAGTTTACTTGACATCTTGTCTTTAAATAAACTAGCAGTAACATTAAATGTGCTGTATATATATATATTTATTTGAATGGTTGTCTGTTTGCATTTTTTAACCTATTCTGGGGTATAACTTAGATATTAAATTGTATAATCTGAAAACGTTTACTTTTAGATTCTACCACTTTACCCTGTCAATTACAATATTTATCTTCTTAGGAAACCTTGTTTGTTTTAAGTTTAAAAATTGAAATCATCAAACTGGTCAGAACCACTTTACATGCATACAGAATGAGAGAAATGTCTTAACATGTTTACTTCTTGAAAATCATGAAAAAATAATTACAACAGAATAAAAGATACCATACAATTTGAGTGGAATTTATATCATCAATGGAACAAAACCAAGTTGTTGGTTGTTTAAATTGATAATATGTTAGCATTCAATTTGTTGAGGGGACAGGGCCTTAAAGGCACTTCAATACATAGATTCTTTGGATTTCATATAAAAGTAAAAAGTGGTGGATCAATATTAGTCAGGTTGAATTCCATCAAAGTTTACTTTGTATTTTATATGATTTTTGGTGAATTTTTAATAAATTTTTGTAGCAGATCATTCCCTTATACTGTTTACTAATATCTACTTTTTGGGGCATTTGTTATCATTGCATTTTTAACAGATTTATTTTCGTATTTTTTAGAAGAAAATGTTTTCATATTGATGTTTTGAATTCATTTTCATTTTCAGAATAGATAGTTTATTGTGAACAGTAATGAAATTAAAAGAAATCAAAACAATTCATTAATAGTATTTAACATTGTGTATTGGTTGAAACTATTTGTGCTTTGTACATTTTGAAGTACATTGGGTTTATTTTTTTTGTGTTAGTGTAATGTTTTAGTCTTTTTTGTCCGTCTTCCAATATTTTGTACTTTAAAAATATATTTAAACACAAGTGAACCAACACCTGGTAAATCTTCTGTCAGTAGATTCCATAAAGTGGATACCTCGGGTATGCAGGGTCGTTACGATAAAAACATAAAATGTAGAAGGTCCATATATTGTTATATTTTCAGGTTTTGTGTTTTTATTCAAAACTTCATATAATTCTTTATGGATTAATATTGTGTACTTTTTGATAAACAATGTGTGGTCTATAAGATTTTTTTTCACCATTCCTTTTTGGTTGCAAATAGATTTTGAAGAATATATTTCCTTGCCTTTCTGTGATTTTACTTTTGTTACAGCATAAAAATTAGCAACCCTGTCAGATGATAACTTTTAACCAAAAAAAAAAAGGAAAACAAAAGAAAACTTTCGCAGATCTTCAGAAAACAATATTCAATGTTCAATGAATCATGAAGTTGATTTGAGAGAAATATTCTACTGTTTTATTACATCAGATAAGACATTTATTTACTCTCAATATTTTTTTTCAAATCGAGAAAGTACATTTTGGGGCTTATTTTATATATGGAAAAATATAGAATTAGCTAATACCATTTAATATTAACATTTTTGAAGCCTCAGAACAGGAACTTTCAGAAAAAGTAAGAATTAGCCAAGGTGTATTGACATAAAATTGATTGTGATGTAATTGAGATGAGTTTTTGAGAAAAATTAAGCAAATATCAGGAACAACTTTAGCTTTTCAACATAAAGCACATGCTTCACTCAAAATAGTTTTTGCCAGCTACTATAAAGAAACATAAAACACTTTCTGTGTGGATATTTCTTTGGCCAAGGCTTGTGTTCTATTTAATTTCACAGCATGTTTGAAATAAAAAATGCAAAATTTTGTGAGAATTCACCATTTTAGTGAATTGATCATCATTTCAAGGCAGTTTAATCCTCGCAAATCAAAACTGCAATGTCTTATCAAAGTGCATAGATCCAATGTTTAATTTTGCAAATTTGATAAATTTTGAAATTCATATGATTTAATGTCCATTTTGATCATTTTCATTTTCATTACAAGGTAAGGGACGACATCAAAAGATCAATGTAGGATAAAAAACTTAAATCAAATAGTTTGGGGTGGGGTTAAAATTGCTGCAAGTTTTGTTTTTATCCAAAATCGATTTTACATATATCCATATTGGTCAATCAATTTTTCCCAAATTAAGTTAAGAGGGGTGGGGTGGGGGTCTGTGAAAAAACTATGTAAATTAAGTTTTTTATCCTACATTGAACTTTTGATGTCGTCCATTTAAAGTTGATTTTACTGGTGTTTGATTGGTTATCATTCTACTTATGTGCAATTATCATTTGATAGTGATATATTTATACTTGATGTTATTATAATAAAATATTTATTTGAATGTGTTTCTTTATATTAAGTACAATATATGTTATACTTATAATGGTCCAGATCTGGTTTAGTTATGACACGAGGTCCATTTGGGAATGTTAGGCTGAGGTAAGGGCTTTTTATATTCTCGTCTTAGAATGGATGTATTATGGTATACCGTTGTCCGTCCATATGTCTGTCTGTCTGTCCATTCCTTCTTCCATCCATCTGTCCTTCTGTAAACAGCTCGTCTGATAACTCACATTTGATTTTACCAATTCTCATAAAGTTTTTACACACCAAGAGGATTGACAGACGAAAGCTCCCTTTCAATTTTTTTACATTTTCATTTGTGTCCTTCAAGGGTCAGAGGACTTTAATCCTCAGATTTAAGGCAATTTGTCACATATTGAACACTAACTCCAGTATGCTTGGATTGATTTATTTATGGTGTTTTACATGTAACATAACTTGAGTATGTTCGGATTCATTTTCTGGAAACTTTTACATATTTGTTGAAAGTGGTGAAAGTAAGATACTGTTCAATTTTGAAAATCTGTCAATCCAGAGTCATGGGACTTTAAAAATCTATTTAGTTACATTTAATGCAATATCTCTTGTTTGCTTGGATGCATTTACTTGAAACTTCACACTGTTGTTGAATTAGTAAATTTAGACTCTGGTATGATTTTCAAAATTTTTTGGCTTGTGTTTCAAGAGTTATTGGACTTTAAACATCATATTTGATGCCACAAAGTCATTTAACTAACTTCTAATCAGGTGCCTTCCACTTTTACATTTTATTCTGGCAACAATGTAAAAATGCACAAGCCAGACATATCATGCACTCTCAGTGCAGCTGCTTATTTACTTTTTATTTTTCTCAGTTTTATTATGCCACGCCGTAGCGGAGGGGGCATAAAGTTTTACTCTTGTCCGTACGTACGTACATCCCAAAGTTGGTTTCCGTTCTCTAACTTTAGTTTGCCTCAACCAAATGTTATGAAACTTATACACAATGCTTATTACCACATAGTACAGATCAAGCTTGAATTTTGGTGGTGTCACTTTAACCGTTCTAGAGTTATGCCCCTTTACAAATGGAAAAATTGCTGAATTTTTCGTGTCCGTTCTCTAACTTAAGCTAGCCTCAACCAAATGTTATGAAACTTATACACAATACTTATTACCACAAAACTCAGATCAAGTACAAATTTGGGTAGTGTCACTTGTACCGTTCTTCAGTTATGTCCCTTTATAACTTTATATGATATGCAAGCGGGGGCATCATCCGTGTCCCATGGACACATTCCCCATTTATTGACTTCTGAAATAATGTGACCTACTCCTGCTTAAGTTATATGTCCAAGTTAAGGAAATTGTTTGACCTACATTCATGTGCCTTGGTGTGCTTATAAAGAGTTTTTTGAGTCTGATTGCTGCCCTGATATATTTTGCTGTTGTGAAGGGTTAAATATTCTGTCAGTTAATTTCTCCAATACTTTTGAACTTACATCCTGTAAGTTGATAGTTTGATGCATTTATTGGTTAATGTAAGCTGAATATAGTCATTATGATCCAAGGTTTCACAATAAAATTGAATTTTACTTCCATTCTAGTTTTAATGATGATAGTCTAATGGGAAACATTCTAAAGTTTGTAAGTGAAGATAAACTATGTTTTATGTAATGGATTAATTAAGCTGAATTTTGGTATGCAATCATTTTAAGGTTCTGGAGAGAGTTTCTTTGTTCTGTTTGACAGATCCTTAAATAGTTATGTCCCCAAAATTCTAAAAGTTCAACCAAACACTAAAAAAATTCTATTATTAATATTTAGCCTATAAAAAAAAAAATAATGGAACCTGATCCAAAAGGTTTTGCATATAAAGCATACAAAACATCGTAAAGGATATAGCTGCATTAAACTTTTAATGACAATAGAAACAGATGTTAACAATCCAAATATACCAACTTTGTAATTGTATACCCTCTATAATAGAGTTTAATTTAAACTTGATTGCACCCTGAAGTACATTATTCAGAGTAACTGTGTAAGTATAAATTATGTTTTCATACGGCCGCAAAAAATTTTGCAGTCGTATATTGGTATCACGTCTTCGTCAGCATCAGCGTCGTCCAAAGACATTTGGTTTCGGACAATAACTTTAGTATTAGTAAATAGAAATCTATGAAATTTAAACATAAGGTTTATAACCACAAAAGGAAGGTTGGGATTGAATTTGGGGGTTATGGTCCCAACAGTTTAGGAATTAGGGGCCAAAAAGGGGCCCAAATAAGCATTTTTCTAGTTTCATGACAATAACTTGTGGAACAGTGTATGGATCTCTCTGAAATTATACCACAAGTTTCCATACCACAAAGGGATGGTTAGGATTGGCTTTGAGGGGGTTGTGCTCAAACCGTTTAGGAATTAGGGGCAAAAAAGTGAGAAAAAACAAGGGTGTCCTGGTTAAAGGACAATTTACTTAAGTACAAATTACAGTGTAAGGGAGGTAATTCAAACACAAACACCTCCCTTACACTCTTAAATTATGTATAAAGAAATGATGTATTGTCTTGAGGTGATTAGCTGTCAATTCATTTTCAGAAGTTACTATTTTAATAATTTTAAAATGCTGATTAAGGTAAATTAATTTTAGCTATGATTATGTATGTCATTTTCTATTTTAAGACTTTTATGGTGTATTTAAATGGGTTATTATGGTTGCAAACTCCATTGGAAATTTGAATTGAGATTATGACCATGTCTTGAGGGAAAGAATTTTTTTTTGGAAAAAAGGGGGGAGGTTAAAAAATTGGGGTGTAAAAAAATGGTGGTGGGGGACAATTTTTCTCAAGATTTCAGAAATAAAAAAAAAAAAAATTTTTTTGGGGAACAGCATAGTGTATTGCACAAAAGCAAAAAATTGAATATAAATTCAAATCGTATAACCAATTCTAAGTTCTTTGACTACAGTTATTCTGTGTCAGAAACCTATTATGTGTCAAATATTGAATTACAATCCAAATTTATAAATTATGTAATTCATTGACCGCTCCCGACATGTGTAACTTCAAGGCATATTTTAGCGGCGATCGATGTCTTTCGAGATTGCTTTATTTTTATCAATGGTACCGCTTAAGTCGACGCTAGGGGCCGTCTTGACCTTGTTGTAGGGTATGAATGATTTGTTCATTGTTGAAGACCCTACATCAACTGTCAAGATGAAGAACAGGAATAAAAGCCCTGTTCATTGATAATTTTCTATGTTTTCTATGTATTGTGTGCGATTTTGTCCCATGTACATTTACTCCATATCCTTTCATTTTCTATTGATTCTAGAGTTTGTCTCTAGTGCTGTGTGGAGGCAGTAGAACGTTTCCCGTGCTTGAGGTGTATGCTCTTATAATATTTACAGTTATAGTGTGCTTGTTCATATGAGAATTTCTCATATTAATACACCGTCAAAATTTCATGTTTGGTTAAATTTCTTCAAAATACTGGTCTGGTCATCCGTTTTTAATATTGCCCTTTCATACTATTTTAAACTGCTAGGTTTTCTTACATATATTTCGATGTGCCCCGTGCTGTCTATCATTTGTTGTTAAGTTTTATATGTATTGTCTATCATTTGTTGTTTCGAAATTATTGGTCTTTTGTTGGGCAATTAGGACAAATATATGTTCAAAACCTCGCCCGTAATTATAAATTATGTAATTCATTGACCGCTCCCGACATGTGTAACTTCAAGGCATATTTTAGCGGCGATCGATGTCTTTCGAGATTGCTTTATTTTTATCAATGGCACCGCTTAAGTCGACGCTAGGGGCCGTCTTGACCTTGTTATAGGGTATGAATGATTTGTTCATTGTTGAAGACACTACATCAACTGTCAAGATGAAGAACAGGAATAAAAGCCCTGTTCATTGATAATTTTCTATGTTTTCTATGTATTGTGTGCGATTTTGTCCCATGTACATTTACTCCATATCCTTTCATTTTCTATTGATTCTAGAGTTTGTCTCTAGTGCTGTGTGGAGGCAGTAGAACGTTTCCCGTGCTTAAGGTGTATGCTCTTATAATATTTACAGTTATGGTGTGCTTGTTCATGTGAGAATTTTTATAAATTATGTAATTCAATGACCGCTCCCGACATTTGTAACTTCAAGGCATATTTTAGCGGCGATCGATGTCTTTCGAGATTGCTTTATTTTTATCAATGGTACCGCTTAAGTCGACACTAGGGGCCGTCTTGACCTTGTTGTAGGGTATGAATGATTTGTTCATTGTTGAAGACCCTACATCAACTGTCAAGATGAAGAACAGGAATTAAAGCCCTGTTCATTGATAATTTTCTATGTTTTCTATGTATTGTGTGCGATTTTGTCCCATGTACATTTACTCCATATCCTTTCATTTTCTATCAGATCTGTATCAAGCGCAAATATTGTGTCCATTTTTGCCCCAACTGTTCAGGGTTGGACCTCTGAGGTCGTATCAAGCTGCGCTCGGCGAAGCAATTTATTTTCTGATGTTTTCCATTAAATTTGAAAAAAACGAGTATTAGGTATTTTTAGATGTTTGCCAAACCCAGTTCATTTTTTTTCCAACATTATAAATTTAACACTGAAGAGCATCATAGTGTCGGAATAGAACGACCAAAATTGGCCAACGTAAACTTTAACTGAGGGAGGTGCAACCTGAGTTTCAGTGTAATTACATAATGTATTGGATTTCAGGACTAATTATAGGGAGCACTGATATCTCTACTAACTTTAGTGTTCACAGTTTGTATTGCATTACTGTGACTTGACTGTTAGTGTTGCTTTCCACCTATTGCAATAATTTTAGGTTTTCTCCCATGGAAACTTATTAACAACGTATTGTAATTTCACATATATTTTACTGAATATAAGATGTTTTAATTCAAATGATGTCTGATTCTTAAAAATTTAGAAGACTTTTCGTAAGAAAAATTGTATGAAAGCTTAGTTTGGACATTTTTATAGCAATTCAAAATTCCCCCTATCACTTTTAGCATCACAATTAAAATAAAATTTGTATACAAATTGTTAGACTGATGTTTCATAATATCACTGAAGTGGAATTAAAGTCTTGTAGGATTGTAAGTATGCTTTATTTTATCACCTTGCACTTTCATGACTTGACTCTACAGCAGTTTGTTAAAATTCTGACCAGTTGAACAGTTTGGTTTTATAAAACAAATTGCAATATGGTCAGAATTTTGAATAAGTTGCAATAGGTGGAGAGCAACACTTACAGTCAAGTCAAAGTAAATGATTTGTGTACCCTTAGGGGTGCCTGATATTTCTACCAGCTTTAGTGTTCACGGTTTATTCCCGATTGTCCCACTTTTGAATATTTTAGAGTTCTGATTGTCCCACATGAAAAATTCTGATTGTCCCACAATATTTTATGAAATAAAATGTTCTTAAATAAACAAGGTAATTGTTGTTTGATTTGCTAAATAAACAAGAATTGATTATTACATGTTCAAACTATTATTTAATATTAATTTTATAAATGTATAAAATATGATTTTAAAAAAATCATCAGATATATACACTTTTGATTAAATAATATAACATTTCTGAGTTATGAAATATATCTATAATGTTACGTTTATTTATAAAACAAATTTCAATACCTTAATTTTAATTACATTTTTTTCTAAAGTTTTTAAATAAATTTAAAAATGATGCATGCAATTTCAAAAAAAAGTATAAACTCATTTACGATGTACACTGTACACGTCTTGTTGATGGAGATGTTTCCACTAGTCTTTGCACTATTACCAGGGAAGTCAAAGGACATTTGTACAAGATTCACCTGAACCTAACAACTTTCTTCATTGATTACGAAGGTGCTGTCCAGAATTCTGCCAGATCATCCTTTCCAGGATTCACTATTAGAGGTTGTTTTTTCCCGCTATACCCAATGTACATGTGTATTTGGCGTAAAGTGCAGTCAACAAGACTCGTCAAACTATGTACCACATTCAGAAATAGAAGACGTCTGGTTCCATGCACTTGAAGACTTAGAAAATTCGGACTCAACAGCAAATACCACTCCGTTACGGACTACGTCACAACATACTGGGTTGAAAGCAAAAGCAAGCTATGGAACGATTACCAAACCGAAGGACCAAGGACGACAAACCACCTCGAAGGATGACACAGCAGCTTGAAGAAGATAAGTACCACACCCAAATATATACAAGCTACTAAACTACCTTAAAGAAGAGCAGTCAGCAAACAAAGTGGCCATCATCCAGTACCAAGCCGGGGGAATACGACCAACAAATAGAAGAAAATACACACAACTCAATCAACGCCTACAAGAACTCAAAGATCGTCTTCAGAATGGTGAAGTTAGTCTGTTTCAGTATGCTAACATTAGCTCTTATTTGTTAAACTTGGACTATGCGTTGCAATGTTTATGTTATGTATTATGTGTGCTTTATTGTTGTACTTATGTATTATGTGTGCTTTATTGTTGTACTTATGTATTATGTGTGCTTTATTGTTGTACTTATATATTATGTGTGCTTTATTGTTGTACCTCCTGCATTGTGTTTGCTTTATAGTATCGATCTGCTCTTCATGTCATATGTGTGCTTTAATGAATTAAGCTGTTTATTATGTGTGCTTTATTTTATTAAGCTGTTCATTACGTGTGCTTAATTGTAACTGTTTTAATACACATTTATGTAGAATTACGTAAGAGTAGTGCTTGATATGTGCTATTTTATGACTTAATATTATATGCTATGTTTGATGATATTTCAATAGTACCTATTATGTGCAAAATATGCTTATTTCATATTTTATAAGTTACATTGATTAGTTACCTTAATTACCTACTACACACTATAACAACAAATTAATAACTATCAAAACAATTCCCGATTGTCCCACATTTGAACTTCCCAATTGTCCCACAAACATATTCCCGATTGTCCCACATAATCTCATTCATTTTTTACCTGTAATTTCAAAAAGTGGGACAATCGGGAAGACACCGTGTTCACGGTTTGTATTGCATTAAATGATTTGTGTAAGGGACAGAAACCTATACCAGTTTAGTGTAAAAACTTTTTTTTGAAGAATTCGTCATGTATTATTGCAAGAATAAATAACTACGAATTATAGAAGTAATTCGAAAATGGGATTAAGAAACAAGAGCAGTGCTCTTATAAAAATCAATTTCACTAATATCAGAAATCAAATTAAAACTATATTTACATGCTGATAAGAAAAGGAACATGTAGGGAAAATATATACATATGTTGAATAAAATAAATAAAATACAGATCCTTTTTGGATGTTATATGTGTGTTTGTATACATGATCAGGGGAGAAGAAAGATAGTTAGAAAAGGGACTGTTATTACAGAAAGGGACAATATTTTTTTTTTGTATATGTGAATAGATTGCGACTAGATTGTAAAGTTCTGCATAGCTTTAAATAGAAAGTTACACAGGGGAGGATTCAGGCTGCGCCCCCCACCCTAAACCTAAAGTCCTGGATTACCCACTTTAGATTTGTTGTGTAAACTCGTCAAAGATACAATTCCTTTAATTTGGCACGCCAGACCGTCTACACAAGACTCATCAGTGGAGCTCAAATCATAACATTTGGCACGCCAGACCGTCTACACAAGACTCATCAGTGGCTCTCAAATCATAACATTTGGCACGCCAGACCGTCTACACAAGACTCATCAGTGGCTCTCAAATCATAACATTTGGCACGCCAGACCGTCTACACAAGACTCATCAGTGGCTCTCAAATCATAACATTTGGCACGCCAGACCGTCTACACAAGACTCATCAGTGGCTCTCAAATCATAACATTTGGCACGCCAGACCGTCTACACAAGAATCATCAGTGGAGCTCAAATCATAACATTTGGCACGCTAGACCGTCTACACAAGACTCATCAGTGGAGCTCAAATCATACTGAAGGCCAAATCAAATAACAACTTGGCAAGCATTAGTCTCTGATGCATGATTTTTTATTATTAATTGTTTTGGCTTTTAACTAGCTGTCAGTAACTGCGAGTACTCTCAAATCGTACTTTCTTGTTTATTTGACCTGTTGATACTAATTGTTATGCTTTTTTGTTATTTAATGTTATTCAGGATTATACCTGGTCTATATACCAGCTTTGATAAGTGTTTGGTACTACTATAAATTTTCACTTCGTACTATGAACATCAAAATTATTTATTTTGTAAAAATATTTCCTTTCTCTATTGGAACTGTACACGTATACCTAACAACAAAATTATTTTCATTTACCTGTGTTTAAAGTTATTGCAAATGGCTGATATTTTTGTTCGAGCATATTGTTTTTCTTAAAATGTTTAACATTTCATACCGATATAACATGTTACTTTTATTATTCTTCCCTTAGTTTATTTATTTTGTATTTACATTGTATCATAGGTCAAATTTATTTGTTCAGTGTATGTTCACTGGTGTTAATATGTCCTTTGATTGAGTTAAGCTATTTCAGTTGATATTTTATAGTGTGTCTTTCTATGTTGTGATGTTACACTATTGTTTCAGAAAAAGGGCGAAGGTTTGGTACCATTAAAACGTTTAAACCCGTTGCATTTATTTGCACCTGTCCTAAGTCAGGAATCTGATGTTCAGTAGTTGTCGTTTGTTGATGTGGTTCATAAGTGTTTCTCGTTTTTTATATAGATTAGACCGTTGGTTTTCCTGTTTGGATGGTTTTACACTAGTAATTTTTGGGGCCCATTATAGCTTACTGTTCGGTGTGAGCCAAGGCTCCGTGTTGAAGACCGTACTTTGACTTATAATGGTTTACTTTTATAAATTTTGACTTGGATGGAGAGTTGTCTCATTGGCACTCATACCACATCTTCTTATATCTATTAAAAACCCGAAAAATAAAAAAAAAAGAATTGTGCTAATTTGTAGCTCAGGCAATCTATACCTGTGGATAGAAAACCCTTAGTGTTTCGAAAAGTTCAATAGTAAATTTACAGAAAATTAACATCACTATGAAAATATTTTATGTCAACACAAAAGTGCTGACTTCTGAGGTGGTGATACCATCGGAGAAGAAACGTCCCCATCAGTGGAATATAACCAGTGGCTTAATAAACTCATGAAAGATTCCATTGGTATAGAATTTCACTAGACTACATAATTCACAAATGATTTAGTTTCACATATTATGATGACTCGGAATTACCAACATACATTCCAAAACGTTTGTTGCCTTTGTCAATTTTTAGAGGGATGTGTGTAGCTTTTCATGTTTCAGTCTTCAACAAACTGCTTGGTTTTCTCTCGTGTGTGCAATATTATTAAGCAATACTGATAATTTTTACAGACACATTTTTATAACCAATTTGACAAACCCATTTCCGTGTTCCGATTTGTTCCGCCTTTTATTAATACTACGGATTTTTCACGGATTTTAAAGTTGAATTGAATTTAATTGCTTTCACGGGTCGATCGCAATATTTGACCGCCGTCATATATATTCATTCGCGATCTTTATCTTAATATAACTGAATGACGACCATTGGTGTATCTTGAATTACGAAAACAACCCCACTGTAATTGTTGCTTATTTATTCCCTTCCGGAGCACCTGAGATCCCCCCTGTTTTAGGGGGGGGGGTTGTTGTGTTGTTGAATCTTTAGTCACGGTTTCCTACGTTGTATTTTGTATACTGTTGTTTTTCTTTGAGCTTTTTTCGTTTTTTACCATGGCGTTGTCAGTTTATTTTCGATTTATGAGTTTCAATGTCCCTTTTGAATCTTTCGCCTCTCTTTAACTTTATTTTGACGTCTCCTAAATACAAATGAAACATTTGTCGCTGGACGTTTTAAGCAATCAACACTTACATTTTTGACTTTGGTAGTGCCTTGTGAATATATACGATAAGCTCGGTTTTACCATGATTAAATGGTCACTTAAGGATATACTAAATAAAAGATTATAAAAAATAGTAATTTTCACATGTCATACATACACATTGTTTTATAATATCTCTAATGACTGTACCAAGTCAGGAATATAACAATTGTATTCTATTCGCTCCGTTGGTTGATAAAGTCTAACGTTTGATTGAGTTAGTTTTATGGACTTCCCCCCTTTTGAATGTACCTTTAGGTTCGGTATTTTAGTATATTTTTTAACGTTCACGAAGATATGGCAATTAAAATAGATGAATCAATCAATTATTAATAGATAAGGTAATAAATTATAAACCGAATTCACCTCTCACAAAATCATGTAAAAAATGAATTGTATGTTTTCAAGACATGAAATCAGATCGGAAATGTTGTTTTCATCCTTTAAATATACAAACAATAAATAAAAACAACAACGAAACATGTTTCTTTTGTCTTATACAGCTAATTAGACATGAAATGTTCATTACCTGTCTGTACGTGAAAACATGTAATATTAGAAAGCCAGCATTGTACAACAAGGGTTATGTCCGGGAAAAAATATATCACAAATGGACTGATAAAAGTAAGAACTTGAAAGATTGACATCCATAGCAGAAGGTCAAGAAGGAAATCTGATGGTTACTAGGTATGCTTAATTTGATATGGCAGATTTAATGAGTCATTTTTTTTAAGGAAATCTGAAATTGACATTTTCATTGATGTTCTCTCTGTATTTTTTCCTTTAATACGATTGACAATTTTACATCGCTGTTCAGTTGGTCTTTTCGATTTATTATTCCTTTTTGTAAACAGTTGCATTTGTATATTGTGTGGTGACAGTCCTTGGCAGGTACGTAATTAACTATATGAAAATTGTTATCAACTTGAATTGAAAGGGCATTGGAAACTACATTGTTCTTTGTTACCAAGTCTTATTTTTTTCGTAAGTGAAAGGTAGATAAAATCAGATCATGCCCATATTGGCAATATGGTAAAAAGGTCGGGTACTTGTAAAAACACATTATTTAATTATACATTCGAATTAAAGATTTGGAAGTAGCTGGTTTTACTTATGTTTAAATCACTTGAGGGATGGGGATGTTTAAATCACTAGAGGGATGGGGATGTTTAAATCACTAGAGAGATGTTTATATCACTAGAGAGATGGGGATGTTTAAATCACTAGAGAGATGGGGATGTTTAAATCACAAGAGAGATGTTTAAGTCACTAGAGGGATGGGGATGTTTAAATCACAAGAGGGATGGGGATGTTTAAATCACTAGAGGGATGGGGATCTTTAAGTCACTAGAGGGATGGGGATGTTTAAATCACTAGAGGGATGGAGATGTTTAAATGACTAGAGGGATGGGGTTGTTTGAATCACTTGCGGGATGGGGATGTTTAAATCATTAGAGGGATGGGGATGTTTAAATCACTAGAGAGATGTTTAAATCACTAGAGGAATGGGGATGTTTAAATCACTAGAGGGATGGAGATGTTTAAATCACTAGAGAGGATGGGGATGTTTAAATCACTAGAGGGATGGGGATGTTTAAATCACTAGAGAGATGTTTAAATCACTAGAGGAATGGGGATGTTTAAGTCACTAGAGAGATGTTTAAATCACTAGAGGGATGGGGATGTTTAAATCACTAGAGAGATGTTTAAATCACTAGAGAGATGTTTAAATCACTAGAGGGATGGGGATGTTTAAATCACTAGAGGGATGGGGATGTTTAAG
The DNA here is from genome assembly GCA_017311375.1 of Mytilus coruscus. Lineage (NCBI taxonomy): Eukaryota > Metazoa > Mollusca > Bivalvia > Mytilida > Mytilidae > Mytilus > Mytilus coruscus. The sequence goes on along the minus strand of CM029601.1, from coordinate 5,872,821 downwards.
TCACTTGAGGGATGGGGTTGTTTAAATCACTAGAGGGATGGGGATGTTTAAATTACTAGAGGGATGGGGATGTTTAAATCACTAGAGGGATAGGAATATTTAAATCACTATAATAATGGGAATATTTCAATCACCAGAGGGAGGTCAATATATCTAAATTATCTAGTTGTGATAATCTAAAATTGTGTACAAAAATGTTAGCCGTGTAACAGCAAGTACTAGATCTAAATATGCACTTTTTTTTTTACAAATTGTCGCGAAAATATAATTTTAAAAGTATTATATTTCTATGCTATGCAATTGCGAAAGCAATAAAAACACAAGCTACTTTGCAATGTTCATCACATAACAAATGATTTCTGTTTCAGAAGATGCATGGGATAGTAGCTCTCCTTTCCTTTTTCCTTCTGAAAAGTGTTGTCTTAGGAGATGAAGAAAACAATGGTTTAGACACTGCGATTTTTAAAGCTTTATTATCAGCTGATGGAGGCGGCGGAGGAGGAGGTGGAGGAGGTGAAGGAGGAGGAGGTGGTGGTGGTGGTGGTGGTGGTGGTGGAGGAGGAGGAGGATCAGGGTCTAGTGTATGGGAACAAATGTTTGGAGCCGATGCAAAGAGCTTCGTAGGACAAGGTGGAAATCCTTTCAGTGGGTCCTTCTTAGCTGCCTCAATGGCGGATATGGGAATGGAAAATATTGCATTACTAGCATTAATGCATTCTGCGAATTCTGGAAAAAGTTCTTCGGGGATAGACATTGCTTCAAGTTCCTTAGGAATAGGAGGTGCTTCAAGTGGAGCATCGGCATCCGCCGGTAGTTCTGTTGGCGGAGGATTATCTGGTGGCGCAGCTGCTGGTGGAGGATGGTCTGGTGGTGGTGCTGTGGGTGGAGGATGGACTAGTGGTGGTGCAGGGGGCGGCGGGGGTGGAGCTGGAGGCGGAGGATGGACTGATGGTATTGCAGGGGGTGGAACTGGAGGCGGCGGTTGGACTGGTGGTGCTGCTGGGGGCGGAGGTGGCGGAGGAGGCGGAGCTGGAGGTGGAGGTTGGACTGGTGGTGCAACTGGTGGTGGAAAATGGACTGGTGGTGGAACAGGGGGCGGAGGATGGATTGATGGTGCTGCAGGGGGTGGAGGTGGTGGAGCTGGAGGCGGAGGATGGACTAGTGGTGCTGCTTGGGGCGGAGGTGGCGGAGCTGGAGGTGGAGGTTGGACTGGTGGTCGAAAATGGACTAGTGGTGGAACAGTGGGCGGAGGATTGATTGGTGGTGTACATGGTGGTGCTGGTGGTGGAGCTGGCGGAGGAGGATGGACTGGTGGTGCAGTTGGGGGCGGAGGATGGAATGGTGGTGCAGCTGGGGTTGGAGAATGGACAGGTGTCCGAAGAGGTTGGCGGAAAGGCTTTGGACCAAGAAAACCGTTTTTTTCTGGGAAACCAATGCCATTTCCTGATTCAAATTTTGTCGGACCAAGCAGCGCTTCGTCAAGCATTTCAATGGCTAACTCCTTATTGAATAATTTGGTCCTCAGTGATTTATCTTCGACTAAAGGAGCAGATCGTGGTGGTAGTAGATCTATGAATGCTAACATTAATATGAATGCTGTTTTATCTGCAATAATTGCAGCAGGTAGACACGATAGAGTAGCTTTGGAAAATTATCTTCGGGATTTAAAGATGAGTAATAACGTTGTTAATCAGCAAAACATTGCTAACATTATTTCAAGTCTTAAAGGCAGAGGCCAGCAACCATCGATCGTTTTGATTGGATTAGACAGTTCTGGTAAAATAAATGCACATGGTGGTCATGGCAAAACTCACGATAGAAACAGTGACTCAGTGTCAAGAAGCAACGGTATGTTTCAGTCTATGGTCGGTATAGATGGAGGATTTGATCCTTCGTCTGGAAAAAAGTCTAAAGACGTAAACTTAAATATAGTCGTTAAACAACAGCATCCTCGGTCAAAACCATCATCACCAGACTTTCACAAAGGTGAACAAAGTGGTCGGTTCTTTTCATTTAAAAACAATGATCTTGGTAGATCAGACTTCGCACATGCTGGTTTTGGACCAGGAAAACAGAGCATGGTTGGTCAAGGCCCAGCTCACTTTTCTTTCAAAGGGGCCACCGATACGAATCAAGAATTCGGAGGGTCAGTTGACATGCGGAAATTTTGGAAAGATTCTGTGGGTGGAGGACAGCTTAAACCAATACCAAAACTTGTAGCTCAAAAACAAATGGCACATTTCATACAAGGGACAAACCGTGGCGATCTGTGGAATCGAATAGGAGGAAATAAAGGTATGGCAATAGCTGAATTTAAACACGGATTTGTTCCAAATGAGAATTATTTCGGAGTCGCAAGTCCTGGGACTCAGTTTGAACATAAACAGCAGATAATAGCTTATCCAAAGAATATGGACCATATTTCTCTTCCTTTATTTAAAGTACCCAAAGGTACGACTAAACACAATTAGGTATGTTCTAAATGTCTTATTACCTCCATTTTCATCTGTATTTTTTAGAAAAAAAATAAATAAAAAAAACGTAGAACAACACTCTTGGAAAAGCTTTTTTGATAGTTCTGATAATTCTGAACCACAAAGCGTATGAATTTTCTTACACCTTTATACGTAAGCAAAGCAAACGACTTGCATTCAACTATACTCGTATGCAAAAATCAGGAGATGTGGTATACCGAGACCAAAGTTCTAGCATGTAAACAACTATAGGGCACCGTCGGTACTTCAACAATGACAAAACCCATGCCGTAAAGTAAACGTTAAAAGTCCCTGGTTTGTGTTCATTTCCTTACAACCTTCTATAAGTTTTGAAATCTGTTTTTATAATTTTCAGTAAAGTTATTTTTTACAAGCATTAAAATGATATAGACTTTAATTTAGTGCATCGTATAACACTGGAATATAGAAAAGAAAATAACATTTTTGTCATCAGAAAATTTCTCAGAGTAGTAACATACATTTATCCATATAAGTAATATTATTCCTGTACAAGTGCACTAACTTCCGAGCTAGTGATACTATCAGAGACACATTTTTATATATATTTCGGTAAGCCTCCAAGAACTCCCCTGTAAGAACTGAAATATCGGACAATTTGGCTGACCATTATTTTTAATATTAACATTAATGACTTAGCTTTCCGAAAAACCCGGCTGTGTAAATGATAAGACAGCGTAACTTCCTTTCTCGAACAGTTATGCATCAGTAAGACAGCGTAACTTCCTTCCTCGAACAGTTATGCATCAGTAAGACAGCGTATCTTCCTTTCTCGAACAGTTATGCATCAGTAAGACAGCGTAACTTCCTTTCTCGAACAGTTATGCATCAGTAGTTTCCTAAGTGTTCACTTCTCAGGAAATTCAACAGTGGATTATAGTTTGATGTTGTTGCAGCGTCTCTGTTGCATAATCAATAGTTAAGTTTAAACGGAATGTCAATGGATTTGTTGTGTAAATTTTAACATTGGTAGAGAATTTATATGTATTATGAATTTGGTAATCTATTTGAGTGTGACAAAAGACATCTTTTCATATTTAAAATGATGCAAGGACTTCTTCATATAAGACAATGACCGACCAAAACAGCTTAGCCATTGAAAAGTAAAATATTACAATAAAACAACACAGAAAATTTAAGTAAAATAAAACGAAACTGCAAATTTAAAAAGTTGACGTAAACTCAGATAATTCGGAAGAGTAAACAGCTGATGCTTCTCCAGTGACACACATAAAAATATGATAATCGTCACATCACGGTCATAAGTCCCAAACGAGGAAAAAGTAAAACAACAAAACTACTAAACTCCAAGGAAAATTCAAAACGGAAAGTCCTTTAACAATTGGCAAAATCAAAAGCTCAAACACATCAAACGAATGGAAAACAACTGTCATATTCCTGACTTGGAACAGGCATTTTCTTGTGTAGAAAATGGTGGATAAAACCTGGTATTAAAGCTATCTAAACCTCTTACTTGTATGACAGTCGCATAAAATTCCATTATATTGACAACAATGTGTGAACAAAACAAACAGAACATAATAGGTAAAAATGTCAAAAATAGGGGCACAGCAGTCAACATTTGTTATAATCTCAATCTATAAAAACAAACAAAAGGTCAACAAAGGAAAACAAAATGGCATATAGACAAAGCAAATACGCAACATTGAAACACAAGAATACAAAAAATGACAACAGCACAACAACACAATGGCGGAATGTACAAGTACAGAGCCACGTCTAGAGGATATTACTAAAATGGACCAAACAGTAAACAATAATAATTTACAAAGATAAATAAAAGTACACTATAACACGTAATTAAGATGATAAACAAGTCAAAAGATAACGGTTTGTGGCTACGATAAACGGAACATATCCGTTTCACATAAAGATGATTTAACACGAAACAGGTTTGTATGCCTCCGCCACTAGCCGAAGGCGGCATTAAGTGTTACCCTTGACCATCCTTCCGTCCGTCCCATTTTTGTTTCGTCACTTACCTTATTAGAGTTATGCCCTTTAGAAGTAGGAAACTTGCATTTTATGTCGTTTCTGCACTCTAAGTTAAGTTTGCCTCATGCAAATTTTATGAAACTCGTGCACCATGCTAAAAACCAAAACTCGCAGACAGAGTTCGAATTAGGACAGTGAGTCACTTACTGTTCAATAGTTTTGCCCCCCTATAACTTGGAAAATTGCTAATTTAGAACAATAGAACTCTTTAAAAACTAGCAGTGACATCAAATACTATCAAAAAGTATGAGCGGGGGCATTCCTGTCTCCAGACACATTCTTCTTTTATTTATTTTTTTCTTTCTTCAAAATTCTTCTTTTCGTACCAAATTGCGGAGTAATAAAAATTATACTTTGAAAATGAACAGACAACACGATAACCGAAAATGACCAAAAAAAAAAAAAAAACAAACAATAGTTAATAAACAATAGTTGATAAACAATAGTTAATAAAACATATGCTAACTTTTAAAAACACTTAAGATTGAGCAATTTCAACTCCACGAAAAATAAATCGTCTTTATATGTTCCTGTATTGCGCAGAGTAAATTTGTTCTCAGATATGCCATTTGGCTTATTATAATATCATTTTTATTTCAGGTTAGAAAGATTTAAAGTCTTATCCAGATAGTTCGATCCGTTGTGGGATTTTACAACGAGATAACATTACCTTAAAATATAGACGAACATGTACATACAATGAGTGGAATCTTAACAGGATTAGTCGTAGAATTGAATGATCATTTGTAGAAGGACATTAATGAAGCATGTAGATCTAGCACAAAGAAAGACCATCTGCACAATATCTCAAATTTCATACATAATGACTCACTTCAGAATATTTGCATCTCTAATTCGATTTACCACAATTTATTTCATGCCAAACAATAGTAATTATAGAATAACTAATCGAAGAATTCAAATAGAGAAAAATATTCAACGAGTGACCGAATAACACATTAATTCACGAATGCGCGTAGCGCATGAGTTAATTATCAGTGTTGTTCGGTCACGAGTTGAATATTTTTCGATATTTGAATTCTTTGATTAGTTATTCTTTTTATTACATTGACAAAGGGCTTTTTTTAATGAAATTAATGTAGAAAATGTAAGGAACTATATCTTTTTTCTACGTATTCACAATTTGTTTTGATCCGACGTTATCGACGTCTTGACAACACCTATTGTTGTATGACGTCAGAGAGTGAAATAACCACGTTTATTTCACATGTGAAATTATCGGTTTTATTTTTGACTGAGACAACTCTCCATCCAAATAACAATATTTGGAAATCAATGTAATTCATTGCTACCAATGTAATAATAGTATTTATATATAATGACTAATGGAGGATACAATTGTTTTGTTACCTTTTTAATTATTAAAAATGTCATCAAAGATACCAGGCTTATAATTTTATAATTCAGAATCGCGTTTCATCTACATACGACTAATCAGTGCCACCCGTATTAAAACAGTTAGAAGGCCAAAACGAATACAAAGTTGTAAAGCTTTAAAAAACGAATATTCCGAAAGTTGTGTCAAATACGGCTATGGCAATCTTTTTACTTGGGGTTGAAAAATCTTAGTTTTTCGAATGATTCAACATTTTATATACAGCGAATTTAAAGAAAATGAACATATCAATGATATTTCACGTCAACACAAAAGTGCTGACTACTTAGCAGGTGATCATCTCGGGGAAAACAAGTCTACGAACAGAGGCATCAACCCAGTTGTTGAAAAATCTCGTCAAAGATACCAGACTGATCATTTTGTACGCCATACGCGCGCGTTTCGTCTACATTAGACACTTTAGTGGCTCTCAAATCAAAACAGAAGTCCAAATCAAATACGAAGTGATAAAGTTTTCAAAGCCGAAAATTTAGAAAAGTTGGGGGTAGAAAAACATTAGTTTTCGAATAATTCAACATTTTAAAATATTCAGTAAATTTACAGAAAATGAACGTACCAATGATATTTCATATCAACACAAAAAAACAAAAAAAAAACAAAGAAACATTAACTTCCATTCTGAAGAGGAAAATAATTTTGATTGATTTGGTTGATTTGATCATCATATTTGGACTGCCAATGCAACATTATTGGCAATGAATAATGACTCATCTTTGTTTATTTTTATATTTGCTCGAGCAACTTTATTTAGAACTTATACCGTTTGAAATATCATTATTCCATAAGAAATGTTTGAAACAAGTCTTAATTCTGATCCGCTACATGTTCGAACAAAATACTGTATATTTGTTATCGCATTGCCACACAGTTGGCTGTTCTAATATGCTCTACATGACGCTGTTGTCTTCCCTTAACGTACGTCTATAACCAATTTACATTTTCATAATCTCTTCCAAAACCACCACGCCAATTTGAACCAACCTTAAAAGTTCGTTCCGATCAAATGAATAGCACGACCAGCAACAGATTGGCCAGTTTAAAAAATCTCCACTGCATTGCGAAATCGTCTGAATCTTCAGAAGATTAGTGTACAAGCGATCATCGTTTAAAGTAGATGTGGAAGTAAATTTAACATGCAGGCACTTGTTACTTAAAGTTCTCACCGAAATCCTTTTGCAAACACATTTTAATCTTTTCTTAATCTACTATTATAATTTTAACATTAGTAATACAAGTTGTTTGAAATAAATAAAAGACGTGTGCCGAAGGTCACTACAAATAACTTGCATAAATTCTTTTAAAATCTTTCATTTAATGTATAATCATCAGTCAGATTCTTGCAAGAACAGGAATTATGGTAACAAAATAAAATTAATATGATACTTCATTTGTACCGCAACAAGTTTATCTTGATGATCATCATGTACATTCAATGCCAGAAACATTGTGAATAAAAAAATAAATAATTTCACGGAAAACACCGAAGTCATAGGACGAAAACAAAAATTATGTTTCAGGCTTTTTCGTTAGACCCCCACCAGTTAATTTCCAACAATTAAGTATAGTTTTATAAATACCAGGAATTCTTTCAAGGCTTTCTTCTGGATTATCCCCACTGTTTGTTTGAAATACTAGCCAGTTTGATCCAAAATTATAGAAATAGTACTGAGGTATAATTTTCCAATCTCCTTCATAATCACTTACTAGTCTTTTAACCCACATGGCTTTTATATCTATCATATCTAATCCCCCTTTTCAAATTGACCAATGATCGAATTTCTTTTAACTTTATCTGGTTTATTATACAAAACGAATTTAAAACAACTTTTTTTCTATTTCTTTCAAAAATTTCTCAGGAAGAACTATACAGAAAGTTCCTTTAAAAGTTAAAATAGGCCCAATATTAATGCTTTAATTATCAAATTTCTTCCAAAAATAGTAAGAAGATTTCTTTTCTGCCAAGAGCAAAATAATCTATTCATCTTTTCTATTTCATTTACCCAATTTAGTTTTTCACATTCCTCTCTACAGTGCCGAAAATATATGCCGAAAGTTTTAACTGGTTCATCGCTCCAGTTAATTCCCTCAATTTTGTCTTTACGTGATTTTAGCTTTCTTACCCATAACCCTGTCTTATTTCTGTTTAATTTCAATCCTGAAAAAGAACCAAAGATTTTAATTTCATTCATGGCTAATTGAACGTCGTATTTGGAACAAAAAAATAAAGTAGTATCGTCTGCTACACGGTAGGTATAGTGTCCGGCTAGAATCGTGGTTTTTCGAGTGATTTGATCGGGTTTTTTCGAGTGTGACCACTTTTTGTCGAGTGAATATGCTAAAATATGTAAACAAACAGACTTCTTTTCTGACAGAGTGATATAAAAGCATGAGTTTAATATACAAGGTTATATAAGGTATGTTAGTATTTCAGATAAAAAGATATTATCAATCTGACATTATTTTTCGTTAAAAAAGTTAAATGTAGCCTTACCATGCTTTTATTCCAAAATACAGAATAAAGCCATTTTTATACACATACCAACGCAACGAAGGAAACGCATACATGTAATCTATATACCTTTAGATATACAGACACTTTACAAAAATTCTTGTTTTTGCATTGAAAACGACATTTTGAGACTAAATTCATTTCTATATGACCGGGTTTTTTCGATAGCATTCCGGGTTTTATCAAGTGATTATACAAATTTCCTATAGCTTTAAATGTTATGTGTCAGTGTATTTACGTTTAAAAACAATAAAAAATAGGTTCAAATTAAGTAATTTTCAAGGCACGAAACCAGTTTGATAATGGTGTACTAACACTTACATTTTATAAAGTATCGTTCATTTGTATATATTATATATTGTATATATTGTTGTTTGTCACATCTTATAAATTACACGTACACACAGCCACTTGACTCAGAAAAAAAATTTCCTATACACCTCAATGTATTATATATAATTTTTTTTTCTGAGACAAGTGCTGTGCATGTACAGTATATATTTGTGATGTCAACTATCTAATGTAAGCATAAACAATTTGGATTAAGACGTACATACATATAGTATGTTAAGCTGATGAACTATTCATTTCATTGTAAATTATTTATGAAATTTAATTCAAATTTTATTGTCCATGGGAATAAAAATGGGGCGGATTAAGTGTGTGTGTGTGTTTTTTTTATTAATGGATTTTTTTTTTGTGGGGGCGGGGGCCTCTTTTAGTAGAATGTTTTTTTATTACATAGCATTTTTCTGATTCTTCACTGCTGTCCAGTAGGTTTCTTACTCCTTTAAAAAAAAACAAAAAACTCCGGGGTTCACCACAAGAAATATTATTAAATGTAAAATCAAAAGTAACATGAAATGAAGTTGAAAAGATAATGAGTCCCCTGCACTATGTTCTAAAAACCGTTTTATAAAGGATCCAGTAATTTCTAATTCAACACTGGAAAATTATGGTAGAACATTTTCCGAACAGAAAGTTTGCATTAAATTGAAAAGGGTTCATTTTGATCAACGTAATAATATGTTTTGGTGATTTATTGGGAATATATTATATTGTCCTTCACTTAATTACAGTTAAAATTTGTTATTGATAATTACCACATGTTTTGTTATCTTGATAATAGGTGAAAATTATTGCATGAATAAATTAATAGTATTAAATACATTGTACTAATCCATATGTACAAATGTGAATATTTAGTTAATTGTAAAAATCTATTATACAAATTGTGTGTAGTTTTATTGGAAGAAAAATTAAATTTTCAATTTCTTTTTGTTATGTATAAAGGAATTTCGTAATAAACTTTCCTTCATTCTTGTTTATATTTAATTTCTATGATTAGGTTATAAAGATGTTAAACATTATTCAAAATATCTAATAATGAACAGTAAATTTCAAACTATATTTTTATAATTTCTTATCTAAAATTATATATGATGCCGTATCTATTTTTAACTATGACTCAACTTAAAATTTCGATTAATTGCGCAATACATTTCTAAATTTAGATTCTGATTAAATATTTGATATAGCATAGTCTCTGACACAGAATGAATGTCGTCTAAGTACTTAAATAATTTAAAATTGGACATTTACCAAAATTACCAATTATGGTCCAATATCCAAATTCTAAATGAATGGTTGGAATCAGCATATCAAAGAACTCTAAGAATTCAATTTTTGAAGTTATCCAACAAAGTTTAATTTGGATACTTTGGACCTCAATGTGAACCAATTTGATAACATGACTCAAAATCCAAAATTTATATACACACTTAAATTCAGCATATCAAAGAACCCCATATATTCAATTTTTTTGTTAAAATCAAACAAAGGTTAATTTTGGAACCCCAATTTCAACAAACTTGAAAACTGTGCCCAAAATCAAAAAATTAATTATATGCTTAGATTCAGCATATCACAGAATCCCAAGAATTATTTTTTGTTAAAAATCAATCTAAGTTTAATTTTAGTTACTTTGGACCGTTATGTGGACCAGTTTGAAAAACGGGCCCAAAATCAAAAACTAAAAACACTGTTAGATTGCACACATTAGAGAACACCAATGATTTAATTTTTGATGAAATCAAACAAAGTTTAATTTTGTACCCCAATTTGAACCAACTTTAAAAACCAAGCCCTTTCGACCTTAATGTGGACCAGTTTGAAGATATGCTTCAAAATTAAAGAATCTAAATACATGGTTAGATTCAGCATATCAAGGAACACCAATAATTTTAATTTTTAAAGAAATCAAACAAAGACCCTTAAATCCAAATTATAATACCTAATTAGATTTAGCATATTAAAGACTCCCAACAATTCAAGACTTTTGAATTAAACCCCATTGAAATTGCTAAAGAAATAAGCAATTTATACAAAGTATTGGTTTTGGCCCCTTTTAACTAAACCAAATAGGGTCATAACGCCTAAAATCAATCCCAAACTTTATTGTATGGCATAACACCTTGTGGCACAATTAAATAGCAATAAATAGACTTATACTCAAGTTATTGTCCAGAAATCAGAATTTTTTCTCCCTTTTCGGCCCCTAATTATTAAACGGTTTGGACCTTGACCCCCAAAATCAATCTCAATTTTCCTTTTGAAGTATGGAACCTTGTAGTAAAATTTTGAAATAGAGATCAATACTCTTATACACTTAGTGTCCTGAAACATGAAAAATTCTTGTTTTTGGCCCCTTTTTGATCCCTAATTACTACACAGCTACGACAATAATTTCCAAAATAAATCCCAACCTTCCTTTTGTGGTACGGAACCTTGTGCTTAAATTTAATAAAGATCCATACACTTATACTCAAGTTATTGTCTGTGAATCAGACAAATAATTGTTTTTGTTAGGCCTTTTTGGCCTCTGATTCCTAAACAGCTATAATAATAACCCCCAAAACAAACCCCAACTTTCCTATTGTGGTATGGAACCTTGTGCTAAAATTGAATATAGATCCATACACTTATACTCAAGTTATTGACTGCAAAGAAGACAACTTATTATTTCACGGTATGGGCCATTACCCTCCAAAAATCAATCAAAACTTTCCTTTTGATGTATGGAACCTTGTGGTAAATTTCATAGAAATCTATACTTTTATACACAAATTATTGTCCTGAAACATGAAAAATGCTTGTTTTTTGCCCCTTTTTGGCTCCTGATCACTAAGCAGCTACGACAATAACCCCAAAATAAATCCAAACCTTCTGATTGTGGTATGAAGCCTTGTGCTAAAATTTAATAGAGATTAATTAAGTTATTGTCTGCAAACCAATTTATTTTCCATAAACCAGTAAAACTTACCATTTTTGGCACCTAATTACTAAACTGCTAGGACAATAGCCCCAAAAACATACCCAACCCTCCTTTAGTGGTATGGAACTTTGTGCTAAATAAATTTTGCGGTCGTATAAAAACACCTTGATGATCAGTAGAATCGATAATTGCAGGTTTAATTTTACAACACTTTACTAGTGGTATGAAGTCTGAACCTATCAGAATCGCACCAATCATACTTGCCTGTGATTTATCTTTTCTGCGCCAAGTAAATTGTTGTTTATTTTTATTTAAATATCTCCAAATGTCAGTTAAGTTATTTATTTTTATTAAAGATTTTCAACTATTTACTTGTTGGACATTTTTTACCTCTGAACGAGTATTTTTCTGTCTATCCCTTTCATCGTATCATTGACCCCATTTTTGTTATTCCTATCCCTTGTTCTTTTAATATATTATTTACTTTTTTGAAAAATATGTCTCTATTAGTTTTACAATTAGTTGCATATATACACATTAGTGTAAAAACGCTTTCATCAATTTCTACATTAAGTAGAAGTAGTCGTCCTTTTACATCGTTATATTTATTTATCAACTTATAATTCAGTGACTTCTTAATCAGAATAGCCACGCCCCTAGAGGTTGTTCCGTCACTGCAAAAAATAGAAAATTCTGAATTATTTTGTATTTCTGTTTCTATGTTTTCATTAAAGTGAGTTTCTTTTAAAAATAGAACAGTTTTGAGATGCAATCCATTCAATTACTCTGTCTCTTTTACCTTTTTTTTTTATAAGAATCCGTTTACATTCAAACTACTTAAGTTTATCAAAAATTTAGATGCCATTTCAAAGTATAATTTCATATTTTTGTAATTGTCCCTCACATACCTGTACATGTCTACAAACAGTACAGTTAAAAAATATTTTTATAAAAATCATACAGAAATCGACAATGTACATCCCTAGGGCTATTTCTACAAACATAAAAAATACAATTCATCATGTTACATATAAGTACGGGTAACAAATAAAACATGCTACGACATTCAGTTTACTGGCCTTATTTGACCTTGTTACGTCTAAATCGATAGACAATAAAATTGACACTAAAATATTCAAATGCAATTGCTAGTAATCAAAGTATGAGTGATCATGATCTATAGAAAAAAAGTAAAATAACAAAAATACTGAACTCCAAGGGAATTTCAAAACGGAAACCCTTTACCAAATGGCAAAATCAAAAGCTCGAACACACCAAACGAAAGGAAAACAACTGTCATATTCCTGACTTGGTACAGGCCTTTCCTTATGTAGAAAATAGTGAATTAAACCTGGGTTTATAGCTAGCTTAACATCTCACTTTTATGACAGTCGCATAGAATTCCATTGTATTGACAACAATGTGTAAACAAAACAAACAGACATAATAGGTAAAAATGTCAAAAATTTGGGTACAGCAGTCAACACTGACTGTTATATAATCTTAATAACTATAAAAAAAAAATTAACTATTTCAACAAAGAAAAACAAAAATGAATCGTAAAAAGAAAATGGAAATTATGGCTACCTCATTTCTACTTGTTATGAAATCGTTTTCTTCATTAAGACGGAGGCGCTATTATTTCCGGACTAACGAGCGATGACGCCACTTGCAATCAGTTTACCACAACAATCATAGAATCAGCAAACAAATGTGTACCAACAAATCACAAAATACAGGATGATACCGTCGATTGGAAATTCGGGCTACGGACAGATTAACATTTTTTTGTTACAAATAAAATCCGATTTAATATGAGAAATGCAAAAACGTGTTAAGATTAAAAGGAAAAATATGTTTATGTAAGTATTAATGAAAATTAAAAAGAATAAAGGAAAACTATTAATTAACAATATTTGAAAATAAATCAGATGTTTGTAAACTTCAGGCGAAGAGCCTAGTTCTATTGTAGCTTCACTAAAACGATCGAAAAAAAGTATAACAAAAATACTGAACTCTAAGGCAAATTCAAAAAGGGGCAGTCCATAAAAACTGACAAAATCAAACGCTATAATATCAGCTATAATAACAGTTAAAAAATATTTTTATAAAAATCATACAGAAATCGACAATGTACATCCCTAGGGCTTTTTGTGCTTCTTCGTTACAATTTTTTGTTTTTATAGTGATTAAGATGATAACACAATGTTGACTGCTGTACCCCTATTTTTTTACATTTTTACCTATTGTGTCTGTTTGTTTTGTTCACGCATCGTTGTCAATATAATGGAATTTGATGCGACTGTCATACAAGTGAGAGGTTTAGCTAGCTATAAAACCAGGTTCAATCCACCATTTTCTTCATAAGAAAATGCCTGTACCAAGTCATGAATATGACAGTTGTTATCCATTCGTTTGATGTGTTGAGCTTTTAATTTTGCCTTTTGATTACGGACTTTCCTTTTTGAATTTTCCTCGGAGTTCAGTATTTTTGTGATTTTACTTTTCACTACAACCAAGTCGATGTCAAGTTTCTTCCTAGAAGAAACTTTACTGCTGGTGGATTATTCCCCGAGGGCATCATTAACTTGGTAGCTTTATGCATGATGAATACAAATAATACAAAGAACAAACCGGCTGGGACGTCGCCCGGACTACCAGGGTCCTCTTTTGCTGCACGGAACACTGTAGCATTTGATTTGTGTGTTCCACGGAATATCCTCCGGGATACCCCTGATTTGACGTACGTTCAGCCAGAAGGTAATTACTACTTTAAAATTTCAGATACTTTTCGTAAATTAAAGCCATGTTGCGTTAATATTTTCGACACCTGCTACAAGTGAATCAACACCTATCATTTCTTCTTGTAAACACAAAAAAGGAAAAAGGAGCACGTGTAAGACATGTAATATGTTAATCACGACTCCTGATTTTACCAGTAATTTAACAGGAAAAACGTATTATACTAAATCTTTCGAGCCTCTGGACTGTTCCACGGACAATGTCGTGTACGGAATTGAATGTATTTGTGTGGACTACTTTATGTTGATGAAACTCGACAAACTTTGCGTAAAAGGATGAATCAACACCGGTCTGATAATAAAGATCCGCAATTCAGGGTTCTTTATAACCATTTTAATCAACCGTACCATGATCCTTCTTTATCTATGAAAGTACGCATCATCGAGAAAATTTATCACCACACAAATAGCCCTGTACTTAGTACTTCTTTCCGAAAAGATAGAGAAAATTTCTGGATAAGGGAACTAGGTACTGCAATGCCATATGGTTGCAATGATAATGTCAAAGGAGTAGGAAATTTGTCAAGTCCAGCCTGCAGTGATGTTAATGTAATGATTTTATTTAATACTACCTTACGAAACCAACGTAGTCATGTGCAAAAACATTACCATCGGCCTAATGTAAAAAAGTCTTCCAAATCTAGATCGCCCTCTGGGAGCTTTGATGACCTTCTTTCTCATCTTTATCATCCGCTAGGGTTACATTACATTAGAGCTATACTTTTTTCACAGCCTGTTAATTTTCTAAAATGTTTGAGAGATTATGCACTTGACAAAGGATGCATAAATACATTTTCTCCAATATACAGACTTGTCACTATAATTTGTGATGTAGCTCTTTTCCGTCTTTTTAAACCAGTAAGATCGGAACCTTTACATGAGGAAAACAGGAAATTCCTTCCTGTTTACTTTACCAATAGAGGAATTGATGCAATCAACATCAGCAACGTTCTATATCACAAGGAGGTAACATCTAAAATTCCTATTTATTTTCAAAATCAGTCTGTTCCTATTGTATCCTACAGTTACACCAAAACCATTGCACCCAAAATATTTAACTATTAACAAGCATTACAGGACCTTGATTTAGAACAATACCTAAAAAACCCTCTGACATGTGACTGTTTCCATTCGCCTTACAATTACAGCCCCTCTGGCCATGTTATTACTGGGGATCTAAACATAATTCAACATGAAAATCTCCGAAAGGTGATTTCTCATGGTCCTAAGTTTAGAGAACCCCAACACATCAATTGGAACCATAACTTCAAAATAATTATGGATTCCATTGAGGACTACGCCAGAGCATGGGCTAAACGAGAAGAAGTCCAACTGGACACTTTGTCAGAATGGGTCAAAACAATCAGGTCTCTGATAAAACGTCGCATTCATAAGTTGAAAAACTGTGTGAATGATCGACCAAAGTCCGTTTTCAGAGACAATGAGGCTGTGAAATGTCTATCATCTCTTCATGATAAGTATGTTGTTGTTCCTGCGGACAAAGCTTCAAATAATATTGTCTTTATATGTAAATCGTATTACTACGAGTGTCTTGTAAAAGAATTAGGAATAAATGAGCACTCAGGTAATCCCACATACAAAAACATATCATTTGACAAGGATGAGATTTTTGCGAATCATAAGTCCTTCATGGCTTCAACGAACACTGCATTGAACAACAAATCGGAGGACTTACCTCGTTTCTATTGGATACCTAAACTTCACAAAATTCCGTACAAACAACGGTACATTGCTGGCTCATCTGCATGTTCCACTAAAGAATTGTCCATTAGATTGACTAAAATTCTGTCCGCAGTGAAAGAGGGCCTTCAGAAATACTGTGAAACTGTTTACTCACGTAGTGGTATTAACCATATGTGGATTATTAAAAACTCTAAAGAACTTCTGGATAAATTTAAATCTTGGTCTTTTTCTGAAATTAGTTCTATCAAAACTTTTGATTTTTCAAACTTGTATACCACCATTCCCCATGTGAAATTGAAAAACCACCTAAAAGAAATAATCCACAATGCTTTTCAACATAAAAATGGTAGCATACGCTATAAATTTATTACTTTGGGATACCATAAGGCATATTTTGTTAATAGTGAACAAAAGGGTAAAACATGCTACACAGAAGAACAAGTGATCAGTATGCTGCAGTTTCTTATTGACAACATATTTGTTGAATTTGGAGGTAGACTTTTTCAACAAATTGTCGGCATTCCTATGGGAACGAACTGTGCGCCTCTCCTTGCCGACCTCTTCTTATTTTCATATGAATCGGAGTTCATTCAGACACTTGTCAAAAACAAGAAGATCAAAGAAGCCAGGTTATTTAATTTCACTTTCAGATATATTGATGATGTTCTTTCCATTAACAATCCGAACTTTTCTGATTGGGTTCCATTAATATATCCACCAGAACTAGAAATTAAAGAAACATCAGACACGGCTTCCTCCGCCTCATTTTTAGACTTATATCTCGAATTTGACATACACAGTCATCTCAGAACCAGAATCTATGACAAACGAGACGATTTTAATTTTGAAATTATCAATTTCCCCCACCTTAGTAGCAATATACCAACTTCACCTGCATATGGGATATACACTTCCAAAATTATTCGGTATTCAAGAGCTTGCAGCTCCTACTCAGACTTTGTAAAACGTCACCAGTGTCTGAGCAGAAAGTTGATGAACCAGGGGTATGTCAAAGAACGTCTCGTCCTTTTTCTAAAAAAGTTCATCGGAAGGTACCAAGACCTTGTTGATAAATATTCCGTATCAACTTCACAGATAATACACGATGGTCTTGAAGTATAGATTCTGCGTACTGACGTTGTTTATCATCTTAATAACGTGTTATACTATTCTTTTATCTGTCTTTATTAATATTACTTTTACTGTTAAGTCTGTTTTTTGAGATATCCATTTGACGTGACTCTGCACTTATATATCCCGTCATACTTTGAACGACAAAATTATTTTATTTATTAATATTACTTTTTACTGTTCAGTCTGTTTTTAGTGATATACATTTGACGTTACTCTGTACTTATGTATCCCGTCATACTTTGAACCACAAAATTATTTTATTTATTAATAATACTTTTACTGTTAAATCTGTTTTTTTGTGATATCCATTTTACGTGACTCTGTACTTATGTATCCCGTCATACTTTGAACGACAAAAATTATTTTATGTCTACCTGTGCGAATTTCGAACGCGCGATTTTACGCCAGTACTTAAACCTTCCATCCTTTATGGTTGGATTTTACAGAGATAGATAAAATTGTAAAAAAAATAAAAAGCAAAATGAGAATGTTAAATTTGATGTATGCCTTTTTGTACTTCTTCGTTACAATTTTTTGTTTTTATAGTGATTAAGATGATAACACAATGTTGACTGCTGTACCCCTATTTTTTTACATTTTTACCTATTGTGTCTGTTTGTTTTGTTCATGCATCGTTGTAAATATAATGGAATTTGATGCGACTGTCATACAAGTGAGAGGTTTAGCTATAAAACCAGGTTCAATCCACCATTTTCTACATAAGAAAACGCTTGTACCAAGTCAGGAATATGACAGTTGTTATCCATTCGTTTGATATGTTTGAGCTTTTGATTTTGCCTTTTGATTACGGACTTTCCTTTTTGAATTTTCCTCGGAGTTCAGTATTTTTGTGATTTTACCTTTTATACATCTTTCTACTATCTACTGGTATGCCCCGCCCCCTTAGCAACACATGGCAACCCAGCATCCTAGGTCAAGCTAATCAACAAAATAGCGGTTATTATGAACATTGAATAATAACAAAGTAAAGAATTTGTTATAACAAATATAAATAAGAGCAATATTTTGTTCATATATTTGTTTTTGTGTTAAAGTATGATGAATAGTTACTTCTGAAGGGTTGACAGATAAAAAGTAAAATCACAAAAATACTGAACTCCGAGGAAAATTCAAAAAGGAAAGTCCCTAATCAAATGGCAAAATCAAAAGCTCAAACACATCAAACGAATGGATAACAACTGTTATATTCCTGACTTGGTACAGGCATTTTCTTATGTAGAAATTTATGACATTTTGAAGAAATTATGTCCAGTTATACTGAATAAAAAAGAAACAATTTGAAAATATTGCAAATTTACAACTATTGGATAACCCTCATTCCCCAGAAAATGTAGTTTAACAACATAGATAGATAGATAGATACTTTATTCTCTAAAACTAAATACAAGTTTACAGAGAAACATACAATATAATTACAAATACAATAGTTGAGGTAAACAAATACAGTATTACTAAGATATTTTAAAAGTATAAAATTATGATGACATACATGTTTAATAACATGTATAATTAAAGATTGAACTTAGTAGAAAGGAAAAAAAAAAGATCAGTAAGATGCGTATGCGATTACATTTACATGGAAGGACAAACTTTTTTATTAATACATTTAATAAATAAACACAGTTTTCTTAAGATAGATTGTTTTTTACTATTAAAAAGTGAGCAAAATGAAATTATATTTGGGCTATTTGAAAATTTAGTTTGTAGAAATAATTGTCTTTCGTTCTTCAAATGCGAACAGCAAAACAAATAATGAAATTCGTCTCCTATCTCACCGGAACTACACAACGAGCATGTCCTTTCGTTTCGGGCAATGTTTTGCCATCTTCCGTTTTCTATAGGTAACGCATGGTTACCTGCTCTGAATTCACATAGTGTAAACAAATGTTTGTCTACAAGAATTTTTAGGTAGTTCTCAAACTCCAATGTTTTTTTGAACAGTCTATAGTTAATGCATTTTGGTGAGTTTTGTATTGAAGAGTACCATGTCTGTTTGTATTGGTCGATTAGCCTCATTTTGATGCACTGATTAAGCCACTTTGAGAAATGTCCATTTTGTAGTTGAAAAATATTTGCAAATCCGCTCATGTTTAGAATATCTTGAACATATTTAATCCATTTGATACTTTCATTTTTCACACTGTGTTGATAATATGCAGTCTTGTAAATTAATGAAGACAGTTTGTTTTCGTCTGAACATAGTTTGCACCAGAACGAAATAGTTCGGTATTTAATGCTGATGTCAAGTGGGTATCTGCCGGTTTCACCATACACAATAATGCTTGGTGTTGATTTTTTCAAGTGCAATATATGTTTCAGAAATTTCAGGTGAACTTGTTCACTGTGTATCATCGCCACCGGATATTGGGTACTAACGAAGCGGAGAGAAATGGAAAAAAAAAGTAAACAAGGTAAGAATTCATTCAATTTAAAGCATTTCTACTGATTTGACGAGGGTACCGCGTAAGAAATGATTTTCTGATATATAATTCTTTAAATTATTAGGCCGATAAGTACAAAATTAAGACAATATTTTGTGTTATTCTCCAAAGCTTGCCACTTAGTACCTGAAAATTTCGAGGTCGATTGTCCTCTGTCGCCCCATTGGCAAGATATTCAACTGTTTTTCATTATTTTACCAGACACGTTTTTAGATTATGATAGTGTGACATCATATTGACTGAAATTTGTTGTCATAAAGATGTTTTTAAAGAATATGGACCAAAACATTGTGTGGTTTATTGTACGGCGAATTGCCAGACGTTGTACGGCGAATTGCAAAATACCAACTTTTGTCTGTATGGCGTCTTGCAATATATTGTAATTTAAAGATGAAATTAATCACTGTTGAGAAAATATCAAGTGACGATATTCTGGCTGTATCAAAGCTTTACCGGCTTACAAATATACAAAATAAACTACTTATCAAATATTATAAAATATATGCCGTTAATTTCGTTCAGAAGTCGTCGTTGCTTACCTCTATTTGACTTTGTGTTTTTAAAGACAAAAAGGTTTTTTCAACCATATTATCCTAAATACATTCATATATTGTTATAATACTAACGACTGTTGTCTTATTTATGGTCGGTGAAATTTTGTAAGTTCAATAAAAAAAAAACCGCCCATTCATCTTTTGTTGGTGCTGTTTTTTTTAAATATAAACAGTGGAGATGTTGTATGATTGCAAATAAGATAACTATCCACCAGGGTCAAAGAAAGTGTATGTAAGCAATCATATGCTATCGTTTGGCCTTCAACAACGAAAAATCGTACCTTATAGTCGGCTATAAAAAGCCCCGACATGAAAATTGTGGAAGGATTCAACAAGAAAACTAACGGCCTAACTCATAACAAAACAATTTACGAAAAACAACAAATATGATAGAGATGAACCAACGACAACCACCGAACTACAGGCTCGTGACTTCGGACAGACACATACAGAATGTGCTGGGTTAAATAGATATAGGAAGATGTGGTATGAGTGCCAATGAGACAACTCTCCATTCAAGTCAAAATTTAAAAGTAAACCATTATAGGTCAAGGTACGGTCTTCAACATTGTTTATTGTTTATTTTTTTTAATTTCTGAAATGAATAATTTGTTAAAAGAAAAGTGAAAAAAATACTTTGTTTTCATTGAAAATTAGGAGAAATAAATCATGAATTGTGTTTCGAATAAATTTTCTTGTTTCTTATTGAAAATAAGATTGTATTTTTTTTTTTAGTTTAAGTAAATTCAATCAATCTTTTTATTTACAGGGAAAAAATAATACAAGACTGTTGCTAAGGCTGTTTGGCCTAAATTTAAACGAGTAGATGGAGGGGTAGTGGAAAGGAGTGTATTCGTCCGAATTTTCATTGTTACAGTAAAATTGATAATGGAAATGGGGAATATGTCAAAGAGACAACAACCCGACCAAAGAGCAGACAACAGCCGAAGGCAACCAATGGGTCTTCAACGCAGCGAGAAAATCCCGCACCGGAGGTGGTCCTCAGCTGGCCCCTGAATAAAATTGTGAACTAGTTCAGTGAAAATGGACGTCACACTAAACTCCAAAACATATAAATGAACTAAAATTAAAAAACATACAAGACTAACAAAGGCCAGAGGCTCCTGACTTGGGACAGGCGCAAAAATGCGGCGGGGTTAAACATGTTTTGTGAGATCTCAACCCTCCCTCTATACCTCTAGCCAATGTAGAATAAGGAAACACATAGCAATACGCACAGTAAAACTCAATTTAAAAGAAGTCCGAGTCTGATGTCAGAGTAGGTAACAAAAGAAACTAAGCAAAATGACAATGATACATACATTAACAAAGGACTACTAGCAGTTACTGACATGCCAGCTCCAGACCTCAATTAAACTGATTGAAAGATTATGTCTTCATCATATGAAGTACATTTTCATGATTACTATGTATAATATTTCTCAGTAAATTTTAATGTGATATTGTGCCAATTAAAATTATATAATTAATACAAGTAAGACTTGCATTTGCCTTAAAAGATATAGCAGTACGTTATTATTTGTTTTCAAACACACCTTCTCTGTTTTAAAACTTACTTATAAAGGTATGGATCTCGGCCTATCTGTTTGGTTGAATATAAATTTGAATTCATAGAGTTTCAAAATCAACAGTTAGCCCTATTTTTGTGTGTGTGTGAATAATCTAATCTTTACATAGATGCTAAAATTAAAATCTTTTTTCTTAATAAGAAGAAAAAAATGCAACTTAAGCACGCCTGAATGTAAAAAGGTGTACCCGACTTATTCTTTCACGATAAGAATTTACCGATTTCGGTATTTTAACAAAACAGTTTACGAGGGTAAATAAATAAATGAACGCTATCAAATCGACATTAATATTTACGTGGATTTTTCCAAAAGAATTTATGAGTATGCACCATCAGGATTCAAAAATATTTCAACCTGTCCTTATTAGATGTTATTTCATTATAATTCTTTAAACTTACAAGTCGAAGATGCTAGCTTTTGTGAATTGTATTAATAAGTATATAATATTAAGATGAAAACCAAAAAAAACTGCATACAAGGTCATCTTTATTCTCAAGTAGAAAGTTTATATAAATAGTTTATGCCGTAGCCACAGCCGGATTTATATCCCTTGTATCGGATTCTTCTTTCATTCTTTCCAAAAATGATTAATCTAAGGTTAATATTTTTTTCAAATTCAAACAGTGTTAGCCACCGAGCTTGTTCATTTCTTACTATATAGAGATGAAGTTTTTTTTTTTTAGAAAATTAATGTTCTTTATTTTAATATATTGACTGTATCTGCCTTTTACAAATAAGACAATTAAATAACATTAATTGAAAAAGGAGACGTGGAATGGTTTTCAGTGAGAGGACTTTAAAACAAAGTCCAAATGAAATATATTTGACCAACTATTGGTCACTATACACTTCACAATGAACAAAACCCATACCGTAACAAAATTGCCTGATTTATGACAAAATCATAAACAAATATGTCAGGTAGCAACTTACGACAGCCGCTATATTACATGTTCCTGACCAGAGACAGACACACATATATATAAAGAGGCGGGGTTAAACATGTTTGTGAGCACTCAAACCTCCCTTAACATGGTGCCGTGGTGTAGCAATACAACATTTTTTTTTTGCAGAGAATGATAATTCATTTATATTTCATTTTATCTGAAAGTTGAAAGAGAATTCATTCAATTAATGGTTCTAAATATTCAATGCGGAAAAATTATCCTGCCCTTACCTCCTTCCTTCCCTCCTCCCACAACCCATCCCCGAAATATTCATCACTTTTATGCAAATGCTGACTAATGTTGTATGGTTAAAACATTTGGTTGAGGCAATCTAAAGTTTGAGAACAGAAACGACAGCTTTAGCATTTTTTTATTTATAAAAGGGCATAACTCAAGAACGGTAACAGTGACGCTACCCAATTTATAACTTGATCTGTGTTTTGTGGTGATAAGCATTTCGTTTAAGTTTTAAAACATTTGGTTAAGGCATACTAAAGTTAGAGAACGGAAACCAATTTTTGGGACTTTCTGGACGGACGGGAGAGACGGGTCGGACGGACATGGGTAACATTTAACGCTACGTCAGGGGCATAACAACAGCTCAGCAAAACAGTGACATGCCTTTCCGAAAGTTACAACATTTGCCAGCTTTTGTATATGCCGTATTCATATTGTATACATCAGGTATGTAAAAGATGTAATAGGACTGTGTTCAAGCCTTATATTGTGTATACATCTTAAATGGTGTCAAGCGAATTGTATTTTTATCAAATGCATAATTAGATATTTGAACCTAATACTTTATTTTCTTTAAAAAGACGGCAAATAAATATTTTAAAATTAGCAAGTTGCCATACAGTTGAAAACAAGTTGCCATACAATAAATTTGTTAAAACGAGCAAGTTGCCGTACCCTAGACTTTATTTTTTATGGTCTATATTCTTCAAAAACCATCATTTTGACAACAAATTTCAGTCAATATGATGCCACACTATAATGATCTAAAAAAGTGTCTGGAAAAATAATAAAAAACAGTTGAATATCTTGCCAATGGGGCGACAGAGGACAATCGACCTCGAAATTTTCAGGTACTAAGTGGCAAGTTCTTGAGTATAACAAAAATCTTGTCTTAATTTTGTACTTATCGGCCTAATAATTTAAAGAATTATATATCAGAAAATCATTTCTTACGCGGTACCCTCGTCAAATCAGTAGAAATGCTTTAAATTGAATGAATTCTTACCTTGTTTACTTTTTTTCCATTTCTCTCCGCTTCGTTAGTACCCAATATCCGGTGGCGATGATACACAGTGTTGTTCGATGACATCATTTTTCTCAGATCCCCAAACTTCACATCCATACAGTAGGATAGGTTTAACTATTTTGTCAAACAAATCAAGTTGGCATTTTATTGAAAGATTAAATAGACGGCATTTTTGTATAACTCCATACATGGCTTTCATTGCTTTCTCTGCAATTTTTTTCTTTGCTTTTGTACATGTCCTGGCAAGATTTATACCCAAATAATTGAACTCCTTTACTATGTCTAGTTTGTTTCCTTTGTACAAGAAATATACATTGCTAGGATGTCTTCCCTTTGAAAATATTATCACTTTTGTTTTTTCCCACATTAACTTTTAATTTCCAAATATCACAGTATTCACTAAATATATCTCTGACATAATGACGGTGTCATCAGCATAAAGTAGTATAAACAATTTTAAGTACACATTGAGATCATTTTCCAAACATTCTGATATGGAAGATAAGCCATTAATATTTTTACTATTCAAATAATCCGTTAAATCATTTATATATAAAGAAAATAATAAAGGCGATAGGTTTTCACCCTGTCTAACGCCAATATTGCAAGAGAAAAAGATTCATTGTTAAATGTTACCCGTGATTTGATACCATTGTACATATTTACTATAACGTTATACATCTTACCATTGATGTCATTCAGGTTCATTTTATACCGGAGTCCGTTTCTCCAGACAGTATCGAATGCCTTTGCGAAGTCGATGAAAGCGCAGAACAGTTTTTTCCCGATTTTTCATCATTTCAAAAAGACAATGTAATATGAATAAATTATCAGTGGTGGAGTATTTTTTCCTAAATCCGCTCTGGTTATTATGAAGAATAGAAAAAGATTCAATAAAAGTGGATAATCTTTCATTTAAGACAGACGTGAATAATTTCCGAAAACAGCTCAAGATCGTTATTGGTCTAAAGTTATTCGGATCATCCACATCTCCTTTGTTTTTGTACATCGGATTTATATTTCCAAGAAGCCAACTTTCCGGTATAATTCCAGTATTAAAAATTATATTAAACAATTTCACATATACATTTATCATTTTGTTAGATGTTGATTTTATGTATTCATTAATAATAAGGTCATCGCCACTAGCTTTATTGTTTTTAAGCTTGTTTATACATTTCAATATCTCTTCTGCTGTAATTACATCATTAATAATATCGTTCGACTCATTCTGTACATTGGTATCATCATGATCATTTTGTTGTGTGTTTCCATTTTCATCGCTGCTAGTTGTTTCGTTTAATTCCTTAAAGAAGTCATATTTGTATAGGTATATTCGGCTGTTTTTGTTTATGTCCACCATTCAGTAATTTCCAATACTCCTTTGGGTTTTTTGTTTTCATATTTTTCATTTTATTTCTCATTTCGATCCTATATTTTTTAATACATTTGTTTAAGGTCTTTTTATATTCCTTTTCGCTTAGGTTTTAATTCTTTTATTTTCTTCTGATTTACATAGTCTGTATAATCTTTGAGTGCGCCTTGTCTTTTTTCTTTTTTGTCTGCATTCGTTGTCAAAACATGGTTTATTCGATTTCCCTTTTTGCGCATTGTAGGTTCTTTTATCAGATTTTTTGGGATTGTAAGCTCCAAACGTATGTTTTACGGCGTTGACAAATATATCACCAATATCCTTTACAGTATCATTAATATTATTCAGGTTAACATGGTCATCTGTCAGTAGATCCAAAGCATTATCAATAGTTTCAATTTTTGCAAGATCTAAGTATTCATTAAATTCATCCGCTTTAGCTAAAGTCCATTTCTTAATCTGTTCTTTTGGTTGGATATCTGTGCGAGGGTTACATGCATTACAGGTACATGTAGTAGTGTTGATGTTAATAGAAATGTCCAAAGGACAGTGGGCGTCGGAAAATAAATTACTAAAATAAAGCACATCAGAGTTTGAAATAATATTAAGGAGGTCAGAGGTTGCTAAAAATAATCAACCGTAGCTGCATTTTTGCTTGTGAGTTTACCGGTAATGTTATCACCTATTCTTCCGTTCACAATATATACAACAGTGTATCTACATAAATCTAGGAGTAAATTACCGTAATTATTTTTTGTTTTATCCATATTTTCCCTAGTAGCAACACATGCAAGGTTGTCAGGTATGTGCAGACTATTTTCTTCAAAAATGGATGATTCGGTGAGAATATTGTCAAAATCGTTGTGTTCACTTGATACATGATCCAAGTCTATCGATGTTCTGCTGTTAAAATCTCCGGCTAAGCATACATATTTATATCGGGAAGAATATTCTAAAATATCATTTTCAATTTCTCTAAAAGAATCGGAGGAACTGTATCGTGTATTCTCAGGTGGAATGTAAACCGAACCAAGAAGAACATCGTCGTCTAATTTAGTGTATTGGGATGAAATGTTAATCCACATGACAAAATTGCTTTCATTTTCTATAAGTCGGACATATTTTGAAATCTCATCTTTATAACAAATAATTAGGCCGCCCGATCGTCTATTTGATAAGCTGAATCTGTTTTTCATTTTGAAAGTATAGCCAGGCAGGGATAGATGGTCGCAGTTGTCGGTTTTGGTTTCTTGGAAACATATAATATCGTATTTGGTTATAAGGTCAATAAATTCGGGATATTTCATTCTTGTCTTAATTCCACATACATTTAAGCTTAAATTTTTAATTTTATAATTTCATATGGACGGCAATTTAACTTACACTGTTTATGATTCAAAGTTTTTGTATTTACGTTTGTACCTCCTGCGATTTCCTATGACGATGAGCCAGTCCTAGATCTCTTGTTCGGCCTACCTACAGTTTCATTATTTTCTTTCGGGGGTGCCTGGCTTTCCTCTGTAATGTTTTTAGAATTATATACACTTTACCTTCAATAATTAATTTGTCCCGTATCAGACTAACTCTTTTCCCATTTCTTTTCGCTTCTTTCATGACAGGATATAATTTTCGTCTCCGTTCTTCAATTTTAATAGGAAATTGTATGTTCATCCCAAACTGAGGTTTTTCTTTTAAATTTGGTCCTGCTTCTAAAACTTTTCGTAGGTCAGCAAAATATACGAATTTCGCTACAATAAGCCTTGGTTTGCCCTTATTTTTGTCTGCCCTACCAAACCTATGGATATTTCCAAACTGTATATCTTTTTTAATTGAAAGTTCATTTGAAATGAAGTTCTGAATTACGATTTTGGTATCTTCCCCGGGTTTCTCCTCAATCCCAGTAAAAACAAGGTTATTTTGCATTGACAAAGATATAGAATACATTATGAAGATAAATTACAGGTTTAATTAAGCATGGCTAATGAAAGCTGATAAGTGTGATTACTGTGTAGACAAACACAGCATGGGTAAGCTTGTAAAACAAGCATCATTATCAAATAACATTCAACCGGTTTTCTTTTTTTAAATCCATAGATAACTTAATGATAATTAAAATTCCTATCACTAAGTAAAATATAAAGATCAAAAGAAAATTAATTGATTATTTGCTTACATGAATATTTGGTCATTGTAGTTCGTCTTTGTTTTAAATTTATATACAACTCTTGTCCTTAACAGGAATTTTTGCACATAATACTCACCCTTTTTTCAATTTAAGAAAATAAAATATATCCAATACTTCTCACTTCTTTTCCTTTTTTGTAATTTAAAGGTCAAGTACAATCAGCAAATATTCAGTAGACCACAGTCATATCAAAATTAAACATTATCTTACTATTTATGAAGCATCTATTGAAATATATTTTGTTTATTATTATTTGAGTTTCCCTCTGTCTTTTAACAAAATGCTAGAGATGAGGGCAGTCCAAACATAAATACTTTCATTTTTATACATTTTGTACACAAAAAGACTACAAATGTCTAATTCACTACATCATTTCATTCAATGCAGATTTTCAGATCAGTAATTTAATTCCCATCTCATTCCAATGAAGTTGTATATAATTTTTCCTCCAGATTGATTTTAAGGTGGGAAAACTTACACTACCTCTAAAATAATTTGATTGTCAAAGAAAAATGGAATAGTTCTTGTACAAATATTATACTGGAAAATTGAAATTTTGTAAATCTGTCCATCCAAAAGATGATAGATACCCTGAAGTTTTCAATTTAAACTGCTTCCAAGTACTAATATTTTAACATTTGAATAAGTTAGGGATAATTCTTTGTAATTGAAATGGGAAAGGTGTCAATTCTTTTGTTGCTGAATCTTTACTATGTGATATATAATTGTGTAATTTCCAGAAATTATACATACTAACTTGCATGTTTTATAGTATAAATCTTTTGAATTAATGAAAAAAATATCAATTTCAACTCAATTTGTACATTATAGATATTAACATAAAATGCGTGGGTTATACAGATTGTTTGAAGACGAGCAAAACGCATTTTCGATTATTGGCAGTAAGATAAATACAGTACGAAATTTTTGATTTTTACTATTATTGAACATCATTTGTAAAGATCTGTAAACAAGTGTTTGCAGAATCAAAAAAGTGCAAACCTTCAAACCGACAAGTGGTGAATATGGCAAATATGAATGAAGTATAATCTTTTCTTTTCTTTCTTTGTTTTCATATTTTCATGTTTTAATTCTTAAATATTGTCATCTTTAAAAAAAGTCTAGTTTTTGATTTGATTATGGGTATGTGAATTAAAATTATAAGGTTTCTGTTTCATATTTGTTATTTAATTAATTTACAGTACTGCTAACATTCTTATATCTAAATACACTGCCAATGTATGTTCTTTCTTTATTTCTTAACAAAGGTAACTTGTCTTGTCATTTCCATACAACATACAACATGTTACATACAAATCACTTGTCATTTTGTTATGTTTATTGTGTATTGACGAATACCTACTAGTTATTATGATAATAGTTGTAATGTGGTCAGAAGTAAATAATGATTTGAGACAGTTATTGATGTGGGTGGAGGATGTTCACGACAGGGGAAATTTTACATTCTACTTTTGTACCTTTGGGCATGACATCTACCTCTATAGAAAAGTAGAAAACATGGATTGAGAAGTATTTACTTAACTACGTGCGGGATGAGAAAGGTTGAAAAATGAAAAAAAAATGGTAATACGAGAACTGAAGTTGCATGTTAAAGGAGAAATAAGTTTGAGAAAAGAGAGAGCAAGAAAGGGGTTGAATAGAGAACAGAACGATAAGGGATAAAGTTGTATCGTAATTCCACTTAAATCGACTGAAAGCAATTTCAAAATACAAGTTCGATTGATAAACGGATTGTTTTTACCCTGATTCACTTTGAACACCATGACAAGAGAAGACAAATGTAAAGCAATGGTTTAACAATTAAAGAAAAAGTATCTTTATGTAGAATTTCAGAAAGTTGGGTATTGGCTGGATGCAGAACACTGTGTAACAACAGAACAATACTTGTATTTTAAGATATGTACTGATTGAGTTAAGTCTTGGAAGACATTGATTTATTTAATACTAGTAGTTGAAATTGACTTTGAACTAGTTTTCAGTAACTGTGTGTATTCTTAGATCGGTACTTTGTGTCTTTTGTAATTTTGTTAGTTTATTTTGTACAAAAATACCGAACTCCAAGGTAAATCAAAAAAGGGGGAAGTCCGTAAAACCTGATAAAACCAAACGTTCGACCATATTAACCAACGGAACGAATTGAAAACAAATTTGATATTCTTGACTTGGTTAAGGCATTTTCTGAAGAAAACTGTGAAGTAAACCTGTTTTTATAGCTAAACCCCTCACTTGCGTGACAGTTGTTATAGTTCCGTTATATTGACCGCTGATTTTTAAAGTTTGTTCTTATGGCGTGCTGTTACATCACTGTTCCAGGTTAGTGGAGGGTTGAGCGCTCACAAATATGTTTAACCCTGCCATATTCTTTATGTGCCTGTCCAAAATTTTGAGCCTGTAATTCGGTGGTTATCGTTATTGCTGTCTGTCAAATTTACTTGTCGTTTTTATTTCTAGCATCAATCCGAGCGTTGGTTTTTTTTAATTAGTCCACATTTTATCACGTGTGGACCTTTTATAGCTTAATTTACGGCTCATTGTTATATGTCTTACGGTGACCTATTAGTGTTTACATTTTCGTTCTTTGTTCTCTGGTGGACAGTAGTCTCATTAGTAATCATTGTACAGCTCCTTATTTTATGGTATATTCTATAAAAGAACAATGACTATAGACAACATCTGGCGTACAAAACTTGGATCCTGGTATCTATGATGAGTTTATTTACATCCATTGGGTCGATGCCACTGCGGGTGCAGGTTTCCTCCCTGAGGGTATCACCAGCCCAGTAGTCAGCAATTCTGTGTTGTCATGAATTATCATTGATAAGGTCATAATTATAAGTTAACTGTTTATAAAACTTTGAATTTTTCGAAAATCTAGGAATGTTCTACAATAGATTACCTTAGCTGTATTTAGCAAAAGCCTTCGAAATTTTGGGCCCTCAATGATCTTGAACTTCGTACTTTAATTTTTTTAACATTTTTGATTCAAGCGTCCCTGATGAGTCTTTTGTAGACGAAACTTGCGTCTGGCGTTCAAAATTTTAATCCTGGTATCTGTGATGAGTTTTTTTACAACCACTGGGTCGAAATTTATTGAATGAAATACTAAATTTTAAGGGACTTAAAAAAAGTTTTTTCCATAAATATTTTATCCCGATTTTTAAATGTTACCAAGATAAGCCAAACTTTCAAAACACATCTATGAAACAATTGCGCAATCGCCGATAAAAGTGGAATTGTACATATTTCATGCCAGAAAAACAATAAACCAAATAGTGCTTCCTGAATTAATTCGTGGCAGGCCTTCCAAGTAAGCCAACTCTAAGCCATATCCTCATATCACGATGATGGCAATGTTTGAATATTGAATATATAAAATCACTAAATGTCAGCCTGTCTTACAAAGCAGGTTTATTTAAGCAATTCATTTTTATGGTCTAGTAAAAGTCATATTCAAGGAATGTTTTACAAAATTCGCACTGGTTTTTAGAGAAGTTTATGTTTTGATATAGTTTTCTGTAAAATGTTTTGTTGACAACTGTTGCTTTTTTTTGCCTTTATTCAAACGGCCATGGTGTGTCCTGTCGACTAAAGATTTTGTTATTCTTAGTCTATTTTTTCGTGGGAATTGTATTTTCTATGTTCTGTTCATCTTTTTCAGTCTCTTTTCGTGACTAAATACAAATTCATTTATGAATATTTGTGTCTTCATATTTTCACATCTGAAACTTTTTTGATGGATGGTTTTCTAGAAATGCTCTTCATAACTGCCTTTGGTTCGAATTCACTCCTGACCAGGTACACTTTTATCAAACGATTTATCAACCTCTTTAGTTTTAGTAATGTTTTGGGATTTGTTATCTACATGTTCATTAATTTTCAGATGAATATTTTGCCATCTTTATAAAGAATAGTTTTCGAACCCCAGTGAATCCCTTAAAATTTTCAATAAATTTAATGTTTAATTGCTTTTGGTTTTTGAACTGCTATGTTGAAACGGCTAGTCAAGATCATATATATATATTTGGTAATTCTCAGTTTATCCATTAAAAGAGACAGAGAAGACATCTGTAGTGTTGCTCATGCAAGTAAAATTCCGCCAATAAGTCTTATTCAGTAATGTCACAACCGTGAAAATGGGGAAAGGATTGTGATTACGATAAGTGGAACACACCAGTGGTTGTCAGTGACGCAGACATTCACTAACATCAAATCTTGTGTCCGTACACAAAATTTAGCATTTTGAATCCTTGGTAGAAAAGCTTCCTTGTAAACAGTAACCATCTATCAAGGAAGGTATGTCTCATTGGCACTTATACCACATCTTCTTATATCTATATATGATAGGAAATAAAATGTATAAACGAAAATACCGAACGCAAAGGAAACGCAAATCCTCAAATATCGTATTAAATGGGACATATATATTCAATATCCAGCTCTGCTGAAATGTTGTTACACAGAAATGTAAATTTACAATGAAAAAAAATAAAATACTTTAAAGTTCTGTTCTCAGTCAACCTTCATTGTCAATCTATAGATATAGGACAGACTTGAATACATATGTAGTATTCTTTGTCGTCAAGTGCATTGAGATAGATGTAGTCAACATAGTATTCAAACTTAGTATTATTAAGTGAAAGGAATTCGTCTATATAGCTAAAAGAGAAGTTAAAGGATAGTGCCAGCATCTTTGCATTTTTATAAACTTCTGAATGAAGTCTGCCGCATAAAAGTCAAGGAACAGAACGACAAGCATAGGGGCACAATTACCTCCAATAAGAATACCGATTGTCTTAAGAAACACATCCTCAAAACGTCAAAAATGTGTTGTTTATAAATAAAGGCAATCGAAGTTTACCGATGTTTAAAACTCACATATCGATTAAGACGACACATAAAGGTAACACACAAAAAGTGAGGAAATTGCATCAACGCCGAAATGAACGCAAACGAATGCGCAAACTGGGAAAGCATCTCCTGCTATGCAAATCCACTCCCAGTCCAAATGGTGATTATGATGGTTTTTTTTCACAGTTTGGAACACCACTATCCCAAATTCAGCGCTCAGAAATATATTTGACCCAACCACATTCGTGTCTGTCTTAAATCAAGAACTAGTTATTCAGTGGTTGTCGCTCAATGTTCCAACACTCTCAGGTAGAATAGACCATAGAAGGTACATTTATTATTGTAGGTCCCTTTTAGGAATATACCACCCTTCTGACTCAAAAATCTTTGATAGGAAAACGTTTGGTTCTGATGGTGCTTGAAGGCTTATCCAGAAAAGGGCTTCAAACATGTTATTCGAAATAACTTCTGCATGGTGAACTACTGTAAATTTACAAATTATTGCGAGGTTTTTATTAATGCGAATAATGCGACTGGGTGAGTATCGCAATAACAATAAAATGCTCCGCTGGGCACAGCTTGATACGACCGCCGAGGTCGTACCCTGAACAGTTGGGGCAAGTATGGACACAACATTCAAGCTTGATACAGCACTGAATTTGGATTGTGATTAAATATTTGACACAGCATAGGTTTCTGACACAGAATGAATGTGGTCTAAGAACTTAAAAAATTTTAATTTACCTATTCAAACCATATCATTATTATTTGCTTTTAAAATCCCCCTCATATTTTTTGAACCCCCTTATGATTCTTCACCCCCAAACTCAATCCCAGCCTTCCCTTTGTGGTATGGTACCTTGCAGTACAATTTCAGAGAGATCCATACACTTGAACACAAGTTATTGTCTGGAAACTAGAAAAATGCTTATTTTTGGCCCTTTTTTGGCCCCTTATTCCTAAACGTTTTGGGCAATTACCCCCAAACTCAATTCAAGCTTTCCCTTTGTGATATGGAACCTTGTAGTACAATTTCAGAAAGATCCATACACTTACACACAAGTTATTGTCATGAAACTAGAAAAATGCTTTTTTTTGGCCCCTAATTCCTTAACTGTTGGTACCATAACCCCCAAAATCAATCCCAACCTTCCTTTTGTGGAATTGAATCTTATGGTAAAATTTCATAGAGATCCATTCACTTAATCTAAAGTTAGAGTGCGAAAACCAATGTGTATTTGGACAACGACGACACCAACGTCATACCAATATACGACCGCAAAATTTTTTTGCGGTCGTATAAAAACTCACATTTTGATATCTAATACATAATACTGTATGCAGATTTCCTGAAATCACAATAACTAATCTCGCATTATTGCCCATTTTTTTAAAAATAGCAATAATAAATGCACCCAATAATTTCTGAATTATATCTGCCCAATAAGCAATCTTGTGTATTATTTGTTTTCTGTCTGTTTTTTGGGGTGTTTTTGGACTATTGCTTGTTTATCTTCTTTTTTTGGCCCAGGTGTTACCCGTCTTTCTACATCTTAATGCTTTTAATTGCATAATTGCATAATTGGTATGTCAAATTTTAAGAGAATTTTGTATTCCATTTGTATGTAGCCAAAATTAATGATATACTGTAAATTCAGAAAGTATTGCGAGCATTTATTATTTTTGAAACATGGACAATAACGCGAGATTATAATTATTGAAATTTCAGGAAAATCTGCATACAGATATATGTATAAGATATCAGAATGAGAGTTTTATTATTGCGATACTCAACCAGTTACATTATACGCATCAATAAAAACCTCACAATAATTTCTGAATTTACAGTATCTTATTTAAACTTTAACCCTACATCACTGGGTGACACATATGGAGCATGATTTGCTTACCCTTCCAGAGCACCTGAAATAACACTGTGTGTGTGGTGGGGTTCTTAGTCTTTAGTTTTTTGTGAACTGTTGTTAGACTTTTCATTGATTTTCGTTTTTTGACTATGCCTTTGGTATCTTTTGTCTCTCTTATAATACTCTTATATTGACCATTATTGAAATCATATTATTTGTCAATATCTGTAAAATAAGGTGTGACAGCAGTGAATAGCTTTTCAAATAGTTCTAGGTTGATTGCCAATCATAATCTCCATAGATTTAAACCAACATATTATCATTATAACCATAAAGTAATAAGTTATCAGAAAAGTTTCAGTTCCAACCATTAGATTAGCTAAGACACACATGAGAAACACAAAGTGTTTCCAAAATGAAAACTAGAACCCATTTTATTTTTGCAATGCGTGATTTATTATGTCAAAAATAAACATACAGGGTACACAAGCAAAAAATGCAACAATGATATAACATGGTATCATACATCCACTCCCCATTCCAATTTCATTCACATACCTGTCAGTCATAACACTGCTGACAATCAACATTAATAAATTAAATGTAACAAGGAAGTAATATTCAAGTACCTTGTGCTTACAAAATGGAAGACTTGTCAAGTAATGGCAAATATTGAACACTATGACATAAAGACAAATACAAAGTAAGATAACAATATACAGAATAAAGTATCATTATACCAAAATCTATCTCAAGGTAATTAACCAATGACAGTCTGTTAACAAGTAGATAACCACTAATTTTCAAGAGACAGTTTTATAGTTTGACTGGCAAACCAATATGTCAGCTAACACAAGATTGATTTTTCCAGTCTCTGATAGACTTTCAGATATCCCTTCCTTAATAAAATTGTAGGAATCAAAGTGGAGATTTGCCATTTAAAAGAGACTTACTTATCTATTACTAGAATTCAATTACTTCACAAATGTTTATTTTATTATTGTCAGCATATAGCCCTGAATAGTGGATATCACAATGTAAACCCTTTCAAAAGACATTATTATCATATCTTTCTATGTATTTGATTTTGAGATTAAATTTCATAGTTGACAATTTGTATTCAAGCTCTCTGAACAGAACTTTGTTTCAACTTTCACAGAACATTCAATTTATATTCAGATCTTATTTATTCTTTTTTACTCTACAGTTATATTCTGTAACAAAGAGAGTAAAATTTAGGCACAGAAAGTCAAAATTAAGCACAGAATAAATGAAAAAAATATACATGTATATCAAAATAAGGAGATTTGGTATGATTGCCAATGAGACAACTATCCATCAAAGTTCAAATTAAGTGAATGTAAGGAATTAAAGACAACCTTACGGCCTGTCTTTTTTGCACAATGAATATGTATAACCATTTATCTTCATTCATTTAAAAGTCAAGATCTTCCATTTTGAATACACAAGATCTAAATCAATTAATTAACGAGCAAATCATTATTTACATTTCAATGTAAATGTACATGCAAAACAGAACAGATAACAATTAAAACAGACAGCAGTGAACAAGAAACTTTTAATGTAAACTTTGCATAAAACAACCTATATTGCATGCCATTTTTTATGTTTAGGTCTTGATGTACAGAATGATTGCTAATAGTAAATACTACAGGACACAACTTCTGAGTAAGATCTTCGAAAAAATGGGACAACTTCAGTTTACAGGAAATATCTACTTGACTCTGACTAGAATAATCTAATTATGTCTTACACAGCCAAAATAAATGTCAGTGAACACATTATAGACAATTAATGGCATCTAATTTCATTTAAGTTTACTGATTTATATCAATCAATCAAATATAATAATCCAGTTTTAGGATTATTTTTTTTAATTACAATAGCTTTCCATAATTAATTTCTTTTTTGACAGAGTTGGCTATAATTCATTGGTTTGATGCTGGATTTTACTTTCAGAACGCAATTCATTAAGCAATAACACTTAATATTCCCAATCAATTTGAAACGACATTTATTGTTGATATTTGTAACAAAGACTTTTGATAATTTAAAAAAAAGAATGGAAGGTTGGTGTCCATTCTATATAGTTAATCATTAATTGTGGAGTAATGCCTTGATTTCTTCTTTTTTTTAAATGAAATAATCTGAGTTATTTCCCCTTATAAGGCTTATTTAAAACTTTTGTTGAATGAAGTATTGCCATATCTCATCATTTATCCCATCAGTAATACTATAAGCTTAAACAAGCAGGTGTCCACAAAATAGATTATGGAATAAAAGTTTGGTTTAATACAATGATAGGCTTGTATCTATTACTTCACTGATATCAGTTATTAATGATGGACTACATAAGAAATCGGATTTGATGAGAAAAGTATTTTCTAATGATTTATTTGAGAAAATAATGAACATATTACTTTACACCGGCTGTGTGTAAGAATTGGTGGCAAACACATCTGATAAGTTCAATGGTTATTCTTATAATTCAGGTTTTATTTTGTATGGTACTGTTTTGAAGAATGAAATACCATATACTAACTTCCATTTAAATAGTGAGGATCACTTTTTTTCTTCTTTTTTTGTTTATTCCTTACTCATCATTCAAAATAATGGACAGCTAAAGGTCATTAAAGTTCTTTAATCTTCAAAAATAAATGATTAAAAATCTAAATTTCATAACACAGCTAGTTTCATAACCCATATTTTTCTTAATGACTTTTTTTTTTCTTATTTTCCATGATTTTTGGTCAATCGTTATGAAGTTCCCCATTTAGTCTCTACAATACATTATTTCAGTGAATCCTATAACGTAGGGTCAGAACATTTGTAAACATCAGCACCAATAATTGAAATACAAGTAATAACACTTTTATTGATATTTACTAAAGTTGTGTAGGATTCTGAACGGAATACATGAACAGTAACTGCCTCTTCAATTACCTTTCTTTACCTTGTTTATAAATATTTAATAATGAACTACATTTTAATTATTTGATCAAACATTCATAAATTAATTGCCAGAGATTTTATACTTTATAAACAAAGAAATACTCCTAAATACAGAAATGTTATATTTATGATTTATTTTTAAAGATTTAAAGAAGTCAAAAGGACTAAACCTTTTTTTTTTACAACCCACGAAATATATTTATATTCTGCCATCAACACTAAGTTATTCTCAAGTCCCCTTTATAAGTAACAAAAGTGATAAAATGTTTGTGCATATATTTTTCCTCATATCTTGTTCCTGCAGAAGTTGGTTTATGGTATTTCTTTATTAACCATACAAAATGTTACACCTGGTTTGAGGATCTAGTATGAGGTTTAGAGAGATTAATGCACCAAATCTACTGAAAAATAGAGCATAAGGGGAGCTATAAAGAATAGAGGATAATGGCAAAAATATAATAATAATACAGAAATGGAAGACCCCTTATCCAAACCCTCTGGTTTGACTTGCAGGTTCAGAATATTGCAATTGCGGTAAGTAGATTGTATAAATGGACATTCATTTTGTTTTACATGGCCTTATTTTGTTTTCCTTCAAGATAAACTGGTTTGTAACATATGTAACCTGTAATGTATCAGCATCCATATGACATATGATAGAACAAGCTTATAGAAAGTCATTCAAATCTTCTATTTGCAGTATCTTCTGTCATTCTTTCCATTTCATTGACAAATTTGATATACACATTAAAATCAAATATCTTACAAATAAACAGTAAAAGGAAAAACTGAACCCAAAATAAAATCTGACTGTATACAATTATGTACAATTAAATAATTAGAATAAATTAAAGCACTAGCTATAATTCGATAATTTAAATGAGAATAAATTATAGCACTTGCTCTTTCATGTGGTTCAGAATACCCTATATTTTGATAGCAATTCATTATTTGCTTCTCTTAGCTGAACACCTGAGCATTAAAGGGAAATAACAAAACTTTGATAATGTATACCCCTGTAAATCCATTCAAACTGTCATATACTGTTTCCATCACTGACCTGTACGTACATACTAACTTAGTAACTTCTATAAAACAGACAGAGATGAATTACTTATGATTTCATAGAACATCATGAATAGCACCAAAATACTGCATAACAAGTATATATGATTGGATCTCTTCATAAGATATCTTTATAAAGTTGTACTTGAGCATGAATATCATGTTTTCTATATTCAATCATTCCATTTCTTATAGCAGCAAAAAATATCCACAACAAGAAAAAAAGTTAAAAGAGTCAAAGATAAATTTCCCAGACAAATTCTGACTTTGGCCATTAATATTAAATTTCTTATCATTACCATTTAGGTTAAACCTCTGTACTCATTTCATTCATACAAGATATTATATATCTACAACCATGGTCTGATAAAAATACAAATTCTCAAAAATAATGACAATTATCACAGATTGTTAACAATGTCAATGCTATCATTTGATCATGAAAGTGCACATGCACTCATTCTCACCATTCAATTAAAATAAATCACAATTCTTATTCTATGGTTTTACAGTAAGTTTTGAAAGTTTACATCCTTAAATGTACAAAATAAAAGTTTTGAATATAAAATCCAATTAAAGTGATCACCATATCTTAATAGTAAAGTTCCTAATTGCCTTATTGATGCCAAATCATATCATCTATTTTTTTATCCAAAAGATCTTTTGACATTGTTATCTTGGAAATTAAATCAACCAGATAGAATTACGGATCCTGTGTCCACGCTTCCCTTACAAGGATCTGAAAACGCTCTATTCTACTTTCTATATTAAGATCTTTCAGTATCTTCTGTTTTCGTCATAATGATACAAACCTTCAAAAATCTGGAGGCAGAAATTTGATAGGCTGATGAAATGTCATATCCTTGTAAGCAAAGTGCGGACAAAGGATCTGTATTGTTATCAGATTGGAATAAAATGGAATGTTATAAAAAGTTTTAATGTCATTAAAAAATAAATCTCCTAGCCCAAGAATTTTACATATTTAAGTTAACAGCTGTATCAAAAATTATTTCGCTTTTGGTGTTAAAGTTTTGCATGATGAACAAGTGGCTAAACTAACTGTAAAATCATGATAGAACATAAAATTAACTTTTCTAACATGAATTTATGAATACAATTGTTTATTATAAGAAAAACAAGTTTCCATTTGACACTTTCGCTATGAGAAACATTATCTGCATAGCATACACAAATTTTGATATTATTTGACATTACTGTCTATTCATGAAATTTCACAAAATGTCAAACAAACCCTTAACTTTTCATCATTTCAAGCTCTTAAAATTGTATAGCCTATTACAATAATTTTCATTTTATCTATTTATTGCTTTAATCACTCAATCTGAGATGTTTCAGGATGTTTGCTAGTCATGTTGTTCATCTTGATTTTTTTTAATCAATAGCATTAATATCTGGCTTAATATTTTGTAAATGTACCCACAAAAAAATATATAAAAATCATTTTAGATCCTTCTAACCACCTTAATTAAAGACTGAACAGATGATAAAAACAGAATAATCTTATTTTTATTGAAACTTTGATTTTACTTTTTCTTCACCTTATATTAATTGCTTCAATAATAAAGGTCATAAAAGAATACAACTGCATTATTTCTTCAACATGTATACCTCATAACTGGATGTGTCAATCTGTTATGCACCAAATGGTTATGGCTTTATGAATATATACCCTCAAACAATCAATGCTATTCATGAATTTTGATCAGTTATTTGAGGCACATTGGTACTTTTACACAAATATCAGATTTCACAACAAAAAGTTAAAATAATGACCTTTGACCTTTGAAAGACAGGTAGTTGTGTAAAATATGATAAATAATGGCAATAAAAACGTTCTGGCTTCTCAATTTATTCATCTCCTTTTCAGTTTGGAAAGAGAGGTTTTGATTAAACTAATTTTCAAACTTTGGCAATTACGATGTTTTATTTCATTCTTTATCAATGTTATGGTAACAAAAAATATTTATATGAAAACTGCTCCTAAATAAACCATCATCTATGTCCTACATAAAAAGACACTTTCTAATGTTTTGTGTATAATATGAATACTTTTAAATCTCATATTTGAATAAAATGCATAAAACATTTTCTTGGTTTTAATAAGTTCAAAGCACAACATATGGAATGAAAGCTTTAACAGTGAAACCTTTCTAAACAGAAAATAAGTATTTCATTAATTCTTTCAATCTAATACCATTAAGCCCCCCTTCACTATTTTTTTTTTAACTAAAATGAATCAAAAGCATTTCTTAATTCAAATTTTTTACAATATATGGGCAAAAAAATTATTTAATTTTATTCACAATCTATCCCTTAATTATTGAATTATCATTCTTTAGTTTTCAAAAGCCATGTACCAACATTTCTTTATCAGTAAGTAAACTACAGGCCTATCTCCTTGACCCCTTCAAACATTGAAGCTTCCAAACAACCTGTACTGCTCACCTGGACTGAAAGACAGGTTTATAAGCAAAAATTCACTATTCATATGTGAACTACTACAACTAATATGCCAATCATCATAATTAATAATCCTGACTAGATACAGTAATGAAACTAGGCTAAAAGAAATTAAAATTGTTCAAAACCATCTTTTTCTACAGTCAAATGTCAGTATAACAAGATGAATTTGACTGATTAATAGAAAAATTTGTGCATGTAGACCTCCAACATGCCAACAAAAGGGAAGTAATTCTTGCTCAAACTGAGTTAATCAAAAACTATTTGTACCATGCAATGTTTGAAAGTCTGTTGCCCACAACTCAAAGAGAAATAGGTCAATTGGAAGGAAACTCCACATGTAACTGTAACAATATTGAAAATTGCCATCTTGCCTAAATTCTGTTCAACTTAATGGATAAAATGTTGGTTTGGTTGACAGCAGCACTAGATAAAAGTTTCAACTAAAAATCTAAAAAAACATGTTTGTTGAAGAGATAAAGAGATAAAGATTTGTTTTACAGTGTAAATGCATGGACCCCTGGATGACAAGTAATGGCAATAATTCACAGTGAGTAGAGGTCAAAAGAGAGACAAGATCAAAGTTTAGATAGGTTTCACCATGCATGGAATGTGTCAGGTTTTGATGAGCCCTAATAATACTACAACACTGTTCAGAATACTGATATGACTGAAGGACAATGAACTTGGAGAGGTAAACTAATTAAAGCAACCCTTGACCTTAATTAAACATAATAAGTTTCATTTTTTTAATTTAAACACTCGGTTTTCTATTTTTTTTAAAGCATTTTTCTTATTCTTCGAAACATTCCGGTAATATATTTGTATGTTGAAACATACAACAATACACCAATAAGGCATGTTGAGTGCAATACATAAATAGTTTTCTCAATGAAATAGTATTCAAGTAAAGTAATGTTTTTATCCTTCCACCTTTTCCTTTATTCTGCAAATGTGAGAAATACTCAAATTTAAGTGATTTAAAAAAAAAATGTGTTTTCTTTTTTTTCACTCAATATGTTATTTTGGTGTATTACCTATATATTTGTAGTAATCATAACATAGAAAACAGAGGGAAAAATGACACCTACCCTCCCTATTTACTCACCTCGAAATATTTGATGTTACAATTATATTTCAATATTCTGGCAAAGATATCTCCATCACTGAATGATACATATCAAAGATGTCCAGACAAAAGTTTTACCCAACGTATCAGACATATAATGCACTTGTAGAGCAATGGAACATGTTTCAAATTGAGTTATCTCCTCTTTATCAGAGAAAAAAATAAATGCATTATACATAAATCAAATACTTAAGTAAAATATTATTTATGTTGCTTCTCCTGATATCTCTATTAAATGATGTTATAAGTATATAAATATTATAACAAAGCAGACAAGAAAGGTATCACATTCCATTGAATTACTGTAAATTCAGAAATTATTGCGATGTTTTTATTATTGCGAAAAATGCGACAGGGTTATAATCGCAATAATTTAAACTCGCATTTAAAATTTTTTATATGAATTAAACAGGATTTTTCTCAATATCGCATAAATTAAATCGCATTTTAGTCTAAAATGACATAATCGCAATGATAAATGCACGCAATAATTTCTGAATTTACAGTACATTATTCATAACAACATCAGGTAACAATGTCCCGTTTTAAATTTGTCAACTAAGCAGACTCATTTGTGTAAACATTGTCAGAAACAAACTGTGAATTCAGTATTATTTGTTAAAGAATTTCTATAAAACAGAAACTACTTTTTGAAACTTTTCCCCCTTTGATATTTTTATAATATGGCACTTTATAGTGATCTTCTGTCACCAATTTTCTCTCACAAATAAAACATTACAAATACAAATTTCATTGAGAATACTATTTAGCTTTCCTGAACACTGAATACACATTTGACAAAATGATCACATGTGAACACATACATTCATCACATAGCTTACACAAAGCAACTCATACATCACATGACTTAAAAAGCGAAATCTCCAGATCCATTGGCCAGAAACATTGTTACAAAAAAGTAACAATTAGGTTGTCAACAAAAATCCACCGCAGAGGTGGAACTATCGCTATGAATCCACAATAGCTTGAGATCGGTCATAA
Source organism: Mytilus coruscus (assembly GCA_017311375.1). Lineage (NCBI taxonomy): Eukaryota > Metazoa > Mollusca > Bivalvia > Mytilida > Mytilidae > Mytilus > Mytilus coruscus. The sequence goes on along the minus strand of CM029601.1, from coordinate 5,829,696 downwards.
TCTAATATTAACTCCTTGATAAAGCCCAATTTTTTATGTAAATATTCAAATCTTTTTTTCTGTTCAATGTACTTGATATCTTCTTTCTGTACTTTATACTCTGTCCTGATTAATTCCTTTAACTTCTGCAACAATAGAAACAACACTTTTTTTATTGTACAAAAACTCTGAAATGTCAAATACACATTTTCAAATTCTTATTGTGTTTACAGCTGACTTTAACAAATATGTTATTATGTCCCAGGCATAGCTTCTTTTTACTGAATTTTGATGGAAAGAACAATCTTGTCAAATTTCAAGCTCTGGCATGTTTTCAGTTCCTTGTACAAATTAAATAAACATCATGATGTATAACAGTTCAAAAATCCAGGCTTTGACAGCTTACTGTGCTCAATAAAAAAGCTCTCAGCAAAAACATAATTTTTGACAAATTAATGTGCTATTATTAAATATTGAAAGTAATTTTTACCTCAAATTCTTCCGTTCCTTGCTGTGTCTGTCTCATTTTAACTTCCAGATCAGCAAACTTCTGCGTTACTTTCTCTACGTTCTTGTGAAGATTACGATACTCTTCATACTCTAAGTTAAATTCCTGTTTGTATTTATTTCTCTGATCCATACTCATAATATTATTATATTTGCTGAAATGTTAAGTTCAGAAGTCAAAATTTGTAGTCAAAGAAAAAGAGTTGTATCTTTTGTTATTACCCCAGTTGACCAAAAAAGAGAGAGAAGGTTGGATACTCAAAATATGTGTTGAACCCTGACACTTAATGTGTCATCACCGAGTCAAGTTTTTATTTTTTATATCTTGGTTTATTTTTATCCATAAATTTCCTTGATGATGATTACAGATCTCTGAGACGGATATTTCATATTGTTAGGTCTATGTTGTGATTAATATTTGATATAGTCATGTCTATGTTGAGACAAACATTTCATAATGTCATGACTATGTTGGGAATGTTGACCTCAAGATTTTTTTTTGTGTAGTTGTTGCTAGGTTCTTGTCTTATTAACATCCACTTTTAATTGTACTGTCAAATGCTAAGTATTTTATGTTCTGACTATTCTAAAAGTTAAGAATGAAGAGATGATCATACTACTGTAAATTCAGAAATTATTGTGTGCATTTATTATTGCGAGTTTTCAAGAATGGACAAAAATGCGAGTTTAATTATTGCGACTTCGAAAAAATCTGCATACAGGTCTATGTATCAGTTAACAGAATGCGAGTTCTTATTATTGCGATACTTACCCAGTCGCATTATTCGCATTAATAAAAATCTCGCAATAATTTCTGAATTTAGAGTATACTGTTATGAATATATACATTTTAACCCTTTCTATACATTTTTGTTATATAATAAAGTTACATGTTAATATAAATAGAAATCAAAAGGTTTGTTAAATTATTTTTCTCTTTTTACTTAATATCAGATAGCCTTCCAACCCAACTTTTAGTACAAATCCTCATAAATTCATTTGCAAACTTTGTTTCACTCCCTCAGGCAGAGTTATATTACTTTTTTTTAGACCCATTTTGGTCATATAGCTTCAAAAGCTTCTCCATTTTTACAAATCCCTAGCTTTCAAATGTTAAGGTTGGATCATTCTTCTCCATTTTTACAAATCCCCAGCTTTCAAATGTTGAGGTTGGATCATTCTTCTCCATTTTACAAATCCCTAGCTTTCAAATGTTAAGGTTTGATCAATCTTGGTAAATCCAGAAAAGTGTTCACACACAAAAAATGTATAGAGGTTTATTTTCATTTCATATGAGTGTTAAGAGATTATTCCTAAAGATAATCTATATATCATGAACTTACTTCACAAAGTCCAGATCACTGGTTGTGGAGTCTACATTGGAAGAATCTGTAACAAAAATAACAAATCTTAAAAGGAAATAACTCAAAACCACATTTATAACTTAAAATAGACAATTGACTCATCTTTCTGCATAATGGACAGGGAAACATATATGAGGTATGCCATATTTTATATGACAGACAAATCGTCTTCATCCAATTTCTTCAAGTAAATACTTAGTGACAAGACTGTATCAACTATCCTTCTTAGCTTAACATCAAAGACATTGATATTGTTCTTATAAAGATAATGTAAGAATATTTAAATTTGAAAAAAATTTGTTAAAGTGTTTTCATGTTATTGTGCTAACACTGTTTGGCAGCCGCCCGTCAGCCCGCCCAGCCGCCTGCCATACATCCCCATTTTAATAACCGATATTTTCTTCAAAAATCCAGTTAATAAAAGTATATATAGGTACCAGGTACCCTTCCTATAGGAAATGTTACCATTAAAATTAATTGCAAGTTACACTGAACATGCTATAAAGTTCACAACTTTCAAGTATTTTTGCATTTAACATTTTTAATGACATTATAGAAGACAGTACAATTATATTGTAGTTTTTTAGATTCCCCGAACTATATATATAAGATGATTTGGTTTCAATGCAAATACCATCAATATTCTCTTTGGTATGTTTCCTGTCATGCCCATTGACTGATGATGTCACTTCCTGTTTGCTTTTAATGGTTTTATCATAATGTGATATCCTCTTCTGTTTCTTACTTGGTGGGAGTTCTACCGAGGGTTCAATTGGTCTTTTCTGTAACAATATACATGTCTCATATTAACATTCTTGTAACATAAATTTAACAAGGAATGTTACCCATGCCACACTGGTAGTGTAAATCATCCAATTAAATGAAAATATTTAAATTACATATTTCTTTAAATGTCAGTATACTTTTACATATACTTAAAATAGATTTTTTTCAAATTAACTATATGTTAATGAATAACAATGGTGAGAACTGTGTTTTGTGTTAGAATAAGACTTTTACCACCTAGCCATATGCTGAGGATTCTGATATTTGGCCACTAATATTGAAATAAGTGCTACATCTATTGCTTAAGTGTGGAGATAGATAATTTTGTCTAATCACCAACACATATCATAACAGACTGATGATTTCTTTATGCTATATAAAACAATTTGATTTCATGTCAATTTTCAGAAATTTCATCTACTGATAACAAGACCTGTAGCTTTCTTTTACTGGATAACAACAAGACCTTCATCTTTCTTTTCCTGGATAACACAACCTTCATCTTTTACCTACTGGATAACACAACCTTCATCTTTTACCTACTGGATACCAAGACCTTCATCTTTCATCCACTATCTACTGGATAACAAGTAGGATCAATTGGATGAAGACCTTTTATTTACTGGATAACAACAACTGGAGACTGCTCTAGCAGTTAGGGACTGAATACACTAACTGCAGATTTCTCAGTATGCATGCATAAATTTCTAGGTATTAATTACATCACAGATGTCACAAATCTTTAAATTCTGACAAGCAAAGATAACCACAATTTCAAATTTAGAATACAAACTTCGCCCCCATTCGGAATATACACACTAAATGTCTAATGAATGAGCTTTTTATCTTATCGTCAACCTGTAAAATACTGATAAATGTAAATATGTGCCAATAACCATGTATATTTTGTTTTACCTGTGGTACTGAGCTAGTAGGACTGTCAGGTGAAGGATGACTGGCAGGTGAAGCTGAAGGGGACAGACTCTGTAGTTTGCTGAAATTATATCTCAATATATTCAAATCACCATTATATTTTTCATTGTATTTTATAAACATTAAATAGTAAATAGTTTGTCATTTAAATCCACTGCAGTCTTCATTATATAATAGTAATTTAACACGACTTTCATTTTCAGCCAATACTATTGTTGGATTTTAAATAAACAAAATATCTTATATAAAATAAAATTTCATTTTTCCATTTCACTGACTACTGATCACACTACTGAAGGTGCATGTATCCAAACAAGAAGTATTCATAAAAGCATATTTAAATTTTTTTAATCTTTATTGAACTAAAAAGCTGTTACGACAACAATGTTTTTACCTTTTGACTATGTCTTTATCACTATCTGTATAAAAAGGCCAGTCTAGTGAGACATCTGCATACAGATGTTTAAGGAGGTAATACTTATTATCACGAGGATTAAGGGAAGCCACACTTGTTACATGCTGTCCAAAGCTGTCCTTATCTTTTTCTTTCATGCCATCTGAAATATTAAATTGAAGATACACAATAGAATAAACCCTTTTTGGCTTTCATGCCATCTTTGATGGATTAATGTCTTTATTAGCAGAGATGTCACAATATTCCAGAGATTGAGTAGTATATTACCATTCTCTCACTCATGTTGTTATATTTCATAGGATTTTTAATTTTCTTTTTTTGTAGTTGAAACTTTCTTCTCTTTACAAACTGCGTACAATCAACATTGATTGATTGATTTTGGTTGCTTAACGTCCAGTGGTAATCAACATTGAAATGAAACTAATCAATAATAAGTAAATCAGCTAAAACAACCGTGCACTTCAGATTGTGTTAAAAATAGGCTTTGACAAAAACTTATTGATTTTTATTTATTTTAGATTCAACCTCTCTTTTAGGAGACAGGTCTATAGAAGAAATTTCCCAATTTTGTATCAATATATTTGGGTTTTCTACAGATATATTGAAATAGTTGACACCTATGTTATTGGACAGTCTATATGCTCATTATACATAACACATTCCTTTTCTCATCCTTTTGTCTATGATAGATGAACTAGATTACAACTTATATCATACATTCTCAAATAATAAAATATCCTAAATGTGCCCCATTAGATGGCAACCGAATATTCATCAATCAAAATCTCAAAAATACATACTGAACATATAATACAAAACCAAGGAGGCAAAATTAAACATTGAAAACAAAATGGAACAGCCAAATCTACAGGAATACAAAATGATGTTTTATGTATAATATTTCATTAAAAAAAACATGCAATATGTACTTCAATGAATAATAAATGATTGTGAAAATTGCTTTTAGTTGTTTACACTGAATTGAGAGTGATACATTTCTCATCTCAAGACAATTAAGTTTTCAAACTTAAAGCACAAGGTTTGTTGAGCATTTTAAGTAGAACTGTGAGAGTGGAGAAATATATTATCGCACCAGATATGGTGTTGGAAATTTGTTTCTCTAATGTTTTAAGCATAGATGTAATCAAATTTTATACACTGGACTTTTAGCAACCAACAATCAATCAATCAAATTTTATATCCCTTTTTTCAGTGATCTGCTAAAATATTTCCATTTGAACTATCTTTATAAACAGGGTAACTTCAGTTATATAGACCTTACCCAACCAAAAACCGAAGTAAAAAGTAACAATTATAGAATATTGAAATAAATAAGATGTATTGAATCAAAACAATAGACTAAACAGGTCTTAGCAGATAGAAATTTCACTATTTCAAATTTCAAAATACTTGAAACTTGAACATATTTTTACCGAGATGATGAAGTGAGTTTGTATTTTGGAAGGAATATATCTTAACCATGTCAATGACATCTATAACATGTATATGGACTTCGGTGTATGACATGACCTAACTATAGAATTGCAGGAAGGATGTTTCTATCCTAGTAGCCTCAGGCAGATCATCTTACATTCTCAGTCTTTATTTAACCTTAATGATCTTCTGAATGTTTAACATGAATAAAAATGTCATTATTCTGACATAATTACTCATTAATTCAGGTAAATTCCACAATTTCAATGTGTGGAATAATACTTAACTAGATTTAGGTCTAATATTAATGATAACCGGCTCACGTTTTTTGAAATAAAATAACAGTTTCTCACTAACCCCCCAACTAAAATCACAAATGAGGTATATGAGCATGTTTATAATGCAACAAAGATTTTAATAGGCCAACATGTTTGTTGTTGAAATTATCTACACACATAATATGAATTTGATAAGTTAGTCAAAAGAAGATATATAATATCACATGTGACCTGATCTGCTGTAAAAGTCATGCAGAGACTTCATAAGTTTCAAATTCATTAACTAATGATAAGATCTTGTTTGCATGTTTTTTCTTCAACATTTAGAAACTGTTTGCTTGTATCAGGTTCATTCCCTCTAATATCTTTATCTATTATAGTTGTAGACTTTATGATTTAGTTAAAAAAGAAATTAACTGCAGGGGCTGCTCTGGCTCCCAAAAAGTTGGAGCCAGAAAAATAGCCAGCTCCTATATTTTGTCGCCAGTTTTGAAAACTTGGAGCAAACTTTAGAGCCAGCTAGAGTCTTTAATTCTTCTATCAAAATTTAAACTATGTTCAATTTAAATTTCTTATGCACTCAGCCTGCACTTTACATCAATTAACATGTTACACTAAGTAAGTTATTGCATAGGGTTTCTATACATACAACAAAACTGACATGTGTACTTTATTTTCTTTGTCAGTATTTCATATGTAGAAGAATATACATTAGCTTATGGTCTGTAAATGCTACAGAATAGAGAATTTTTTTAAACTAAAAAATAAAAAAATAGAAAAAAATGGGTATTTGTATGAAGAAAACAGAATAAGAGGTGTTTAGATTTAGAGAATAGTGAAAAATTGTATTAGAAATAAAGAATACAGAAAAAGATGACCAAGGCACCCTACCAACCCTACCCATCCTGCTACTAAACCCTCTTTAACTCTTCCCATAACTCAAAAGACCCAAACATATAAATTCTAAAGCCAGAAGTATGTAGCCATATCTAAGACATGTCTTAAGTAGGTATCTCAATGCTAGGAAAAAGTAAAAGTGAGTTATCTTTCTTTATTCGGGTGTGCTCCCTCTTTGGAGGATTATATACAGTACGTAGAAGAAGTAAACATGACCAACAATGGTGGTCGTTTTTGTTATTTTCGTATCATAACTGAGGGCAGTCAAAGACAAATTTCGTTTGAATTTGCTATTTTTTTACGGAAAACAAGTAAAACAATGTTTTTAACAATTTGATTATGGTTTTCAACTTCCTGTCAATTATGTTTTCTTCATTTAACTACGGTAAACATTGAAAATTGTGTTGTCGTATGAAAATTTCTTCAAATGAAATAGACAAATGCAGACTGACCAATTCTATTTGAATTAATTAATGTTGATGATCATTAATGACCCATCCGATAAATGGATTACCTGTAACAACAGATTATGACACCTGTTGTAACCATTGATTAGCTTGGGGTTGTAAACAAAGTCATAAACTTGTCGCCAGGTAAAATTTTGTACAATTTATTTTTTAACTTTTACCAATTAACATGAAGATCGATATTGTCGAGAAATGAAATTTTTACATAGGAAAATGTTGGCGCCAGAAATATCGCCAGCAGCCGTATTTTGTCGCCAGATGAAATAAAAAATGGCAAACTGCAACATTGGCGACGCACCGAGCGGTCCCTGAACTGGAAATAATCTCAGATATCAAATTTTTTTATAAAAGTTTTTTTTTATATATTTGCCAACATTTATTTAGAGAACAGCAATGTGTTGCAAAAATTCCTCCTTGGTTCTACATCTGTACTGTTGTCTTTATGTAAAATTGTGCTGTGTCAAAAATGTTTACAGCTCCAACTGACATTACATCCCATTCTAAAAATAACACTTCTACTTGAAAGCTCCAAAAATATTGTTTTTTTTTCATCCTGAAAATGCTTGCATATTGTTGTGTCCCTTGATATTCAATAACTCCTTACTTAAACCACACATATATACTTCCTATAAATTGGTGTACTGAAATCCATGATTTTACTGTAGGTAAAACTTGTGAAGATGGTTTCACAGTTTACACCTTTAATAGGCAATTTATTAACAATACTAGAAATATGATCTATCATTTAAAGTTTGTAGATTTGTAAAAAGGTAAATGTTATGATCATTACCGTGCATCTAAGAGCCAATTGGATGTCCTCTAAAGTTATTTGTCTTTAAAAGAAAACCCCTGTGTGTAGGTTTTAAAACTAAACATGTTTCATTAATTTACAATGGCCTTGCATATAATGAATAACATGTACTATTGATTAAAAAAAAACATAAATAATTGTGGCAGTGCATAAATATCCAGTCAACTAGTCTCCAATTCTATATGTCAATAGAAGATTTTTTTTAGGTATATGTTTTTCATCATACTTTTTTCCCAATCGTTAGTAAAAGTAATTAAAACTCATGAGAGGGTCATAAAGGGAGTAGCACAGATGAAAGTGTAATAAAAGTGTGACTTCTCAAGGAATGAAAACTTATTTAGTAATCTCTGCATTTTCACCTCTGCAAATAAGGCTATTCCAGTCACAAAAAAATCTAAATTAAAAAATTAGAAACAGGTGGCATTATTGGCATACAATACAGTTACAGGGGAGGTAATGACGTTGCTAACGTAAAATGTTATTTTCATGACGTCAAACTGTGACATATCGGGAAAAGATGCATTTTTCAACTGATTTTTATCATTCAGACTGATTTAACTTGAAAAAGAGTTCATGGACCCCTCTTTTTTAAAATGACATTTGGTTTGATTACGTATGAAGATTATTTGTACCAATTTTTATGAAAAAGTCACAGATGAGTTTTTTTTTAAATTAGATAAATATACAGCAAAAATTGCTGTTAATTTTCTAAAATCATGAAACTTTGATAAAAATTGATTATTTCAAAGAATTTTATACAAATTTAGAGCATATTTATATAAAGAAGATTTTCCAAATGTTTTCACAAAAAACTGCTTGTGTTTATCTTTTGAAACAAAAAAGTTAGGCATGTCTATCCAAAGGATAGAAATGCCCAAAAAAACGAAATTTTGAGTAAATGTCTAAAATTTCTACCCCATTTATCTCTTAAAGTAGCACATGAAAGATATATCTTTATTACATATTTGAATTGACTAGTTGAATAAAATGCTTCGCTGAGCGCAGTCTGATACGACTGCAGAGGTCGAACCCTGAACAGTTGGGGCAAATTTGGACACAATATTCAAGCTTGATACTGTCTGAATTTGGATTGTGATCAAATTTTTGACATAATAAAGGTTTCTGACACAAATTAAATGTAGTGATACATCTTAAAAATCTATTGAGCAATACTGTGCAATTGAAGATTTCTTCTTGAAACTTTTCAAAAAATATTTGAAATTTGAAAAATATTGAAAAAAAAAATCCTCCAATCTTTTTGAACCCCCACACCCCCTTGAAGCAATTACCCCCAAACTCTATCTCAGCCTTCCCTTTGTAGTATGGAACCTTGTAGTACAATTTTACAGAGATCCATACACTTAAACAAAAGTTATTGTCTGGAAACAAGAAAAATGCTTGTTTTTGGCCCCTTATTCTTGCATGTTTGGGGCAATTACCCCGAAACTTAATCCCAGCCTTCTCTTTGTGATATGGAACCTTGTGGTACAATGTCAGTGAGATCTATACACTTATACACAAGTTATTGTCTGGAAACTACAAAAATGCTTGTTTTTGGCCCCTAATTCCTAAACTGTTGGTACCAAAACCCCCAAAAGCAATCCCAAACTTCCTTTTGTAATACTGATCCTTCTTGTTCAGTTTCATTGAGATCCATTCACTAAAACTAAAGTTATTATCGGAAACCAAATGTGTCTTCCGAAGACGCAGATGAGGACAACATACCATTATACGAACCCAAAAAAACTTTTGCGGTCGTATAAAAATAGCTTGTATGCAAATTTTCGTAAAAAAAATCACCGTGGGATCAAAACTGTATCGTATGCCCCTGAATAATCCTTTAGTAACTTCTAATAAAAAAAAAACTAAAATTTACAATCCCATGAATTTATCTTTCAATAAACAAAAATGTTTGCTTCCTCTAAGCTTAAGGGATTCAAATATTATGATACATAAAATAATCATTTAAAAAACATGAATGTGTCCCACAGATGCCCCACTCGCACTATCATTTTCTATGTTGAAATTGGGGTCAAAACTCTAATTTGGCATTAAAATTAGAATGATCATATCATAGGGAACATGTGTACTAAGTTGATTGGACTTGGACTTCAACTTCATCAAAAACTGTCTTGAGAAAAAACTTTAACCTGATGTGGGACAGACGGACGGACAGATCAAAAAACATAATGCCCCTCTACTATCGTAGGTGGGGCATAAAAATGAAAATACTAAAGTTTTACAAAATTTGTACAGTACCGGACTTGTTTATTCATGTCTGCAACTGGACGTTAAGCAACCAACAATCAATCAATCAATCAATCATGTCTGCATAGTCAATGTCATAACATATTCTTATGATTATTTGAGAACTTCAAAGAAGTGAATGCAGCATTTTCCTCTGAAATTTACGTCAAATAATAATAGGAACATTAATGGTCACTAGTAGCATAATGGGGAAAGAAATGGACACACAGAATCCCAATCACTGTTTATAATATGTAATTGTGATAAATAAATGAGAACTGACAATAAGGGGAATCTGTCATAAAGTACAATAGATGAATCCTTTCAAATGAACTTACCTCTTTTTAATCGCACCAATAGCTCAGGTTTCTTAAACGGTCTTACAGCTAGTAAATGTAACAGTCTTTCCCTATAAAACATAATTAATAGTTACATTTACATACCAAGAAATCATGGATATTCAGAAGGGTGATTATTATTTAACAGTCAAATTATACTCTCAATCTATGAGGAAAAAATTTACTCCAATGCAAAAATCAATTATTATTCATATATAATTAAGAAATCCATTGCTTATTCCAAATACATGTAATTGTTATTTGTGAGGCAAAGTTCTACCATGGTAACTTTAAGTAGGTCATTTGCATTTTTTAGGTGTTTAAAAGCCATTCAAAAAGCTTCAACTTATTTTGCAAAGCATTTCTTTCTAAAGAACAGGAAAATATTTAAAAAAAAACTTTATTAATGATGAGAATGAAAAAAAATTATTTTGCAGATTTTTGGAAGTTCATTATGAACATCTTAAAAGTTTTACTAACAGAATCAAACTGTAAAATGACTTTCCCACGGATGTAAATCTTACAACATTTGTACAAAATCAAACTGTAAAATGACTTTCCCACGGATGTAAATCTTACAACATTTGTACAAAATCAAACTGTAAAATGACTTTCCCACGGATGTAAATCTTACAACATTTGTACAAAATCAAACTGTAAAATGACTTTCCCACGGATGTAAATCTTACAACATTTGTACATAATCAAACTGTAAAATGACTTTCCCAAAGATGTAAATCTTACAACATTTGTACATAATCAAACTGTAAAATGACTTTCCCACGGATGTAAATCTTACAACATTTGTACAAAATCAAACTGTAAAATGACTTTCCCACGGATGTAAATCTTACAACATTTGTACAAAATCAAACTGTAAAATGACTTTCCCACAGATGTAAATCTTACAACATTTGTACATAATCAAACTGTAAAATGACTTTCCCACGGATGTAAATCTTACAACATTTGTACAAAATCAAACTGTAAAATGACTTTCCACGGATGTAAATCTTACAACATTTGTACAAAATCAAACTGTAAAATGACTTTCCCACGGATGTAAATCTTACAACATTTGTACAAAATCAAACTGTAAAATGACTTTCCCACGGATGTAAATCTTACAACATTTGTAAAAAAATAAATGAATGCACCACCTCTGATTTTAAAGTTGAAAGTTGACTTACCTGAAAGGTTTTTGCATCACAGCAGGATTAACTGTACTAGCAGGTTTTGTAGAAGTAGGGATGAATCCTTTGTTAAGATTGGAAGACGTAACAGCATTATTACGATGAAGTGCTGATGTTGTTGAGGTGACAAGGTTTGTTGGAGGTTGGCGTTGAGGCACTGACACAGGCATCGGAGAAACCACAGTTGGCTTCGGTTTATTTTGGTTTATTGCACTTATTGTTGGAGATGGTTTGGGTTGTGATGTTTCAAGTTCTCGTTTTGGATTTTTAATTATTTGTTTGACCCTTTTACTAATATTTGGTCCACTATGTTTGATTTCCTGGGTTCTGAAATAAGAAAAAGATGCATATATTAAAATCTTTCATGATGATATTACACAGGCATGTTCTGAAACCTCTCCATAGCAAAGGTTGTCCTATTAAAGTGAATGACAAAACCAGGATCTATTTATTACAGAAATCCTATATTTAACCCTCCTGAACACCTTCTTAGCATGAATATGAATAAATGAGGATGTTGGATAAACATTAATGAGACAGCTACCCAACAATAAAAAAATAACCAAATGACATTAACAGGACAATACACACTTCTGAACAGGTGTTTCTATCATGCTCTAAATCGTCAGCAGTTTGGACAAAGATCAAATTCTACAAAAAGTTATTATCTTAACAATGTTTATTAGATCCAAAAGAACCTCATCATAAGATGTTTATGTATCATATATTATACATGCATTTAGTTACTATGTCCAAACATATATAAATATTATATATAATGACCTTCAGAATACAGTCAATGTCATCAATACAAACATAGGCAAATGAAGCGGACAATTTTCTACCGTTCGTGTAATCATACAAAATTATTGCAGTTTATATATCTAATCGTACAACAAAATGACAATTTATATTATTCTATTTTTTATTTTTCATGAATAATGACCAAAAAATTGCCTATAATTCAACATCAGATTTGTTTTTTGCTTTGAGAAACTAAAATTCCTTCATACTGAAATGGACATTTCTAACTTTTTCTAGCAATATTTAATGTACAAATCAATAATATTTTTTATTATGAAATTTAATACTTTTTCAAAAGAAAAGGAAATAAGCCTGAACCTCTAGAAATTGTTGTCATCTGATATTGCAGTCTGTGTCACTATCATTCAATGGTTTGTACTGCCTCCATAGACAGCCAACAAAGTGCTTTATCAATTTATAAGCTGCCTATATCTGTCTTGTAAAATTTCATTGATCAGCTTGAAATGTAGTTAGTTCTCTTTAATGTTTTTTCCAAAGGAGAATTTTACAAAATATTGACAAAAGTACAAAAATTAATTGACAGTTTTATGAACTTGTAACAAAGGAGTTATATAATAATTTGTATAACAAATATCTAAACCAGAAAAATAATTGATATTCATCAGTGATATTAGTCAAGTATTTGTCATTTAAATATAATTGTTTCTTTCTATCAATAAAACACAGATGTGATACATGTAACAAAATCCCTTAATTTAAGTTCAGTTCTCTGTTATGTTATAACATCAACAATATATTTCCAGTGAAATTGATAATGCCTGTGAGAAAGTCGTTAAATCAAGGAGTTTACCTTTTTTAATATCAAATATTCAAACTTTTAATGGGCTACCTTTTTGTACTGTTTATAAATTATATAGTAAACTTCTCTGATGGAAGACAAATAACCCAAAATTTTAATTAATTTGAACATCTTTAAATAAACAAGTTCCTCATACCAATGCACACAAGACTTTTAACCTGATCACAGAAGGAGGTAAAGAGATTCTTGGAACAGCTGCTACAGCTGAGAGCCAAACCTTTGTATGTTACATGCATCAACAGAAAAGTCCAGCATTGATAATAATTTCAAACAGGTAAAACTGACAAACTTTAAAACTTCTACATAATGAACGATGAAATTTTTAAAATTACAATTTTTACACTTTACAAGAAATTTGAACAAACTGAATTTTTGTTAAAGTTGAAAAAAAAAAGATTTGTGATAAAATTATTTCAGTTACAGACAGTAATCAAAAACAGAACTGATAAACCCAATGAACTAGAACCTCACATAAGATATAAACAGTAGTTAGTGAAGAAGAGAGCAAACAATAAGTGAAGCCCCTTATAAAGACTTACCCATTCAGTTCTATAAGTGAAGCCCCTTATGAAGACTTACCCATTCAGTTCTATAAGTTAAGCCCCTTATGAAGACTTACCCATTTAGTTCTATAAGTGAAGCCCCTTATGAAGACTTACCCATTCAGTTCTATAAGTGAAGCCCCTTATGAAGACTTACCCATTCAGTTCTATAAGTGAAGCCCCTTATGAAGACTTACCCATTCAGTTCTATAAGTGAAGCCCCTTATGAAGACTTACCCATTCAGTTCTATAAGTGAAGCCCCTTATGAAGCCTTACTAATTCAGTTCTATAAGTGAAGCCCCTTATGAAGACTTACCCATTCAGTTCTATAAGTGAAGCCCCTTATAAAGACTTACCCGTTCAGTTCTATAAGTGAAGCCCCTTATAAAGACTTACCCATTCAGTTCTATAAGTGAAGCCCGTTATAAAGACTTACCCATTCAGTTCTATACATCTGTTTGCAAGGTATGACAATTGAACAGAAAAGTATATAAGAAACAACACTGAATTGGTCAATTCACCTGGATGGCAGTAAAATGCACATTCAAACCCTATCCTCTTTTATCTGAGACATGATTATAGCCAAACCCTTTTTAATGGAAGTTGGCCAAAACTTTTCTACGAATGCTTACTCAACCAGAATTGTTTATACTTTTACTGTTATGTATTATGTCGACTACAACATAAAGAAGTTCAGGACTTATAGTGTTAAGTCTTCTACAAAAACTTCTGGACTGTTTAAAGTTCATATCTAGTCAACTAGCCTATCTAAGAAATCTTACTTCAATTTTCAGAAAAATTACATGCAACAAAAATAAGACATGAGATAAAATTGTAACGAGAATATCAAATGAACAATACTATAAATCACCTGTTGTTTTATTTTTACAGGTTTATTGTCAAAGTCATAACAGTGTATCAAAAGGGAAAGATTTATTGTCAATGAAGGATTTTATGTACATTATAATACATGTACTTGTTAATTCAAAGACTTAATATATGACTGACATGTTCCACATGGTACAAATCACCATACAAGAAAAAATACATAAATCATAAAACATATCTATACAATTACATAATTGATGACTTCATAAACACAATATAAATGTACACCTATCAAAAAATTATTCAACTTTGAACTCTAGAAGTTACACTTCAGGCTGTTGTGACGTAAGGTCATTCCGGCCATATATTAGCCTAGTGGTTTTAAGAAAAGGTCTTGCACAAAACAATTTCATTAAAAGTCCACTAATGACTAATTTTTTGTGTTTAACGCCACTTTTAAGCACCGCTTTTGAGCTATTTCGTGGCGGCCAGCTTTTATTGGTGGAGGTAGCCGGAGTGCCCAGAGAAAACCACCGACCTTCAATAGAAAAACTGACAATCCTAGACAATTAAGATTGGAGTCGAGTGCACCTGCACAAGCAGGGTTCGAACTCACAACCTCAGTGTTGACTGGCTAGTGATTACAGTCGTAACTACTTAGACCACTCGTCCACCGAGGCGGCGAGGCCCCAAGTCCACTTGGAAAACTTAATGGATGATACAATCATTGTCTACTTTATTGGCTAAATGTAGGCATTGTCTTTATGAAAATAACAATATTGGATTAGTCTTGATGACACAAATTGATTTGGATGTCAGTCAAGTGAGTCATAGTGGCTATTTACCAAATTTTGGCAAAAAAAAATGGCAAAATTCATGAACACTAGCACAAGCATCGCTTAAAACCATTTCCTGTCAGCAAGTAGATAAACGTGAAATTCTGATTCTGTGTGAATATCTTTTTGGGCGAGACTTGTGCTCTATTTTATTTCTTAACATCTGTGCAATTACAGAATTTACTGTCTTTTAATTGCAGTATTAACAATGAATGGCACTTATTTTAAAATAATACAACAATGTTTTGTTATTCAAGAACATAGATTCAACATTTAATTCTGTAAATTTGACAGAATTTTAAATAGAATTCATATTAGGGCCAATATGACCCAAAGTTGTACTTAGGCCTTTATTTAAAAAAACTATTTTCATCTTTATTGTAACAGTGACCAGTGGACTGGTTTCCTAATTTCTGTAAAAAGCAATAAAGGATGATTAGTTTACACTAACAAAAAGTTGTCTGATGATCATATATTCCAATTTCCTGAAAAATATGGATATAATCCTATAAACCTGTTATCCTAACCTCACTTTACCCCATTCCTATAAACCTGTTATCCTTACCTAACTTTACCCCATTCCTATAAACCTGTTATCCTTACCTAACTTTACCCCATTCCTCTTGAGCACTTTTCATTTGTTCTCTGGTTTGTTGGAAAACATCACTAGTGGCTATCACTGTCATTTTATTGGTCATAGAACCCTCAAGTATCATGTGGTTTCCATTGCTGCAAAATAACAATTATAACCTTTATGTAGCCAACAAAATATGACATAAATTCTACCTCTGTCCTCATATTTTATGTTGTGAGGTCTTTAAGATCCTCATGTTAAATAAAATGAAAATAACACCATTAATGTGTTACTTCTGAAATGACAAACACCAGTTCTTATTGTTCCATTACGAACATCTTGGATCCATTATGTCAAAATATTCAAAGCAGACTAGTTTGAAATGTCAGTTACTGGTACTAGAACAATTGTTATGCTTAAAACAGAGTTCTACTGATTCCAGGCTGTTACTGAATGTTACAGATACTGAAAATCTTGTCAAGTTATAACAGTTTCTCTAATTCTTCGTGAATTTATCCCTTTCTGCACCCATTGTATAAAAAAATTTAATCAACGTGTGGTTCGTTTGATCTCAGTTCATCATTGGTTAAAATCCGATTATGACGTCGAATTTTCTTACTTTCCTCTGAATTTCTCATCGTGACAGCATGAAAAAAGGCGACCATGCCTGATGACGTCACATAGAAAGAACACATCTTTTTGCAGATCATTCGAAAAGAAGGAATAATTTTGCCTGCATATTGTTTGAAAATCATTAGAGAAACAGATTCCACCACCAAATCTCGTGTAATACGATATTTATCCACTCTCGACAGTTAAATTTTAAATATTTAACTGTCTCGAGTGGATAAATATAAATCGATCAGTGGTAGAATCTATATTTCTACTGATTCCAGGCTAGGCTTTTATTGGATACTAGAATCTTGTCATGTTATAACAGTTTCTACTGATTCCAGGCTAGGCTTTTATTGAATATTACAGATACTGGAAATCTTGTCATGTTATAACAGTTTCTACTGATTCCAGGCTAGGCTTTTACTGAATGTTACAGATACTGGAAATCTAGTTCAAGTTATAACAGTTTCATTCTTCTGGTTGTGTTTGAATTATTTTTACACACGATATAACTTCAAAAAGCACAATATCAGATCAAAGTCAAACTCATTACTAAGCAAATTCATTACCTACATCCTTTTTAAATTAGATAAGCTTTAACTTTTTTATTTTTAATTTAGGTGTAAGGATATCTTTATATTATTGAATTTCTACTTATATAATTCAAATTAGCATGCATCATAATCCTTATCGAATGAATATCAGATGTAACCTCCAGGTTCTTGTCATTTTTTGTTATATATAACTAATTAAGATTTTATAACATGGTCATGACTGACAGCTTATATCTGAAATACATCATGTACATAGACAGAAATTGCAACAACTTATTCTACCCTTGAAATAAAATGCTCCGCTGGGGGCAGCTTGATACGACCGCAGAGGTCGAACCCTGAACAGTTGGGGCAAGTATGGACACAACATTCAAGCTTGATACAGCACTGAATTTGGATTGTGATTAAATATTTGACACAGCATAGGTTTCACAGAATGAATGTGGTCTAAGAACTTAAAAATTTTTAATTTACCTATTCAAACCATATCATTATTATTTGCTTTTATATATAAATCAGAAATAACCAATTTAAAATGGAAAATTTTAAAGAAAAAAAATGAAAAAAAAATCCCCCCTCAAATTTTTTGAACCCCCTTATGATTCATCACCCCAAACTCAATTCCAGCCTTCCCTTTGTGGTATGGTACCTTGCAGTACAATTTCAGAGAGATCTGTACCCTTGAACACAAGTTATTGTCTGAAACTAGAAAATGCTTGTTTTTGGACCCTTTTGGCTCCAAATTCCTAAACGTTTGGGCAATTACCCCAAACTCAAACCCAGCTTTCCCTTTGTGATATGGAACCTTGTAGTACAATTTCATAAAGATCCATACACTAACACACAAGTTATTGTCCTGAAACTAGAAAAATGGTTGTTTTTTTGCCCCTAATTCCTAAATTTTGAAGCAATTACCCCCAAAATCAATCCCAGCCTTCCCTTTGTGGTATGGTACCTTGCAGTACAATTTCAGAGAGATCCATACACTTGAACACAAGTTATTGTCTGGAAACTAGAAAAATGCTTATTTTTGGCCCCTTATTCCTAAACGTTTTGGGCAATTACCCCCAAACTCAATTCCAGCTTTCCCTTTGTGATATGGAACCTTGTAGTACAATTTCAGAAAGATCTGTACATTTACACACAAGTTATTGTCATGAAACTAGAAAAATGCTTGTTTTTTTCCCCCTAATTCCTAAAATTTGGAGGCAATTACCCCCAACATCAATCCCAGCATTCCCTTTGTGATATGGAACCTTGTGGTACAATGTCAGAGAGATCCATACACTAACACACAAGTTATTGTCTGGAAGTTACAAAAATGCTTATTTTTGGCCCCTTTTTGACCCCTAATTCCTTAACTGTTGGTACCAAAACCCCCAAAATCAATCTCAACCTTCCTTTTGTGATATTGAACCTTATGGTAAAATTTCACAGAGATCCATTCACTTAAACAAAAGTTAGAGTGCGAAAACCAATGTGTCTTCGGATGACGACAACGTCATAACAATATACGACCGCAAAATTTTTTGGCGGTCGTCTTAAAACTACATAACACTAAAAAATGTAAAATAAAAGAAGCATATACAATGGCTTAACCCAAAAACTTTGTACAACCCTGCAAATAAACCGCTTTTCTGTACAATACTGCATAAAAAAACATTTTCTCTAAAATCCCTGACATTCAACCCCTTTTCTTTACAACCCTGCTTTAAATACCCGTTTCTGTGCAATCCTGCATAAAAAAATATTTTCTGTACATGATGTATATCTTTCATAACATTTGTGTTTCTTGGAGTTGGTTACTTACTAATATTCCAACAGACTGAAGAACTGATAATGAGTATCTAGTCTTTACTCATCCTGTTATTTAGGAGATAACTGTATTTTATTTTAAGATCCAACGGCATCAATTGGTGATTTCAAATCACCAATTGATGCCGTAGGAGCTTAAAATATAATATTGTTATCTCCATTCTAATGAAACTGACAGAAAACAACGTCAAATCATACATTTTAAATCTGTCATATGTTGTCTGCGCTTGCGCGTATGTTTTCTTAGCATCAATTGTGAATTAATGCCATGAAAATTGGTGACATTATCCAATCAAAATGAACGTTACAAACAATGTTGCATTAGAATTTTACATATGGGGTAGAAGAATTTTCTTGACTGAAATACATGTAGTGTCCACACAAGTAAATACAAAACAAACTGATGCACACAGTTGTAACTTCCATTCTTGTTCAATATAATAAACCTCTCCTGCTCATAAAAGATGTATACTACCATTTTCTACTGACATATCCAAGTATAAATAAGTAGATGTGGTATGATTGCCAACGAAACAACTATCCCAGCCCCACTGCCCCAAAAACAAACACATACCTTGGAGCAGACTGCTGTACACAGTCATAACTTGGTTCTGATAAAGATGCTAAAGAAAACTGGAATGTTCTACTATCATCAGAGGATTTCTTTGGAATTGTAATGACCTGAAAAATAAGAATACATGTATAATGTAGACTTACAAAAATATAGTATCTTGCAATCAATCTTTTAAATATACAAATAACATATCTAAAATACATGTTGTATACTACGATTTCATTTATTTTCGTGGATACCAATTTTCGTGGATTTGCCTAAGTCTGTATATAAGCCTGAAGAAAATATGTATTTCTTTGAACATTCAAACCTACAAATCCATGTCAATTGGTATCCCATGAATAATAATGAATCCACGTAAACTGGTATCCCATGAATAATAATGAATCCACGTAAATTGGTATCCCATGAATAATAATGAATCCACGTAAATTGGTATCCCATGAATAATAATGAATCCACGTAATTTGGTATCCCATGAATAATAATGAATCCACATAAATTGGTATCCCATGAATAATAATGAATCCACGTAAACTGGTATCCCATGAATAATGAATCCACGTAAACTGGAATCCCATGAATAATAACGAATCCACAGTACAAATATCTCCTCATTCTAACAAACAAATGCCTTTATTCCCATTTATAGTATAAATCCAATTGACTTTGATGTTCCTTCAGAAAATTGTCATCAAGCTTGGTCAGTTTCTTGTAAGTTATAAAGACAAAGATAGAGAAAAATATTTTACCTCCTCTTTAAAATTGCAGAATAATTAGATTACATTTTATTTATCAAATAAATGTGGATAGTGCCCACATGTGGACACAGATGATGCCCCCGCTTGCATATCATATAGTTATAAAGGGACATAACTGAGTGACGCTACCCAAATTTGAACTTGATCTGAGTTTTGTGGTAATGAATATTGTGTATAGGTTTCATAATGTTTGGTTGGGGCAAACTTAAGTTACAGAATGGAAACTAAAAATTTTGCAATCTATCGATTTATAAAGGGGCATAACTCAATAATTGTTAAAGTGACACTACCCAAATTCAACTTGATCTGTGTTTTATCAGTGGAAGTCAAAATTAAACATTGCATTGTATAAAGCATTGATTGTAGTTGCTTCAACTATAATCATGGACAAAGGAAGATAACTCCGATTTTAATAAAAATTACTTGATATTTCGAAGAAAATAAAAATTTTGCAATTTTTCCATTTATAAAGGGGCATAACTCTAGAACAGTTAAAGTGACACCACCAAAATTCAAACTTGATCTGTGTTTTGTGATAAGCATTGTGTATAAGTTTCATAACATTTGGTTGAGGTAAAACTTAAGTTAGAGAACGGAAACTAAAAATTTTGCAATTTTTCCATTTATAAAGGGGCATAACTCTAGAACGGTTAAAGTGATGCCACCAAAATTCAAACTTGATCTGTGTTTTGTGGTAATAAGCATTGTGTATAAGTTTCATAAAATTTGGTTGAGGCAAACTCAAGTTAAAAAACAGAAACCAATTTTGGGATGTACGGACGTACGGAAGGACAAACGGACAGATGGACAAGGGTAAAACTTAATGCCCCCTCCGCTACGGCGGGGGCATAAAGGAGAATGTGTCCATTGGACACAGATGATACCCCTGCTTGCATACAACGTTATAAAGGGAGTTAAGAATGGTAAAAGTGACGCCACCCAAATTCAAATTTGATCTGAGTTTTGTGGTAATAAGGATTGCGTATAAGTTTCATAACATTTGGTTGCGGCAAACTTCAGTAAGACGGCAGAAACGAAAAAATTCAGCAATTTTTCCATTTGTAAAGGGGCATAACTCTAGAACGGTAAAAGTTACACAACCCAAATTCAAACATGATCTGAGTTTTGTGGTAATAAGGATTGTGTATAAATTTCATGACATATGGTATAGGCAAACTAAAGTTAGAGAACGGAAACCAATTTTGGGACGTCCGTCTGTGACAGACAAGGGTAACAACTAATGCCCCTCCGCTGCGTTGGCGACATAAAAAACAAACATTTTATAAAGAATTTATATAATTTTCTTTGAAATTTCAGGAATAAGACATCTACAATAAACACTACCAACACACTGACCTTAATTTTGCTTGACTAACCTGATGAACTAAAAAAAAATAAATTTTTTTTTATCTGAAACCACAAACATTTTTTCTTGTTAATGAAATGTATTACAGGAGAACATGTAATTCCCTCTAGTAGCAGAGAAACTAGAAATTTGTGTATATCATGATATTAATTGTTTCAATAAATGTTGACATAGATTTTATATGTGTTTTTGAAATTTTTGTTATTACAAAACAAAGACCTTGACCCACTGATCTAACTTTTTTTTATGTCAACCCTATGAGTATGATATGGTGACAAACTGTTTTAGTATGGAAATTAAATACATTTTGTTCTAAGTAAGTTTTTTTTTTTTATCCCATCTGTCACCATTTAGCACTCATTAGATAAGTCAACACAAATAAAAGAATCTTTCATTACACTTGATGGAATATAAAGATAAAAGTAAATCTTTGAAAACAGATAACAATGTTATGTAAGGGCAATGGCTCCTAAGACCTTTCACCAGGTGAACTAATAAAGGTATTTGATATACTGAAACAGGTGTTTATAGACAGTCATTAAGGTGATACTATACTTCCATTCATTACATCATGATACACATTTAAACAATTTACTTACAGTTGTTCATACTTGTGATATTTTGGGTGGAAAATGATTCAGATGTACAGATGAGAAAACAGTACACATACAAGTTGTCATGAGAACATTCTGAACCTTTAGATGATGATTTAAAGCAACTTTTCATCAATCAGAAGTTTAATTGTATTCTGAAATTTTCAATAATCATATTGTACAAAATATATACAAGTAATTCATTAAAGATTACTTTTTTCTTGAAAAAATGACCTCTGGTTTTACACCTTTTCATTTTTAGTTCTTGATGCATGTTTAGTCTAGTTTTTTTTTAAGACAATTGAATTACGCAGCTCTATTAAATATTGTTTGAAATTCATGAAAATTTAAAGATTCCATCATACACTTAGTTCCTAAAATATTGAGAGGAAAAACAAAACTCATTTTCTAATCTTTTTTTCCTGGAAGACATCAAAAACTGTCTACATATAGGAAAAGGTGAAAAAAAGGAACTATTCAATTATGTATGTTTCTTCTACAAAATGTTTTTATCAAAGGATTCGAGTATATGATATGACAGTAGCCAATAATTTGCACAATTTCAGTATTCAGTTTAAAAATAAGAAGTGGTATGATTGCCAATTAGACTTCTATCCACCAGGCTTTAAATGATTTAAGCAATTATAGGTCCCTCTTTGCCTTCAACAATGAGAAAAACTCGTACAGTATAGTCAGCTATGAAAGGCCTGGACAATAAAAATGTGAAACAAGTAATGTAACGGTCTAATTTATAACAATTGAATCTACAAAAGTAAAATATGACAAATATATGACTTGGTACTGCAGGCACATGAAGAATGTAGCAGGGTTGAACATGCACATTATGTATGTCAAACAAAAATTATAATAGGAAATGTGACGAATGGTTTATTAATTAATGTAAAAGTCAAAATAGTAAAAAATTGACTAGGAAAAATAAATTGTGCATATGGATCCCATGTATGGTACAAAAATAATTCTTCCAATACCTAACATATCTTTATTTCCTAGTGGTGGTCCAAATTTCCTGTATTTCACCCCATTCATCCAAAATTGGATAACCTATTTAATTAATTTCTTACTTTACATGTTAGCAAAGTGTTGACTAATAAACAATTCCTATATAGTAATATTGAAAGTTTTTTTTTAGGAAAGCATATTTCTAGTAAACTGTAAGCTTGAAACCGAATTAACTGACATATATATTTTCAAAATCCCAAAGCTTAAAAGATCTAATAATTAGCCATTAGATATATTTACTGATAAACTTTAACTGGTTAAAACCTAGTGTGACTTTTAGAATAATTACCCATGTCTGTCAACAACTAATTGAATATTACAGCTTATTGAGTGGGTTTATCTGTATAATATTGTGCATTAATGGAGGACACAGGAACAATTAACAAACACACACACAATCCTCTAATTATATTCTGAGTGGGTCCTTTCAATGAAACCTATCCCCACAAAAAGTTAAATCTAAATATGAATTATATTTCCAGGAATCAGACCAGAACATAAGGTTTAAATTCCACAGTAGGAGATCTAACATACCTCATAAAATATATAATTTTACTGTTGACTGATCATAGAGGAGGGTATCATTTTATCTAAATAATCACATTTTTATATATTTACCATATGTGACATAGATTAGAAAAAGATGCTATAGATGTTTTTCTAACAATTATCAGAGGGACAATGGTTAACTAAAATACCTTGTCAACAGGTACACAAAAATAACTCATATTTAGGCTACTTCCTATTTATATTAAGCAATTATAAATAGAATCAGGAGTCTTTATTTTCACCTGACATCTATGTATTAACAAAGATAAGGATTTTAAAAAAACAAAACTTCAAATAAAAAGTTTAAAAATCAATGGTAGAACAGGAAAATATGATGGATCAAAAAATTAAAATAGAAGGCTCCAGCAATCCATAAACAAAAATAACCAAAATACAGCTACAGGTCAGGGTTAAAACTCTCACAAAGTAAGGGAAACCCTTGATGATGAATTTTACAACTTTGTTTTGATCATGCATTAATCTTACTTTCTGACCTATAATCTGATGGAAATGAAAACTGACAACCTTGATTATTGCCAACATATGTCAGTTGTTTTAAAATTATGTAACAATTTTGTGACTGTCATGCAAGTAATAATTTATTGCTTAAGTCTAAGTTGTTGTAATTTACTTTTAAACCAAAAACAGGCCAGTTTCATTTATAAATTTAACATGTGTGCTGTCAGGCAATTACTTGCCTGCATAAAACTACAAGTATTGGGATGTAACAGACTTACAAAGACATATAGGGATAATCATAATGTCCCCTCGTTACGGCAGATCATTAAAAACACATATATATTTTTTCAAAGTCACTAAACTATGAAAATGAAATCAAGCACAATGGACGAAAACTTTGTAACATAAGGTATCTGCACAAGTGTCCGGAAACGGTCATATTTGCCAGTCATGACCTAAACTGAAAGCTATTTGTCCTAAACGGCAGATTGGGATTTAGGACAAATTTTTTTTGTTACAGAAATAATTTTGGTAATTTCATTGAGATCCGGTTTCTTAATCGCCATTTTGCACTTGTTTTTGTTTTGTAAACCCTTTCCTGTAATAAAACTGCCACTCCAGTATAGTATGATAATCCTGAGGGCCCCCCTAATAACTATATTGATGCCTCTGGGCATTATTTGCTAATGATTGCTGATCACTTTTCACCTGTGTTTTTAGAATCACACCTGACAGTAAACTAATCTTATAAAGAAAGACAACTTTCTTCATTATTTAATTACTTTTCAGCAAAGACAATCATCAATTTTGATTAAAAAATTAAAACTAAATTTAATTAATGTAGAAAAAGTAATTTTTCACAAGTTAAACATTTGCTTTATTTACTTTGTAAATACGCATGCGTGATACAGTCTTTACCAGTTAAGACAATTAATCGTAAAATGTAAAATGATTTCATGCTACATTAAACGAGCGTAACTATTATCTGTTATATTCAAACACCTTTAAAGGTAGTAAAATTTAAAATACTGTGATTTCCTGTCAATTTGATAAACAGAACGAATCCCAGATCTGAATCCGGAATTATTCATACTTTAGTATTGTTGCAAAACTTCCGGTTTTAATTTCGTCTTCAAAATCAAGAGAAACATTAGCGATGTCTGATAAATTTACCATTTTGAGTCATTAAAAAATCATTTTAATTTTAAAATTTTAAACAGTTGCATTCCATAAACCGTTCTTGAAAGTTTTTTGAAAAAAGGTAAGGAAATTCATGAAGTAATTATGACTAAATGTAATGAAACAGTCAATACAAGTTCGTTGTTGCTATGAATCCAGTGTGATTTTGACAATTTGAAAAAAGCACCCCATCTTTTAAGTCATCTCAAAATGACTGAAATTGTGCGAAAAAATTTCTGGATCCTTGTATCTGCATACAAGGTATGAAGCATCCAGACCTTCTACCTTCTGAAATATAAAGCTTTATATGAATAGTTTATGCCATCACTACCGCTGCCTGATTGTAAACCTTATGTCTCTCATTCTACAACTTTCCTTGCAGGCGACTCAAAAACAATCTGTTTATCATGTGACGCTCCCAAAACCCACTTTCCTCACCCTAGATAATCTTTTTTAATCCTAGAGTCCAGTTATCCTTACTAATAGTAGGAAGCATCAGTAATACCAGAGTTCAGTTACCCTTACTAAGAGTCGAGTTACTCTTATTAATAGTAGAAAGCATCTGTAATAACTGAGTCCAGTTACCCTTACTAATAGTAGGAAGCATCGGTAATACCCCGAGTCTAGTTACTCTTACTCATAGTAGAAAGCATCAGAAATACCCGAGTTCAGTTACCCTTACTAATAGAAGGAAGCATAGGTAATACCAGCCCTCGAAGTAGCTTCTGAAATGAGGTTGCCAATTGGCCACCAGACATGAAAATTTAAAATTTCAGTGGCCAGGAAATAATTTCAGGTTGCCTACATTTTTTTTTTATAGCTATACAACCCTTGTGAAATAAAAGGATTAAGTTTTTGTTGTGTTTTTATGCTGTCGACTGTAGAAAATAGTTTGTGTAAATCAACTGTTAAAAACCACATGATTTATTTGATATTATATTCATTGACATTGTACATGTTTTAAAACAGTCTGCGACGTTAAGCGGTAGCTCAAAGCCTAAGTCTAGTAAAAATCTCATCCGATTTGTGCAGAAGCACTGGTGATTGCCCGATCGGTCAAGTGAACATCTGAAATCGTAGATAGATATATATAAATCCTCTCAGTAAGTCAACGACAACAATTTGCTTAGAAATGAACAACAAGTACCTGATGCAATAAAGCACTGACAAGATTAAGCTCAAATCTAAAAGGCGCTTGAAATACAGTTAAAATTTGTGTTACTGTCAAGCACTCAGACGATTTTTTAAAACCTGACTCTGATCAGGGCAAACTTACTGAAAATTTACGGTCGCCAGATTTTCAATATTCTAATAGCCTAAATGGAGACCAGTTATGAATTTTTGGTCGCCAATCAGCTTTTAAAGTCGCCCAGGAGACCATTTCAGTAGACTAAATTGAGGGCTGAATACCCGAGTCCAGTTACCCTTACTAATAGTTGGAAGCATTGGTAAAACCAGAGTCCAGTTACCCTTAATAATTGTAGGAAGCATCAGTGATACCCGGAGTCCAGTTACCCTTACTAATAGTCGAAAGCATCAGAAATACCAGAGTCCAGTTACCCTTACTAATTGTAGGAAGCATCAGTAATACCAGTTCAGTTACTCTTACTAATAGTAAAAAGTATCAGTAATACCCAAGTCCAGTTACCCTTACTAATTGTAGGAAGCATCGATAATACTCGAGTGCAGTTACCTTTACTAATAGTAGGAAGCATCTGTAATACCCTGAGTCTAGTTACCCTTACTAATAGTAGAAAGGATAAAAAATACCAGAGTCCAGTTACCCTTACTAATAGAAGAAAGCATTGGTAATACCGGAGTTAACTTACCCTTACTAATAGTAGAAAGCATCAGTAATACCCGAGTCCAGTTACCCTTACTAACTGTAGGAAGCATCAGTAATATCCGAGTCCAGTTGCTCTTATAGTAGAAAGTATCAGTAATACCCTGAGTCTAGTTACCCTTACTAATAGTATGTAGCATCAGTAATACCCTGAGTCTAGTTACCCTTACTTATAGTATGTAGCATCAGTAATACCAGAGTCAAGTTACCCTTACTAATAGTAGGTAGCATCAGTAATACCAGTCCAGTTACCCTTACTAACAGTATGTAGTATCAGTAATACCCAAGGTCTAGTTACCCTTACTAATAGTATGTAGCATCAGTAATACCCAAGTCAAGTTACCCTTACTAATAGTAGGTAGCATCAGTAATACCCGAGTCCAGTTACCCTTACTACTAGTAGGAAGCATCAGTAATACCCAAGTCCAGTTACCCTTACTCATAGTAGGTAGCATCAATAATACCAGTCCAGTTACCCTTACTAATAGTATGTAGCATCAGTAACACCCGAGTCCCGTTACCCTTACTAATAGTATGTTGCATCAGTAATACCCGAGTCCAGTTACCCTTACTAATAGTATGTAGCATCAGTAATACCAGCCCAGTTACCCTTACTAATAGTAGGTAGCATCAGTAATACCAGTCCAGTTACCCTTACTAATAGTAGAAAGCATCAGTAATACCCAAGTTCAGTTACCCTTACTAATAGTAGGAAGCATCAGTTATACCCAAGTCCAGTTACCCTTACTAATAGTAGGAAGCATCAGTTATACATGCATAATGATTCATAATATTTATATCCATTGCAAAAACAGACTTTTCTTTTTATAATTTAACAATCAATCTTCAAATGAAGGAACAATATACATATTAAAATGTGGTTCATTCAGCATAAATAAATAACTAGATCACAAGTACGTGCATAGCAAACTGGTTGTACAGGAAGTAAGGTTATACAGAATGTTACAGATAAAATGTAATATTGCATGTTTATTTTCTATCATGTACATGTATCTTGAGGGTTTAAACAGGTCAACATATTGAAACCCTGATTATATCTAGTTGTAAAATGACAGGTGAACAAACTGACAACAGGTGTAAAACAAAGGTCAAAAACCTGCCCTATATAGCTTAAAGGTTATATATCATGTGTACTGTGCCATGTGGACAAAAGGCAAACTTTTAAAAATAATCAAAGCAATGCATTCTTAAATAAAGAATTTTTTCTCGAAAACTGCCTGCTTCACACCTCAAAATAACAAATAATCATGTATTTGACCTATACCTATATCATTAATCACAAAATGATAAGTGCATAAATTGCATTTAATCTTTAACACACAGTTAGTATTTATATACATAAACATAAAGCTGCTGACAAAATATGATCAATTATGAAGTAATTTTGTTCAGTGGTACTCAAGTAAAGTGTGACCAGAATATTTGTTAGAATAACAGACAAGGTCACTGCAATATAGCCCCCACTTAGAGTTGATATATAATCATAACAATATAAAAAGTTGTATTTAATATTTGAAGAAAACAAAATCTTGACTATGGAATGACACAGTATATTTGAAAGCTTTAATCTCACCAATCGATGATGGATGTACATGTTACACCATGTCACAACTTTCATATCATGCAAAAATTATTGAAATTGTTGTTGCACAAATATTCTAAAAGCAAAATTTAAATTCTTATTGGACCTATAATATTTATAATGCATGCATGTATAAAGTGTTACATGACACAGTAAAATCTGAAGAATAAATCAAAGACGTTCATTTCACTATATGTCATTATATCATGATGTATACTTGTACAGTAAAACTTACATTTATAGACTCAAGCATCATGATTGTATGTAACACTTGGAAGTTTTTATAAATTCTACACTATAATATGGTCAAAAACTACATAACCTTAGAAAACAGCTATAATGAGACCATATGTTGGTGGTCATTAGGTTGTAAGAGATGTATACATGTATGTAGTGGTGGATTTTTACAGTATAATAACTATGGTTCAATAAAGTCATTTGTAATATATGCAGAGATGGAATTTCATGATAAACTTATTCAGTAATGATCTTGTTTTGGCATTGAAACGTCTCATGAACTCATTTCTAGTCTGATTTTAATGAAATTTTCTATGTTAAAACAGAATAGGTCAATCTTAATTATCTTATTAGCATATGTTTTAATTATTAAACTGTTCAGCATTTTGAAAAAAAGAAAATGATTTTTTAAGATAACATCTCCAAAATAATTGAAAGTTACTTGATAAACTTAAAATAAGAATTAAAACAATAAATAAATTAATATCAGTCTGAAAAGACAGCAATGGGATCACTAAACATAGAATTTACTTATCAATGAAGCATAGAATTAAGGTCAGTGTTATCTAACCTTAAGACAGAAACTTTCTCTGACATGCATTCTTACACCAAGTTTTAGGATTGTATATTTGAATTAAAGAGATGTGGTGTCCATGAAACAACAACAAAACAACACAAATAACCCAAAACATTTGTAGGTCAACAAACAGGCTTCAAAATGGACTGCCCTGAGGACAAATAGCTATTATTGGAAAAATATGTGATATATATACTTACCCCCTGACTGCCTTGAAACTGAATACTGGGCTTTGAGTTACTAGCATTCTGAAAATACAAATACAAAAAGAATAAAGATCCAATGAAATTGATTTATCTTCAGAATACTGAAAACCACATTCTACTTGGAACTTGTGATGGAAAGGATTTCCTTCATTTACTGAGGACCTGAATTAAAATACACCTTAGTCATGTGTTTTATACAATTCCTGCTCACTGAAATCGACAACAGTTTGCCAAACACAAAGACTTATGATTTTCAGACATGTATGTTTGTATCATTCCAGACTAAAGTTTAAGTCAGGCATGAAATGTAATACCTTTGTAAAGATAAATAACTAAAACTTTCCATGTTATGCATTGATTAAAGAATCAAACCATTTAATAATGCTAAGAATTCACCAGACTTACAACGCATAACACTTTTCCAGACAGATTTTCTGTTTCAGTCAGCAAAAAGTTCAAACGGAAGAAAAAAAATGTTTGTTCAGTTCCTAAAACTATTTAGTCAGGTTATCATAACATTTATATGATTTTTACAATTAATTCATTTGTTTGATTCACTGACTCACATCTAGTCAATACCTTATACACATATATTCAATTAGAATATCATAGTCTTCATATTCTTATCATTTGCTTATATGTACTTAACAATTCTACATGTTTGATTGATAAATCTAGTTTAATAACAGAAACTTAATTCATTGATTGTTGTATGTATCACAATAGAAACTAAAGAGAAAGTCTTGAGTCTTAAAAATCCAAACCCTAATGATTTCAAATTCGTATCTTGAATACAATGCAGCTGCCCAAGTTTTAGTCAATTATTTTTTACTGTATTATGTAGTAATTTACTATAATTGTAATTGTTTACATCCTCTACATGTTGTTTGTTTTATACAGGTCATGTTTGTAAACATTACAGATTGGTGATGTCATTTACCTAGCCTCTTTATTACTTGTTCATCTAAATGGACATGATAGATAAATGTAGAAAAATAATCTCTAATGTAAACACATAAAATACCCAGCAAGGGTTGTACTGTAGTCATTATAAATCAAAATACAGCAAGGGTTGTACTGTAGTCATTATAAATCAAAATACAGCAAGGGTTGTACTGTAGTCATTATAAATCAAAATACAGCAAGGGTTGTACTGTAGTCATTATAAATCAAAATACAGCAAGGGTTGTACTGTAGTCATTATAAATCAAAATACAGCAAGGGTTGTACTGTAGTCATTATAAATCAAAATACAGCAAGGGTTGTACTGTAGTCATTATAAATCAAAATACAGCAAGGGTTGTACTGTAGTCATTATAAATCAAAATACAGCAAGGGTTGTACTGTAGTCATTATAAATCAAAATACAGCAAGGGTTGTACTGTAGTCATTATAAATCAAAATACAGCAAGGGTTGTACTGTAGTCATTATAAATCAAAATACAGCAAGGGTTGTACTGTAGTCATTATAAATCAGACTTTAAATAACCTTCTCTTATGATTTCAGGCAAAAATTATTGAAAAAGCTTTTTCTGTCTTTCTTTAGAGATTATTTAAAGTTAAATTTTCAGATGAGACTTTAAAACATTCAGGAAGCTAAGGTGAAATTTATAACTAGATCCCTTAACCAAAAGCCCTAAACAATAGATCATTCAGCTATTAAGTTTGTAACAAATACTGAAAAACACCAACTTATTCAGTTGAAAATGAGTTCTCAAAAGGTGTATTTTTCATGTCATAAAAGCCTTTCAGATTTTCAAAGTGTTGTAAAAAGCCTTTCAGTTTTTCAGCATCACAAAAAGCCTTAAAATTTTTCAATGCACGTATGTACTTCAGCCAGTATATCAGCAAATCAGAAATGGAAAGAATTGCCTCATGTAGTGGAGTCATGAATTTTTTCTTTTTGCTGTCTTGAACTATAAATATGTTTCATAAACTGACAACAGCATGAATGAAAAGAGGTCATGTATGATCAAATGGTCTTATCTTCTTATTATTTGTATGACCCCATGTCACCTTTACCTCACGTCATGAACATTCATTACGTCTTTTACTCTGGCGATGTATTTATTTTGAGCCTCTGACGATCTTCCATTATAATTTATCTCACAAATATAAAAGTCTTGCATTTCCGTTTAAATTGATCGATTGTTATGGAAACTTAGGTGGAAATGAGATCAGTCCATAAATTACTTTATATATTCTTCACTTCTGCATAAAACTGTAACAGGTTTCAAAATTAGTTATGAGAGGTAACATTTATCTAAAACAAAGCAAGTTTTCTGATTTGAAGGCAAACCACTAACTTTGCAATGTCCACTATTTTCCACCTTTGATTTAAGCTATTGATAGAATTTCTTCTCCCCATCAATGATCTAATATTTCATGTTATACTGGAGTGTAAAGTTTTAGATGATCACAGTTAAACCAACCCCAAACCATATCTTGTCTTTTTTTAAACTCAAAAATACACTGACAGACAGCATTAATACACTTAGAATAACTCAAAAGAAGCATAAATACACTAAGAAAAACTAAAAAACCACAGACTGACAGACAGCATTTATACACTTAGAATAACTCAAAAGAAGCATAAATACACTAAGAAAACTAAAAACACAGACTGACAGACAACGTAAGTATATTTAGAAAAACTCAAAACAAAGGTTGACAGACAGCATTTATACACTTAGAATAACTCAAAAGAAGCATAAATACACTAAGAAAAACTAAAAAACCACAGACTGACAGACAGCATTTATACACTTAGAATAACTCAAAAGAAGCATAAATACACTAAGAAAAACTAAAAAACCACAGACTGACAGACAGCATTTATACACTTAGAATAACTCAAAAGAAGCATAAATACACTAAGAAAACTAAAATAACACAGACTGACAGACAACGTAAGTATATTTAGAAAAACTCAAAAACAAAGGTTGACAGACAGCATTTATACACTTAGAATAACTCAAAAGAAGCATAAATTCACTAAGAAAACTAAAAAACACAGACTGACAGACAACGTAAGTATATTTAGAAAACTCAAAACAAAGGTTGACAGACAGCATTTATACACTTAGAATAACTCAAAAGAAGCATAAATACACTAAGAAAACTAAAATAACACAGACTGACAGACAACGTAAGTATATTTAGAAAAACTCAAAAACAAAGATTGACAGACAATGCAAGTACATGTACATTTAGAACATCTCAAAAACAGACTTACAGACAATGTAAGTACATTTAGAAAAACTACAAAAACACAGACTTACAGACAGCATAAATACACTTATAAAAAGGATACAGTTAAGATTATAATCATATAATACAAACAAATCAAGCCTTAGTTATTATAGCAGGATAAAGTATATTTGTTTAAAATTTGACGATACAATAACATGTAAACATATGGGCTAGTGACGTCAATCTTAATAGCTTATTTGACAAATTGTGTTTTGTTGGTCTTCAAGTTCTTATTTATTCTTAACTATCTGATACATTGTATATCATCATGCCATCATTTTATTTTAACTGAAAATAATTTATGGACAAAAATTAAAAAGTTCATATCTATTTTTTTTTGAAATAAGAATGCCTAACCCACATACAATGTACATACTATATATAATATCATTAAATTAATAATATCTTTTAATGTCAATGACCAGATTAATGGAATAAAAAATAATGTACTTTTAATAAGTAACTTTAGCATTAAATAGAAAATGAATTATTGAATCATTCAAGCTAAAATAATGTTCCACATCTAGCTATCTCAAAATAGATTCAAGCTAAAATAATGTTCCACATCTAGCTATCCCAAAATAGATTAGTGCAACACCCTGTCCTTTTTTCCCACTGCCCACTTCAACCACAAGTATGTACATATTTGTATCTAAACACTTCTGGAACTATATATTAACTTCCTAATTAGTTCAAATTGATTGATTGATTGGTATTTAACACCATTTTCAGCACTATTATGCTATTTGTGGAGGTCAGTAGCGTTATTGGTGGAGGAAGCCAGAGTGCCCAGAGAGAACCACTGACCTTCAGTAGGAAAACTGACAATCCTAGTCAATGAAGAATGGAGTCGAGCACACCTGCCATGTGCAGGTTTCAAACTCATAACCTCAGTGTTGACAGGCAAGTGATATTGTAGTTTGACTACTTATACCACTCCTAGCACTAGGCCACCAAGGTCCCTTCTTTAGTTCTTAGGTACATTATTTGTAAGGGTTTCAGAGGAACCCTGTGTCTCGCCTACGTTTGCTGCTGTCAGTGTAAAAGTGTAATGTTGACTTAAAAAGTGAGTCCATTTATCAGTAAAATACACAATGTTAAAAAAGATTCAATATTTCTCTTTAGATAGCATTTCTTGGTCTTGAAGATTAGCTTCTGTCCAAGTTTCATAACAATCCATGAAGGTTAACAAACTTATCATGTCAAAACAAATTAATCCCAGACTGTCAGTAAATGTTAACTCTAAAAGAAGTCCATCTATCTGAAAAATGCTGAAAATGAAAATATAATTTCAAAAGTATGCTTCAGACATTATCTCTTAATCATAAATAAGTTTCATAAAATTCCATGAAGGTTTGACAAAGTAATTGATGTGTAACAAACTTAAACACAAGACTGTATCTGTTTGTTAAATGTAAAAATCAAAGTGCTGGATAGCACCTCTGGGAAGTTTGCAACTGTAGATGTGTATTTTTTCAAATAGGTTGTAGATGTGTATTATTTTAAATATGTATTCAATCACAGCTTTGATATTTTTAACTAAACCATTTTCTTTCTTTCATAAAAGTTTGTCATATAAAATTTTGATATTTTCTATTGCAACCTTGAACTGTTGTTCTAAAATAATCAAATATACAATAAGCTCTGTTAATTTCTTTATGTGCCCATGCCATATCTAGGGCCTGTGATTTTATAGTATTTTTTCCATTCGTAACTGGGCATAACCCTAACAACAACAGTAAAATGACGGCACCGAAATTCAAACTTGATCTTGGTGTTGTGGTTAAAAGTATTTTGTATAAGTTTCAGTAACATTTGGTTGAGGCACACTAAAGTTAGAGCACGGAATTGAAAAAATCTTAAGTGTTCCACGGAACCCGGTGTTTCGTCTACTTTTGCTGTTAATCGCAGGCTCAACAAAAATGAAGAAAAATTAATAAAAATATTCCTCTCTATACTATCTTTTGATTGTAAGAAGCTTCTGTCCAAGTTTGGTAAAAATCCAGGATAGTTTATGAATCTAATAAATGTTTTAAAAAATAACTGCAGACTGTATGTAATGTTAACTGGAAGAAAAGCTAAGTCCATAATGGATTTTTTTTTTACAAAATTTACTTCTGGGTACTATTGTATGATCATAAACAAGCTTCTGTCCAAGTTTGGTAGAAATCCAGGATAGTTCAAGAAAGTTATTAAAATTTCAAAAACTTTAACCACAGAGTGAATATTTGTGGATGCCTCCGCCGCCGCCGCTGAAATGTAGGATCGCTATGTCTCGCTTTTCAACAAAAGTCAAAGGCTCGACAACAATCAGTTTTAAATTTGTAAAGGGCATAACTGTAAAGGGGCATAACTCTAGAACAGTAAAACTGACGCCACTAAAACTCAAATTTAATCAGTGTTTTGTGATAATGAGCATTGTGTATAAGTTTCATAACATTTGGTTGACAAGAGATCGTAAACAAAAAATTCAAGCAACTTTTTCATTTTTTAAGGAGCATAACTCTAGAATTGTAAAATCGACGCCACCAAAATTCAACTTGACCTGTGTTTTGTGGAAATAAGCATTGCGTATAAGTTTCATACAATTTGGTTTAGGAAAACTAAAGTTAGAGAACAGATGGGATGTACGGACGTACATACAAGTAAGGGACGTAAATACTTACAGAAGAAAAGGGTAAAACTTAATACGGTGGAGACATAACAATAGCAGTATGACGACATGAATAAAAGTTTATATACACTAGATTCATAGAGGTGCTAGTAACCCGGCTGTAACAAATTTTATAGTTGATGCTGTGAAATTTAGCATTGAGACAATAACATTTGAGATTTTTGGTTTGTCATAATTATTTGGACTAGCACTAAGAAAAGAAAGTCATTTTCCTATTACATGGACAGATTTTATTTAATCATGTAAATAATTGCTACAGCACTTGTCTTGATACACTGAGTTATTCTAAGTAGAAGCTGACTTGTCTGCCTTATATATCCTTGTAACAATTTGTGTACAAATGTAATTGTTAATCGTAACGCTGAGGAGGCTGCGATATGTACGAACTGTCGTTCAGTCAAAGTTTTCAGCTGTCAGTTTGACCCACGTGACTGAGCATGCTGGACGAGTGAAGGTCCTTAAATCCACATTGGAATGTGAAATAGCTAGTATTTAAATAGCGGAATTTAAAGTTTTCAAATGTTTTAGCATCAAAACATTCTGATCGATGTTTTAACAAAACATGCAGCTTTCTATCATAGCCGATATTTACCTTTACTCATCGATGGCGTGTGACATAAGCCATATGATTATCGAGTATTTCTGTCACCTGTGTATAATTGTTCAATCAAACTTTTATCACTTGTCAATTATCCGAAGGCTTGGTCAAAACATATCAGTAATGTCAGCCATACGGGATTCTTTCGATACACTCGGACTTTTACTTATTTAATAATAAACATAAAATCGCGCGGGAAAATGTTCATTCATGAAATATTCATGAATGAATTAAACGCTGTCTCGCGAGATTTCTTTGATTTTCTCTTCAGCGCATGGAAGATCCGCGAGGTAGTGTTTGTGATAGTTATTTTCAAAATGAAGTTAAATTCATCTGAACTGTCGATGAACATTCATTCCTTTTTTATTCAAGCTGTAATCTTTTCAAAAGGACTCAAAATTTCAAAAGAATCTTCTTACAATCAGTATTCAAACACTAGTACTACATTATCTTGGAGCAGAACATTTGCGATAGTCTGTCACCGGAAGTTTGAGGCCGACGCCTAAGGAAAGTATTGCTATAGCAAACTTCCCAAAAACTAAGTCCATTTATCAGAAAAATCAAAACAAATATTTTCAAAATTTTACTCTGGATACTGTATTTTGTTCCTAAACAAGCTTCTGTCCAAATTTCATCTAATTCCATGTAGGTCTGACAAAGTTGTTGTTGTCCAAAAAAACTTTAACCACAGACTGAACCTAAATGTTGACTCCGCCGCCGACGGAATCTAGGATTGCTATGTCTCACTTTCGCAGACTTGACAAAAATGAGTTGTATATGATAAAAGATGGTAAAGTAAAACAAATGATTATAATATCTATATTTCTTATAATTTCAAGTTATATTTATGTGTCCTTTTTATACCAGAAAACTTGATGTAGTGCCCTTTTTTAAAATTCCTATATTATCTATTTTTCCATAATCTCAAAGTGAGGTTTCTAATTACTTCATTGTATCAAGAATAAACAGAATCAAGTGGTAATGACTGCATATCTTAATCTAAAAGAAAAACAAGAATGTATCCATAGTACATGGATGCCCAACTCGCACTATCATTTTCTATGTTCAGTGGACCGTGAAATTGGGGTAAAAAATCTAATTTGGCATTAAAATTAAAAAGATCATATCATAGGGAACACGTGTACTAAGTTTCAAGTTGATTGGACTTCAGCTTCATCAAAAAATACCTTGACCAAAAACTTTTAACCTGAAGCGGGACAGACAGATGGACACAAAGACCAAAATACATAATGCCCTCTACTATCGTAAGTGGAGCATAATTATTTCAGTTCATAACTGCCACCTAAGAAAGTTAAAAACCCAAATTTTAACATAGTGAACCTATTTTTTGCCTTATGACATGATGTGGGGTATCACATATACATTTATAAATATATAAATTATAATCTTTGACTACACATTTGTTGACAATAAATTTATTATATTCTATTACCATTATTGAAAATGTGAATTCATTGTGTATTAGTCTAAGATCATTATTCAAGTGATAGCAATTGCATTATATATTTTAAGGAACATTTTCCAAGAGATTTCAACAAGTTTGATTCAACAGCATAATTGTTAATATGTACAGACAAAATACAAGTATTTTCACACTTGACCTATATCATGCAGGAACGGATTCAGACAGGGGAGCATGCTCCATCCTTAAAAGAAAAAATAGTCATTTATAGGTAAAATTACAGCCAATTTCTTGTCAAAATATGAAGCACCCCCATCTCCCCCCTTTTTCATCAAATCCTAGATCTGTGTCTGTCATTTGGAACAAATAAGAAACGGTTATATAACTAAAATGAAGCTGTGAAAACTCAGTGGGTGTCTGCTCATAATAATAAAATCACTGTTTTTCCACATGTGAATAATGTAATGTGAACAGGTTGTTAGCTAAATGATATAAATACATTTATTTAAAGTTTACAAAATGAAACAGTCTTTTTTTCAATGATTATACTTTCTTATTATGATTCTTATATATTTTAGACTTCCTAAGATATTGGAGTTAATCGGCACAGCCAAAACAAATTATGTCATTGTCAATAGGCTAACATACTTGTGTGTATTTTACCACTGGTTTAGACCCAAAGTGTTTGAAGGGATTCACATTACACGTAGAATTGATTATAAAAACTGTGTTTATTGTTAAGATTATAAAAACTGTGTTTATTGTTAAGATTCAAATAATTCTCAGTATTTGAATTAAAGTAATGGTAAACTATTTGGGCAATATTCCCATAATTGTTAGAAAGTCAAATAGCAGGCCACTGGTGGCACTATATTAATATTTCAAACCATTTAAATGCAACAACTACAGATTGATCAAAGGGTATAAAGTATGTGTCCTCAAATTACAATTAAAGTCAACATATGTACTGTTTACTTTTGTGGTAATTATAATTAAAGTCTGAGTATTAAATGACTGAATATGTATTTAATAAGAAATATCATTTTACAGATGAAGAACATTGGGGAAAAATGTTCACCCTGAATGTTTATGACCACAGATTGTAGACTGCACGAAATCTGGCCAATTTTCTGGTAAATTTAGAATACTAGAAATATCAGATTTAGCTCCTTATAAAATAAATAATTTTTTAGGCAAATGACTAGAAATATGAAAATAAGATATGAATATATAACAAAGTATAGGTCATTTCAAGTGACATGTGGAATAGACCTTTTCGTGGATGTCACACATTATAAACATTACAGACTCTCAATTACACAAAACATGATGTGTGGAATAGATCCTGTCATGGATGCCACACATATTACAGACTCTCAATTACACAAAACATGATGTGTGGAATAGATCCTGTCATGGATGCCACACATATTTTAGACTCTCAATTACACAAAACATGATGTGTGGAATAGATCTTGTCATGGATGCCACACATATTACAGACTCTCAATTACACAAAACATGATGTGTGGAATAGATCTTGTCATGGATGCCACACATATTACAGAATTACACAAAACATAATTACACAAATAACATGACAATAAATAAGAATTAGCCAATGTCAAAGTGCCTGAGGTGTGACATCCTGATGGCCTGATCCTGATGGCCCATAAATTAATATTTACACCTTTGTACACAAAGACAGGACTAAATGTTATACAGGAAGTAAAGATCAGCTGTTACATGTACATTGTAGGCATGTGCCCCCCAGTCGGGCTTACCAAAAAATAATCTAACTTAGTTTTATTGCTACTATATCTGCTTAACATAGTTTTATTGCTACTGTTTCTGCTTATCTAGATAGAAAATCAAGACACAGCTTGATTTGACTTCCTAAACTGGTCGTTAATTAACCCCAGCTTCAACATGTGTGATTTATGACAACTTATCCATGGGTGTGTAAATACTGACACCTTTAAAAATTTGTGTAATGTCTATATCCAAAAGCATTTATGTAAACTACATGTACATGTACATGCTGATTGGAATTAATACTAACATATTTATTGGTTTCTAATACAATATCACAGGATCAAGATCGATTAACAAGTGAAATCTTCTGATCAGGAAAGAAATTACCAACTAAAATTGGTCTTAAAAGAATATGTAAAAATAGGTGTTTAGTGTCAAGAATGTTAGTATCGATATGAGATATGTCTTTTTCACCAAACACTCACATTGTATACAGTTTCTGGGGAATGTGCCTGTCTCAGAACAGTCTTTTTCAGACTTTATTATATACTTAGTAGTAATTAAATACAGATAAATTGTATGTGTAATACAATCATTGGCAAGCGTGCTGTATCAGCCACCCGTGATGATATCGATATCAGCACGGTTGCAAAGGCTTTATCACACCTTTAAACTGTATGACGTCACGTCATCGATTGCAGTCACTGTTGCAAAGGCTTTATCAAACCCCTAATCTGTATGACGTCATGTCAAACCTATAATCTGTATGACGTCATTTCAAACCTCCTTATCTGTATGACGTCATGTCACCAAAAAAAAAAAAAACCTCTAATTGAGGTATATGTATATAATAAAGTGTATATGATATGGCTTTTTCAATATCACATACCGTATCAACCCTCAACCAATATAATCCCTCGAGCAGAGCTCTTGGGATTATATTGGTGTCTCGGGTTGATACGAATGTGATATTGAAAAAGCCATATGATATTCTCTATTTATTAAACAACAAACTATTTTTTTCAATGCATACAGCATTTTTTTTTTAAACTGAATGACATGTTTTTTTCCTCTTATCAATTTTATGGAAACAAAACCTTCCCCTCCACAAAACATGAATAGTCTGTGCCTTATATATAATCATTAATAAAATTATATTGTATCATAGAAAACCTACTTATATTTGAGATGAAGAACAGCAATAAAAGCTTATTGTGTGTTTTTGCTGTGGATGGATACCCCATATCCTTTGTTTTTTTATTATAGTACAGTAATATGTGTATATTTTTTCTTGTTTTAATTACAATGTATGAGGGTATGAATAGGTTACCGTGAATGGGGGTATGAATGGTTTACCGTGAATGAGGGTATGAATGGGGTTTACAGATTAGAGAATCATGGTCAAAAAGTTCAGGCTAGAAAAAAATAGGCCCAAAAAATATAGAAAACAGATTAAAGCTGTGATGAACTGTAAAGAATAGAGGACAATTGGCAACAAATAAAAGAGTAGAAAGAAATGGACCCAAAAATAATGAAAAGATATAAAAATGAAAAACCTGACCCCCCCCCCCCCACCATAAGACCACCATCATCCCAATACATTACACCACCACCCACACTCTCATATATGCACCTATAAAAAAATCTTTTAATTTTGGTTTCATGGTGCCCCCCCTGACATCGAGGTTGTGGATCCGCCCCTGTCTCCCCAGATATTTCATTTAGCACCCTGGTAAACAGGGAAATTTGAAATACCATCTTGTTTCTAAAAATATAGCATCACATTCATAACATAATATATAAGAAAACCCACTCAGATAGCATCACATTCAAGAAATATAGCATCACATTACCATGATACTAAAAGGCGCTGGGAGAACACTGCTTGTAACAAAACATACAATATTTATACATTGTAATAAAAACATTCAAATATATGTAAATATAGAAATCTAAATGTTTTGAAATATTTGATTTGACAATCTATTGAACTATCTGGAAAACTGGTTTCTTGATTAAACAAGCAATTTAATAATATAACTAACATTTTATAGTTCACATAAAACTTTTCTTCTATACTGAAGTAGATTATTCCTTTACATTGTCTTTTTTTCAATATTACAGTACATAAAAAATACCTTATTTTGCTTAGGACAGTCTACACATGCAAGTTCTGAGACCAATACATGGACCTTAATTATATACCTTTAGTTTTATAACCCACCAAATATGAGACAAATTATGTACCTCCAATAAACTGAAATTGAGTGCTCGGACCAATACATGGACCTTAATTATATACCTTTAGTGCTATAACCCACCAAATATGAGACAAATTATGTACCTCCAATAAACAAATTGATGACCAATACATGTCCCTTAATTATATACCTTTAGTGCTATAACCCACCAAATATGAGACAAATTATGTACCTCCAATAAACTGAAATTGAGTGCTCGGACCAATACATGGACCTTAATTAAATACCTTTAGTGCTGTAACCCAGCAAATAAGAGAATAAACTGTTATCACAGAGATATGTCTCGCTTTTCTGTAATTTCAATAATGCAAATGTTGAAATTAAAATAGCAACACTTTAACATGTAAGTTTTGCAAATATTCAAAGTCAATGAACCATGACTGAAGGTACATGGCTAAACAATCTCCACGGAAATGAGATGTGCAAATGCTAATACAACTGCATACCAAATACCATTGACTTGTCATAAGAAGTTCCCTTTAAACAAACCTAAACACAAACTAATACATGTAAACTAAGCAAAATTTCAAAGTCAATAAACCATTACTGAGGGGGTGGTGTCAAATAATCTCCATGGAAATGAGATGTGCCAATGCTAATACAACTGCATACTAAATATCATTGACCTACCACTAGTGGTTCCCCATAACAGACCTAATCACAAACTAATACATGAAAACTAAGCGAAAGTTTCAAAGTCAACAGACTATGACTGAGGGGGCGGGGCCAATTAATCTCCATGGAAATGAGATATGCCAATGCTTATACAACTGCATACCAATTATCATTAACTTACCACTAGTGGTTCCCCATAAACTGACCTAATCACAAACTAATACATGAAAACTAAGCAAAAGTTTCAAAGTCAATAGACCATAACAGAGGGGGCAGGGCCAAATAATCTCCATGGTAAGGAGATGTGCCAATACTAATACAACTGCATACCGAATATCATTGACTAACCACTAGTGGTTCAC
Source organism: Mytilus coruscus (assembly GCA_017311375.1). Taxonomy (NCBI): domain Eukaryota; kingdom Metazoa; phylum Mollusca; class Bivalvia; order Mytilida; family Mytilidae; genus Mytilus; species Mytilus coruscus. The sequence continues at coordinate 5,786,751 of CM029601.1, read as the reverse complement.
CATAAACTAGACGTAATCACAAACTAATACATTGTTGACGGCGCCGCCGGAAACAACATACCTATGTCTCGCTTTTTGACTCCGTCAAGCGAGACAAAAATTATGTACCTCCAATAAACTGAATTTGAGTGCTCGGACCAATACATGGACCTGAATTATATAACTTTAACCGTGGAAATATTGGACACTAGAGATTATCTCCTTAAACTTAAATCTCTCAAGGAAACCTACATCCCAAGACAACTAGGTTCCTTCTACTAAAATAAACATAAAATGTGTTGGAGTAATGGACCAGTTCTTCAAATTAATCTTTCAGGGTAGTATCTGACAAAATGGAAAATAAAAATGACAAAAAAAAAAATCAATGCATGCTTCAGATTTATCTTATAACTTGACAGAAATTGCCTTTGTTATACATATTTATTATTTTATATATTTTTTAATGAGATTGACTGTACTCAGTAGTTCACCAGTACATATATATAATAACTTTATTGCACTTTGATTGAGAATGAATCAAACTTTTCTCCAATACTGATATCATCAGTGCAGGTCATACAAGTATGTAAATTTTCCATCAAGGTTGTTTGTTTTGGTTTTCTTTCTATAAATAGAGTTCATACTAATGCAACTGCAAGTGAACTTTTCTGTTGTCAAAATATATGTGTATAGATTTGGATAGTGGATTATTCTCTATCTTGACCTAGTCATAAAGTTTCAGAAGAGAAAAAGTTTGTGAAACAATTAACTTCCTATCTCTTTCCATTTGTCTGACCTATTAAACAATTCTGCTTTTCAAAGATAGCATCACCCAAACAACAAATTAAGTAGGTAAGCCAGCCAAAGGTAAACATCAAAAAGTTATTTACTAAATTATATAAAGTAAATATACAGTACAACTTCTTTCCTATAAAATATATACCACAGGGGTACTACAATTTTATGGGTGAATACTTCTAGAACTCCAACCGAGTTGTCAAGTCAATTTTAGTCAGATCAAAGGTCACTAATAATTGATTAGGGTGTAAGGTTATCTGGTACCTTATATATAATTATGTAACATTACATACTTATTACCTATATGTATACTCTTTCTTATGTCAATATCAACAAAGGTTTAAATGAACTGGAAGTTTGTTCTATGTTTATATACTGTTTCCTACTGAAATTTCAAGTTAATGCTTTCATACAGTTGATAGATTACTTTAATCTTAATCTTTGCTTGGAATAAATAAAATCTTGAAACCTAAGGTCTTTTATTATTTCAATGAATCATGTTTGTGGTCTATTTATCATTCTGTGGTGACCACACCAAAGTTTTCATTTGTCTGGCATTATGTTTCAGTCAGTAAAATATTGTTTGGCATTAAATAAAATTGTTTTTTTAAATACTGTTTAAAACTAAATTCAAATATTTTAAAGATGTTTTTATTATTGTTCCAGTTACCTTAATCTGCATCAATAAAGTAGATGAGACAGAAAATCAATCAAATCAAATGGAAAGATTGGTAATAAAAGAACTACTGGGGTAGATGTTCCATTAGCCTTTTCTCAATAAAATTGACAGTTCCTTCCTATAGACTATAGTACAATCTAATGAAGTCAATTGACCTTGTCTGCAAGTTTTTGGATTTAAGATATAACATATCTTGAATAAAAAACAACACAAAGGCTCAACTACTTAAATAGTACCCCACTTGATATTTTCCCAGTTTTATACAAACATAATAAAATGCAAAATCAACAACACTGAATATTATCACCAATATACATATCCTAAATTTTATCACGATACAGTCATCAGTGTATATGTATTGATAGCAATATGTGACCTTACAATTATATTTATTTCTTTTGTTAATTACTCAATGAACTGTGATAAAAATTAGCATACATGTATATGACATTATACATGTCATTTAAATAATCCAGCAGGTGCACCTTGGTGCAGTTCAATAATATTTACAAACAATCCCAGCTCAGTAAACAATACTTGTCAATGTATTGACCTGGTTATAAAAAATCTGTCAATTATCCATTTGTCAGCTACTGGTGCAGTATTTCATGACAATATTGCAAACATTTATTTATAACTGATTCAGTATTTCATGACAATACTTTCATCATGTATTAGTAAAATCACTGAAAACCTGATAATGTACATGTAGTGCAGTAACTGTAATAAACAGCTGTGCCACGAGCGCATGATACTCCTGTCACATTTTTTATGAATAAAGTTCAATAACTTCTCAATGTCATATCAGAAATTTGTGAAAAACTAAAGGGAGGTTATCTTAATTGATATAAACCAGTCACCAAAGTTTAATGAAAAACTGCTCAAAGCACATTAAAGGTATTGTCCGAAAACTAGAAAATCACCCCTTTTTTATGAATAAAATCCCATAACTCGGAAGTGTAAAATCTAAAATTTATAAAAATTGAAAGGGAGCTTATATCAATAGATATAAACAATTCTCCAAAGTTTCATGAGAACTGCTGAAAGCATTTTTGAGTTATTGTAAGAAAATTGAAAAATCCCCCTTTTTTTTTTAATGAATAAAACTCCATAACTCGGAAATATAAAATCTAAAATTTATAAAAATCAAAAGGGAGCTCATGTCAATAGATATAAACAATTGACCAAAGTTTCTTGCAAATTGGTAAAAATATTTTTGAGTTATTGTCAGAAAACTGGAAAATCACCCCTTTTTTAATGAAGAAAACCCCATAACTAAGAAATGTAAAATCTAAATTTTACAAAAACAAAACGGAGCTCACATCAATAGATATGAACAATTCACCAAAGTTTTATGCAGATTGGTTGAAGTGGTTTTGAGTTAATGTCCAACATGTTGATAATGGACGGAGGGATGGACGGACACATGGACAAAGGTATACCATAATATGTCCATTAAACGGGCGTATAATAACCCATCCCAGAGGTTATCTTATTCCCGTGAGTTGTCTAGTCATGTTGAAGTACATGTAGTGCAGTAACTGTAATAATCCATCCGAGAGGTTATCTTAATCCCACGAGTTGTCTATATTGTCATGTTGAAGTACATGTAGTGCAGTAACTGTAATAACCCATCCCAAAAGTTTTCTTATTCCAGTGAGTTGTCTAGTCATGTTGAAGTACTTGTAGTGCAGTAACTGTAATAACCCATCCCAGAGGTTATCTTATTCCCACGAGTTGTCTATATTGTCATGTTGAAGTACATGTAGTGCAGTAACTGTAATAACCCATCCCAGAGGTTATCTTATTCCACGAGTTGTCTATATTGTCATGTTGAAGTACATGTAGTGAAGTAACTGTAATAACCCATCCCAGTGAGTTGTTTATATTGTCATGTTGAAGTACAGGTAATTGTATAAGAGTAATGACAATGGAACATAGCCAATTTTTTTGGAAGCAAATATGTGTACTATTATGACACAGTTAAAATTACAGTCAAAACCTAATTTTCTCTTCTAGTTCTGGAATGTTGTTTTCATCAGATTACTTTATAATGAGCTACCTACATATATACAGTTCTTATTTACAGTGAATAATTACATCTACATTTTGTAATACTTCAAGTAATTCAAAACATTTCTCTATTTTGGTTTAATGACATTTGGCCTACTTCCTAAAGTATTCTCTGTACTAGGTATGACTTGGGTTTGTTCCTGACAATAATGATTTCAATAATTTTATTAACAATGTCCATTTAGATGTAATGAGAATTAATAAAAGGTCCAATGAAATGCGGAGTGTTATCAAGGTGTGAGAGTCTGAGTATAGGTATAGTCTAACAAGACCAAAGATCTTGACCCCGTGGAAATTCAAACTACACAGATTCAGTAAACAATTTATGAACAGTCCCATAGCTTGGATATGAGTATTTCAAATAGTTGAAGCACTCAGATGACCAAGTTTCAATACTTATGGTTTAAATACTTTGAATGGCTGAATAAATTTATTACACTGGAAATTAATATGGTTTAGGCCTTTAAGGAAACCCAATCTGAAAGGCCAATTACATAAATGGTATCATGGATTTAGGTCTGGAAAATAAATGTTTTACACATTTCAATAAGGTCAGGGTTTTTTATCACCATTTTGCATTAATTTTTGTTAACAAATTATGGTCTTCTGGAAATAATACTGTCACTATAGTTACATGTAAGTATGAATCTTGAATGTTTTTAGAAAAACAGTAAATTGTAAGATATTTCATGAAGTGAATCAGAATGTGGTAAAACAGTCAATATAAGTTCGTTAATGCAGTGAATCATATGTATTTAACAGTTTGAAACAAGACTAATACTGATTCTGGACCTGCGTCCCTGCATGCCATTTTTCAGGTTACATATGTATACTGAAGCATAACTAATCATTCACTTTCATTAAAGACAAACAAAATGTGAACAAAATTTCATGTACAATGAGTGTTTCAAAATATCAGCAAATAGGAAGTGGCTGCATGGCTGATTTAAAAATCAATAAATCTTTATACAACTGAACATACTCAAGCTGCAGACAAAAATGAAAATATTCCCTTCAGTACAAACCAAGAAGAGTTTGACTAAAATATTTCTTTCAGTACAAACCAACAAGAGTTTGACGAAAATATTCCCTTCAGTACAACAAACCAAGAAGAGTTTGACAAAAATATTCCCTTCAGTACAAACCAAGAAGAGTTTGACGAAAATATTCCCTTCAGTACAAACCAAGAAGACTTTGACTAAAATATTCCTTTCAGTACAAACCAAGAAGAGTTTGACTAAAATATTCCTTCAGTACAAACCAAGAAGAGTTTGACTAAAACATTCCTTCAGTACAAACCAAGAAGAGTTTGACTAAAATATTCCTTCAGTACAAACCAAGAAGAGTTTGACTAAAATATTCCTTCAGTACAAACCAAGAAGAGTTTGACTAAAATATTCCCTTCAGTACAAACCAAGAAGAGTTTGACTAAAATATTCCTTCAGTACAAACCAAGAAGAGTTTGAGGAAAATATTCCTTTCCCAATGAGTATTGTAAAAATGTAAATGATTTACAAACAGGAACTGGCTGCACGACGGAAGTAAACATTGCTTAACATGATTATCACGCTGCTGACCATATGTTCATTCCCTTTCATACTAGAAACCAAGAAAACTTTACCCAAGGACTTTTGGACGGACAGGCAGAGTGGAGAGATTACTAGACCTGCTTATGCATTTTGGTGATGTAGGTATCATCATCTTTCAAGTCATCTCAAAATGACCAAAATTTTGTGAAAAATTTCAACATCTTTGCCCTCAATGTATATATATCTCTTTGACACATTCCCCATTTCCATTCTCAATTTTATATATATATATATACAACCTACATGTAGAAAGTTTGAATGCAGTGGGTATAAACTGATGGATTTTGTTTATACAAAATTGGCACTTATCATCAACAAAGCTGCTTAAAACCGCTAAGACAAAACAAACTAACTTATGCAACAGACATATAAAAAAATTTGGGTAGGTACATGTATGAATATGTAAAACAATATTTTTATCTTTCAAAAAGTTTTTACTGGTTTCAACAGAGAATTTTAAAAGTGCTTGTTCAAAAATGACAAAAAATCTTCCAGATAGGCATTAAAATTTAGAGTTGGTCATGTTTGTTGAAATTGAATGCTGAAACACATGTATTTTTTATGCTTAACTTTTACCATCAGGAATGTCAGCTGTTCTAAGGCCCTACAGCCTCTAGGTTAAGTTTCATTAATTCCATGAAGGTTTGACAAAGTTGTTAGTGTAAAAAAAAAGTGTAACTACATACTGAAACTATTGTACATGATGAAATTTATGTCTCATTGATTTTTTAAAACTTAAACTACTCCTTATTAGCTGATGATTTCAACTGTAGCAAAATATTTATAGGATGTAGTATTTGAAGATTAAAGGCATTTAAGAATTCAAAGATACTTTTCACTGCTGTAGGATAATTTTCAATTTGTTTTTTTAAATGTTGACTTAAGGTCAGTTTCTGTGTACATGATGTACATGTAGGGCTCTATAAAACAGATTGATCAAATAACGAGTATGTTAAAACTATAGGAACAGAAATAGAAACAAAATTTTAATCACTAAGTACAAAAACAAATTTTTTTAAAGCAAGGGGTGATTATTAAGTGCAAGCAAGTTTTCTTGAGCTCTGCTAAAGGTAGTTTTTTCAGAGGGGGAATATTGACCACTCGACAGCTTTCCAACTGTGAGTAAACTTTCAAATTTTGTTTGGTATTTGCCCTCAGTAACGCCGTTCACCCTAATTACATGTTAGCCCTGGGTCCGTTTGCCCTGAGTCCGTTCGCCCTGGGTCCGTTCGTCCTATTTAAAAAAAAAAAAAAAATAATATTAATGGTTTAATTTAAAGTTTAGTAATCTTATTCAGATATTTAAATGGTAAATATTAAAAATGTATCTCTCCAAATTCATGAATAAACATTGAAATTAAAAACAAAGGTTTTTGTTTTGGAGCATTAACCAGGCTAATTGGCTTGATTGTTACATTTGTTTTTATTAAGAATTACTTTTAATGACTGTTGATTGTAAATAAACTCATCATAGATACCAAGATTGAAATTTTGTACACCAGACACAGGTTTCGTCTACAAAAGACTCATCAGTGACGCTCGAATCAAAAAAGTTAATAAGGCCAAATAAAGTACGAAGTTGAAGAGCATTGAGGACCCAAAATTTCTAAAAGTTTTGCCAAATACAGCTAAGGTAATATATTTCTGAGGTGGAAAAGCCTTAGTATTCCGAAAATTCAAAGTTTTGTAATTTAGAATGCTGATTAGATATGATTATGATGTCTTTGATCTCATTGATTGTTGTAGTTATTGTTTTTGATGGATTAATAATGAAATTGTTTTTTTTTTAATAAACAAGTCAGCTTGGAATGAGGTAAAACAATGATGTAAAAATTGTAAGACATAAAAGGGAAATTGTTTTCGCCACTTGGCTTCTTTGATATCAAGGTGTTGAGTAAGTTGGATCTTGTTATAACTGTTTGGATTGTTTTGAAATTGTTACAAGGTTTCAAAAAAGATAAATTCATACAGATAACTTGGTCTCCAGTTCCTGAACACTTCTTCTTCAAAATGCTGTCCACATTCAACATGATGAATATTCTGGCAAGAATATTCAATGCAAATAAAAAAAAAATAATTATCTGGTAGCATCAATACAACATAAATATTTTGGCGGAATTTTCAACAAAATTTAACATAATTAATTCAAATAATTTATATTATACAAGACAACAAAATAAAAAAGAAATCAGGGCGAACGGACTCAGTGCAAACAGGAATTAGGGCGAACACGAATCAGGGCGAACGGACCCCGATTCCTCAATAACTAGCCAATTTGTGAAGCTGCTGAGACTGTGAAAATGAATTACCAGAGTCATGACAGTGAGCAGTGGAACAACTGAATTGGTCCATTCTAAAAGTCTAATATTCAATAGTCACATCTACATTGTTGAGTTGCAACATAAAATATCATTTCTTCAAGACAGTCCATAAATGCATCAGCTTTTAAAATTATAAATTCAAAAGAGGCTTGTGACTGTTTTTTAAACAACTATTAGGTAAACCACATATTATGAAAAAAACATTAGTGCTGCGTGCAACATGAAAATAAGCTTCATATTTCAAATTTGAATGTCATTAACTTGAAATCTGAAACTCAACAAAAATCTGGGAAACATATGTTTCTCTGCAAAAGTAGGTTATAGAACATTTATGAAGTAGAATCATGCACTAAGAATTATAAATTCCAAAGAAATCCTCAAAGAAAACTTAGTATCTACGAGTAGTACTGACATGAATTAATCTCGTCAGAAAGGACCAATGAAGCCCAAATATTTGTGGTACTGGGTATTTTTGGTTTAGCGAAGTTCCACAGGTCCACATATGGTTCGGGGAAAAACGGTTCATTACAATAATCCAAGGGACACCATGAATGAAAATATTTTGTACAAATAGTGAACTTCACACCTAAAATATCAAATCCTTCAGTAAAAACAGGTACAATAAATATACGCAAAAAATATTCGAACTAAAATCTGTTGAGTTTGCAATTTTCCATTGCCAACACCATATTTGTACAGACAATTGTGTGATATTTTTCAGTAAAACGTGTAAATTTTACCTTCAATTTTAAATATTCCTCTATTGCTCTTAGTGCTGAATCTGTTAATTTTACTTGAACGACCGTTTTTTGGTCGTGAGGAGAAAAATTTGAAGAGAGCCCGTATTTCTGGCCTTCCACTAGCGCGGCCATGTTGGGTCTGATCACAAAAGTTACTGTTAGGGAAAATTTCAAAGTAAATTTTCCTTTAGAGTTTCCGGTTGGTTGTCGATTGTCTGTTACACAAGATATGAATTACAAAATGCAAAGTGATTTGAAACTTAAGTACTTTTTGATATACACACCACATATAAATACATTCTTTCTATTTTCCGATTTTTTGAAACACAAATATCAACACTAATATTTAGATACATTGTGATACTTTCCCCATGTCAAGTTCGATTGGATAAAACAGCAGACGGAAAGGGTGCAAACCGGAAAAATAATAACTGTTTTCTGATAAAAAAAATAATAATGGAACTAACTATGGAAGAAGAAAAAACACAAAAATCACAAATAGATGAATTATTTCACCAGCGAAGTAAAAGATAAAAAAAAAAGTAAGTACGTTCGAACAAGGATTTATATACTATACAAATTCTTGGTTCGAATGTCCAGAGTTTTCAATCAGTCTGGTCTATATACCAGCTTTGATAAGTGTTTGGTACTAATATAAATTTCCACTTTGTACTATGAACATCAAAATTATTTATTTTGTTAAAATATTTCCTTTCTCTATTGTAACTGTATACGTATACCTAACAACAAAATTATTTTATTTACCTGTGTTTAAAGTTATTGCAAATGGCTGATATTTTTGTTCGAGCATATTGTTTTTCTTAAATTGTTTAACATTTCATACCGATATAACATGTTACTTTTATTATTCTTCCCTTAGTTTATTTATTTTGAATTTACATTGTATCATAGGTCAAATTTATTTGTTCAGTGTATGTTCAATGGTGTTAATATGTCCTTTGATTGAGTTAAGCTATTTCAGTTGATATTTTATAGTGTGTTTTTCTATGTTGTGATGTTACACTATTGTTTCAGAAAAAGGGTGAAGGTTTGGTACCATTAAAACGTTTAAACCCGCTGCATTTGTTTGCACCTGTCCTAAGTCATGAATCTGATGTTCAGTAGTTGTCGTTTGTTGATGTGGTTCATAAGTGTTTCTCGTTTCTCGTTTTATATAGATTAGACCGTTGGTTTTCCCGTTTGAATGGTTTTACACTAGTAATTTTGGGGCCCTTTATAGCTTACTGTTCGGTGTGAGCCTAGGCTCCGTGTTGAAGACCGTACTTTGACCTATAATGGTTTACATTTATAAATTTTGACTTGGATGGAGAGTTGTCTCATTGGCACTCATACCACATCTTCTTATATCTAGCATTCATATATCGATAGTTTAAAGAAACAGTATTGGCCTTTTTCAAAGTCTGAAAAAGAAAAGAATAATAGAATAATGAAAAACAAAAGATGAAAACACATGACAAGTAAATACGAAATAAACAGATTTCCAAACGCTTACCAGATACCAAATGACTGCCAATTACTAAGATGTTGAAAGCGTGGTCTTGATTGGAGTACTTGTAATTTGCCCGAAAATTCATTGTATTATACAGAAACAATACAGGCATTTTCCAAAACCAGAGGATACATCAAGATATTTGCCTCCGTACCATATATATAGGAGGCTGTATACAGTAAGGGTTGTGTGGAGCACCCACGATTCTCAAATTCGGCGGATAAAAAAGACTAAGAAAATGACAGAAAATCTTTGTATGTCAGAAAGTATATACGACTATAGATGAACACGTAACTATATAATTAACACTAAACAACTCCTTGCCTTTCAACTCTCATTGCACCACCAAACCCTCTTCAATTGTTTATGAAAAGTAGGTTGATTTTAAAACTTGATTGCTTTATCATAAATTATGTATATCTATATAAATAGCAGTTTCATTGTGGTATTTGAATGAGCACACGTTTGAATCGGGGTATACGATATAATAACTCCTAAAATCTAACGTTGATTTTGTAAATTTGCCAATGAAAGGCATTCAAAATTCCGCGTAAAATTTACAAACTCGTCATCAAATCGGTTGCGTGAATTTGAAAGCAGTTGATATATAATCAACCAAATTTTTCCCGCAAAGGGGGGGTCCCCTGCCCCCTTAATCCGCCTCTGGCACCGATTGTCATCACAAAACAAGTATGAACTTTTACTTAAAGACAAAACAAAGCTTTACTTCCGAGATAATTCGGATAAAGAATGCATGTTCTTCTTATTCATTTTTTATTATAATAACTTTGAATTTACCAAAATCTATCACAATTGTAGTTATGTGCATTCTTTTTGGCATTTATGTCGTCCTTACATGTAAAATAATACGCCATAATGTAGTTAGTTTCTTTGTAGGGAATTACATATACTTCCGTTTGACATAGGGCACATGTTCTTGCCCTCATTTTTTGTGATATATAAATATATTTGTATTTAGAAACGATCCCTTTACAACGGGGCACTTGCAGGCGTGGTACCTCCAAATTCGTCTAATAAAGTTTACAATGACTATGTACAATCATGTAAAATACAATTAACATAATATGAGAGTTTACAAGGAATGAGCTGTCAAATTGACATCAAACTGTGTTTTCTGTATTTTGAAAGGCACTTTTAGGCTTTTTTGACTTGCAAAATTCTATGCCTATTTTCCAATCTATCAAGGACCACAACTCTAAAACGGCAAAAACGGAAATCGTCAATATCAAACTTGACCTCCATTTTGTCATCAGTAACAGCATATTAAAATAGTAAAACCATAGGCAGAAGGATTCATTAGTTTTTGAAAGAAAGCGAAATAAAGTGCCATTTTCTAATATATCAAGGACCATAACTCCTGAACAGTAAACGTGAAAATGTTCAATATCGAACTTGACCTCCATTTTGTCATTAGTATAAACATGTTAAAATTTGAAAAGCATCGGTTGAACGGTTTATAAGTTATTGCACGCAAACTGTTGGCAGCCGCCTGCCCGCCCACCGCCTGCCGTACTTCACCAAAATAATAACTGGTTTTTTTTCCTTAGGAAAACTCAGTTCAAAATTGTTACCTTTTAAAAGAAGTTAACTTTCATGAAAGACATTTTCCAAGATCGAAAGATTTTTGAGAGTACATATCACTCAACAGCTTTGTACCAAACTGTCCATTTCTGTTCACTGACATGTGGATCAATATGATAAAGATAATTACCAGGCAATATGTTTATTTTTTATGTTAGACATTAACTCTGAGAAGCAATACCGGGAAAGTTAATACTCAGCTATTCATTAATATCAGCATATAACCAGGGACGGATTCAGGTGGGGGCTTGGCGGGCGTGCGCCCCCTCCCCCCTAAAATTTGCAAAGCATGGGTTGTCCATCCATTCTAGAGGAATATTTCGATAATTTTATCTCAAAACAAAAGTTTGCGTCCCTTAACATATAATCCTGGATCCGCCCTGATAACTCGTTTCGTATTGAGGTATATGCAAGACATTCGTGTGGAAATATTCCACGGACTCCTCAGATCTACATTAACACATTTGACAAATGGGAGTCTCGCTCAGATTAATTCTGTAAACAACTTAATTAACAGGTTAATAGTTTGTTCGTGTTAACAATTTCAGCCTTGTAGACTTAAAATCAGATAGCGGTTATGTCATATTACTTGCTTTTCTCTTTCACTAACAGACTTTGAAAAAAATCAAGTATATTCAAGTTAAAATTCGAATTAGTTAAGTGACCCAAATCAATACATTTATCATATTAAGCACTTTAGCTCATCAAATATAATTCAACATAATCTACATTTATTCCAAGTCATGAATCCTAGAGATACTCTTATTTCACTAGTATTCATGACTTGGATAAAAGTAGATTATGTTGAATTATTTTTGATTTATATTGCTATGTTTCAAGGATCTGTGTGAAAGATGGTCGTATAACCGAATTCCATGCAGAGGTATACGATTAAAAGATCCGTGATCATTAAGAAATTAAGTTATCCTTAAAGTACAAATTGATATGGTGAGCAAAGGTCAATGAACGTGTAAAATAAACACCTAGATATTTTTATTCACTAGTTTCCTCTAGATGTCATTTCTTATATCTAACCATATAACCTCGAATTAATTTGTTTGTGTTAAATTCTAGATTCCACTTCGATGCAAGTGTAACTGTTATATTTAGCTGATGCGGAGGTTCCTCGATCTTCGGACTTCCTGATTAGGACTACATCGTCTAAAAATGATAAACAATAAAGTAGTTGCGAGAACAGTTTGATGCCCAAATTACTGATATCAAGCATTTTACAAGGTCATTCAGTTGAACAGAGAAAGAGCCGCGGACACAAAACACAACCTTTTTAGGCCAAATTCTTGATCAAAGAAACCTGTTTCGCAATCACAAAACAATACTTTATTTGATACATTACTGTAAAATGTCATGGTGTTTTCTGTATTTTGAAAGGCACTTTTAGGCTTTTTGACTTGCAAAATTCTATGCCTATTTTCCAATCTATCAAGGACCACAACTCTAAAACGGCAAAAACGGAAATCGTCAATATCAAACTTGACCTCCATTTTGTCATCAGTAACAGCATATTAAAATAGTAAAACCATAGGCAGAAGGATTCATTAGTTTTTGAAAGAAAGCGAAATAAAGTGCCATTTTCTAATATATCAAGGACCATAACTCCTGAACAGTAAACGTGAAAATGTTCAATATCGAACTTGACCTCCATTTTGTCATTAGTATAAACATGTTAAAATTTGAAAAGCATCGGTTGAACGGTTTATAAGTTATTGCACGCAAACTGTTGGCAGCCGCCTGCCCGCCCACCACCTGCCGTACTTCACCAAAATAATAACTGTTTTTTTCCTTAGGAAAACTCAGTTCAAAATTGTTACCTTTTAAAAGATGTTAACTTTCATGAAAGACATTTTCCAAGATCGAAAGATTTTTGAGAGTACATATCACTCAACAGCTTTGTACCAAACTGTCCATGTCTGTTTACTGACATGTGGATCAATATGATAAAGATAATTACCAGGCAATATGTTTATTTTTTATGTTAGACATTAACTCTGTGAAGCAATACCGGGAAAGTTAATACTCAGCTATTCATTAATATCAGCATATAACCAGGGACGGATTCAGGTGGGGGCTTTTCTTCCCTAAAATTTGCAAAGCATGGGTTGTCCATCCATTCTAGAGGAATATTTCGATAATTTTATCTCAAAACAAAAGTTTGCGTCCCTTAACATATAATCCTGGATCCGCCCCTGATAACTCGTTTCGTATTGAGGTATATGCAAGACATTCGTGTGGGAAGTATTCCACGGACTCCTCAGATCTACATTAACACATTTGACAAATGGGAGTCTCGCTCAGATTAATTCTGTAAACAACTTAATTAACAGGTTAATAGTTTGTTCGTGTTAACAATTTCAGCCTTGTAGACTTAAAATCAGATAGCGGTTATGTCATATTACTTGCTTTTCTCTTTCACTAACAGACTTTGAAAAAAATCAAGTATATTCAAGTTAAAATTCGAATTAGTTAAGTGACCCAAATCAATACATTTATCATATTAAGCACTTTAGCTCATCAAATATAATTCAACATAATCTACATTTATTCCAAGTCATGAATCCTAGCGATACTCTTATTTCACTAGTATTCATGACTTGGATAAAAGTAGATTATGTTGAATTATGTTTTTGATTTATATTGCTATGTTTCAAGGATCTGTGTGAAAGATGGTCGTATAACCGAATTCCATGCAGAGGTATACGATTAAAAGATCCGTGATCATTAAGAAATTAAGAAGTTATCCTTAAAGTACAAATTGATATGGTGAGCAAAGGTCAATGAACGTGTAAAATAAACACCTAGATATTTTTATTCACTAGTTTCCTCTAGATGTCATTTCTTATATCTAACCATATAACCTCGAATTAATTTGTTTGTGTTAAATTCTAGATTCCACTTCGATGCAAGTGTAACTGTTATATTTAGCTGATGCGGAGGTTCCTCGATCTTCGGACTTCCCGATTAGGACTACATCGTCTAAAAATGATAAACAATAAAGTAGTTGCGAGAACAGTTTGATGCCCAAATTACTGATATCAAGCATTTTACAAGGTCATTCATTTGAACAGAGAAAAGAGCCGCGGACACAAAACACAACCTTTTTAGGCCAAATTCTTGATCAAAGAAACCTGTTTCGCAATCACAAAACAATACTTTATTTGATACATTACTGTAAAATGTCATGAGCAGTTTCCAACACTTAGCATGGATGCATGTTTTCCATCACGCCAGACTCTGTCAAAAGCTTTTGGTAGGTCTAGAAAGAAAGCTTCTGATAGGCATAAAACAGCGAGTACCCATTTTATATTTTCAGCTATGCGAAAAGACAAATACATTGTACTTTGTATTGTAAAAATATGGTCTTCCGTTATTCCATTTTTTTTCTAAAGGCCCTACCACCTCGCATTAACCATAAATCAAACAAAGAAAGACAGCACCAAGTTCAAAAGAAAAAGAACAAAAGACAAACAAGTTCACAAAACTAAATATGAAAAACTGGAGATTACAGCAACACGACCCCTTCGAAACAGGAGGTGATAACAAGTGCAAAGATAGGGCAAGTTATTCAAGCTTCACTAGTAAAGAGAGGCGAAAGAAACCAAAGCGACATTCAAACTCATAAGTCGAAAATAAACTGACAACGCCATGGCAAAAAAAAAAAAAAAAAAAAAGAAAGAAAAAGACCAAAAGACAAACAACAGTATACAAAACACAACATAGAAAACTAAAGACTGAGCAACACGAACCCCAACAAAAACCGGGGTGATCCCAGGTGCTCCGGAAGGGTAAGCAGATCCTGCTCCACATGTGGCATCCGTCATGTTGCTTATGCAAGTACAAACTCAGTGATGAGTTTAATATCGGTAGGTCACATTCGGGGAAAAAGGAGGGCGGGATTATGGTTACGACGATTGGAACATATCCGTCGTCATCTGTGAAACAGAGATTCCGTAACGGTCAACCAACTCGTGACGACGTCCGCAAAATTTTCACCACTTAGAACTCTTGGTTTGATAGCTTCCTTGTGAGCAGCAACCCCCTAATAAGTAAATCATGATAGGAAACACAACCCCTTGAATATTATATCAGCTGGTAGATATATATACCCCATATGCAGGCGCCGCTGGAATGTTGCTACATAGAAATGGAAAGTACACAATTGGGAAGCTGAAATGATCTCTTTTGTCGTAAAGGTTTGTTCTCAAACCGTCAATTAAACATTCAATGATAAGTCGCATAAGGTGATATCATTAATAAGAGATAACAGTAGTTTTCTGATGTTCAAATCTCGTAAATCCATTTTGAAATTTATATCAAATAACGAACCCCCAGGAATTGCTTGATCTCGAAACGGAGCGAGACAGGGTGCTTCAATATGGTTAGCGTCACTTACTAATTATGGATCACCCGCCATAAAAGAGGAAAGGTGGAACGGATTTTTGGTTAGGACAAATAAACATATCCGTGGTCATCTATCTGTGAAACATGTATTAAATAACGGTTAACCAAATCATGATGTTGTCCTTAAAACTTACGAAGAGATGATTTTAACTTACTAAGAGAATTTAGTGGCAGGAAACGCAAACCAGAAGAAATAATGACAAGAAACGCAAGCCTTGCAATAGTGTATCAAGTAGCAGACATTAACTCCGAAACTCCCAATTGCTACATAGATATATAGAAGGTTCACGAAGGGAAAATCGAAGTCATCTCTTTTTTTCCCTCGATCTCTTTTTCTTCAATCGACCCTCACTGTTAATCTTAAAGATTTTTATATTAAAGTTAAGATATGAAATAGACCTAGCTGTATCTGTGGTACCCTTTATTCCATGTTAAATAGGGTTGATGCGATACACAGAGTTACCAAAACTTAAATGACTGAGTGAGAGGACACCATCAACATAGCGGAAAGTGCAGTGAGAACATTATGTGACTTCTTTTCAGTCTTCTTTAGAAGCATATGTATGAAGTCCGACTTATACGAATAAAGAAGCAAATCGGTGGGTTGAGGAGTATAGATGACTCCCATATATAGAAATGCCGAATGTCAGTTGAAAAAACACGTCCACTAAACGTAACAAACATGATAACAGTAAACAAATCAAGTATCGAAATGATATCGGATTCAGAAAACATTTTGTTACAGTCAGATTGTTTTTTACACGGTATCATTTGTCCCTTCCGTAACCGAGACAGATTACTAAGTACGTGTGCCGTTTTTCATGAAACAAAGTAGGATTAGTGCTTTCAGTCGGCCTTTCTTTAAAATGTGGAATGCTTGTGAAAAGAGTGGGAAATCAACGTTTCTCCACTATTACAAGACGATAGAAAACTATATTGTATATCCTAACATCTATGGAAATATCGAGTATTCTTGTCTGCTTCACTCCGCCCCTAGAGTAGGTAGTTTCGCAGTTACACTGAAGCTCGATTTTGATTGCTGACAGAATATATGTTAGTTGTTGTGATAGAAGCTTCATGTAGCATTTAGCAGACCCAAATTATGTCCGCTACCTTTGCAGAATTTTGCTCACATGATGTGCATAATTGCACCACCTGTTTCATTTCTTCAGTCGAATAATATTTTGGATTTACTCTGTGATGACATGGATTTTGTCATATACACACACTACAATACACACATGTATCTGCTTCTCCAAACCCCTTATTATAATTTGAGTGAAGGAAGACATTCAGTTTGGGTCGTTTTCCCTAATAAATCTGTTAGAGGAGGGTTTTGTGTGTGTCAGGAACACACCCCTTTTCATGAAGTCCGTATGAACATGAAAGAGTGTAGCGTAAAACAGACATTTTGTTGTCCAGGATTTCACCTTTTGTAAGTGTCATTTAGGTATATGTTCGGATTCCAAGTGAATTGTCAATACAAAATTACTTATTTACACTGTATAAGAGGCCCAACGGACATCATAATCAAGAAAAGAAAACTAAGCAAAAGGAAAGTAAAAGACGTCTTTATTATTAGAAAATCGGTATTTAGAGTGGTCATTTTAAATGTTTGATTAAGTAAGAATGGGTTGAGGTGGATAAATTTCAATTATATATTTAAAAATCTGGATTGTTTACAGAGAATATATTATATAAATATCTGCAGGTATTTTTATAAATATTTATCAAGTGGGTTTTCGCTGGGTTTTATGAAGTTTCTCCATACACCGTGATTCATGGCAGTAAAGGAATAAAATAGGCATTAAGTGGGACACAGCTAGTTCCCTTCGGTAAAACAAATCACTTGTCAGCATACTTTCCCTAAAGAATAAAATTGAGAATGGAAATGGGGAATGTGTCAAAGAGACAACAACCCGACCACAGAACAGACAACAACAGAAGGTCACCAATAGGTCTTCAATGCAGCGAGAAATTCCCCCACCCGGAGGCGTCCTTAAGCTGGCCCCTAAACAAATATATATACTAGTTCAGTGATAATGGACGTCATACTAAACTCCAAATTATACACAAGAAACTAAAAGTAAAAAGAATATAAATATAATTAAGCAGATAAACAAAGCTAGGGCTTTTATGATTTCTTTACATCTTTTACTAGTGTTCTTTTTTTTTGTAAGTTTTATTATTGAAAAAAAAAATATTGACGATTTTAACAGATACAGTTTTACCCAGATTCATCGAAAGACAATTTCTATCAAATAGGGATATTTCCATTTGATAAACTGAATGGAATTGTAGTACACAGAGTAGAGAAATAATTTTCAAGCGAGACAAACTAGCCTTCAAAGGAACATAGCTTATCCAAATTTCCTAGAAGTATTTCCCAATCTAGAAATGCTTAATACGGTGAAGCTTTGTCCTCATATTTAATAACAATTTCCCTTATAGTTTTAAGAGCACAAGTCAGAAGAACCGAAACGTGTAGTTGATTAAGTTACTGGAGGTCAAAATTTATAGAAGACAAGACGACTCTTCTGATATTTTAAGAAAAATGTCAACGAAAGCGTCTCTTGTAAGTCCAGACACAGGCTCAAAGTATCTGTCCACCAATTCGTGATGGTAACCGGAAAATTTTTGTAGTGTCGATTTTAGTTGTTCTTCCCCGTAACCCTGTTCTATAAGTTTTAACTTGAGGTGGACACGATTGTGAATGAAGTAATGTGAATATTTATGCGCGTTATGTATTATTTAGATATGTAAACTTCATACGATGGGATAGTGGGTATGTTACAGACAAAACATATTATTTGAATTGTGTCAATATCAAAGTACTGGCTATTACCAAAATGGTACTCTCGGGGACTGACAGTCCACCAGCAGCAATGCATGTCCTGCGGTAGTCGGGTACATCCTTGATATGATTTCCGTGCGGACAGTAGTATGTTTTAATAACAGTTAATTGATTGGATCTGATGTTCCCTATCCAATTAACCAAACGTGAATATGTTCTGGACCATATGAGTATTTGGACCATACGCCTATGGTCTTAATCATATGCTTATCTGCTCATTTGGTCTTTGTATTTAATACAACGGACGTTGCATTATATATGGCCCTTCAAGGTGTCATAATTAGGAGTTTCTAATTGTGACTTATTTTAATCAAATAGTAATCATTGATATATGATTAATGAAATAGAGTGAATTTCAATCAAAATTGAAATGATAGTCAAAGCATTTTTACATGGTCATAATCGATTTTTCCTTACTAAACACAATATGTCGACTTCGACTTCAAAAATATTTGAAAGAACCGTTAAACTAGCAGTCAACTGTTTAACCCTGAGGTACTTGGTTGCACTCTCTTTTTTCATCAGTTTCCTTTCATTTTGATATTTCAATTTGTTTGTATTAAGTTAAAATTTCTTAAATATTTCAAATTATTTGTAGTTATTTATTGTGTTTATGGTCCTATTCATTTTATTATCACAATAGTTTATATATGAGCCATAAAAGTGTCCTGTGAAAAAGTGTCCACCCGGACACTTTTTTCGCAGAAAAGGTATATTTGAATGTGTCCGATGCTGTGAAAAAGTGTCCATTTCATCGGACATAATTTCATGATAAAATTCTATTAAACTCTGTCCTGTAAAGGTTGATTTTCAATAAGAGTACACTTTTTCACAATAAAAAGTGTCATTTAAAGGGAGATAATAAAAAAGTAACTGAAATGTTTGAGCTATATTTAATTTTCTATTACTAATACGAACCAATTAAGAACTAGTTATAATTTGATATAAACAAAAACGGAAGGTGTTGAATTCCAACGCATTTTCAATTATCTTAGCTATAAAGCATACAAAAAGTATCCACCAGCCTCAATTGACAACGAGAAAAGAACTATCAGGAGAAAAGCATCCAATTATAACAGTATTTATGAGTACTATTCTTGAATATTACATGATTTTGTAAATTGAAATGAATTTTACATGTATTATTATTCACATAGTTCATATTAAGTTCTATTAAATGTATTACTATTTTGTGTGTATTAGTACATGTTTTATTGTATAATTTATGTTTAATTACACATGGTGATGATCACATTTTGTATGAATTCAATACTCCAGTTTACCTACCATGTTTAAATAGACACAAAATCCCCATGCTAATTTCAAAACTTTAGTTGAGATAAAGAACTGAAGCTATGTATGTATACATTTTGTAGGTATTGAGAGTGGACACTTTTTCACGTGAAATACTATCCTTTCTATGAAGGACACTTTTTCATATGAAATATTGTCCTTTCTTTGAAGGACACTTTTTCACAAATGTGGACACGATTTCATAGGTAAATATCGTCCGGACGATATTCCATAATAATATTATGTCTGTGGACACAATTTACTGTTAAAAAGTGTCCGGTGGACACAATTTCATGGCGGACAATATTTAATCCTACAATCCTGCGAAGGAAATTTGAATTACTATATGGTCCGGCCCGTTAATAACCAAACGAGTATATACTCACATGGTCCGACCATATGCGTTTGATATGACCATGACCATACCATACGCGTATGGTCCAAATACTCATATAGATCAGAACAAATATAAATTTAGACATTCAATAAATAATGTGAGAATGCATTAACACGTCTGTTGTCGGTTTTGATTTAGTGACGTACGTTTTTCTCCGTTGTTGGAACTGGCAATGCAGTCACGTCATAAAATGGCGTCGTTTTTATCTGGTAATCTTGTTACGTATCTGTCACAACTTATGATGAAAACTTCAAACATGATACGATTGTTAGTAATCTTAATTTGTAATTTTAGTCGACTTATTAGATTGAAACCTCGGTAAAATACTGTTTCCTAATTAATGAGAGTTTAGATAAAAAACAAAAATCAAGTGTATTACTAATACTAAGTATTGTTGACTGTGAAAGAAATCTGTAACCATGCTCGATCAATAATAAAAAAAAAATCTTTACTTCAATGTAATTTGGTCTCTGGTGGAGAGTTGTCTCATTGGCAATCATACCACATCTTCTTACTATTATATTTAGAAGAACCCAAAATACCGTGATATGCAGACACAGCGATCAGACTTCAGAAAATGGCATAAAGTTTATAGTAAAAAACACATATTAACCAGAAAGGATTAGGAAGGGGTTTTCAAAATTAGTTCACAGCCTTAAGTTTAGCTGTACGCCGAAAATTCGTTAAATCTATGTCATATTTATAGTTCTTGGGAAATTAAATTGATATAAAACAACGAATCCTGTGAAAAAAAAAAAAAAAAAATAGAAAGAAGAAAAAAACCCAACCAAGAACCAGCACCACTAAACCTTTATAAACACAACCTTTTTTTAGCATTTGGTCTGGCATTATTTATCCAACTGGAAACTGGCTAAATATATTAAATACTGATATCAGCTGTCGCCATAGTAATATTAACCAGTTGTATTTACTGCTGTTAACATTTGTAATGAAAAGACATATTCTAGAATGTATGGGCAAACATATTTTTAATATTTGGGACTTTATTCTAATTTAACACAGCTTGCTTTTGAACAACTTTTATGGTCCGCCTGTCCGTCCAACAACTATGGTTGTCACACTTTTCTCAGTAACTACAGAACAAGTTATGAACACTTTTTGTATCTGTCAGACACCTCATTGCTGATACTATGAATTGTTCGATGGGTTGAATGAAAACGAAAATTTTCTCATGAACTGCTAAACAGATTGACTTTATTTTTGGTAAACAACTAGACATTGATGAGTTGTACCGTATGAAACTTTTCAGATATGTCGGACAACTACTTCCTATTTCCCGATACTTACATTACAAATGGAATGTGCTTAGCACGTCAATGTATGTAACTTCTATATTATGAGCCTGTTATTTTTTCTCGGTTTTTAAAACCCCTGGGTGGATGCCATTGTTGGTGATCGTTTCGTTCCCAAGGGTTTTGTAGTTATCCTATGCTGATATGAAATATCATCGACACGGTAATTTTCTGTAAATTTACCTTAAAATCATCCATAACACCAAGCCTTTTCTATTCTGACACAATAATTGTCTTAGCTAGATTTAGCACAAGTTTTTTAAATTTTGGTTTTCAGTGCTCTACAACTATTGATTTGACATTCTAACTGTTTTGATTGGAGCGCCTCCGATGAGTCTTATATAAACCAAGTGTGTCTTTATGTTGGATAAAGATAAAACAAAGAAAAAGACACTTTTAAACAGCAAATAAATTAAAAATTAAGGATCATGCAAGATAAAAGATGCCAATCAAATATATGTTCGGAAAAAAAACTATATAGGACCATTTCGAATACCGTATACAAAAATACAGGATAGTAGTTATAATTCAAAGAATACATAATCAAAATTGCACAATACGGAGTAGTTATGATTCAAAATGTTTCTTCTATAGACCATTAGAATTTGTTGGATTTATCAGTATCCAACATTACTAACATAAATATATATAAATGGAAACAAAGTATAATTTTGATTTTTACAATATCGATAAAGCATAAATATTTTATGACAAAATAGGATTAAATTACATTTTGATGTCCATTCCATGTATAATCGCAATAAATTTGACAAGTTTTCAATGTTTCTATTGATTTTGTGATCTTTTCCCCACTGTGATATCCTTGCTCCACATCTGTGTCCTATAGCTGGAGAATATCTGATAACATCAATTTTTGCATAAAACCAAATCCCTTTTTATGTTAAAATGAATGACATAAAACTCATCAAAGATACCAGGCTTTTACAACTTTCTAAAATTCGTAAATTCATTTTCAAAATACAAACCAATCATGAGGGAAGGGCCTGGGTTGAAAGTAACACATGCTAGTAATATGTATTACTAGTATTTAAATCATGGCAATACAGAGGCAATGGCTACTGGGCAAAAAAGTATAACAAAAATACTGAATCCC
This sequence comes from Mytilus coruscus, assembly GCA_017311375.1. NCBI lineage: Eukaryota > Metazoa > Mollusca > Bivalvia > Mytilida > Mytilidae > Mytilus > Mytilus coruscus. Next base: position 5,764,073 of record CM029601.1, on the reverse strand, counting down.
AAGGCAAATTCAAAAAGGGAAGTCCATAAAAACTGACAAAATCAACAAAATCAAACGCTATCAATCAACGAAAACAACTGCCATATTTCTGACTTGGTACAGGCATTTTCCAAAGAAAATGGTGGGTTCAATTTTTAAATAACTTTTGGGATTTAAAATATTTTGCCTCCAGCATCACTGGCGCAGTTAAAATTGGCACCTTAAACGTTATTTCTACCACAGGATCGACACCTCTGCTGATGGACTGTTAGTCCCCCAGGGTATCACCAGCCCAGGAGCCAGCACCTCGGTACTGGCATGAATAAATAAAGGCAACAATACTTTACGCTTTTCAAAACACTGAAGTGCAAAAACAAAAACAAACGCCAACATGCATAGAAACGAACTATTTGATAACAACTGCAATATTCCTGACTTGGTACAGGACATTTTAAGAAAAAATAGTGGGTTGAACCTAGTTTTATGGCTAGCCAAACCTCCCGCTTATATGGCAATGTTAAAAAATATCGCTAAAATGACAACACTACGTGACAGAAATACAGCACAAACAAACGCAAGAACACTCAGCACAGAGAAACATACAAATAAATAATATAATAGTCGTTTGACTATGATGGCATTGAAAGGCTATTTTAAATAAATGATGGGACGACGTCATAATTATTTGGACTAACACAATACTTTATCCATCGAAAATGGAAATTAACTCGACTATACTGACAAATAAGACACATGTGAAATGTACCGAAAATACAGAATTCAAACCACAAACGATAAGTTATAACACAATATCAAACCGAAACCACAACAGAAACATCATGAATAAATACATGAATGTTGGATGTATAAATATCGAGACACGTCGTATAGCAATGCAAATTCACACTCGGCAAAACAGTCATATTCGGGAATAGGTCACGTTCGGTACTTAGAAGACAGACGACATAGATGTTAATTAAACCACAATCTCAGACGTGGTAAAAATGTCTTTAGTTAGTTTAGACACATACACATCGTAAAGATCAACCAATTGGTGGTGGTGTCCATAAAATTTACGGAGTGTCATTTTCAATCTTTCCTCCTCATAACTCTGTTGGAGCAGTTTCTGCGTAAGGAGCACACTCCTGTATATGAAGTCCGTATAGTGTGCTGAGAAATGAACATAGGGATATTGTGTTATTGAAATTTGTTGTTTAATTTTGGAAGTTATTTTAAATTAAGGAATATGCCTCCTTATGCAAAACTCTGATTCCTAGCCCGGCTTCGGTTATACTATTGGTTTTATCAGGTGTTCAACTTTGCATAAGTTTGGATTTTCAAATATTGTGACTTTGAGCATCACTGAAGAGACATTAATTGTCGAAATGCGCATCTGGTGAAGTGAAATTGGTACCGTTAATGTTATTGATACCGATTGATAATCCAAGAGCAGTTGAACCGACCAAATGGTCGGGAAAAAATCCAATTTCTTTGTGCAATAATACCAACGACTACACTTGCTGTCCTGCTAAGCATACCCACTTTTTATTCAAAGTGTCGAAAAAGTGTTCATTCGTCATCTCGGTCAAGCTGTTAACTAAAAATAAAGTCATCCTGTTTGGGGCCTCGGTGGCCGAGTGGTCTAAGTAGTTACTACTGTAATCACTAGCCAGTCAACACTGAGGTTGTGAGTCATATTATCATTACGACAAACTATTGTTATGATATTGTAACTATCATATCTATTTAGGGGCCTCGGTGGCCGAGTGGTCTAAGTAGTTACTACTGTAATCACTAGCCAAACACCAAAAATCATATAATAGTCGTTACAACATGTAAACCGTAGAATAACAACGAACATCTTTCATTAACGACAGCACAGGACATCACAAACAGTGGCGTATTTTTGTAACGAATATATAATCTTGAAATTCATACAATTATTTTCACATTACTAGTCCAAACAATTATCATGACTATGATGGCATTGAAAGGCTATTTTAAATAAATGATGGGACGACGTCATAATTATTTGGACTAACACAATACTTTATCCATCGAAAATGGAAATTAACTCGACTATACTGACAAATAAGACACATGTAAAATGTACCGAAAATACAGAATTCAAACCACAAACGATAAGTCATAACACAATATCAAACCGAAACCACAACAGAAACATCATGAATAAATACATGAATGTTGGATGTATAAATATCGAGACACGTCGTATAGCAATGCAAATTCACACTCGGCAAAACAGTCATATTCGGGAATAGGTCACGTTCGGTACTTAGAAGACAGACGACATAGATATTAATTAAACCACAATCTCAGACGTGGTAAAAATGTCTTTAGTTAGTTTAGACACATACACATCGTAAAGATCAACCAATTCGTGATGGTGTCCATAAAATTTACGGAGTGTCATTTTCAATCTTTCCTCCTCATAACTCTGTTGGAGCAGTTTCTGCGTAAGGAGCACACTCCTGTATATGAAGTCCGTATAGTGTGAACATGCACGAACATAACGTATCAATTGAGAAATGAACATGAGAAATGAACATAGGGATATTGTGTTATTGAAATTTGTTGTTACTTAATTTTGGAAGTTATTTTAAATTAAGGAATATGCCTCCCTTATGCAAAACTCTGATTCCTAGCCCGGCTTCGGTTATACTATTGGTTTTATCAGGTGTTCAACTTTTGCATAAGTTTTGGATTTTCAAATATTGTGACTTTGAGCATCTCTGAAGAGACATTAATTGTCGAAATGCGCATCTGGTGAAGTAAAATTGATACCGTTAATGTTATTGATACCGATTGATAATCCAAGAGCAGTTGTACCGACCAAATGGTCGGGAAAAAATCCAATTTCTTTGTTTGTGCAATAATACCAACGACTACACTTGCTGTCCTGCTAAGCATACCCACTTGTTATTCAGAGTATCGAAAAAGTGTTCATTCGTCATCTCTGTCAAGCTGTTAACTAAAAATAAAGTCATCCTGTTTAGTTGTTTCTGAGAAAAGTGACGAAAGTATTTGTTAGACGAATGGATGGATGGACAAGTTGGTTGCAACATAGCCCCCACTCTAGAGTGAAGTCCGAGACGTCACTGCACACACAAATACATCTAACCAAATTAGATATGTGCCCTCCATAATATGAGTCAACAGAAAATCACTACCAAGGAAAAACGTCAGTACCTAGAATATGTATTCCAAGACAATCATGTATCATTTGTGAAGTTGATACGGAATATTTATCTACAAGGTCTTGATATCTTCCAATAAACTTTTTAGAAAAACGACGAGACGTTCTATGACATAACCTTGGCTCATCTGTAAAAGAATGCTTGGCTGTGTTTACACCTCTATATACACACAAGTTTAAGTACTTGGATTTATTTCCGAATATAAACAAGACCATAAGGATGATTCCGTTAGAAATCTTCAACTTATATGCTAAAAGTTACGGCAGATAAACGTGATAGCGTGGCAGAGCTTGAAGTCAAGTTTGTAAAAATGAAAATACAAATTTCATGACCTACAGTTCATAAAAATGTACAAGCAGTAGTATCAAACAGAAAGTGGTAAAAAAAAAAGAAAAGAAAATATGAACATCGATAGACTATACTGTGTAGCCTTTATATATAAGGTTCTTCTTTCGTAAGTCGCTTCCCTGTTTAGGAATATTGGGAATTTAAATTATGTTATCCGTCAACACAAAATACAGTGTATACACAGCAAACAGCTAGTGCCCTACCACATTAGTGAGATACACAATTTTACAATGAGAATCAATGTCATAAATATTTTTATTGTAACTGAATGCTACACTAAATGACCGGTCAGTTATTATTGACCGACCACCACACAGAGGTTGTTTGTCATATTATCATTACGACAAACTATTGTTATGATATTGTAACTATCATATCTATTTAGTTGGCCTAATTTGTTTTGTGTGGCCTAAGAATGTTTACATTATATTTTGTTATATTGTGTACAAAATAATACACATTGTGTTACAACTATGCAGTTTAGAATTCACTGGAACAATCATTGATACTCATGGAATGATTAGAACTTTCTATTTCACTTACATAACGTTTCCAGAATGATCGTAACGTTTTATATAAAAGATGCGTAATTTATATTTCTAGCGTTGTCTAGAAGTTTCCGAAACAGTATTGGCCTTTTTCAAAGTCTGAAAAGAAAAGAATAATAGAATAATGAAAACAAAAGATGAAAACACATGACAAGTAAATACGAAATAAACAGATTTCCAAACGCTTACCAGATACCAAATTTGAGTATATATATATAAGAATGCAGACCATAAAGTTAGACTTAGACATAGACAGACTTAGACATAGATAGACTTAGACATCGATAGACATCAACATTCTCAGCAGTTGGATTGACACTTTTATTTACAAACTACATCATACTAAATTGTGACATATTGGATATAATATTCTGTGGATTCCGAGAAGATTTCCGGATAAAGAAAAGATAAAAGATTGGACATATATTTTGACAGTTAAGTTGACATTTCTTTTTATGTAATATTTCTTGTAGACTTGTGTATAATAAATCTTGTTTCATTTTATTATTGATTTGTGTCTTTTGTTGGCTACAATTAAAAGGCGATTTTCTGGCGTAACACTATTTGCATGGAGTGTTTTCAGATGGATCAGTTGACAATATAATTTGACTCAATCCCCTTTAGCAAATTCACATCGTCTTAAAAGAGTATTTTTCTGTACCTAGCTTTGACAATCGATTATCATCTGAGTAATGCATAGGTTTCCTGTTTTCATTCTCGCCTTTCTGTCGTCTTTTATTGAACTTGAGATTGTATCCAATACATTGAGGGAATTGCCTATTCCTTGATGGACAGCCAGCGAAAAGCAAACGGAGTGTAGTTTCTCGGCTCTTAATAAGTGTTTTCTATTGCAATTATACTACGGTTTTCCATTCTATTTCGTTAAAGTTGGCATGGGTTATATCTCCAAATGATGGAATTTGAACGCCGATTTTGTCTATCATTCACATGAAAAAAAAACTCTGTTGGCGTATGATCCATATGTTGCTTCCACTCAATTACCCTTGTAGAGTTGATTATATGTTTTTTATGTAGTTCAGCAAAAAGTGACAAAGCTTCCTGATATCACGTTCTATTCGTGGTAATACATTATACATGGTGAATTGAACATGCACTTCTTGGATTTAGACCATTAGACCCATATGTTTACGCCAGTTTAATTCAGGGAATATAACGAGTCTTCTAAAGAGAAAAGTGCTTTGGACGCACACAATTAAATTAGTGTTGTTATCAATTTCTAAGTTAACCTTCACATGAAGTCAAAGATGTAGGACTGCATGGAGAGCAATGTAATCAAAACATAAATGAACGGAATAACCAATACCAGCTTAAAGAGTCCAATGGGACAATTAAAAATTACAAGGAAAAAAAAAAAAAAAACAGACAAATCCAACTGACTTAAACTTGGAGCTTTAAAGAGCCCATGTTGCTTTGCTCACCTGAATTTATATACAACGTCAATATTGTGATAAAAATAAAATGTTAACAACTGTGTAAAAACAAAACTGTCTGTCATATGCAATGACACATTAAATATATCCATTAATAGCCAACACATTAATGAGAGTCCCTGTGAAAAAGTCCTTCTTATTTCTATTGACGCAACTCTGTCTTGGTATGATCATATTAATCATATTATCAAAAAAGTTAATTCCTCATTAGCGTTATTAAAAGAATAAAAAAATATACTTGAATCATAATGCACGAATTCTCTTTTACAATGCTTATATTCTTCCACATTTTGATTACTGTTGTTCAGTAGGGGGTAACTGTAACAAGTTTTTAATTGACATGTTTACTGAAATTGAAAAAAAGGGCAGCTAGAATTATTTTAAACGAACACGATATTCGAAAACCATCTATTGAAATATTTAAGGAATCTGGAATTATTCCCGTTACTAAGAAAATACTTTACCACAAGTCATTATTATGTATAAATCAAAACATGAACTGGCACCAAAATATTTATCAAATCTTATTGTGCCTACAAATACTAGTAGTAAACAATCGTACAATACTCGACTTTCATCATCAGATAATTTTATTGTCCCCAAATCAAATACAGAATTATACAAATCAAGTTTTTCTTTCAGTGGTCCAAAAAATGTGAAATTCACAGGCACATATATATTGATATACTGTTCCCATGAAATTCACTATCCACTGAAATGAAAAAATCAAAAACTGTATCTGCATTCAATACTAAATATGTGTCCAATCTTTTATCTTTTCTTTATCAGGAAGTCTTCTCGGAATCCAGAGAATATTATATCCAATAGGTCATAATCTAGTATGATGTAGTTAGTAAATAAAAGTGTCAATCCAACTGCTGAGAATGTTGATGTCTATCGATGTCTAAGTCTATCTATATGTCTGTGTCTAACTTTAGGGTCTGCATTTAAATACTTGTAAAGGAAAGTTCTAGATAACAGTAGATGTTAAAATTACGCATCTTTTGTTATGATCATTCTGGAAACGTTATGTAAGTGACATAGAAAGTTCTAATCATTCCATGAGTATCATTGATTGTTCCAGTGATTTCTAAACTGCATAGTTGTAACACAATGTGTATTATTTTGTACACAATGTAAACATATATAATAGGCCACACAAAACAAATAAGGCCAACTAAATAAATATGATAGTTACAATATCATAACACCTCCCCCTTAACAAAAACTTTTCATGAATAATATGTACAAAAAATACATAGCATATACAGTGTTTTAATAAGCTCTAGATAAAGCATCTGCTTTAACATTATCTTTACCTTTAATATGTTTTACAACAACATCATATTCCTGTAACAATAAACTCCACCTAGTCAATCTCTGGTTCTTGTTTCTCATTTTATGAATGGAGGTGAGAGGATTATGATCAGTATAAACAAGAATAGGATGCACAGTGGGATTTAAATATACATCAAAATGTTAAAGTGCAGACAACAGTGCAAAACACTCTTTTTCAATAGTTGAATAATTTTTCTGATGTTTATCTAATTTCTTAGAAAAATATGATATAGGTTTCTCAACATTATCATCTGTCTCTTGATATAAAACAGCTCCAACTCCTACATCGCTTGCATCAAAGGCAAGTTTAAATTGTTTTTCAAAGTCTGGAGTGATCAGATCTGGACTATTAATTAAAAGTGATTTGCTATTTTCAAAAGCGTTTTGACAATTTTCACTCCAGATAAATTTAGAATCTTTCCGAAAAAGATGAGTCAATGGTTGAACAACAGTAGCAAAATTTGAACAGAATTTCCTGTAAAATCCAATTATACCTAAATATCTCATAAGTTGTTTTTTATTTGTAGGAGGAGGAAATTTGGTAATAGCATCCACTTAAGCCGTAATAGGTTTCACTTGACCTTGGCCAACTGTATGCACTAAATAATCAACAGTGGCCTGGCAAAATTCACTTTTACCAAGATTAACAGTCAAATTTGATTGTGACAATCTATCAAAAGTATCATATAAATGTGTTAAATGTTCTTCCCAGCTATCACTACATACAATAAGATCATCAATATAAGCATAACAACAGTCTAAATCTTTTATAACATTATTAATCATTCTTTGAAATGTAGCTGGAGCACTTTTCATGCTAAACGGCATTACAGTATATTGGAATAAGCCATCTGGTGTGACAAAAGCTGATATTTCTTGAGCTCTCTGTGTCAATGGGACTTGCCAGTAACATTTCAATAAATCAAATTTGCTCACACATTTTGCTTGTCCAATGTTATCAATGTAGTCGTCTATCCTTGGAATCGGATAGGAATCAGATTTTGAAACAGAATTTACTTTTCTGAAATCAGTTACGAAACGAAAGGTTTTATCTGGTTTGGACACAAAGAGACGTGGAGAACTCCATTCACCGTTACTCGGCTCAATAATATCACTGTCAAGCATATATTTAATTTCTTGTCTCATAAATTCAAGTTTGAGTGGACTGAGCCGGTAAGGATGTTGCTTAATTGGAGAAGCATCACCAACATCGACATCATGACAAACAGAAGTGGTTTTGTTTGGCACATCTGGAAAAAAGATTTTTAAAAGAAAATACCAAAGCTTTTAATTTTTTCTCTACGATTAAAAGACAGATGTGCAAGTCTTGAATCTAAATTTCTGAATTTTTCAATCTAACTGTCTCTTCAATAGTTTTAGATCTAAAAGGTGGTTCAATCATATCTGGTTTGTCATGATTGTTCTCCAATTAAGCCATGGCTAAAGTGGCAACTGGTTTACTCTCACCTTCATTAGTACGCTCAAAATATGGTTTTAACATATTAATGTGACACACTCTATTTTGTTTACGCCGACCTGGTGTTTTTACAATATAATTCAATTCATTGATTTTACTCTCTATGGTATAAGGACCACAATATTTAGCTTGTAATGGATGTCCAGGGACTGGCAAAATACAAATACCTTATCACCAGGCTAAAAAATCTGTCCCTGGCATCTTTATCATACCATATTTTCTTCTTATTCTGAACAGTTTTTAAATTGTTTTGAGCAATTTGACAAGCAGTATACAATTTTTCTTTAAATCTAGATACATAGTCTAGAAGATTCAGGTCAGTATGCTCAGTAAGCCACTTTTCCTTAATCAATTTTAAAGGTCCCCTTACAGTGTGACCAAATACCAACTCAAAGGGACTAAAACCAAGAGATTCTTCAACAGCCTCTCGGACCGCAAAAAGTAAAAAGTGAACACCATCATCTCAGTCCCTGTCAAATTGAAGACAAAAAGTTCTAATCATGTTCCTCAATGTTTGATGAAAACGTTCTAAGGCACCTTGAGATTCTTGATGATAAGCACTTGACCTATACTGAGCAATCCCTAACTGGTACACGACTTGCTGAAATAAACCTAACATGAAATTTGAACCCTGGTCGGACTGTATAGACTTTGGAAGTCCTACTAGCGTGAAAAATTTGATCAGAGCTTTGACAATAGTAGGTGTCTTGATATTCCTTAACGGAATAGCCTCAGGAAAACGAATAGAGGTACACATGATCGTCAAAAAATACGCATTTCCGGTCTTGGTCTTCGGTAAAGGTCCAACGCAATCAATGAGTACTCGGCTGAAAGGTTCTTTAAAGGCTGGAATAGGCAGACGTGGTGCTGGTGGTATTTTCTGGTTAGGCTTACCAACAACCTGGGATATGTGGCATGATTTGCAGTATTCTGCGACATCATTTCTAAGTCTGGGCCAGTAGAAATGCTGCAAGATCTTCAGGCAAGTCTTCCTTATACCTAAGTGTCCAGCAAAGGGGGTGTCATGGGCAAAGTCAATAATTTCTTGCCTATAGACTTTAGGCACCACCACTTGGTATACCACTCTCCATTTCTTCTCTGGGGTAGCCTCAGGGGGCCTCCACTTCCTCATTAAAATGCCATCTTGATGGTTATAGCATTCGGCCACTTTGTCTGCTTCCTCCTGTGGTTGAGCCCTCTTGCTGAGCTGAAGAACCTCAGGGTGTTTATTTTGTTCTTCGACAAATTTCCTTCGGTCTAAAGAATGGCTGTTTTCGTCTGGCCATGGCATAATTACATTCTTGCTAATACTAGGTGGTCTTATTACGGCCTTCTCTAAGCTACCGGGACCTTCAATGTCGGCTAGAAAGGTGTCAGAAAGGTCCATGTAATCAAATTGGTCTTCTTGCAAATCCTCATTTAGTTGTTTTCTAGCCATCGCCCTAGTAACGACACAAGCTGGATACAGTTCAGCATCATCTTCAGGTCATTTAACATCCACCACCGGTTAACTGGTAACAATTGGTTCAGCAACCACTTTGTACCTAGCTAGATCATTTCCTAGCAATAATGAAACACCCTCAAAAGGGAGATTATGACGAACATCCACAACAACTGGTCCAGTTATCAAATCTGACTTCAGATAAATACGATGGAGGGGAACATCTATACAACCTAACTCCACACCTTGTAACAAAACGGAGGCACCAACAGAAGTCTCCTCGGACAAAGGCAACACACCTTCTAACAATAAAGACTGAGAAGCTCCAGTGTTCCGTAAAATCTAAATAGGCTGAGGAGTAGTATTATTAACAATAGAAACAAACCCATCAAACATAAAAGGTTTATAATTCTCCATGTAATCACAAAAACTGGTTTTAAAAGCTTGACTCACAGGACATACCAACGTATTGGTAACACGGGGTGTCGTTCAAGCACTGGTCTTGGGCGTATTATCTCTTTCATTCTTCTTCTAGAGTCTAAAACAACCAGCCATCAGGTGACCAGTCTTCTTACAATAAGCACAAGTCAGTGACTTCTTCTCAAAAGTATCAAATTTTGGACCAGACATATTATAACTAGACTGACTCTTATTCTGTGCAACAGGCTTACTATCAGTACGCTCAGTGCTTTGCTTCTTGTAATTTCCACTCGAAGTATTAAAATTTTGGCCTTTGAAACTTCTCTTTTATGAAAGGGTATAATTATCGGAAATAACAGCTGCATCTTGTAATGTCTCAACAGTTTTGTCATCTAAATGTGTTTTAAGTCTCAATAAACACACTGCTTGAACTCTTCTAATAACATCCATTGTCTTAAGTTATCAAAATTTTTATCTATTTTCTTTGACGTAAGCCATTTATCAAATAGATCTTCTTTTCCCTAGCAAATTCAACATAGGTTTGTGAATCAACTTTTTATAAGACCTAAATTTCTGTCTATATGCTCTGGCACTAGCTCATAAGCTTTCCAAACTTCTTTTTTTACCTTGTCATAACCAGAACTATTTTCTGATGAAAGTGCTGAGTAAATTTCAGCGGCCTTGCCCTCAAAAACACTTTGCAGTATTGTAGTCCAAAAAGGCTTCGGCCATTTCAAATTTTGAGCAATTTTCTCAAACTGTGGAAAAATTTATCAACTGTTTTTTCACAAAATTTAGGAACCAAACGTATATTTTTGCTGCATCAAAATTAAAAAAAGGTTTTGATTGGAATTTAGTGTTGCTTTCTTCTTTTGCCATTTCAATTTTCATTTTCTCAATCTCTAACCTTTCCCTCATTTCAAGTTCTGCCTGTTTTTATTTAAATTCACTTTCTTTTTCTTTTTTCTCCATCTCTAACCTTTCTTCTTTTTTTTCTCTCCATCTCTAACCTTTCCATCATTTCGAGTTCTACCTGTCTTTCTTCTTTTTCAAATTGTTTTATTTTGAGTTCATGTTCTAATTCAAGCTGTTTTAATTTGATAGCGTCAACATTTTCGATCTTGAGTTCAAGAGCCTCTTCACCAAATACTTCTGAGTCAACTAAATAATCGATTACCAAATTTTTTATAATTTGTTTTCTCATAGATACTCTAAAGTCTAATTTCAGATGTTTAGCAAGCAACACTAATTCCTCTTTCTTTTTATTATCAAACTTCTCTAGGTCTGGCGTTTTCAAAAATTTACCGGCTTCAAATGCCATTTTGTAGAATTTTTTAGGCTAGTTCTAATAAAAAATACTGAAAAATTTTCAATGAGATATTAACGTTATCCCGGACACGAGCCCCCAATTTCTGTTATGAACAGAAAAATCGACTTTTAATTGTAGCCAACAAAAGACACAAATCAATAATAAAATTTAACAAGATTTATTATACACTAGTTTACTAGAAGTATTACACAAATATAAATGTCAACTTAACTGTCAAAATATGTGTCCAATCTTTTATCTTTTCTTTATCAGGAAATCTTCTCGGAATCCACAGAATATTATATTCAATAGGTCACAATCTAGTATAATGTAGTTAGTAAATAAGTGTTCATCCAACTGCTGAGGATGTTGATGTCTATCGATGTCTAAGTCTATCTATATGTCTGTGTCTAACTTTAGGGTCTGCATTTAAATACTTGTAAAGGAAAGTTCTAGATAACAGTAGATGTTTAAATTACGCATCTTTTATTATGATCATTTTGGAAACGTTATGTAAGTGAAATAGAAAGTTCTAATCATTCCATGAGTATCAATGATTGTTCCAGTGATTTCTAAACTGCATAGTTGTAACACAATGTGTATTATTTTGTACACAATGTAAACATATATAATAGGCCACACAAAACAAATAAGGCCAACTAAATAAATATGATAGTTACAATATCATAACAGAATAAATTTGCATACCAAATATCATTGACTTAACATTAGCAGTTCATCTTAAACTGATCTAATCACAAACTTATACATGTAAACTAAGCAAAAGTTTCAAAGTCAATAGACCATGACTAAGGAGGCGGGGCCAAATATTTTCCATGGAAATGAGATGTGCTAATGCTTATACAACTGTATACCAATTAACATTGCCCTGCCACTACTGGTTCCCCTTGAACTGACCTAATCACAAAATAATACATGTAAACTAAGCAAAATTTTCCAAATCAATAGACCATGACTAAGGGGACGGAGCAAAATAATCTCCATGGAAATGAGATATGCTAATGCTTATACAACTGCATACCAAATGTCATTGACCTACCATGTGGTTCCCCAAAAACTGACCTAATCACAAACTAATACATGTAAACTAAGCAAAAGTTTCAAAGTCAAGACCATGACTGAGGGGCAGGGCCAAATAATCTCCATGGGAAATAAGATGTGCTAATGCTAATACAACTGTATACCAAATATCATTGACCTACCACTTGTGATTCACCATAAACTAGACCTAAGCACAAACTAATACATTGCCAACGCCAGAAACAGAATACTCTGTATTATTGTAGACTAGAATATAATTCATTACCAAAATCTCTTTTTTGTTGATTGTGTCTTGCTATGATTGCCCAAAATGAAAAAAAGAGTAACATTCATCATGAAAGGGTAATAAATCATAAAAGGATTTGACTGACAGTTTCGTGCATGTTCAAGTATTTGTAGATCTTGTCTTGCTGTAATACTGTATCATCAAACTACTTCTTGGTCCAATCCAAGATAATAGAAAAACTGTTTATCCCTATGTTCCAACGCTCTTTTAAAATTTGGCATCCATGAAATTATTGTTAGTATATTAGTATCAGTAAAACAAATATATTAAGAGAAGAAAACCAAACTAATTGACAATACCTCATACAAAAACAACAATCAATATCAGGATTTGGAAATATTTATTTACAAACTATTTGGCACTGTTGGACTTATCACTATCCAATATAATTATCTGGATATAAACAAAGTATAATTATATTTCTGAGACCATCAATAACATATACATTCTATGATAAAATATGATTTAATTACATCTTAATGTCTATTCCATGTATAATTACATCTTAATGTCTATTCCATGTATAATTACCATAAGTTTGATAGGTCTCCAATCTTTCTATTGATTTTGTTTACTTTTTTACCAGATAGGGTCCTAGTATTCACTGTTTTACCATCAATATAAAGGCTTGGTGAATGCAACAAAAGATTAAAAGAGTTTCAATAGGATTGTTACAGAAACCAGAAATCATTTTTAAAAGTTTTATGGACATGGGAACAAATATTGAAAAACTGATATCCAGCTCTGTAAAACACTATAATTGTTTTGATTTGTTTTGAAATGAAATGAGCAAAAATGAGTTTAAAAAGGACACTTAAGCAATGAAGATTGCCAATTGGAATGGTTAAGTATAATAATTATAGCTTACTTAAATAAAATAGATACTTATATCAGAAATCTGTAATGCTTTGTCCCCCAAGGGTGACTGGGGAATAGAAGTATGGTCACCATTGGTCTTCCTCCGACTGGCAGTAAAATCCTTGCTAAAGTGGGGCGTCTGTTTAGCTGTGCGGGATGTACAAATTTGCAGCCACCTCCGGTCAGAATAGGGACGTTAAATCCGATGCCTCGTGTAAAGAGAGTGCCATGCTCTTTGCACGTTAAGAACCCTTGCAACAACTCTTTGAGGGGTCCGTAGGTGACCTGTTGCACGGCTGAATTTCTGTCCCTATCCAATATACCCTCATTTCCCGTGGCAGTCTAAATTTCTCCGACCTTAATCCCGGATGCCCCTATTACAGAACCTACCTATTGTATTTATTGTTAACTTGTTCTCGTCCTGAATATGCATAAAATATTTGCCACTGGACATTAAGCAACCAACAATCAATCAATCAATGTAATGCTTTGTTTATGCAAGAACTTAAATGAAGGTTTTTTACTGAGTAATTCTCATCTCATTATTTTATGGCATTAGGTTCTATTTGCTTTTGTTGTATTGTTGGTCAAATCAGCAACTTGTGTTATTACATACAATTCTTAAATCACTATCTATTTAGGATTGATGGCATGTATGATCCAAAATTATTCAAAGGTAAGCTTTTTGTTAATATTGTCACATATGACTTATGCTACTGATTCAATAATAACATTTAGAAACAACCATGTAACAAAATAAATATGCTGTTTCATCTTGAAATTCATAGATATAGTATTGAGCAGAACAGTGGTATACTACTATTGCCTTTATTTAGTTTTAAACTTTATTTTAATGAAACAATATTAAGAGCAGTGGAATGCTTCCAATATTGTTTTGCCAATTTTCTGTGTAATCAAGAGTCAAAATTTATAATAATATCAATAAATATAACTTATATTTGACACAAGTAGAGATATGAATGAACTATAAGCTTCTGTTTAAATTTTAAAATAAAACAAAAAATATTGATTTTAATCAGTGAAATGCTTAAAGGAGAATTTAGTCAATCTCTGTTAATATATTGAGCATAATTCTAAAATGAAAGAACAGGACTTGACTCCATTTTACGTAGTTAATAGCATAAAATAAGAAACATTAGGCAATAACTTTCCAATGTCAATGATCAAATCAGTTTATTCAGCATTTAGCTACATATAATACATTAAAATTAAAATAACTTGATATCACAGAATAGTACTGGAATTTAACATTTAATGATGATAATCTACAGATGATTAATTACATTAAAAAAATGGTTAAAAATGAGAGAAAATATTACAATTTAATTATTAATGTCCTTTTTTTTTATTATCACTAGACCTGCACATGGTGCCACATATAAGAACAAATTGATTTCTGTCACAATGGAATGATATAATGGTAATATGTGTACCTACCATTGACAAACATTTTTTTCAGTTGAAGCTATCTGTCCCCCTTAACAGCTTGTTACTTATTGATTGCAGACAACATGGACTTTGACATTTGTTCATGTAATTTAAATCTTCTTTTTCAAAAACATGTTTTGAATAAAACAACCACATTTAAATGCATAAAAATTTGGATCACAATTTTATATCAGGCTTCTGCCACTTCACAGCATGTTCTGAAGAGTAGCAACAGATGATGAGGTTGATATTGATGTTGGAAGGCTTCGCCACTTCACAGCATGTTCTGAAGAGTAGCAACAGATGATGACGTTGATATTGATGTTGGAGTGTTCATCACTATGGCATATTCCCCACAGCCTGAAAACAATAAATAATAATAAAATTAAAACTGCCAAAGCCCTCTAACATAAATATGATGACATGTTAATTATTTTCTGAGGTTTTAGTTAGGTGTATGTGAACTAAAAATCAAAACATTTGTTAGAAATCTTGTGAGTAAAATGTTTCTACACATCATATGGTTTAAATTTATCAAACCAACTCAAATTGAGACTTTATCAAATACTTGAGTGTTTATCAAATATGAGAAAAAGTATCTTTTGAATGGCTTTTTTTGACTGACTAAAAAGTTAAGGTTATTTTTAATGTGACATATTTTTTGAACTGGCAACCGTATCTAATGTAAATGTGAAGTCAGTTGATTTAATCCTGTTTTATAATTGTATTTGAGTATTATCTTTTGTGAACAAGAATTCTGCCTACCAGAATATAGCTGAATTCAAACCAGACATTTCTTTTAAATATTTCATCTGATTTTCTATGAGACCCTTTCACAATATAAAATGCAACAAATTATAATTTAGATATATATATATAAGGTAACTAAGGACACAATAAAAAGTTACATGGGTAACTAAATTCACAGGAACTATATTTTGACCAGAAGGAATACATTTGGTTGGTTTTTTGTTGTTGTTTATACCCCCACTACTGCTTGAAAGAAGCAAGAGTGTATAATAAATTAAACAAGTTGTGAATACCTTATAAATGAGGTTATACTGGTCTTTAGTGTGAACTACACCAGCTCTCTCTTTCCTCATTTTATACACAGTGTTAAGGACATTGACTGACCTCTTGTCCTCAAAAGATCTCATACATATGTCTATAGCTATAAGAGTACCTGTCCTTCCTGTTCCTGGGCTATAAATGTTAAACATATGTTAATATTCAGATGACACAAAAATAACATATCAAAAATACAAGAGAAGCAATAGAAAGTAAAATTACACAAAATTGATTTGTTTTTATGTGGATTTTATATGCTAAAAAATTATTGTAGATACTAGGTGAGCAACCCAGTATATGCTGAGGTAACATATTTAAAGTTTTTTCACTTCCTCATTTTTAGACTGAATGATCAACCTTTTAATTTAATTTTTTTAGATTTAAAACAAAGATGTAAAAATGTAGAAAATAAGAATAATTGATTGCTTTTTGTTTGCTTTATATCCAGTGGCAAATATTTCATTAATTATCAGGACAAAACTTGTGCAGATCTAGCAAAATCTGAACTCTAAAGTCAAATTTAGACAATAATAATATACCTGCAGTGTACAACAACAGGTGCCCCACTGTCTTCATAGTAAGGTCTGGTATCTAATACAAACTTCACTAAGGAGATAGGTTCTGGTGTACTGTCTGATGGCCAACATGTATACCAGAAGTGACGAACTTCTCGCACTAAATTCTTCTACAAAAAAGTCAGTATTACAGTTAAATAAAATGAGAACCTATCAGGATATGATATGAGACAGGAACCATTGTCAAAGGCTCAATGTGACCATTTGTTTTTATTATTCATTAATCATTTAATTCTTTGTTGAAATAGTGTACCATTAAACATTAGTGGGGCTACAGAAGGGTACCTACCCCCTGACATCATTAGTCATATTTAAAATTTGCCACAGGTCATCTGTCACTTTTAAGCAAATACACATTTTTAAAGGTCATGGGTACTTTTAAATGAGAAGTCAGGTTGCAAGGTCTTCTGAAAACCCCCCAGTCACAGGTCAGTCCATGTTGGAGCCACATTAGGAATAAAATAAACTTTTAATTCTTCATTGAAATGATGTACTGTTAAACTCTTTGGAACAATGTAAACAAACTAATTTTGCAAAAAAAAATAACACAAATAGGAATCTGGTGAATCTGTAAAACTTGGATTTTCCCGTATATAAATACATCAGAAAATCAAGAAAATAAATTGCTGCAATGTCAGCTAGACAGGACTAAATTTAATGCAAAATAAAGTATCTGCATAAATAGTGAATACTTAGATAAAAATTTATCAATTTTACAAACATTTTAAAATTTTATAAATTTTTTAAGCCACTGGTCCAGTACCAGTTACCGTCAGAAATTCAGTTTTTCTCAAATAACTTTTAACAGGAAATACTTTTGGAAATAAACATGAAAAGGGTTAACAAAAGTAAGGTCTAGGACCGCAGACTCAGACTTACTCCTATATACAGCGAAAAGTGGGTAAGTGTCAAATTTTGCTTGAAATTTCATGGATACGAGGACCAGTTACCATCACTTAAGAATCTAGTTCCTAAATTATAGAAATGCCTTATTAATAAGAGAATTGTTGTCATATTTTGCAGTTTTGAGGCAAACAAAGATAGAGGTTTGTCAAATGAACCAAAAATATCGTCATTCTATCCATAAATTCGAATCTCTCTCTGAATGGATCTCGAATTTATGTCATCTGAAATTAACAAGTTACACTGCATTGAAAGGTATCATAGAAATTGATTCTAAAATCAATAAATCTTTTTTATTCCTTTGAAGGAAATTTTATGTCCAAAGTAAGCTTTGATATTACTTTATCTGAAAACAATTAGTTTCCTTAAATCGAGGTCATCATATAGTGATGACGTCATATCACGCACGCTTATCATCCAACAACAGGATAAAGAACAAAATAATTAAGATTTCAGTCTTGATTGAATAAAAAGAACCCAAGTTTTTCATAATAAAGTAAGAGTATTTTTATGAAGATAATAAGCTGTATTTACGCAATGCATCCGTTATTGCATAAAATGCATGGTGACGATAAATGGTAATAGACAGTAACTGGTCCTTGACCAGTAATTAACAAATACTGAAAATTCAGAGATTAATGCATGCATTTATTATCATTAATCCTTGACCTTTGGCAAAAATGCAATATTTCGTTTATTGCAAAAATTTTATGAAGGAAAAGTTTTATATTTGTGAACCTGATGCTCACATATTTTTCGCATGAATAAAAACATCCCAATAATTTCTGAATTTTACATAACTTTAAAAATTTAAAAACTAAACAGTACAACATATTAGTTTATAAATGTTTAATGAATACAAAACTTTCTCTTTTGAATTGTATACATACTTCTATATCTTTGATTTCTAATACTGACACAATGTATTCCTGGTGAACTTCTTTCTTCTTCAGAGTAATAATAAAATCACCGTAGGTCAATCTGTTCTCCATCCCTGTCTTCTCTGGCCAGTATGGTATACATCTTGGCTAAAAACAGTCTGTATTTTGATATTAGGAACAAAAGAAACAACCTGAGCTATGTATAAGTCTTGAATGTTTTTCAGTACTTTACAATTTCTGCAATTTATAGTTTACAGCTTGAGTCATCAGATACCAGTAATAACTTTGTGTGTGCACAATGAGTAATCTTAATTGTATTAATGTATGTTGGAAATCAGCCTTCAAAATATATTTTCAATTAAAAGTGAGGCCTTGTAACTATAACTTTAACTTACTGTTAATTCAAAAATTATTGCGTGCATTTATTATTGCAATTTTTTAAAGAATGGTAAAAAATACGAGATTTATTAAAGTGATTTCAGGAAAATGGGCATACAGGTATATGTATCAGATATCAGAATGTGAGTTTTTATTATAGCTATACCCAACAAGTTGCATTATTCTCATTAATAAAAACCCTGCGATAACTTCTGAATTTACAGTATTATACCTGTCCTCTCTCATCCATATCAGTTAACATCAGTATGACCCTGGATTGCTGTTCCCACACCATCCTCCAGAAATCACCAGCGGTACTAGACAATGGTGCCTGTGTGGCTATGTAAGCTCTTAAATCTTCTTTATACCCCTATATAATAAATGACAATCTGTTTAGATTCTGCTGGTTTGGTTCAACAGTGTAAAAAAAACTGGTTTACTTATTTTCAGCTAGTGAGGCCTTTAAGCATGGCCATTGTTCTATGGACAACCTAAAACCTGTGACTTGTAGCTTGCAGTTTCCCTTATTAAAGGACCAGAGTGTCATATTGGTATAGACCTGAACTAGAGGATAGTGATGAAAGCCATCACCGAGGGCCCTGCTGCTTATATATGTGCAGACTATAACTTAAAGTGAGACAGGAAAAGGGATTTGTGACAGATACATAGAGAAATTAAAGCAGATTACTAGGCCTTCAGCAGATTGTTTGAAGCACTTATCATTATTAAATTTTTAGGTTTGTTGCGAGTTCCTAGAAAAAGTTAGACACCAATTATGGCCATGTTTTATTGTAAATGTTGGGTAAGAAAAATAAATTAATGGGTAAGCTTTCTCATTTTCTTACTATTTCACAAAATAGTGAAAATAAACTCATCATAGATACAAGAATTAAAATTTTGTACGCCAGACGCACATTTTGTCTACAAAAGACTCATCAGTGACACTCTAATAAAAAGTAAAAAAAAAAAAAAAAAACCAGAAAAGTTCGAAGTTGAAGAGCATTGAGGACCCAAAAATCAGAAAAAAAGTGGATTGATTTGAAGTTATAAACAGTTTAATTATCTCCCCTGGCAAAATCAAGATTCTGATTCATGAATTCAGGTTAATAAAAAAATATCTTTAAGAATTAAATTAAATGTTTATACAAGTGAAGAACCAAGAATAGTGAATTTTTGATTTTGTCTTAATATTCACAAATTTAAAAAATATATCATAAAACTTTCAAAATACATTAGTAAAGCAAAAATACTAAGATTTTAGCCCCAGATGGGTCCAATGGATGCTGAGTGTAACAGTATCATAAGTTGTTCTTTTCAAGCTGTATTTAATTTATTTACACCATGTAATTATTTATTTATTGTTTGTCATATATTTGTCTTGTATGCCTCACATGTCATAAGTTTTAATACCTATATAGCATCAATACTTTTTCTGATTTTAGCTGGTGAAAGTAATTGCAACCAATTTTGCTGTACAACTTTTGCCTGAATTAGAAACTTCAAATGAAAGTTGCATCACCATTGAAAATTGTAGTTTTGGCCTAAAATATTTGAGGATTGGTTCTGTCAACCATTTGAAGTCAACTTCACGCTAAATATTAATCCTTACCGTTATGTAGTTGGCATTGATATAATCTGAGAAATCTTCACCTGGAATCTTCTGTAACTTTACTCTGGAATGTGGAACTGTATACAAAGAAAAGGACTACACAATGTAATCTGATATGAGTATGAAACTAAAGTCCCTAAAATTCATTTTCAGTCTATATATAGGTGCATCAGACACACAAGATTTTTTTATCAATTTGGTATGTAAGCTTATAGCAACTTTACTATTAGTCATATACATATGCTGGTTTTTTTTTTAAGAACCTCATCCTGTCAACACTAAACCGACTTATGAAACCTTTTTTTAAACATGATTTTATCATAAGACTTGCCTTTATCCATAAACATTGCTATCTTGACATATATGTTATTACTGTTATAAAATAATTCAATGTGTGATTTTAGATAATAAATTAAATAAATTAAATGAGCGCTCACATACCCCACGTCCCCACATTGTCATTGGAGAAATAAAATAAGTGTAAGAAAAAAAAATTGTATCAGAAAAAAAGAATCAATATCAGTGATTGAATTTGAATATAGATTCTACTACTGCATCAAGTGTGATACAATAATATTTATTAAAATTTAACTGTTAAGAGTGAATAAATATGATATTGCATGAGATTTGGTGGTGGAATCTGTTTCTCTAATGATTTTTAGACATATACAGACAATTCTAATCTTTCTTTTTGAATGATTTGCAAAAGGATGTGTTCTTTCTATGTGACATCATCAGGCATGGTCGCCTTTTTTCATGACGTCACAATAGGAAATTCAGAGGAAAGCAAGAAAATTTGACATCATACTCGAATTTTGACCAATGAAGAACTGAGTTCAAACGAAACCACATGTTGATTAAATAAAAATAATCAACTGGTCAGGAAAAGGATAAATCAGCTAGGAATTAGAGAAATATATTTACACACAATGTTTTTCAATGCATAAAGTTGATGACATTGTAGACACAAACTTACATGGAAGTACATTGGCAAATCTATTTTTATCTTCTGCTCCAACTGGCACACATGACAGTCTAGGTGTTTCATTTGGAATCAACTATTTACAAATAAAAGTGCAAATGACATGAAAAACATACCAAAATCAACATTTAATTCCATCAGTTAAAAATTAAGGTTATGAAACACAAGCAAAATATAAAAAAATTAAAACTTTTAAATTCAATAAGCACTAAGGGGAGATAATTTGTCATAGACTCCAAGTTTAAGTTTTTTTGATGGACACAACATGTGTTATTTCATATATCAAATTAAAATACCATTAACTTTGAAGAAAAAACTCCATTAAAAGTGTCATTCAAAGATGCAATTATTCAAGTTTTTCAGTTATCTGTTGTTTTACTTTTGATATTCAAACTTCTGTAAATCTTTTACAAATAGTAGAAATATCACTGGAAAAGAAGCATTTAACAATAGTGCCTGGTTAATTAAAAATAATGTTTATTTCACATGAACTATGCACTTTTGACATTAACTACCTGAAACTCTTGATAGATAGCATCAGCCTCCAAGGAAAAATCTGTCAATGTTGAATACACTAGTGGATGAGATGGATCATTACAGTTCTCCTGAAAAGTAAACAAAAATTTAAATTAAATTCACTGCTTCAGAATTTAATGCATTTTGGGTAATATTTTTTAATTATTATTATTCTACATAAGGAAATGCCTGTTTTCCATTAGTTTGATGTGTTTGAGCTTTTGATTTTGCCATTTGATAAAGGATTTTCCAGTTTGAATTTTCCTTGGAGTTTGGTATTTTTGTTATTTTACCTTTTTTTTCAAAAACTTACAACATTAAAACATAGACTGTCTTCTATCAATATTTGACCTCTGACATTTTATTGTTTGATTTAATTACTTTCAAACTTTTTTTACTTCATGATCATGCTTTCTATAGTTTTGTAATCACTAAATGAAGTAAAGTGATCATCCCCTGTGTTTATAATGGTAACTAAAATAAAATACATTTACATCACTGATATCTAAACCTGGATTCCAGAGTCCACTGTTGGGCCTAGACTTGGATACAACCCCCAAAGCTATTGAGTTCAAACTCCTGGTAGATAATCGACTGGAACAACTACCACTCCCAGGGAAGTAGGGGTGCATTCTTTTTCCTGTTCTCTTGTGAATTATCAACTGTAAAGCAGATAAACTGATTCTAAATACTTTGTAAATATAGACAGGTTTTTCCGATTATCTGCCTTAGTTTGTGACGCGACTCCTAGGCGTCGTCGTAGTACGATCGCCATTACAACCGTGAAAAAATATAAACAAGATATAGATCAAAATGCCCTGACCGCATATACTTAAATGTAAACACAAGAATGTGAAGTCGCACTTGAACTCGGCAAAATTATATGTGCTATAGATAATAAAGTAATTAGATAAGGATTCTAAGTGTATTGCAGGCCAGGTGTCGTGTCCTTAAAATATATCTGTATTTGATATGTTACACGCGGGACATTATAAATTTTATACGAATACTAATCCCAGGTTACATGTCGATTATAATCATTTGGTAATCATAATATTAATATAAATAACGCATACATAAATAAAAAATAAGTAGTCTTGACCGGTCGAATGTGATATATCTGAAAAACCAGGTACAATTTTATCAAATCCTAGAAATTTCTGTGGTCAGACCTATAGTGAGACAGTCCTAAAATTTAACAATCCACTAATCTGACGTTCCTACAGAGACGAGAGTTTTGTGCTTTTTGCTTGACTTACGTATAATGCTCAAAATTGAGTGACATCTTCGTATTACTTTGGTGTCCGCATGAATTGCGCTATATATGCTATCCATGCGTCAGGCCATATGTAGATATAACTTTGCGATTAGAATATGGGCTTGAGAAGTTTTGAACTTTCACGGCCCATGTATTCCTATAGTTATTATGTATTCGATTCCAATTTCTTTTGCGAAAATTACTCGACATACAACTATATACTATAGTATGTATAGTATATAACATCATGATCCAGCCTGTGCTTAATATAAATGAATGCCATTAAACCACCAAAGACTCTAACATGTAATTTGAAAGCGATGATTAGTTATGTTTTAGAAGCGTCATTTAGTGTTTTGCCAACTCCTCCCAACCACTCCAAAACAGAGGTCTCGTAGATTTTCATCCTTAATCCGTATTAGACTCTTATATAAGTCCCTGATGTATATAATACAGTGAAATACAGTATTACAGTATAACATTAGGGGTGTATATCGGACCGTCGGACTACTGAACTGTCGGAAATTTGGGTTGTTGGATTATAGCTACGTTCAGAGGTTCTAGTAAACTATTTGATTACCAAGAGTTAGACCTTTGAAAATCCTTTCTAATGAATAAAATTTTAGAATTCATGCACAGATAAATCTACTGAGGAAAGTTCAAATCAACAGAACTTTTATAAGGGGGCCTCTGACTGGCCTAATGGGGGCCCGCTCAGTCATGCTTCAGTGATTCCTATATAATCAACTAAATTTTTCCCACAAAGGGGCCCGGGCCCCAAGGCCCCCTGGATCCGCCTATGACAGAAGTAACTGTATACGTCTTATAAAGAAAAAAGTGAATATATACTATAAGCACACAGGCCTACATATATATATAAAACCTTTACGTTTTCAGCAAGAACTGCACCCAGGAATAAAATATTTTACAAGCCTTACTTTTCGAAATATTAAAGCGCCGTCCCAAAAACCAAATATCAAACTAAGTGTTAACCTCATCTGTGTGTTAACCTCATCTGTACGATCGAGCAACAACTGGTCTGCAATATCGTAGTTGAAAATTAAATTTGTGTAGTTATTCCACTAAAGTTAAGAAAACTTAGTTACATCAGTATATAATAAGGCGTCACTGTCATTCATAATATTTCTTAAACGGATGACGAATTTCACACTGGATTGATTTGCTTGCAATTATAACTGCATGTAGCCTCGGGTTGGTTATTAGCTTCATTTATGGTTAATTCAGACATTTTACCGCTTCCACTACAAATGTCGCGGTGGATCTTCTATACAAAAGAGACAGATACACTGTAGTCATCGGATTAATTTTATAGATTAATTTAAGTTTTTAACAGTCGTTTTACAACGTGTAAACATTCGTCAGCCAGTGTTATTTTACTTTCATAACAAGTTTTATTTAAAAAAAAAACGATTGTGTGCAGTGGCGCCTCATCCAAAAAAAAATGTCAGGACCATACAAAACCTGTTTATGCACAGTTTTTTATGTTTATCGACTTTGAACCACTCAGGTTTGTTGGCTCGTCTGAAGGCATCACATAAGACGATATGGAATCAAATGAGGGCAGTCATTGTGCAACTCGTTGTGTAATTTGCATATTGATTTTTTCCACACATGAAGTTTTTTACGATTATTTGTACAACTATTAACTGCACAAGAAATGCTTCTATGTTTTTTGTAACTTTCGGCAGCATCCATAGTAAAATAAATCAGAAAATAAAAGAAATACAAATGTAACAGAAAATCGATAATGTTTTGATCAATACACGTGCGTTATTTTTCACGGTTGTAATGGCGGATCGGTCACGTGAGAGGTTAATGGATGCGCCCATGTTTTCTAGGTCAATTACAGATAAACCCGTCTATAAACAAACTAATCCAAGAATTTGAATATGGAATAATATTCAAACAGTGTCTGAACAACACATTACTTCATGCATACACCTATTGCATGAGTGATTATTTGTGTTGGTCATTTAGGAGTTCAAAATTTTTGATATTTTAATTCTTGGTTTATTTATTCTTTTTATTAAATTGACTTTACATGTAATCAAATTAAGAAATAATTCTTTTAAACCATGCTTTATGCTCTTTTTAACATTGGTAGGTATTATGTTTGTCAATATCTTTACACCGAGCTTTAGCAGGGTGTAAAATATTGACAAATATAATGCCTTCCTATGTTAAAATGAGCATAGAGTATTGCATGATAGAATTATTTGAATTCTAATAGGAAACTTTTTGAAACTTTTGTACTTAGAGGCTGACCTATAACGCATGTTCGAAAGGCAGCCATTTTAATTTGATGAGGTCAAAACGTTATAGAAAATAAACCGTATAAGATAAAAAAAAAATGAACAGATACATGTTAACTTACTTTCAGAATGATATTATTTAATTTCCTACACCAACACAAAAGTCAATTTTGATCTCCGGCGTTGTTTAAAACACATCTGACGCTGCAATTTCAATTGTGATGTCAATCATTGCAGCCCATGTTCTATTGGATATAAGAACATGGCTTTGTTTTCCAAAGCGAAGAAGAACGTCACATAAGAATAAAAAATGCAAGGAACTATATCTTTCTCAAAGATTTCTCCCTTCTTTTTGATGTAATTTCTTTGTCTTTGACAACCACCTATTGTTGTAAGACTCCAGAGAAGTAAAATACAAGTTCTTTTTCACATGTGAAGTATTGGTGTTACTTTGACTGAGAAATCATGGTATTTAAAGGAAACAAATGAAATAGCTTATTTCTACTTTTTATCTTTTTTTATATTGAATCCAAGCTTAAAACTAAACAAACATAGTTTTAAATATCACATTCTCCATTGATCTAGGGAAGAAAACCATCTGTATCTGTAGGTAAAGTTTTTTTCATAGTTATAATATGGAGTTCTATTCATGAAACCATACCTGCAAAATCAATAGAGCCACACAACAGAAGCCACCTATAGCTGCGATGGAGATGGCTATTGTAATACCAGTTTCTATTTCCTCATCTATCTTTGAAGCACTCTGTCCATTTGTAGGATGAATTTCATCTATGTTTGGTTCATTCACAATCTTTACACTCTCAAGCTATAAACATAGTTTTATGAAACATAATTTTTCTCTGATTCTTCACTCATTACTGTCACCAAAATTCTAAAGCATTCTCTGATTTTTTTAAGCGACTTTGTGAAAAAGTTCATTATGCTGGATGTAATAATGTAATTTTTTCATCCACCTGAAAATCACTTCGGATGTCTATAGGAGCAGAAACTTCTCACCTTCCTGTAGAACCTCAGTTTAACCTGTTTTATTTTTAGGGTTGGTGCAGCTCTAGTTTTCTGTGTAGTATTTTGTGGAATGTCTTTTCTTAGTTTTTCTATTGGTCATGGCTTTGTGTTTTTTCTTCCACTTATGGTTTTTAATTGAGCCCTTGGTATCCTTTCAAGTAGAGTGGTAAACTCTATATTTCTCAAAAAGAACGACATAAATTACAACAAATATGTGACATATGTCACTGATATTTCTTTTAAAGTAGATTTTCTTAAATTATCCTGAAAGAGAGATTTTGTAAAAAAAAAGGTTAATGTACTTATTTTCAAGAAATATGAAAAAAATAATCTCATTATTGTCTAGCCTTGAAGGAGTCAAAAAGCGAGAAATTGTTATGCTGTTTTACGGAGTTGGCGGCATCAACAATGTATTAGTTTGTAATTAGGTCAGTTTGTGGAGAACCACTAGGGTAGGTCAATGATATTTGGTATGCAGTTGTATAAGCATTGGCACATCTCGTTTTCATGGAGATTATTTGGCCCCACCACCTCAGTCATGGTCTAGTGACTTTGAAACTTTTGCTTAATTTACATGTATTAGTTTCTGATTAGGTCAGTTTAAGGGGAACCACTAGTGGTAGGTCAATGACATTTAGTATGCAATTGTATTAGCATTGGCACATCTCATTTCCATGGATATTATTTGGCCCAAACTCCTCAGTCATGGTCTATTGACTTTAAAACTTTTGCCTGTTTTACATGTATTAGTTTGTGATTAGGTCAGTTTAAGGGGAACCACTAGTGGTAGGTCAATGATATTTGGTATGCAGTTCTATTTACATTGGCTCATCTCATTTCCATGGAGATTATTTGACCCCTGCCTCCTCAGTCATGGTCTACTGACTTTGAAACTTTTGCTTAGTTGACATGTATTAGTTTGTGATTAGGACTATTGACTTTGAATATTTTGCATAACTTACATGTTAAAATACTGCTATTTTAATTTCAACATTTGAATTTTACTATCAAAATAACAAAAGGCAAGACATATCTCATTCTCTGTGTTAACAGTTTATTATTTGATATACATCATATTTGAAATTCATTCTTGTCAAACAAACAAAAAATTATTAAATAGTCATTATGATAGTGACTGTTTGCATTATCACTTTCAAGTTTTTTTTTTTTTTATAATTTAATTTTTCTTTATACTTCTGAAAATAGTTCAAAACAGGCTGGTTTCTACTCAAGTAATTATCTCCTCCTGAATTGAAATATATGAACAAAAAAGGCACATGCCCCTCCCAGTCCAGGTCACCAAAAAAATTTCTAACATAATTTTATTGCTACTGGATCTGCTTATCTAGAGTGGAAATTGATCACAGCTTGATTTGACTGCTCAAACCGGCCGATAATTAACCCCAGCTTCCAACATGCGTGATTTATGACAACTTAAAGGTGGGTGTGTAAATATTGACACCTGTGTGTAATGTCTCTTTGCAAAAGCTTGTACGTAAACTACATGTACATGTTGATTAGAATAGTATGAAAATTTAATTTGTTTTTAATACAATATTACAGATTAAGATCGATTAACAGGTGAAATCTTCTTACCAGGAAAGAAATTACCTGTTTTTTTAAAGAACAGGTACAAATAGAATTTTAGTGTCTAGAATGTTGGTATCGATATATGGCATATGTCTTCATAACAAAATACTCACATGACCATTTCTTGTGAATGTATTTTTTTTGAAACTGTGTTTTTGTTTCTTTATTCAACAACAAACTAGTTTCTTTTTAATATCATAAAAGATTTTTTATTTAAACTGAAAGTCATATTACTTTCCCCTCTTATTTTCAAAGGAAACCAAAACAATTTGTTGAAAAAAAAACCTGCCCCCCCAATAAAATGAATTGTCATTTTCTAATATATAACTTTATAACATAATGTGGGACTAAAACATTTATCTAATAGCCCAAGCATACAGTAATATATGTATATTTTTCTTGTTTCAATTACCATGTACATGTATGAGGCTATGAATGGGACACCATTTATAAGGATATGAATGGGGTTTACAGATATGAGAATAATAGGCAAAACAGTTAGATTATGAGTGAGACAAAATAATATAGATTACAGAATATAAAGAGGTGATGAAATATAAAGAAAAAATTGATTGATTGTTGGTTGTTTAACGTCCAGTGGCAAATATTTCATGCATGTTTAGGACGAATACAGTAGAGATCAATTGGCAGAAGAATAAAGAATAAAGTGAAATGGTAAAAAATTTAAAGATATAGAAATATAGAAAAGATGATCTGAACACCCCCGAACCCACACTCGCATATATACATCTCTTAAAAATATTTAATTTTTGTTTCATGGTGCCCCCAGACATTGAGGTTCTGGATCCACCCCTGATCTATTCCAGTGGAGTGTTAAAATCTATATTTCTCTGTAAGGAAGATATACATAACAACAAATATGATACTGATATTTCTTTGAAAATAGATTTAAAAAAAGTTATCCTGAAAGAGATCAATATACTTATTTCCAAGGAACATGAGAAAGCTAATCTCATATACAGTATGTGTAACAAGAGAGCATGATTCTTATAAATAAATCACATTTTTTCTTCTAGGACTTTAACCTGTGACCTATGTGTTACAAGTCAGCGCTCTAACGAACTGAGCTAAAGAAGTACTTCCCTAGCTCAACTGCTCATGGCTGGCTAATTATCTACTATTGAAGGAAAGCATTTCCTTCACATATGTAAAGAAATCATTCATTTCTTTATATTTCTGAAAATAATGCAAAGACAAATTGATTTCCTCTAAAGTAATTATCTTCTCCTGAATCGAAACATGTGAGCAAGAGTTATATCCCCTGGACTTTTAACTTTTCTTTCATTCAAGCATAGGTCTATTATTCCTACAAATTTCTAAAATATATCTTATAGAATATGTTAAGCTGTTGTAAGCAACTGTAATATCTTTTTAAATTCTAAAAACATACAAGAAAACCAACTTATAGAATAAGCAACATAACAAAATGGTGGCCAGTTGGTAGCACGCATATACCCTGACATTTTTTCATCAATATGAAATATTAATTGGACCCAACAATTATTATAAGCTTAATAAGCATTTTAAGAACCTTATTCTTGACTATAAGTTGTGTTTTTTTATAATATTATTATCAACTTTCAATTTAAGCATTCTCTTCACAATAATTTAACAATTCCTTTAAATGATATATAAGTTTAATCAATACTTACCTTTTTCCCATATAATTCTGATGTCTTTAGTCCAGGTTTGATATTTTTGGCCATATCAATGGTCAGACTTCTATCTAGTTTTCCCGTAATATCTAAGACATATATCTGTATCTCCACCTCCTCCTTAGGGTTATCCCAAGGCTGGTCACAATCATCTGCTATAGGGTACTGTAACTTTATTTGTTCCTGACTAATCTTAGATTTCTGAGTATTGTACATTATATCTGCTAGTTGTGATACAAAATTCTGCTGTAGTTCACAGAATTCATACAGAGTCATTTTCATGTCTATATTTATATATATTGATGATGTAGGCCTGTCTTTGTTCTTTGATAGCTGTGTTGTTGATGGTGTAACAGAAGCAGTATGTAGGTTAGTTATCACTGTTGGAGTAACAGATTCTGGTGAGGATAGCTGTGTTGTTGATGGTGTAACAGAAGCAGTATGTAGGTTAGTTATCACCGTTGGACTAACAGATTCCGGTAAGTGAACTTCTGTTGGCACAATAGATATTCTTGCAGAACTAATGTAAGAAGTTGTTGGTCTGTATTGAGAACTAGTGAGTACATTTGTTGACTCACTATCTATTGAACTAGTGAGTACATTTGTTGACTCACTATCTATAGACTTTTTGTGGTTTGATTTGGAGGAATCTTCAATGGCTCCTGGTATTGAGGTTGTGATCATGTCTGGTAATGGAGTCTCAGTGCTGAATAAGATTGAAGATACCATTTCTATACCCTGTAAAGTATTTAAGTCAGATGAAAAAAATCGGTATAAGAAGATGGTAAACTTGTTGAAACTGTTCCTGTACTTTCCTGTATGATATTCTTTGTTGTACTTAAAACAGGTAAAACATTCATTGATGAAACAAGATGTGGAGAAATAGAATTGCAATCAAAACAGTCTATACTCACAGACTGACTAGCGTATGACCCAGTTTGCTGTTGACTTATAGAAGGTGTAGACATTTCAGATGATACAATAAAATTTGATTGCAGTTTTACTTCAGGTACTGATATCTCTGAAGATGTGGACGATTTCTCTGTAGAACTTGGTGCTATTATGTAGGAACTTTCAGAAGATATACCCTGAGGTAATTTGCTAACTCTAATTGTTCCAGTAGGAGTAATGGATGGTGACACAAGTGTCTCATTAAAACTTGACTCTGTAGTACCATAGGTAGGTATGTTGTCAGGCTCCGTTTGGCTGTGTGTACTAACACCTGAATGGATAGGTATGTTGTCAGACTCTGTTTGGCTGTGTATTGGTTTTCTAGTGGTAGTATGGATCATTCCCCCTCCATCGTGGGGTAATAAATGCTCTCCTTCTGTGATTTCAGGCTCTATTTTTCTTGTGGTAGTTTCATTACTAGGTGTAGTGAACTCATCTGGGAATTGATTCTTCCTTACAGTTACCTTTGGTGTCATCTTCTTAGTTGTTTTCATAATTACTGGCCCTTCATGATTAGGTATGATTTTTGTACTTCCAGTAGACACTCTGACATTTGTTCCAGTGTTTTCTAAAGGTGTACTGTAAGATGATGATGTGTGCATGGAATCCCCATGTTGCCCTTTATTAATCTCAGGTATCTCAGTTGTAACTAATTCTCTTTCTGATACCTCTGGTTCTTGTTTTTGTGTTGTTTTAAATATCTCTGATTCATTATGAGGAAATAAATGTTCTGTTTCAGTTATTTCATTTCTTCTTGTTGTGGTCCTAGATATGATCTGTCTCTGTTGAGGTCCTTCAGTTAACTTAGATACTGAATTTCTAGTGGTTGTTTGGAACATTCCCTCTCCATCGTGGGGTAATAAATGCTCTCCTTCTGTGATTTCAGGCTCCATTTTTCTGGTGGTAGTTCTGAACATTCCCTCCCCATCGTGGGGCAATAAATGCTCTCCCTCTGTGATTTCAGGCTCCATTTTCCTTGTGGTTGTTCTGTACATTCCCTCACCATCATGGGGTAATAAATGCTCTCCTTCAGTGAGTTCAGGCTCTATTTTTCTGGTGGTAGTTCTGAACATTCCTTGTCCTCCTTCAGTTATCTCTGGTCCTATTTTCCTAGTTGTTGTCTTTAACATATCATGGCCATGTTGATGAGGTAAGACCTCCTCCTCTGTTACAATGGGTAAATGTGTACTAGT
Source organism: Mytilus coruscus (assembly GCA_017311375.1). Classification (NCBI taxonomy): domain Eukaryota; kingdom Metazoa; phylum Mollusca; class Bivalvia; order Mytilida; family Mytilidae; genus Mytilus; species Mytilus coruscus. The sequence goes on along the minus strand of CM029601.1, from coordinate 5,732,010 downwards.
TTCTGTAGTATGTGAACTATGTTCCCCTTTATGTTCATCAAGTATGATCAGACCCCTTCTTCTGTAATGTCAGTGTGTTTAGTAACAACTACAACATGACCTTCATGTCTCAAATTTTCAGTCGAGATCTCAAAATGAGGCTCTTCTATATGTTCTTTTCTGTCTGGTTTAAGGACTGGTTCCTTGTCATGACTTTCTGGTAACTGTCTTACAGATTCATGTTCTGTAGTAACAGGAAAATCAATTCCATGCTGAATAATTCCAGACATTTTCCCTCTGTTGTAACCATTTTCTCCACTTTGACCATTTTCCACATGATGACCATTTTCTCCATGCTGTCCATTCTCTATACTATGACCACTTTCTCCTAAATGATTATTATCTGTACCATGACCATTCTGATCACCGTCTGAGAGCCAGTTTTCTTCTCCACCATTCATATTAGGCAGGTCTCGGACTGATTCAGTGTAGTCTTGAACAAATGGATCATACAACATATCAGTAATCTCAGAACCATATCTAAAATGATGCTCATCTAACTCTGGTGCTTTAAGTTCTGATTCAGTCCCATGATCACTACCCTGCTCTGTAACATTATCAGAACTATCATGATGAACATGTGAATCCCCTGTATTTGGTACCATTTGACCATCTATTCCCGGTGCCATCTTGTGTCCATCTGGAGGTAGGTGATGACGATCTAGTTCTAAGTTTTCATCTCTATCATTAGATATATGAAACACTTGTTCATTTCCATTAACAATTTGTTCACTGTTCCCATGCTGCCTTGACTTATCATTCAGGTGTATATCATGTGTTATATTAAGAATTTGTTCTTCAGTGTTATTGTTAAGACTGACAGCATTGTTTTCATCAGCATGATGTCCTCTTTTTTGAACTACAAATTGATCATGGTCTATTCCACTTGCAGTTAGTATTCCATGGGCATTGTCTTCATGATGAACACCAGTAATGTCGGATATGACTTCCTTTCCTACACTATCTAGTCCGTTATTATGAGTGATGTGAAGTGAGTCCTTACTGTCTATAATAATTGGGACTCCTGTCCCATACTGCCAACTTCCAAGACCTATAATATCAACAAAAGTATTCTAAAGTTTCAAACATTAAAAAATGTTAACTGATTACTTGTGTAATACTCAGTATTCTTTTTGCGGAAGTTGGAAAATTTAAATTTATGTAAATTTAACGTCATAACAAGAATGCATAAATTTTTAGAAAAAAGACCTACATTCTACTTTCTATTCATTATCATAACTATGATACATTGCAATAATGGCAACTTTTAGTACTAAATAGAAATTTTAGCCAGAAATATGGGGCATTATCAAAGCTACTCTTTTATAACTGAATGAGGTTATCTCCCTTGGGAAATACTATAGGGGTAAATTCAGTAAATAAATATACGTCATCAGGGACCGCCCATTTAGGGGAGAGCTTTCTGTATAACATTGAAGTCCTGTGCTCTTCTGATTGGTAGATAATGTTTGTAATAAATATTTATTGATTGATGGATCAAAACTGGAGTTAAAAAAACAAGAGTGCTCACGCTGAAATGTCTCGCCTTCTTTACTAATCATTGATATTATGTTGATAGTCCTAAATATAAAGCTTTACTACAACTATCACATTAACTTAACATGATCCAAGAAAATGAGGTCAAGGTCATATAAACCAAACAAGAAATACATGTACACCTTACAATCATTTAAAACACTAAATATAGTTGACCTATTGCTTATAGTTTCTAAGATACAGATTTAACCAAGAAAACTAAACATTGACCAATGAACTATGAAAATGAGGTCAAGGTCAGATGAACTATGCCAGGCAGACATGTACAGCTTGCAATCCTTCCATACAAATATAGTTGACCTATTGCTTATAGTATTAGAAAAACAGACCAAAACACAAAAACTTAACACTGAGCAATGAACCGTGAAAATGAGGTCAAGGTCAAATAAAACCTGCAAGACTGACATGTACATCAAAAAATATTTCCATACACCAAATATAGTTGACCTATTTATTGCATATAGTATTAGAAAAAAGACCAAAACTCAAAAACTTAACTTTCACCACATAACCATGAAAATGAGGTCAAGGTCAGAAGACACCTGCCAGCTAGACAATGTACACCTTACAATCATTCCATACACCAAATATAGTAGACCTATTGCATACAGTATAAGAAAAACAGACCAAAACACAAAAACTTAACTATAACCACTGAACCATGAAAATGAGGTCAAGGTCAGATGACACCTGCTAGTTGGACATGTACACCTTACAGTATAGATATGAACTTGACCACCAAAACTTAACCTTGTTCACTGATCCATGAAACGAGGTTGAGGTCAAGTGAAAACTGTCTGACGGGCATGAGGACCTTGCAAGGTACGCACATACCAAATATAGTTATCCTATTATTTATAATAAGAGAGAAATTAACATTACAAAAAATCTTAACTTTTTTTTCAAGTAGTCACTGAACCATGAAAATGAGGTCAAGGACAATGGACATGTGACAGATGGAAACTTTGTAAGATAAGGCATCTATATACAAAGTATGAAGCATTCAGGTCTTCCACCTTCTAAAATATAAAGCTTTTAAGAAGTAAGCTAATGCCACCGCCACCATAGCCGCCGCCGGATCACTATCCCTATGTCGAGCTGTTTGCGATAAAAGTCGCAGGCTCAACAAAAATTAAAAAAAGAATGCTGAATGCACTTAAGTTTTTTACTACAGGGTTGAAAAGTAATGGGGTCAGTATAGGAAATAAGTGTGAATCTACTGTGTTTGTAAACAAGGCCATGTGAATGCCCAAAAATGATGCATGACCCTATGCTTTTATTGTTGCAAAAGATGGGGCTACATTTGTACTGTAATGAATGATATATGAAAGCTTCTGATTTCCAAAGGTAATCAGGTATAAATTTAATTCAAGACACAGATTTGCATTAAAGTCAATGGGAGATTTTTACTGAATTTACCCTAAAGGTCCATGGAAATGCAGAGCATCAGTAAGATGTCAATAAATAATCCAATATCAATTATATTACTGCAGGTTACAAACAAGAATGTTTTATTACTCAAAAACTCATTTAAAAAGGGATTTAAAGCAGCTTGAGTCTATGCCAAAACCAGTATTCACGCTCAAGCAAGGGAAATAACTAGCTCGAAATGATGCTTTTAGAGTCTGATTACTTTAGAATTGAGTTTCACGGGAGGACACTGGAGGTATAATAACAAATAAGAACAAATAAGAAATTGTTGAATGGATTTTCCAGATGACATCCTAGTTTCATCACTTGAGTACTTACAAAGTACAACTAAAAGGAAACTGACACTTGACATCACTTAGTCCAAATTTTGTGGTCTGTGGGTAAATACTGCCATCCTCTGAGGTTAAACAACACTTCTAGGAGTAGGCTCTTTATATCTAGTTCATTGTTTATCATTCAATCTGCAAAATAAAGAAATCTTTTCAATGAAAAAATGCAACTGTGATCCTGATCTTTTCTCATTAATACACAGCAGAGTAAGTAAAAATAACGAGGTCCAATTTGTTAGCCGGCATGACATAAAAAACAAAGAATCAAAGAATCCAACTATATATATAACTTATATAGGACAATGGTGTTGATTAAAAATTACACCATTCCAGGCCCTTTTTTCCCCACATAATTAATATTACCAATAATGAACAAGTTCTGGGTGGAATCCGATACCGACACCAATTTTTCTTTGCAGTAAATTCCTTTACTATCTGGAGCAACACAGAATATCTGTGTAACAGAGCAACGGATTTAAAAATATGCGTATTATAAAAAAATCTTCTGCATGTGTGGGCCTAAGTTTATGTCTTCGCAACTACACAGTAGAATATAGTCTATACAGCAACACAGTTATATACACATTTACCCACTACCTATAAGAAAACACAATGTACAGCATTCTTAATCTAAAAGTCTACTATTGGTTTTAAAACAGTATATGTCACATGTAGTTTCCTGTTATAGTAAGAAAACCAGGACAGGTTCAAACAGAAAGATCTTGAATGCAGAGAAAACTGTGCATGTACCTTATAATCAGCATGACTTTATCAGATGACAATATGAATACTAAAAATCCAGGCTAAAATAAGGTGTAGGTACTTTCCAATTTGTTAGCCTGCATGACATAAAAGTGACAAATCAAAGAATTCAACTTTACATATAACTAATATAGGACAATGGTGTTGATTAAAAAATAATTCTTATATGATTTGCATATTAGGGAATACACTGATATGATTGGTTGAGAGGACTTCCGGTAGTTGTTCTTGACGTTGTTTATTTTTCGATAAACAACGTTGACCGAACTTCTTTTTGTAACCAATGTAAACAAGATGGCGGCTATAATAACACAATCCGGCCTGACGTTAAAAATATTTATTTTCACTTCGCGTTAATCGTTAAATTAAATAATAAACACAAAACATTCATTTGAATGATAATAAGTGTTTTTGTAGTTTATTTTTTACAAGATAGCAAATTTCATGGAGTTCACATTTTTGCGTTAACCAACAAATATATTCATGCACCAGGCCAATTCAATGACACAAATCAATTTACTTGTGACAGAGGTTACGAGTGTTGATAAATTAAATTCCTTATCTCCAATTTTAAAGAATTATAAGGATTAAACGCCTTTTTAAAGGAATTTATTGGTGTATAAACTGGACCAAGTCACTCACAAATATAATATTACCATTGTGTTAAATTTTCTAAATAACCTTTATCTTGACAGATGTGAAGTATCAAGGATTGTAATATCAAACACCACTGGCAACATCTGAGAAAGGGTTCTTTTTTAAATTGGCGTAATCACATAAGCTTTACACACTAGTAAACTCAAGGGAAGTAAAAATTGTGACTTCATTTCAGACATTCTCGCTATAGATTTCAAAAGTTGAGAAAGGCATAAACATAAATAAATCTAAGGGCAATACTTTCCTTCCTTCAATGTCTGAAAATCACTGAAACAAATAACAGGTGAACTTTATCTGATGCACATGTATGCTAGGTCACCCAATGATTCTTCAGAACAAATAACCTATTACTCATGAAGTCCTCAGAAGTCATTTCACCATGAAAGTATAACCAATCATAGAAGATGAAGTCCTCAGAAGTCATTTCACCATAAATGTATAACCAATCATAGAAGATGAAGTCCTCAGAAGTCATTTCACCATAAAAGTATAACCAATCATAGAAGATGAAGTCCTCAGAAGTCATTTCACCATAAATGTATAACCAATCATAGAAGATGAAGTCCTCAGAAGTCATTTCACCATAAAAGTATAACCAATCATAGAAGATGAAGTCCTCAGAAGTCATTTCACCATAAATGTATAACCAATCATACAAGATGAAGTCCTCAGAAGTCATTTCACCATAAAAGTATAACCAATCATAGAAGATGAATTCCTCAGAAGTCATTTCACCATAAATGTATAACCAATCATACAAGATGAAGTCCTCAGAAGTCATTTCACCATAATTCACCATAAATGTATAACCAATTATAGAAGATGAAGTCCTCAGAAGTCATTTCACCATAAAATTATAACCAATTATAGAAGATGAAGTCCTCAGAAGTCATTTCACCATAAATGTATAACCAATCATACAAGATGAAGTCCTCAGAAGTCATTTCACCATAAATGTATAACCAATCATACAAGATGAAGTCCTCAGAAGTCATTTCACCATAAATGTATAACCAATCATACAAGATGAAGTCCTCAGAAGTCATTTCACCATAAATATATAACCAACCATAGAAGATGAAGTCCTCAGAAGTCATTTCACCATAAATGTATAACCAATCATAGAAGATGAAGTCCTCAGAAGTAATTTCACCCTAAATGTATAACCAATCATTGAAGATGAAGTCCTCAGAAGTAATTTCACCATAAAAGTGTAACCAAATGCTTTCTCTTTTTGAACGAAATAAAAGATAACAACCTATCATCCAAGTATGTATGTGCTTTTTTGTAGACATTTAGCTTTGTGGTGGTTAAATAAAGCTGAAGTAACAAGGTACACATAGTGATTTGTTATCAAACAGTTTTTAATTATTTTTATCAAATATTAGAAAAAGACTTGCAGTGCTTGCATAAATACTTGTACGCAAAATATAAGCATCCTTTCCTAGCATTTTTATATACATGCAGTAAATCATTAGATGTAAAATTTCACACAGATAACCAAAAATTATTATATTCTATGTCATAGATATAAGAAGATGTGGTATGAGTGCCAATGAGACAACTCTCCATCCAAGTCAAAATTTATAAAAGTAAACCATTATAGGTCAAAGTACGGTCTTCAACACGGATCTTTGGCTCACACCGAACAGTAAGCTATAAAGGGCCCCAAAAATTACTAGTGTAAAACCATTCAAACGGGAAAACCAACAGTCTAATCTATATAAAAAACGAGAAACGAGAAACACTTATGAACCACATCAACAAACGACAACTACTGAACATCAGATTCCTGACTTAGGACAGGTGCAAACAAATGCAGTGGGTTTAAACGTTTTAATGGTACCAAACCTTCACCCTTTTTCTGAAACAATAGTGTAACATCACAACATAGAAAGACACACTATAAATTATCCCCGGCTTAGTATATTTCTAGGAGTTTGATTGGTTAACGACGCGTCGTTACAAAACCCATAGCCCTGGGTGTTGCTAACCCATATCCCCGGACGTTGCTACCCATTACATCGGGAATTTCACGCGTTTTCCTTAGTTCCATGGTTGTTTCTTCTGAAATATCGAATTCTGTAGATTTTCCATGATGTCTGTATAATTAAATACTTAATCCACTAACGATTTTATCTTATTATATCAATTATGTCCAATCATTTTAGTAAATACATCACTATGCAGCCACATTGTCAATGAATGGTACTACTGACCTATCTATGCAAATGACCCACGTTGACGTCACACCGCTTATGATGTAACTCTCACAACATTGCGCGCCAATTTCACCCATTTCAGTTTCCCTGTTTCTAGTTTAAAACGTCTTATATTTGTCTACCTGTAGGGTTCTACCAAAGGTAGTACCCTACACCCCGTTAACAATATGTCAAATTCCCAAATTTCAATAAAAGATATTTAAAAAATGAAAAAAACGTTGCTTTCACGTTAAACTTTGTGGTCGCCAGATTTAGACTAAGACCGGGGATAAATTCGTTATCTACGTTCATATCCGTAGATATGGATATTTTAACACCCTTCAGTACCCTGTACATCCTTCGGCTGCGCCTCAGGGTGTACTTGGATACTTCAGGGTGTTAAAATATCCATATCTACGGATATGAACGTAGATAACTTATAATATCAACTGAAATAGTTAACTCAATCAAAGGACATATTAACACCAGTGAACATATATGCATTCATCTCAATGTTATGATTTTTTACATGCTCCTAAAATAGCAAAAAGGTCTGATGAATGGACAAAACTGACTAGGGACAAAGGTAGGAAGAAATACTTGCAAAGTTCACAGAAATGCTCACAAAATAGAAAAGGTGTCAAAACATGTACACCTTACAATGATTCCACAGACCAAAAATCATTAACCTATTTCTATGTAGAAACAACAAACTATTAGTTGTTGACAAAAGCTAGAAGAAATAGTTTCAATAATTTTTTTTCAAATTTTCACACAATCATAAATATGTTCCAAGTGATAAAATTTAACTATAGAACAATGCAAATAATCAGCTACTTAAAACGTGAGAAGACAGACAATTTGACGACTTATATCTTAATACCACTTCATACTTAAGATGTAAGATGAATTATTTTACACCAGACTCATCAAAGAAAAAGTTTGATTCTAATATTCTAATGATCTCTAATGAAGAAATGTATATCAAATGGACGAGACAAAGGGAGACAAATGTGTACTTTGCAAGTCATCAGCTACAACTCTTTTACTTTTCAAAAACATTTCAAAACATGGCCCATTAAAGGCCATGATACTAGGTATGCAAATTTGATGAAGACACCTGGTCCTGAGTCAACAATATTAATGTGTATAGGCTTCAGGTAACACAGTATGATTTTCATATTGAATGTTAGAAAAATAGTTCTTGTTAATTATCTCCCAACACTTATTGGTTTCATAGTGTATATTTTACACTTTTGATATTACCAGAGTAATTAACTTTAGGATAAGGACTAAATATTCCAAACCTTAAAATTTGACCAATTACAATCAGGCATCGACAGTGCTGGCCATATTTCTTGTAAAATTTGAAGAATAGAATAAACACATATACATTATTTTGGGCAAGTTTGGGAAATTTTCCAATAGGAAAGAAACAAGATATCTTTATAAAGGTTCAAAATGGTCTCATGAGTTCTAGACAAGTTAAAACAAATTGTGAAAATTTTAAAAGGGTAACAGATATCTAGTGATGGCAATATTTTTTGTCCCAAGCTACTGTATGTTTATAGTCGTATTTTGATGTCAAGTTAAATGAAGCTGGTTTTGATAAGGCTCAAATTTCTAGCTAAAATTTGGATTAAATAGCTATCATTGCATTTATAATTGTTAAAAAAATGACTAGATAGGGAAAAGGTCTTTAAGTTTGAAAATTTATTTATTTGCGCTCTTTTCATGACATCATAATTAGCATAAATTTCAACTTCCACCAGATTCAATGAAAAAAGGTCACTTTCTGTCGGACGGAAACATACAGCACATGCGTTGACAAAAATATCTTTTAACATTATGTTTGTTTTAACAAATAACATGTCACTTTGATATTCAGTTTGTTGAACCATCTCCAATTTGCCTAATTATGATTGAAATCCCAGAGATTTTGTCAAATTTTGAGGATGTAAATGGCAAGCTCAACAAAGATGGTTCTATTTCAGTTTTTTGAACATTTATGCAACTTTTTTATCATGAACTAGTCTACTTAAAATTGGGGTCAAATATGGCCATTAACACACCCTTTGTTTCTAAATTATGAATTCATCAATATCAAATTCTAAAAGTTATGTGACAATTATTATAAGGAGCTTCAAATATTTTTGAGATTTTTAATGAAAATTTCATAAAAATCAGGGTAAAATAGTTAAAAATATCTTTTGAAAATTTATAGATTTAAACAAAATATATATGAAAAAATAAATGAAAAAGAATGACTTTTGTCCACATACCATATTATAAAAAAACAAAATTGTGTAAGTAATCTACTCTCTTTCAGCATCAGTATTTTATTCCAGGTTTACCTTTTCAGATAATATTTATATAATAAATAGAAAAAACTCCAGGTTTAACTTACACTTGATCACAGTGAAAATTGTGTTAATTTAAAAAAAAAAAAATGAATGGATCTTAATGTATGGCATTTAAAGATCAAAACAAATCAGACTTAGAATAACAAAACAGAAATTGGAATCCTGAAAAAATGCTTCAATACAGCTATCTAGTACAAGAAAAATGAAAAAAGAAAACAACTGCTTGTATATCAAAATTGTGCTCCTATGACTGAATAAGAAAACATTTATAAATGGATTTATTTGAGAACAGACATCCCCAGAAATATAAGTACAGTGTCATTATGTTACTTAATCTTATTACATGTATATGACGATCTTTAATAAAACAGAGTTTCTTGGAAATATTATGCCGTAGACAGGCTTAAATTTAAAACAACAAATTGAGAATAATTCATATCTTACCTTAAAGTGAGTTAATTATAAATTCTGAAATCATGTGACACTGGACAAATTAAATATTATTTACTAGATAGCCAATATATCTATTATCTAAATAACCCACTAATGAGGAAAGATAAAAATTTCACCTTGTCTTTCTAAGTGAATATCACAAATAAACAAGAGAGGCTGGTGTAAATAAATACAACTGACATTTAGTTATTATTAAGGATTGGTCAAGCCTGGGTTTTATTTCAACAGTAAATCCTAGTTTTAATAAAAAAAAAAAAATCTTTTTTATCACTTTTTTAAATAATAGACTGTGAAATGGACGTTTGTTGAGTATAAACAAGTTTCTAATGCTCTTTTAGACAGATCTTACTTTGTTTAGGATCATATCAACTCCAAAAACATTCTCATCACCGTAACACAGATCTCACAATTCATATACCAGTTCCCTTAATTTGCACAGTTATGGCCAGGTTCATGTTTAGCTATGGGAAACTCTTAAAATAAGTCCGACCAAAAGTTCAAATAAAAGGTGCTTCTGCCAATAAGTATTGAAGATTATCTAGATATTTCATAGTCACTCAGGTCTTAGGAGTTGGACAAAGGAACTTACATAGGAATGGACACAACAATCACTATCCCATCTAAGCAGGTTTCACTAAGAAAGGGATACAGATACAGGGTTGGTTGAAAAAAGAAACTTGCCCATGAATGGACACAAACAACAACCCAATCAAGCAAGGGAAACTCAAGCTACCATCTGTAAACCATTTGTTTTCAAATATTTTCTATTAACCATGAATGGACCTTTGACCTATTGATCTCAAAAACAATAGGTTTCTTCCCCTTCCCTCTATCTTCTGATGGTATAAGTCTCATTTCAACCAAGCAAGGGATACTGAAGTTATCATTTGGAAACTATTTGTTTCAGATATACAGATTGATATGCAGACAGAATATTAATAAATATACTCCCACAATTTTTTCTGTAAGCATAACAAACATAGACAAACAAAGTCAGGAAAACACCAAAAAATAAATATTGAGCAAATGAACCCAGTCAAAAACTAAAAGAGTTACAAGTTTCTGTTCCATCAGTAAAGTATGCAGTGTCATTCATAGAAAATTCTGGTTATAATGGTCAACCAAATCTTGATGATATTTGTAAAAGAGAGGCGGAAGAAACCAAAGAGATATTCAAACTAATAAGTTGAAAACTAATTGACAATGCCATGGCAAAAAAAATTGAAAAACGATCAAATGACAACCAATAGAATACAAAACACAACATAGAAAACTAAACTGAGCAACACGAACCCCCATCATATAACAGTCTACAAAACACAACACAGAAAACTAGACTGAGCAACACGAACCCCCATCATATAACAGTCTACAAAACACAACATAGAAAACTAGACTGAGCAACACGAACCCCCATCATATAACAGTCTACAAAACACAACACAGAAAACTAGACTGAGCAACATGAACCCCCATCATATAACAGTCTACAAAACACAACACAGAAAACTAGACTGAGCAACACGAACCCCCATCATATAACAGTCTACAAAACACAACATAGAAAACTAGACTGAGCAACACGAACCCCATCATATAACAGTCTACAAAACACAACACAGAAAACTAGATTGAGCAACACGAACCCCATCATAAAACAGTCTACAAAACACAACACAGAAAACTAGACCCCATCATATAACAGTCTACAAAACACAACACAGAAAACTAGACTGAGCAACACGAACCCCATCATATAACAGTCGACAAAACACAACACAGAAAACTAGACTGAGCAACACGAACCCCATCATATAACAGTCTACAAAACACAACACAGAAAACTAGACTGAGCAACATGAACCCCCATCATATAACAGTCTACAAAACACAACACAGAAAACTAGACTGAGCAACACGAACCCCCATCATATAACAGTCTACAAAACACAACATAGAAAACTAGACTGAGCAACACGAACCCCCATCATATAACAGTCTACAAAACACAACACAGAAAACTAGACTGAGCAACACGAACCCCAACAAAAACTGGGGATAATCTCAAGATGCTCCATAAGGGTAAGCAGATCCTGCTCCACATGTGTACTTCAGTAGGTCACCTTGAAAGAAAAGAGTACAGGATTGTGGTTACGACAATTGGAACATTTCTGTCATCATCTGTGAAACTGATATTCAATAAATGTCAACCAACTAATAATGGCGTCCACAATTTCTTTTGAAGAGATGACTTCAACTTCACTACTTGCAACTCTTGGTTTAATAGACTTCGATTTAACAGGATTAGTAGTTTCCTTGTTAGCAGCATTTCCATATTAAGGAAATCCTGAAAGGAAACCAAAGCTTTGAAATATCATATTAACTTGGTGATATATACTCCAAATGCAGATGGTTGGAAATGTTCATTCATAAATAAAAAGAGGGAATGTTCACTACGAGAAAGTCATAAAGTGAAGTTCACAATTGACACTTACTCATTTTCAAAGTGTAAGTCAAGGTATGAAGTCAACCTTATGGTATTTCTGCTATCCATTAGTTCAATGAGATAAGCAAGATGAAGGCAATCCTTAACCTTCAAATTAAGTTGTGGATATTTTAACAGCTACAATAAGCCTAAAAAAAATATTTTAATCAATTATTTCTGATTTATAAAAATATGCACAAGAAAAGGTTAATAATGTGTAATATGAACACCTGTTTGAACATCCTAGGACATATTACATAATCCTATGTAAACTAACACTCACATACTGATATCTTATTTATCATTTATTTGTAATCATGTTATTAAGTTTTGACAGAATAACACTGAGTACTTGCAAAAGATAACTGAATATATCAACACTAGAATAAATCTATTGGGCCAGAAAGTTTTTTGTCTGAATTTAAAAGTTGGGTAAAATGTTGTATCAAGAGAACAATCAACATGCATGTTCTACTATCACTGAATTAAAACTGAAGCCATGCATAGGTCACATTAGTTTAGTTTGGTTGTCTGTCCTTTGTCAACTATTATACAAAGACTAGTACCCAATAAGAATATATTAATGAATTAATTAAAACTATTGGATGCTAAATTTCAGTGAAACAAATACACACAACAAATAGGAATATTCAGCAAGAATTTGAACACGTACCTTCTTTGCCCACAGAAATATTTACATCTAAAGTTTAATTTTATAAGGGTCTATTGTTTTAAAATTTTACTTTTGGAGAAAGTAATGTAATAAATTAGTTGAAAGCACTTTATGATAACTAAGCCATATTATGACTGAAGTTTTGTTTTCTTAAGAATTCCATTCATTCAACTAGTATAGAACAAAAAAATGATGTCATAGTAAATCCATCGATAAACATAATTTCTTGAAATTCAAATACACATTTTAAAATTCATGATACAAAGGTAATAACAATTTTTTTGCAAATCTATCCGTATCTATTGCTTAGACTTTTTAAGAAATGTTTACTATATGATCGACTGTGGTAGCAATTAAAGGTTAATTTAATATTGTCAATTCATATTCATATTCAGTTGGATATTATAGTACAGACATCTTAGAAGTACAATTATCTATATTTGATAATGCAGAGAAAATGATTTTGTATACAATGTGCCACTCCTAATAAACTAAATAAATACAAATTATAATTACCTTTATACTACAAATGACCTGCTTTTGGTAAATCCCTCTTGTAAAATGTTCATCATTTTAGAAGACCACTTGAGTTTGTAAAAGTAATTGCCACTTGTTGACTTCTTAACTATAAACCAATCAGGAAACTTGGGGAAGAATCAAATATCATCTTCACATTATTAACTATTACGTCTTTAGCTTATGTAACCGTCATCTTTACACCAACTTTTCAATCTGAAAAATATATTTACCATTATTTGCAGAACATGTTGTATAGCTGTAAGTCAAAGTACTTTTACAATATAGTAAAGTAGTCATTGATGACGTTTAGTTACCACTATGCTTAACAAAACACTATTCAGTATTTAGTCATTAATAGTTTCAAAATGCATCTTCACTTACGCAATAAAAGTAGGCCAATGAAATCTGATAAATAAGGATTCACCTTACCACATTTGGTTACATGTCTGTCTAAAGTCAGCAAATTTTGTTACCAGTTGTCATCTGTAAACTATTCACTCTTGTATGCAAACATGAGGTCTACTAATTTGTTGAATTGTTTCATAGCTGATTGCCAACTGTAGCCTCTTATTGGTATTTGTAAAGTATAACCACCTCCTCCTTGAGACAGGGACGTCTTTGTGTTTATAAGATATTTCTACTTTTTAGGCTGAATTCCATAAATAAAGGCAACAATAGTATACTGCTGTTCAATACCATAAATCATATTTCCAAAACACAATTTCAATGAACAGTTGGGGCCTCTGTGGCTGAGTGGTCTAAGTAATTCATCTACAGGGATTACTACCAGTCAACACTGAGATTGTCAGTTTGAAACCTGTTTTAGGCAAGGTGTGTTTGACTCTGATCTTAATTGTACTCGGTACATTACTCCAGCTTCCTCCACCAATAAATATTGTCCACCATGATATACCATAGTAGCCAAGTGTGCTGCAAGTGGAGTTAAAAACCAACAATCAATCAATCATCAATGAACAGGATGACTATATGATATTCCCATTCTAAAGCCAAAATAATTTTAAAATTTGAGATACAGTGTGAACAGGGTATAACAAATCTGTAATGGCTAAAGATAACATCACAAAAATGAAAAAAGCATCTGTTCTACAGAATAAGTATTGTGTAAAAAAATGTTCTCTTGTACCGTCCTGTAAGACTGTAAAGGCAAAAAGGAAAAGTCATAAAAATACAGAACGAACATGCTTTCATGTCACAGTACACTGTACAATTTTCTCAAAGTTTGAACAAAGCTAACTTGAATTAAAATGTCTTTTTTTCCAGTTGACATAGGGTAAAGAAAGTATACTAGTAGGATGTACATTAAGAAATATATCTAATGAAATACCACACATTACCAATTTATTTAAGGTACTTAATGCTGTTTCTCATCTTGACAACTGAAGATTAGACTGTCCTAGCATGTGAAATTCTTGAAAATCGAAATGAAGCTGGTCATGAAACCAAACATTTATTCAGAGATTTAATAAAACAAATGTGAGACATGCTAAAACAGGAAAGTACTATAGATGGATAAACAAACATTTGTATCTAATAAGAAATCCAATCATGAATGGGAAATTTAATTATGCGAATTTATACTTAAGTTTTTGGATATACATTATCAAGTTATACTACACTTGAAATTAAAGACTGCCATAGTTATTTGCTTACAAATTCAATGCAGAAGAAAGTTAAAGAAAAAGCAATACCTTGGCATATAGGTTGTCCCATTTTCTCATAAATAAAGCAGGGATAATAAGATTTCCATAAAACCGTGTTCACATATCAAAAACGTAACATTTAAATTCTTACCTGTTTGATTGATATATTACATGTACATCTTTTGAAGGTAGTTCAGACATCTGTGTTGACAATGACTGCAGGATGTATCCAAACTTCTCATAGGTTAAATATCTAGACAAATACGGAATTTTTGAACTTTCACACACATTTTTGATGGTGTAAGGTGAAAATGCATAACTCTGCTTCCTCAAAGATCCATCTCTTTATCTCCTTTTACTTGTGTTACATTTTTCTATCGTTAATCTTTTCCTTTCAGGATAAATTTCCAAATAGAAAATTTAATCGGAACATGTTACACATTTTTCAATGTAAACTTGAGGCTATAAGTATAACCACAGCTGTATGCTATATCATCTTGTCTTGACTGGGACTATTCCACTTATATATTAGTCCTAGATATTGACTTCTAATAAAAAGTCTTATTTCCAAAAAATATCACTGCAAAATTAAGTCCCTTGTTATAAGATTGACCTCCTGACATCCAATATAAGGAATGTTTTTGTATGATTTTTTGTCTAGGAACCAGTCTTTCAATATCATGTGTTAATGCTTAGCAATTACTGTTTTTGTTTGAATGTTTTCTAAAATTTAGGGGTCATGTCAAGCAAAGTACTTCCCTCTAATCGTCAGTCATATTAGTTGATTGGAGCCAGTTGATTGACAGCTACCAGTACATATATTCCAGTAGACTAAACTGAACTATGGTTGCTGAACAACTTTTAGACTGTGATTGTTATGTATATCTTCTGCGTTGTTATTTGATGTTATTTTGTACATGAATAACTTTCACTGATGCTATTGTGCTGTGTATATGTATTTAAAGTAAAGTCTATGAGCTGTATTGCATACAAATAAAGTCATTATTGTTGTTAACCTCCAGGGGCTGCCATTAGTTTTACTATTTGGGCTGTTAGGAAGAATTTCTCTAGGTGTTCAATGCTCAAAGTCTTCTGCATGCTGACTATACAGCCGATAGGTAACAAAGATAAACTTCATAAGAAATCTTTATTTAATTTCCATTTGCCTAAGTACAGCAATAGTTCCATGCCTCTTTTTTTAAACGATATACATAAGTATAAATTCAGGATGGTTTAATTGCCCTAACATTTACATTAATAGGTGTTTTTCATACAAATACTGGTTTTTAATGGATGAAAGATTCATCATATGTTTCCAATAGTTGTTTAAGCAACCCAAGAATAGAATTATTAGCTGCACCCATCAAATTTAATCAACACCATTTCTACACATGTTGTGTACTTGTGTTAAAAGTAGTCACAAATTTTATAAATTTAAAAAAAAATACATTTACCAAAAAGATGTAAAATGTGATTGTCACTTGCTTTCATTAAGTATAAATTGTAAAAAAAATTTGCATTCAATCATATAGTAACAATTTTTGCTCAGTAAATAGGTGGCTTGTTGAAAAGGCAAACATATTGGCCCTTTCTAATAATTTCCATTGGCACTCCAAAATTGTCGAAACTGCTTGCTGGTCTACCTACAACAAATCTTTAATTTATTGTTTTATTTCTTTGATTCCTGAATATGTACAAAATTTGACAATGGATGTTAGGCAAACTTCAAATAGTGATAACAATAACCCTATCAATATATAATAAATAAGTGGAGAAAGATCCCCAAAAACTCAAATCCTTATAATAAGTAGATTTGTAAACCACCTAGCATCCCACATTATTACATGTATTTCAACAGTTCAGATTTCTTTCTGGAATCAATTCAAAGTCATTTAATTATTTTCAAAATATTTATCTTTAAGTTTTTAAGAAAATGTTGTTTACTTTCCCGGTATTAATTAAGTAAATACCAAGTCAGATAACAGTTGTATAGAATAGATTATATTGATATATAGGTTACTGTGCATTTGTCAAACATCACTGGGGCAAAGTTCTTCTGAATCATATAATAATATAGTGACTATTATACTTATCATACACACCACTTCTACTTATATGATGCAATTCAACACATTAAGTGTGAAATCACCTATCACAGATTTCTATTACTTTTTGAAAATCCATTTTCATTTTTTTACCCAAATTATAAGTAAAGTTTATACCAAGTGCAAACAACAATATAAAAATTAAAAGATGTGGTATGATTAGAAAGAGAACTTTCCACCAAAGACCAAAGGTCGAGGATGTAAAAAACCAGAGGTCACTATAGGTCCTTCAACAATGAGCAAAACCCACACCATTAGGTAAGCTACAAAACGCTGTCACTGTCCCAGGTTAGGGGGAGGATTGAACGTTCACAAACATGTTTAACCACACCACATTCTTTATGTGCCTGTCCCAAGTCAGGAACCTGTAGTTCAGTGGTTGTCATTGGTTCATGTCCGACATATTTGTTTTTCTTAAATTGTTTTATTGTAAATTAGGCCGTTAGTTTTTCAATTAAATTGTTTCATATTTTTCATGTTGGGGCTTTTTATAGCCGACTATACAGTATGGATTTTTCTCATTGTTGAAGGCCGTACGGTTGCCTATAATTGCTTACATCCACTTCATGTGAACTTTGGTAAACAGTTCAGTTGTCTCATTGGCAATCATACCACATCTCCTTATTTTTATATTGAGGCATGTCAAAAGTGAAACAATGCAAAACAGAAAAACTAAGAGACTTATTTATGATTAATTTTTTTTAAAACAAAACAGTTATATTATAGCAGACAGCAAAAAGGTAATATTCAGGAAAGGATATTTTGTATGGTAAAAAAATACATTCCTTCTGTGTTAAATAATAATAATGGAAGTGTCTAAATAATGAAAAATAGTGAATAAACTTGCTACTAATGCACTTCAAATGATTTATAAAAGTCAATCCACACAGAAAAAAAACAGTTTATCTTGAAGCCTATTCAGGCAATAAGAATTACAGAATTAAAAGTTCTTTTGCTACATGTCCCCTCCTGTATTTTTTAATACCAATCCCATTAAAGGATTAAATAGAAATTATCCTTTACAATTTGATGGAAAATAGATCAGAAATAAAGATTGATTGATTGATTGTTGTTTAATGTCCACTAGGAATAGTTTCATGCATGTTCAGGACAAGATTAAATAAATAAAAATGAGTTTATTGAGAAACAATGGAGTGATGATGATCCTTACTGAAATAAAAATGAAGTTACTTTTTGAAATGGGGTAATTTAATAATACTATGACAAATTTTGTTGAAAAGGTCAAATGACACTTGTAAACGATATACAAAAGTATTTGACCTATTATCACAGTATTTATCATCACAGGCAGGCAGTATGTGGACATTACAATGAATTTACAGATCAAATAAAGTTTATCTGGTATATTCTTCTCTTACTGACCTTACCCTGAAAACTCAACTAAAAATAACTTATATATGAGAATGAGGTCACAGTCATTTTTTGGATGTTGTACTTCGGCATAATGATACATCATAATAAATTGTCCTTATCAGTAGCAACTGGAAACTTTTGCCTCATAGAGAAGAATATGTTTTTCCTATTTTTTTAAAAATAGTTCTATGAAGATTCAAAGATTTAATATTTATTCATTACAGAGTTATAAGTAAGCATGTATATTCCATATTCTTACAAAAAGAATAACACTGATTGAAATATCTGTGAATTTTTATGTACAATCTTGTCTGTTGTACAATCATATATAAATCATGAGAGTTTAAAAATTACAATAATTTTTTTTATTGAAATTATAAACTATATTCAAACTTATATCCTATTTAAACTTGACTTAACCAACTGTAATATGGCAAAATTTCTTTTTAATAATTGTTTGGGCTATATAAGAAAATTAAAGCTGAGAAACATTAGTATATTTAGTGTTAAAGGTATAAACCTACATGTCTTGAGACCTTTGGGTTGACTGTGGTATAGAGAAATATGGTCAGTCCAGGAATTCTCCATTTTCAGCAGCAAAGCCCTTGCTAAAGTGAGGCATCCATTAGGCTGTGCTCTCTGCACATTGAAGAAGCCTTGAAACAACTCTCTGAGGGTCTGGAAGGTGGTCTAGGCAAAATTTCTTTCCCAATCCAACATACCATATTTTTCTGGTTGCAGTCCATAATTCCTGTTCTTCATCCCAGTCCTACCTTGCAGAACCTACATATTGTCTTAATTGTTAACTTCTTCTCTAGTCCTGAATATGCATGAAATATTTGCCACTGGATGTAAAACATACAACAATCAATCAATGTAAATGCCATTATTAAGTAAAGCTCATCATGACCAATTATTACGGAGAACACCTAAGACCTGTCAATTCCAGCAGTAAACCCAGGCTGAGATTTGTGTGTTTGGTTGTGCAGGATGTATAAATATGCAGTTATGTCAAGTCAGAATGTGACATTGCCTTCAATTCAATACCTCTAGAAGAGAGTGTCACACTTGATGCATATAAATAGAAAATAAACAGAGAATGTGTCCATGGGACAGAGATGATGCCCTGCTTGCATGTAACATTATAAAGGGGCATATCTCTAGAACGGTAAAAGTGACGCCACCTAAATTCTCACTTGATCTGTGTTTTGTGGTAATAAGCATTGTTTATAAGTTTCATAACATTTGGTTGAGGCAAACTACAGTTAGAGAACGGAAACTAATTTTGGGACGTATGGACGGACAAGGGTAACACTTAATGCCCCCTCTGCCACGGCAGGGGCATAAAAAAGCCTTTGTTCCAACCATTTCAAGGGTTCCTAGGTGGCCTATTGCAAGGCACTATTTCTGTCCCATTCAACTTACATTCAATTGCAATCTGTCTGTACCAATAATTCTTATTGAACCATTTTGCAGAACCTACTTATTGAATTTATCATTAATTTGTTCTTATCCAGAATATATACATGAAATGTTTGCCACTGTACATTTAGTAAACAAACATAATAATTATGAACATTTCATTAGAATTTTTAAACCTTGGAAATAGGAAGAACAAAATAGGTGTCAGAGTTGACCAATAATAGTACAAACCTATTGACCAAATACAGCTGATGTATTCCTTACAAAAACTGATTTTCAAACTTGTCCCAGATATTTCTGATATAATCCTTTGATATAAATTTCATAACAATCCTACAAGAAATGTAGGCTTGAGAATGCTTACAATGTAATTTTTCATATAATTTATATTTCCAAGGGGCATAATGCCTTCAAAAACAGATTTATTGGAACTAATTTTCCAAATTGTCCTACACATTTCTAATATAAACATTTAATATAAATTTCATGAAAATCTGGCAAGATTTGTACATGTGAGAGCACTTACAAGACCAGTCAGAGAGACACATGGAAAGACAGACAAACAGACACCCAGTATTTCTATGTCCCCTGTAACATGTGGTGCCTGGGATAATCATTATTTTCCAATATCATCAATACCTTCATGTAACAATTGAAGAAGGTAAAAAATAACAAATAGACTGTAACAATTTATTCCATGTAAAATATAACAACAAAAAATATATATAACAACCTGTATAAAAGAAACAAGAGGTCCCTAGAAGCATGTATCACTCACTACAGGTATAAACAATTATTGTTATTATTGATATAATTTTTGGAAAATTGGCTATACAAAATTACAGCATGATCTAATCATTAACAAAGAACGGCTTTGTTTCAAATATGAAAAGGTATTGTTCAAAAGACTTATATATTATAATGAATGACACTTTCCATGTACTATTATCTATCACTTTGCAAGTTGTAATTATGTAGACAGGTACCAGGTATCTTATTCCTGGAGGGTTTTTGAGACAATATTGAAGTAAAGAACATCAATGGATGCCAAGTTTCTGCATCTGCCCATTTGGTTTTTCAACCAAAAATCTATTTCTACAACAGCCCATTTGGCCTTTCCATCAAAAATCTATTTCTACATATTTGAAATACAAATGTATAAATACTAATATCCTGCTAAAGTAAAACTTAATGATTATTAATATAACGCAACCAATGTTTTTTTAAACTATTATCAAAAGTTCTATACTTATGAAGTGTCTTTATGTAAACTAAACCTTCCAAGATATTTAGTGTAAACAAATCTATTTTACTTTGAAAATGATTTAACTTAATTCGAGTACTTAAAGAAAATGGTAGCTTATACGGAATATTTTTGCCACATATTTTGGCTTGCATAAGTAATGTTTTATACTTACAATTTTATAATACAGTGAAAATTTTTATGAAAATAAGCAGATTTGATCAATTGAAGCAGTACCTCCCTCAGAGCGAAGCCAGTTGAATTGGTACAGGATGGCCAGTGGGGTGTTGTCCAATTTGGAAATGAACTGACATTTTATGATCTTCTTTCATCATTTCTACAATATTACCACTAGAAACCTCCATGAGAACAACTAGACAGACAAGTAAGAATAGCAGCTAACCACATCGTTAATAACTTTATTGACGAACTTTCACTTTTAACTTTACTAGATTCTTATTTTACTTTGACTTTCTATTTATATATATAACGTCGTCATAACAACCTCTATTGTTACGTTACTTTTGGCGAACCACACAACCGCAAAATTTGTACTTCACTGTTTGATTTCATATGTAAAATTGTCCACGCTTGTTGGCGAAACATGTCGACCAAATAAACAGATACTTTGCGGTAAAAACTTGAGTGTTGTTGTCTTTATTGTCGACAATTGATTATTCGTATAATCTTACACAAGGAACCACAATCGTTATCTTATGATACATGTATTTAGGACAGTTATTGAAATTTTCAATTTTATGCATTTCATAAGTTAACTTTACCAAATTTTACATACTAAAAGATATGATATGTGCAAAATATATTGAATTTTGGGCTATCTTAGGGGTAAGTGAGTCAACTCCTATGTCATAAATATAACAAACAGGAAAACCATTCTTACTTAATAAAGTTGACTTAGTAACAAATATCAGTTATTATAGTAAACTGACCATTCTAGTTTAAATTGAAAAGTTGAAATAGTTTTAATTTACAATCTTATATTTGCTGAAGCTGAAAAACTTATAAACAACAATGACTTACAGTATTGGATATCTCATGGTTGCATTATAACACTGAACAATGTTTTCCCTTTAGCTGAGCCAAGAATATATATGCTATCCTTATATTAACTCATATAACACACTCAGACTAATACAATTTTGTTTCTATTTATGTAAGCATTATACCAGTGCTAGCAAACCTCAGTATTGAAGACACCAAACAATATGTCTCACCTGCTAAAAATCTATGTGTGAATAATATTTTGTTTTTTAAATCAAAGTACATTAATACATCTGACTAACATGTGCATCTTGTCATCAAGAAAGAGACAAATAATAACTGACAAATACAACCTTTTCAAAAATGTTACTCAGAACTGAATATGAATCACTCTAAAAATGAAGACAAGAACAGTTAATTGGTATAAACTACTTTTTTGATATATTTACCCACTTAATAAAAATACTTAATTATGCAATGGACAAAAATCACAGGACCATCAGTTTCAGACAACACATCTGTGAAGTATATTTTACAATAATTTTTGGTCACCTGGCTGTTTAGTTTAAACATATTTTATTGTTTTAATATACAATAGGATTGGATACAAGTTATAACAACTTAAGATAATCCTCTCCAAATAAATACAATATACAAAATTTCAAGATGACAGCAATTATATAATTCAGTACAATATGAAAATATATACAATAAATATAGTATGTTTAAACAGTAACAGTTGGATACGAGTACACTTTAAGACACAGCAATATTAATCAAAGAATCTTTTGTATGGCGTATATAACTATGTACATTTCTGAAAAGGATTGTGTTTTGTTCAACAGTAATTTCGTCTGTTCCAAATAAAATATGTTCTATGGAGATAGCAGCTAAGTGTTGAATGGATTCAAAGAGCTGATTTCTAAAATTTATGTAGAGTGGACATTCTAAGAAAAATTAATCCAATCTTCTAATGGACACCCACATTCACAACTTGGGTCATTTACTAAATTAACTCTGTATAAATCAGCTTTTAAAGGACTACATCTATGTCTTAATTTTGTATGCAGTATATTTTCCATCCTGTTTCCAATGAAATAATATTTAGGTACCAAAATGAAATATCATTTCGCGGATTGTGTTTTGAAATTTGGAGATGATTGTATGGATCTAATATCTAACAGTAATAAATTCCATGCACGAATTGAAGAAGGGAAAAAGATTTAGAAAATATGTCTAATCTACACCTTGGATACTCTATAGTGAGAACGGTTTCTAGTATTATAATAATTATCATCTGTATAATCCGAGATACAATCCATAAGATATTCTGGAACATTATTGCTGCATCATTGTTGCAGTAAAAAAATCCAGTTGTAACATCTTTTGATTGTAGGCAAGATTTAAATAAATGAAATTGCAAAAAATAATGTTATTACACTGCAAGACCCAATTCATTAAGTGGGAGATTACAAAGGTATATCTTATGAGAATTGGAAGAGAAGTTATCTCCCTTTCTTTAAAAAAACTTGTATTCTTAATGAATATTTTTACTTTCTTTCAAGAGCTATATTGTCCGTACAGCTAGAATATGTTTTAAAGAATTAAAAAAAAATATTACAAAGATAAAACAATTGCAAGTGGATATTTTGAATCTCATCCTTCTGGTGACTTGACAGTAAATTACCGTTGAATGATACAAACAGAAAATACTTCTGCACTTACATGTAACACACCATAAACTAAAGAACTTCGGTGGGACTGTTTGGAAAAACTTTCCCAATCAAAATGTAATAGAGATTTCTTTATTACAGAAATATGACATAAGGTCAATAATTGACAGCATATGTCTTGCATTAACTATGTTCTACTTAAAATATGGATCCTCTTACCCAGTAAGATATTAAGCTTTATATACAGCTTCTAAAACCAGTCACTGGAATGAAATACCTATGTCTTGCCTTCAACAATGGTCTTCACATTGTCTAACAAAAATGTAATCATTAAAGCCCAATAAATACTCTTTACATCTTTAAAATAACTTCTTTGAGACATGCAATAATCTACCTATTATTTACATGTACTCCCTACATATATACTAGAAAAAATATATATCTTGTTTACCTGATTAAGACTTGTATCAGAATATATAATTCATATTTCAATGTTAATGTTTGTTCACATCTTTTATATTTTCACAATAGGAGTATCTAAGTTTCAGTATAAACATTAAAAAAATGTTCTAATAAGAGCATACTCTTGTAAGTATTCAGCATAGTATTCAATTACTTATATGTAAACATAGCTACTGTATTATAAAAGGTAAATTTTATTCTGCAACAGTTCTTCACAGACTTATCATATTGTGAAGACTAATCAAATTGCACTGAACTGAAACAGATTTTCACTATATGAATACTTTTCTTTGGCAGAGAAGCAAAAGACATAGCATCCCTTATAATAATGCAACTTTAGATCAATCTTTTATCAAATTGCTTTTCATTCTTTTTTATTTTCAAAGGCATAAAAGAGTGCAGGGATGTGACTTTTTAATTTCTACATCACACTCATATACAGTAATAATGTTGAAATATCATTAAGATTTTAGAACACATATTCTTGATAAAAATTTTGTCTATTTTCATTTTTAAATTGAAAAAAAATCAAGTTTTTCAAAGGATATTTTTTAAAAACACTTTGAATTTTTTTTCTCATAAAAGGTAATCAAAATACCCCTGTTTCTAATTATCTCTTCTTCTCGAAAGATTACTAATACTCATTATATCTAAAGTCAAATCACCAAAACCATATTCAGTTTGCATATTACAGTCAATAATACTAAGGAGGTGTGGGTGTTTAAAGATCATTACATCCCAGCTCCTTTGTTCTACCAGGGGTGATCTGAGCCAGATCACCCTACCTGATCTGAGCCAGATTATCCCTACCTGATCTGAGCCAGATTACCCTACCTGATCTGAGCCAGATTACCCCTACCTGATCTGAGCCAGGTCACCTGTACCAGATCACCCCTACCAGATCACCTGTACCAGATCACCCGTACCAGATCACCCCTACCAGATCATCCCTACCAGATCACCCCAGTTTGAGTTTCTTTGTTCTGTAACATTTTGGTGGGAATGTCAAATCCACAATAAAACTTAGAAATATTTATACGGAAAAGACTAACTATCAAAATTTATGTTGAAAAAATCCAGTGTCATTGCTGGGAATCGAACTCAAGACCTTTAGCATATAGACCCACGAGTCATACCGCTACACCAGGACGACTGGATACAAACTGTATGTTAACTTAACATATTTAAACATTGTGTCCAGGGCTCATAAAGGGTATATACTATATAGTAATATATAAAGTATATTATAATGATTGTGTGGCGTTTTAAACTAGATTTTATGAAGTGTAAATGGTTTTTTTATTTAATCTAGAACAGCTGGGATGTAAAATAGTTATCCCATTCGGACTTGGCGTGTCAGTGTAAGATCACCCTCTGGCCTCCGGCCATCGGGATAATCTTACATTGACACACCGCGTTCTCATGGGATAACTATTACTGACTACCCATGAGGGTCTCACTAAAACTGATTATTGTTAATGATTAAGTGTGAGTTTTTTTTTATAATTGGTTAGAGGGGTATTACAATTATCTTTTGAAAATTAAAGTGTGACAGGTTAATGGACAGAAAAAAAGACAGATCTCTACATAACCATCACATGAAAGTTATTCTGGTTTAGATATTACAACATTGATTTAGACTGGTTCTAAATGCATGATTGTGACTCAATTATTATATCACAGATTCCAAGAAAGACGACTCTTTGCACTTATCAGTTATCTCCACTTGGTCCATGCTGTCTCCCATAGTTTTGGTATCTCCTATTTTGGTTTCTCTGCAGAATTGTGACGGATTCTGTCTGGGTGGTGACATCATATACCCAGGGTAAGTAGGATAGGTACTCATACTACCATACAATCTAGCTGCATTGAACATTTCAGTATTGCCAGAAGCGCCCTCTGGAGGATAATATGGATTTCCACTTTGAAATTGATTAAATGGTGACTGTTGATATCTTTGTTCATTAGAGTCATAGTGTTGATATGACTGATTGTCTCTCCAACCCCTCTGCAATGGATCTTTTCTGTCCCATAATTTAGTTAGGGCTTCACCCACAGATGGTTCTATCTCCTATAAAGAAAGGTTTTTTGTCATGATATATCTGCCCTTGTAAAATTTTCTCTCAGACATTTTGTGACACATGACAGAAATTATTTTCAAATGATAAAAAATGATGAAGCAAGTTAGTTAATGAATTTCCCCTTTTCCTTAAAGAAGAAATATACCACTAGGAAATATCATTAAAATTTCCCGTAAAAATATGTAACCATTCTCTTTCCTGGCTTTCTAATCAATTATGCTTACTGTTTATCTTATACATGCATGTATATATGTAGGTTATCAGTATCTACCTTTGATTTGATTTCCAATGGTTAATACTGTAAAATATATCCTCTTTTTGAGTATCCTTTGCAACATTCCACATTAATATTACAAAAAGCGACGGAAAATGTCACATGTTCCTAAAATTTTATCCGAAGTAGAATTTCAATCCGTTTGAGAGAAACCTTTTCTAAAACCATTGACATTTATCTATCGAAAAAGAAAACAAAATCAGGTTCTTTTCTCCCCATTTTTTGCCAAATTGCACTAAAAAGTCTGTGTAAAAAAAAACTGTTAGTAAAATTTAATAATAATTTCTGGACGATATGAAAATATAGACAGTCAGATAGAAAAAAACCATTAAACAGTGTCCAATAAAAGCATAAACAAAACTTTTTATTGAATTACCATGAAAATACTTTATTTTTGTATGTGGCCATTCCTTATAGACTTTTTCAATCTTTTAATAATTCGTGTCCATTTAAGAAGATGTAATCTATGATGGTTAAAGGGACAAAGAGGTTAACAATGGTCAGTCTAGATGATTAATTCCTGAACAACAGTTTGTAATAAAACCATGAAAAAACATAAACAAAACTGAGACATACCTGTCCATCTCTACTAATCTGAACTCTCTTGTTCTCGTTCAGTGGATTCAGGAGATGATGAGTCAATTGAAATGGAAGATTATTTCTGAAAAAAAAGATAAAAGAAATCCTATATAATCCTTAATAAAATCATAAGAAATATTTAAATTTATTTTTGAAAAAATTATAAACTTATAATCAGAATTTGGAATACACAAACAACTAGAACATTTATTACGATAAATAAAAATATTTCCATCATACAAAAATCATCATACTATAATTAATATACAGTTATATCAGATTTACTTAGACTTTATAAAGTGTTATTTTCATGTTCTAGTACTGGGTTGATTCTGGTGGACTATTAGTCCCTTAGGGTATCATTATTTCAGTGGGTTGATTCTGGTGGACTATTAGTCCCTTAGGGTATCATTATTTCAGTGGGTTGATTCTGGTGGACTATTAGTCCCTTAGGGTATCATTATTTCAGTGGGTTGATTCTGGTGGACTATTAGTCCTTTAGGGTATCATTATTTCAGTGGGTTGATTCTGGTGGACTATTAGTCCCTTAGGGTATCATTATTTCAGTGGGTTGATTCTGGTGGACTATTAGTCCTTTAGGGTATCATTATTTCAGTGGGTTGATTCTGGTGGACTATTAGTCCCTTAGGGTATCATTATTTCAGTGGGTTGATTCTGGTGGACTATTAGTCCTTTAGGGTATCATTATTTCAGTGGGTTGATTCTGGTGGACTATTAGTCCCTTAGGGTATCATTATTTCAGTGGGTTGATTCTGGTGGACTATTAGTCCCTTACGGTATCATTATTTCAGTGGGTTGATTCTGGTTAGTCCCTTAGGGTATCATTATTTCAGTAGTCAGTGCTTCAGAACTGACACTATTTATAACATACTTTTCTAAAAATCTCTGTTGAAAATTCTAAAATTGTCAAGAAATTAAGATTCAAATGCAAAAATTGAGTGAGGATGAATTAGCTCCTGTTTGGTCATATATTTCCTCATGTATTTGGGTATTTATACATTCTTGGCCTTGACCCTGATAAAGGTAAAGCCAGAAAAAGGTATCTGACACACCAAATTTATAAAGAGTTATTTTCATTTATTTAGAAGAAAGATTTGTCTTAATTTTCATGTATTTATCATACACCTTATCGCTATTTAGTCCAATCTGGGAAAAACAGTTACTTAGACAACTTCCTGTTGAGGTCAAGTGGAACAAAACAAAGGTCATTAGCAATGAGCTGAGGGAGGAAAAAGTTTGGAAGGTGGACATTTGAAAATTTTGATAGTTTAAGAAGCAATTTTTGAAAGACAAATTAAAGTAATTGAAAATGCTTTGTTTGATGTGTTTACGATGGTTTAAACATGTCTCTATGAAAAAGTTTTAGGCACAATACATTGTTTGAACAAGGCCCCAGATAGCTTCAACTGGTTTGAAAAGTTGTGTCATTTTAGAACTTATCCAGATAGGAATAAATAGCGATAAGGTGTATTGTTAGGTCACATAAATGTTTGTTTATAGATTATCATTAATCTCTTCCCATGATTCTTTTTTCAAAACTTATATTTCTATAAAGTTTAAATTTTCAAATTCCCAGCAAAAATTAAAAAAAAAATAATCAAATATTTTTTACATATAATTTCATCCCCTTACTTACTGTTTTATGCATAAAATATAAGAAATGAATTTGGAAGCTATACGAAAAAATCGGCAAATTATATGCTGTCCACACTAGGAACTATATTTGTGGACAACGAAAATCAAAAGACGATAACTGTCCCCAGAGCAGATAAATTTATTTAGAAAAAAGCATTTACAGTACCTCTTTATCCATTCTATAGAGCATATATAATTGAAGTTTGAATTCTGTACACCTGACATTTTATCTTTTGCAGCTAAAGAAGTCATCTTGGCATATCCCTGGAAATGTCCACTGGCATTGATAGAAAATATCATCAACACAGTTTTCCCATCCTGAAGAGATATCATAAAATGTAGAACTGATTATTAAAAGTAAATTTATCTGAATAGTCTTCCTTTCCTTCTCACAAAATCTTTGTCTAAAAACGTCTGGTTATATTGTAAATATTTCAAAACTGTTTACAAAACTTTGAATCTTTAAATACTTAGCATTTTCTACCCCAGGAATAGATTAACTTAATATCTGTATTTGGCAAAGCATTTCAGAATTTACTGGTCTTCAATGCTCTTCAACTTTGAACTTTATATGGCCTTTAACTTTTTTGTTTTGAGTATCACTGATTAGTCTTTTGTAGATAAAATTATAAGCCTGGTATCTTTGATGAGTTTGTTTTTAAACTGAGAGAATGTGATGTCTATTTTTGTTCCAAAGACTTTACAATTATTCTTAGGGGTCTGTAAGCAAGCTTGTTGTAATACAGAATTTCTGATCTGACTACCA
Source organism: Mytilus coruscus (assembly GCA_017311375.1). Lineage (NCBI taxonomy): Eukaryota > Metazoa > Mollusca > Bivalvia > Mytilida > Mytilidae > Mytilus > Mytilus coruscus. The sequence continues at coordinate 5,702,243 of CM029601.1, read as the reverse complement.
TCCCCCTTTTTTTGGTAGAGGTAGAACTGTACCTAAAATAAAAAGCACTCTATTTTTTAATTCAAGAGTTATTTAATCATCCAGTTTACATTCTTAATCAAACAAAAAGCATAAAAATGCCAGTAAACATTCCACAATTACATTGGTTATAAAAGCGATTGACAAACCTGAAAAGCTTTATTTATTTTCTTGGCACTAGTAGCTGTGACAAACCATGTTCCATTACTGACTGATGTGTCTAATGTCTTCTGATGTGTACACTTCATCACATAATACCTACATGGATGACCTTGACCTTGTTTAGGCTGAGGACTACCTGATGGAGTACTGGCTTCACTTCCTCTTGGACTGTTGGAGGAAGATGTATTACTACTGAAAGACTCTCGATCTCCTTTTGGTGTCCCTGTGGATAAAACAAGTCAAATTATTACTATATAGCACACATACATTTATCAAGTTTCATTTGTGTAGTTTTCTTGTATGAAACAATAGATAAACTGGAAGAGGACTTTATATGTTCGGGTCACACTTATCAACATCAGGGCAACCGTAAGCTAATTTCTAAATACTAATGACCTTTTGTAAACTTGCTGAACCTGAACTTGTAGAAATATAATGTTGATTTGAATATGTTACAGTAGAAATAAAACTTATTACTCTTTTTACTAATAGTTTTTTGTTTTTTAAATCCCATTTTCACGTCTTCAGATTTCCTCATAACTAGCCCAAATTTAGGATATCACAAGGATAAGAAGTAACTGTATTTAACATAAAACTGTATAATTATGGTAGTTATCAAATAATGAAATAGACAGATTTTAGTCAGAATGGAATAGACATAAATGAGGGGTGGACAGGGGGGCCCCTGATTCCTGACTCCCAATTCCCTCACCTTTACTCCCAGACAAAAATTGGTCCAAATTTTTTCCCAAAAATATCCCAATTTTTACTCCCCCTCTTTCACCAGTTCCCACCCCCTGACTCCTGCTTCCTGCCCCCTCATTCCAATGTTCCCATACCCCTGTCCACCCCCTCATAAATAGACGATAGAAAATAGTTCTGAAACATGAGAAATCTAAAATTTCACTGTTACATCATACAATAAGAATTTTTTTTCTCTTTATATAAAATGCAATTTAATAAGCAATAAATATTTGTAAGCATTATATTTACTTGACAGAAGCTGAATCTGTTTGGCTGGGGGTGTTGATAGACCCTTTCTCACATTCCTGCCATTGCTGTAATCTTCATTCTCATTACCAGAGTAGCTACCCGACATCAAAGATTCAGAGGCTGTAATTCAAATATTAACACAATCATTTATATTGTTGGTATTCAAAACCATTAAAAGCCATACTCTAAATATTTGTTTCCCTTATATTCTTGAAAAGGATAAGGAATTAATCTTATGAACTGAAGTTGAAACAATAAGTTATATGTGTTGTTGTGGTAAAAAGCATACTCCAAAAATAGTATGAGAAAACAGGAAGTAGGTATCTGACAATTCAAAAAGCACTTTCATGTTACCAGTCATCACTGTCAAGCGGCAGACCAGATATGAAGTCATTCTGTTTAGAAGTGCTGTACAAATGTGTGATGAAAATATTTAGTTCAACAACATATTGAAAAATTCAAAGTAACCACAAACAGGAAGTAGGTGTATGACAGATCTGAATAGTGCTCTCTCGTTACAACTCACCAATGTCAAGATGCTGACCTAATGTGAAGTCATTCTGTTCAGTAATACCTGAGAAGAGTGTGACAAAATATTTTTTGGCCAGATATAAGAATGGACAAGGTGATTGCAATATGACACTGCGCTTAGAGTAAAGGTATGATTTGATGCAGTCATAGTTAAAACTGTTACGGTTAGTTAATGGTACAGTATTGCTCTGTTTTGATAGAGATGGGCTTTATCACAATGTATCATATTGCTCTTAACAATGAAATATTGTTTATAACTTTTGATAAGATATATTCTGTTCAGGAAATCTTACCCATGTTTACAACATTTAAAGCTAAATACAGTAAGTTTATAATACTTGCTCATAGGTCTTGGTCTTTGTCCTATCCCAGCAGGCTGTTGTAATCCTAAAGCTTGTTCTTCATTGGTTAGGACATTAATAACTGCTCTAATTACCGCCTGGAGAAAACAAAGTTCAAGGTTTGAAGTTTTGTGGTAGAATCAACAAATGGCAAAACAAACATAGAAATAATGTTCTATTATAATAAAATATGCTGCATCTAAAACTAAAGACAATGAATGACTGCACTTCAGCTTAAATTCAGAAATGGGTAATGTTCAGAATTCAATCTTAAGTACCTATAGGTATCAATGACTTTTAAAAGTTCCTGAAGGAAATCAAACCAACAAGATATAGATTGCACATGTGTGTTACCTTATCAGATGTTGATATATACAAATCATCAAACAAACCTATGGCCTTTGATGGATTACTATACAGTATGGCTTTTGCTCATATTTGATTGCTGTATGGTGAACTGTAGTTGTTTTGGTGGATAGTAATCTCATTGGTGATCATAACACATCTCCATTTTTTTATAACAATTAGAAATATTTTTTTCCTTTTGTTAACTGACCAAGCTATAATGTTTGTTTTGAGAACCATGCCAAGACTTATTTTGTATTTACTCCAGAGTTTACCTCATCAACTTGAGACCAAGGTTTTGATGGATTCCTCATCCTCCTCAAGAAAAGACTGTGCCATTTAGTCCTTAACTGCATAATACAGGTTGCTGTCTACAAGATAAATAAAACAATAAAATAAATGAAAAGATGATGAATTAAAATTGAATCAATCTTAAATATGTATATAAAAATGATTTTAGTGAAGTGTTTTCAAAAACTATTACATTTAATCAGACTTGGCAGTGTGAATAGAAAGAAAACTAAAAGCTTAAGAAGGCATGTGAATACATTACATATCCTCATCCTTAACCCTACAGTTGTTTCTTAACCTGAAATATTTATCAAACATAACATGTTTCAAAAACTATAGGAATAAAAATTTTATAAAAAACTTATTAACCCATCTAACAATTCAATCAGAACTTCATTTATGTATGCGTAATCATTTCTTCTCAAGTGAACCAATACAATTTCAAAACTTTATTTTCACTAATCAATAATAAAAAGTATAAGCCTCCTTAAGTATTTGATGAATTAAAAGATTGCATTTCTATCCAACACTGCACAGAGTAATAAAGCATTTACTAAACATCATATCTAATTTGGTAGAAATGATTTATATCCGGATCAATAGCAATAATTTACCTCCGGATCAATTTTAAATCTGAGCCAGTCATCCAGATGTAATGATGTCTTTGATACTTCTCCGTCTACTTCTTCTTCACTGTCGCTGGCAGCATCAACATAGTCATCAAAATGTCTATACTCTGTAAAATATTGTTCTGTATGTACTCATAAACTTTTCATTATATAGAAACATGAAGGTTAACAATGGAACTCCATGGCAGATCTTTGAAGATTTGGGATTACTGAGGAGGACGAATTAGAGGTTGATATATTTATAAGCCTGTCTATTGTGAAAGACTGTTTGTTTTCCCCTAGATGTCCTTTTGTTATTTTGTAGTAGGGTTGCTGTCTCATTGATGTATACCCCACATCTCCTTTAATTGAAACTCCAAATAAGGATTTTATAGTCCTAAACTAGACATATCACACATTATTTTTAACCAACCAGCTTCTGCCTTTAATTAGGAATACAAGTTAACAAAAGAAAATTTGATTAACCCTTTCAACACTATACACAGCTTATGCCGTGATGACGTATGCCACCCGCCACTGCTGTTTGCGGCATATGTCGCGATGACGATGGATTTTTCGTCCAGACTCGTAACCATTCAGTTTTCATTCGGGTCCTCTCTAATTTTTCCTCGTATGAATCGAGGATATACAAGGTCCTGTTTGCGCTTGAAATCGCAGGAATTTTAATGGTAAAAGCATGCAGTAGAAGAAAAAAAAAAAATATTTTGACAAATGCAAATGGCGGAAATCTAAAAATACGCTGTAAATATGGAAATATTTCAGCATTTCTATGGCGAAACTGACAACGAGGAATAGTTAAAAGGTTTCCTGTTATCTCAATGTGTTAATTACATTCAATTTGTGTGGGAAACATGATTTGGTCGATATTTACGAGACGTAGAAAAAGGGAGGAAACGGAGGTTGACTGAAAATTTTGAGGACGGAGCCACTTATTTGCGCCACGTTTACATTATATGTTGTGTATGGTGCAAATACACTACGGAATCGAGCAACTGGTGTCTTCTTTATTATATGGCAGATAAAACAACATAATAAATGAAGATTAAAAGTTCTTTTTATTCAAAATTCAACACAAATACAATAATTTTCACCTTTTACCTGTTAATTACCTGAAAATGCAGGCAGCTTGATGAAAATTTTACTAAAATAATTGAATAACACTACAGTTCATGCTCTCCTGAGCATTTTTCATGCACTAACTTTGTCTGTATCAGCATTCTGAAAAGGAATATACTGTTCTAATGAATGAACACAAAAAAATGCAGCAGCAGCAGCCATTTTTCTATTTTTTTGTGTAGCGTTGAAAGGGTTCAAATTCTATTCTTTCATAAGGCCGATCTGTGAAGCAGTCACAAACTCTACCTCTTTTATGTTCATTAACAGTCACAGCTGTTTTATAGTAAAATCCAAAGGACTGCTAAATGTTGCAAGATTTTAAGCATAAAAACAATAGAAAAATTGAAATCAAATATTGAAGAGTGAACTGAAAAGTATTCATTTACCATTTACTGAATTGATTTCAACATGAAATTATACATCTTATAATTACGTCTTTGTATCCTGGTTCAAAACTTTCTTTAAAAAAAAAAGACCAAACAGAAATATAAGGTGTATGCATTTCGATTATCTAAGTATTACATACCTGTATCAGCATCCTTGATTGCATCAGGGGAGAGTTTACTTGGACCAGCAAACAAGGCTACAGTAGCTGAAGACACCAGTGTAGAACATCTGACAAATGCAAGTCTTTCATAGCGAGACATCTCATCATACATTAAATAGTCTGATGGCAGATTTCTGACAATATTCTTATGTGAGGCAGTTTTACTGAGACAGGCTGAGGTTGGTAAAGTGTTTAATACTGACGACATGTGGAACTTTACCTTACCAAACAAAGATTATATTCTAATAGAAAATGAAAGGATATGGAGTAAATGATGGGACAAAATCGCACACAATACATATAGAAAATTATCAATGAACAGAATTTTAACACTGGAAAAAATGTGAGATATAAGAGACCGAGGGGTAACATTTTACTCTCCTAATCAGAGATGATAGGTGTATAGAGATTTCCAAATCTTACATTCTATTTTTTAACCGATTAACCTTCAAATGGAATACAATAATTTTCAGATATTGCTGGAAAAAGATGTTGGATAAGATAGAAATACCTAAGTCCAAAGCAACCACACATTAACAGGATGAGAAAATAATTTCTTTCATAAATGTATTCAAAATTAACTACAGCAACAAAATGTCTCAAATGTGGAATGATTGATTGTTGCTGTTAAAACACCAGTTTCAGCACTATTGGCTATATCATGGAAATCAGTTGTGACAGGCTAGTGATACAGTAGATGAACCACTTAGACCCCTGGGCCACTGAGGCCCCACATGTGAAATGGAAATAAATTAGTAAGTATTAATTCTAATCAAAGAAATTCCTCGTCATTTAATAAAATAAATATAATATAAATAATGAACATCAATAACACCAGGTCAGCAGTAAAATTATATATCCCCAAAATACAAAGCATCAAACAATTCATTGAGTAAGTTGTCAAGCAAACCCTATAACCTTTTAATGTTGAAATAAGTTTATTCTAGTCTGTTTTCTTAGTTATTTTAATGATATAATATCTTACTATGATAGAAGCTGTGATTTTTGTCTATCAACCCTGATGATATTAGGGTACATCCCAGCACACAATGCTGCCTTGACAATGGCCCAGTTCTCAGAATTAGTATTTAAATCTCGGATATCTCCTCCTCCTCTTGCTCTAACAAATCCTGAAGCTCTCAGCTGACCTAACAGTTGTGCCCTACACAAAAAAAAAAAAACATTTTTAAATGTTTGATATAGTATACAAATACAATAATGGTAATATGTAATATTTAATACAATAATGGTAATATGTAATATTTAAAACAATATTTGCATAATTTCTGTTATGGGTTTTATAATTTACATTTTAACTTTCTTCAGCAAAACTTAACATTTTCTTGAATGACAACTTTATCCATGGGATGTTAATATTGTTCTTCAAATCTGCTAATCACAATTTTTTTTTTAAACATAGTACAGTTATCTATATATTGAAATTGTCAAAATGGAGCACTTTTAGAAATATTGATGTAAATGTGTATGCTGTACAACATGATAGAACTGAAAACAATTGGATTCATAACATGAATTCCAAGTAAGTGAATTGTATATGTATGAGCTACAATTTAATTTTAGCTTTGAATTGACAGAAACAGCACCAAGAAGAAGATAACATATAAAATTATATTCACTATATTAAAAATTTGATTATGAAAGTTCTTCAACAGGATGGACTATTAACAGTGAATTATGTCTTGTCTGCTCTGTAGAACAGTTGAAGACAACAACTTGATAGATGTAGCTAGCTCTCACATATGTTTACCTCATGCCAACTATCATTTCCATAACAGCAGAAGACAGGTAATTCTTATGACAGAAACCTCTATCCCATCCATCAGTCTTAGCTTTCTGCCATGCCTAAAATGTCAAAATACATTAAATATTGTATTTCTGTATAATTTTTTCAATCTTTAAAAAAGATCCTTTATCTTTATATTATTAGATATTAATGTATAAAACCTCTTATAACAACCCTCCACAGATTGCTGTAGTAATTTGATTTGATTGAAATGTTTTGGTGCTCACGGTTGTCACAATCAATACAGGAATCAAAGATTTACTAAAAACCCAAGATGTAATAGTACACATAACAGTGTAACCTTGGTATAGAAAATGAAGACATAAATAGAAAGTTAGTATGATTTTTTTAATCTTCCAAAGATTATTTCCTACTATCAAAAACACCATGTTTGCAAAGGGAAATCCCAAAAATTAGTCAGATCATAAATTTAAAGAGTAGTTATAAAACTTCATGCCCTGTAGAGAACCTGTAAAAGAGATGGCTGAATTCTGTCAAACTGTTTTCAATGAGTTGTAGATGAGCAAAATGTGATGCAGACCAAGCGAGAAGACAGTAGTGATCCCTACATGTCGCTATAGCTTTGCTATCTGGTGAAACAATTACTAGGAAAATGAAATATCAATTTACAGTTTGTTTCTTAAAATCTTTATGTCATTATGTCATGTCTCTTGTTTGCTCTTTTCACAACCCAGCATACCTAAGATATCCAAATTAGGGATTCTATCAAATACTGTTTTACCAAATATTGGTTCACTCCTTTTTCAAATCAATTGTTGAATACAAAAATAATATTCATTCAAGGGTATAATTTTTTAACCATGATTACCTGAAAAGCTCTAAGTAATGACATATGATCACTGTATGTAGATTACATGAAAAGCTCTAAGTAACGACATATGATCACTGTATGTAGATTACATGAAAAGCTCTTAGTAACAACATATGATCACTGAAGTAGATTACCTGAAAAGCTCTAAGTAACGACATATGGTCACTGTATGTAGATTACCTGAAAAGCTCTAAGTAATGACATATGATCACTGTATGTAGATGCTGAAAATTTATGTCTAGACATTGTAGCTGCTCTTTTCTGTGATGGCTGTGCTGGCAACATAACTGAAAATTAATGAGTACCATATCATCTGTTAATCAAAATTCTTTCAACAGACCTAGGTAACTTTTTATCACATGAATGAAACAAAAATAGTCTTTATAATAAAATATACACAATAGGTCCCCTTTGATATTGGTATTTTCTAATTCATATGCTACAATATGCTGTGAATATATACTTATCATATTGCACATGCCATAATGATTGAAAACAAATGCAATATACTAATAAACAGCTGCGCCATGAGCGCATGATACGCCCGTCGTCTTGTGTGTGAATTTTTATGCAATAATCATAAATAGTTTCTGACATACGGCCTGACATGCGAAAACCCCCTTTTTTTACAAAAAAACTCAATATCTCTAAAATAAAATTTTGAATCAAAACCTAAAAGTATACAGATCTGTAGATTAATATAACTAAGGAGTGTGTAAAATTTTAAGCAATAATCATAAATCATTTTTGAGATACGGTAGCGACATGTGGAAACCCCTTTTAAAAAAAAAATCAATATCTCAAAAATAAAATTTTGAATCATCACCAAAAGTATACAGATCTTAAGATTAATATAACTAAGAAGTGTGTAAAGTTTTAAGCAATAATCATAAACTGTTTTTGAGATACAGCGCGACATGTGAAAACCCTCCCCTTTTTTACAAAATACTCAATAACTCAAAAATAAAATTTTGAATCATCACCAAAAAGTATACAGATCTTAAGATTAATATAACTAAGAAGTGTGTAAAGTTTTAAGCAATAATCATAAACTGTTTTTGAGATACGGCACGACATGTGAAAAACCCCTCCCCTTTTTAACAAAATACTCAATATCTCTGAAATAAAATTTTGAATCATCACCAAAAAGTATACAGATCTTAAGATTAATATAACTAAGAAGTGTGTAAAGTTTTAAGCAATAATCATAAATTGTTTTTGAGATACGGTGCGACATGTGAAAATAAACACACACCTGTTTTAGTTACTAAGTCCCGTAACTCAAAAAGTTTAAATCTTATTTTCACCAAAAAGTATACTGATCGTTTGACCATCATAAGAAACAACTATGTTAAGTTTCATGAAATTTGGATAAGTCGTTCTCAAGTTACGGTGCGACATGTTTACGACGGACAGACGACATTTGTATACCATAATACGTCCCGTCAAAATTTTGACGGGCGTATAAAAAAGACAGAATGAAACACATCTTGTCAAAAATCAACAAAAATTGTCATATTGAAATGCTATAATATTAGTATAGATTCACTATAAATATAGTTTTGAATAGTAATTTTGTAAGTCTTTAGCAAAATAATAAAAATATGAGCAGTGATCAGATGGACACATTCACCAAACATAGTTCACCAAACATAGTTGACCTTCTGCTTATAGTATCTGAGAAACTGACCTAATCATAAAAACCTAATATTGACCAATAAACCATGAAAATGAGGTCAAGGTCAAATGAATCTAGCCAAATTGACATGTACATCTAATTATCAGGGGCGGATTTAGGCGGGGGTGTGTTCCTCCCCCCCAAAATTTGCATTTGCAAAGCATGGGTTGTCCTCAGCTTAATAAAGTATCTGAAGTGACGATGAAAATTAATGTCGTCGCATTCCATCCGTTTTAACATTCAAAGTATATAAAACAGTAAGTTTAACAAGAATCAACGTGATCACTAATTAACTGACCTACGGTTTATTTAAGTTCTATAAATATTCTATACTTCAAAGGAAGTTGTCAAAGTGAAATGCGGTGCTGCGTTTGATGACAAATATTATAGGCTTTAAGCAGTTAAAGTAAAAACAATTGTTACATTGTAGTTGCGGTTTTTATAAACAATTTCTTTGATAATTGAAGTTCCAAAACATCCCTAACTCTCTTTCCCACAAAGTAGGTGAATGTGCCCTACTCGCGGTTGGGTTGGTTATTTCATCATGGCATGGCCAAGAAAAAAGTCCAGGTTAAATTCTTTCTTAATGAAAGATAGAAATACTGGTTCAAGCGAAAGGTTAGTTTATTAATTTGGTATCATATTATTCAATATCTCTATGTCTATATATATTTCTCACTTGCAACCTAAAATTTTGCCAAAGTACGCATAAACGGTCAAGGCCCCCGATCCGTACTACCGTATTACATGGGATCCCAAGAAAATAAACATAACTTCGTAAAAGCATCTCATTCTGATTTTAGTGGTTTGCCACGAAAACAGTATATATAAAGTCTGGCACGACCTCTGAAAATCAAAAAATAAAAAAAAAGATATTATGAAAAGACAATTAAAAATCACTGGTAAAAGAAGAAATTTGCACCCACTCTAGAATATTTCGATAATTTTACCTCAAAAAAATTCAAGTTTGCGCCCCCCCCCCTTAATCTTAAATACTGGATCCGCCCCTCATTATCTTCTCATTAGCCATATTTTGTTGACATACTGCTTATAGTGTCTGGGAAACAGACCTAATCAAGAAAACTTAATGTTGACCAGTGAAGCATGAAAATGTGAAGGTAAGATGAACCAACAGACAGATCTGTACACCTAAAGACTGCACATGGGCTCTCATTAACAAACCTCTAACTTACATGGATCTTTATAAGCCAGTGAACACACAATGGTAAGTATAGGGTCTAAACACTTTAATACAACAGCATATAGTACCATCTTCCCAAGTCTTGGTTCTACAGGCATGTCTGCTAGGTGATGTCCTAATTCTGTCAAATCTTCAAAACTGTCTAATGCATCCATTTGCTATTTTGGTAACACAAAAGTAATTATGTACAACTTTATAAAAACATTTTAAGATGGACAGAAATTAAAAAATAAATGCTCAAAATTACAATTTGCAAGGTAGGCTCCTGAGTATCAAATGAAACTAGTTCCTATTGAATTTCACAAGCACAAGACAGAGCCCAAAAATTATTTAAAAATCAATTTTTTTTTCAAATACCATTCAGAAAAACAAAATAGACAGGGGCTACAGCAACAACTTAACGTTTAGTATCAAGAAGCCTGAAAATTTATAAAGAAATGACAATTCTATACAAATTATAGAACAATAATTCAACAGACTGCATGTCAGACAATAAATTGATGTATTTTGTTGATATTTACCTTTAAGATATGTACAGCATTCCTTGTGACTAGAAATGGTGGTGGTTCTGGTGCTTTGCCTAAGAAATCTGCTATACTTATATTAGCTGGAGCTAATAACTTTGTGTGCAGACATAACTCCTAAAACATATCATATGAATCACATTTTGGTCTTTGTTAACTGGACATAGGACCTGGATTTTCCTCTGGTTTTTCCTGAGGTTTGTGTTATGCAGTCTTCTGTTTTCTGTGAAGTCTTTTGTGGACCTGGGTTTTTCATGAGGTTTGTGTTATGCAGTCTTTGGTTTTCTGTGAAGTGTTTTGTGGACCTGGGTTTTTCATGAGGTTTGTGTTATGCAGTCTTCGGTTTTCTGTGAAGTGTTTTGTGGACCTGGGTTTTTCATGAGGTTTGTGTTATGCAGTCTTCGGTTTTCTGTGAAGTGTTTTGTGGACCTGGGTTTTTCATGAGGTTTGTGTTATGCAGTCTTCTGTTTTCTGTGAAATGTTTTGTGGACTGTTGTTTATCTTTCTGTTTTTTTTTACTTTGGACAAAAGTAGTTATCTGTATTTGGTTGATTTATGGTTTTGATTGTCCCCTCTATATTTTCTCTCCTTTTTGTTAAAGGTATTCAAAATTAAGTTATAATTTACAACTCTTTCAAAGAAAATAAAATACCTTAAAAGTGAACTAATTTTCGCATCCTTTTACGTGTTTCTTTGGTTTTATTGAAGTATGTTTGCTTTTCCAAAACTTTGTTTGAGCACAACTCATACATTGAATCAAAATTTCTTTATAATCTTGTAGTTGTAGTAATAAAACAAACCCATCTATAATTCTAATTGCAATTATGGCAGGTGCTTCTTTTGTTATTAGTACTTATACCTAAGATATTTTCTCATGTACATATATGTACCCAATATTTTTCATCTTGTTAAAAAAAAAACCTACACACTTTTTAGTTTAGTTGACAAAAAATGAGTTTCTTTTTGTTAATATTACAAATATCCTTATATTTACCTGTAAAGGATATCTGAGTATTTCTGGAGCAGGATAATCTATTAGGGAGTTAAATCTGACAGTACTCATTAGATGGTAACATGATCCTGGACGACATCTACCAGCTCTGAAATTTGACAAGGTTTTTTGTAACAAAAGCCAAAGACTATCTAATGATCTTTATGATCATATAACAATGAGAATAGATAAAGGTATATTTTTAACAGCATTAAGCATGAAACATAAATATAAAATCAAGTGAAATGAGATAAAATGCTCTGCTGGGTGCAGCTTGATACGACCGGAGAGGTCGAACCATGAACAGTTGGGGCAAGTATGGACACAACATTCAAGCTTGATACAGCTCTGAATTTTGATTGTGATTAAATATTTGACACGGTATAGGTTTCTGACACAGAATGAATGTGGTCTAAGAACTTAAAAATTTTTCATTTACCTATTATGGTCCAATATCCAAAATCTAAATACATACACGGTTAGATTCAACATATCAAAGAACTCCAAGAATTCAATTTTTGTTAAAATCAAACTAAGTTTAATTTTGGACCCTTTGGGCCTTAATGTAGACCAATTTGAAAACGGGACCAAAATTAAGAATCTAAATACACGGTTAGATTCAGCATATCAAAGAACCCCAATATTTCAATTTTGATGAAATCAAACCATACCATTATTATTTGCTTTTATATATAAATCAAAATAACCAACTTAAAATGGAAAATTTTAAAGAAAAAAAAAGGAAAAAAGGAAAAAATCCCCCCACTTTTGAACCCCTTATGATTCATCACCCTAAAACTCAATCCCAGCCTTCCTTTGTGGTATGGTACCTTGCAGTACAATTTCAGAAAGATCCATACACTTGAACACAAGTTATTGTCTGAAACTGTAAAAATGCTTGTTTTTGCCCCTTTTTGGCCCCAGATTCCTAAACGTTTAGGGCAATTACCCCCAAACTCAAACCAAGCTTTCCCTTTGTGATATTGAACCTTGTAGTACAATTTCATAAAGATCCATGCACTTACACACAAGTTATTGTCCTGAAACTAGAAAAATGCTTGTTTTTGCCCTTTTTGCCCTAATTCCTAAAATTTTGAGGCAATTACCCCCAAAATCAATCCCAGCCTTCCCATGTGGTATGGTACCTTGCAGTACAATTTCAGAGAGATCCATACACTTAAACACAAGTTATTGTCTGAAAATTAGAAAAATGCTTGTTTTTTGCCCCTAATTCATAAAATTTCGAGTCAATTACCCCCAAAATCAATCCCAGCATTCCCTTTGTGATATGGAACCTTGTGGTACAATGTCAGAGAGATCCATACACTAACACACAAGTTATTGTCTGGAAGTTACAAAAATGCTTATTTTTGGCCCTTTTGGCCCCTAATTCCTTAACTGTTGGTACCATAACCCCAAAATCAATCCCAACCTTCCTTTTGTGGTATTGAACCTTATGGTAAAATTTCATAGAGATCCATTCACTTAAACTAAAGTTATTGTGCGAAAACCAATGTGTCTTCGGACGACGACTACGACGACGACGCCAACGTCATACCAATATACGACCGCAAAAATTCCTAATGCAGAAACCTTAAAAAGTGAAATGTAATTGTTGCATTACTTAATTTGTCACACAACTGCTCATTACCTAATTCTATCCAACATTTACTAATTATACAGTTCTAACTGAAATTATAAAACTAGCAATTAATATTTGTAAATTTCTAGAAAAAACAAGTGAAACTGCGAGCTACTGTTCACTGATGATACCCCGCCCTAATATTTCGGTAAACAGGAAGTTGTTGAGTGATGAATCTGAAAACGCATCACACTGTATTTCTGACTTATATAAACCCTGAAACCAAATTTCAGAAATCCTTATGATGTAGTTCCTGAGAAAGATGTGCCGAAAAATATTCATGGGATGGATGGACTGACGGATGGACAGACGGACAGACAGAGGTAAAACAGTATACCCCCACTTTTTTAAAGCGGGGTATAATTACTGAATGTAAAACTACACACATTATTAAAACAACATACCTTCCCCTCCTCTGTATAGAACTGGCCTTTGAAATCCAATTACTCTTCAACATACTCACATTCAAGAGAGCATCAAATGTTTTCTACAATTAACATAACAATATAATTCTTGTATCATTTGCATATCTATAAAAACTTGTAGGTGATTTGGTCTATTAATTATTTTTCCTAGGTTTATACTTTGATAGACCATGTTGCTGAGATTAAAAAAAATAAAACTTCAGCAAAAATATCTCAGTTAAATCACGAGCTCAAAAGACAGTTACCTAAAAGAGTTAGCTGCTAAATGAAGTTACAAAATCTTATCAAATAAATACTTATTTAAGGTTCTAAACTATTTTTAGTATTTAAACAAGACTTGAAAAATTCTTTACCTCTTTGACTTTTCCTGAATCAATAACAAATACTACATCATTGATAGTAATGCTGGTTTCTGCTATGTTGGTAGCTAAAATCTGAGAAAAACATACCATGTTTATTTATGTTACATCTTATGAAAACTTGAAATTGATTTTATTAAGTTATTGAAACATAATGAAAGGAGTCAAGGATGACTGACAAATGCAAGATGGAAACTTCAGACTGAAGGCACCTATATACTTAACTGTTCTACCTTCTAAAATTATAATCCTTACACAAATAGATCACCTCCTAACTGCCATCAGATTAAAATACATATCACATTGAGCAACATTTATTGCAGACAAGATTAAAATCTTTTTTTCCAATCTCAATACCTAAATTTTGAAATATTTAACTACACTTGGTGGATGATGTGTCCTACTGGGCAGGGCTTTCAATAAGTTTTGAAGTAGGAGGATAAAACAAAAAAGTAGGAGTCCACTAAATGCGGACGACGCAGCCAGCCATGGCGCGAGCGAGCGCACCCTCTGACCTGGGGTATGGGGCCCGCTCAATGGCCCCAGAATTTTTTTTAAAATGGTGCAAAATCCTGCATTCTGGGAGTCTCCTGGACCCTTATTCAGTCCTCTCAAAACATCATTTTTTAATGAAGATAATGTAAATGTTTGATTAAAATTTGTAGCATGGTTGAATTTTCTGTAAATTTGATCACATTTATATTTGCATTTGAACCAGACTTTCAACTTACAGCTTGTATTTGAAGTTGTTTGAGAATAGTAATGACATGGTGATAATATAGGGAAAGATCCAAATTCAATCATATTTATTCATTAATAAAATTTAATTATATTTCTTGAGTTAATTTGTATTGATTTTCACTTCAGGTAAATAAAGTGTGAACTTCAAAACTGAAAAGTATCACAATTCTTCATCTTATGTTTTACTGCCTAATAGTACCAAAAATGTGTGATTTTCCACTGTAGTAAATTATATATAATGAGTGAAATTTGATGTAAATACTTTTAGAAGTTTTATATGGAATGTAAACTATAAATATTACCAAGATGTTATCATTAAGTGTTGTATTGTGCATTGAAGTCAGAAGACCTTAGAGTGGCCTTTGGTTGTTTTGACTCAATCTCAATATTTATAAAGCACCTTGTTTTTGTAATTTCCTTATCAATGACTGATGTCACTTTGTTTAATTTCATTTCATTTTTAATTACACCAATCGAGGTCGTTTAAAAAATTGTTATAAATCGACCAATCAGGAATCCATCTAGTTTCGGTGCCTTCTGCTGGTTTCTAGTAGTTTTCGCCTTGCTCTTGTTGACAGCGATCTGAAGGCGTTCGTGACTACTCGGGTCAAACTTGGGAAGGTTATAAATATCGCTTGCAAATCCCCTTTGTTGTGTCAACAGCGTAAATTTCCTTCAGTCATTTTATTGATTTTTAATTTCATACTTTTGAGCAAAGTTTTCCTTCTAGTAGACGGCGAAAATCGCCACCTACCGCCTTCTATTGAAAGCCCTGCTGGGTGCAATGATAGATAAAACAAATCTTAATGCAATGAGGAATTTAAAATTTCAGGGGAAAAGTAAAAGTTACAATTTCTGAAAAATGTTATTATTGCTACTGATGAAATATTTTCAATTCTATAGTTAGTATAAGTATTAGTTAGTGACTTACAATTTTCCTTACACCAGCTGGTGGTGAATTAAAAACTTTCTTCTGGTCTGTAGATTGCATTGCTGAGTGTAAAACATACATCACATATCTATAAATAATCATAAATATTACTTCATTTATCGTACATGTCCCCTTATACGTACTTTATAAATCACCAAAACACTTTCATAGTATCATACATGTTTATTTTTTTATATAATTTTCATTTAGGTAATCCCCAAAATGGTATGGCACAAACCCTACCAGTCTTACAATGATTTTTAATTACCACAGGTAATGTTTACCATGTACCAGTAGGTAAAATAATAGCCAGAGAACTTTTTAATAAACTGTTATAACAGAGATTTGTCTGGCTTTTTTGTAATTTCAATAATGCAAATGTTGAAATTAAAATAGCAAAACTTTAACATTTAAGTTTTGCAAATATTCAAAGTCAATATTATAAACCAGACTGAAGGTAAATGGCATAAACAGTCTCCTTTGAAATGAACTAATACATGCCAATGCTAATACAACTGCATACCAAATACCATTGACTTATCATAAGTAGTTCTCTTTAAACAAACCTAAACACAAACTAATACATTAGCTAAGCAAAATTTCAAAGTCAATAGACCATGACTGAGGGGTGGGTTAAATAATCTCCATGGAAATGAGATATGCCAATGCTTATACAACTGCATACTAATTATCATTAACTTACCACTAGTGGTTCCCCATAAACTCACCTAATCACAAACTAATACATGAAAACTAAGCAAAAATTTCAAAGTCAATAGACCATGACTGAGGGGGCGGGGTCAAATAATCTCCATGGAAATGAGATATGTCAATGCTTATACAACTGCATACCAATTATCATTAACTCACCACTAGTGGTTCCCCATAAACTCACCTAATCACAAACTAATACATGAAAACTAAGCATAAATTTCAAAGTTAATAGATCATAACTGAGGGGGCAGGGCCAAATAATCTCTATGGTAATGAGATGTGCCAATACTAATACAACTGCATACCAAATATCTTTGACTTACCACTAGTGGTTCGCCATAAACTAGACCTAATCACAAACTAATACATTGTTGACGCCGCCGCCGCCAGAAACAGCATACCTATGTCTCGCTTTTGACTCCGTCAAGCGAGACAAAAATCCTTTGCAAACAAGTTCATCGTTATATTTTTACCAATGACAGTTCATGTCTCTGGATGTTAAATGTAATCTTTCAAATCAATGGTGATGAAGATGCAAAAAAATTTACAGACTGATAATCAGGCCGACTCAAGAATGTTAGCTCCTCTGTTTCAAAATAACAAGTTTTTTAAAAGACTGTTATACATTTATAGTACAATGTATATAAATAGGAAATCAAAAAAGATAAAAAAAAAAAAAAAGAAAGGTCTGTGCCCTTGTTTTATTAAAAATATAATCAATTGAAAGTTTGGTGGGAAATGATTCTCTGAAGATTTTTCATAAATTTAACATTGTCACATTTTTCTTTCAAAAACTATGAAAAAATAACAAGGATTTTACAAATTTTTAAAAATATATGTTATAAAAGAACAGAGTTCCAATGTCCCCCGCATTGCACATATTTTATCTATCCAAGGGCATTGTTTTTTGTTCTTTTAATAAAACTTTTTACTAATATCTTAGAGAAATGAAGGCTTGAGAGCAAATACAATCCAATTTCCAATATAATTAATATTTCCAAGGGGCACAACGTGTTACTCTTTTAAAGATATTTGATCGGCACTGATTTTCAAACTTGCCCAAGACATTGCTGATATAAACCTTTGATATAAATTTGATAAAAATCTTGCAAGAATTGTACACATGATAGCACTAACGATGCAATTTTCCATATAAATCAATATTTCCAAGGGACATAACTCTTTTGAAAATAATTGATCAGCACTGATTTTTGAACTTGTCTGAGACATTGCTGATATAAACCTATGATTTAAGTTTCATAAAAATCTGTCAAGAACGTACATGTGATATCGCTAACAAGACTAGACGGACAGACGCAAGGATGGACACCCAGTATTTCTATGTCCCCATTAACATGTCGCACAGGAGACAATAAAAATATGAAAAGAAAAGTAGAGGTTAGCTGGCAAAATTTTTATTGGCACTACATGGATAAAACTAGAGGATTCAGAGAATCTGACAAAATGTCAAAAACAAGAGTAGAGAACATCCTTAAATTCAAAATCGTGCATTTATAAATTAACAAATACAATTACTCACTTATAATTTTCAAAGAATCTGTCTTCATAAATCAAGTCTCGTATTTTCACAATATCATCATAGCCAGGCAAAAATATCAATACAGCACCTGTATAAAACAAATAAACATTACAATAAACTTAAACAGAACACCATATATTATCTTAATGATAGTACAGTAAACTTTATTAAATATCTCAAGGTGAATACCTAAAGAAAAAGGATAACCAAATACAACATTGGTATTTTGGTTCAGGACATTGTTCAACATCAATTGACAAAATAGAAAGTTTGAGAAGAATATTTACATTTTAACCATATTAGGTACAGTGTAAACTCTGGTCCTTTAATTCCTCTTTACCTTTGTTTGTGATAAGAACTAGAAACATATTTAAACGGCTTAAATAACAAACATCCCTCACAGGACTCATATTCCATATTTTTTTAAGTGTAACAAAAAATTATGTTTCATAATTTAAATTTTGATGAAGAAATGAGCCATTATGATATTGATTGTTATGAACTGTAGAGGTGATAATATGTATATAGTATATCATATGGTTGTCAGAATCTGTTATTTCATAAATTGAATTTAAATGTGCTCTAAACTTAGTTAATATTAGAAAACTCATTCTCTCCCATCTCTAAAAATCCAGTCTGATCCCAAAATAACCAGTGCATTTTGTAAGGTACAATGTACAAACCAAGATTTTCTCTTTATCTATTATACTTTTCAAGATAAACTTAAAAAATAACTAGCCATTTGATTAGATTGAAGATTTCAGATCAATAGA
Source organism: Mytilus coruscus (assembly GCA_017311375.1). Taxonomy (NCBI): domain Eukaryota; kingdom Metazoa; phylum Mollusca; class Bivalvia; order Mytilida; family Mytilidae; genus Mytilus; species Mytilus coruscus. Next base: position 5,683,115 of record CM029601.1, on the reverse strand, counting down.
AAAATGGTAAACCATGGTGTGCTAATTGTTTAGATGCTTTTATTCCCTAGCTGTTCTAGCTTTTAAAATGTAAGCCTAAAACATGATTTGATCCCTATGTTCTATGTTTAGCCACACACTGTTATTTTGCTTGGTGGGCAAATGTTTGACTTGTACATAGTATTTTTACCTCTTTGGCTTGTGATGATTGATTGATTGATTGATTGTTGTTGCTTAATGTCCTGTTTGACTTGTACATAGTATTTCACCTGTTTGACTTGTACATAGTATTTCACCTGTTTGACTTGTACATAGTATTTCACCTGTTTGACTTGTACATAGTATTTCATCTGTTTGACTTGTACATAGTATTTCACCTGTTTGACTTGTACATAGTATTTCACCTGTTTGACTTGTACATAGTATTTCACCTGTTTGACTTGTACATAGTATTTCACCTGTTTGACTTATGATTGATTGATTGATTGATTGGTGGTGCTTAATGTCCTGTTTAACAAACTAGTTTACCTGTTTGACTTTACACAGTTTTTTTACCTGTTTTACCTGTAACGATTGATTATTTTTGCCAAAGTTTTACCTGATGACTTGTACATATCATATATATTTCAAATGTTTGACTTAAAATTGAGAATGGAAATGGGGAATGTGTCAAAGAGACAACAACCCGACCACAGAACAGACAACAGAAGGTCACCAATAGGTCTTCAATGCAGCGAGAAATTCCGCACCGGAGGCGTCCTTAAGCTGGCCCCTAAACAAATATATATACTAGTTCAGTGATAATGGACGTCATACTAAACTCCAAATTATACACAAGAAACTAAAAGTAAAAATAATACAAGACTAACAAAGGCCAGAGGCTCCTGACTTGGGACAGGCGCAAAAATGCGGCGGGTTAAACATGTTTATGAGATCTCAACCTCCCCTATACCTCGAGCCAATGTAGAAAAGTAAACGCATAACAATACGCACATTAAAAGTCAGTTAAAGAGAAGTCCGAGTCCGATGTCAGAAGATGTAACAAAAGAAAATAAACAAAATGACAATAATACATAAATAACAACAGACTACTAGCAGTTAACTGACATGCCAGCTCCAGACCTCAATTAAACTGATTGAAAGATTATGTCTTCATCATATGAATATCAGGCACAATCCCTCCTGTTAGGGTTTAGTATCATACCATCATAAAATATATGAGAAGAGCATAACCCGTGTCATGCCAACAACTGGTTTTTAAATAAATGTGTTTAGTTCGATGCAAAGACCCTATAAGTGAATCAATATTAAAGCCAAAATATGCAATCTTTAATGATCTGACAACAGTATCGTAACTATATCCCTTCTTAATAAGTCTATTTAAAGGTTTTGTTAGCTTCTGAGGTGAATAATGACATTTTAGTGCTTTATAAAGAATATTACCATAAAAGATTGGATGTGAAATATCTGAACGTATAAGAAGTCTGCATGTTGAGCTATATTTACGAATGATGTCCTTGTACCGATGATAAAATTTAGTAAATGTTTTGACTAGTTTGTGATATCGAAAACCCTGGTGTAATAATTTTCAGTAATACATAAATTTCTTTCGTTAAAATCTGAAACGTTGTTACATACACGAGCGAATCGTACAAGTTGAGATATATAAACACCGTAAGATGGTGACAAGGAACGTCACCATCTAAAATGGATAATTAACGATAGGAAATGAAAAATCATCTCTTTTATCAATAATTTTTGTATTAAGCTTTTCGTTAATGATATAGATATCAAGATCGAGGAAAGGGCAGTGGTCATTGTTAGTATTAGCTTTATTTAAAGTAAGTTCAACAGGATAAATTTCTTTAGTATACATACTGAAGTCGTCATTATTGAGAGCCAATATATCATCCAAATATCTAAAAGTATTATTAAATTTTGTATCAGATGTTGTTTCGATGGGTCTTTGCTGATTTTAGTCATAAATTGTAACTCATAGCAATACAAAAACAGGTCCGCAATAAGTGGTGCACAGTTAGTCCCCACTGGAATTCCGATAACCTGATGATATACGGAATCTCCAAAGCGAACAAAAATATTATCTAGTAAAAATTCAAGGGCAGATATAGTATCAAAGCATGTCCAATTGACATAGTTCTTTTGTTTATTGCTACTAAAAATGACCTAAAAGAGTTAGAACATATGTATTCACATTCTGACTTTTGAATGCCCATTTAATTAGGTGTGTGAATTTTTCTTAATGAGAATGTGAGGCAATGTGGTATACAGGGTAGAAAAATCAAAACTTTGAACAGATTCAAAATCACCAATATAAGCATGCAATCTATCAAGTACTTCCAACGAGTTTTGACACTCCAAAAGTAATTAATTCCACTATTTTCAAAGGCCTTATTTGAACAATTTATTATCAGGTTTTGATTGTACCAAGTGAACTGGTAAGAAGAATAGACAATTTAGTAGTGGAACAATGGCTTGAAGACGAAATAAATCTATATTTGTAAGGTGTTTTATGTAGCTCGGAAGCCAGTACATAGTTGGGACTTTCATTGTATTTGGTTCTGCTTGTAAAGAGGTAGCTAAAAGTTTATGTTTGTTACAGATGTCGTTTTCTGAAAATGGAGTCAGTTGGAATGTTGGTGACTTGGTGATTTCTTTTTCAGAACCTCAATGTAAAATTTCGTCAAACAATAATGATATTATTAGCAGCTTTATCGGCGGGACAAAACAAATTTCTTGGCTAGTTCTTTAAGTTTATGTTTGATACGAGAAATAGGTTTATTATGGTTGTTGTTAAGAGTAAAATGTTCTTTAAAATGTTGAATACGTATATCAACTATGTTCATTACTGAATTAAAAAGAGTCCAAAGATTTTTGTCAGCTTTTTCCCGTTTATCCATTTTAAACAGTAAGTACGGAGTGAGTCGTGGATGATATTACGACACTCATTCCAATTAATGATTGACGGGGGACGATATTTAGGTCCTTTACTGAGGAATGATTTTAACTCTCGGTCTTGAACGATGTTAAGATCTCCTGTTATAACATGGGAAATGGGTCCATAAATGTATTCGAATTACTGCAATTACATGAAGTAGTTGTATTTTCACTGATATTAACATCTTTACACAATTGGCTATAATTAAACACATATTTCCGGGTAGATTTCTTGTAAATATAACAAATAAGAGGGAGCTCAGTATTATCAAAATATCCAGGAATTTGTTCTTTAACAGAATGGTCGTTAAAAATACCAGCAATATTTACAAAATCAAAACCTTTATTGACATACTTTATTTTAATAAAATGTTTTTTATGATCTTCAGGGCGATCAATTTTGGGAAACAGTTTAGAATAACAATATGCCATTATAATTTGAACGATTTCATACTTAGGACTGCTATATGAAATTGTGTTGCAATCCTCTAAAATTTTATTTAACTTATTAACCGGTAATAAACAGAGCTTTGTTAACAGATAATGTCTGCCGTTGTTTTTGAAATAGAAATTAGGTCCGAAATATTGGTATGATTGGTCCGAAATTTTCTTTGATTGCGATTTTTCTACGACCATGAGAACGGTTTTTGAACAGTTTTAGAAACTATATCCAAAATGTTAACAGAATCGGTTCTTGATATATTACAAATTCCATGATATTATCATTAAGACCGAGAGGGTAGACTGTCTGTAATTTTTAATCCAATTTAATTCAATTATTTTCCGTGATTGTACAAACTTTGAATGAGGTTCACCAGGCTGCTTATTTACTACTTCTAAAGGTTGAACTGTTAAATATTTAATAGGATGATTGTGCTTCTTAAGGTGTTGATAAATGATACTTTTGAATTTATTGGGTCTTTTAAAACGATACAGGTGTTCTTGCATGCGTTTAGATAAAATCGCCCAGTTTCACCTACGTACTGAATACGTACGCATACCGCCCGGTTTGTTTCATGTGAGTAAATAAATAATACTGTTTGTTTTTCAAGTTATATCAGTTTCAAAATTTAAAGAAAATGTGTGACCATTAAACATGGACCTTACCGTATTGTTGGTGGAAAGACGGGGACATGTAAGTCATTTTTTGGCATGACACTTATCGATAGAAGGGTAACCACGATTTTTATTGTTAAAAATGTTAGTGATGGTAGTATTTTTAGATAAGCGATTTTGAAGATTGAGGCGTGTAGATACGTGTGTACACATTACTTTTACAGGACTTGTATACATTATCATTTTTACCTGTTTGACTTGTACATAAAATTTTTATGAGTAGAGCAAGTATTAGATCAGCATCCACCAATTCATCATCAAAACTGTGATGATATCTACTTAGTAAATCCTGGTCCTCTGGTGACATGACTTTAGAATCTAAATTGTTATCTCCCCCTGGACCCATTACTGGAACATCCCTAAAAAGTATAAATAGGTCACTATAACAATTTTAAAAAAAGTACATATTTTCATTTTCTGTGATATCACCATAGGTGATGGTTTTGCAAAAAGATTTCACAGCAGGTTGCCAAATCATGTAAGTTAATTCATTTGATGTGCATATTCTATGTATGCATGTTCGGTGAAATAATATATGTTTATAATAAATTATATAATAATCAATATTAGACAATATGAAATAGCCATATACTCACATATTTGCCTCTAGCAATTCACATATGTCTTCGTGCTTGAACTTCTGTGCTAAATAAAGGGCAGTCCAATCATTGGAAGCTTTCACATTGATATTAGCTCCCAAATTCAGCAACTGTTCCACTACAGACGTAAAGCCCCGACCAGCAGCTATCATCAGTGGTGTTATAGTGGTGTTGCTGTGCTGGTAATCAACTGAAAACAGATATAACAAGTAATCCTGTGTTAGGATGCTAACACAAAAGTCATAAAACGGCCCAAACCATTGTTCTGCTGTTTCCATGGTAACGGCAGCAATTTTGAAATTTCATAGTCGGATAGCACATCTACACATGACAGGTCACATTACTTACAAGTTTCATAAAATTGGACCAATTTTCAAATTTAGGTATTCGTGTTTCTATGGTTACGGTGGCCATTTTGGAAATTCCAAAGTCAAATGCCACATCTACATAAGACAGTTAACATTTGTGTAAAGTTTCATTAAGTTTGAAGCATTTTGAATTTTTTGACATTTTTGCAGTTTCCATGGTAACGGCAGCCATTTTGAAAATTCCAAAGTCGGATGGCACATCTACACATGACAGGTCACATTACTGTCAAGTTTCATAAAGATTGGACCAAATCTAGATTTTTCGCATTTTGTTGTTTCCATGGCAACGAATGGCCATTTTGGAAATTCAAAGTCAAATTCAAATCTACATACACTCGTTAAGATCTCTGTAAAATTTCATTAAATTTGAAGCATTTTTAAAAAATTCACATTTCTGCAGTTTCCATGGTAACTATGGCCATTTTAAAAATTCCAAAGTCGAACTACAGCTACATATGGTGCTACCTGTAATAATCTATCATTATATAACATAAAAGTACATAGGAATAATTCAACACTATCACATGACTAATCACATGACTATTGTTCTAGAATGTTCCATGAAAATTGACCCCTAAAATAATGCCAAGATGACCCGGGCTGAAATAAAAATGTGGAATGGACACCTGGACATCGGTCTCTTGTATTACACAAAACTTTAAGGTTCTACCAGTAGCGAATCAATAGTCGAAAAATGACCCCACCCATGTTCCGGCCCCAAAAGTGCCAAGTTGACCCCATTTGAAATAAAAAATAGCGAATGCACCCTAGGGATACTACCCCAACATCATACCAAATATAAAGTTTCCATCATTTAAGGCTTGGAAGAAAATGGTCGGACAAATTAGGGTTAAGAAGAATAATAATAATAATAATAATAATAATAATAATAAGAAACGGGACAAAACAATAAGTCTCCAAAACTCCGTTTTGGCGACTTAACAATGTTACAATTGTGTCTCTGATAGTAAAACCACAACCAAAGGTTATCAAGTGGTGTAATATTGGTATTGTAGTGATGGCAAAGAATTAAGAAGGATGCAAAAACTGCTTTAATATCATACAGGTAATGAAAACATAGGTAATCTATGAATACAAAGTTTGCCTCATTTTGCTTTATATGTTTAATTAATCATATAATGTGTAGTGACTGAAATAAGAACTTGAACATACGACTTAGCCAAATGAAATGAAACAAAATATGTGGAGTCGAGAATTAATTCATACACTTTTACAAGATTAAAATATGCACTCATACCACATCTTCTTATTTATATTTTGGCTGATCTATGAACTTGCGGATTAAAGAACTTAAACTTAGATAAAGTCAATGAATGAGAAACTATAACTCAAAGTGACATATTTAGATCGGGAAGCTGACTTACAATGAGATGCAAACATTAGCTAACTATACGATATGGGTTTTTCTCATTGTTGAAGGCCATACAGTGCCTTATAGTTGCTTATATACTCCTCAACTGATTTCTTGTGGATGTTCTCACATTGGCAATCCTACCATGTCTCCTTATTTTTATAAACACTAATTCACATGATCCTACCTTGTACATAAAAAGTGAGATACGAAGTCAGACGTAAAACTAAACCAAAGTTTACTTCAACCTTAACCTTAATGAAAGTCATCAAATCATGAACGTAGGACACATAAACTTTTCCATATAGGAAAATAATGAGGCTACCTTAGATTCATCTGTAGTTTGATGGTTGTAGGTGAGTAGTTCTTGATATATGACTGTTAACCATGCTCTTTGATGCAGAGGAAAAACTTATAATTTTCTCAACTTTGTAATAATTTACCGATCTTATATCCTACTTACCACTAACATTTTCACTGAGAATTAAATGAAATATTTGTGAGAAGACTTCTTCTTTTCCTGTTAACCAGGCTTCACTCAGCAACTGGTCCAATTCTTTTATTACTCCAGGTTCTAGGTTCTCCTTTTCTTCACCTAACTGTAATACAGCCAAAAATCATTTCTGTTGTAATAATATGAAGCATAGCTGTTGTTCAATAATTAAATAAAGAATTTTTTACAGAGTGCTTTTTTATTTTATTTAAAATAAACAGACAGACAGTGACTGACAGGTTCACAAAATTATCTCTTCTAATTTGACATCAGTTAAATGATCTTTTCAAAGAGCGTCATTGAAAACTAAAATGTTCACATTGTCCTGCTATACACTTCATACTGCTGAGATGCTGACTAAATATCAACTCATTCTGTCTAGCAGTATTAAAGAAATGTGTGACAAAAATATTAAGTTCATTCAACATGTTGAAACATTAAAAGTACCGGCAAACAGGAAGTAGGTGTTTGAAAGATACTAAAAGTGCTCATACATTACAACTCATCAATTTAAAGCTGCTAATCAACTATGAAGTCATTCTGTTCAGTTATACCTGAGAAAGGTGTGACCAAAATATTTGATGAACAAACAGACAGCCTGACAGTTGTAATAAAGCCCCCACTTTAAGAGTATAGACAACAATGAAAAAAAAAACACATTTCTACACATTTGGCTCATGTCCTATTGCCAAGTGGTTAAAGTAAGTCATACTAAATACTTAGTATTTCTACAGCTATCAATCTAGTGAAGACTGTGACCATGACCCCTTACACAAGTTCTTACCTCTGTAATATTTTCAGTATTACTGTGTATAACATTGTCATCATTATCATCTAGATCTCCATCATCAGTACAGATCTGTGAACACCAGTGTTTTAATTCTTACCTCTGTAATGTTGTCAGTATTACTGTGTATAACACTGTCATCATCTAGATCTCCATCATCAGTACAGATCTGTGAACACCAGTATTTTAGTTCTTACCTCTGTAATGTTGTCAGTATTACTGTGTATAACACTGTCATCATCTAGATCTCCTCATCACCACAGATCTGTGAACACCAGTGTTTTAGTTCTTACCTCTGTAATGTTGTCAGTATTACTGTGTATAACACTGTCATCATCTAGATCTCCTCATCAGCACAGATCTGTGAACACCAGTGTTTTAGTTCTTACCTCTGTAATGTTGTCAGTATTACTGTGTATAACACTGTCATCATCTAGATCTCCTCATCAGCACAGATCTGTGAACACCAGTGTTTTAATTCTTACCTCTGTAATGTTGTCAGTATTACTGTGTATAACACTGTCATCATCTAGATCTCCTCATCAGCACTGATCTGTGAACACCAGTGTTTTAGTTCTTACCTCTGTAATGTTGTCAGTATTACTGTGTATAACATTGTCATCATCTAGATCTCCATCATCAGCACAGATCTGTGAACACCACTGTTTTAATTCTTACCTCTGTAATGTTGTCAGTATTACTGTGTATAACACTGTCATCATTATCATCATCTAGATCTCCATCATCAGCACAGATCTGTGAACACCAGTGTTTTAGTTCTTACCTCTGTAATGTTGTCAGTATTACTGTGTATAACACTGTCATCATTATCATCATCTAGATCTCCATCATCAGCACAGATCTGAGAACACCAGTGTTTTAATTCTTACCTCTGTAATGTTGTCAGTATTACTGTGGATAACACTGTCATCATTATTATCATCTAGATCTTCATCATCAGCACAGATCTGAGAACACCAGTGTTTTAATTCTTACCTCTGTAATGTTGTCAGTATTACTGTGTATAACACTGTCATCATCTAGATCTCCCTCATCAGCACAGATCTGTGAACACCAGTGTTTTAGTTCTTACCTCTGTAATGTTGTCAGTATTACTGTGTATAACACTGTCATCATCTAGATCTCCATCATCAGCACAGATCTGAGAACACCAGTGTTTTAATTCTTACCTCTGTAATGTTGTCAGTATTACTGTGTATAACACTGTCATCATCTAGATCTCCTCATCAGCACAGATCTGTGAACACCAGTGTTTTAGTTCTTACCTCTGTAATGTTGTCAGTATTACTGTGTATAACACTGTCATCATCTAGATCTCCTCATCACCACAGATCTGTGAACACCAGTGTTTTAATTCTTACCTCTGTAATGTTGTCAGTATTACTGTGTATAACACTGTCATCATCTAGATCTCCTCATCACCACAGATCTGTGAACACCAGTGTTTTAATTCTTACCTCTGTAATGTTGTCAGTATTACTGTGTATAACACTGTCATCATCTAGATCTCCTCATCACCACAGATCTGTGAACACCAGTGTTTTAATTCTTACCTCTGTAATATTTTCAGTATTACTGTGTATAACACTGTCATCATTATCATCATCTAGATCTCCATCATCAGCACAGATCTGAGAACACCAGTGTTTTAATTCTTACCTCTGTAATATTTTCAGTATTACTGTGTATAACATTGTCATCATTATCATCATCTAGATCTCCATCATCAGCACAGATCTGTGAACACCAGTGTTTTAATTCTTACCTCTGTAATATTTTCAGTATTACTGTGTATAACATTGTCATCATTATCATCATCTAGATCTCCTCATCAGTACAGATCTGTGAACACCAGTGTTTTAGTTCTTACCTCTGTAATGTTGTCAGTATTACTGTGTATAACACTGTCATCATTATTATCATCTAGTTCTCCTCATCAGTACAGATCTGAGAACACCAGTGTTTTAGTTCTTACCTCTGTAATATTTTCAGTATTACTGTGTATAACACTGTCATCATCTAGATCTCCATCATCAGCACAGATCTGAGAACACCACTGTTTTAGTTCTTACCTCTGTAATGTTGTCAGTATTACTGTGTATAACATTGTCATCATCTAGATCTCCATCATCAGCACAGATCTGAGAACACCACTGTTTTAGTTCTTACCTCTGTAATGTTGTCAGTATTACTGTGTATAACACTGTCATCATCTAGATCTCCATCATCAGTACAGATCTGTGAACACCAGTGTTTTAATTCTTACCTCTGTAATGTTGTCAGTATTACTGTGTATAACATTGTCATCATCTAGTTCTCCCTCATCAGTACAGATCTGTGAACACCAGTGTTTTAGTTCTTACCTCTGTAATGTTGTCAGTATTACTGTGTATAACATTGTCATCATTATCATCTAGTTCTCCCTCATCAGTACAGATCTGTGAACACCAGTGTTTTAATTCTTACCTCTGTAATGTTGTCAGTATTACTGTGTATAACACTGTCATCATTATCATCATCTAGATCTCCATCATCAGCACTGATCTGAGAACACCACTGTTTTAGTTCTTACCTCTGTAATGTTGTCAGTATTACTGTGTATAACACTGTCATCATCTAGATCTCCCTCATCAGCACAGATCTGTGAACACCAGTGTTTTAGTTCTTACCTCTGTAATATTTTCAGTATTACTGTGTATAACATTGTCATCATTATCATCATCTAGATCTCCATCATCAGCACAGATCTGTGAACACCAGTGTTTTAATTCTTACCTCTGTAATATTTTCAGTATTACTGTGTATAACATTGTCATCATTATCATCATCTAGATCTCCATCATCAGCACAGATCTGAGAACACCAGTGTTTTAATTCTTACCTCTGTAATATTTTCAGTATTACTGTGTATAACATTGTCATCATTATCATCATCTAGATCTCCATCATCAGCACAGATCTGTGAACACCAGTGTTTTAATTCTTACCTCTGTAATATTTTCAGTATTACTGTGTATAACATTGTCATCATTATCATCATCTAGATCTCCTCATCAGTACAGATCTGTGAACACCAGTGTTTTAGTTCTTACCTCTGTAATGTTGTCAGTATTACTGTGTATAACATTGTCATCATTATCATCATCTAGATCTCCCTCATCAGCACAGATCTGAGAACACCACTGTTTTAGTTCTTACCTCTGTAATGTTGTCAGTATTACTGTGTATAACATTGTCATCATCTAGATCTCCATCATCAGCACAGATCTGAGAACACCACTGTTTTAGTTCTTACCTCTGTAATGTTGTCAGTATTACTGTGTATAACACTGTCATCATCTAGATCTCCATCATCAGTACAGATCTGTGAACACCAGTGTTTTAATTCTTACCTCTGTAATGTTGTCAGTATTACTGTGTATAACACTGTCATCATCTAGATCTCCATCATCAGTACAGATCTGTGAACACCAGTGTTTTAGTTCTTACCTCTGTAATGTTGTCAGTATTACTGTGTATAACATTGTCATCATTATCATCTAGTTCTCCATCATCAGTACAGATCTGTGAACACCAGTGTTTTAATTCTTACCTCTGTAATGTTGTCAGTATTACTGTGTATAACACTGTCATCATTATTATCATCTAGATCTCCATCATCAGCACAGATCTGAGAACACCACTGTTTTAGTTCTTACCTCTGTAATGTTGTCAGTATTACTGTGTATAACACTGTCATCATCTAGATCTCCTCATCAGCACAGATCTGTGAACACCAGTGTTTTAGTTCTTACCTCTGTAATGTTGTCAGTATTACTGTGTATAACACTGTCATCATCTAGATCTCCCTCATCAGCACAGATCTGTGAACACCAGTGTTTTAGTTCTTACCTCTGTAATGTTGTCAGTATTACTGTGTATAACACTGTCATCATCTAGATCTCCTCATCACCACAGATCTGAGAACACCAGTGTTTTAGTTCTTACCTCTGTAATGTTGTCAGTATTACTGTGTATAACACTGTCATCATCTAGATCTCCATCATCAGCACAGATCTGTGAACACCAGTGTTTTAGTTCTTACCTCTGTAATGTTGTCAGTATTACTGTGTATAACATTGTCATCATTATCATCATCTAGATCTCCATCATCAGTACAGATCTGTGAACACCAGTGTTTTAGTTCTTACCTCTGTAATGTTGTCAGTATTACTGTGTATAACATTGTCATCATCTAGATCTCCATCATCAGTACAGATCTGTGAACACCAGTGTTTTAATTCTTACCTCTGTAATGTTGTCAGTATTACTGTGTATAACACTGTCATCATCTAGATCTCCATCATCAGTACAGATCTGTGAACACCAGTGTTTTAGTTCTTACCTCTGTAATGTTGTCAGTATTACTGTGTATAACACTGTCATCATCTAGATCTCCATCATCAGCACAGATCTGAGAACACCAGTGTTTTAGTTCTTACCTCTGTAATGTTGTCAGTATTACTGTGTATAACATTGTCATCATCTAGATCTCCTCATCAGCACTGATCTGTGAACACCAGTGTTTTAGTTCTTACCTCTGTAATGTTGTCAGTATTACTGTGTATAACATTGTCATCATTGTCAACATCTAGATCTCCTCATCAGTACAGATCTGAGAACACCAGTGTTTTAGTTCTTACCTCTGTAATATTTTCAGTATTACTGTGTATAACATTGTCATCATTATTATCATCTAGATCTCCCTCATCAGTACAGATCTGTGAACACCAGTGTTTTAGTTCTTACCTCTGTAATGTTGTCAGTATTACTGTGTATAACATTGTCATCATTATCATCATCTAGTTCTCCCTCATCAGTACAGATCTGTGAACACCACTGTTTTAATTCTTACCTCTGTAATGTTGTCAGTATTACTGTGTATAACATTGTCATCATCTAGATCTCCCTCATCAGCACAGATCTGTGAACACCAGTGTTTTAGTTCTTACCTCTGTAATGTTGTCAGTATTACTGTGTATAACATTGTCATTATCTAGATCTCCATCATCAGTACAGATCTGTGAACACCAGTGTTTTAGTTCTTACCTCTGTAATGTTGTCAGTATTACTGTGTATAACATTAAAATATGCACTCATACCACATCTTCTTATTTATATTTTGGCTGATCTATGAACTTGCGGATTAAAGAACTTAAACTTAGATAAAGTCAATGAATGAGAAACTATAACTCAAAGTGACATATTTAGATCGGGAAGCTGACTTACAATGAGATGCAAACATTAGCTAACTATACGATATGGGTTTTTCTCATTGTTGAAGGCCATACAGTGCCTTATAGTTGCTTACATACTCCTCAACTGATTTCTTGTGGATGTTCTCACAATGGCAATCCTACCATGTCTCCTTATTTTTATAAACACTAATTCACATGATCCTACCTTGTACATAAAAAGTGAAATACGAAGTCAGACGTAAAACTAAACCAAAGTTTACTTCAACCTTAACCTTAATGAAAGTCATCAAACCATGAACAAACATAAACTTTTCCATATAGGAAATAATGAGACTACCTTAGATTCATCTGTAGTTTGATGGTTGTAGGTGAGTAGTTCTTGATATATGACTGTTAACCATGCTCTTTGATGCAGAGGAAAAACTTATAATTTTCTCAACTTTGTAATAATTTACCGATCTTATATCCTACTTACCACTAACATTTTCACTGAGAATTAAATGAAATATTTGTGAGAAGACTTCTTCTTTTCCTGTTAACCAGGCTTCACTCAGCAACTGGTCCAATTCTTTTATTACTCCAGGTTCTAGGTTCTCCTTTTCTTCACCTAACTGTAATACAGCCAAAATCATTTCTGTTGTAATAATGTGAAGCATAGCTGTTGTTCAATAATTAAATAAAGAATTTTTACAGAGTGCTTTTTATTTTATTTAAAATAAACAGATAGACAGTGACTGACAGGTTCTCAAAATTATCTCTTCTAATTTGACATCAGTTAAATGATCTTTTCAAAGAGCGTCATTGAAAACTAAAATGTTCACATTGTCCTGCTATACACTTCATACTGCTGAGATGCTGACTAAATATCAACTCATTCTGTTCAGTAGTACTAAAGAAATGTGTGACAAAATATTAAGTTCATTCAACATGTTGAAACATTAAAAGAACCGGCAAACAGGAAGTAGGTGTTTGAAAGATACTAAAAGTGCTCATACATTACAACTCATCAATTTAAAGCTGCTAATCAACTATGAAGTCATTCTGTTCAGTTATACCTGAGAAAGGTGTGACCAAAATATTTGATGAACAAACAGACAGCCTGACAGTTGTAATAAAGCCCCACTTTAAGAGTATAGACAACAATGAAAACTAGAGGCTCCAAGGACCCTGTGTCGCTCACCTGATATTTTTATTTACAATTGATGCATGATAAATGCAACTGTTGTACTGTCTTTTAGTTTCAGAGATATAAGACTAAAAGTGCATTTTATTTCAGCCATGTTGGCAGGCAGGGTCATCATACACAGTGGTCCCTGGATATCCTAGTGGTGATTTAAACCAAGTTTGGTTTAATTTGACAGTAGTTTCAGGAGAATTTTGTAAAATTTATCTAACGAAATGCTAAGTGATGAGAAAGTTTGTTGTGAAGTTTTGTTGTTGCGCAACACCACCCCTCCCAAAAAAAAAAAACAAAAGGTAATAAAAATTATCATTTAAGGGCAATCTTTCCTATTAATGATTTCTGCAAAATTCAGTTGATTGTGCAAGGGTTGTATAGCCAGCTGAGGTCGTTAAAACTCTCATTTGTTGTTGCAAAATTCAAGTGGTTTTGAATTGCTTTGTTGATCTTTTTGTATTCAACTTTTAAACAACAAAGTACAACAAATATGATGACTGATACTTATGACACTGAAAATATGGTCTTCATTCTTGTGAAGAAAATGGTAAGGTTTGAAATATTTCTTAAATATTAATTCAATACCAATACTTTAATTTGTATTGGATTTATCCCAGGAAATGAGAACAAGGGACACAATTAAATTCAATTTTTTCCTAAATTTCTGATAAAATATAAAATGAAGAACTATATTTTTTAATGAGAATTTTTTTTTAATAGTTAATTATTAATTTGAACAATATTAATTAAGTTTTAGATCTTGCATGGTTGATTAATTTTCTCTCAAAATTTCTGATATTCTATTAAAGTTTTAAATATAATATGAGGCAGGCATTACCTGTGAAAGGGATGAAGTCTGTATAAATTAGTGTAGGAATTCAAGCATCATTTGCACTTGAATCTGTAGAAAATAAAGCCAAAGTACTGAAACATATCTGACATTCGACCTATTGTTCGGGATTATAGTTGTGACATCATTTTCAATGTAAAGAAAGAAACACCATCATCAGGTATTAATGCGGTTTTTTTCATGTTATAGAATTATCAATTATTTTATTGCCAGTACATTAGTAGATTGTTTTCTATATTGATTTTCTACTGCAGTTTCAGAAAAGAAGATTACAAAAGGAAAACATTTTGTAAAACTTACCAAAATTTACCAAATTAATGAAAATTGTTAAAATTGACTATAAAGGGCAATAACTCCTTAAGGGGTCAACTGACCATTTTGATCATGTTGACTTATTTGAAGATCTTACTTTGCTGAACATTATTGCTGTTTACAGTTTATCTCTATCTGTAATAATTTTCAAGATAATAACCAAAACGCAAAATTTCCTTAAAATTACCAATTCAGGGCAGCAACCCAACAACCAGTTGTCCAATTCATCTGAAAATTTGAGGGCAGATAGATATTTACTTGATAAACAAGTTAATCCTGTAAGATTTGCTTTAAATGATTTGGTTTCAGAGTTACAAGCCAAAATCTACATTTTACCCCTGTGTTCTATTTTTAGCCATGGCAGCCATCTTGGTTGGTTGGCTGGGTCACCGCACACATTTTAAAACTAAATACCTTAATAATGATTGTGGCTAAGTTTGGTTGAATTTGGTCCAGTAGTTTCAGAGGAGAAGATTTTTGTAAAAGATTACAAAAATTTACCAAAAATTGGTAAAAAATTACTTTAAAGGGCAATAACTCCTTAAGGGGTCAACTGACCATTTTGATCATGTTGACTTATTTGTAGATCTTACTTTGCTGAACATTATTGCTGTTTACAGTTTATCTCTATCTATAATAATTTTCAAGATAATAACCGAAAGCGGAAAAAATCCTTAGAAATTACCAATTCAGGGCAGCAACCCAACAACCCATTGTCCGATTCATCTGAAAATTTCAGGGCAGATAGATCTTGACTTGATCAACAATTTTACCCCGTCAGATTTGCTCTAAATGCTTTGGTTTCAGAGATATAAGCCAAAATCTACATTTTACCCTATGTTCTATTTTTAGCCATGGCGCCATCTTGGTTGGTTGGCGGGTCACGGACACAATTTTAAACTAGATACCCCAATGATGATTGTGGCCAAGTTTGGTTAAATTTGGCCAAGTAGTTTCAGAGGAGAAGATTTTGTAAAAGTTAACGGACGACGGACGACGGACGCCAAGTGATGAGAAAAGCTCACTTGGCCCTTTGGGCCAGGTGAGCTAAAACTCATTTCTACACATTTGGCTCATGTCCTATTGCCAAATGGTTAAAGTAAGTCATACTAAATACTTAGTATTTCTACAGCTATCAATCTAGTGAAGACTGTGACCATGACCCCTTACACAAGTTCTTACCTATGTAATATTTTCAGTATTACTGTGTATAACATTGTCATCATTATCATCATATAGATCTCCATCATCAGTACAGATCTGTGAACACCAGTGTTTTAGTTCTTACCTCTGTAATGTTTTCAGTATTACTGTGTATAACATTGTCATCATCTAGATCTCCATCATCAGCACAGATCTGTGAACACCAGTGTTTTAGTTCTTACCTCTGTAATGTTGTCAGTATTACTGTGTATAACATTGTCATCATCTAGATCTCCATCATCACCACAGATCTGTGAACACCAGTGTTTTAGTTCTTACCTCTGTAATGTTGTCAGTATTACTGTGTATAACATTGTCATCATTATCATCATCTAGTTCTCCCTCATCAGCACAGATCTGTGAACACCAGTGTTTTAATTCTTACCTCTGTAATGTTGTCAGTATTACTGTGTATAACATTGTCATCATTGTCATCATCTAGTTCTCCCTCATCAGCACAGATCTGTGAACACCAGTGTTTTAGTTCTTACCTCTGTAATGTTGTCAGTATTACTGTGTATAACATTGTCATCATTATCATCATCTAGATCTCCATCATCAGCACAGATCTGTGAACACCAGTGTTTTAGTTCTTACCTCTGTAATGTTGTCAGTATTACTGTGTATAACACTGTCATCATCTAGATCTCCATCATCAGCACAGATCTGTGAACACCAGTGTTTTAGTTCTTACCTCTGTAATGTTGTCAGTATTACTGTGTATAACACTGTCATCATTATCATCATCTAGATCTCCCTCATCAGCACAGATCTGTGAACACCAGTGTTTTAGTTCTTACCTCTGTAATGTTGTCAGTATTACTGTGTATAACATTGTCATCATTATCATCATCTAGTTCTCCTTCATCACCACAGATCTGTGAACACCAGTGTTTTAGTTCTTACCTCTGTAATGTTGTCAGTATTACTGTGTATAACATTGTCATCATTATCATCATCTAGTTCTCCTCATCAGCACAGATCTGTGAACACCAGTGTTTTAGTTCTTACCTCTGTAATGTTGTCAGTATTACTGTGTATAACATTGTCAACATTATCATCATCTAGATCTCCATCATCAGTACAGATCTGTGAACACCAGTGTTTTAGTTCTTACCTCTGTAATGTTGTCAGTATTACTGTGTATAACATTGTCATCATCTAGATCTCCTCATCAGCACTGATCTGTGAGCACCAGTGTTTTAGTTCTTACCTCTGTAATGTTGTCAGTATTACTGTGTATAACATTGTCATCATTATCATCATCTAGTTCTCCTCATCAGCACAGATCTGTGAACACCACTGTTTTAGTTCTTACCTCTGTAATGTTGTCAGTATTACTGTGTATAACATTGTCATCATCTAGATCTCCTCATCAGCACTGATCTGTGAGCACCAGTGTTTTAGTTCTTACCTCTGTAATGTTGTCAGTATTACTGTGTATAACATTGTCATCATTATCATCATCTAGATCTCCTCATCAGTACAGATCTGTGAACACCAGTGTTTTAGTTCTTACCTCTGTAATGTTGTCAGTATTACTGTGTATAACATTGTCATCATCTAGATCTCCTCATCAGCACAGATCTGTGAACACCACTGTTTTAGTTCTTACCTCTGTAATGTTGTCAGTATTACTGTGTATAACATTGTCATCATCTAGATCTCCTCATCAGCACAGATCTGTGAACACCAGTGTTTTAGTTCTTACCTCTGTAATGTTGTCAGTATTACTGTGTATAACATTGTCATCATTATCATCATCTAGATCTCCCTCATCAGCACTGATCTGTGAACACCAGTGTTTTAGTTCTTACCTCTGTAATGTTGTCAGTATTACTGTGTATAACATTGTCATCATCTAGATCTCCTCATCACCACAGATCTGTGAACACCAGTGTTTTAGTTCTTACCTCTGTAATGTTGTCAGTATTACTGTGTATAACACTGTCATCATCTAGATCTCCCTCATCAGCACTGATCTGTGAACACCATTGTTTTAGTTCTTACCTCTGTAATGTTGTCAGTATTACTGTGTATAACATTGTCATCATTATCATCATCTAGATCTCCTCATCAGCACTGATCTGTGAACACCAGTGTTTTAGTTCTTACCTCTGTAATGTTGTCAGTATTACTGTGTATAACATTGTCATCATCTAGATCTCCCTCATCACCACAGATCTGTGAACACCAGTGTTTTAGTTCTTACCTCTGTAATGTTGTCAGTATTACTGTGTATAACATTGTCATCATCTAGTTCTCCCTCATCAGTACAGATCTGTGAACACCAGTGTTTTAGTTCTTACCTCTGTAATGTTGTCAGTATTACTGTGTATAACATTATCATCATCTAGATCTCCATCATCAGCACAGATCTGTGAACACCAGTGTTTTAGTTCTTACCTCTGTAATGTTGTCAGTATTACTGTGTATAACATTGTCATCATTATCATCATCTAGTTCTCCCTCATCAGCACTGATCTGTGAACACCACTGTTTTAATTCTTACCTCTGTAATGTTGTCAGTATTACTGTGTATAACACTGTCATCATTATCATCATCTAGATCTCCCTCATCAGCACAGATCTGTGAACACCAGTGTTTTAGTTCTTACCTCTGTAATGTTGTCAGTATTACTGTGTATAACATTGTCATCATTATCATCATCTAGATCTCCATCATCAGCACAGATCTGTGAACACCAGTGTTTTAGTTCTTACCTCTGTAATGTTGTCAGTATTACTGTGTATAACATTGTCATCATTATCATCATCTAGATCTCCCTCATCACCACAGATCTGTGAACACCAGTGTTTTAGTTCTTACCTCTGTAATGTTGTCAGTATTACTGTGTATAACATTGTCATCATCTAGATCTCCCTCATCAGCACAGATCTGTGAACACCAGTGTTTTAGTTCTTACCTCTGTAATGTTGTCAGTATTACTGTGTATAACATTGTCATCATCTAGATCTCCCTCATCAGCACAGATCTGTGAACACCAGTGTTTTAGTTCTTACCTCTGTAATGTTGTCAGTATTACTGTGTATAACACTGTCATCATTATCATCATCTAGATCTCCATCATCAGCACAGATCTGTGAACACCAGTGTTTTAGTTCTTACCTCTGTAATGTTGTCAGTATTACTGTGTATAACACTGTCATCATTGTCATCATCTAGATCTCCATCATCACCACAGATCTGTGAACACCAGTGTTTTAGTTCTTACCTCTGTAATGTTGTCAGTATTACTGTGTATAACATTGTCATCATCTAGATCTCCCTCATCAGCACAGATCTGTGAACACCAGTGTTTTAGTTCTTACCTCTGTAATGTTGTCAGTATTACTGTGTATAACATTGTCATCATCTAGATCTCCCTCATCAGCACAGATCTGTGAACACCAGTGTTTTAGTTCTTACCTCTGTAATGTTGTCAGTATTACTGTGTATAACATTGTCATCATTATCATCATCTAGTTCTCCCTCATCAGCACAGATCTGTGAACACCAGTGTTTTAGTTCTTACCTCTGTAATGTTGTCAGTATTACTGTGTATAACATTGTCATCATCTAGATCTCTCCTCATCACCACAGATCTGTGAACACCAGTGTTTTAATTCTTACCTCTGTAATGTTGTCAGTATTACTGTGTATAACATTGTCATCATCTAGTTCTCCTCATCAGCACTGATCTGTGAACACCAGTGTTTTAATTCTTACCTCTGTAATGTTGTCAGTATTACTGTGTATAACATTGTCATCATCTAGTTCTCCCTCATCAGCACAGATCTGTGAACACCAGTGTTTTAGTTCTTACCTCTGTAATGTTGTCAGTATTACTGTGTATAACATTGTCATCATCTAGTTCTCCCTCATCAGCACAGATCTGTGAACACCAGTGTTTTAGTTCTTACCTCTGTAATGTTGTCAGTATTACTGTGTATAACATTGTCATCATTATCATCTAGTTCTCCCTCATCAGCACTGATCTGTGAACACCAGTGTTTTAGTTCTTACCTCTGTAATGTTGTCAGTATTACTGTGTATAACATTGTCATCATCTAGATCTCCCTCATCACCACAGATCTGTGAACACCAGTGTTTTAGTTCTTACCTCTGTAATGTTGTCAGTATTACTGTGTATAACATTGTCATCATCTAGATCTCCTCATCAGCACAGATCTGTGAACACCAGTGTTTTAGTTCTTACCTCTGTAATGTTGTCAGTATTACTGTGTATAACATTGTCATCATCTAGTTCTCCCTCATCAGCACTGATCTGTGAACACCAGTGTTTTAGTTCTTACCTCTGTAATGTTGTCAGTATTACTGTGTATAACATTGTCATCATCTAGTTCTCCCTCATCAGCACTGATCTGTGAACACCAGTGTTTTAGTTCTTACCTCTGTAATGTTGTCAGTATTACTGTGTATAACATTGTCATCATCTAGATCTCCATCATCAGTACAGATCTGTGAACACCAGTGTTTTAGTTCTTACCTCTGTAATATTTTCAGTATTACTGTGTATAACATTGTCATCATCTAGATCTCCATCATCAGTACAGATCTGTGAACACCAGTGTTTTAGTTCTTACCTCTGTAATGTTGTCAGTATTACTGTGTATAACATTGTCATCATTATCATCATCTAGTTCTCCCTCATCAGCACTGATCTGTGAACACCAGTGTTTTAGTTCTTACCTCTGTAATGTTGTCAGTATTACTGTGTATAACACTGTCATCATCTAGATCTCCATCATCAGCACAGATCTGTGAACACCAGTGTTTTAGTTCTTACCTCTGTAATGTTGTCAGTATTACTGTGTATAACATTGTCATCATCTAGATCTCCATCATCAGTACAGATCTGTGAACACCAGTGTTTTAGTTCTTACCTCTGTAATGTTGTCAGTATTACTGTGTATAACATTGTCATCATCTAGATCTCCTCATCAGCACTGATCTGTGAACACCACTGTTTTAGTTCTTACCTCTGTAATGTTGTCAGTATTACTGTGTATAACATTGTCATCATTATCATCATCTAGATCTCCTCATCAGCACTGATCTGTGAACACCAGTGTTTTAATTCTTACCTCTGTAATGTTGTCAGTATTACTGTGTATAACATTGTCATCATCTAGATCTCCATCATCAGCACTGATCTGTGAACACCAGTGTTTTAGTTCTTACCTCTGTAATGTTGTCAGTATTACTGTGTATAACATTGTCATCATCTAGATCTCCATCATCAGCACTGATCTGTGAACACCAGTGTTTTAGTTCTTACCTCTGTAATGTTGTCAGTATTACTGTGTATAACATTGTCATCATTATCATCATCTAGATCTCCATCATCAGCACTGATCTGTGAACACCACTGTTTTAGTTCTTACCTCTGTAATGTTGTCAGTATTACTGTGTATAACATTGTCATCATTATCATCATCTAGTTCTCCCTCATCAGCACAGATCTGTGAACACCAGTGTTTTAGTTCTTACCTCTGTAATGTTGTCAGTATTACTGTGTATAACATTGTCATCATCTAGATCTCCCTCATCACCACAGATCTGTGAACACCAGTGTTTTAGTTCTTACCTCTGTAATGTTGTCAGTATTACTGTGTATAACATTGTCATCATCTAGTTCTCCCTCATCAGCACAGATCTGTGAACACCAGTGTTTTAGTTCTTACCTCTGTAATGTTGTCAGTATTACTGTGTATAACATTGTCATCATCTAGATCTCCTCATCAGCACAGATCTGTGAACACCAGTGTTTTAGTTCTTACCTCTGTAATGTTGTCAGTATTACTGTGTATAACATTGTCATCATCTAGATCTCCTCATCAGCACAGATCTGTGAACACCAGTGTTTTAGTTCTTACCTCTGTAATGTTGTCAGTATTACTGTGTATAACATTGTCATCATCTAGATCTCCTCATCACCACAGATCTGTGAACACCAGTGTTTTAGTTCTTACCTCTGTAATGTTGTCAGTATTACTGTGTATAACATTGTCATCATCTAGATCTCCTCATCAGCACTGATCTGTGAACACCAGTGTTTTAGTTCTTACCTCTGTAATGTTGTCAGTATTACTGTGTATAACATTGTCATCATCTAGATCTCCATCATCACCACAGATCTGTGAACACCAGTGTTTTAGTTCTTACCTCTGTAATGTTGTCAGTATTACTGTGTATAACATTGTCATCATTATCATCATCTAGATCTCCCTCATCAGCACTGATCTGTGAACACCAGTGTTTTAGTTCTTACCTCTGTAATGTTGTCAGTATTACTGTGTATAACATTGTCATCATTATCATCATCTAGATCTCCCTCATCAGTACAGATCTGTGAACACCAGTGTTTTAGTTCTTACCTCTGTAATGTTGTCAGTATTACTGTGTATAACATTGTCATCATCTAGTTCTCCCTCATCAGCACTGATCTGTGAACACCAGTGTTTTAGTTCTTACCTCTGTAATGTTGTCAGTATTACTGTGTATAACATTGTCATCATCTAGATCTCCTCATCACCACAGATCTGTGAACACCAGTGTTTTAGTTCTTACCTCTGTAATGTTGTCAGTATTACTGTGTATAACATTGTCATCATCTAGTTCTCCCTCATCAGCACTGATCTGTGAACACCAGTGTTTTAGTTCTTACCTCTGTAATGTTGTCAGTATTACTGTGTATAACATTGTCATCATCTAGATCTCCCTCATCACCACAGATCTGTGAACACCAGTGTTTTAGTTCTTACCTCTGTAATGTTGTCAGTATTACTGTGTATAACACTGTCATCATTATCATCATCTAGATCTCCATCATCAGTACAGATCTGTGAACACCAGTGTTTTAGTTCTTACCTCTGTAATGTTGTCAGTATTACTGTGTATAACACTGTCATCATTATCATCATCTAGATCTCCTCATCAGCACTGATCTGTGAACACCAGTGTTTTAGTTCTTACCTCTGTAATGTTGTCAGTATTACTGTGTATAACATTGTCATCATTATCATCATCTAGTTCTCCCTCATCAGCACAGATCTGTGAACACCAGTGTTTTAGTTCTTACCTCTGTAATGTTGTCAGTATTACTGTGTATAACATTGTCATCATCTAGATCTCCCTCATCACCACAGATCTGTGAACACCAGTGTTTTAGTTCTTACCTCTGTAATGTTGTCAGTATTACTGTGTATAACACTGTCATCATTATCATCATCTAGTTCTCCCTCATCAGTACAGATCTGTGAACACCAGTGTTTTAGTTCTTACCTCTGTAATGTTGTCAGTATTACTGTGTATAACACTGTCATCATTGTCATCATCTAGATCTCCCTCATCAGCACTGATCTGTGAACACCAGTGTTTTAATTCTTACCTCTGTAATGTTGTCAGTATTACTGTGTATAACATTGTCATCATTATCATCATCTAGATCTCCCTCATCAGCACTGATCTGTGAACACCACTGTTTTAATTCTTCATTCTGTTTTTCAACTTGATCTTTTTCTTTCTTCAATTTATTCATCACTTTATTAGTGTAACCAGTCCTTAAATCCAATTTTAGTATTGAGCAAGTAACCTAATAGTCAGTTTTTTTATTGCTTCAAAAAGTAGTTACTAAATTAGCCTTAAATAAAACACATTTCAAATTGCTTACATGTTACATAATTAAACAATGGTAGTTTACATAAAAGTTAACATAAGTTGATTATCAACTGGAGTCTATTAGGAATTCTAAAGAGATCAAGCTTTTGCGGCATTTTCTCGCTGCGTTGAAGACCCATTGGTGGCCTTGGGCTGGTGTCTGCTTTTTGGTCGGGTTCTTGTCTATTTGACACATTCCCCGTTTCCATTCTATATTCTATCATGTTACAAATGAGCAAATTTTGATGAGAAAAACTATAAGTGATTCTTACGAACTCATACATTTCCCCATTTATATACATATGTTTTGCTATGGAAAACCTAAAATCATTCAGATTTAAACAAATAAAATGAAAACCATAATGCAACTAATCATTGGAAGTTTCAAAAATATCAAATCTCTTGTTAAGCTGAGTATGCAGCAGACTAAACAATGAAAAATACTTCATTAGGCAGAGGAGGGGGAAATAAAATTAAGAAATTCTCTTTTCTTTTCATTTTTTTTAATTCAATATGCATTTATTATGCATTTCTTACTTGACAACTAAGCCAAAAATCTTACCATTTTAACACATCTTCTAAATAGTATTCCTTTACTTCAAACAGACTTCCTGGAACTGAAAGAAGAACAGTCTCAATTAAAATGTTTTACAGATACATTGATTTTTGTTTTGTTTGTTATGTAACCTGCCTTTCTAACATCATATTTTGCTATGTATATCCAACAATTCTTTTCAGAAAAAAATCATGGGCGATAACTCCTAAATTCCAGTACATTTATAATGTGATGGAGAACTTAATTATGTTGTTTACATACTATTAAAGATAAAGAAAATCAAACAATTTTTCTTTTGACAAAAAACAGGTCTGCCTTTTTACATTTCATAATTGTGATTCTTCAAATTTCTAGCATTTGATCTATAATAAGTCTCACCCGACACAACAGGACAACCATTCATATATTTAACAAACAGTTCAATGTTTAAAGCTGCACTCATCAAAACAACTTTAAGACCAGGATACTTCTCAAGTAAATCTCTGACGGCTATCAACAGAAAGTCACTGAATCTGTCTCGTTCATGTATCTCATCCTGAAAATAGAAGCAACAGGCAAAAGATTCTAAGATATATATTCAGTCTTCACGATAAACTTTACAGGCCGAAGCTGAATTTTACGAAAATTTTAGTTAGATTCTATTGGCCTGTAGAGATGATTTTATAGGCCCTACAGCATTTTTACAAGCCTGGGCTGTTGGGAGTGTGGTTGAGGGCGATGACTGTATATTATAATACAGTTTTTAAAAACATTCTGTATTTTCTATCCGTTTAATATTTTAAATATGTTTTACATTTTCAACTATAAAGTGATTTAACATTTTAAACAGCGGAATCTAAATGTTAATAATCTATTTTCTGCTATTGCTATGCTTATAAATAATAACAGGTCACTTTGAATACTGAATATTTAGATTCTATGATTTATAGACAAATTATCAGTGAAAAGTTTGCAGTGAAAACTAGTGATATAGGGGGTGGGGAGTTGGAAGGCACTTTTTTTTATGGCAATCACCCATACAATTGCATTTAATTTGCATACATAACCACACAATTTGAACTTCGTGACCTGCCCCCACCCATACAAAAATAATTCAAGTGCCATCCAACCCCCATATATTTTTCAGACATGCCAACTATCCCGATTTATGGGGATATCCCCATGAGAGGTGTTGACCTGTTTTTTGAAATTCTTTATCATATAAACTGAACACCACAAAAAAGGCATTCAAATGAGTTAAAGGGGTATTAAAGCACATACATACTCATTCAAACAATAAAGTAGCAGATTAAAAACACTTATGACAATATAAGAGCATTAGATCCTCTTGCGCTTAAAATCCCCCATGGAGATTTTGAAAATTGGCAGGTATGATTTTTTTTCTGGAATAGCCTTTAACTGACATCAAATAAATTTTTAAAATCTGTAAAATTGTAAAATCTGACATTGATTCTGATCAAAATAAACTTACTAAAATAATGTGTGTAACCTCTGACATAGATTCTGTGGATCCCATCAGAGTTCTTAACAATACACCATTAGTACAAAATGTCAGTAGTGTCTTGGGTGATACTCTGAAAGAAATATACATAGCTTATCTGAGTATACTACATTTAAAATGACAAAATCAAATTTCACAAAATCTTGCCAATAAAGAAAAGGTATATTTCTGCTATTTCCTATCCTACTTTTTGGGATTTGCTTGCTGCAGAAGATCTTGTTTTCACCTTTTCTGACAGTAATTTGACCTATCTATAAATATTTTACCAGGGCTCACGCTACCAGGCGACTAGGGCGAAGAAGTCGCTTTCCGTCGGTCACTTCGCTTTGCCCGACCCTCAAAAGCGAAAACAAGTCGCACTGTTGTTTACGATACTCGCTTTCAGTCGCTTTCGTCATCGGACATTTTCAATTTTACCAAGTTGATAAAACATCAATTTTTATTGATTATTAAAGAAATTCAGACATAAACGATTCATTTTCTTGAGAAAAGAGGTTTAAGCATTGACTTTACAGTTTGTAGCAGGTTATTTAATAAAAGACAACTTTTATCACTGCATGCACTTCGGTACTTGTTCCTCAGAGAGCGTACATCAATCTAACTTTCGTGCAAAATAAGTTTGTTACTTCATTTGAAAGTGATAAAAGTTGCCTCCAGTAAATGTTTAATCCATTTATTGCATTAAAACGTCATATTCCTTTCCAAATAGCTTGTCAATCATCGTTTATTTTTGCAAATTTTCTTCGTCCGCCATTAATCGTTTACTAACTACGGATCGAACCGGACCAGATATGACTGTAACCCGTATTTGTACAATAATAACTACGGACGCATGAATGGAAAAGCTGACAGAAGAATATTGATCCCAAAAGGAATAATTACGCATTCCACACGCATTAACAGACTTTTGGTCAGATCTAATTGATTAATGTATATAATTCCATATAATTTATATGGATTGTTTCATAATATTGATTAAAGTTGCTTAACTACTAATATCAATATATTATGGCCCAGCTTAACTTTGTATATTTTTGATGAGAAACACTGAATTTCATAACATGATAAACAAGATAGTTTTTAATTGAATTGTAATTCATATATTATAATTTCTTTACCTTTTGACATAAAAAAATTCTTTTAGTGCTAGATATTTAGTTGGTAGTTTCTCACAAGAACCTAAACTTAAACAACTTTGAATTTGAACTGTTAATTTAATTGTATACTCAGATATGAATTGAACAATATAAAAGAACATTATTTACATATGACCCTTTATACTATAGTAAAATCAAAACATTGTAGCGCAGTGCGAAGGAGCACTTCTCTTTCAAATCTCACCACTTCTCCCTATCAGTTTCAAAAGAAGTCACTTCTCCTATGATTCTGAAGTAGTGTGAGCCCTGTTTTACCATATTTTAAAAGCTAAAAAATTTACTAAAACTAAATTTATCAGCTAAATTCTACTGTATATAAAAGGAAAATCTTCTGACGAAATAAAAGACACTTTATGACTTTGGTCAATAACATTTTAGTGATTTTACCAGAGAATACAAGAGTATGCCAAACAAAAACAATATATTTGACACTAACTTGCTTTCCAATCTGATCTGATATCCTACAGTTTGTCCAATTTTTTCTCCCCTTTCAGCAGAAACTCTTTCAGCAATACTAAGAGCAGCTATTCTTCTGGGTTGTGTGCAGAATATTCTACATAGTTTTTTTTGCTCATGGCAATAGTCTAAAATCATCTGAGGAACCTGAAACAAATGTCAAATTAAATGATTCACAAATTTTATAGACTCTGTACAATTCAGAGCTTGACATATTGTATTGGCACCTGTCTACTGTTGTCTTTTGGTTATTTTTGTAGTTGGGTTGCTGTTTTATTGACATATACCCCGCATCTCAATTCATTCAGAGGCAAAATAAAAATCAATTCCACAGATTCAAATTTTTAAAAAGTTTCTTGATCCAATCTCTTTTATTACATGAATGTAACTGATAAATGTTAATAGTCAAGACTTTGCTTTGAAAAAAACATACAATTAATCCTAAAATCCTTAAATGTGCATTTGAAACACAGTATGATTTTCTAAATTGAATTCTAAATTGGTAAATATATTACCGGCAGATAAGATTATTTTAAAGCTTTCTGAAAGTTTCAATAAATATTTGGGACCTCAAACAGTTACCTGTGTAGTTTTACCAGAGCCAGTTTCACCAGATACTAAGATGGCCTGGTTACTGTTGATAGCCTCCATGATTTCTGCTTTAAATTTATATACTGGTAGAGTTTCCCTGAAGGTATCAAGATCAGAATTGCCACGCTCTGGTGGTATTTGAGCTACTCCATTATTTAATTTACCTATTGTAGTCTTGTTCAGTTCCTTCGTTACTGAAAAATCAATATAATTTTTCTTCTTCACTTTACATTTAACTTATCATAACTACAAAG
The DNA here is from genome assembly GCA_017311375.1 of Mytilus coruscus. Lineage (NCBI taxonomy): Eukaryota > Metazoa > Mollusca > Bivalvia > Mytilida > Mytilidae > Mytilus > Mytilus coruscus. The sequence continues at coordinate 5,654,447 of CM029601.1, read as the reverse complement.
AAAAAGATGCCATATACCTGTGTGGCTATTAATGTCCACAATGTAATTATTAACCAAAACCAGTTTAATGGTTATTGACAAGTATTGGTCATCAATTTTTCTGTTTTCACTTTTTATTGAAATTCATGACTACTGAAATAAATGAAATTCCATCATAAACTGTTTTCCTAGTGTGCATTATTATTGACAAATATAAGTTTAATTTTTTTTTTCTCATTTTACTGTAATCAATCACAACTTACATAACTAAATAAGTTGTTACACATAGCAACATAGGGTAAATTTCAGACTGTTACTCATTTTTTTCTCTCAAAAAGTTGGTGGCTGGGTCTCATATTGCAGATTGACTTATAAGACTTTTTTCTTGAAATACATTTGCAATACATGAAAATAACAAAACTTTTGACAGTTTTATCCATGTTTTTGTAGGTTTTGGAGAAAAGCAAATTTTAATTTTTTGATTATGAATTTGTGTTTAATAAAATATAGAATTGCAGACAGTTTTCTTTTATATTCCCTTTATCTCTAGTCACGGTTTGGGTCAATGTCTCTCATTTTGGGTGTAGTTTAAGAAGGCCTAACAGCTTTGATAAAGTTTACTCAGGCCATGCAAATATTTCATGATAAACAGTTTCGATACATAATTCTACATGTAATGCTATCCAAAATCAAGACTGTTAAAAACAAGACTGAGATATATATCTTATGAATTTCTGACCTTCACTGACAGAAATTCTTTCAGTTTTTGGTAACAAGTCTTGTCTTTCTTTACTAGTGAGAGGAAATCTCTGAAGAAGGCTATGTATTTGTTGTCTTGAATTTCTGACCATGTGAAGACTAGCTGCTGACTGAGTGGCCATACTCCCTTCCTTCTTATATACAGTAAGGTATCTGCTCGACCTCTTCCTATAATAAGAAAGTGGTAACACATATTAATACTCTTAAAGAAAGGACTGATCAGCTTCATTTGACAACACATTAGATTTTAAGATATGTCAATAATTTCAGGAAAGCAAAATAGATTTGTTGTATTTATTTGAGTAAAAGTGGAATAGTACATACTATGCTAATTTTCTAAGATAAGGGCCTAAACTTTGTGAAAAAAAATCAGTTAAAAAACTATGAAGTTAAATTGAACCTTTAAATTGATAGTTCAAAAAACAGTAAAAAACTAAAGTTATTCATTTAAAAACTACCAAATAAAAAGAATTATAGGGGTTCCTTAGAAGAAAGGTCTAGAAGGAAAACTTCTTATTTTCAAGTGTGTTTTTGTAATTTTAACTACTCAAATCTAAGAAGTATCAATGTAACCATGAAATAGACTAAGAGTTTATCATTATGTTAAAATACCCTAAAAAAGAATAAAGAAATTGTTTTTTGAGTCTCAGGCAATATAAAAGTGGCAGTAATTTAGATAGACATCAGAAGCTTCAGATCAATTTTCATTTTTATAAAAATTTCTTCAGAATATCTTTAAGATGTTAAATAAATTTTTTATATTTCTTCAAATCATTTTGAGATAAAGGAGGGCAATGCCGTGACTTACTGATTCACTGCAGATTGACATATTATATAAATATCTGTCTATTGTTGAAGACTGTATGTTTTTATTTCTAGATGTCCTTCAGTTATCTGTTTTGTTGGGTTGCTGCCCCATTGATGTATAAACCACATATTCTTTCATTCATACAAGTATCTAAATGTGTCCAACAAAAAACCAAATGACTTACCCACTACTTTTAGTATGAAATCCCATTCCCTGACACAGCCTATGAATGTATGCTCTTTCTGTGGCTGTTAATGAAGATGGAAATTCCAGTACTACAAAGAAAATATTAATATTTATACAGCTACTAGAATTTAGAATGTCTCTCTTTATATTTTAATTTTTATAAAATTCATTTATGTGACATCTTTCTAAAAACACAGTTAATACACAGCTTTTGTCTTGAAGTACAGTATTTCATAAAGCATTCTGGTTAAAAGGAAATTTTGAATTATAATCTTGTTTCTAGAAATTAAAGCATCGCATCCATTACACAATTCATTAAGAAAATAATTCCAGATTCATGTAGTATCACAGGGAACACAGAAGTATCATAGTATCAAGGGGAATGCTGAAGTATCATAGAATTAGGGGTAACACTGATTAGCATAGTATCAGGGGGGACACTGAAGTATCATAGTATCAGGGGGAAATACTAAAGTATTATAGTATCAGGGGGGAACACTGAAGTATCATAGTATCAGGGGGAACACTGAAGAAGTATCATAGTATCATGGGGGACACTGAAGTATCATAGTATCAGGGGGAAACACTAAATTATTATAGTATCAGGGAGGGGAGACCCGGGGAACACTGAAGTATCATAGTATCAGGGGGAACACTTAAGTATCATAGTATCAGGGGGAACACTGAAGTATCATAGAATTAGAGGTAATACTGGTGTATCATAGTATCAGGGGGCACACTGAAGTATTATAGTATCAGGGGGGAACACTGAAGTACCATTGTATCAGGTTGAACACTGAAGTATTATGGAATTAGGAGTAACACTGACGTATCATAGTATCAGGGAGGACACTGAAGTATTATAGTATCAGGGGGAATGCTGAAGTATCAAAGTATCAGTGGGAACACTGAAGTATTATAGTATCTGGGGAAACACTAAAGTATCATAGTATCAGGGGGAACACTGAAGAATCATAGAATTAGGGGGTACACTATATAGTATCGTAGAATTAAGGGGGACAAGGAAGAGTCATGGAAACAAGTGGAAATTTCTGATATGGACAAGCATACAAAAAGAGGATTCACCTTTAACAAACAGCAGCCCAGATTTTCCATACTGCTTTTACCTATCGCAAGTAAGCTTAGGTAATATTCTTCAAAGAGCACACTTTTCACTCATTGCAGGATAGATGGCCTAGCAGCTACACCTAACAAGTATCCTGTTTTATTATGTGTTATTTTTTTGTGTATACAGGTATAATTTAGTTTGAACCTTTTAATACTTTATTGTGTATCTTTTAGCATGAACCTTTGAACGCTTTTTTTGTGCATCATTTAGCTTGAATCATCTGTGTGTCATTAAGTTTGAATTTTTCAATACCATTTTGTGTATCAACATGATCAATCAGTTTGAACTTTTCAATACCATTTTGTGTATCATTTAGTTTGAATTTTTCAATACCTCTTTGTGTATTTCTGTGTATCATTCAATTTGAACCTTTCAATAACTTTTGTGTATCATTTAGCATGTTTAGCTTGAACCTTTCAATACCGCTTTGTGTATCAATTAGGTAAAATCTTTCCATACGACAATGTTGGCATACCTTTTTGTGTATCATTTAGCTTGAACCTTTCAACTGCCAAATGAACAGAAATCTTGACTTCTTCTCCTATACATATTTCTTGTTTAAGTTTTGGACCTCTAAAACTGTCACCACTACTACAACTTGATGGTCTTGGTGATGAGCTGTTTTGTCTTTGCATTATCCTAAAATGAAAGTTACAATAATACAATAAATACACTGGTTTCTCCAAAATTATTCAGCCCGAAAACTGACTGCAAGATTAAGGCCATTTAAAGTGTAGCAATATTCAAAAACAACAGCTACCCAGTTTCAGACCAACATCGATTATATAATTGCATCATGTGGACTGTCCCATGAAATTTGGTTATAAAAATATATGAATGTAAATTCTAGGCTATTGTACTACACAAGTAAGTAGTTGCATACACAGGTTGGGGATTTCCTTCACAAATGGGTCCAATCAGAAGTCAAAATTGTGGTCTCCTCACTTGACGGCATCCAATCAAAGTGGGGAAAAATTCAATTTTATGTAAACAAAAATATCTTGAGAATTTGATGGTAAGGATAGGTTCGGACAAGGCTCTAATTCACTGAATATCATTTATCTCTTGAATTTTGCCTAAAATTCTTGTCGGCTTTAGCAGGATTCTGCAGGTGAGGATTAGATTGGTATCAGAGCATCACATTTTTGCCTTATTTGCAATGCATTTATAAATTTTAAAATCTCCATGCTGGACAGACACCCGAATTTAAAGGTTTTCTATATATTCACATAAGCACGCACACATCTTAGTTACTTGAAACCATACATTTTATTTGTAAATAAGCCTAAATGAATTTTCAAGAAAATAAAATCATAAATCCATGAAATTCTAAAGATTTATTGTAAAATAACTGGTTTCTGCCACCTTATCATTTCTTTAATCTTTATCACGCCATTACGTTAGGACAACAGTAGCAAATTTGTAAGCAGTTGGGTTGGTTTGTTTTCAGGGCACAGGCACTTGTTTCTATCATTGGGAAGGTCGACTATCCATATAATATTTATCTGGATAGACATGTAGATACTTCCATTGGCATTGGCATTGATACAATGATAGTGAAACAAGTGCCTGTTGACACAACGTGTGAAATTTATTAGTAAATTCAGAGCCTCATTTCCGCAGTTTTTCATTGAGCTACATTCCTGCAATATACCTTTGCAAAAAGGGTCCTGTGCCTTTAGAAGAATCCATTCAAATATTTTACACGCAAATGTTGTCTGCTACATGGCATCCATTTTAATTTCTTTGGAACCCATGTGAATTTTTATCAATTTCAAAAATTAAATATTAATATTTTTATTGTTAATTTAAATTTGAATTGTAAAAATTTCGTTTAAAGTAAACTGTTATACAATCAACTTTAAAATCATTATTTCATAATGGGAAAATCTTTGTTTTAGAAGCATTTGATTTCCTATCCCATACGGTCTTGACAAATGTGAAAGTAGAGACTTCCGGTCAATGCACCATCCGGTTTTGGTTTTGGTTTCTCTAGTTTGGTAGAAAACAAAGAAACACAATTTCAAATATTCATTTATGAAGTATACAAAGAATATAGGTAAACTTTAAATCTAGTTCTCACCCTTTAGTTATCGTAGTCTTAAAGTCAAATACATCGTCAATATATTAAAACCTGTTCCATTTCCATAACCATGATAACACCAGACCAAGGATTTGTATAGTATTATTATACAAATCCTTGACCAGACAGATAAAAACCAAACTGGACTGTTACAAATACTCATAATTTTGTATCTGCCACCATCATATCAGGAATTCTGACTTTTACCGTACATCCAGATCACCACCTGTGGAACATTTTGGCATGCTATAATTAAAGTCACCAGTATGTCGACACAACTCCACAACTTATATAGAACAACTTACATGTTATAAAACTGTACATATCTTGAAAAAAACACCTTGGTGGTCTGTGTTAGTCTCAAGTGTGGGAGGTCGTGGGTTGGAACACCAGCTTGGTCAAACCAAAGACTTTAAATTGGTGTTTGTTGATTTGATGAGCAAAGACTGGTCTGCTCGTAGTCAGAAAAATGACTGTTTCGTGGTAGGGTGACATGTATTCCTGTGGACTGTTACCTTGTAAACTAGCACATTATAAATCTGTCTCAGCTTGTCTGTCTACACAGCAGGGTACATATCCATCAATATTACATTAACATTTTCTCATCCTGAATATGGATTTAATTTGCTGCTGGACCTTCATGACCTTTAACAGCGATCCATCATCATTGGTCATCATTATATCTAAAGGATAATAAATAAATTTGGTGTATTTACTGTCTTCTGATTGGTTAAAAGTATTACTTTTATTTTCAATGTTGTCAATTTTTATGGCGCATGCCCACTATGACGTTGTATATTCATACGCCAACATGTGTGTACGTTGTTATTGTTAATATAAATAATATAAAAGTTCTTTGAGCCTTATTTTGATAGAAATTTATTTATAATGAATGGCAATAATTTATTTTGAATTTATTGAACCATAAAATTAATTTTGACTCTTCATTTTACATAATCCGCCGCGGATTATTCAATGTGAAGAGTCAAAATTAATTTTATGGTTCAATAAATCAAAATAAATAATAGCCATTCATTAAATGACCCGTTCTATAGCCCTTTGCGTTACAAAATTACAAAAAAGTGCAATAATAACAAAACAGAAAAGAAAGTGAATAAAAAAGATGTGCCATTTTGTACATATTATATTGCTCACTGCAATAATATTTATTGTTTCATTGCATTTAATAGAAAATGGTGATTTTTTCGCAAATGAAGCCAAGATTGTTACAGAAAATCCTTAGACTTTTTAACAGAGATTTTCATCATAACATTTTAAACATATATAATTCCTTGTTTGTCCATATTGTGCTACAGTTTATTGTTTTCAAAAAGTTCTAAACAACCTTTACAATCCAAAAAACCTTAGTGGAGCACTTCCTAGAAGGTATAATTGAATATATTTTTTATTTAAAAACTTGTTTTAAAAAAATCATTGCTAGCACTTCATGCAGTATAATACCCTTATCAATTTAAAACAGAATTCTTAAATATAAAATACAAGATTTTCTATTAAATGTCTATAGCTTTGGCATTGAAATGAAAAAAGGGTACATAATTCTTAGCTTTTTAAATAATGGGAAATCATTAGCTGTTTATCACCCTGGAGTATCTACACTTCAAGATGTGGAAGATAGATGGATAAATTTATGATGATAGATATACAAAATGTATTACATTTTTTGAGACACATAAATACAAATTATACGGAGTTAAGTACAATATGAGGCAGCTATTACTTGTGAAAGACAATTTTTGTCTCGCCTGTGACAAAAGTCACAGAATGCAAGATTCTGGCAGCAGCAACAACTGTGTAAACTATTTGTATAAAGCTTTATACTTCAGAAGGTATATAAGACCTTGATGCTTCATACCTTGTATGCAGATATCTTATGTTACGAAGTTTCCCTCTGTCATATGTCCATTGTCCTTGACCTCATTTTCATGGTTTATTGACTGCAGAGTGCTTGAAAAAATTTTTAAAATGATCGCTTATTATGAGTAATAGGATAACTATATTTGGTATATGGGTTCCTTGCAATGTCTACATGTCCATCAGGAAGGGGTCTTCTGACCTTGACCTCATTTCATGGATCAGTGATCAAGGTTAAAATTAAGTGGTCAAGTCTGTATCTCAGATACTATATAAGCAATAGGTCAACTATATTTGGTGTATGGAATGATTGATAGGTTTACATGTTGTACTGGCAGGTTTCTTCTGACCTTGACCTCAATTTCATGGTTCATTTGACAATGTTAAGTTTTTGTGGTTTGGTCTATTTCTCAGATACTATAAGCAATCAGGCCACTATATTTGGCATATGGAATGATTGTAAGGTGTACATGTCTGACTGGCAAGTTTCATCTGACCTTGACCTCATTTTCATAGTTCATGGACAATGTTTAGTTTTTGTGGTTTGGTCTATTTCTCAGATACTGTAAGCAATAGGGTCTCTATATTTGGTGTATGGAATGATTGTAAGGTGTACATGTTCGACTGGCAGGTTTCCTCTGACTTTCACTTCATTTACACGGTTCATTGGTCAATGTTAAGTTTTCATGGTTTTGTCAGTTTATCAGATACTTTAAGCATTAGGTCAACTATATTTGGTGTATGAAATAATTATAAGGTGTATATGTCTGTCTGGTAGGGTTCATATGACCATGACATGAGGACATTTATATCGTTCATTTGTCAATTTTAAATTTTTGTGGTTTGGTCTGTTTCTCAGGTATTATAAGCGATAGGACCACTATATTTGTTGTATGGAAGGATTATAAGGTGTAAATGTCTGTCTAGCATCGATCATCTGACCTTGACCTCATTTGTATGGATCATCAATGTTAAATGAATGTGATACTTGTAATAAAAAATCTTTATATTTAAGACTTTCAAAATAAATTCAATCATAAGTAAAGCAGGCAGGAGAGTTGTCTCATTGGCACTCATACCACATCTTCTTATATCTATAAGACATTTCAGTGTAGTAATTAGAGATACAAATTTGCATTAAATCATATGATTTGCAACATAGAGCCATGTAAGCCTCTGAAAAAAGGACAAAATGATAAAAATAACACTTTGTAAATTTCGTTTTGTCCCAAGTGCTTTTCTGCATTTACCTTCATCAGACATCCTCATAGCTGAAAAATTGAAAGCCAAGGATGTTTAAGTACAGAAACACTTGAAGAGCTATATGACCAAAAGGGACATAAAAATAACAGCTGAATCCAACTAAGTCAACTTTGCTTGAGGGAGATGGAATCTTAGTTTCTAAATAATTTCTAAATTTGTCAAAGGAGAATTAAGAAAAGGTACATTATAAATTATCTATAAGGTACAAATGTTGTAAAAAAAAAGTTCAAACTTTTTACTTAGATGCTATTTCTTGATCATGTTTAAGCTATTGTTAAAGTTTTGTAATATACCGTGAAAATTTAATGGAGGAATTAATATCCCCAAAAAAATTCATGGTTTTGGTTTTCATTGCTCTTAAACTTTGTATTAGTTTTGGTCTTCCAACTGCTTTGATGAGAGCGCTATTGATGAGTCTTATGTAGACGAATTATAGCAAATTATAAACCTTGTTGTAGTTTATTTTTCAGCATTGAATAGTTATTAAGTATTATAACCATGAGCAATTAATTGATAATTTGTTTATATTGTGTCGGCTATTTTAAAGCCTTTTATATCTTTGAATTAAATTTACTTTATTGTATTTCAGGTACTGACATTTGAAAACACTGGATGAAACACAATGCAAAATAATCACCAGGGACCACCTATCCCTCCTATCTCTTCATCTAATGGTCCAAGTCCACAACAGATGCCAGGCAAGGTCTATCCAATGAACCAGCCAATGGTTTTTAATCCGTCCAACCCAAACGCCCCACCAATTTATCCATGTGGAGTTTGTCATAAAGAAGTACATGATAATGAACAAGCTATATTATGTGAAAGTGGATGTAACTTTTGGTTTCATAGGACTTGTTCAAGACTTACAGAACCTGCTTACCTCATGTTAACACAAGAAGTGTATGCAGAATGGGTGTGTGATAAATGTGTATCAACAAAAAACATACCACCCATTAAAACTAAATCATAGCTTTGATATTACATTTGTAATTCATTTGTACATTGTTTCATAGATTTCAACATTATCTAGCTTATTTATCATGACATATCAAATTTGATTAAATTTTATTTACTATTTTGTTCACTCAAAAATTGTACATTACATACTTTGTTGGCTAACATCTACATATAGATATCATTTAATGGTAAATAATAAAAAAAAAAATGGTAGAAACATATAAAGGGAAAACAATGTATTTCTATCATAAAGATACACTACTTTATAGCTAGTTCATTTTCTCAGTTGGCACTATTGAAATTTACTTTTAATAAGATTTAACAACTCAACTGGACTCTAACTAAATTCAAAAGCAAAATGCAGATTTTTTGAATTTTTATTTGTTTTATTGTAATTTTGAAACTCCAACCAGCAAATATCCTTTATATACATATAGAAACATTCATGCATTTTAAAAATAATACAATCTGTACTATAGTGTACATTGTGTAATACCAAATGTATTGCATTTAAAATCTATTGTAGAACAACAATAATGTATATCTGTTCACAAGTACTTAATGTGATTAAGAAAAAGCATATCAGTAAATAAACATTTCATGTTATTTTGAATATTTTTTTCCTTCCATTTTAAGCTCACCTAGCCTAAAGGGCCAGGTGAGCTATGATAACTTATCACTTGGCATCCATCGTCTGATGTCTGTTATTGTTGGTTATTATCTTGAAAACTATAATAGATATTAGGAATCTGTAAATAAAAAGGATCTGCAGGACAAGATCTACAAAGAAGTCAACATATCTAAAATCATTGATTTACAGGAGTTATTGCCCTTGAATGATGATCTTTACCCAGTTTTTGTCTCGCCTTGACAGAGTCAAAAAGCGAGACATAGGTATGCTGTTTCCGGCGTCGGCTGCGTCAACAATGTATTAGTTTGTGATTAGGTCTAGTTTATGGTGAACCACTAGTGGTAGGTCAATGATATTTGGTATGCAGTTGTATTAGCATTGGGACATCTCATTACCATGGAGATTATTTGGCCCTGCCCCCTCAGTCATGGTCTACTGACTTTGAAACTTTGCTTAGTTTACATCTATTAGTTTGTGATTAGGTCAGTTTATGGGGAATCACTAGTGGTAGGTCAATGATAATTGGTATGCAGTTGTATAAGCATTGGCATATCTCATTTCCCTGGAGATAATTTGGCCCCGCCCCCTCAGTCATGGTCTATTGACTGAGAAACTTTTGCTTAGTTTTCATGTATTAGTTTGTGATAAGGTCAGTTTAAGGGGAACCGTTAGTGGTAGGTCACTGATAATTGGTATGCAGTTGTATTGGCATTTGCAAGTTTCATTTCCATGGAGATTATATAACCCATACCCCTCATTATGATTCATTGACTTTGAAACTTTTACATAGTTTACAAGTTAATGTTTGTGTTTAGGTTTGTTTAAAGGGAACAACTTATGAAAAGTCAATGGTATTTGGTATGCAGTTGTATTAGCATTGGCACATCTCATTTTAATGGAGATTGTTTAGCCCTTAACCTTCAGTCATGGTTTATTGACTTTGAATATTTGCATAATTTACATGTTAAAGTATTGCTATTTTAATTTCAACATTTGCATTATCAAAATAACAAATAGGCGAGAGCCGCAAGACATATTTCTGTTTTAACAGTTTATGTTTATTTTCAAAAACTAGAAGATAAGAGAATCTTTAAGAATCAAAAATGACCAACAAAATAAGATCTCCAAATATGGCAACATGTTCAAAATTATCAATCATCTGTTTAAGAGTTATTGCCCTTGAATGACTATTTTTATCCTTCTTTGGTGTTTTTTGGCAGATACTATGGGGAAAGGCTGTGGATTTCTATAAACTTTCCATATATTTTGTAATGAAATTTGATGAGTCAAGCCTTTTCCAATTAATTTGTATAGTATGTTCTTATGTTGTGCTGTTACACCACTGCCCTAAGTTAGGGGAGGGTTGCGCATTCACTAACATATTAAACTTTGCCACATTTTGTATGTGCTTGTCCCAAGTCAGGAGCCTGTAATTCAGTGGTAAAGGTTGGTCGCCGTCTATCATATTCTTTAGTTTATGGTTTGTACATAATTCAGGCTGTTGGTATTTTGTTTGAATTGTTTTCAATTTTGTCATGTAGGGTGCAAATTTATTTCTGTTTAGCCTATGATGAAAGTCAATAGAAGTCAGATTAAGGCCTGCTGTTTCCCCCACTGGCAGCATCAACAATTGCTACCTGCATTGCAATGTAAGAGGTGAGAATAGGTTGCATGGTGATTGCCCACTAATTGAAGATGTGTATTTCCTTTTTTTGGAGAGATATGAATAAATTTATTCTGGTTTTCAATTTGTGGAACTTTTCATTTTTCTCATTGAATGCTACTAGAGTTCATGTGCTGAAAGTCTAGCCTGCATTTATGTTGAATGTTTTTAAGATGAGGGTTTTACTATAGGTATCACTTAAACCTCTTATTATCAATGAAATTTGAGGTCAAGGCCAGATAAACCCTGCCAAACAGACATGTACTTATTACAATCATTCCATACACCAAATACAGTTGACCTAGTATTGCTTGTAGTATCTAAGAAACAGACATTATCACAAAAACTTAATGTTGACCAATGAACCCTGATGAACCCTGCCAGAGGGACATGTACATCTAAAATCATTCCATTCACCAAATATTCTACATCTGGCTTGAAAAGTATTTTTTTCGTTGTCTTAGTTTTCTTATATAACTAAATTCAATACAAGCAACAATAGAGGAAGCATCTGCCACAACTCTTACTTCAGCAACTTTTGTCAATTCTTTTATCTTTGATGCTTCTGCAACTTTTTGCTTTGTTCATTAAGACCTATACAGACCCCACAATCTTCCTTCTATCTCAGTGTTTTTGTAATCCCTTCACCAATATCAAACTTATAACTGTTTATGTAATTGTTTCATATAATTCTTTTTTATTTTGAAACTCAATTCTACACAATAACATACAGATATGTTCTTTCATGCATACTTAGTCCTACCAAAGTACAATCTTGTAAAACAAACCATATTACAAGACTATACATGTGTACCATACTATAATTCTAAAATCCTTGGATCTTGATTGAGGGTATGAACCATTGGCAGGAAGCTTGGAAGCAATAATTATAATTAAAACAGAAAAGCAATACTTATATGTAGCTTTTTCTCACTTTTTAAACAGAAGACTACAATTACAACGGTTTAATTTAAAATTTTATTTCTTATTGTCAACATCAATAATTTTCCACTTTTCGTCCTTTCCTTTGGCAGAACTGTTGGTAAAATTTTCACTCCAATTAGAATCACTTTGAGGAACAATTTTATTCAGTACCAATAAGTCTTTCTTGGTTTACGATCCTCTTTGATACCCATTTGATCAAAAATGTCTTCCTCAAATGATTTTAAAGATGGCTGAAATGTTACTCTTTGTAATTCTTCTTTATTGGTATCTTTATCTCCATCTAAAACACAATAAAATTAATGATCAGGTTGTATTGTGATCATATGTTAGATATCTTTTTTAAATTAAAAATCTAGTTCCACTTTAAAAACAAGTATGTATTTTTATGTTTTGATTTCTTTAACTGTCAAAAATTGAATAAAGCTTTTAATTGATTTGTTAAACAAACAAAAAACTTCAGCCTTTCCTGAAGCTTTAAATTGTTTGCCAACTTGTAAATGTTTTCTGGTCAAGGACCCTTTATTGCCATCTTTTGATAGAAAAGTCTTTTTTTGTTTTTTATGTCATTGGGTTGCTGTCACAATGATGTTAACCCCACATCTTTTTTATTCATTAATATTTTATTTAAACATGAAGCCTGTGTTACCAAATCTACTTCACAAAATTATTGTTTGCAAATATTTCATCAGCATATAATTTTGCAGTGGCAGTTCTTGATCTAAAAGCACTAATGAATGGCAATGACTATATTTTTCCATGTCTAGCAGACAATACCTTTGTAACTACTGATTTGAGTAAAGTCATCATAATAATCTTCAGCAGCAGCTGGTAGAGGTAAAATACGACCAGATCTGACAGATACCCGTACTTTTTTACCATCCTCTGTGTACTTCCATTCTATATCTGTTGGTTCACTGTAAATCAGAAATACAAGTTTTATTACTTTATATATTTGAACACGATTCAAAAAACTAAATATCTGTCACAACTGAAAAATTTTTTGACTTCAGCATGTCATAAATTAATCTTGATATTCTAAAAATATCAAATTACATTTTCTCTCTATCTGGTCTAGTTTCCACCAAAACATAGAAAATAGGTTAAAATCCTCATTCAATGGCAATAACTCCAACAAAGAGTTGACATTATGATTTTGAACTGGCTGACTTATATGCTAGTAATTTTAGCCAATTAAAGTATCTCTCTATCTTCTATACTTTCAGGGGCCTCGGTGGCCGAGTGGTCTAAGTAGTTACTACTGTAAATCACTAGCCAGTCAACACTGAGGTTGTGAGTTCAAACCCCGCTCGTGCAGGTGCACTCGACTCCAATCTTAATTGACTAGGATTGTCAGTTTTCCTATCGAAGGTCGGTGGTTTTCTCCGGGCACTCTGGCTTCCTCCACCAATAAAAACTGACCGCCACGAAATAGCCCAAAAGCGGTGCTTAAAAGTGGCGTTAAAACACCAAAAATCAAAATCAAAAATCTATACTTTCAGCACATAAATAAACAAGAGCATACACACTGAAATGTCTCGCCTGCTTTTCTTATGATTGCATTTACGTTGAAAGTCTGTAATATGAAGGTTTTACTAAAAGTATCACATAAACTTAACATTATCAATGTTGTATGAAAATAAGGTCACAATTAGATGAATCATGCCAGACAGACATGTTCACCTTAAAATCATTCCATACACCAAATGTAGTGGTCTTATTGCTTATAGTACTGAGAAATAGATCAAACCACAAAATCTTAACACTGACCAATGAATCATGAAAATTAGGTCAAGGTATTTGTCACCAGGCTTATTTGGACTTAATTCTAATTTTATCATTTATTTAGAAATTGGACTTTTAGAAAACATATTATTTTACAAATTTAAATATTTACATGTATAGACAAATAATGTGTTAATCTTAATTAGTGACATTTGATGTTCGAATGTTTGTGACAGATTTATTTATTTATTGAGATACAGAAATTAATATGAAAGACATTAATTCATACTAAAGGTGTGAAAATTATTGTATAGAAAAATGAAAGAATAAGATTATATGAGTATTATAAATTATGATTATCTTTTATATTAATTAATGTGAATGCTGTCACTTATAGCTTAAAGTTATATAATGTCATTTTAATTTGAGTATTGTCATGTTAATTGAGTATTGTCTATTTTCGATATTTAGTATAAATACTTATTGTAAACTTGGTAAAATGAGAACGATCAGAGAGTTAGAGAGTAAGATACAGTAGGAGTCACATTATATTGACATTGTCCTTAGTATATGTTATATTAGTACTTTGGCTTGGAATTAAATTATATAACTTGAATGTGTTGGATCTTCGTGAACTGCAACAACTAGTTCCTGATATTGGTGACTTTCATGGTTTAATTGTTTTTCTAATGATTTTACAAATAAAATCATGACCCCGTAACCTTAAGGGAGCCAAGACAAGAGTACCAACAACGCCCCCTATTGGTTACATATTATATATGAACCCTGCCAGACAGACATGTACACCTTAAAATCATTCCATACACCAAATATAGTTGACCAATTGCGTACAGTATCTGACAAACTGACAGACCCACTAAAACTGATCATTGGCCAATTGCGATGAACTATGAAAATGAGGTCAAGGTCATATAAATCCTGCCAGACAGACATACTGTTATGATATTGTAACTATCATATCTATTTAGTTGGCCTAATTTGTTTTGTGTGGCCTAAGAATGTTTACATTATATTTTGTTATATTGTGTACAAAATAATACACATTGTGTTACAACTATGCAGTTTAGAATTCACTGGAACAATCACTGATACTCATGGAATGATTAGAACTTTCTATTTCACTTACATAACGTTTCCAGAATGATAATAACAAAAGATGCGTAATTTATATTTCTAGTGTTGTCTAGAAGTTTCCGTTTGAGTATTTAAATGCAGACCCAAAAGTTAGTTGAATATAGAGATTTAGAGATAGACATAGACATAGATAGACTTTATAGACATCGATAGACAACAACATTCTCAGCAGTTGGATTGACACTTTTATTTACAAACTACATCATACTAGATTGTGACCAATTGGATATCATATTCTGTGGATTCCGAGAAGATTTCCGGATAAAGAAAAGATAAAAGATTGGACATATATTTTGACAGTTAAGTTGACATTTCTTTTTATGTAATACTTCTTGTAAACATGTGTTTAATAAATCTTGTTAAATTTTATTATTGATTTGTGTCTTTTGTTGGCTACAATTAAAAGTCGATTTTTCTGTTCATAACAGAAATTGGGGGCTCGCTTCCGGGATAACGTAAATATCTTATTGAAAATGTTTTCTGTATATTTTATTTGAACTAGCCAACAAAATTCTACAAAATGGCATTTGATGCCGGTAAATTTTTGAAAACGCCAGACCTGGAAGGGTTTGATAATTTAAAGAAAGAGGAATTAGTGTTGCTTGCTAAACATCTGAAATTAGACTTTAGAGTATCTATGAGAAAACAAATTATAAAAAATTTGGTAATAGACAAATTAGTTGACGCAGAAATTTTAGGTGAAGAGGCTCTTGAACTCAAGGTCGAAAATGTTGATGCTTTCAAATTAAAACAGCTTGAATTAGAACATGAACTTAAATTAAAACAATTGGAAAAAGAAGAAAGGTTAGAGGTGGAGAAGATGAAAGAAAGAGAAAAAGAAGATGACTTTAAATTAAAACAGGCAGAACTTGAAATGAGAGAAAGGTTAGAGATTGAGAAAATGAAAATTGAAATGGCAAAAGAAGAAAGCAACACTAAATTCCAATCAAAATCAGAACATTTAAATTTTGATGCAGCAAAAATATACGTTTGGTTCCTAAATTTTGTGAAAAACAGTTGACAAATTTTTCCACAGTTTGAGAAAATTGCTCAAAATTTGAAATGGCGAAGCCTTTTTGGACTACAATGCTGCAAAGTGTTTTTGAGGGCAAGGCCGCTGAAATTTACTCAGCACTTTCATCAGAAAATAGTTCTGATTATGACAAGGTTAAAAGAGGTTTTGAAAGCTTATGAGCTAATGCCAGAAGCATATAGACAGAAATTTAGGTCTTATAAAAGTTTGATTCACAAACCTATGTTGAATTTGCTAGGGAAAAGAAGATCTATTTGATAAATGGCTTACGTCAAAGAAAATTGATAAAAATTTTGATAATTTAAGACAATTGATGTTATTAGAAGAGTTCAAGCAGTGTGTTCATTTAGACTTAAAACACATTTAGATGACAAAACTGTTGAGACTTTACAAGATGCAGCTGTTATATTGGATAATTATACTCTTTCACATAAAAGAAGTTTCAAAGGTCAAAATTTTAATACTTGAGTGGAAATTACAAGAATCAAAGCACTGAGCGTACTGATAGTAAGCCTGTTGCACAGAATAAGAGCAAGTCTAGTTATAATATGTCTAGTCCAAAATTTGATACTTTTGAGAAGAAGTCACTGACTTGTGCTTATTGTAAGAAGAATGGTCACCTGATGGCTGATTGTTTAAGACTCCAGAAGAAGAATGAAAGAGATAATAAGCCCATGACCAGTGCTTGTACGACACCCCGTGTTACCAATACGTTGGAATGTCCTGCGAGTCAGGCTTTTAAGTCCAGTTTTTGTGATTACATGGAGGATTATAAACCTTTTATATCTGATGGGTTTATTTCTATTGTTGATAATACTACTCCTCAGCCTATTAAGATTTTATGGGACACTGGAGCTTCTCAGTCTTTATTGTTAGAAGGTGTGTTGCCTTTGTCCGAGGAGACTTCTGTTGGTGCCTCCGTTTTGTTACAAGGTGTGGAGTTAGGTTGTATAGATGTTCCCCTCCATCGTATTTATCTGAAGTCAGATTTGATTACTGGACCAGTTGTTGTGGGTGTTCGTCCTAATCTCCCTGTTGAGGGTGTTTCATTATTGTAGGAAATGATCTTGCTAGGAACAAAGTGGTTGCTGAACCAATTGTTACCAGTGAACCGGTGGTGGATGTTAAATCACCTGAAGATGATGCTGAACTGTATCCAGCTTGTGTCGTTACTAGGGCGATGGCTAGAAAACGACAAAATGAGGATTTGCAAGAAGACCAGTTTGATTACATGGACCTTTCTGACACCTTTCTAGTCGACATTGAAGGTCCCGGTAGCTCAGAGAAGGCCGTCATAAGACCACCTAGTATTAGCAAGAATGTAATTATGCCTTGGCCAGACAAAAACAGCCATTCATTAGACCGAAGGAAATTTGTCGAAGAACAAAATAAAGACCCTGAGGTTCTTCAGCTCTGCAAGAGGGCTCAACCACAGGAGGAAGCAGACAAAGTGGCCGAATGCTATTACCATCAAGACGGTATTTTAATGAGAAAGTGGAGACCCCCTGATGCTACCCCAGAGGAGGAATGGAGAGTGGTATACCAAGTGGTGGTGCCTAAAGTCTATAGGCAAGACATAATTGGTCTTGCCCATGACACCCCCTTGGCTGGACACTTAGGCATAAGGAAGACTTGCCTTAAGATCTTGCAGCATTTCTACTGGCCAAGACTAAGAAGTGATGTCGCAGAATACTGTAAATCATGCCATACATGTATATGCCAGGTTGTTGCTAAGCCTAACCAGAAAATACCACCAGCACCACTTCTGCCTATTCCAGCCTTTGAAGAACCTTTCAGCAGAGTACTAATTGATTGCATTGGACCTTTACCGAAGACCAAGACTGGAAATGCGTATTTATTGATGATCATGTGTACCTCCACTCGTTTTCCTGAGGCTATTCCGTTAAGGAATATCAAGACACCTACTATTGTCAAGGCTCTGATCAAATTTTTCACGGTAGTCGGACTTCCAAAGTCTATACAGTCCGACCAGGGTTCAAATTTCATGTCAGGTTTATTTCAGCAAGTCGTGTACCAGTTAGGGATTGCACAGTATAGATCAAGTGCTTATCATCCAGAATCTCAAGGTGCCTTAGAACGTTTTCATCAAACATTGAAGAACATGATTAGAACTTTTTGTCTTCAATTTGACAGGGACTGGGATGATGGTGTTCACTTTTTACTTTTTGCGGTCCGAGAGGCTGTTCAAGAATCCCTTGGTTTTAGTCCCTTTGAGTTGGTATTTGGTCACACTGTAAGGGGACCTTTAAAGTTAATTAAGGAAAAATGGCTTACTGAACACACTGACTTGAATCTTCTAGACTATGTATCTAGATTTAAAGAAAAATTGTATACTGCTTGTCAAATTGTTCAGAACAATTTAAAAACTGTTCAGAATAAGATGAAAATATGGTATGATAAAGATGCCAGGGACAGAGATTTTGAGCCAGGTGATAAGGTACTTGTATTTTTACCAGTCCCTGGACATCCATTACAAGCTTAATATTGCGGTCCTTACACCATAGAGAGTAAAATCAATGATTTGAATTATATTGTAAAAACACCAGGTCGGCGTAAACAAACTAGAGTGTGTCACATTAATATGTTAAAACCATATTTTGAGCGTACTAATGAAGGTGAGAGTAAACCAGTTGCCACTTTAGCCATGGTTAAATTGGAGAACAATCATGACAAACCAGATATAATTGAACCACCTTTTAGTTCTAAAACTATGGAAGAGACAGTTAGATTGAAAAATTCAGAAACTTTGTCAAATTTAGATTCAAAACTTGCACATCTGTCTTTGATCGTAGAGAAAAATTAAAAGCTTTGGTATTTTCTTTTAAAAATCTTTTTCCAGATGTGCCAAACAAAACCACTGCTGTTTGTCATGATGTCAATGTTGGTGATGCTTCTCCAATTAAGCAACATCCTTACCGGCTCAATCCACTCAAACTTGAATTTTTGAGACAAGAAATTAAATATATGCTTGACAATGATATTATTGAGCCGAGTAACAGTGAATGGAGCTCTCCTTGTCTGCTTGTGCCCAAACCAGATAAAACCTTTTGTGTCGTAACTGATTTCAGAAAAGTAAATTCTGTTTCAAAATCTGATTCCTATCCGATTCCAAGGATAGACGATTGCATTGATAATATTGGAAAAGCAAAATTTGTGAGCAAATTTGATTTATTGAAAGGTTACTGGCAAGTCCCATTGACACAGAGAGCTTGAGAAATATCAGCTTTTGTCACACCAGATGGCTTATTTCAATATACTGTAATGCCGTTTGGCATGAAAAGTGCTCCAGCTACATTTCAAAGAATGATCAATAGTGTTATAAAAGATTTAGACTGTTGTTATGCTTATATTGATGATCTTATTGTATGTAGTGATAGCTGGGAAGAGCATTTAACACATTTATATGATACTTTTGATAGATTGTCACAATCAAATTTGACTGTTAATCTTGGTTAAAGTGAATTTTGCCAGGCCACTGTTGATTATTTAGGGCATACAGTTGGCCAAGGTCAAGTGAAACCTATTACGGCTAAAGTGGACGCAATTACCAAATTTCCTCCTCCTACAAATAAAAAACAACTTATGAGATATTTAGGCATGATTGGTTTTTACAGAAAATTTTTTTCAAATTTTGCTACTGTAGTTCAACCATTGACTCATCTTTTACGGAAAGATTCTAAATTCATCTGGAGTGAAAATTGTCAAAACGCTTTCGAAAATAGCAAATCACTTTTAATTAATAGTCCAGTTCTGATCACTCCAGACTTTGAAAACTATTCAAACTTGCCGTTGATGCAAGCGATGTAGGAGTTGGAGCTGTTTTATATCAAGAGACAGATGATAATGTTGAAAACCTATATCATATTTTTCTAAGAAATTAGATAAACATCAGAAAAATTATTCAACTATTGAAAAGAGTGTTTTGCACTGTTGTCTGCACTTCAACATTTTGATGTATATTTAAATCCCACTGTGCATCCTATTCTTGTTTATACTGATCATAATCCTCTCACCTTCATACATAAAATGAGAAACAAGAACCAGAGATTGACTAGGTGGAGTTTATTGTTACAGGAATATGATGTTATTGTAAAACATATTAAAGGTAAAGATAATGTAATAGCAGATGCTTTATCTAGAACTTATTAAAACACTGTGTATATACTATGTATTTTGTACATATTATTCATGAAAAGTTTTTGTTACACTCAAACTTTTTTTAAGGGGGGAGGTGTTATGATATTGTAACTATCATATCTATTTAGTTGGCCTAAAAATGTTTACATTATATTTTGTTATATTGTGTACAAAATAATACACATTGTGTTACAACTATGCAGTTTAGAATTCACTGGAACAATCACTGATACTCATGGAATGATTAGAACTTTCTATTTCACTTACATAACGTTTCCAGAATGATAATAACAAAAGATGCGTAATTTATATTTCTAGCGTTGTCTAGAAGTTTCCGTTTGAGTATTTAAATGCAGACCCAAAAGTTAGTTGAATATAGAGATTTAGAGATAGACATAGATAGACTTAGACATCGATAGACATCAACATTCTCAGCAGTTGGATTGACACTTTTATTTACAAACTACATCATACTAGATTGTGACCAATTGGATATAATATTCTGTGGATTCGAGAAGATTTCGGATAAAGAAAAGATAAAAGATTGGACATATATTTTGACAGTTAAGTTGACATTTCTTTTTATGTAATACTTCTTGTAAACTTGTGTATAATAAATCTTGCTAAATTTTATTATTGATTTGTGTCTTTTGTTGGCTACAATTAAAAGTCGATTTTTCTGTTCATAACAATACATGTACATCTTACAATCATTCCATACACTTAATATAATTGACCTATTGCTTATAGTATCTGAGAAATAGACCAAACCACAAAAACTAAACATTGTCCAATGAACCATGAAAATGAGGCCAAGGTCAGATGAAACCTGCCAGTCGGACATGTACACCTTATAATCATTCTATACACCAAATATAGTTGAACTATTGCTTATAACATCTGAGATATGGACTTTACCAAGTAACTTTAACCTTGATCACTGATCCACATGAAATGAGGTTGAGGTCAGTTGAACCCTACCTGGCAGACATGTAGACGTTGCAAGGAACCCATATACCAAACATAGTTATCCAAATTCTCATAATAATGCAACTTTTGTCGCAGGCGAGACAATAAAAACTAACTAGCACAATATAACCAATAGTGCTGAAAGTGATGTTAAACAACTACAATTTTAGTTAAATTTTAACATGTCAAAGTGGAAGGAAAAATCTTACAATAATCTCTTTTTTTCATCATTAACACTTTACTTTACCTTTAGCAAAACAAGTTGAACTTTGGGCTCACTGATAAAAAACCCTCATTAAGTATTTGGTAAACAGGAAGTTCATGAGTAATGGATGTAAAATTGCATCACACCATTTAGCATGCTCACATTATGAGGTCAATTTCAAATTTCAGAAATTTTTTATTTGTAGTTCTTAGGAAACATGAATACATGCATTGTTGTGGTTCCCCCACTGGTAATTCAAAGTATAAAATATTTGTTGAATGAAAGGATGGATGGATGAATGGACAGACAAACATATGGATGGACACAGAAATTTCAATATAGCCCCATTCCTAAGTGGGCGTATAAGATGTGATGAAAATTTCATACATGGCCATTATGTGAAAGAATACATAAGTATTTGGAATTTGGAATACAGGAAATTGATGAGCAATGAATCTGAAAATCCATCACACATGCTCACATGAAGCTAGATACTAAATTTAAAGAAGCTCTGATTTGTAGATCTCAGAAAAATGCAACAAAATATTATTGGTAGGATGGACAGATCACAGAAGTATAGATAAAACAAGGACAGAGGTTAACCAGTAAAATAGGGGGGTATAACAATTTGACAGTTGGAAATCAAATATTTTTGAGACAATTGAGTATCAAATAGAATGACACAGCAATCCTGTTGATCACATGACTTACTTATCAGCAGGATCCACTAATCTGACTTCTGATGTTACAAGTAATGGCTTCTCTGTCTTCTTTAAAAGAGGTTGGCCTTCAAATTCCTCTTCAAGTTTATATTCCTAAATCAAAGCATTACATAATAAATTATTTTTGTGTTAACAAATTTTCTTCCCAAAATGACAGATCGATATATGTGAAGGTGTTTAGAAAAAAAGTCTGTATAACTGCTATTTTCATGAAATTTTCAAATAAAAAAGCCTGTAAATTCGGCAAAAAATCAGTAGGGCGGAACCAAATGTACACTCAATCTGTAACTCATTATAGTAGACTCACATACTAAAAATCAGTTCAACATGTGAAGGTGTTTAGAAAAAAGTCTGTATAAATGCTATTTTCATGATATGTTCAGTCCAAAGCCCGTAATTTGGCAAAAATCAGTGGAGCAGAACCAAACGTAAACTTGATCTGTAACGCATCATAGTCCATTGACCCCTTATAGGAGTAATTGCTCTTGAAAGATAATTTTTATCCCTTTTTGCAGATGGAGAGAATCTCTGACCAATGAAAATGATCAGCAAAAAGTATACGTGTTATTTCAATTTGATGGATAACAATTACACACAATTTTTGTTTTGCCTGAATGACAGTAAATAAAATCTATGAAATAGATTGAATACCTACACAATTAAGTCCCTCAACATAGCACCAGTTCCTTTCTTTGATGATAAAATTCACCAGACCATGTCTTCCTTTATCCTTACCAATTAACACTTGTACCTGTAACAGAATGTCATAAGATTATTAAATTTCTTACTTTTTCAAATTAGTTTCATGAAAATTTCAATAGTAAGATTTTTGAGATTGGAGTAATTTCAAAAACATGTACTTTTCTTATAACCAAATAAAATTATCAACATACCAGTAATTTTTATTGCATATTCTTTTCAAGATTTCAAACCCAGATGCTCTAAGAATCCTGTTTAAGTGTACTTATATATATAATACATATTTATTTTCTTATATCTTTTAAAAAAAGAACATGGTGCTTTTGTATATAAAGAGGCCTTAAAATGGAAAAAAACTACTTTTGAAAATGCATTCCGAAACCATTCTTACTTGGTACTACGAGGTGTACTGTTTAAAAATAAACATTTAATGTAATTTTCAACCCCAAACTATAACAAAAGTACAATCTTTTTGTAATCTCATGCATAAAAAATGGCCATTAAAAACTTGTAGCTTGAATTCTAAGATCTGAAAGTTATCATGACAAATCCTTTAAACAGAAGGTCTGCAATAAAGGTTGAACACAATGCAGGAAACTAATTCTATTACAACTGTCTCTATGAAATGGTCGATGTCAAAACTAGAGGCTTCCAAGACCTGAATCCCTTGCTAGGCAAACATATACAACATAAAACCGTTAGCAACACAGTGGCAGTCATCTTTCACAAACTAAGAAAATTTGTAACCAATTAATGCAAACCCACTTTGATATCATTTTAAAAAAGGGTATATTATTTAAGGACAATAACCCTTAAGGAGTCAACCGATGATTTCATTCACTTGATTTTCTGGTAGAACTTGACTTACTGATTACTTTTGGGCCAAAGCATAATTCCTATCATGAATGTCCTAAACTTCCAAAACCTGATACCCTGTAGTTTCAGATGATTTAAAAATTGATATATCTCAGATTGCCCCTGAATCAATGTTTTTCGACCAATGGGCTCTACATGAGGATCATTCTTAGAGAACCCTCCATATATAAACCCTTAAAATTAGCTGAAAAGTTTCAGACAAGATGAATATATTTCCCTTAGGGTTTCAAGTAGAACTGTGTGCCACCAATGCCAACTGATGATCATTGGTAAAGAGTTTTCAAATTTTTGCATCAGATTTTGCATGAATCTATCTCACAAGCATAGATCCTAGTAACTTCCTATCCCTATTATAATAAATCTATTCCTGAGCACAAAGCTGAAAACATGAGAAGGACAACGGACAGCAAATCCTGAGTACATTCATGTACATTACACAAGTAACTATTACAATGTAGATAATTCAATTGCACATTATGATGAAGCATGTACAAGACAAGACTTCAACATGCTATATCAATTATAGGAATGTGCATCCAATATAAGTATGAGACTAATGTAATTATCTTAATGAACTGATTGATATCTTTCACATTACATCTGTCACAAGTATGTAAATTAGTTCTATTGTGTACGACAAGATTGAAATACGATTGCACTGATAAGCATTCTTTAAGATATACATGAATTGTGAAAATGGAGATGTGATGTAGACATCAATTCGATTGTAATTAAATTACATACAATAAAGTCACTGGACGTTGGTTCCATTTAGTTTCATGGATATACCTATGCTTTGTGTCTCTGATAGGTTAATAAATGTCCCTTTATCACCTTGCATATAACATATATATGAATAAAAGAAGAATGTGTCGAGGGACATGAATGCCCCTGCTCAAGCTTTGCAATTTTCCAAGTTTAAGAAGGGCATAACTCTAGAATGGTAAATGACACCTAAATTCAAACTCTGTCTGCATGTTGTGGTTCTTAGCATTGTGTATGAGTTTCATAAAATTTGGATCATACAAACAAGAGTTTGGAAATAAAAAATTGCAATTTTACAAGTTATAAAGGGGCATAACTCTAGAACAGTTGGTGACTCACTGCCCAAAATCGAACTCTGTTTGTTCTAAGCATTGTGTATGAGTTTCATAAAATTTGGAAGGAAATTTTTAGGAAACCCTGTCTGCCATACATGAAGGCTGACATGGCTAAAAATAGAACATAGGGGTAAAATGCAAGTTTTGCCTATTATTTTGAAAACTGCTATAAATACTTTATAGAGAAAATCTGACAGGGTCAAAATGTTCAGAAAGTTTAGCTCTAGGTATTTTCCAGTTATGTCAAAACAGTCAGACAACTTCTTATAGGAGTTACAGCCCATAAATAAAAAATTTTAACATTTTAAAATTTTTAAAATATTATCTCTAAAATTATATAAAAGATAGACAAAAACTTTATTTATAAAAAATGATCTCTACAAATAAGTCATCTTGACCAAAATAGTCAGTCGACTCCTTACAGGAGATTACCCTTTGATGACAATTTTTACCAATTTTTTGTGTTATTGCCTAATGGTTTCTGACACAAAATAAATGTGGTCAAAGATCTTAAAAATTTGAAATGGGACATTTAATTTACCTAGTATGATCTGATATCCAAAATCTAACAACATGGTTAGATTCAGCATATAAAAAAACACCAACAATTTAATTTTAGTTGAAATCAAACAAAGTTTAATTTTGGACCCTTCAAACCTTAATATGGACTATCTGAAAACAGGGCCTAAAATAAAAAATCTAAATGCACAAAAGATTCAGCATATCATAGAGCCGCAATAATTCAGTTTTTGATGAAATCAAACAAAGTTTAATTTTGGACCCTTTGGACCTCAATGTAGACCAATTTAAAAATGGGGCCCAATATCCAAAATAGTAATACAAGGTTAGAACCCCCAAAAATTAAAGACTTTAAATTAATCCCAATGAAATTGGTTAAAAGATTTGTATTTATTTTCAATTGAAAATTTCTTGCTATTGCACAATACTGTGCTATTGCGCAATACTGTGCTGTTGCACAATACCTAGTTAATCTGTTATATATAATAATTTACATACCCTGTTTGGTGTGTATCTTCTGCTATATCAAAATTTGTTGCTTTTATATATAAATCAGAATAATCAATGTTAAAATTTGAAATTTTTGGGAGAAAAACCCCAAAAAATTATGAAAAAAATCCCCAAAAAAAAAATTTGAAATTTAGAAAAATCTTGAAGAAAAAGTATGAACCCCCATAAACTGTTTGAACCATACCTCCCCCCCCTCCAAATTTTTTTGAAAAATGTAAAATTTCCGAGCGTTCCATAAACTTTAACACAAGTTATTGTCTGGAAACTAGAAAAAATGCTTGTTTTTGGCCCCTTTATTGCCACTAATTTCTAAATGTTTGGGGCCATTACCCCCAAACTCAATCCCAGACTTCCATTTGTGGAATGGAACATTGCAGTACAACTTCAGAGAGATTCATACACTTAAACACAAGTTATTGTCTGGAAACTAGAAAAATTCTTGTTTTTGGCCCCTTTTTTGTCCCTAATTCCTGAACGTTTGGGGCAATTACCCCCAAACTCAATCCCAGCCTTCCCTTTGTGATATGGAACCTTGGGGTACAGTTTCAGAGAGATCCATACACTTACACACAGGTTATTGTACGGAAATTACAAAAATGCTTGTTTTTGGCCCCTTTTTCCTAGACTGTTCATACCATAACCCCCAACTTCAATCCCAACCTTCCTCTTGTGGTATTGAACCTTCTGATAAAATTTCATAGCGATCCATTCACTTAAATTAAAGTTATTGTCCGGAAACCAAATGTGTCTTCGGACAACGATGACGCCGCTGCCGATGACAACGATGACGACATGATAACATTATACGAACGAGGACGACATGATAACATTATACGAACGAAAAAATCAGCACAATAGAATCTACAAATAAGTCAAACATGACTGAATTTGTTAGTTGACTCCTTACTGAAGATATTGCCCTTTAACAACGATTTATACCAATTTTTTGTGATTTGGCTAGTATCTTAGAAACTATAATAGATAGATAAAAACTTTTAAAGCAAAAATGATCGGCAATACAAGATCTACAAATAAGTCAGACATGACTTAAATCGTTAGTCGACTCCTTAGTGAAGTTATTGCCCTTTAACAACGATTTATACCATTTTTTTTGTGTTTTGTCAAGTATCTTAAAAATATAATAGATAGATAAAAACTTTTAAAGCAAAAACGATCATCAAGACAAGTTCTACAAATAAGTTAAACATGACTGAAATCGTTAGTCGACTCCTTAGTGAAGTTATTGCCCTTTAATGACGATTTTTCATATTTTTCCAATTTCTATAGTACCTACTATAATATGCTTAATCTAACCGTGTATTCAGATTTTTAGTTTGGGGCCTGTGTGGTCCACATTAAGGTTCAAAGGGTTCATAATTAAATTTTGTTTGATTTAAAAAAAAATTTGAATTCTTGGGGTTCTATGATATGCTGAATCTAGCTGTGTCATCGGACACATTTTTTAAACTAGATATCCTAATGGTGATTGTGGCCAAGTTTGGTTAAATTTGGCCTATTAGTTTCAGAGGAGAAGATTTTTGTAAAAGTTAACAGACGACGACAGACAACGACAACAGATGCAAAGTGATGAGAAAAGCTCACTTTGCCCTCTGGGCCAGGTGAGCTAAAAATTTTGTAAAAAGTGGCATTTCAGGTAGATGTGGGGTCTAAATTAGAATCGATAAAAGTTTTTAATAATTTGCCAAAATGTAGTATATATTATGCTTTTTTCAAAAATATAATAAAAAGCATGGATCACAGGGATCATACAAAAAATATTGTGTATTTGTAAAAAAAACAGTTGAAAAAATATAATGAACTCATTCTTCTCACAACGTTAGCACTTTTAATTAAAAATCTAGACTGATTGTATTCCGCTATTTTACAATCCAAGATGGCAGAGACACCAGATCTACCTTTAGGACTCTAACTCCTATAAAGAATCCATGATTTCAGTTTTTCTCTTTATGTATTGTTTTCAAGATAATAGGCAAAATGCAAATAAATTGGTGAAAATTGGCTATCACTCCAATAAGAAGTCGACTGATGATTTCAACCATTGGACTTAATTGTAGATCTCGTCTTGCTGATCATATTTGTTGTTGATAGTTCTATTTATCAATTATGGTTTTCAAGATTTTTGGCAAATAAATGCTCCACCGGGCGCAGCTTGATATGAGGTCGAACCGTGAACAGTTGGGGCAAGTATGGACACTACTTTCAAGCTTGATACAGCTCTGAATTTGGATTGTGATTTAATATTTGACACAGCATAGGTTTCTGACACAGAATGAATGTAGTCAAAGAACTCAAAAATTTGAAATTGGATTTTTGTCGAGCCTTCGACTTTTGTCGAAAAAGCGAGACATAGCAATCCTACATTCCGTCGGCGTCGTCATCGTCGGCGGCGGCATCCACAAATATTCACTCTGTGGTTAAAGTTTTTGAAATTTTAATAACTTTCTTAACCTATACTGGATTTCTACCAAACTTGGACAGAAGCTTGTTTATGATCATAAGATAGTATCCAGAATTAAATTTTGTAAAAAAAAAAATCCTGTTTTTCCGTATTTTACTTATAAATGGACTTAGTTTTTCTGCCAGGAAACATTACATTCACTCTGTGGTTAAAGTTTTAAAATTATAATAACTTTCTTAAACTATCCTGGATTTGTACCAAACTTAGTCAGAAGCTTGTTTATGATCGAAAGCTAGTATCTAGAAGGAAATTTTGTTAAAATTTTGTACCTGTTTATCTGTATTTTACTTATAAATGGACTTAGTTTTTCTTCCAGTTAACATTACATACAGTCTGCAGTTAAAGATTTAAAACATTTATTAGCAGGGTTTGACACTAACTAAATTCATGTACTAGCCTGCAGGGCTAGTTAAATTTTCATTTTACTAGCCCTGGTACAAATTCACTAGCCCGCCAAGTGCGAAGACCCTTTCTAGGAGGGTCGGGGGGCATGCCCCCCCAGAAAATTTTGAGATAAATGAAGCAAAATCCTGTGTTCTGGAGCATTTCCGAGGGTTTTGAACATGTTTCGTTTCATAAAATTTCACTGGTTTGCTAATAAAATGTACAAGAAATTTTTTTTTTTCATTTTCTAATCATCTTTATTAAGAATCTGTATGACTTATTTTGATCGTTACTTGATGCATTATTTAAATAAATGTAAAAAGCACTTGCATCTCAGCTGTTTATTAGATTGAAATTCTTTGCTGGCTAAAAATAACCAAATACAGTGTACTTATTAATTTAGGGATTTCCCATATTTTCCCGCCAAAAAGCACATGGCTTCCAAATGTAAAACAAATGTGACCATGATTTGTTTGCAGGATTACTGCTTTTATTAATTTGATTTGGATATAGATATTCAATTTAAGGTACAGTCAAGCATTTACATTTATAGAATAATTTGCATATAATTTTTAATTTTCAACTTGATGAAACTTGGTCATACGATGTTTGACTTGTTCAACCATGCAAGACATATAAAAATAATGGGAATGGGTAAACCCTGAGGATGCATAATGATTGAAAATAAGATAAAACCAAAATTAAATGCCTGTAATTGCAGTCTAATTAATATTTATTACAGAATGGGTTATCTGGCAACTACATGCATTCTTACTATACGGGCCGAGTAATCGTATACTACGGTCCTAGTAATCCAAGGCCGAGTTGACAGTTTATTATAGTGACTGGTTTTCGGTAGAAATGTTACCCGCCAATGCTAAATAAATGGGTAGTAGAACCAGTGTGAACAATTTTCGACGAAGTTGTCAGATTTGACCGCGGTTTAGTACTGTACTTTGCTGAAAGTACAACAGTTCTGATGTTCAATGACAAATAAATTTACTAGCCCTTCGGGCTACCAAGCCACGGACTTTCACTAGCCCGACACAAAAGTTACTAGTCTCGGGCTAGCGGGCTAGCGTTAGTGTCGAACCCTGATTAGATTAATAAACTATCCTGGATTTTACCAAACTTGGACAGAAGCTTCTTACAATCAAAAGATTGTATCGAAAGGAATATTGTTATTATTTTTTTTCCTCATTTTTGTTGAGCCTGCGATTAACAGCAAAAGTAGGCGAGACACTGGGTTCTGCGGAACCCTTACGAATTTTTACCTATTATGGTCCAAAATCCAAAATCTATAACTACACATTTAGATTCAGCATATCCAAGAACACCAAGAATTTTACTTATTTACTTATCAATTGACAATAATAGCTTAGTTTTTAAAGGGGTTCGCTTCATAGAAATATATATAGCATTCTGAAAATTAATTTATACAGAATAACAAACTAATCTACCACAAAGCTCTTCAAAAAATTTACAAAAAAAATGAAAAAAACATTTTCCAAAACATCATTCCTCATTGATACAAAGTCTTTAAAAATCTATAAAACTTACCTTTTATTATTTTTCAAAATATCTTAAAATGAACAGTAAACTTCAAACTATATCTATACATAATTTCTTCTCTAAAATTGAGATTTGATGCTGTATCTATTTTTAACTATGATTCAACTTACAATTTCTATTTATTGTGCAATACATCTCTGAGTTTGGATTCTGATTAAATATTTGACATAGCATATTTTCTGACACAGAATGAATGTGAAATAACGTGAAAATTTAGCCAAAATCAAAAATCTTAATACGTTGTACATGTTTAGATTCAGCATATCAAAGAACCCCTTGAATTCAATTTTTGTTAAAATCTAACTAAGTTTAATTTTGGACCCTGTGGACCAATTTGAAAACCAGCCCCAAAATCAAAAATCTAAATACACGGTTTGATTTGGCACATCAAAGAACCTCCATAATTCAATTTTTGATGAAACCAAACTAAGGCTAATTTTGGACTATTTGGACCTCAATGTGGACCAATTCAAAAAGGGGCCCAAATTCCAAAATTTAAGTACACAGTTAGATTCAGTATAATAAAGAACCCCAAAACTTCAAGACTTTGAATTAAACCACATTGAAATTGGTCAAGAAATAAGCAATTTTTACAAAGTATATGTATTAGAAAAGTATTGTTTTTGGCCCCTTTTTCCTAAAAGATAAGGGCCATAACCCCCAAAATCAATCCCAACCTTCCTTTTTTGGTATGGAACCTTGTGGTACAATTTCATAGAGATCCATAGACTTATACTCAAGTTATTGTCCGGAAACCAGAAAATGAAAGTTTTTTGCCCCTTTTAGGCCCCTAATATAATCCATAAACGGATTGGGCCATAACCCTCAAAATCAATCCCAACTTTCCTTTTGAGGTATGGAACCTTGTGGTACAACTTCATAGAGATCCATATACTTATACACAGTTATTGTCCTGAAACAAGAAAAATGTTTGTTTTTGGGCCAATTTTGGTCCCTAATTCCTATACAGTAAGGACGATAACCCCCAAAATCAATCCTGACCTTCCTTTTGTGGTATGGAACCTTGTGGTACAATTTCATAGAGATCCATACACTTATTCTCAAGTTATTGTCTGGAAACCAAATATTATACTACAGCGAAAATTTTGCGGTCATTAAAAAAGCAAAGAAATTGTACACATCGTCATTTAAGATTAATAGCTCCTAAAAGAAGACGTCTGACAGTTTTGATGTAAATGGACAGAAGGAAGATCTCAACATTCTGTACAGTTCTGCTATGTCAGATTTCGTCTATCTAGCAGTTTTCAGGTTAATAGAAAAAACTAGCATTTCACCCCATATGTTCTATTTTTAGCCATGTCTGCTATGAGGGTTGGCAGACGAGGTCATCAGGCAAATTTTCAAACTAGATACCTCAATGATGGTTGATGCCAACATTGATTCAATTTAGCCCAGTAGTTTCAAAGAAGATTTTTGTAAACATTAACGGACAACAAGTGATGAGAATAGCTCACTAGGCCTTTTTGGCCCGGTGAGTTAACAAGTGATGTTAATCTATTGTGTTATAAGCTTCAGCCTTAAAATGAAATGCTTCCTTGTATTGTTACTGGCATTCAACTTACCTGGATATTATGTAATCTTACTATCAACATCAATTAGACAGCGAGACAAATAGCACATTCTTACAGATGTTTGCTAATACACAACTGCTGAATAAATGGCCTTAATTAGGATCTTGCATTAAACGCTTACTTGTTAAATAACATGAATTATATAAGGTTAAATTATTTAGCCCATTTTAATATCTTTGACACCCCTGAAGTTGAATGTAATGTGAAGTTCAATTTATATCAAAATTCTTAAGACTTTTCATTATCATATGAAATCAACAAATGTTTTTGTTTTGTGTAATAAAAATTGTTTAACCTTTTACATCTGAAATCATATAAATATCAATCAATTGTTTTGCAAGAAGTCAGTTCCATTTTAATTTCAAGAAAACTGTTCTTAAAATATCCATGTACATGTACACTCCCCAAATTGTGAATGTGGAACTCGAAGGTAAAGTGAAATGAAGCCATTTGTTTTGTCTGATGACCAATATTGATTTCAATACCCAGTAAATATTTGACCAATATCTGTCTGACCAATATTGATTTCAATACCCAGTAAATATTTGACCAATATTGATTTCAATACCCAGTAAATATTTGACCAATATTGATTTCAATACCCAGTAAATATTTGACCAATATCTGTCTGACCAATATTGATTTCAATACCCAATAAATATTTGACCAATATCTGTCTGACCAATATTGATTTCAATACCCAATAAATATTTGACCAATATCTGTCTGACCAATATTGATTTCAATACCCAATAAATATTTGACCAATATCTGTCTGACCAATATTGATTTCAATACCCAATAAATATTTGACCAATATCTGTCTGACCAATATTGATTTCAATACCCAATAAATATTTGACCAATATCTAAATAGCTCTCGGTAAATTTCAACTTGAAATAACTAGTTGGATGAAAACTGATTCAAACTTGTACAAGTTTTAGTGAAAGACTTGAAATCATAAGTGAATTAACATCTTATAAAATGCTGAATGCCTCACTGGGACTGTAAGATGAAAGGTGCAGTGATCCTTTATTTTCCATTTAGAATTTCTCAGGATTTAAGAAACTCACTATGACAAAGGCATTTAAACATTTACTAGTATATGATGGAACTGTGTGGGAACTACCATCTTTGGTGTTTATAGCATGTACTTTAATTATAATATTAGTGGCAATACTCTGGTGCTCAACCAATAAATCTCCAGTATATGAAATATAGATTCTTCTTTGGAAGGGGTTGACAGATTATAATACTTAAACCTGGTCCAAGAACATTGTTGATCCTGTTTCAAGAATAACATATCCCCACTGCACATTCAGAACACCTTTAAAGGGGTAGCCATTTGTGAGTACTATACTAAACATGCTAGATCTGACATCCCTACCCAACTCTTTTCTCTTTTGAGTGGGGGCCTCGGTGGCCGAGTGGTCTAAGTAGTTACTACTGTAATCACTAGCCAGTCAACACTGAGGTTGTGATTTGAACCCGCTCGTGCGGGTGCACTCGACTCAATCTTAATTGACTAGGATTGTCAGTTTTCCTATCGAAGGTCGGTGGTTTTCTCCGGGCATTCCGGCTTCCTCCACCAATAAAAACTGGCCACCACGAAATAGCCCAAAAGCGGTGCTTATAAGTGATGTTAAAACACCAAAAATCAAATCAAATCTCTTTTGAGTGGTAATCAATCTCTCCCCATTTTAGTCTTATTCCTCCTCCTTTTTATGATCAAATTTGATTTTATAGTTTAGTGAATTTGTTCACATCCGGAATAAGCTTGAAATATTTCACACTGGACATTAAACCACCACCAGCAAATCAATTATTAATATATGTCCTATGCACCTGCATGTGTATGCACTGAAAAAAACAGTAAAAAAATCTGTGTTCATTTTTATTACTTTAATATGATGTAGTTAATCTAAAAAGGTTATAACATTGTAAAGCTAAAATTTCATTAAAAAAATACTACTACCATATGCCCAATCAATAAACTATATAAAAAAGGCAGTTATCAATAATAATAAACTGTTGACACAGAGATATGTCTCGCCTGTCAGCAGAAAATTCAGAAAAAAGACAATCTGATGGACAGCAACATTACTAATTAATTCAAATTTGCTGGACCATGACCTTAGGGGCAGGACCTGGAAATAGTTGACACTGATAGTAATGCAACTTTAAATTAAATATTAATGACCTATAGCTATCACAAGTAGTTCCTATCAAACTAACTTAAGCAGAAAACTTAACATTGAAAATTGCTAATTAATTGAAAGTCGCTGGACCTTGACCTAGGGGCAGGGCCTCTATATAGTTATCAAACTGATATGTACTGATAGTTATTCACCTTAGTTCCTATTAAACTAACTTAAGCAGAAAACTTAACAATTGTTGACCCTAACGACAACGATAAAGTCATTGTCATCTGAAAAGCAATCCCTATATCTTGCTTTCTGCGACTTTCATTGCAGGCAAGACAAAAATGAGGACCAAATATCCCTTTCAAAGGCACATGAACAAAAGTTTGTTTCTCCTTCAATTTTCTACAATGTACTGAGTATGTGCTCGGGATTTTTATTTTTTAATTTACATACATTTTATTTTGGACTATAAAAAAAAAATTTAAATTCACATTCAAATGTTTATCAATTCAAGGGGATTGATCTTTTACAACTGAACTTTTAAATATATATATCTCAAATCCTATCTTTATCATTTTCAAGAGTAGGAATGTTAATGTACATGTATATATATGTACATTGTACATTGTACATTAAACATTAAACATATGATATGCCCATTGAATAATTTTCTTAGAATGGACTAAACGTTACATGATCAACTTAAATTGGGTAAAATTCTGTCTTTAAAAAAACAAAAACAAAAAGCACAGGGCAACTTGACACTTAACCTTGTTAACTTAAGTTCAAGGTCTGGTGTAGCTGTATACAAATACCTTGTAATAAATACAGATATAGAAGAAAGTTTGAGGACAGCTAGATGCTGCAGTATGGCAAATCATCCTTCATTAACAAGCTCAAGGGATCACTCAACATGTTCAAAGGACAACACTGCAATAATATCTTAAATTGTTTGGATGTCATGATTGTGGAAGTGAAAAGGAAATATTGTTTCTATAAATCAATTGTCATGATTGTGGAAGTGAAAAGGAAATATTGTTTCTATAAATCAATTGTCATGATTGTGGAAGTGAAAAGGAAATATTGTTTCTATAAATCAATTGTCATGATTGTGGAAGTGAAAAGGAAATATTGTTTCTATAAATCAATTGTCATGATTGTGGAAAGTGAAAAGGAAATATTGTTTCTATAGATCAATTGTCATGATTGTGGAAGTGAAAAGGAAATATTGTTTCTATAGATCAATTGTCATGATTGTGGAAGTGAAAAGGAAATATTGTTTCTATAAATCAATTGGCCTAACTATGCTGGGAATATGAATAGTAAATAAATATGTAAAATATTACATACATACACATGTACTATATCATTTTTTTCACTTTTTTCTTTAAAAATTAAAATGTAAACCTACATCATTTGTACATGGTCAACAGTCATCACTCACTTGTAAACAACTACAAATTGGTAAATTAGTAATAAATTTAAAATGTCAATAAATATCAAAAGGATTCCTGTTAACAACTTTATATCATCAGAACAATCTGATTAAAATCAGATCTTTCACTGCCACCCCCTCCCTCCTCTTCCTTAGATTTGTTTGATGATGTTGTAATTATATAAGATCTGAAACATTCCATAAGAGGTGTTTAACATCAAATTAATTTTTCCTTCACAAGTTTCTGTCCTTTTGACTATGAAATATAAAAAATTTGTTTGGCTTAACTTTACCTGCCAATTGTTAAGTCCACAAATTCTATGTCCTAACCAATTAATTATCAAGCATTTGAATTAATGCACCAACCTTATTGTAAAGATTTCTAAACTCGGGAAAGCAGTAATGTTTCATCGTTTAAAGGGCATTAGCTGTCAAATTCATGTTCACTGCTTTGACTCTAATTCTTATATTGGACTTATAACATACTAAAACGCATATCAAAATTATAAAAAGTCTAAAATAAACAATTTACGATGCATAGTCCCGATAGTATATATCAGCATTTCGTGTGTATTTTAGTCTAGACACCATCTAATTAACTATCGAGGTGACCTTCGAAGACTGCCATCGGTCATATAACCCGAACTAAACATAAACATAGATATAAATAGATTGCGAACTTGTGCAATTGGATTTTTGTAGGTCTGTTTGATTTCATATTATAGGCAGGGCTCACACTACTTCAGAATCATAGGGAGAAGTGACTTCTCTTTTTGAAACTGATAGGGAGAAGTGGTGAGATTTGAAAGAGAAGTGCATGCTCCTTCGAACGCTGCGCTACAATGTTTTGATTTAGATTATTTTACTATAGTATAACGGGTGATATGTAAATAATATTCTTTTTATATTGTTCAATTCATATCTGAGTATACAATTAAATTAACAGTTCAAATTCAAAGTTGTTTAAGTTTAGGTTCTTGTGAGAAACTACCAACTAAATATCTAGCACTAAAAGAATTTTTTTATGTCAAAAGAAATTATAATATATGAATTACAATTCAATTAAAACTATCTTGTTTATCATGTTATGAAATTCAGTGTTTCTCATCAAAAGATG
Organism: Mytilus coruscus; assembly: GCA_017311375.1. Taxonomy (NCBI): domain Eukaryota; kingdom Metazoa; phylum Mollusca; class Bivalvia; order Mytilida; family Mytilidae; genus Mytilus; species Mytilus coruscus. The sequence goes on along the minus strand of CM029601.1, from coordinate 5,617,780 downwards.
TACAAAGTTAAGCTTGGCCATAATATATTGATATTAGTAGTTAAGCAACTTTAATCAATATTTTGAAACAATCCATATAAATCATATGGAATTATATACATTAATCAATTAGATCTAACAAAAGTCTGTTAATGCGTGTGGAATGCGTATTTTTCCTTTCGGGATCAATATTCTGTCAGCTTTTCCATTCATGCGTCCGTAGTTATTATTGTAAAATGCGGATTTCGGTCATAGCTGGTCCGGTTCCGATCCGTAGTTAGTAAACGATTAATGGCGGACGGAGAAAATTTACAAAATAAACGATGTTTGACTAAAACCCTGCTGTTGTTTCAAATCTAAACGATGTTTGACAAGCTATTTGGAAAGGAATATGACGTTTTAATGCAATAAATGGATTAAACATTTACTGGAGGCAACTTTATCACTTTCAAATGAAGTAACAAACTTATTTTGCTGCTGAAAGTTAGATTGATGTACGTTCTCTGAGTAACAAGTACCGGAAGTGCATGCAGTGATAAAAAGTTGTCTTTTTATTAAATAACCTATAATACATGTAGGTTAACAAAATATGTTAATATCGTTTTTACCTGTATAAGAATGAGTTATTCAAGATTGAACCAGTCAACCAAATGGTTTACCCTTGTTTCACTTTCAATGTTTACATTCTTTTCCATTTGGGGCCTCGATGGCCGAGTGGTCTAAGTAGTTACTACTGTAATCACTAGCCAGTCAACACTGAGGTTGTGAGTTCGAACCCCGCTCGTGCGGGTGCACTCGACTCCAATCTTAATTGACTAGGATTGTCAGTTTTCCTATCGAAGGTCGGTGGTTTTCTCCGGGCACTCCGGCTTCCTCCACCAATAAAAACTGGCCGCCACGAAATAGCCCAAAAGCGGTGCTTAAAAGTGGCGTTAAAACACCAAAAATCAAATCTTTTCCATTTAATAACTGAACATGCCTAGTTCATGCGTAACCCATCTCTAGCTATAGGGATCAATTAAAGTTCACATGAATACGGATTCAATGAGGTCGAATTATTCACTCGAAAGTGAATAATTCATTAGCGATGTTTGACAAAACTAAACCAAACTGGCTGATAAAAGTGAATTATTATTTCCCTATTTCACTTTTATTAATGATTGAACAAAAAAAAATCATATTTTATTTTTCTTTATATCTCGTAGCTAATGCCCCATTAATAAAAATTTTTATATCATAAATTGTTGAAAGTCTGTAAAACATTTAATTAATATAACCGTAAACTTTGATTCAATAATTTGTAATCAAATTGCCAGTGTGTCACTTGAATGATTAAAATTTGCATACAAGGTCATCCAATTTAACTTCTTATGCCGGAATGGTTAACCTTTTCAGAGCAAAGTGATAGATCTGATTTCAATCAGAAGTCCAGTAGACTCCAAGTAAAAATTGCCCTATAAATAATCATTATTATTTGAACTGTGGATGGTCAGGGAAATTACATCCATAATGCTGAATTACAACTTTAGATGCGTAAAACCCACACTCCATACAAACATCAAGTGGCATGTTCTGAGCAAGCTGAGATAAAAATCCACCCACAAAAGCATCACCACAACCGTTCGTATCTTTTATAAAATCTTTCTTCACTGGAGTAATTGGATATTCAGTAATTTGACCATCCTGAGCTAATATGGTTGGATCTTTGCCCTGAGTGAAAACAATAATTCGTTTACGTTTTTCATTAAGTTTTGGCAGTGCCTGAGCTTTGAGTGCTATTTCTTTGATGTCTGATGTATTAAAACCACTACAACAACCAAAGGCTTTAGCTTCATCTCCATTTCCAAACAATACATCTACATACTGCATAAGATTGAGGTCAGGATCTGCAAATTTTTTGCATAAAAATTTGGCATGTAAATTCATCACAACAATTTTATCATTCTCAGCAGCATGCTTGGCTGCTTGTATAACAGCATCAAAACTAACAGGAACTATAAATCCACCGATATAAAAAATCTGAGCTTTTTCTACAAGCTGCCATATATCTGGTTGACTTAAAAACTGTGCTGTGAAATGTTCTGCTGCTCCAAGATCTGTCACTAAAGACCTGTCCTCTCCTGTAATAATAGCACCACATTTCCCAGTGGATTTATCATTGTGAATTTCATATTTGACATTCACGCCAACTTCTTCAGCAGTTTTTAATAAAATTTCATGAAACTGATCATTTCCAACACCACCAACAAATGAGGTAGCTTTGGGCTTCTGTAAAAGCCACTGAGCAACCCTAATGCTATTCTGAGTGGCTCCTCCTGCCAGATAAATAGGTTTATAGTCAGCCACCATTTCTTCAAACATGGCTGTATGTTTTTCCGTTGCAATGATTGCATCATTAGATTGTAATCCATATTTGTCTAAGAAAGCCTTGTCTGCACTAATGGTAATATCAAGCAGAGGATTTCCTATTCCCAACAATATACCTTCTGGTATTTGGTCACTATTGGCCATTTTGAACTGGTTTCCCTGGAAAGTAAAACATCAAAACTATAGTGTTTTTCTTGAAATATATACATCAATCAAAATCCATGTCTTGAAGATCATCAGACCTAATTTCCATGACATGTTTATCATTACATATCTTACAGTTATCTTAAACACTCAATCAGAGCATATGTATAAAAGATGCAGACAGGTATGTTGTTGTCACCTGACATTCTAGCGGAAACTAAAATTAATGAAATACATAAACTGTCTGGATTTAAACAATTGAAATAAATTGGAGTCATAATTAGTATATTATTAGTATGTATATATGTATATGTTCTCTGTAACATTTTGTTTATGAGAATAAAGTATTTATTAAAGAAAGACTTTAATTTTGTTTTAAAATTCAGACAGACCTTGAAAATTTAGATCTAAACTGATTGGTTGGTTAACATCCAGTGGCAAATATTTCATGCATGATCTAAACTGAGTTTATAAAAGAAAATGTAGAATGATTATAATGATTTTGTATTTATGTTACATGAATAATAAGGGATGTGGTGTATATGGCTTCATACAACAAATATTTTTACTATTGGTTTTTAGGTTGGATCAGTAAACCAACAAATTAAAAATCCCTGGCCTTTTAGTATAGACCATTATTATTCAAATAAAATATGCTTGTCCCAGGAAAATACATTGCTCCTTTCTCTTTAAGAGAGCCCTGAAAACATGTCAATGGTACATGTAGGAGTTGAATCTTGAATAATGGCTGAAGGCTATTTTCTTCCCTACTTTCACTTTGGCCAAATCATTACTTTCACTTTCAACAATAAATTTTCCCCACATGTTTTACTTATTTCAATATATATGCAATTTATAGGACCACTTAAATAGTTAACTTTTCAAAGAAAACAGTAACAAGAAAACTCCTGAAGAAATACCCAATATAATACTTGGAAACTACATTCCTAGACCATGAACAAAGGGAATTAATTGTTGTCTGAAGCTTTATGTCAATAAGACAGCAACCCCATGCATTAAACAAACAAAAGACATTTTAGAGGGCAAAATACAGCTCTTCAACAATAGATTAATGTCCATACAATATATAAAAAGTATCTCCATTTTAAACACTATAATTAAGGAAATATTCATCATACATAAATATGAATATCATAAGGAAATATTCATATATAACATAAGTCACAATAATAATTATTCCTGTCAGATCAAGACAAAACATATTCTCGATGCAGATTGATTTAAACAATGTGCAGGTAAAATTAAACAAGAATTAATATATAGATGATCTTGTGATCACAGCTTGCAAAAAAATTTTTTGTGGTTAATGGCAAAATCAAAATTAAAATTGACCAGGACCTGTATCTTATTTTCTAGAACATTGTTAAAATTTCAAAAGACTTTGTCTAATAATACTTTCATTATCACTACTGAACCATATAAATCTAAATTTTAAGGTAACTTAGGGTAAACTCTTGAATGGTAAATGTTAAAATCAATCTTGACCTGTATTTTATGATCAATGATGACATTGTGCTCAAATTTCAGATTTTGTCAAGTGGTATATATATATATAAGAGATAAATTAGTACCTGTAAAATATGTCCAGGCAGACAAATATTACTAGTATAAAAAGTCCATGGTTACAGAATTTACTAGTACATGTATATTTAGTCTCATGTCAGTAATGTCCCGTCTAATTTTCCTAGGAATTCATGTTGGACAGTCCATGTCATCATGATCAATATTCCTAGGTAAAAATTAAACATCCATGTCCTTTATTTTACTAGGAAAATGTGTAATGAAAGAAATCATTTACATGAAAATAATGGAAATGTTTTAATGTTGTTTAACATGTTTAACAGTTGTGCACTAATCTTTTAATAAAATTTATGTGCCCAGACTAATTTTCCTAGGAATTCATGGCTTAATTTATTTGAAAAATCTTTATTTCACTACATCTATGACTACTCCAATGTAAATTGTGTACACATATACTATACAAAATGTAATAAAAAAAACTAATTGCTCAACTGAATACTGAAAAACTTATTCATGTAACAGTTTATTTGTCATATTATAAGAGAAAATCAATTTTTCACTTACATTTTACATGTTTTAAAAATGTTAAAATAAATTGCATAAATCAAATGGATTTGTGTCTTTTTCATTCAAGATTTCCTATTTACAAGGTGGGAACAAAAACATGACAATACATTGTACATTACCAACAGTATGCACATTGTCATTGAATATATTTCATTCAACTCTGACCTGAATGGGGAATGTGTAAATAGCAACCAGAAATCAGAAACCAGAAACAAGAAACAAGAAATTAAAAATATCTAATATTGAATATGCTCCTGATAACTAATTATAATTAACCTGATATAAATACACATGTATAACTGATAAGGACTCTGATCTTTATGCACCTGCTGTAGCCGAAAACCTTATCAATTGTAATAAAACTTAATTATCTACAAAAAAGTGTCAGTTCAGTGTTAGACTGCATACATAACTTGTTACAGATTTTTAATTGTGTTGAAAGGTTTACATTGTTTATAGATGTTTTAATAATGTGTTTACTATAGTAAAGGGTTCCTCCTAGTTCTTGCCAAAAATGAGTATAGGAATTATGTCAACGAACTTGGCAAGCTTAAACTATCACTCAGGCGGGAATTTGTCCATTACCATATTAACACACAGTGTATTTTGAAGAAAGATTCATTATTCGATGGACAGAAAATTCTAGTTACACATAATGTAACAAGACTGAGCAAAGAACATCGTGAGTTCATTCAGGAGAGATTAGGTCCACCACTATAAATCATAAATAAGGTACCATGAACATGATGAAGGAAAAGTGTTTTAATTCTGATCTTTATCGTTATTGGTAAACTTTTCATATTGAAAAAATCATGTAAACTAAGTGTTTTGTAAATTAGGATAAAATACCCTTATTTCTTTCAGTTTTTCTTTTTGTTTAACCCTAATGGTTACATTGACATTTGAATCATCTCTTCAATATTTTTTGTCATTTTTGTGAAATTTAATACTGATATGACATCCTTTTACTTTTTAACTTCATTCAGTACTAACCAAAATATTAGGGGGAACAGCAGTTAAACCAGCATCCAACATGTCCAATATCTACATGCTTAAATTATAGTCATTATATAAACAGTTGAAGATTGTGTCATCTTTCTCTATTTTACACATTTTTACACAGAAACTATGAACAGTGTAACTGATGATTGTTTTTTTTTATTCTATTTCCTTGTGGCCATCTGAACACCATTTATTTAAATGATTAAATAACATTGAAAGACATGTTTACAGGTAGAATGTAAAACAATATTAAAACATCTATAATCAATGTTTACCTTCCAACACAATTAAAAATCTGTAACAAGTTATAATTAATGTATGCAGTCTAACACTGAACTGACACTTTTTTGTATGTGATTAAGTTTTGTTTCATCTGATAAGGTTTTCAGCTACAGCAGGTGTATAAAGAACAGTCCTTATCAGTTATAAATGTGTAATTATATCATGTCAATTATATTAGTTATTAAAAAAAAAAATATTCAACATGATATACTTTTTATATTTTGTTTCTTGTTTCTTGTTTCTGGTTTCTGATTTCTGGTTTCTGGTTTTGCTATTTACACATTCCCGACCTAAATGTATACAAACAATTAATTGTCTTTTTCCTAAATATTTCGTCCAATTGGAAAATTTTCATTTTTATAATTCAGGGGTGCATGGTGCTGGTAATAATGTGTATTTATGTATTTGTAAAATGTGTGTTAGTTTCTATTTGTATCAAAATGTAAATTATACCTGAGCAAAGTCTGCATGAAAAATAGTTATGATAATAAACAAGGATTTGTAAAGTATCACAATAACATATAATCTAAAGTTCTCAATAATATTAACAGTTTTTAGATACCTTAAACCAAACATCGTTTTCATTCTGTTTAATATGCAGCATGTCAAATTGTGTCTATCAAATATTATTGATTAAATTTTAATCGACACCGTTACTATCGTTCTCAATATTGACGTTAAATAAACAACTGACAAAGTGAAGATCAGTGAAACTTCGATATTTTTAAAAACGAAATTAAACTTACCTTGTCAGCTGCTGTTGAGGACAAACTTCTTCTCCATGTGCAATAACTACGAAAACTTTTTCGAATTAACTTTAAGTGGCTAGGTCGTGAAGTTCCAGCAACTTGCAAGGCCGCCTTGAACTTGCTGATGTTACAAATCGGACGGGAATAAGAGATATATCTCATCTTAATCATTGTCACTTATACATTACATAGCACTCATCACAATGCATGTGAAGTGTAATCGTATCCAGCTGCCAAGAAAAATACAAACGGTGTTCTTCCTTATACGACCCGTAAAAATAATCCGAGCACCTGTTCCGGATAAACTTAACGTCAGGGTACTCAAATTGCACCTATTTTGACAGAATTTTCACCTACGTTTATTTATGATCCAGCCAAAAATTTCCATTCTGTGTTTATTTTGTAGATGTATCATTATTTACTATATGGTTCCACCAATTTAATTTTTAATCTATATTGAATCATAGAAAAATGGGTTTGAACAGACCTCCAAACGATTCATGATTCTGTAATGAGGTGTACCCAAATTGTATCCATGCTTAAATTCACATCCTTAGAAATCGAAAAACAGATGTTTTGATTTATTTCTTAAAATATTTAGAATAAGTAGAGAACAGAAACTAAAAATTCAGCAATTTATCTATTTGTAAACAGGCATAACACTAGAACTGTTGTGTATAAGTTTTATAACATTTGGTTGAGACAAACTAAAAAATTCAGCAATTTTATGTTTATAAAGGGACATAGCTCAAGAATGGTAAAAGTGTCGCTACCAAATTTCGTACTTAATCTGTATTATGTAGTAATAAGCATTGTGTATAAGTTTCATAACATTTGGTTGAGGCAAACTTAAGTTAGAAAACGAAACAAAAAAATTATACTTGATCTTAGTTTTGTGGTAATGAATATTGTGTATAGGTTTCATAATGTTTGGTTGGGGCAAACTTAAGTTAAAGAATGGAAACTAAAAATTTTGCAAACTTTCAATTTATAAAGGGGCATAACTCAATAATGGTTAAAGTGGCACTACCCAAATTCAACTTGATCTGTGTACAGTGGAAGTCAAAATTAAACATTCATTGTATAAAGCTTTGATTGTAGTTGATTTAACTATAATCATGGACAAAGGAAGATAACTCCAATTTAAAAATTACTTGATATTTAGAAGAAAATAAAATTTTGCAATTTTTCGATTTATAAAGGGCATAACTCTAGCACGGGTAAAGTGATGCCACCAAAATTCAAACTTGATCTGTGTTTTGTGGTAATAAGCATTGTGTATAAGTTTCATAACATTTGGTTGAGGCAAACTTAAGTTAGAGAACGAAACTAAAATTTTGCAATTTTTCCATTTATAAAGGGCATTACTCTAGAACGGTTTAAGTGACGCCACCAAAATTCAAACTTGATCTGTGTTTTGTGGTAATAAGCATTGTGTATAAGTTTCATAACATTTGGTTGAGGCAAACTTAAGTTAGAGAACGGAAACTAAAATTTTGCAATTTTCCATTTATAAAGGGCATAACTCTAAAACGGTTTAAGTGACGCCACCAAAATTCAAACTTGATCTGTGTTTTGTGGAAATAAGCATTGTGTATAAGTTTCATAACATTTGGTTGAGGCAAACTTAAGTTAGAGAACGGAAACTAAAAATTTTGCAATTTTCCATTTATAAAGGGCATAACTCTAGAACGGTTTAAGTGACGCCACCAAAATTCAAACTTGATCTGTGTTTTGTGGTAATAAGCATTGTGTATAAGTTTCATAACATTTGGTTGAAGCAAACTTAAGTTAGAGAACGAAACTAAAATTTTGCAATTTTTCCATTTATAAAGGGCATAACTCTAGAACGGTTTAAGTGACGCCACCAAAATTCAAACTTGATCTGTGTTTTGTGGTAATAAGCATTGTGTATAAGTTTCATAACATTTGGTTGAGGCAAACTTAAGTTAGAGAATGGAAACTAAAAATTTTGCAATTTTTCCATTTATAAAGGGCATAACTCTAGAACGGTTTAAGTGACGCCACCAAAATTCAAACTTGATCTGTGTTTTGTGGTAATAAGCATTGTGTATAAGTTTCATAACATTTGGTTGAGGCAAACTTAAGTTAGCGAACGGAAACCAATTTTGGGACGTACGGACGGACGTACGTACAGACGGACAAGGGTTAAACTTAATGCCCCCTCCGCTATGGCGGGGTATAACAATTTGACATTAGTCAATACTTAATATTCATTTTTGCTTGAACCCCCTGAGGGGTTCACGCTTATATATTGGCGAGTTTTGGATGTGTCTATGGGCCACTCGATATCTCTCGGCCGGAAGTCGGAATAAAATTCTTGGAACGTCTCGAAAGTTTTCGATCATTTATACAGGTAGTTATCTACGTCTTTGATACGGTCCCTCTATGGCTAGGCTACCACGTGACATTACACCATCAAAGTAAATTGGAAAGTAAACAATAAGGCTAGGTTGCAGTCAATAAATCGTTTAAATATAAGAACCTTTTTGCCTTTTCACAAAACATATGTGTTTTTAATAATGTGAATGTTTATAAGCGCTTTGATGTGAAAGTTTCTAAACAAGTATTATGACAACGCAATTATATTTGTTTTAAAACGACCCCTGTACACTGTGTGTATCTAGGTCAATTATAACGTGGTATTGTGCATTGTCATGATAACATGTAAACTAATTATGTCTGAAGATTTAACCACGTGTGTATTTTCATCATAGACTAAGGAGAGAACATTCTGGTTTAAATGTGTATATTTAACAGAAAACAGAAAGATAATATTGTTATCAAAAGTATTCAATTTAATAAATTCAATAGAAATCAAAGAAATATATACAAAATATATACTGTATTTATGTTTCTGTAGAACCTAAATATTAAATTGAAGTCAGAACATTTTCAGAGTTGCAATTAAGAAATAAGTATTTATATGACAAGATACTCTGCTTTGGTATTTTTAAATACTCATTTGTAAATGAAATATGCATAATAATTAAATCTGAATAAATCCTTGCATCATACAAAAAAATGTTGATAAACAATAATTAAGGTTTTATAAGTAATTGTTATTCAATTTTGTATTGTAATATATCCATAAAACGGAAAGTAAGATAAATTAATTAAATATTTAAATTTTAAACAGTCATAAATAAAAATACTTGTGTGTTTTCAATTCACAAAGATTTTAAATCCTTGCAGCTCACAAAAAACGTAATAATAATTTACAATAATCATAACAAAATTTAATTAAGTACTATCATAATGTTAATTATTTTGTAATGTTTTAGTATGGATTTATAAGTCTTTGCTTATATTTTGTATAGTAATCTATTCATATAGTGGAATGGTAGAATTTAAAATAGATTCATTTGATAAATAAAATGTCTGTCTGTAAATACTAAAATTTTCGGAAAAAATTACTAACAGAAACGTATTTTTATTATAAAATTTCAATTCTATTTTTGTTTGTTTGTTTTAATAGTTTAACTTTATAATATCTACATATTTGTACTATGGTACGGTTTTGAAAATTGTATTCACTGTGTTGCCCAACTATCCTACACGTCTTGATTCATTCACATTATAGATCACATTTCAAACGCACACATATTGGTTTGCGTTCTCAAAATTCAATAATACTAATTTCACTCGTGAATGCGCATTTTCGTTTTCTTATCTAAATTTAGGACACAGCTGTAAGAGATTGATATGTGACTTTCATGCACGGTCATCATTACTTACGGTATTCTGACCTCTAGCTGTTTCTCTTTTGTTTCTTTTTTGAGTCACTGTCCTATAATAAACTTTGACCTTTTCGAAAAGCTAAGGATTGTCTACCCAAGGAATAGATTCCTTAACTTTGTAATTTATTTGGCCTTTAACTTTTTATATCTACATACCTTTTATATAAATTGGTTATTTTGAGGGTATGTACAGGTATTCATAAAATTTCTGAATTTAGATATTTTTCGCAAAACCAAGTTTCCCTGTAGAATATTTGAAATGATTTAAGTAAGATCAGGAAATCCTTAAAATTTGAGATGTTTTATTAGACCAAAAAAGTCTCTTTATAAGATGTCCCAATCAGTTGCATGCCACAGGTTTCATTGCACATGGAAATTGGACTTTAGATTTATCTATACAATTAACATCTACCATGAGTACAGACAGCTTCAATAACGAGTTGAGAACATGAAGGTCCATGCAGGAAGCAAAATATAAAGATATGATAGATAAAATAAATGCATGCAGAATTCCAGATTATAAAGCAAACTGAGTGCATAAATTTATATTGCGATTGGTTTGTGCAATTTGCATAAGTCATCCGGTTTGTAGAAATTGGGATTTGCAAAAGGGTTATCATCGGGAAAATTATGTATATTCCAAGTACTAAATAAAATAGTCTAGTTTTAAAATGTATATTCAAATAGTAGATGTAAATATACACTTTCAACTGACTTCTTCTAATCACAGTGAATTATTTCAATTCAAAAGCAAACACAAATTCAGCAACAATCTTTTGGTGACCCGGCAGTCAGCGGTCTTAGGTTCACGTATTGCTTTTCTTTTTTTTAAAGAAAGCAACATGTTTAAGAAATGGATGCTTGTAACATATTTTATTTGCTCATTTTTAAAAGATGACTTTTGTGGACTTCCCATGGCGACGTTTCCGTACATTTTACTTTTTCCAGTGAATACTTCATCTGTTGATATATGCTGTGAACGTTTTGTGTATATTTAGATATATTTACCTATGTTAAAAGACGTGCATAATGTCAAATCCTAAAAATACAACTTGTTTAGTCTCTAAGAAAACTTGTAAGATTTCCGCTGCTATTTTTGCTAAATAGGTGCAATTTGGGTACTTGGTGCAATTTGGGTACTGTGACTTTAGACGTATATTTATCAAAACTACTGATTATACATGTGATAAACTTAGACGTATATTTATCAAAACTGCTGATTATACATGTGATAAACTAATAATAATAATAATAATAATAATTCTTTATTTAAAGAGGGTTACACAGTTAGCTATAAAACTAATCTTCCTGAGGCCCTCATGAAATACAACAAACAATTACGAAATATCAATCAAACAAACACACTAATATGAAAAATGAAATAAAAATTGTTATGAAATATACAATTTTCAAAACAGGTAAAATTACAAATTCATATAGTATTGGCATCATTCAAATTACCTCAACAATATCTTAAGTTTGAGTACGTGTGTGAAAATTATACATATAAAATTACACAGCTTCTTAATGTTCCAACAAGTAATTTTTAAATCTTTTGAATGAGCTTGTACTTGAGGTTGATTTTTCAGAGATATTGGTAAGTTATTCCATAAAATAGATCCTGAATATATAAAAGATTTCTTAAACAGCTCTGTTTTGGCTTTTGGAACTTGTAAATTTTTGCATGACGCATTCCTCAAACAATATTTGTTTATTTCTGGCATTTCTTTAAATTTTTCAGTGAGATATATAGGGGCTTCGTTCTTAAGGCATTTCTTCATCAAAACAGATTTGTGGTATGAGATTCTGTTCTCTACTGTCATCCACCCAAGCTGTTTAAACAGTGGAGCTGATGATGATAGTAGATCAGCATCTAAAATAAGTCTTGCAGCCCTTTTCTGCAATTTTATTATTCTGACTAGCTCATTTTAGCACAACCACTCCAGATAATACAACAATAATCAGTGGGAGAATATAGCCATTATAAAATAATTTTCTTGAATCAATATTTAGAAATTTCTTGATTTTAGAGAGTAAATGAAGTCTAGATGATATTGATGAACATAAGTAATTAACATGGCCTGTCCAGAACAGATTAAAGTCAATTCTAACACCTAAAAGTTTTTCAATTGATGATTTTTGAAGAATATTATTCTCAATAGTTAGAACTGGTTCTGCTTGATTTAAACGCAACCTTTGTCTTGTACCTATAACCATACATTTCGTCTTATCCGAATTTATGAACATGTTATTTTCATGACACCATTTTTCAACACATTGGAGATCATCTAAGATGTATATTTATCAAAACTGCTGATTATACATGTGACTATTATACTAACATATATTAGTATAATAGTTCCAGATTATACATTATAACTTCTTATATGGTGCTGTACATTTTATCAAGAATTTTTCCTTGATTTAAAAAAAACTAGAGGCTCTCAAGAGCCTGTGTCACTCACCTGTATCTACTGTGGTTTTGGAAATCATGTAAAATAAGGTTAAAATCATAATAAATAGTATTAGATATCCCAATAATGATTAAGACCAAGTTTGGTTTAATTTGGCCCAGTAGTTAAATTAAAAGCAGGTCATCCCATTGTAGTCTTACAAAAGTTACTGAAGACCCCTTATCATTATTTAAATTAGTTTTCAAGTTGTGACCATTTAAAATTGTTTTTTTTACAATTTTCCCATAGACTTCTATAGTAAACCCCTATGTTCTATTTTTAGCCATTGCGGCCAAGTTGGTTAGATGGCAGGGTCATCGGATAGATACATTTTTCAAATAAGATACCCTATTAAAAATTGTTGCTAAGTTTAATTCTATTTGGCCCAGTAGATTAAGTGGAGAAGATTTTTGTAAAAGATTACAAAAATTTAAGAAAAATTGTTAAAAATTGACTATAAAGGGCAATAACTCCTTAAGGATCAACTGACATTTTGGTCATATTGACTTATTTGTAGATCGTACTTTGCTGAACATTATTGCTGTTTACAGTTTTTCTCTATCTATAATTATATTTAAGATAATAACCAAAAACTGCAAAATTTCCTTAAATTACCAATTCAGGGGCAGCAACCCAACAACGGGTTATCTGATTCATCTGAAAATTTTAAGGGCAGATAGATCTTAACCTGATAAATATTTTTACTCCATGTCAGATTTGCTCTAAATGCTTTAGTTTCAGAGATATAAGCCAAAAACTGCATTTTACCCCTATGTTCTATTTTTAGCCATGTCGGCCATGTTGGTTGGCAGGCAGGGTCATTGAACACATTTTTTAAACTAGTTATCCTAATGATGATTGTGGCCAAGTTTGGTTAAATTTGGCCCAGTCATTTCAGAGGAGAAGGTTTTTGTAAAAGTTAATGGACAACCACAACAGATGATGATGACGGACGCCAAGTGATGAGAAAAGCTCACTTGGCCCATTGGACCAGGTTAGCTAAATAAGATGATAGAAACCCATGTTAATTGTAACAGAAATCCATATATTTATGAAAAATCATTGAATTATGAGTGGTAAATAAATTGGCACTGGCTAAGATTGTGTTGAAAACATAATAATAAAATACCCGTAATAACAAAAAAATTAATTATTACTACGTTGGAATTAATTGCCGGAATGCTAGGTTGGGTTAGGAACCAATGAAGTATGAACATAACAATAATATCTGTGTCTACTGTTACGTTGTTTTATTGTTACGTTAATGCATTTCAATATATGCTGGGAATAGTAGTATATATAGTATGTCCCATATGTATGTAATATATTAAAATACAACTTGAAAACTTTTATTCATAAACAATTCAAATATACAATATTGCATACAGAGTGATACAGATTATATATTTTATTTACAATGGCAGCTTCTGCACATCTACTATGTGCTTTTGGGTGCATGTTTTATTCCGACGCATTTTTGGGAGCAATCACAAACGAGTGATGCTGCAACGTGCACATTGGTTTTGTAGACTAAACAGTTCAACTCTGCAATTTCCCTTTTTGAAGTTATACCATTTGTATTGATTTTATGCCAAAATGATATTTATATAGGAAGAAAAAAACCTAACTTTGGTTTGGACGTTCTCCATCTGATTTTGAAACGAAATTACATCCTCCATGGAAACATCCATACATAAGTAATATAAGCTCAAACTATTTTAGTTCAATGCTGTAAAACTTTGCTTTTGATGTATGAATTTTCCCCTAACTTTGTTTATATAACTGTATAAATTTTGAATCTTTTTTTTTCTTTTTTTTTATTCAACCACATCCAAAGTTTTAAATTTTTCACCCAAAGAAAATTTGGTAATGGGAATAACCCTCTTCCATTGTTCAAAGTATGATGACAGTAATAAGGGTAAGTGTGCAGTTAAATACATAAAAGTGAATACTTTTCTTCTAAACATCGAACCATTGCACTATATTGTTCACCTTTGACACTTCTAAACTGTAGTAATATCTTGAAGAAAATTAAAACAATTAATACTTAAAAATTATTAATAAACATTATTTGTTGAATAATAAAAATAATTATTATTATTATCAAGCATATCAGAGAATTCATCAACAAAACTAAAGTCAATTAAAAGTTTAATAAATCTAACGTCACAATAATGCAACGCAAATATTATTGTTACGTTTGTAATTAATCGGTTCCTAACCCTACCTAGCATTCCAGCAATTAGTGTCCAACGTAACAATAGCTTTTTATTGTTATTTTTATGTTTCAAGTAATCGTAGCCAGTGCCAAAGGAATTATGTCTCATCGATACAAATCTGAACTATCATATTTGACCTAATTTTTTCATGTTGGCTCAATTCAGTAACAAATTTTAAAAATTCAATATATTGTGTCTATATATACCCATCACTGAAGACTCTTAAACAAATTAAACACACAATTATTTAGTTAAAAACTATAGTAATCGTAATTCTGAAAAATAGGACATATATTTGTTATTCTAAAAAAAAGTTACATATTTTTTTGCAAAAAACTCTTAGTACTGTTGGAATAACTATAATCAGGTCTTGGTTTATTATAGAATTAAACACATTTTTCTAGAGGTTATTGACGAGTAATCTACCCAACTCACAAAATGACTAAAAGTCAAAAGGGGTGTTATATCAAGTTTATGAGTCATTTGGCCAAACAATTTTTTTAATCCTTATTATTCTCAATCCAAAAATTTGTTATATATATGTTTTTCTTTCAATTTCCACTTTCTTTGAATCCCATGACTCTGTTTATATGTATAGCGCATCAATATATCACAGTGAAATTGACCTTGTGACTAGTGTTAACATAGACTAAAATAGTTTTGGCAACAATTGGTCTATTGAAGGGACTAATCACGTTCAAGTATTTGTTGTTATTTAAATTATAAAAGAATTATTTAGAAATAACATCCAGTGTGCATAAAGTGCATTTTTCTGAATTTTTGCATTTTACACAAAATTTTTAGTGAAATTTAGAAATCTTTTAAATGGGTTTGATTCATTGTCAAAGGTGACCTATAGTTGCTAACATCTACATAATTTGGTCTCTGGTGGATGCTTGTCTTATTGGCAATCATACCAACTTTCTTTGTTTTACACAGTACAATTTAATTTATTTCAATCCATCAACTAACAGAAAGTGGCTACAAGTTTAAGACAGATAAGAAAATCATCTATTGGTAAAGGTAACAGTCTTTATGATATACTTTTGAATCTACAAGCCTGAAGCTGAATTCTACAAAAAATTAAGTTCGATTCTATTGGCCTGTAGAGATGATTTTTACAGGCATGACAGCATTTTTACAAGCCAGGGCTGATGGGCCTGTGGTTGAGCACTAGACTGAAGTAAACATTATCAAGCTCATGACCAAATGTACACAATATTGGAGTACGTAAGATGTATGGAAATACTTTGTCCATACAAAAATCTAGAGGCTAACAGGAGCCGGAGTTGCTCACCTTGCACCATAGCAGACACTTGTGAAACAAGATCATGTTTCAAGGGCAATAACTCTTATAGACGTAATTGGACAGTTTCTGCCCAATGGCGATGTTTGTAGATCTTAATGCTAGCACTGATGATTTGTGAATGAAACCTTTCCTCTAACATGTCTAACTAATATAGAAAAAAGAGGAGGAAAAATTTTTGAAGAGTCATCAGACACTATTTACATTATATCAAAATAAGAAGATATCCAATCTTTGTAGATGGTAATATCCTAATAATTTTAGCAATTGACACATTTGCTCTACTTACAGACTAGCTCTTTTAATTTTTCAGACATTACGGGTAGTCAAAACCAGTGAAAATCATCAAAAATGTATTTCAGGTGTAATAAATCTTCAAGTAGTCTCCAGACAATTATGTCTTGACACACTTATATATATAATTAGCATTGTGAACCCTGTCAGATTTTCTCTATTTTTTAAAGTTAAGGAGATGTAAGCAAAAAAAGGCAATGTGACCCATATGTTCTACTTTAAGCAACAGCAGTCAATGTTTCTTGAAAAATTGGGACCTCGAATATCTTCAGATCTTTTCACCCATTTCAGGAGTACATATATTCCTGAAAAGTTAACACAAATGACAGCCATAACAAGTAAAGGAGCAACATCTTTGAAATCAATCAACCAATTTTCAGATAATTTCAAGGTACATGTAGTTAGAACTTGTTTGATGATCATTTTTGAAATTTAGAATTAGTTTCAAGATAATACTCAACAACAAAAATTTGCTAAAAACTCATATTTCTGGTGATATAACTCCAAAATAGGCCGACATACTTTTCTAAACTGATTAGGGCAAATAGATCATGTGCTGCTTAACAGTTTTCCATAAAATATTTCAAATAGATACTATTGTTTTAGATATGATTGCTAAAAACTGCAAAATTCACAAAAAAAATGACATTTCTTAGGGCATAACTCACAAAAAACTTTGTCCAATTTTTTGAAGTGCAGATCTTGTCCAGCTGATCATTTTTCTTGTAGTGCCTATAGTTTTCAAGATTATTACAAAAATTGTGAAATATGCTAAATAGTAACACTTCAGGGTCAGTAACTTTAAAACATGTTCTCCAATTTTTTCAGAAAATGATGACACTGATCATTTTTTACTCCTGCATCAGTTTTGCTTTAATTTTGAGTTATATGCCAACAAGAAGCTGTCAAAATGACAGAAAACTGTTTTTTTATCACACTTATTAATATAATTGTAAAAGCAATTCATAGCCATAACTCCTTAACAGCATAAGTGAACATTTTAATTATTAAAGCATTAGTTGTACCTATTTTTCATGTTTATAGGAACTGTTTGTAGAAAACAGCTGTTTTAAATTCATTTGGGTTAATAAAAAGTAGATAATATTTTTGTCATTTAGAATGGTGTCTAGTTGCATCAATGGATTGAAGGTGATGAACAGTGTCAATGTGTTATATAACCAAGTCTATGTTGTCTACCAGTATATAATGATTGTATTTATTGAGTTACAAAAATTATCTTTATTGACATGATTGAGTTAGGTTTGGAAACAAGTGCATCATGTTATTTCATTATTTTAAAAACAGCAAATGTGTGGTCATTTTTTACCATAAAATTTCTGTCTAATACTTGTAGGTCAACCTGGAATTCTGGATCACTACTGACAAAATAAACTAGAACTTTGAAACTTTTAAAACTTTGAAGCTTATAAAACTTTTTATTTCACATAAAGGCTTGATATGAGGCATGGTACATTGTAGTACAATGTACAAACAAACATTATGCATGACTAAAAATGAACATATGTACATATAAAAGAGGTATGGTTGCTAATGACATGTTCAGAATTGTATAGGAAAGTAAAATCACTTCAATATAGATCTTATAATTTTACAGAATTTGGATAAAGCATCAAGAATGAACTCATCGTTAATATTCATTAATTCATAGAAACTAAAAACTTTTTGAACTTTACATGAACTGTGTGTGAATAATCTGCCTAGCAAATTTGATTATCTCCCCTATATTCCTTTCAACACATCTCCATAAATTATCAGTCAACTATCTAACCATTTAGGAGGGTGTGACTCAAAAAAGACTTTTATCATATATTGCAATATTGAAGAACGTTTGATTTTCTTTCTTTTAAGGATGTTCGCTCCTCTTGTTTTTGAATTTTTGCCAGATATTCGGAATCCTCTGGTTTTATCCATGTAGTGCCAATACAAATTTTTGCCCACTAACCCCTACTTTTCTTTTCATAATTTGATTAAATATAGTTTAAAATACCATCTTTGAAAATCTTATTAAATCCTTGTTACTTTTTCATACTTTTAGGCAGAAAAAAGGTGCCAATGTTAAATGTATGAAAAATCTAGAGAGAATCATTTCCCGTCAAATTTTCAATGGCTTATATCTCGAAAACAAGCACACGGACCTTTCATTTTTATCTGCTTTTTTAGTTCGTTTATTTACATAATATCAATTTATAACAGTCTTTTAATAAAATGCTCCGCTGGGCACAGCTTGATACGACCGCAGAGGTCGAACCCTGAACAGTTGGGGCAAGTATGGACACAACATTCAAGTTTGATACAGCTCTGAATTTGGATTGTGATTAAATATTTGACACAGCATAGGTTTCTGACACAGAATGAATGTGGTCTAAGAACTTAAAAATTTTTAATTTACCTATTATGGTCCAATATCCAAAATCTAAATACATGGTTAGATTCAGCATATCAAAGAACCCCATATATTCAATTTTGGTGAAATCAAACAAAGTTTAAATTTGGACCCCAACTTGGACCAACTTGAAAACTGGGCCCATAATCAAAAATCTAAACACATGTTTAGATTCAGCATATCAAAGAACCCCAAGAATTCAATTTTTGTTAAAATCAAACTAAGTTTAATTTTGGACCCTTTTGACCTTAATGTAGACCAATTTAAAAAACGGGACCCAAAATTTAAAATCTAAATACACGGTTAGATTTGGCATATCAAAGAACCCCAATAATTCAATTTTTGATGAAATCAAACAAAGTTTAATTTTGGACCCTTTTGACCTCAATATCAACCAATTTGATAGCGGGACCCACAAATAAAAATCTAAATACATGGTTAGATTCAGCATATCAAAAAACCCCATATATTTAATTTTTGTTGAAATCAAACAAAGTTTAATTTTGGACCCAAATTTGGACCAACTTGAAAACTGGTCCCAAAATCAAAAATCTAAATACATGTTTAGATTCAGCATATCAAAGAACCCCATATATTCAATTTTTGTTAAAATCAAACTAAGTTTAATTTTGGACCCTTTGGACCTTAATGTACATGTAGACCAATTTGAAAACTGGACCCAAAATTAAAAATCTAAATACACAGTTAGATTCGGCATATCAAAGAAATAAATGTGGTCAAAGATTTTACAAATCTAATGCACCATACTGTGCAATTAAAGATTACTTTTTGAAATTTTTCAATATTTGAAATTTGAAAAAAAAAATAATATTTGAAGAATAATTCTTTTTAATTTCTGAAATCTCAAATGAGAAAAAATTGACCCCCCACAATTTCTTTTCGCCCCTTTTTCCCCAAAAAAATTCTTTCCCTTAAGATATGGTCATAATCTCAATTCAATTTACCATAGTGCTAACTTAATCTACATTCAGGGCTCACACTACTTCAGAATCATAGGGAGAAGTGACTTCTCTTTTTGAAACTGATAGGGAGAAGTGGTGAGATTTGAAAGAGAAGTGCTCCTTCGCGCGCTGCGTTACAATGTTTGGATTTTACTATAGTATAAAGGGTCATATGTAAATAATGTTCTTTTTATATTGTTCAATTCATATCTGATTATACAATTAAAGTAACAGTTCAAATTCAAAGTTTTTTAAGTTTAGGTTCTTGTGAGAAACTACCAACAAAAATCTAACACTAAAAGATTTTTTTAATGTCAAAAGGTAAAGAAATTATAATATATATCAATTACAAGTCAATTAAAAACTATCTTGTTTATCATGTTTATGAAATTCAGTGTTTCTCATCAAAAGATATACAAAGTTAAGCTGGGCCATAATATATTGATATTAGTATAATAGTCTCAGAGTTAAGCAACTTTAATCAATATTTTGAAACAATTCATTTTATATGGAATTATATACATTAATCAATTAGATCTAACCAAAAGTCTGTTTATGCACGTGGTATTCCTGATTTTTCCTTTTGGGATCAATATTCTTCTGTCAGCTGTTCCATTTATGCGTCCATAGTTATTATTGTAAAAATATGGATTTCGGTCATAACTGGTTCGGTTCCGATCCGTAGTTAGTAAACGGTCAATGGCAGACGAAGAAAATTTACAAAAATAAACGATGTTAGACAAGCTATTTGGAAAGGAATATGACATTTTTAATGCAATAAATGGATTAAACATTTACTGGAGGCAACTTTTATCAAGTTCAAATGAAGTAACAAACTTATTTTGCCGCGAAAGTTAGATTGATGTACGCTCTCGACTAACAAGTACCGAAGTGCATGAAGTGATAAAAGTTGTCTTTTATTAAATAACCTGCTACACACTGTAAAGTCAATGCCTTAAACCTCTTTTCTTAAGAAAATGAATCGTTTATGCCTGAATTTCTTTAATTATCAATAAAAAATTGATGTTTCATCAACATGGTAAAGATTGAAAATGTCCGATGACAGAAGCAACTGAAAGCGAGTATTGTAAACAACAGGGCGACCTGTTTTCGCTTTTGAGGGTCGGGCAAAGCGAAGTGACGGACGGGAAAGCGACTTCTTCGCCCTAGTCGCCTGGTAGCGTGAGCCCTGTACATGTTGTATTTTATAATAGAATTTAAAATATGGTGTCAAATCTTTCATATGGATTTTTTTGTAAAAAAAAAAGATGCAACATTTGCAGATATATTTACTGGTCTTCCTTTATAAATATGCATTTCTTTAAACATAATTGAAAAGCAGTGTAAGGGAGGTAATCAAAACGTATTTGGATTACCTCCCTTACACTGCTTTTAAATTGTCTTAATTGTTCATTAACCATTACTTTATACATAATTTAAAAGCAGTGTAAGGGAGGTAATTCAAATGATGTATTTGATTTATCTCCCTTACACTGCTTTAAATTATGTTTTGTACTAAAGTATTTGTCCATTAACCAGGACAACCTTGTTTCCCCCCCTTTTTTGCACCTAATTCCTAAACGGTTTGAGCCATAACCCCCCAAAGCAAATCCTAACCATCCCTTTGTGGTATGGAAACTTGTGGTATAATTTCAGAGAGATCCATACACCGTTCCACAAGTTATTGTCTGGAAACTAGAAAATGCTTATTTTTGGCCCCTAATTCCTTAACTGTTGGTACCATAACCCCCAAAATCAATCCCAACCTTCCTTTTGTGTATCTAACCTTATGGTAAAATTTCATAGAGATCCATTCACTTAAACTTAAGTTATAGTGCGAAAAGCAATGTGTCTTCGGACGACGACGCCAACGTTATACAAATATATGACCGCAAAAATTTTTTGTGGTGGTATAAAAAGCTTATTAGAGTAGCGAACATCCTTAACATGTACTTTGTTGGATCAGGATTATAAGGTGGATTATCTCCCCTTTAACAATAGAACTGAGATTTTATTCATTGGTGCACATCCTCAGGTAATGTTCTATAACTGTGTAAATGTATATCAATATCTGTCTAGCCTTTTAGGAAGAATTGCCCTGACAAGGCATATGGACAGAAAGGGAGATTCCTACATACCTCCCCAAAAAAAAAATGTTGTAGGCAAAGGGTATTAATATCAGCTCTATCATTTTGATTATATATTAAAATACAATGTACATACCCGATCTCCTCTGAATATTTTCCAGTCCCTGATAGGTTCCACTACATCATTTTCTTTCGATGTTTTATTTATCAATTGTCCTTGAGCTGATAACGGATGAAACTGACTGTATTTCCAATACCTTTTTCCTTTGCGGACCCATCCATAAATGGGAACTTTATAATCTACTCCACAGCTTTGTCGCATTTCATATTCAACATATCTTTTAAAGTAATTACATAAAATTCTTGTTACCCGCATTCTGAAATATAAATGAAATTTAATAAACTAGAACAGAAACCAGACTATCTAACAAGTCAGAGAGCCTGTAATTACCATAATATATTTCCTCAGTGGCAAATATATACATTTTTGTTGTTGTACAACTTTGGCATCAGACATGTCAGATGGAATCAAAGAGAAGTGGTGGCAAACATATATACAACAATAATACATTGGAATCAAACAAGTCTGATGAATTCAATGAGAAGTGTATTTTTGAACCCTGCTATCATTATTGTACATGTACATAAGGACCATTGTTCACTGTATCATCCCCATAGAAGGGGAGAGGGATGACAAAAAAATAAACAAGGTGAGATTTTCTTTCATTTAAACCATTTCTACATGTATCTTTTTGATGGGGTTCAACGATTATGAAATGATTTTGTTATGTACATTGTGCATGATGATGTATGCTGCTTTAATTTTTTATGCCGACAAGAACCAAACAAAGACAAGATTATACTAAGAAACTATGCACCTGGTACATAAAAATTTCAAAGTTGATTGTCTTCCATCTCCATGCAAATTAAATCATGAAGTTCAATAATTGTGAAAGGTTTCCATTATCTTAAAAAATTGGTGACTGTACACAACTTTCGAATGTATTGAACTTCATGATACATTCCTTTCATTTGGGGTACAAAAATGTATATAATACAGTGCTTGTGTCTGACATTCCATCATCAGTGATTGACTTGACTTGAAATTAAAGCTACTAAGGATTGAAACTTTGTAATGCCTGGATAACTGAGTGATTGTACATATATACACGGGTACAAGTCAAATCGGCACCTATAGAAAAAGTCAAATCAGCACCTGGTTAAATCGGCATCTGGTCGAATTGGCACTTATTTATAGTCGATTCGGCATTTAGTTGGTCAATTTGGCATCCGATATTTCAAGCAGTTAGAATACATAAGTTAATTGTTTGGAGTTTTCTCAACATTTTATGACTGATAGTAAGTCTTACTATACAAATCCTTGGTTTTCTTTTCAACTAATTAATAACATTTATTAATTAAATAATTAACATAGTGTTGCTATATTATGTATACATGTATACTGTCTTTAATACTTATGCCACCAAAGTGATAATGCTCAATGAATTAGTGCTTCTTATTTAATGAATACATGTATATGTATACTTTGTTAAGTAATACTGTAAATATTTTTAACTTACTGCTTTGCTATTTCGGCTATACAATCATGCAAAATGCTCAACTGGTTAAAACATGCATAACAAATATCAAATACCTTGAATACACATTAAGTTGAATGAAAAAAAAATACATACAAAACCCCCCAAAAAGGTTAATAAGTCAATATTTCTGGACAACCCCTTCTTTATTTTAATTTTTTGCTTAAAATACTAAAAAAAGATGTATGTTCAACATATGAGGTGCCGATTTAACCAGGTGCCGATTTGACCAGGTGCCAATTTGACTAGAATTCATATACACACCACCAACAGAAGTGAAAAGGTAAGTCTTTTATAAGGTTGCACATTTCCTAATTTAAATTTGTATGATCATGTGGAAATATAGTGCATAAACTGTGCAGGAGGGGAACAGATAACAATATTAAATATTTAATCATAAATCATTCCTTCCTTGTGGAAACAAGAATAGAGGGCCAGCATACAAAAACTACTGATAGTTTAATATCATATAGATTAGCACAAGAACACATTATAAAAGTGAAAATAAGTTAAAATGTTAAAGGATATTTAATGAAAAATGTAAAACACAAATATATTTACCTTTATACATATATTATGTACATGTATAGAAACATGGGGATCCACTCCCCAAGCGACTGTGTAAAAAAGGGGGATCACGACTGTTAACAATTAAAAGGGAATAAAAAAATTCTTGAGAAGTTTATAGTGAGGATTGAAAACGGTTTCAAGGCTGCATATTCTAAATGACCTACCCACTTTTTCCCCATGTAAAAAATATATTGTCCCTTAGTTGCACCGGGAGCAAGTCAGGTTCGGCTATGTAAAACGAATAGAAAGATGCTCTAGGTCTTTTTTTTCAATCTACCTGTTTGCACTTAGCCTTTGTTAGATTTGAATTAATATCAGAATATACTTGACTTGTATGGCATGGCACAGAAAATAATATTTATAAAGAAAAATGAAAAACACCTTGGTTGGATTGTTACCGGAAATTCTTATTAGTTGGTAAACTGCGAGCATATAACGGATTCGAGTTTCCGGAAGATAAGTTTAGCTTACAAAAAGCCAACCAGTTGGAAAATCGAATCACGGTTCAACTCCTTTCTATGAGTATCCTATAATCGACGGATCTTGACTCACCAGGATCTACACATGTTTTACATATGTAAAAACATTGCAAGGGTAGCTCATGAAGGCTTAAAACATATAGAGGAATGTAAAAATACAAACCAAATAAAAACACTATAAACCGTGAAACCTGGTTGAATTGGCACCTGGTTGTATTAAACTGATTTAACAAAACAAGTGATAACAATTAAACTACCAATTGCGGACTTGTATATAAACTGTATATATATATTTGTATGATATTCTGGATGGTGGAGGGTCATATATACTATTGTACTCTACTAAGAGGTTGTCATGAAGGACGGAGAAAGATTCAGCGGTAAGGTAAGAAACAAAAATAAACTCCTTAATAATTATTAAAAATCATTTAAACAAAAATTCGAGAAAATAGACAATAACGCAAAAAAGAAATATCATGATTCTCATCCCATCAACACAAAAACTGGTAAAATGCACAAGTTCCTGTATAAAACAGCCGTTTATAGTCATGAATAATGATACTATCGGGGGACTAGTAATTGAATTATAAACTTTAATATAATTCTATATGTATTAGTTTTTGTTTAATTATTAATTGTATGCTTTCTTCTGGTTAATTGTCCATGTTTGTCATGCAATGTTTTTTTGTTTTCATTTTGTCACAAACAATGTAAGTTCAATGATTTATATGTCAATAAAGTTTGAATTGATAAAAAAAACAAAAAAACTATATAGATATTTTGCCGTATATAAAAGTAAGGAGATGTGGAATTATTGCCAATGCGACAATTATCCAACAAAGTTCAAATGAAGTGGATGTAAGCAATTAGAGGCAACCGTACGGCCTTCAACAATGTCGGCTTTAAAAGGCCCCGACATGAAAAATATGAAACAATTCAATTCAGATAATTAACTGTCTAATTTATAACAAAACAATTTACGAAAAACAAATCTGACAGACATGAGCCAACGACAACCATGAACCTTCAAGATGGACACCTATGCTTTAAACCAACAATTTTTTCAAACCCAACCAAAGCCAGAACCCTCAACCTAAACACCTATGCTTTAAGGCAACAATTTTCCAAACCCAAACCAACGCCAGAACCTTCAACATGGACACCTATGCTTTAAGCCAACAATTTTTCCAAACCCAACCAAAGCCAGAACCTTCAACCTAAACACCTATGCTTTAACTCAACCATTTTTCCAAACCCAAACCAGCGTCAAATATTTCACTAGGTAACTGAATAAAATGGATTAAATGAAGTTCTGATAAGTTAGCGTATATTTTTTCTGTTATGAACATTGAGATTGTATATGGGTAGGAATTTCGACTTCAGCAACAACTTATGGACCCCTAAGAAAGAGTTGCTGGCAACATTTTCAGAACACCGAGATTTTCATTTTTCATCCCTTGGGTTTAACATAGTCAAAATGGTATCCAACCTCCATGAGTTCTACTGCAATATATTTGGGCGAAAAAAATTTCCCAAGATCTGACTTTAAATATTTTTTTTAGATATCGTTTTCGTCGTCGTCCTCTTCAGAAAGTGCTCGATGAGTAAGATGATTCCTATATCCCCAGACCCTTCACACAAACAAATACTTGTACAAGATAATTCTGTGTGCTGCATACACATCTTTTATTTCAAGTTTTTAACATTTGCATGCACAAATATGGTCTTGAAGGAAATCTGATTACTAAGGTTCATAATAAAAACCAGAATGTGTTCTGAATTCTTCAAACAAATGTATGGTTTAAAAAACAAAACAATAAAGAAATCGTCAATGCCTTCAGTGCTTTTGAATATTTTTTTACTAGCCATTGTTTAACTAAATATCTTTTAAGTATCAATCAAAAAAATTAAACGAATATGTTATCGATCTGAAATGTCTAGCATTTTGATCATGTTTACATCGATGGATTTGGTTTTGGATTAATTGCAAATCCAAAAAGTAAGATTTTTCTCGGCCTATAGGGAAACTACGGTAATTGTCACCGAATTTCTACTAACGCGAGCAACACAACGGGTGCCACATGTGGAACATGATCTGCTTACCCTCATGGGACACCTTAGATCACCCCCGGTTTTTTGGGATTGTGCATGGTTTTAGTTTTCGTAGACTGTTATATGGTGGGGTTTGTTTGCTCAGTTTTAGTTTTCTATGTTGTGTTTCGTAGAATGTTACATGATGGGTTTGTGTTGCTCAGTCTTTTGTTTTCTATGTTGTGTTTTGTAGACTGTTATATGATGGGGTTTGTGTTGCTCAGTCTTTTGTTTTCTATGTTGTGTTTTGTAGACTGTTATATGATGGGGTTTGTGTTGCTCAGTCTTTAGTTTTCTATGTAGTGTTTTGTAGACTGTTATATGATGGGGTTTGTGTTACTCAGTCTTTAGTTTTCTATGTTGTGTTTTGTAGACTGTTATATGATGGGGTTTGTATTGCTCAGTCTCTAGTTGTCTTTGTTGTGTTTTGTAGACGGTTATATGATGGGGTTTGTGTTGCTCAGTCTTCAGTTGTCTATGTTGTGTTTTGTAGACTGTTATATGGTGGGGTTTGTGTTGCTCAGTCTTTAGTTTTCTATGTTGTGTTTTGTAGACTGTTATATGATGGGGTTTGTGTTGCTCAGTTTTAGTTTTCTATGTTGTGTTTTGTAGACTGTGATATGGTGGGGTTTGTATTACTCAGTCTTTAGTTCTCTTTGTTGTGTTTTGTAGACTGTTATATGGTGGGGTTTGTGTTGCTCAGTCTTTAGTTTTCTATGTTGTGTTTTGTAGACTGTTATATGATGGGGTTTGTGTTGATCAGTCTTTAGTTTTCTATGTTGTGTTTTGTAGACTGTTATATGATGGGGTTTGTGTTGCTCAGTCTTTAGTTTTCTATGTTGTGTTTTGTAGACTGTTATATGATGGGGTTTGTGTTGATCAGTCTTTAGTTTTCTATGTTGTGTTTTGTAGACTGTTATATGGTGGGGTTTGTGTTGATCAGTCTTTAGTTTTCTATGTTGTGTTTTGTAGACTGTTATATGGTGGGGTTTGTATTGCTCAGTCTTTAGTTTTCTATGTTGTGTTTTGTAGACTGTTATATGATGGGGGTTTGTATTGCTCAGTCTTTAGTTTTCTATGTTGTGTTTTGTAGACTGTTATATGATGGGGTTTGTATTGCTCAGTCTTTAGTTTTCTATGTTGTGTTTTGTAGACTGTTATATGATGGGGTTTGTATTGCTCAGTCTTTAGTTTTCTATGTTGTGTTTTGTAGACTGTTATATGATGGGGTTTGTGTTGCTCAGTCTTTAGTTTTATATGTTGTGTTTTGTAGACTGTTATATGGTGGGGGTTTGTGTTACTCAGTCTTTAGTTTTCTATGTTGTGTTTTGTAGACTGTTATATGGTGGGGTTTGTGTTGCTCAGTCTTTAGTTTTCTATGTTGTGTTTTGTAGACTGTTATATGATGGGGTTTGTATTGCTCAGTCTTTAGTTTTCTATGTTGTGTTTTGTAGACTGTTATATGATGGGGTTTGTGTTGCTCAGTCTTTAGTTTTCTATGTTGTGTTTTGTAGACTGTTATATGATGGGGTTTGTGTTGCTCAGTCTTTAGTTTTCTATGTTGTGTTTTGTAGACTGTTATATGGTGGGGTTTGTGTTGCTCAGTCTTAGTTTTCTATGTTGTGTTTCGTAGAATGTTATATGATGGGGTTTGTGTTGCTCAGTCTTTTGTTTTCTATGTTGTGTTTTGTAGACTGTTATATGATGGGGTTTGTGTTGCTCAGTCTTTTGTTTTCTATGTTGTGTTTTGTAGACTGTTATATGATGGGGTTTGTGTTGCTCAGTCTTTTGTTTTCTATGTTGTGTTTTGTAGACTGTTATATGATGGGGTTTGTGTTACTCAGTCTTTAGTTTTCTATGTTGTGTTTTGTAGACTGTTATATGATGGGGTTTGTATTGCTCAGTCTCTAGTTTTCTATGTTGTGTTTTGTAGACTGTTATATGATGGGGTTTGTATTGCTCAGTCTTCAGTTTTCTATGTTGTGTTTTGTAGACTGTTATATGGTGGGGTTTGTATTGCTCAGTCTTTAGTTTTCTATGTTGTGTTTTGTAGACTGTTATATGATGGGGGTTTGTGTTGCTCAGTCTTTAGTTTTCTATGTTGTGTTTTGTAGACTGTGATATGGTGGGGTTTGTATTACTCAGTCTTTAGTTCTCTTTGTTGTGTTTTGTAGACTGTTATATGGTGGGGTTTGTGTTGCTCAGTCTTTAGTTTTCTATGTTGTGTTTTGTAGACTGTTATATGATGGGGTTTGTGTTGATCAGTCTTTAGTTTTCTATGTTGTGTTTTGTAGACTGTTATATGATGGGGTTTGTGTTGCTCAGTCTTTAGTTTTCTATGTTGTGTTTTGTAGACTGTTATATGATGGGGTTTGTGTTGATCAGTCTTTAGTTTTCTATGTTGTGTTTTGTAGACTGTTATATGGTGGGGTTTGTGTTGATCAGTCTTTAGTTTTCTATGTTGTGTTTTGTAGACTGTTATATGGTGGGGTTTGTATTGCTCAGTCTTTAGTTTTCTATGTTGTGTTTTGTAGACTGTTATATGATGGGGTTTGTATTGCTCAGTCTTTAGTTTTCTATGTTGTGTTTTGTAGACTGTTATATGATGGGGTTTGTATTGCTCAGTCTTTAGTTTTCTATGTTGTGTTTTGTAGACTGTTATATGATGGGGTTTGTATTGCTCAGTCTTTAGTTTTCTATGTTGTGTTTTGTAGACTGTTATATGATGGGGTTTGTGTTGCTCAGTCTTTAGTTTTCTATGTTGTGTTTTGTAGACTGTTATATGGTGGGGGTTTGTGTTGCTCAGTCTTTAGTTTTCTATGTTGTGTTTTGTAGACTGTTATATGGTGGGGGTTTGTGTTGCTCAGTCTTTAGTTTTCTATGTTG
This sequence comes from Mytilus coruscus, assembly GCA_017311375.1. Classification (NCBI taxonomy): domain Eukaryota; kingdom Metazoa; phylum Mollusca; class Bivalvia; order Mytilida; family Mytilidae; genus Mytilus; species Mytilus coruscus. The sequence goes on along the minus strand of CM029601.1, from coordinate 5,588,038 downwards.
TGTTTTGTAGACTGTTATATGATGGGGTTTGTATTGCTCAGTCTTTAGTTTTCTATGTTGTGTTTTGTAGACTGTTATATGATGGGGTTTGTATTGCTCAGTCTTTAGTTTTCTATGTTGTGTTTTGTAGACTGTTATATGATGGGGTTTGTGTTGCTCAGTCTCTAGTTTTCTATGTTGTGTTTTGTAGACTGTTATATGATGGGGTTTGTGTTGCTCAGTCTCTAGTTTTCTATGTTGTGTTTTGTAGAATGTTCTTTGTTTTTTCGTCGTTTTTCGATTTATTGCTATAGCGTTGTCAGTTTGTCTTCTTTCTACTTGTGAGTTTGAATATCTCTTTTGGTAGCTTTCGCCTCTCGTTTACAAGTATCTGCGTTAAACTTGTTTGTTGACTGAAACGCTGTAATCAAAAATAGTGCAAACAATCTTTTAATTTAGGAATAGAAACAGTAGTGTCTAGAAAGTTTTTTAACTGATGAAATTTTTAGTGGCTCTTTTAGTCGATATTCAAGAGTCTTTTGATATTGAAAGGACCAAAATGATATTGAGAGACACTGACACAAGACTTACATAAATATGTATCCACAATAAGATTCACATAGGTGTATGTGGCAGACCTACACAGGACCAGAATTTTATAATTTTTACCTATTTTTTCCTAATTATTATGTGTATTTACTCCCTGGCATCCGAACAGCCAAAACCGTCTGCGATAAACCATGCGCGAGAGGGTTACAGTCGTATATTTTGTACAAAAACACGATTTATATAAAAACAAACAAAAAAACGAAAAATGGCAGCTTTCCTGATAAACAATTTATTGAATGACTCTTTACTGTGCTTCGACCACTAAATACCATAAGGTATCGTATATGTGCCACTAATATGTGCATGTCTATTTAAACTATGTAAGCATGCACTTCAATGATCATATCATGTGTTTTATTGTATTCATTGTTTTATTTATTTAATTTATTTAATTGAAATATAAACGGAACCTGAAGGTAAGCACACATACATTAACGTAACTGCCAATTTAAACTATAATCATGTTTTGGTTATACAGTAATTTTTTATCCATACACTCAACCGTCAGACTAATTTTTCTACAATGTAGTTCATCCATACACTCAACCGTCAGACTAATTTTTCTACAATGTAGTTTATCCATACACTCAACCGTCAGACTAATTTTTCTACAATGTAGTTTATCCATACACTCAACCGTCAGATTAATTTTTCTACGATGTAGTTTATCCATACACTCAACCGTCAGACTAATTTTTCTACAATGTAGTTTATCTATACACTCAACCGTCAGACTAATTTTTCTACAATGTAGTTTATCTATACACTCAACCGTCAGACTAATTTTTCTACAATGTAGTTTATCTTTATTCTCAATCGTCAGATCAATTTTTCTACAATGTAGTTTATCCATACACTCAACCGTCAGACTAATTTTTCTACAATGTAGTTTATCCATACACTCAACCGTCAGACTAATTTTTCTACAATGTAGTTTATCCATAAACTCAACCGTCAGACTAATTTTTCTACAATGTAGTTTATCTATACACTCAACCGTCAGATCAATTTTCCTACAATGTAGTTCATCTTTATTCTCAACCGTCAGATTAATTTTTCTACAATGTAGTTTATACATACACTCAACCGTCAGATCAATTTTTCTACAATGTAGTTTATCTTTATTCTCAACCGTCAGACCAAAACATCAATCTTCCATGGAAACTTTTTTGCTTTTTTTTTAAACGCGGGATGCTTTATTTCAAATTGTTCGTTTGTATTGAATAATTCTTTTTCTTGGCGTTTCAATATATGTCCTCCCTTTTCAGATGTTGTCTTACATTTGTGACGGGATTGCTTCCCTCAAATAGTAGATACCTAACCAGCCGTACGCGTTTTAGCTATATAGGTACTTATTTCGCTCGTTCGGTTAAAGCGCTGACCTGTTACACAGAAGTTCCAGGTTCGAGTCAAGTAGGAGACAATGTAATTTTCTGATAGGAATCAAGCTCTCCGGTTACACATTTAACATCTCGTAGCATCTCGAGTAGTGTTACCACATCGATGGACTGATGCTGTTTTGATAGAAGTCAGGATGGCTTCTAATCGTTACTTTGTAATTTTGCCTTGGCACACTTTCTTATCTGCAGCTTTCTACTTTTAAACAAATTTAACAATAAAACACCAACAAACAGCCCGACAGATTACGGTATTGAGGAAATACATCCTGATGTATTTGATGACACACATGAGTCAAGTAAAGAAGTACAGCCAAATATGGTTGAAATGAATAAAGGGAAAGGAGAAGTTACAAGAAAACCACAAATGAAAGGAAACCTGACATTTAAGAAAGTGTATCCGAAAATATCAAAAGTGATTAAACGATTGCCGACGACTTCAGTAAGAAACGCTACAAAAACCGGTCCTACAAGAACTCAAATCAGACCAGATAAGGATGTCTTAGAACAATGGATTTCTGATGCAATAGAATATTGTCATGGCTATATTATTTCATATGCACATCTATTTTTTGAATTATCAATGATTGTTATAAATCCAGGATTTAGTCATGGAAACAAAGGGGGAGAAAATATAGAAGTCGTACTAAAGCAGTCGGAAGAAAGAGAATACCTTAGGTTAGAAAAGGGATATTTTCAGATTCCGTGTTTAAACTGTACAGAGATTTCAAATGACACATATGGAAAGCATGATCCTAAAGCCAGATGGGTTAACGTTATACAGTGTTTTTATGACACTGACACTAATGACATCAGTCTTACTAGGTTTTATGATTTTGCCATTGCTTTAACGAGGTTTGAATATGCCAATTTTTATCACACCATGACAGACTGGTTTAACACTTTTTTAATGGCAAAACTTTTTAGGAGAATAAAACGGAATTTAACGATACTATGGATAGACGCACACCCAAAGGGTATGTTAGATGAAACGTGGAAGACTTTATTTGGAACTATTATACAAACAAGTTCTTTGAGCAAGCCTCTTATAGCAAAGAAGATGATATGGAGTATAAATGGGTATGACAGTTTACTCAATCAACACCAACTGTCTTTTATTCCTTATCTAGAAGAGTTCAGAAAGTTTTTCTTGAAGTCTCATAGAATAGATGATTCCCATAAACTTAACTGTGACCGAGTCAACATTCTGGTAATATTAAGACATGACTACATCGCTCATCCCAGGAATCCAAAGGGGAAAGTAACAAGAAAACTGAAAAATGAAATTGAAATTTTGACCAATTTGTCCAGTCTTTTTCCTAATGTTGGTGTAAAAGGAGTTCAAATAGACAGATATCAAATGAACAAACAATTAGAAATGATATCAAAAACGGACATTCTGATTGGTGTACATGGGGCCGGTTTAAGTCATACTATGTTTCTCCCAAAACATGCCGGAATTATAGAACTTTATCCTTTAAAGGTCAGTTTGAGAAAAGAACATTTCAAAGCACTTGCTAGATGGAGAAAACTAACGTATATGTGCTGGAAGAATTTAAAAATAGAAAATGAAGATAACGATTTTACATATGTTCCACCTAATGATCTTACGGATTTAGTTGCTAAAATGATAAAGAAACTAAAATCAAAATGCTGAAGAAAAAAAGCCACAATGCAAGAAATCTATTTGGACAAACGAGGGAGATGAGAAGAATCCAGAAGCAACAGCATCAAATGGAGAAATTGCGGATAATCAATAGACAGATACAATGCCAAGAAGACACAAAAGACTTGCATACAAATAATTACTATGTTAACACAAGCAAGACTTAAAGCAATCTGATTAAAGTAAAGCTTGGTCAATACGAATCATACAACTTTCACAGAAATAGACAGTCAGGTAGAAAAATATTTTTTTAGGACCGGTTCCTTGTGAAAGTAAAAAGTACCACGAAGACATTTCATTGAGGTACATTATCAATTGTAAGTCTTGTTTGATAGTTAGACTTTTATTATAATTTTACCATATAAAGATTTAACTGATCGAAAACTGGTATTAAACACATAATTTAAACTCTTTGCAGTGGCGGATCCAGAGGGGGGTTCCGGGGGTTGGAACCCCCCCTTTTTTTGGACGATCAATGCATTTGAATGGGGACATATAGTTGGACCCCCCTTTATCCTGTGTTGGGAACCCCCCTTTTCAAAATGGCTGGATCCGCCCCTGCTTTGGCTCTAGTATTTCCAGGTATCAATGGTTTTACAAAAAAATAAAAATCATACTAAATGTCTTATTCGGCTCCATTTATATTTTGCCATTTGAAATGTCTTTCTGAATATAATACCTTGCAGAAAAAAATATTGACTATATTTCAAAATGATACTAAAACTTACAATAAGTTTTCAGCTGAACAAATATCCAGATGGAGAAATTAACGAAAAACTAAACAAAATCAATGAAAACAAAACAACAAACATGAACCGTGCAAATAAACTCATCATAGATACCAGGCTTATTATTTTCTTTTTAGTTAGAATTAGAATACAAAGCAAGAGTTTGTTAAGATTTAGTTTATCTTAAAATATACGACCGGCTGTAATATCTAATATACATCATACTTTTCTAAGACTGCTTATGACATCGTTACATCAAATCGGTTGGAGGTGTTGGACCATAAGTTGTTCATACTTAAAGGAAATAATATTTAGATGTTTTAAGTCATTGAAAAGTAGATAAATTTTATTCAAAGATATATTTTTAATCTATAAAAAACGTTGTTGAATATCTTTATTCAACTGTCATAATACGTATCTAATTCAAACAAAATAAACAGGAAACCAACAACAACAAAAGAGAAAATATCAACGGCAGAGAATATACAAATGATGTTGAACATCTTTAACATTAAAATGACGAATTGTAAAATTTCAAGAGAAATTATATAAAATCACCAGCAAGTCAAACCATGGCACGTTTTGTGTTAAATCTGTGCAGACGTCCTCCGATCTTTCTTGATAATTATGGAGCAAAACAAGATATGAAAATACCTACAAATTGTAGGTTTGTTTGAAAATCGTGATCAGGTATGTACATATTCGGCTATATACAAGCTAATCAGATGATTTTCTATTTTTCGACGATGGCGTATTTACAGCATATGTTGACATTCGTCCGTTAAGATAATGTGGATCTTTCTTACATGAACCCACTGTGTTTTCTCTCCTCAGTTGATGGTGTTTAGGTGCACTGATTTTATAATTATCGCCTTTGTTGTTGGCATTCTGAAAAGCTTTGGTTAATGCTTTGATATCTTTTGATTGGCTAGTCAGCCTTTCCATGAGTTCTTCGCAAACCCCATGTGTTTCTTGTTGCTGTCCCCTCAGATCCTGCATGGCTTTTGTGTGCTCATTTTCAGTTTTTCTCCTATCATTCTCCATTCGCTCTATTGCATAGTCTTTCAATTGTATTTCCTTTTTAAGGTAATCAATATGAGCATTAAGGTTTTGAATTATTCTCTCGAGTTCTTCATTTTTTGTGATAAGCGCTCTGATATCACTATCTCGCTGGCCTGTGTGTTCTTTGAGTTTCTTTATATCTTCTAATGTTTTTATTCTTTCCTCGTGTGCCTCTTCCACCTTCTCCGACTTCAGGAGAAGTTGACCCTCCAATTTGTTGACCCTGCTTATCAAATCATTAATGGTATCGTTTTTCTCCGATATATTTTCCTCCATTGATTCTAATTTCCACTCTTCAGCTCCTTTACAAAAACAATAAAAATATCAATTTACAAGGGCAAAACACTTCTTACCAGTATATTTATAACGCAAGAGTGTAAAGTTTCTCTTTGTTTGGGTTGTTCCTGTTTCTGTTTTTGTTTTGTTTTTTTTGTTGTTGTTGCTGGGTAAACATTTTCTAGTTCGCAATCAAAGACTATGCAAAGATATTTAAGATTATTAGCAAGTGACATTTACCGAATGTCTAATAACATAAATCAACAATAAATGAAATGCTATAATTAATAATTTCATTTTTTTTTCAAAATGGACACTTATTCAGTTTTCAGGAGTCGATCAATTTGTGTGTTTAAGAGTGGATGCTCTGAGAAGAAAGAAAATTCAAATGAGAAAAAATAAACGGGTATTATTTCCCCCATTAAATTGTATTCGAGATACCTTGATATGTCAATGAACAACAGCTTTACTAATAATTACATTTTTCTCAGACTTAGTAATAAGTACCTTTTTCGTAGGTATTTTTGATTTCCTCTGCAATGTGATTATTTCCCGAAGAAGTTAATGCCACCAGAAAATATTCATAGCATTTCCTTCCTCTTCGAATCATAACATCTAGAAGATGTTGGCATTGTTCATCTGAAGATTTTTCCATGCCAATTCTGTTCCGTTCATCCCAAGTCAGACAACCATACTGCAGTAAAAAATCCATTACCTCTCCAAGATTAGTAATATTTTTCTTCAATATTCTATTGCATTTTGAAAGAGCTATTTTTTGTGACATCTCCATAGCAAAACATTTATTGAACCTCTGACATCAAACAAAAAACCACAACTGACTAAACAAGAAATGATAATTTTTATTTAATGATTTGAATCAATTCCAATGTATGACCGTTCATAATATCATAGAGGATGTGTAATGTTGATAAAAAGATAGACATCTTATCATAACTGTCATCTTTAAACGATACATTGATTACAAAAATGATAAGTTCTAGATCTCTATCATTGGAATTCCCAGAAAAATAGTATAACAAGAATTGAATTAGCAAATATATATATAGGTTGTAGCTGACCCTTAAATTATCAAGTAGAACTCTACCTCTTAAACCAAATTTTGAGCAAATAATAATAGGTCAGCTTATTATCCAGCTTATGATATGACAAATGCCGTTAGTACGAGAAGTGAACTTATTATCCTGCTTATGATATGACAAATGCCGTTAGGACGAGAGGTGGACTTATTATCCGGCTTATGGTTAGGACGACCGGATGTCAACGTTTCGGGTTTTAGGGAAGACAAAGAACCATATAGATTTGGGGACCAATAGTTGAAGGTCAAGGTCACAGCAGCTATTATTAATTTTTTTTTCAATTCGGGTATCACTGATGAGTTCAAAATTATAAGCCTGGTATCTTTGATGAGTTTTTTTTTTAACAATATCAGGTTCAACTTTTACCAGATTTGGTTTGATAATAATCCATGAGTTAAGAAGACTTCTATTGATTTGAAGGTCACTAGATGGAAGGTCAGGGTCACAACAGCAATTGATAGAAATTGGGAAAAGTTTTGTTTCCGGTTGATATCTTAGGAGTCATATGTGTCACTTTCACCAAACTTAGCGTGAAACTGCCCCTTGGAATGAAAAAGACATTTATGATTTTCAGGTAAAAGTTCAAAGTTACAGAACCTAGATAAACATTTTGGAAATTGTTGCTTTATGAGCATTACCTTTAACCATAAAAAAATCTTTACCAATCTTTGGTCGATAATGTGTGTTAGGGAGAAAAGCCTTCTATTGAAGTCACTTTGTCAAAGGCCGATACAGCAGCAAGACTGAAATTTGACCAAGTGTTTAGTTTCCCATCATTTGACATAAAGTGTCAACTGAATTTTTAGAGTCTTCAATCATCGAAGCACAGAACAAAATAGTGACCGATCCAATTTGTGTTGCTTCTTCTACAAATCCAACGATAGATCTTGGCTAATGCACCCCTGGTGCTTCAGTAGTTTTTACCGTCTTTTACACTTGATAAAATTACTATACCAGGGTTCTTTTGATTGAAAATTACACATTCAATTCATTATTATAATGTAAAACTTTTCGAGATTTTGTATATGTTGACTAATATACAAAACAACGCAAATAATGCACCACATCTTACAATGCATAAATGTTTCACAATTTTTAGTTTTTGCAACAAATTTATTGAAATCTAGTATATTTTAAGAATAACCTTGAAATAATCCAGAGTTTACAGAGAAATTTACATTTTAGTGGCAACAGTGGAGATTTCAATCACACAATTAAAAAATCAAAAGTCACAAATAGTTTGAATAAATTTTGGCATATTTAGATTTTACTGACTTTTAAAGTGAAACTTGAGGGGGTGGACAGGTTTTGATTGATACATGATCTATACACTTGTCAACGAAAAAAAGCTATATCGCGGTAAGGTCATGATTGAAACACGATTTAAAAAATCGTTTAAAACGATTTTCAAAATTGTACAAATGATTTAGAAATCCATATTAAATCCGTAGGGACGACTTTTAATAATCTTTCAAACGATTTTCTAAATTGTACAAATGATTGTAAAAAAAAAAAAACCCCCCCGATAAAACAGATTAAAAAACGATTAAAAATAACAATTTAAAAATTCATACAAACGATCAAAATAATCGTTTCAACGATTAAAAAAAATCAAACGATTTTAATAGGCATTTAAACAATTTTCTTAATAGTACTCACGGTTTTCTAAATTGTACAAAAGATTTTTTAAAAACCGAACTAACGATTTAAAAAAGCATACAAACGATTCTAAAACCCATTTGAACGAATAAAAAAATCTGAATTAAAAATGGCACGACTACTCAGACGTACTGGACAGAGAGAGAGAGAGAGAGAGTGATAAAGAAAAGGAAAAAGGAGGCATACTAGCCAACTATAGCCAAGGAATAAAGCCCGAAAAGTTTTAAATCGAAAAATAAAAATAAAAAATAGCTATAAACATTATTCACATATAGAAATCAGGAAATGCTGATTGGATTAAAAGACAAAAGAACTCGTTGTCCGGTAACATATCTGGCTTTTTGCAACGTTTCGATACTTATCCGCTTGGTCTAGAAGGTCACGTGAGTTACCGGTATCTTCTTTATGTCGTTCCATCAATTATGACAAATCAGTATGTCAAGCTGAGTAATCAACGAATCAGTAGAGTGATTTCATTTTAGTAGGTTAAATATTTTAAGTTTGGTTACAGTATAACTGCTATCATTCTTTAATAGAATTTAGTCTACTATTGTTTTATTGCTACCATAGTGTTTCGTTAGAAAGTTAAGTGCTTGTCTTGTACTGATTTGCATTGAAATTACAATGGGGGAGTTGAGATCTCGTAAAACAATTTAACCTCGTCCATGGCTGTTTTATGTCATATGTTTTTGTATTAGATACTTGAGGAATTTGGAGAACTTTGAGATGATTGGATATCTTTGATAGTTTCATTAAAAAGTGTTGTAGACTAGATTATTACATGTATAAAGAATTTATAAATAACTGTTTTTAGTTGAAAATTGTATGTTGACTTTTTCCATTTGTGTCTGTTTTATTGTTCCGTTGACATATACCACCACATAACCTTCTGTAAATCGTAAAGTCATTTTATTGAAATTTTATGTGATCTATGTTACCACTGCCAAATGATACTACTATCTATCATATTTAGCAACTCAAAAATACTGATTCATTAAATTTCACAAATGTCTAACCCATTACACAGCAGTAATTATTAAACAAACAAATTATATAAACTGCATGACACCTTCATTATTATATGCCGTGTGTTATGCATATATTTTGTATAAAGATTATCAGGGGATTAACCTTTAATGATACGACAATTTAAAACAATGAGAAGATGTTTAAATTTTAAACATAAAAGAACTTATGGCCACATATAGATGACATATTTGATTGTATTGTAGGATCTAAGATTTATGAAAATCCAATCAAACAATTTTATTTGTTATAAAGATAAGATAGTGATTAACAGAAAAATCTCGCTTTATAACAACAATCAATTGAAATACGCAAATTTCCGTCCTGCTATCTTCCAATCCAGAACATAAAAAAAAAATTAAAGCCAATGAATATACAAATGTATATAGTACAAAAAAAGGTACAATTATTATTCCGAAACATATTATCGGTTTGATTTTTTGTATTTTGATGTCGATGTGTAACAAGAATTGCAGGTTGATTCTTATGTGGCAATTTCATCTATGTTCCAATTTTCAATCAGGGACATCCGTTCGCAAAGAAAATGGAACCGACCTTTTACTCTTGTAGATGGCTGGTTTTCATGTGCAAAGGATCTGATGATGGTAGTATTTTCTCAAGTTCTTATTTTTTGTGTTCAACGCTTTTTCAATACCACAGTCTCGCTGAGCTGTATGTTCAAACGGAAAAAAACACCCATTAACATGGGTACGTAATTGAGTACATTATAAAAAACATAGAGAACATTTAAACAAAATAACAAAGTCATTTAAGATTTCATGAAAGCAAAGGTTCCTGGTCATCTACGTTCGAAAGAGAGGAAATTCGAAATCCGTTCCTGTGAAGACTTTATTTTTTTTTATATTTTTAGCTATTTGATGACATTTTCTGAACTTGCATAGTAAGGGGACAACCATTTGAATTTTCTGGGTGGTGTGGGAAGCAGGATTTTGGAAAGGAACGACCTTACATTGATAGGAACAGAAATGAATTATCTGTTTAAATGTGGTTTAAAAAATAAATAACCTTGCCTTCTTCGTATTTGATTTGGTCTTCCGACTGTGTTCATTTGAGCGCCGCTCAGGAATCTTATGAATAGGAAACGCGCGTCTAACGTACCATATCATTAGCCTGGTAACTTTGGTTAGTTTGTACAATGTATTGAAAATAAATATTCCTGTAGATCATTTGATATTTAAGGGCATACGATACAGTTTGATCCCACCGTGAATTTGTGACGAAAAATTGCATACAAGCTATTTCACCTAGTCAATTGAAATGTGTAATAAAAATATACCTTCATGTGTTACTTTTAGAGATAAATAGATTCCAAATTTTAGACATTTACTCAAAGTTTCAGTTTCTTTGACATTTCTATTTGGACGGACATACCTAACATTTTTTGTTTTAAAAGATAAGTGGTTTTTTGTAAAAGCATTTGAAATATCTTCTTTACATAAATATGCTCTAAATTATGTGTAACAATTCTTAGGAAATCATTCATTTTTATTAAGTTTTCATGATTTTAGAGAAAAAGCGGCGTTTTTTGCTGCACATTTATCTAATTAAAAAAAAATCATCGGTGATTTGTATACATAAAAATTGGTATAAATAATCATCATACAAAAGCAAGCCAAACGTCATTTTAGAATGAGGGGTCCATGTACTATATTTCAAACTAAAGGTTGAAGTCAGTCGAAAATTGATATGCTGCAGTTTGAAGTTGCGAAAAATATCATTTTACATTATGCATACGTTAGCACCGTCATTACCTCCCCTGTAACTGTGTCGTATTCCCTTTAGGTATGGACCATTTGACTTTCTGGGGGTGGGAGGGGCCTGGTTTTTTAAATAATCTGGCTTCTATTTTTACAAAAAAAAAATAATCTGGCCTATTCAGTTGCTAAAAAAATATTCTGGCTTCATCTTCAGCAAGTATGACATGTATGATGTATTTGATGAAAATATTCTTGCTTTGGATTGACTGAAAAAAAATATTCTTGCTCGGTTTGCATGATAAAAAAAAAGGCTTGATATAAAAACCCAGCCCCCCTTTAGAAAGTCAAATGGTCCATGCCTTACAGTAACAGATTCTACTGATTCTACTGTAACCAAAACAGTTTAATGTTTTCTACTGATTCCACTGCAACCAAAACAGTTTAATTTTTTCCATTTGTTTTTTGCAGAAGTTTCTCTTAGAATTATATTACTGCACACCATACAACTTAATAGACGTATTTCGAAATAATTTTCATTGAAATTGAAATCCATCTCAAGAATATATTCCTATATACATTTACTCCATACATCGTTTCTTTTTATATTAAACAAGTTGCTTTCTTTAATAAAAGGAAAAGCAATACGTGAACCCGAGACCGCTGACTGGTCACCAAAAAATTGTTGCTGAATATTTGTTAGCTTTTAATTTGAAATGTGAATAGAATAAGATAATGATGATGCTAAAACATCTTTATTGAGAATATGTAATTGTGTGTAGATTCTTGCACAAGCCAATTGAAAGCAATGTTGGGTAGTAGAAAAGTGTATATATACTGCTACTATTTGAATTTACATTTTAAGGCTTGACTATTTTATTTATTACTTGGGAGTGTACATCATTTTTTCATAATCCTATTGCAAATCCCAGTTTCTGCAAACCAGATGTCTAATGCAAATTGCACAAACCAATCGCAATATAAATTTAGGCACTCATTTTGCTTTATAATCTGGATGCATTTATTTTATCTATCATATCTTCATATTTTGTGTCCTGGATGCCTTCAATTATTCGTATACTCGTTATTGAAGATGTCTGTACTGATGGTTGATGTTGTATAGATAAATTTAAAGTCTAATTTCCATGTGAAGCGAAACCCTGTGGCATGCAACTTATAAGAAGGTTTCGTATATTTTTCTTGAGAGTAACACACTACCTTCATTGGGACCTCTTATATACTGACAATCATTTTGGTCTCATAAAACATCTCAAATTTTAAGGATTTCCTGAAGTTGCTTAAATCAATCCAAATATTCTACAGCAAAACTTGGTTTTGAAGAATATCTTATTTTCAGAAGTTTTATGAATACCTGAACATACTCTCCAAAGAACCAATTTATATAAAAAGATATGTTGATATAAAAAGATACCAGGATTAAAATGTTGTACGCCAGACGCGAGTTCAGTCTACAAAAGACTTATCAGTGACGTTCGAATAAAAAAAAGTTAAAAAGGCCAAATAAAGTACGAACTTGAAAGGAATTGAGGACCCAAAATTTCGAAATTAAGGTTTTGCCGAATATATCTAAGATAATCTATTCCTGGGGTAGGAAATCCTTAGCATTTCGAAAATGTCAAAGTTTATAATAGGACAGTCACTCAAAAAGAAAAAAGAAAAGAGAAAAGAGAAACAACTAGAGGTCAGAATACCTTAAATAATAATAACAAGCTTGAAAGTCACATGTCAAGCTCTTACTGCTGTGTCCTGAATTTAGATAAGAAAAACGAAAATTCACATTCGCGAGTGAAATTAATATTTATGCATGTACGTGTTTTTTTTTTTTTTTTTTTTTTTTTTTTGCAAGAAATAGTAGATAGAAAGCATACGCACTGATACTCTAGATAAAAATACGCATTTGCATCATCACATATATTAATCTTGGCTGAAATCTATTGTTTAATAGTTGAATTCGGATGTCAAACTACCTACCTCAAGTGTCAAGTGTCAAGGGTTCATAAATGTTGTGTTTTGTATACTGTTGTTTGTCTTTATGTCTTTTATTTTACACAAATTTATTTTGCCATGGCGTTGTTTATTTTCGACTTATGAGTTTGAATGTCCTTAGGTATTTTTCGCCACTCTTGTGTAACAATATATATCTAGTTATGTTTTATTACCGATAAAGACAATATTCAAAGACCTTACTACAGTGTTAAAATCATATCCTTAAAGGGGCATTACCTGTCAAATTCATGTTCACCGATTTGACTCAAATTCTCATATTTGATTTATAACATACTAAAAGGTATATCCAAATTAAAAAAGGCTAAAATAAACAATTAACAATGCATGGACTCGATAATATGTATCAACATTTCGTGTGTATTTTTGTCTAGACGTCATCTATTTAACCATCGACATGACCTCCGAAGACTGCCGACGGTCATATAACCCGATATAAACATAAATATAAATATAAACAGATAGCGACCACGTGCAATTGGATTTTTCTAGGTGGTTTGATTTCATATTGTAGGTTAAAAAGTGTGTATAAGAATGATTTTTTGTGGATAGAATCAGTCAACCAAATGGTTCATTCTTGTTTCACTTTCAATGTTGACATTCTTTTCCGTTTAATAGCTCAATACATGCGTAACCCATCTCCAGCTAAGGGGTTAAATTGGAGGTCGCATGAATACGGATTCAATGAGGTCGAATTATTCACTTGCAAGTGAATAATTCATCAGCGATTTTTTTTTTTAGCTTTTTTTGACAAAATTGAAGCAATACGCTACATCGTCTATAATCTACGGGCAGGATCTATAAACAACATTACATTAAGATTTGCCTTCGTTTTTGTTACCTGTTGTATTACAGAGAAGTACTTTTCCTGTGATTAAATTAAAATGAGAGGATTTATTTATATTTATTTATTTATACCCATATATCTTTTACTAATATTGTTATTTTGTCTGGAAATTTTCGGTTGACGTATCAGTTCATATTTCTATCAATTCTAAAATACTAATTCATCAAAGTTCACAAAGCTTTATAGTAATTATCAAAAATAGTTAAGATTATAATTGAAAAAGTGCATGTATCGTTCAATATAATATGCCGCTTAATATGCAATAATTATTTTACCTAAAAAGTTGATCAGGGGGTTTACCGTTAATGATATGACAATTTAAAACAATGAGCAGATGTTTAAATTTAAAACATAAAAATAAATTATGACAACATATAGATGGCATATTTGATTGTAAATTAGGTTTTGGAAAATCCAATCAAAATAATTTCATTTGTTTTAATAATGAATTAGTGATTTACAAAAATTAAATCTCCTTCACAACAAACGATAAATCAAAACGCAGTTTTTCGTCCGACCTACCCCAATCCCCACCGCAGAAAATAGTCAAAGCCGACAAATATACAAGTAGATAAATTAAATGGATATTTGTTTTTATTTCTAGATTCACCGCTTTGACTTCTTCTGTTTCCATGCTGCTGCCTCTCCAAAATTACAGGTTGATATCTTATGTGGCAGTGATCGAAGGCTTTTATTAACAAGATTTTGTTTATCTCGTTTTGGCTGTTGAGTTCTCGGAGTCTCATTTGAAATATCTAGTTGATACTGTCTTGGCTGCTCCTTTGGATGATGAGTTTTTATTTCGGTTTGTAAGGAAACGACAGCCTTTGTGAGTGCTACAACATTTTCCGATAGTTTTTCACACGTTTTCTGTGTTTGATCCTGTTTTCTTTCTAAATTTTGTATAGCTCTTGTATGTTCAGTTTCTAGTTTTCTTTTTTCTTCCATTACCCTCTTTAACGCACCATCTTTCAGTGTAATTTGTTTCTGTAAATAGTCAATAGTTTGTTTTAGTCTACTGATTTCCCTTTCCATATCCTGGTTCTTCATTTCCAATATCCGTATTTCTCCTCCTTGATTATTGGCCTTATCTTTCAACTTTTTTAAATCTTCCAGTGCTCTAATTTGCTGGTCATGCACTGTTGACAGCTTCTCTTTTTTATTATTTAACTTTTCTTCTAATTCAATAACTCGTAATTTTGCGTCATCCATACTTTGTTTCTTCTCTTCGAAGAGATTTTCTGTCGACAGAAACTTTCTATCACTGTTGGCTGTAAATATAAAATTAAAATAATCTAATATCTTGGTTTATCGGTAACATAATATTTGAGCATTTAGCTGTTTCAGTTGGAATCAATCGAAAATCCAGACGTAAATAAAAGTTATACTTGCAAAAACTATAAACGTTACGATCGTATTCAACAGAATTCTACCAGACAGGACTTCTGGGTTTATTTTACATATTTAAGTATATGGTATATCATATAAAACAGCCTTCTTACCAATTTTCTTTGCTGCCTTTTCAATTTCTTCTACAATATGGTTGTTTCCAGAAAGAGACAGAGCATCCAAAAAATTATTATAGTTGTTTCCACCTCTTCTTATCAATATTTCTAGGAGAATTTGACACTGTTCATCGCTGTTCTTTTCTAGTCCTATTTTACTCCTTTCGTCCCAAGTCAGACTGTCATCTTTAAGTAAATTGTCCATGACTTCACCAATGTTTGTGATATTTTTCTTTATAAAAAGATTTGATTTTGAAAGTGCTGTTTTATAGTTTGATTCCATAATTCAGAAGGGTGGGCACCAACCGCTGTTAATATGGTAATAAACCCGCACATTTAATATTTATTAGATTAGTCACAATGAAGTAATAGCTTGTTTTATCTTAATTAGGTATTTAAATCGTAATTATAGCACGTGTCATCTGCAAGTCATTCGAGAAGAAAAGAAGTTTTAAATGTAAAGTTTCAGTATATTACGGAATAGCTAAAATTTATAAAGGCCTACAAAAAATTCACTTCACATAAACGTACCAAAGATACCAGCTAAGCATATAAAAGGGTAATCCGTTAACTTCTATTTCTAACAGTTCGAAAGAAAGAAATGTTTAAGCTTGAATATTTGTTTAGAAAGCACATAAAAATCGGCGAAAAACGTTTTTAAATTTGTCTTAAAAATCCTCAAATCTCCAATTTCAAATCCATAGATTTTTCGTAAAAAAACTATATATTGTTTGTACATAAATGTCCGTTTTAATGACGTAAAAAATAAAAGGGTTACCGACCGTTTTACGGTATCATACATCATTCAGAGTAGTATAGGTGAATAAATACCACAAAATGTCGAAATAAGCGTAACGTCATCGCGCTGTAGGCCGTAAAACGTCCATTTTTTTTTTAATTTTTCAATACCAACTAGGTTACTGATTGGTTGATACACCAAAAACGAAGTCGGTGACCACACGATTATTTTATATCATTAAAAAGGAAATTTATGTATCAACAAAATGCAGCTTTTTAAGAAAAATCTATGAACTTGCTGATTTGTTGATTTTAAGACAAAGTTAAGAACGTTTTCGCTTTTTTGTGCTTTCTATACAAATGTTCACCTATTTTGAAATAATTCAGTCAGTTATAATTAAGACAATAAAAGAGATAAATGGATTATCTTTTCGATTTTCAGTTATAATTCAAAGAGCCAAAGTTGTATGCAAAATGTTACCAAAATCTGTGACATAGCCCATGTACTGTTACTTGACTTTAAACACGCCTTGAAATTTCCCTAATCTCAACAAAACCCTGTGGTAGTTTCTAGTTGCGATCATAGAGCGGATTTGAAATTGATAAATACAGAGATACATAAGAATTATAAAAATCTATTCCATAGGCTCTTAACCCTTTCTTTAAAGGGGCATTAGCTACGAGATATAAAAAAATAACATATGATTTCTTTTTTGTTCAATCATTAATGAAAGTGAAATAGTGAAATAATAATTCTTCTTTAGCAGCCAGTTTGCTTCAATTTTGCCAAAATAAGCTAAGAAACATCGCTGATGAATTATTCACTTGCAAATGAATAATTCGACCTCATTGAATCCGTATTCATGTGACCTTCAGTTTAACCCCTTAGCTAGAGATGGGTTACGCATGAATTAGGCATGTTCAGTTATTAAAAGGAAAAGAATGTCAACACTGAAAGTGAAAAAAGGGTAAACCATTTGATTGACTGATTCGATCCACAAAAACTCATTCTTATGCAGGTAAAAATGATGATTAACATATATTTTTAATCTATAATATGAAATCAAACAGACCTAGAAAAATCCAATTGCACGTGGTCGCTATCTGTTTATATTTATATTTATGTTTATATGTTATATGACCGTCGGCAGTCTTCGGAGGTCACCTCTAGGGTTAATTAGATGGAGTATAAACTAAAATACACACGAAATGCTGATACATATTATCGAGCCCATGCATTGTAAATTGTTTATTTTAGACTTTTTATAATCTAGTATGTTATAAATCAAATATGAGAATTTGAGTCAAATCGGTGAACATGAATTTGACAGCTAATGCCCCTTTAAAAATCAAACCATAGAATGTAACGCAATGTCAATTTGATGAACGAAACGACATAAATGATTCTGACCGTTGAATTGAAAGATAGACAAATGCTTGGTAATTATCGTTTCGTTAACTTTTCGTGACATTCTTAAAAAATAATTCTAAATGAACGGTTCCAAAGCTTTCATTTGGAAAAGGGATTTTGACGCCTACCTCTTTGTTACTCCGCTTCGACGACATTTGAAAACACAACCCGGAACTTCCTCAGGTTTTCTTATGCTCGACATTTGTTTGAGGTTAGGAAGTTGATTTTACGGCCAGGTGATTGATATTCCGGTTAGGATTAAATGTGATCTCTCATTCTAACTGTATACCTTTTCTGTAAGAAATAGCAGATATGGGTAAATTTCATACCCAACGAAACACCATCCGGCTGACATTTTAACAATGCCTGAGGTTATTTAGACAACATATTCTCTGAAATAATCAAATTCGTTCTACATGTACAAAAGGATTTTATCCACCTGAACATACTCTGACTAAATCCAACGTTAAAAGTCTCAAGGAAATACTAATATCTCAGGGTTTATCTATGTTGTATGTCTGCTAAGTACCGAACGTGACCTATTCCCGAATATGACTGTTATACCGAGTGTGAATTTGCATTGCTATACGACGTCTCTCGGTATTTTGTACATCCAACATTCATGTATTTATTTTGATGTGTCTGTTATGGTTTTGGTTGAATAATGTGTTATGTCTTATCGTTTGTTGTCCAAATAATTATAAAATTGCCTTTCAATACCATCATTGTCATGAAATTTATTTGGACGAGTATTGTGAAAATAATTGTATAAAGTTCGAGATTGCAGGTTAGGTACGTAAGCGCGTCACTGTTTTTGATATCCTGTGGTGTCTGTCGTTGATGGAATATGTTCGTTGTTGTTCTGTGGTTTGCATGTTGTGTCGACTATTATATTATTTGTTTGTGCGTTTCTCTGTGATGAATGTTCTTACGTGTGTTTGTGCTGTATTTCTGTAACGTAGTATTGTAATTTTAGCGATATTTTTTTAACATTGTCATAAAGCGGTAGGTTTGGCTAGCCATTAAACCAGGTTCAACCCAACATTTTTTCTTAAAATGTCCTGTACCAAGTCAGGAATATGGCAGTTGTTATCAAATAGTTCGTTTCTATGTATGTTGGCGTTTGTTTTTGTTGCACTTCAGTATTCCTGTTGTTTATTTGTTTTCATCTTATTGTTGATGTGTTTCCCTCGGTTTTAGTTTGTAACCTAGATTTGTTTTCTCTCAATCGATTTATGACTTTTGAACACCGGTATACTACTGTTGCCTTTATTTATTGTGATTTATCAGTTAGTTTGGTACATAAAAATAATGTTGTATGATGGCTAATGAGACACCTTTCCACCAGAGACCTAATGACGTAGAAGTTAGTAACTATGATAGGTCACCGTATGATCTTTATCAATGAGCAAAACCCATACCGCATAGCAATCTATAAAATGCCTCACCATAACAAATGTAAAACAAATCGAACAAGCTGAAATACTCCAAAATAAGAGAATTTTCAAAGCAGTCTGTAATATTTTCAACGATAACTCGACATTTAACCGATAAGTCTACAAGTCTAAAAAAGAGAGGCGAAAGATACCAAAGGGACATTCAAACTCATATTTACGTCGAAAATAAACCGACAACGCCAGGGATAAATACGAAAAAGACAAAAAGACAAACAACAGTATACAAAACACAACATAGAAAACTAAAAACTGAACAACACGAACTCCAACAAAAACCGGGGGTGATCTCAGATATTAGACTTTTATTTTTTTGAAATATAATCAAAGTTTAAATTATTTGAAACTCTAATCAAAGTTTAAATTATTTGAAACTCTAATCAAACCATTATAACTTATGAATCGGTAAATTTGGATAAGCAATTATTCACTAGAATATTTGAAAGGTGAACACCTTCCTTCCAAAAAAATGCGCAATCGATTACCAGTCTGTCGTTTGTTTATATCAACGTTATAGCAATAAAATATTATTCAAGGTTAGCAACTTCCTCCTATAGAACATCTTAGATTCTGAAGTGGTACAAGGTAATTATAATGATAGATTGCATTACTAGTAATAGATAATGCAAAGTACAAAATAAATATTTCCAACTACTTATCAGTTAACGACATCCCCAAATTTATTTCAGATTATCGCAAACAAATCCGTTGAAGACCACATGAACGTTTTTTTAAACGTGCTGATTCAAAATTATATAAAAGTATTTCCTTACAAAAATAATTAAATGTGTCCTTCAATAATCTTTAGAAAAAGAATCAACCAAATTGTGAATTTCCGATAATGTTTTACTGGTGGCCTTTTCGAATTTTTTAAAGTTTCTGATAAGAAAAATGTCCGATTGGCTCCAAATTCATATATATGAATAAAAAAGGGCAATAGTAGTATACTGCTGTTCAATAGTTATAAATCGATTTAACTGAAACAAATCCGGGTCACAAACCAAAACTGAGGGAACCATATCAACTGAAAGTAAGTCATCAAGTGAACAATAATGCAAAGTTTCTGTTCATTTAGTCCAGTTGTTTCAGGGAAGAAGATGATCAAATGCATTATCACTGATGTGGAAAATCAGTGATAGCAGCCATTTGGAAACTGAGGTCCCCATCAATATCACAGATATGCAGAACCACAATCTGAACTTGTACGACTTTGCCCCAGCAGAGCTATAGAAAACAGTACACTAACGGGTGTTACACGGACACTTTTAGATGATACACGGACACTTTTAGTTGTTACACGGACACTTTTATGAATAGAATCACTCGTGCATGATCAGTGAGTTCATTGGCACTTTAAATTTCAATTAGATTTAAACTTTTGTTTCACCAACATATTTCCTGTCTTTTTATTCAAATATTTACGTTGGCATCAATAACTATATTTTATTTTAAACAATTCCAGTATATTACTCATATCAGTACACTAAGGGATTGATCATTTAATTTCAAAAGGGGTTATGGTTTTTTCTAAAAAAAATAATCTGATCCCCTATTTTATGAGAAAAAATATATTGCGGTCAAGCAGATGACCTATAATGTTCCGATTTCTGATTTTCCGAATACCGTATATAATAGTGCTAATTTCGAAAAAAAATATTTGGGTGATAGCGTTGAAAACTAAACAATTTTCTTACTCAGAAAAACATACCCCTTTTGACGCTAAATGGTCCGTCCGTAAATGTATTTTTCAATGTATGGACATGAATAGTATTCTGGACAATGCTGAAAGTAAAGAAATGCTGGTACCGAAGTTTATATTTCATTAAAAGACAGGAAATATATATAAAAAATCAAATCTAATCAAAAGATAAAATCCTTATCAACTTACCAATGCACGATTGACCCTATAAATAGAAAGTGTCCGTGTAATACATGTCCAAATAGGCAGCAAATCTTGAAGAAAATCATGCAACTTATGTCACCAATTTTGGACGGTAGCTGTGATTGGATCATATTGTGACACGTGTTTAATCCTGATCAACAATATTAGAGACATATAAAAACTTATAAGCATGATTTTTTTAAATCCAAAATATATGCCTATATATATCTAATAGCAAGACAAAATCCATTTTCACAACATTTCATTCACTAATGAAATAGGAAATTCATTTATACATTTATACTGTTGTTGAATTCATATATATATTGAATTCATATATTTGGGAGCAAACGTACGATTTTATTATTTTTAAGGGGAATGGGGAATGGAATGGCACATCCTGTATTTTTCAACAAAAAGGATCAAACCTGATTATTTATTATTTTTAATTTATTTTAATCCCCACCCCTTTTTCTGTTTTTCCCAAATAAAATTAAATGTTAGATTGCTTACCTCTGAAATCTTTTCATACATAATTTACTTTGAAGTTGCATTTTAAAAGTCTCAAATGTGTACGACATTCATCTTTTACTTGACATGGTTCTTTTTATAAAATTATTAGATTCTTGAATTTCTTGAGAAAAAATCTCGGCTGAAGGAAAGTGAAACAAACGTTTGTTTAAACTGTAACTTACATTAGCTGGTATATGGTCATTTAAGTTTCTAATCTGTTTAATTTTGCTACCTCTTCTAAATGCAAAATGTACTACTCCTTTCTTGAAACGTCGTACAAGTCAGATACAAAACAAAGGTAACAAAAAACAGGCCGGAAACAAACTGCCGTATAGTTTTCTGCACTTGTAGTCAGGTCAAGGTCCTCGGCTATCGCCTCGGACCTTCACCTGACTACTCGTGCAGAAAAACTATCCGGCAACAGTTGTTACCGGCCTGTTTCTTTGTTACCTTTGTATTGTATCTAATACATATAAAAATATGATAACAAAAATACTTAGCTCCGAGGTAATTTCAAATAGGGGAAGTCCATAAAAACTGACAAAACCAAATGCTCGACTATATCAATCAACGACACGACTGGACAAGAGCTGTTATATTCCTGACTTAGTACAGGTATTTCCCAAAACCTAAACCTCCCAATGGTATGATAGTTGTATATGGTTAAATGTACAATCAAATTCAAAATCGTTTAAAAAACATATTATAAAAATGTCTTCACGTGTAGGGTTCAATTTTAAACGATGGCGGCAATGTTGAATTTCAAATATCGTCACTAAAACCTTAAATATGGAAATCAGTCATCCAATGAAAAATTCTTCCAAGTTTAGTTTCACTCAGTCCAGTCTATCTGAGAAGATTATCAAATGCATAATCACTGATGTGGGAAATTTGTAATGGCAGCCAACTATTTACAAATTCAGTCATGTTAACTTTCTTGTAGATCTTGTAGATAAACCACAAATATGAAATCCAATCATCCAATGAAAATCCGCCAAGCTTTGATTCATTCAGTCTAGTTTTTCAGAGAAAAAAATTTTTCAAATGAATAATCACTGATGCGGTAAACCTGTCATGGCAGCCAACTATTT
The DNA here is from genome assembly GCA_017311375.1 of Mytilus coruscus. Classification (NCBI taxonomy): domain Eukaryota; kingdom Metazoa; phylum Mollusca; class Bivalvia; order Mytilida; family Mytilidae; genus Mytilus; species Mytilus coruscus. The sequence goes on along the minus strand of CM029601.1, from coordinate 5,565,358 downwards.
ACAATTTCAGTCATGTTGGCTTTTTTGTAGATTCTGATGTATTGTAGTTCTTTTTTTTTTTTTTTTTGCTGTTAACAGTTGCAACCTATCTATTAAACTTTCAAGATAATAGACAAAAAAACTAATTTTGTCAAAAATCGTCGTTTAAGGACAGTTACTATCTAAGGAGTCATCAAATAGTTTTGGTCGTTTGTCATTTTTGTAGAGTTTTGTATTGCTGATCATTTTTACTATTTACACTGATTTTCGCATCTATCTATTATAGACAAACAAAAGCATTAAAAGTAGCCAAAAACAAATCTCAATTTAAAGGCTCATAGGGAATCATCTGATAATTTAAGTGAACAAAAGAAGGTAGATCTTGACATTCTGGGATTTTTGCCCTTGTCTAATTTTCTCTATCCATTATGGTTTTCAAGATATCATTAGAAAAGACAATGCATATATTGTACATTTTACCCTTATGTTCTATGTTTAGCCATGGCGGCCATGCATATTTGTTGACTGACCGGAATAAAACTTTATACTTGATACATAGTCACATCAAAAAGTAAAATAACAAAAATACCGAACTCCAACGAAAATTCAAAACGGAAAGTCCCTTATCAAATGGCAAAATCAAAAGCTCAAACACATCAAACGAATGGAAAACAACTGTCCAATATTGTAATTGGTTTTGTGGCTTCAGAGGAAAATATCTGTAAAAAAACAAAAATTAGTCAAGTGCGATAATTCCTTAAGAACTCATCCAATGGTTTCGTTAATCTTTCACGGCGTATTTCTGATCATTTTAGCAATTCAAAGTGTCTATATCTATCTATTATAGTTTTTTAGCTAAAAGGCAAAGACATGAAAATTCGCAAAAAATCGTCATTGAACGGCATTAACGCCTTTGGGAGTCATAAGGTAATTTTGATGAAAATAAAGTAGGAAAATCTTGACATTCTGGTCCATTTTTCCTCCGTCATATTTTCTCTAATTATTGTGGTTTTCAAGATATAAGAAGAATTAATCCATTTTAACGTTCTGTTTTATCTTTAGTCATGTGGTCAATATTTGTTGACTGACCTTCATAAAAAAAACACAATCTTTGTACAAAATACCTTAAGGATCATTCATCCAAAGTTTTGTTGAAATTCAGAGAAGATAATCTTTGACAAAGTGAAAGTCGGACGACGGACGCCAAAAGATTGCAAAACCTCACATGACCTTTTAGATCAGGTGAGCATAAAGGGCATAAACTCCCAGGAGAACTACGACAGTGCACAGTCTGTACTCAGATAGAAGATGAAGACCATTTTCTTTTATTCTGTAAAAATTATGATTCAAGTAGAATGTCCTTATTTTCTGACTTTAGTTTTACATTAATATAACAACTTCAGTAGATAGTAGTGGTACGACCTTAATACTTTGTATCAAGTTATGCAAATAGAAACTAAATATGTTTGCATTTAAGGTATTTTAATCTTAGTGCAATGCTTATTTTACATTGTTGGATTACTAGTTTAGATCTTCCCATGGTGCGGAAGACATAATTTTCCAAATATAATTTTTACTCTTATACAATATCAGATGTATTTGATTGGAAATCAATCTCAATAATGAGTAATTAAATACGGGATTACCGGATCTAGATAGAACGGATTTTTTCCCCAACAACATCAAAACTTGAAATTGGCACATTTTTATTAATTCTTAACCATTTGATAAACTCGTCTGAACAAGATTCTAAGTTAGATAATTAGGCAACAAAATGATGAATAATTATCATCTGCCTGATAATATAGAAAAATGATTTTACAATAAAAACATGTGCACTATGAACAAATAATTATACTATGGGTTGAAAATTACACCATACAACACATCTTTATAATTGTCATAAAAGATAATATATATTTCCGTCCTCCTTATTATGTGTAAAAAACCGGTATGTAAAGCAATAAATCACGAACAGGTTACTATGCAGAAAAAACACCCTGTGGGGCGTGACTACACCAAAAGACAGCTATCACAAGTCGCTAAAAGAAATACTACAACTTCAGCGTATAGTACAGTAGTCACTTAATTCCATTAAAAAGAAAATATTAAAGAATCTAAATTTGACTATACAAGTATGCTAAATTATGCTGAAACTTACTCATCTCTTTTTCTAAGCTTATTCTTTTATCCGTTTGAGTCTGATGACTCGACCTTCCTTTGTTTTTAGTTTTTGTAAATTGCTAAGATTATTTACCAAAAACCCATTCCTTAATAAATGGAAGCGATGGATACATTTTTTTTATTTCTTAAATATTCACCAATCACCATCTCCATTTGAATATCAAGACAATAATTAATGATCATCTCAAATGAGAAATACTACGTAGTTTTATCGATGCAAATTAAAATTCAATAAATGAAAATATATGAAAGCAATGAAATGCGGAGTAAAAGTCAATGAGTCGGCAAACCAACGAGAAAAAACCCAAACGATGTCAGTTTTTACGCGAACTCAATTCAGATCATCGAGGTGTTCGCGTTGTTCTCCAGTCCGCAGCATCGCTAAAATTACAGGTAGCCAATCCCCGTCGTCTCTGTCGGTTATTAAACTTCTTTGGTGGTGACGGTTTTTGAACTTCGTCTTGAATGTCTTTTATGGCTTGAGCTTTTTGATTCGGAACTTTAACTTCAGCTTGCAGAGGAAAATTCTTTGAAAAGTCTCTTGCAAAAGCGGTAAAATTTTCACATAACTTCTCGCAAGTTTTTTGAGTAGCATCTTGTTTTCTTTCCAGATTTTGAATAGCCCTTAACTGCTCATTAGCAGTCTTTTTCTTTTCTTCCTCGACCCGCCTAAGTTGTTTCTGAATATTTTCAATAGTGTTTTTCAATTTGTTTATCTCTTTTTCTAAGTCATGATTTTTCCTTTCTAGACTTTTTATTGTCAAATCTTTTTCACTATTTTTCTCTCTCTGTTTCCTGAGATCATCTAAAGCTCTACGCTGTTGGTCTCTAAGAAGCTTAAGTTTGTCGTTTTTATCCTCGAGTTCTAATGTTAGCTCATCAATACGTACTCTAAGTTCCGTTATTGTTTTGTCCTTTTCGTCATCGGTATCTGATTCTGACATTTGTTTGTCGTCACCTGAAATGTGTAATATGCACTAATTGGTGGCTATTTATTTTTTAATAAATATTATTATGAAATGCTAATTTGGAATCTGATGTTACCTCCATGGAGTTGTATTACAGCACCATCAAATAAATATATATTTAGTCAACCAGTATAGAAATGTCGATTTTGATACAGGTATTGTATAAAATAAATCAGAAATCAGCTTTGTCAAAAAAAGAGAGGATATTTTATAAGTCATCTTCTGGAAAACTTTTATGTTACAACTAAACCAGGCAGATGCTTATATTAGAAAAAGGATGCAATAAGTTTGCTGACCTAATATCATTTAGTTCTATAGTTTTGTCCATCTGAAATATAAAGATTGATCGATTTTTCAATCTTTTTAAAAAATTATTTTCTAAAAGGAACCAGTTTACTCTATGAAAAACTTTATATTTTTTGTCTTCTTGATAATCTCAAGTATAATATTGTTACCTTTACGAAAGGAAAGAGCATCTTCAATTTCTTTCGCAATATGTTCATTTCCAGTTGTCTTCAGTGAATCTAAGAATGTTTTATAGCATATCCCACCTCGTCTGACCAATATTTCCAGAAGATTCTGGCATTTGTCATCTGAAGATTTTTCGCTGCCAAACTGTATTCTTTCGTCCCACAGCAAACATCCCTCTTTTAATAGAATGTCAAGGATACGATCTATATTGGTCAAATTTTTCTTTATATAAAGATTGCATTTTGTAAGTGCGGTCTTTTGAATTGGGTCCATGGTAAACCACAACTAACTAGACATATTATTGTACTGACAACTGTACAAAATATTCATGTCATTCTAGTTTCTGTTTTCCGGGGCGGATATACTTATCACTTGTTTTATTGCAATCAACACCCATTTAATTCTATTAGTTAAAATATTTTTTCTAATCTGCCATATACTTCTGTTACATTCTAATAATTAACAAAACAATTGGCGTATGTGCATATCACGTGACGTTTTCTTGAATGAAGTTACTTAACGATTATCTACCTACCTCAAAAATTTGGTGATCGAAAAGTGATACGATTTATAATAATTACAATCATTATAATAAATAATTAGAAGAGACTATAGAAACGTGTTGTCATCACGTCTGTGGTTCCTAACCGTGTTATAATTGTATTGTCATACTATCAGAAATAGCAGTTCTTGGCAAGATCACACTTAATGTAAACTGATACCATTTTATCTGTTGATGTTATCTTTGTTAATAATGTTTTTAACCTGGGAATAAAAGAAGTATTTATTACCTTTTCGTGGATTATTAACATGTTAAATTATGTTTCAGTTATAAATTAATATTTTGCATGTTGATAGGAGTTAAAAAATACAGTGTATAAATTTAAGGGTCATCTCTCTTATTTTTCATATCTAAATGGAACTTTTAATCTGAAAAACCCAGATTTAGTTTTGAAATTCAATTCAATTTCATGGAAAAGGGAGTGGGTTTGGTCGTCGGTTAGTAGAATAGTTACCCGAAAACCGTATTCAGATACATAAATCGCTTTAAATAAATGAAAATCCAATTAACGTATGTTTCTGAAGCAAACAAAATTTAGAGTTTTCCACTTGAGTATTCAGAAAAGTCTCCAAAATACAATGCTTGAGTGAAAAAACACAAAATGCCGTGAATATAAAAAAGAAGATGTGGTATGATTGCCATTTGTGGGTCTTATTAGAAAAGTTGACAGGTGTATGTTATTTGCACCTGTAGGAATGCAGAAAGGGTCTAATTAAAAAATGGAAAGGGTTTCTCCTGTCCCAACCTTTCGGTTGGGGATTAACCCTCTGGAACCCCATTTAAAAATATATCAAAACAGAGGCGAAATATAGCAAAGGGACTATTTGAGGTTGTATACTTACCTACACAGCGCAGATTAGATAGAAACAGACAAACCGAATTTTGATTTACAGAATGCAATTGAAGTGAAAGCCTTGAACTTGATATTTGAAAGAGAGGCGAAAGATATCAAAGGGACCATCAAACTCATAAGTCGAAAATAAACTGACAACTCTAGGGAAGCTAGCTCACATTTTCTGGGTAGGCACATATAAAAACAAACGTTTCTCATCAACATTCTATTCTAATCTCTAAATTCTAATTACAAAACAATATCCGGAACATAATATTGAAGAAACTATACAAAGAACGATAACTCTATGAAAACTCACTGACCATGGCAATCTACATTCTAACATCCCGCCCAACAAAAACAAATCCATTTTGTTTCAGATGGTCAGTGAGATTTCATAACATTAAAAAATTATTCAAAACAGATCAATCATCATCATCAAATACTACTACTTTCGACATTGTTCGAAGACTCAAACCAAATGCTATAATATCATTTGCATGGTATATTTAGACTCACAGTAAATATTTATCAACAATGTGAAAAACACTGCAACATGTATGTATTCCCTTAGAAAATGAACAACACTGCAAACAAAGCATGTTTTCAACGGTATTAATGAAAATTCATAAATATACGGATGATTTTACGAGAGTACTGTTTATAAATAGGTATTCCATTTTTGGTTTACACTTGAAACCGGAATTAACCACATAGTTCATTGACCTCTCAAAATATTTTATGACATCCGATAACAATGTGTACCATTGGTTTTCATCTCATTGAACCGTAAATTCGTTATCTCAAGGGAAATTTTTCATAATTCTACATGTGTAAAACAGTCATCAATAATCAAAATACAATATCATTTGTGCACAGTAAATTGAAAAAAAAAAACTTCATAACAAATACACAGTAAAAAAAACTTCAGACTTTATATTTTTCTATTGTTATCTTTTCTTCTTCTTTTTTTTTTTTTTTTTATAACTAGCTACTTTACTAAATGGCAAATTAACGACTAAGAAAAATTTAACTAATGCTAAAACACAAAACTAACTACAAAAACTTGTCAAATGAATAACTATAGAGTCTATAATATGGAAATGCAATCATGTCTACCAAAAATGTCAACATATCAATTAATTAAGTAATGTCAAATGCTATATAATGTCCATGAAAAGAATGTAACATCACTCTTTACGTCTTAGTCTATAACTGGAGGTGGTCTTTTTATTATAGATTGTTTTGCGGCTTCATTTAACTGGTTCTCCACGGTCCATATCGCATTTTGTGCAGGTTCACCTTTATATTGCACTAAATATTCATAACACTCGTTCCGTTTTCGTTGAGCCAAAATGCGTTTGACTTTGTAAAAAGTATTGTCAGTCTGTTCAGATGATGAAGTATCGGCTACTGTACTTTCACTTATACGATACCGCATTGGCTTACGAATTTGTCTCACGGGTCTTGTTCGTAAATTATTGTTAACTGAGGGTTCACTATTTGGTTCGTCAGAGACGACATTACTAGTAGGTTCGGAATTAGTGATAGCTCTTTTTTCTATTTCATTCAAAGTTTGTTCATTTTTCACTGATATTGGAATAAAATAATTGGTTGGATTCGGAGCGCGAACGAACGCTATTTTAAGACGGTCCAAATGCACTGGATTCTTAAACAATTTACCACTGTCCTTTTCTCGGAGTTTAACTATATGTGGCGATAAAATTTCATGAACAACATATGGTCCCGAGTATTTTGGTTGAAGCTTTTTTCCTGGTCCAACTACTTCTTTCAACATATATACAAAATCACCAATGTTAAGTTTAAGCGGATTTGTCTTTTTATTTTCGCGTTCCTTCATAATTTCACTTGCTTTTTGTGCATTAACAACTGCTTCTTCTCGGATTAGTTTCAGTTTGTCTATTTGTTGGTTCATATAACTATGATAATCACTATGAAGCGAATTAAGGTCTATTCCAAGTTTTGAAACGGAGAGAGGAAATTTTGGACGAAATCCGTAAACTACTTCGTACGGCGAATATTTAGTTGAGTCACTTGGCGAGATATTAAAAGAAAATGTTATTGCAGGTAACATATTGTCCCACTGTATTCCCTTTTTAGTATAAGGTGTTAAACGTTCTGCAACAGTCCTATGTGTACGTTCGCACAATCCCAAGCAATGGTGTATAAAACTTGGGGTAAAGTTTTGATTTACTTCTAAAATTTTGCAAAGCTGATCAGTGCATTGTGAAATAAATTCACTACCTTTGTCACTTATAACGCAATCACACACGCCAAAAGTACATACTAATTGAAAAAGTGCATGTGACACTGTAACTGAGTCTGAACTGAGTAACGGAACACAAAATAATAGTTTGGAAAACATATCAACTGCTGTAAAATATACGTTCCCTTTTTGTGTTATTGGCAATGGTCCAAACAAGTCTACCTGCCAAGTTTGAAATGGTTCTGTAGGCGTTCGAAAAGAAATTATTTCGGACTTCGTATGAGCTTTTGTCATCTTTCGTTCCTGACAGTCGTGACAAGATCGAACATAACTTGACACTGTTGATGGTAAGTTTTGAAAATAAAATTGTTCTGAAATATTGTCCACTGTTTGTTGTATACCCATATGGCCAGCTAAAGGTGTTTGGTGGTAAGTTTCTAAAATGTTAGGTATCAATTGTTTAGGAATAACTAACTGAAATTCTCCCATTCTTTGGGTGCGTTTCGACTTTGCAACCCGCGAGTGAAATAACAAGTCATCGATCATGCTGTAATCAGGTGCTTTTAATAACAAACGACGAGCTTCCTTCTGAAGTTTCGGTAATGTTCCATTTTCTAAGTAAAGAATAACTGGAAGTAATGTTTTGTCTAGTCTTTGTAAATGTTTAATATTTTCTCTTTTAAAATCAATTGGCTGATCACGTGACTTATCAGCTGTGCCAACAAATTTTATATCCTGTACTTTTGTGAATTCAGTATTAAATCCAGAGTTATGTACATGTAAATATAAACTATCACTAGTTTGATCACATTCAGGTCCACCCGAATCAATAAAATCAATAGGATGCCTTTGTAAAATATGAGTTAAATCATCAATGCGTAAGTTATCAGTCTCATTTTCATATTTATTTACAAACAAAGTATCACAAGCACAGTCAGAAACGCATTCATTTCCACATACATCGAATAAATCCGTCGGGTGCCTCTGTAAAAAAGAATTGTTGTCGGAACTATCTACGTCACATGAACTATCGATAAAAAGTGAATCGTTTTCATTAGTAGTTCGGTTATCATCAGGGTAAATCGACGTAATCCCACTATCGGCTAAAGTCATTAAATTGCACGGTAAAGTCGAATGTCCATCAATACTTTCTTGTTTGAATGTCAATTTACTCGACTCCTCCTCGGTATCTGCTGTATAACCCGTTTCGATTTCGTCAGTACTAAGTTTTGCAAAATTAACAAATGAAATTTTTCCAACTTCTTCGACTTCATACGGAAAATGGGGGTCATTTTCATTAAATGATTCTTCCGCATTAACGTCCAGTAGTGGCGCATTTTCGACTCTTGAAAGTGCATCGGGAACTTGCATATCGACGGCAGGCTTGTATTTGATATCAAAATTAAATTGTTGTAACACAGCTAACCATCGATCGTAAATTGCTCCTTTAAACTGATTTTGAAATAACGATCGCAACGCCTGATGGTCACATTCTACGGTGAATCTGTCTCCGCGTAAATAACTAGCACAGTCAACTATACTTGTAACAACTCCTAGTAATTCCAATTTGGTTGGTCCGTACGATTTCTGCCACGAGTTCAATGATTTAGACCCAAACCGTACCACTCGGATTTGTTCACCTGTATCACTTGGGTGTTTTTGATAAAGCATGTAGCCTATACCTGTCGCTGAACTATCTACTGCTAGGAAAAATTGTAAATCAAATCTAGGAAATGCCAAAACTGCGGATGTTAACAATAAATGTTTGATTCTTGTAAATGATGTTTCCTGTTCCCGTGACCACACAAATTTAGCAGATTTCTTTAATAATCGAGTAAGCGGTTCGGCCGCTGAGCTGTAGTTTGGAATAAATTTCCGAAACCAATTAAACATACCTAACGCACGACGTAGCTGTTTAACATTCTGTGGAGGAGGAAATTCATTCAAAGCCCTGACACGGTCGGGAGGTGGTCGGATGCCTTCTTTTGAAATATGGTGTCCTAAAAATATTGCTGAGGAATTTGCAAAAGTACATTTCTGTGGATTAAGTTTAAGCCCTGCATTACGGAAACGATCAAAAACTTCTTGAAGATCAGACATATGTTGTTCGAAAGTCTCGGAGCAAATGAGAACGTCGTCTAGATAACATAAGCAAGATTTAAATGTCAAACCTCGTAAAATCTTGTCCATTAACAACTGAAATGAGTTGGGAGCTGTGTGTAAACCCATTGGTACTCGCAAAAACTTGAAAGTCCCGAAACATGTATTAAATGCGGTATATTTCGAACTATTTGGTGACAACTTCATTTGAAAAAATCCACTACTCATGTCTATTGACGCTATATAATTTGGAATTCGTTCCGTAAAGGATTCTGTTAGCTCTTGTATATCTGGAATAAATGATTTAAGAGGCTCCGTTTGGGTATTTAAATAACGAAAGTCGACACAAAATCTAAACTGTCTTAAACTAGTAGTTTTTTCACTTATTTGTTCAGAAGAAGGTTTCGAACGTTTTGCCACTAAAACAACTGGGCTCGTAATCGGCACCTCTTCGGTTGCGTTGAGTTCACAAATAACACCTTGTTGTAGAAGCTCATCAAGATGGTGTCTTAATACCTCCTTTTTGTGAGGGGTTAACCTATACGGTTTTTGATGTAAAGGTCGCATATCGGGTTTAAGTATGATATGGTGTTGAGCAATATCAGTGCAGCCAAGATTCGGTCTATCCGTTGTCACAAATACTTCCTTATTGTCACATAATAAATGATTTAATGCAATCTTTTGATCGTCCTTTAGAGTCGGATTAATTTCAAAATTTTCTAGAAATTCGCAATCTATGCTGTCACCTTGTTCAGCTGGACATTGTTTCACTAAATTAATATTTTGTACAACAGGAACATTGTTCGTGCAATTAACATGTCGGACCTGGTACTCTTCGGTCAATTGACTAAATTTGGCAATGATTTTACCTTTCGGAATAACAACAGAATTACTGCCGGGATTCAAAATTTTAACGGGTACGGTTCTGTCTTGTGATACAGTAACTACGGCTTTACTAGAAATTAAACCATGTGATAATATCTGAGTACTACTTTCACACATTCCTTGATAACCAAAGTGAATATTTCTCGGTAGTCTACCCCATATTATAATTTCGCTGTGTGGATCTAGAGTAATGCGTTTTCGACACCTTATGTTTGCATGTTTTTGAACAACTTCGGACTCTCCAAAATCAATAGTAATTTTATTGTCTTTTAAATACGATGTACCCAAAATAAATGGATGGGACGTTTGCTCCAGTATATACACTTGTAAACAATGTTTATCCCCCTTATAGTACATTTTCACTGTAGCAGTACCTTTTACCTGCACATTTTGGTCATTAGCCAACTTTATATTGTCACCATTATTTACATCAATCATCGATTTACACGCTTGTGGAATAGAATTGTATAAACTTGTGGACATAATATTGATTGAACTTCCCGAATCAAGGAGTGCTGCAACTTGTACAGAATGAAATTTAACATGTAAATAGATAAACTTTGAGTCTGTTTGCGCAATTGAAAATTTTCGTTGTCAGAGTAAAACTCGGATGTATCATTGTCACTATAACTACTATTCTCACTAAAGCTAGGTACATTATTAGTATTAGTCAAAGTATTTACAATCCCTGAATGACGAAAAGGAGAAGGCTCTCGATATTCGGCACCATTTACCTTCCTGAGGGGCCGTGCCTGGTGTCCCCCAGGAAATTCGGGTTTCCCTGTTGAGCGAATTGATTGTGATAGCATTCAGATGCTGTATGGTTTGGTTTAGAACATATCTGACAAACAACACGATTCCTATTATAGTTATCAGTTTTTGCTTTGAATTTTAGGCATTGACCTGCACCATGTCCTGACTGATTACATAGCTGACAAGAAATTTCAGCTGATATCGTTCCACTTCCATTCCAATTGCAATATCGTTTAGCATGCCCAGTACAACTACAATTATAACAACCTGATGACTGTCGTTGGTCACTTTGTTGAAATGCCTTATCAGGGGTCAGTTTTTTCATCATGCTCGTTAACTCATAAATTTGTGATTTCATCTCCGATATATCTTCGGACTGTGCATTTCGGAATGAGGGACCTTTTCCGACAGCGGCGCATTGTTCGTGAATTCGATATTTATATGCCTCGCCTGCTTTGGCAAATGATAGGGCTTCTGATTGAGTTTTTGGATGACTAGTCCTAACATAAAACGCTAGTTTCTCAGGTAGACCATTTATGAAACGAAACATAATTTCATGTTCAGGTTTAGCTAATATTTGTCCCTTTTCTAGAACTTGACAAGAAAAATCTTCAATTTCCTGTGTTGGACCCAATTGCATATTGTGAAAAGTTTCACTTTCTATAACAACCGAAGGATGCTGCCAACCAATCTGAACATATTTGTCTGTAAATAGTCTTTTTACAGTGGTCCATGAAAGATCCGGGCTAAGACCGTTAAACCAAGTGAGGGCAGGTCCTCCAAATGTAGATGAAAAGCTGCTACTGTCTTTTCATTTAAAATGTCTAGTTCGTGAAGCTTACAGAATGACTCAAATTCACGTAGAAATTTTGTTCCATTGTCTTTAGGATAACCCGCAAATTTTCGGCATGTACCTAATTTTTCCATTACTGCAATGCTCCTGTATTTTGAACTTGAATTTATAATTGAGGGGGTACTTGTGCTAAATGTTACTTTCTTCAAACTTTCGGAATTGAACTTAATATTTTGTCTGGCGGAAACTATTTGTTCATCAATTTCAGCATGTGATAATACGGTTTTTGTGAAGTATGGCTGAATGGGGTCTATTTCAGGTGTTTCTGGAGTTCGTACCACTAAATATTTTTCTGCAAAACTAGAGTCAGAATCAGATCTTGTAATTGGTGTTTCGCCCAAACAATTTTTGCTGAGGAAAGTGTCACTTAAAACGGATTTGTCTGAAATGTTATTAAATGACAGAAATGTTGGGTTGAGGTAAAAATTTTCATCGTCACTACCACTTTGATTCATGAGTGTTCAAGGGAAATGCAATCCAACATAGTAAGTTCAGAATAGAACGCTCGACAGTAAGTTCATAATAAAACGCAAAGACATAAACAAATTGTTTTTCTTGTTTATCGTGGCCAAGCCCGAAAACGAGGTGCCATGTGGCAATGATGTGCTGATGCTGAGTGTCAAATTTTCAATGTTTATGTAGGAAAATCTTACTTTGTGTTCATACACTATTATAACGATGGTGTATTAAAGTGATTACTAAATTCGGGTACCTCCACCATCTAGGGAAGCTAGCTCACATTTTCTGGGTAGGCACATATAAAAACAAACGTTTCTCATCAACATTCTATTCTAATCTCTAAATTCTAATTACAAAACAATATCCGGAACATAATATTGAAGAAACTATACAAAGAACGATAACTCTATGAAAACTCACTGACCATGGCAATCTACATTCTAACACAACGATAAGGGTAAGCAGATCCTGCTCCACATGTGGCACCAGCCGTGTTGCTCATGTAAGTACAAACCTGGTGATAAACAATGAAAACAACACGTTATAAATTCCATGCGTCCGAAGCGCATTTCAGGATTTACCTTCATCAGGAACCCTCAAAGCCGAATATTTATGTATATTTCGGTAGGTCACATTCGGGGAAAAGGGAACGGGCTTGTAGTTACGACAATTGGAACATATCCGTCGTCATCTGTGAAACAGATATTCCATAACGGTCAACCAACTCGTGATGGCGTCCGTAAAATTTGCGAAGGGATGATTCATCTTCATCAATTAGAACTCTTGGTTAAATAGCTTCCTTGTGAGAAGCAACCCTCTATCAAGGAAATCATGATAGAATATACAAGCCCTGGAACATCGTATCAACTGGGAGATATACTCCGTATGCAGGCGCTGCTGGAATGTTGCTACATTAAAATGGAAAGTTCATAATTGGTAAGCTGAAATGATTTGTTTTTCATTATAAGTACTTTAGATAATCGAGATTGTAATTTTAGTATAAATGATTTATCTCTATCTAGTACCATTATGTATGACCAGTGTCTTAAGGAAAATAAACTAATCAAAGATACCAGGCATAATTTTTTAGTCTTAAATACACACATAATTTTTTTTCAAAAGTTGTTATTGGCTTGAATTAGCTGTCAGTAACTGCGAGTACTCTCAGATCTGTACTTAGTATCTTTTTGTTTTTGGGATATATAAGTACCCGTCCACGTCCACTTTGTGTTTTTGTTAGATGTATTTCTGTTTGTATCCATCTGATGAGTTTAGCCTTTTTCAACTGATTTTTATAGTTTGTTCTTATGTTATACTGTTACACCACTGTCTCAGTTTAGTGGGAGGGTTGAGCGCTCACAAACATGTTTAACCCCACCACATTCTTTATGTGCCTGTCCCAAGTCAGGAGCCTGTAGTTCAGTGGTTGTCGTTGGTTTATGTCTGTCATATTTGTTTTTCGCAAACTGTTTTGTTATAAATTAGGCCGTTAGTTTTCTCAGTTGAATTGTTTCATATTTTTCATGTCGGGGCCTTTTATAGCCGACCATACGGTAAGGGTTTTTCTCATTGTTGAAGGCCGTACGGTTGCCTATAATAGCTTACATCCACTTCATTTGAACTTTGGTGGATAGTTGTCTCATTGGCAATCATACCACAGTTCCTTATTTTTATTTGTAATTTTGCATGCCAGGCGCACGTTTCGTCTACAAAAGACTCATCAGTAACGCTCGAATCAAATAAAGTACGAGGTTGAAGAGCATTGAAGACCCAAAGTTCCGAAAGGTTTTGTCAAATACAGCTATGGTAATCTATTCCTGGGGTAGAAAGTCATTAGTATTTCAAAAAATTCAAAGTTTTATAAACAATTAATTTATAATTATGACCATATCAATGATGATTCGTGTCAACACAGAAGTGCTGACTTCTGGGCTGGTGATAAACTCGGGGAGAAACCTCCACCGGCAGCGGCATCGATCCAGTGGTTGTAAATAACCTCATCCTAGATACTAGGATTCAAAATTGTGTACGCCAGATGCGCGTTTCGTCTACAAAAGACTCATCAGTGACGTTCGAATAAAAAAAAAATCAAAAAACGATTCACGAATCGAACGGGATTTATAGGGAAACTAACCGGCTCCTTACAGATCACATAACAATGTATATGTTTGAGAGAATTGTTTTATAAAAGCAGAACCAATGCAGTTTCTAACTAAAACTGATGTTTACTATCTTTAAACATTATTTACCAACTTATTCACTGCACAATTAGCTAGTCTACGTCTTTACATCGAACTTGGTACCTAGTATGAATATTTGTGACGTCATATTATTCCAGAATTGATTTACTGTTGTGAGAATTGTCGCATTCAGAACTGCACACAAAATACGTTTGCAACTTTTAAAATGCGATAAAATTTTATGAAAGTGAGAGATACATTTAACCACTGGGTCGATACCACTGTAAGTTGACGTTTCGTCCCCGAGGATATCACCAGCCCAGTATTCAGCACTTTTATGTTGATATGATCATTTTCTGTAAGTTTACAGTATCATAAAATATTGAAATATACGAAGCAGTAATGTTTTTCTACCCCCATTCATATATATATAAACTGTCTCAGCCGTGTTTGTCACAACTTTTCGAAATTTTCGGTTTTTAAAGTCTACAACTTCGAATTTGATTTGATCTTCCAATTGTATTTAATTCGAGGTCCACTTATGAGTCTTGTATCGACGAATCGAGCATCTGCCATACAAAATTATAAGCCTGATGGATTTGAATTTTACAACCACTGGGTCGTTGCCACTGCCGGTAACGTTTCGTCCCGGCCGAGGGTACCACCAGCCCAGTAGTCATAACTTTTGTTTTGACATGAAATATCAATGATATACTTATTTTCTCTTATGTACTGTATATAAAATATTGAATTATTGACCCATTAAGATGTTCTACTCCCAGGTATAGATTGCCTTGGCCGTATTTTGCACAACTGTTCGGAATTTTCTGGTTTTAAAGCTATACAACTTCGATATTGATTTGGTTTTCGAACTGTTTAACTACGAACGCCAACGATTCGACTTATGTAGACGAAACGCGCGTCTGGTGAACGGTATTATATGCCAGTATGCTGGTATCTTTGATAAGTTTTTAAAAGCGATGTCACTGCTGGTGGACGTTACGTCCCAGAGGGTATCACCTGACCAGTAGTTAGAACTTTTGTGTTGATATGAAATATGATTGATATGTTAATTTTCTGTAAATGTACCGTACATATGTATATATTGTTGAATTATTCGAAACAAGGTTTTTCTACCCCGAAGTATAAATTGCTGTAGTCGTTTTTGGCACAACTTTTCAGAATTTTCGGGTTTAAAAGCTCTTCAGTTTCCTTTTTCAATTGGGCCTTCCAGCTTCTTTAATTCGAGCGACACCGGTGAGTTTTATGAACAATTATAGGCAACCGTACTGCCCTCAACAATGAGAAAAATCCATACCGTATAGTCGGCTACAAAAAGCACCGACATGAAAAATATGAAGCAATTCATGTAAGAAAACTAACGGTCTAACTTATAACAAAACAATTTGCGAAAAACAAATATGACAGACATGAACAAACGACAACCACTGAACTACAGGCTCCTGACTTGGGATAGGCACATACAGAATAAGGCTGGGTTAAACTAGTTTGCTGGCGCCAAAACCTCCACTTAACCTGGGACAGTGGTATAACAGTACAACATGAGACAAACTAAAAAAATCAGTTGAAAAGGGCTTTTCCCGTTTGAATGGTTTTACACTAGTAATTTTGGGGCCCTTTATAGCTTACTGTTCGGTGTGAGCTTAGGCTCCGTGTTGAAGACCGTACTTTGACCTATAATGGTTTACATTTATAAATTTTGACTTGGATGGAGAGTTGTCTCATTGGCACTCATACCACATCTTCTTATATCTATTAACTCATCAGACCGGACGTGGTAGCGTATCCATACATCCCAAAACAAAACAGACACTAAGTAAAGATCTGAGAATACTCACAGTTACTGACACCTAGTTCAAGGCCAATAACAAGTAATAAAAAATCATGTATCTAAGACTATGATATCAATCAGTACACATCCATTTGGTTGTACATTTGGTAAGTTTTAAAAACTACTGGGTAGATGCCACTGCTTGTGGACGTTTCGTCCCCGGGGGTATCACCAGTCTGGTAGTGAGAACTTTTGTGTTGACATGAAATATCATTGATATGTTCATTTTCTGTAAATGTACTGCATTTATGATGTTGAATTATTCGAAACAAGGTTTTGTACCCATAAGAATAAATTGCTTAAGTCAAATTTAGCACAACTTTCGGAATTTTCGGTTTTGAAAGCTGTACAACTTCCTTTTTTAATTTGGCATTCCAGTTGTTTTAATTCGATCTTGCGTATTGAATTCGTTTTAGTCAGTGGAAGCACGACAACGGACATACACCATTATTACATCTTATTTGTATGAAAGTGACCGCTACAGATGCTGCATATTTGCTTTCCATTGATTTCGACTCTTTCGAACCATCGAGTAGTTTTACTCGCGTCGTTAAGAAAATGGAAAGCGGCGCGGTCCGACAGTAATCCGAATAGAATAATAGTTATCTGACAGTTACAAAACGGGTTTGCAACCAGTCATGAAAAACGTCAACGATACGAAACGAATGCAAACTAGAAAACAAACCATTCATTTGCTCAGTCCTATCATTGCATGAGAAGGTATACGATCTTATCTACCCTTTTTCACTGCAAACGTTGTGCTGTCGAATCGTTGACATGTCATCTTCCTCTTCTTTGAGGCTTTGTATAGGATATAAAAGTTTTACAAAATATCTGCAAATATATGTAATTTCAAATGAACAGCATATGGCAAGCCGTTTTTATATTTATTGTATTTTCAAGATATCTTAAAAAGGATTGAGATATCTTATAAATTAAATAAGATATCTTATATATTATGGGGCAGTGCATGGCTCCAATCTTAATTGATTAGGATTGTCTGTGTTCCTACCGAAGGTCGGTGGTTCTCTCCGGGCACTACGGCTTCCTTCAGCAATAAAAAATGACCGCTACGAAATAGCAATATTACTCAATAAATCCAATGTAATTTAGTAAAATTGCAAAGCTATACTAGTAATTTCCCGACTATAAACATGTACAAATTGGATGTCTTCTCTTCTAGGAATGGTCCACTAAAACTGGAATAGTGGATTAGGTAAGACAGCTTTTAGATTTATAGGACATTACCCTGCTGTTATGGCAAGCCGTTTTTATATTATTCAATTTCAAGATATCTTAAAAAGTAAATAAGATATCTAATAAAGCATATAAGATATCTTGTATTCTATATGATATATCTTTTATTTGATTTGAAGTTAATAAGATATCTTATTAACTTAAAAAGATATCTTTTAAACTAAACACATGCGTGAATCAAACTCACAACCTCGGTGTTGACAGGCTAGTGATACAGAAGTTCAGGGGCGGATCCAGAACCTCGATGTCGGGGGCACCATGAAACCAAAATTAGACATTTGTTTAGTGATGTATATATATATATGTGGGTGGTAATGGTTGTGGGGGGGGGGGG
Source organism: Mytilus coruscus (assembly GCA_017311375.1). NCBI lineage: Eukaryota > Metazoa > Mollusca > Bivalvia > Mytilida > Mytilidae > Mytilus > Mytilus coruscus. The sequence goes on along the minus strand of CM029601.1, from coordinate 5,547,462 downwards.
AGGTCAGATCATCGATTTAATTTTTTACCAATGCACTCTATTCTTTATTCTTTGATCTCTATTATATTCGTCCTTCGTCCTAAACATGCATGAAATATTTTCCACTGGACATTAAGCTACCAACAATCAATCAATCTATTCTTTATATTTCGTCATCTCTTTATTCTGTTATCTATAGTGTTTGGTCCCACTCCTAATCTAACTTTTTCCCCATTATTCTCTTATCTGTAAACCCCATTCATATCCTTATAAATGGTGACCCATTCATAGCCTCATACATGGTAAATGAAACAAAAAAATATTCATATATTAATTTACTGTATGCTTGGACTAATAGATAAATGTATCAGTTCCATATTGTGTTATACAGTAGGTCTTATAAAAATACAATAGCATTTGATTGATGATTATATATATACTAGACAATGCCAATTCATTTTTCGTGGAAAAAAAGGGAGACAAGGCGTTTTTAAAACAAATTGTGGGTTTCCTTTGAAAATAAGAAGGAAAAGAAATACGACATTCAGTTAAAAAGATCTTGTATGATATTGAAAAAAATATATTTTGTTGTTGATCGAAGAAAGTAACATAAAAGACAGTTTCGAGAAAAAAAATACATTCACAAGAAATGGTAATGCGAGTATTGTGTTATGAAGACATATCCCATATATCGATACCAACATTCTTGACACTAAACGTCTATTTATACCTATTCTTAAAAAACACAGATTTTAGTTGGTAATTTCTTTCCTGATCAGAAGATTTAACCTGTTAATCAATCCATCCATGGAAGTATTATATTGACAATATATAATACTTTCATGATCAATCTTAATCTGTAATATTGTAAAATAATTTTTTTTCTGATAGATTAACTAAATTCAAAACCAATATAAATATAGTTAACATATATATTTTATTTAACTGAGTAAATTGATCGGAATGTGAATGATACATAGACCTCTTTTTGGTCTATCCCAGTGATGACATTTGCGCGGGAATTTCTTCCATTGACATCGTAATATAATTTACTTTGGATATAATGTGATATTAGTTGTCTCTTCTTCTATAGTATGACGTTAGGTTTGTACACATGAAGTCTCTAGTCTAAAAAAGGCCAGTAATAGAACGATAAACAGATAAGCAACTGTCTTAGGGACGACATTAAAAAATCAATGAAGGATAAAAAACTTAATTCAAATAGTTTGGGGGGGGGGGGTCAAAATTGCTGCAAGTTTTGTTTAATTGACATCGATTTTATATATATCCTTATTGGTCAATCAATTTTTCCCAAATTAAGTTAAGAGGGGGTCAGTGAAAAAACTATAGGAATTAAGTTTTTTATCCTACATTGAACTTTTGATGTCGTCCCTTAGGCCAATTGCAAGTAGCTGAAACCATAAAACATAAAACTCCATATATATTTGGAGGTGCTCTTAATTAAAGGAGGCTGATACTAAGAAGAAGAAGTAGCTGCGCTCACTTGCCAAAAAAGTTCATTGCGGCTCACTGGCTAATATTTTACGATATCTGAGGGTAGTAATGGGGTACCTTCATGACGAAGAACGGTAAAAATTCTTGCCAAATATAAACGTTAACGGTAATTTTTGGTGCATGACGATAAAATGTACACTTTCTTTTAGAGGATAAAAAAATCGACTGATTTTGACGCATCACGTTAATTTTTTTGAAAAAATGACGCTAATGATAATTATTTGAGACCTTTGACGAGTCACGATAAGGATATTTTGACGAATCACGGCAAAATTTAAACCAATTTGACGTTAACGGTAGCCAAAAATGATCGTTTGACGCCTGACGATAAAGGGCATTACTACCCTCATATCTATGTGTAGAAAAGCCGATAATCTATACATGTGTGTGAGGAGTCGTTATCAAGCTTGCTTCCATCTGTAAAAACTGTCTTAAGCCAAGTTAGGGAGGTGAAAAAGCCAGTAATAGAACGATAAACAGATAATCGGGTTTTCTTCGTATAGATCCCTTAAAACATCACCCACTGAGGACATAATTTGATTCATTTTAGCTCATTGACTGCGCTCACTCGCCAAAAAGGGTTCATTGTGGCTCACTGGCTAATATTTTACAATGTCAATGTGTAGAAAAGCCGATAACCTATACATATATGGTCAGATCATATGTTTTCGTACGTCATATGAATTCGTACTATGCATGCCTTTTCAACGGAAATTGTGACGCCACATTGCATTCTTAATAGCACTAAAACCCATGAGAAGAGGATATATATACCTATGTCAACCAAACTTTTTCAGCGCTGTCAAAATGTGCGAGGACACCCTATATATCAAGCTTGCGTTCATCTAGACTTATAATGGTTTACTTTTATAAATTTTGACTTGGATGGAGAGTTGTCTCATTGGCACTCATACCACATCTTCTTATATCTATTAAAACTGTTTTAGGGAGGTGAAAAATACCAGCAATAGATCTAGAACGATAAATAGATAATCGATATAGTAAAATATCAATGTGAAGAAAAGCCAATGATCTACATGTATACATATATATATGTCAACCATAAAATACAACTGATTTACACCACAATGGTTGAAAAGACCTTTATGTATATATAACTTATCTCATTCTAGTCCGTTCAACTGACAGAATCGGTGTACATTTCATGAACTCTTTAACAAGAATCGTCATGGACCATTCTTTATACCAATATCTGTTAGCCATTTAGGGGTCGTTTGCATTCAAAGTTCAGTTTTAGTGGGTTTATTTTGCGAAATTTGCGAATTTGTGAAAATGACCTAAATATATAAAGGACAGTATATAGTCCTAAAAATGGTATAACACGTTCTACACATCACATTTTAGCAGGAAAGACTGCCATTGGAGTATATCACCCCTGTGACTTTTTAATTTGATCTTATCCACTAAAGTCATTCAAGTAGAACATTTGATGTCGGGTTTGTCCACATTTTGGAATATATTAATACATGTATAGAAATACTGTTGAGTCTGTTCCCAGATGCCTGAGATAGACTTCAATATTTATTATTTATTGAAAATAAGTGGAATCATCTATTAGAAAAGTTGTTTCTTTGGTAATGAATCCCCCCCTTTTATAAGTTAAAAAGGCTTCATTTTTTTCGTCTTATTTTAAAACCGCAAAATATCCTCATTTTTGGGGTGGGGGATGTTCCCAACCTGTTTATTAGTTGAATTGTGAATCAGGCCACTACTCTTCTCAATTGTATTGATGCATACTTTTCATGTCTGGACAGTTTTCCTCATTTTTGAAGGCTGTATGGTTGCCTATAATTGCTTTGTCATTTGAACCTCTGTGGATAGTTGTCTCATTGGCAATCATATTACATATTGTAATTTTTATATGTATCCATCCTATAGAAAAGTTGTTCCAAATGTAATGAATCCCCTCCAGATCCCCCTTCATAAGTTAAAAAGGCTACATCTTCTTTTTATCTTCTTTAGAATATTTGTTTTTTGGGGAGGTGGGGAGGGTTCCCAACCTGTTTATAAGTAAATCAGGCCATTACTTTTCTCAATTTAATTGTTGCATACTTAACATGTCGACTGGTTTTTTTTTTCTCTCATTATTTAAGGCTGTATGGTTGCCTATAATTACTTTGTTATTTGAACCTCTGTGGATAGTTGTCTTATTGGCAATCATACCACATATACAGATTTTTATATGGATTGTAGACATGAAAAAGATGTTCAAAGTTGAATATGCTGCAAACTTTAAACAACCTACTACAACTTATTTACCATGAAACTGTTGATCAGAACTATATATAAGTGATTTCATCCCAGTCCTCATACATGTACCACTATCAATCAACAGAACAAATGCAAATAATTACATGAATTATGATATCATGAAAGTTTTTTTTTTTAAATCTCAAATCTTTATATCAATATTAACTGTATCCCAATATAAACATGTTGGGCTATTTTACAGCAGAATATACAGTATGGGGTTCTCATTTTTATAGGCCTGTTTGCGGGACGTATTATGGTATGGCGCTGTCCGTCTGTCTGTCTGTCCGTCCGTCGTCAACATGTCAGACATTAACTTAAAATCGCTTTAATAAATATGCATAAAACTTTGGTGAATTGTTTATATCTATTGACGTGAGCTCCCTTTCTTTTTTTATAAATCTTAGATTTTACATTTCCGAGTTTATTGTTAAAAAAAGGGAGATTTTCCAGTTTTCAGACTATAACTCAAAAATGCTTTCAGCAGTTCTCATGAAACATTGGTGAATTGTTTATATCTAGTGATGTAAGCTGCTGCCTTTAGAATTTTATAAATTCTACATTTTACATTTCCCACTTACGGGGTTTTATATATTAAATAGGGGGGATTTTCCAGTTTTGGACAATCTTTTCAGCAAATCTCATTAAACTTTGGTGAATTGTTTATATCTATTGATATAAGCTCCCTTTTTGATTTTCATAAATTTCTAATATGACGTTGAGAAGTAATTGAACTTTATTCTTTGTAAATGTGACAGGCTTTATAATCATGGTGCAGCTGTTTATTGAAGGTGGTATGCATATGGTCATGATGGTTGCCTATAATTTCTTGCATCTATTTTATTTGAATTTAAGGGAATAGTTGTTATTTATATAAAAAAATCCCACGTTGATATATAACAAACTGGATGTAATTGAAAGACACCCAGAGGTCAATATACAGTCTCGAACAAAAGACAAAATAAGGAAAAATATAGCGATTTTTTTAGAAGAATTACATGTATTTGCAATATTTAAAATATATCGCTTAAAGTTTTTGAGTTTTAGGTTCCACCTGTCATTTTAGAAAACTGGGATTTCATTGCGGCTAGTCTAATAGAGGGGTATTTCATTGGTTGTAGAAATGGAATCTTATTTTATCATGAAGTCAGATTTGAACATGACTTGAGGAATAAAGGTGGAGTAAAGACCGAATGTCAGTTTAAGTCTTATTTATGTATGTCAATTTTAGTCTTACATGTATATAGATATAAGAAGATGTGGTATGAGTGCCAATGAGACAACATTCCATCCAAGTCAAAATTTATAAATGTAAACCATTATAGGTCAAATGCTCACACCGAACAGTAAGCTATAAAGGGCCCCAAAAATTATATGTATACACATTCATGACATATATTATTGATTCAGTGGTGTCAGATGGTAAATAGACACTGACATGTCTTAGATAACATTTTATAGTTTTAAATGTTTCTTCATCAGTTAACTAAAATTAGGTGGAGGTATGTTCTTATTTCCGACCTATATCAATTTGTGCATGAAGCGATTGATAGTTGCTAGATACTGAATGATTTTCCATAAATTTGTGAAAGTTTTAACTGGTGTATATACATGTACTTAAAGTACAATGATATAATTCATGTCTTTTGCAGGACTTCTGATCGAACCATGTAGTATGGCATGTTTGTGAGATATGGTTTTGGCCGATAGGATGTTCATGAAGGACTTGTAGTACAAAGTATATCTTTGGATTGAGCTCTTTGTCTAAGTGTATTATTAGATATAGGAAGATGTGGTGTGAGTGCCAATGAGACAACTCTCCATCCAAATAACAATTTATAAAAGTAAACCATTATAGGTCAATGTACGGCCTTCAACACGGAGCCTTGGCTCACACCGAACAACAAGCTATAAAGGGCCCCAAAAGTACTAGTGTAAAACCATTCAAACGGTAAAACCAACGGTCTAGTATATATAAAAACGAGAAACGAGAAACACGTATAAATTACATAAACAAACGACAACTACTATACATCAGATTCCTGACTTAGGACAGGTGCAAACATTTGCAGCGGGATTAAACGTTTTAATGGTACCAAACCTTCTCCCTTTTTCTGAAACAATAGTATAACGTCACAACATAGAAAACACACGATAAAACATCAATTGGAAGGCTTAACTCAATCAAAACGTAAATTAACACACTATGAACGAATAAATTCGATCTGTGATACCTGAAAGTAAATACATAGTTAATAAAATATTAGGGACAAACTTTCAAGGCCAAAAGCAAACAAACAAGTCCAAATAAAGCCATGGCAAAACACTACCGCGAAATATTAAACCCTTAGAAAATAATCACTTTTGAAAAACCGGTTTCATAATATATACAGGTAAATGAAAATAACTTTGTCGTTTTAGGTATACTTTTCTGTCTATATAAAATCTTCCAATAATTAGGAATACCAAGAAAGGTCTGTCATATAAATAACTAATTTAACACTAGATACATAAGGGTAAATATCAACAATAAAACTTCCTGTACAGATTAAAGGAGAATAATCTTGATGTTAATACAAATGTAGTACGAAGAAGTGAAAATTAGTAGATATTCCAAATAATCAAAGCTGGTATACAGACAAGATCCATATTAATATAAAATAACAAAAAGTATTAAAATAGTATCAACAGGTCGAATTAAAAGAAAGTACGATTTGAGAGTACTCGCAGTTATTAAACTGCTTTGCTTTAAGCTCAGTTCATTGTTATGCAATTCATTTTTCTGAAATAAACATTTGACAGACAACTCTCATGTACAAGGAATTGTCAAAGTAGTATCCATTCTATGTACAATGTAAGTAATGGGAGATAAAAGCATTTTATTTAGATTTGAACCAAACATTTTTTGTCCATTAGCCAAATTTAAAAAAAGCACAAATTTACCCGACAATGCTACTCGCGCTACTAGCAATATGATGCTAGGTTGTTTTGTTACACTTTATTTTTATACATCTGTACTGCCTACTGACGACTCAGTCCTGAGTGTAAATGGTCATTCAGTATGTAAAAAAAAGACCAAAATTTATAAGGCCTATCTGGCCTAATTGATTTCCAAAACTATATTTCATTGTACATGTTCAACATTTATCTGACATTCATTTGTTTATTTCTTAATTTGTGTGAATTAACATTGTTACAGTAAATGTTAATTACTACACTTTCATACCACAACAAAACTGCCTTACTGTATTGGTATCATTTATATTTGTATCCATATAACAAAAAAATTAAAAGAGAATAAGTTTGCAATACCTTTTTCGTATTGAATACTATAACTTTTTAGATATTTAGATATATTAAGTAGATGTTCATAATATCCACTTGAAATTTTATCAGATGACTTCTGTAGCAGTTATGAGTCTTTGAAGCATGCTCACAAAGGTTCTTTTGTTGATATCATTTTCATACTGGTCAAAACTTTTTTTTGCTTTGACCAGCTTTGGAGGAGATATTATCTAAGAATTAATTAAGGAATGACTGTAAAATTTTTCTGTCTATGAAGAAATAACATCAAAAATGTGGTGCACACTGAATAACCCGCGTAGCGTGTTATTTTAAAGTATGCACCACAGTTTTTATGTTATTTCTAATAGACAGAAAAAATATTACAGTCATTTCTTATAATTTAATTCTAAATTAAATTTTAATTAAGGAATGACTGTAATATTTTTTCTGTCTATGAAGAAGTAAGTTAACCATCAAAAATGTGGTGCACACTGAATAACCCGCGTAGCGGGTTATTTAAAGTGTGCACCACATTTTTTATGTTATTTCGAATAGGCAGAAAAAATATTACAGTCATTTCTTACAATTTAATTCTTAATTCAATTTTAAACCGGAGTAAATCATGAACAAACGTTGATGACGTCACGGTCACATGACAACCGTATTCTATCATAATCATTTGGTAATTAATGCAATAAGTGTCTCTTCCATGCCCGTCTTGAACATAAAAAACTAAATATTAAATAATCAACACTCCTAATGCTCAGGTTGGTTGTCATTGTGCAACACAGTTAATAATATAGAACCCTATGGGAAAAACATAGAACTCCTTTTGTCATATAAAACACTGTCAAACATCCAACCCTACTATCCACACTGATCTGTGTCCACACTTGTATTGTATTAAAAACTATCAAAATATTCGTACTATTCCAATTAACATCTACATGTAGTTTGCATAAAAACTTTGCAAAGAGACATTACACACAGGTGTCAATATTTACACACCCACCGATAAGTTATCATAAATCACGCATGTTGAAGATGGGGTTATTTAGCGGCGAGTTTAAGAAGTCAAATCAAGCTGTGATTGATTTCCGCTCTAGATAAGCAGATTCAGTCGCAATAAAATTATGTTAGAAAATTTTTTGGTGACCTGGACTGGGTTTGGGGGGGGGGGGGTGGGCATGTGCCCCTGTGCCCCCGGTAAATCCGCCACTGAAGTTAGACTACTTAGACTACTGGGGAACTGAGGCCCCTAAATTACAATGTTCGTATTTGATGTAAAAAGTGTTTAGTTTATCAACACATGCACATATTGTAGAATACGCGTACACTGTTCATGTGTTTTATCACAAGTTAGTAACTCTTTAGATAATGTAGAAGTTGAAAAACTTCTTGTAATTTATATTGATAAAAATCTATCATCACAAAATCAAATTGATAAAATTTGTGAAATTGTTTCAAGCAGAAAGTTAAAAAGGTTGAAACATTATTTAACATTAAAGGGTCCAATTCTTTTTTTACAATATCAATATATTATACTGACTAGTCAACAAAATAAACGATACACAAGTTTGAACTCCAATTTATCATAGAATATTATATTATATTATATATAAATATACTAAATAAATAAATGATTTGGAAAATACGTTGAAGGTATAAAGTCATGAGAATTCCGAATGCAAAATACGTTGAAGGTATAAAAAGTCATGAGAATTCCGAATACAATTAGGTTCAATCCGTGCACTCTGGTTCAAAACCTTGGTTCCATCTGGGTTTTTTGGTTCTAAACCTTGGTTCTATCCGGGTTCTTTGGTTCGAAACCATGGTAACTGGTTCAACATCCGGGTTGTTTGGTTATAGCAACCCAACTTCTTGGTTCCATCTGGGTTCTTTTCTAATGTTCCCGTTGAACTTTGGGAAGATATCCGCAAGGATCCGAATAAAAGATAAAGTAGGTCAAAGGCGCTAAACTTGTAATAAATAGGAATAAAATGCTTCGCTGAGCGCAGCCTGATACGACCACAGAGGTCGAACTCTGAACAGTTGGTACAAATTAGGACACAATATTCAAGCTTGATATTGTCTGAATTTGGATTGTGATCAAATTTTTGACATAATATAGATTTCTGACACAAAATAAATGTGGTCAAAGATCTTACAAATCTATTGCGCAATACTTTGCAACTGAAGATTTCTTCTTGAAACTTTTCAAAAATTCAAAACTTGAAAAATTTTGAAAAAAAAACATGAATCCTCTAAAAAAATAGGAAAAAAAAATCCCCCCCAACTTTTTGAAACCCCTTAGAGGAATAACCCCAAAACTCGATCCCAGCCTTTCCTTTGTAGTATGGAACCTTGTAGTACAATTTTAGAGAGATCCATACACTTAAACACAAGTTATTGTCTGGAAACTAGAAAAATGCTTGTTTTTGGCCCTTTTTTTGGCCCCTAATTCCTACATATTTGGGCAATTAATCCCAAACTCAATCCTTGCCTTCCCTTTGTGATATGGAACCTTGTGGTACAATGTTAGAGAGATCCATACACTTACACACAAATTATTGTCTGGTGGAAACTAGAAAAATGCTTGTTTTGACCCCTTTTGGCCCTTAATTCCTAAAGTGTTGGCCCCATAACCCCTAAAATAAATCCCAACCTTCTACTTGTGGTATTAAACATTGTCGTACATTTTCAGAGCAATCGAAATACTTATACACAAGTTATTATCCTGAAACTAGAAAAATGCTTGTTTTGGGCCCCTTTTGGGCCCCTAATTCCTAAACGGTTGGGACCATCATCCCCAAAATCAATTCCGACCTTCCTTTTGTGGTATTGAACCTTCTTAAAAATTTCATAGAGATCCATTCACTTAAACTAAAGTTATTGTCCGGAAACCAATGTGTCTTCGGACGACGACGCGGACGACGACGCAGACGCAGACGACGACGACATCATACCATTATACGATCCCAAAAATTTTTGCGGTCGTATAAAAACTGTTAAATTAAATGAAAAACATTCATTTGCAATGCAAATGCATATGATTAAAAGAATCTGACCAAATTGGAAAGTGAGAAAATACCGTGTTATTGAACACAGGGGTCAAATTTATTTTTCGGAAAATGATGACAAAAGTCGGCACTTAATTTCGAAGATGAGAATTAAGTATTCAAATATCTGCAAAGGTATTCAAAATTTTAAGCAGACCATGGTTATGTTTAAAGTTTTAAGTTCTAATATTGATATTTGAATTTTTGGGTGAAAACACGATTTTTGAAATAACAAAAATTGCAAAAAAAAAAAAAAATCGCGTACTTGCCTTAAATTAAGGGTTTTGATAAGAAAATAACACTCTGTAAATATTAGACCAATTGGGCGATTATTTATTTATTTATTAAAGTGTATCCAATTTAATGTATGAATGTATGAATGTTAACTGTATACATGTATTTTGTTTGAGGGCCTCAATGAAAATTAGACTACTTCTAATTGAGTTACCCTCTTTAAATAAAGAATTTATTATTATTATTATTATTATTATTATTATTATTATTATTATTATTATTATTATTATTATTATTGTTATTATTATCTATGGAAAATACATTGCCTTGTATCGTTTCTTTTGTTGACTAGTATATATCAATAGTTGACTATTGTTGTACATTATGGGGCCTTACCACAAATTGTTATCTGGAAAGGATCCATAACGGCTCCAAAAAAACCTGCTGCAAAATTAATTTTAAGTGTTTCTTTTGATCTTCATTCAACTTTAATGTTAAAAGAGCCTGCGTGGATGACTATTTTACGAGGATATAATATTTTCAAGCTGTCTCGATGTTTAAATGTATGAATGGGCTAGCACCTGATTATCTACGTAATAAGTTTGCTGCATGTACTGATCTTTATAATTTTTCTCTCTGCATACATGGTCGACAACATCAGGATCTCTTCATGAACTGCAAGACCTAATGCTGATAACAATATTAAATATTCTGGTCTAATTATTACCTAGAATAATTTGCCAAATAATATCAAGAAAACACTTAATTTATATACATCAATATATAAGATCAAATGTTTAAACTATTTTTAACTTGACAGAATGAATGTACCTGATTCAAATGTATGTTTTTCCCATTGAATGCATATGCGCTTATTCAATATTTAATTTTTAAAAGCTCCTTTATCTGTAGTTAATTTTTTTATCATATGTATTTTGTTTGTTTGTATTTTTTGGTTTTTGTATTAATAGTTTTTTGAAGGACTCAGGGAAATTAATATGCTATTGTTGAATGAGTTACCGTCGTTAAATAAGAATTTTCTTTTTAATACCATGCACTCCAGCTGAGGTCGGTGACCGTATTTAAGATAAGGCTTTAACGAACGAGACCGAGGCTGGCGAAGGTACCAAGTATAAGGTCACTATGATCATGTGGTGATTAATTGATTTATATCAAATAAAATGCTCCGAGGGGCGTATCATGATACGATAACAGAGGTCGAACTCTGAACAGTTGGAGCAAGTATGTGACACTACATTCAAGCTTGATACAGCTCTGAACTTGTGGATTAAATATTTGACACATCATGGGTTTCTGACACAAAATGAATGTGGTCAAAGAACCGAAAAATTTGAAATTAGACTATCACTTATTATGGTCCAATATCCAAAATCTAATGGACCCACTTGAAAACACGGCCAAATTTCAAAATTTCAAATTAACAGTAAGATTTAGCATATCAAAGAACCCCAATATTTAAAGATTAAATAAACCCCATTGAAATTGGTCATACAAATCCATACACTTATGCTCAAGTTATTGTATTGTCCAGACCAAAACAATCCCACCTTCCTTTTGTGGTATGGACCCTTGTGGTATTTCATGGACTTTTCATCCACTTGTCTGGAAACCAAATGTTTTTGGACGACGAAGATATCGCCATACCATTATACGGACGCAATTTGTTTGCTAAGCGGATACGGCCATAACCCCCAAATTCAATCCAATTTTCCTTTTGTGGTATGGAACCTTGTGGTACAATTTCATACAAATCCATACACTTATTCTGAAGTAATTGTCCGGAAACCTGAAAAAGTTTGCTTGTGGCCCCATTTAAGTCCAAAATTCTTAAACGGCTAGGGCCATAACCATCAAAATCAACCCCATCCTTCATTTTGTTGTATGGAACCTTATAGTGCAATTTCATACAGATCCATACACTTTACGACATCGCCGTACCATTATACGGCCGCAAATTTTTGCGGTCGTATAAAAAATGGAAATCTCATACCAGTAATCTGCAAAGTCCTATATGATGAAGAAAAGAAGGTCGTTACTCTTTAATTCACACCCAGCTGGTATTTGGTATCTTGATTTGCAAGTCGAAATACGTATAAAATGTACGTTTTTTCTTTGTTGGGTTGTTTGGAATCTCTAAATGCTCTAAAGTATACAACGATAAGAGTTATTGGCTTTGAAACAGTGAATCTGCGAGCCCAAGAGAAGACACTAGAAATGTTAAAGTGAACAAGCATTCTTCGAGTATTGTATGGCAATACATAGTCCCCTACCGGGTAATCATTATACTGGAACAAAATGCTAACTTGTTCTATAACTTGGCATGGTGTAAACAAAAAGAAAATATCAAGTCAATATCTTCAAGCATGACTAAAAACAGTGTGGAAACTGAATATATGAGTGAATTTTTTCAAGTCCAAAAACCATAACTCTGCACAAAATTATCAGACTAAAACAAAAATTTGAACTTGATCTGTAACTTGTCATGATAAAACTATATACCAAATGTCAAACAATATCTTCAAGCATGATGAAAAAAAGTGTGGAAAACCTATAACACTCTAATATAAGATATGATTAATAGTTCTCTAAAATGAGATATGATGTAATACAATGTATATCCATTTTCAAATTACAATCAAATATAATTAATAGTTCCAAATATTTTTCTTCATTTGCCACAAACTAATATAGATTTGTAACTTATCTATAAAATGTCAACAACTTTCATCTACACAATGTAATGTAATGAAATATATACCTTAATAAAAAAGATTATTATCTAATTAAAGGATTTCACTTAAAAATATATATATATATTTACATGTAGCATTCAGAAAATTAGTTTATACAAAATAACATATAAACCTGCCACAAAATTCCTCAAACAATTTACCAAAGAATGTCTTTTAAAAAATGAGTTATCTCCCTTTGTACAGATTATATGGTTTAACATAGTATTCTTAACATTAGTTATAGAGTTTTTTTATGGACCATAACTCTGGACTAAATCATCAGACTGGAACAAAATTCGAACTTGATCTATAACTTGTCATGATAAAACTATATACCAAATATCAAATCAATATCTTCAAGAACGAAGAAAAAAGTGTGGAAAGCTGAGTTGCCGGACTGACGGATGGACAGACGGACAGACGTACAGACGGACAGAGTGCAAACCTAAAGTCCCCTTCGACTTCGTCGGTAGGGGACTAAAAACAGGACGGCAAAAAGTCTAAGCATTCAAGTTCAGGATGCAGGAGCACAAACCAAAAATAAATACATGTGTATTCCGTTGTTCACATAGAGAGCAAAATGATTAGACTGTATCAGAAGTCCATTACTAGACTTGTAATGGACTTTTGACTGTATATATAGACTTATATTACTAGATTTCTTTTGATTATTTGTGTTGTTGAGTTGCTGTCTCATTGACGTGAACTCCACATCTCATGTAACTCATATTTCTGATCGCATGAGCTTAAGCTGAAAAGCATGACAGTTCACTGTAGACTCGTAAAATTTGTAAAGACTATAGATACTAGTAGGTGTAAATTAAGACTGAGATAACCGATTGTACTTCCTCTGATATGATACTTAATACTATAATATATATTATAAATTTTAATACAAAAGATAAAAGCAATTACAAAAGTTAACAATTACAGATTACCATTGGTTAAGACCGAGCGTGTTTTTTAATCCACATACAGACATCAATAATTCTTGAAAGATTTCACGATCATTTTGTTCAAGTAATTTCCAAAAGTATGATTTTGAGGACAATACTTGACAGTGTGAGCGTTATCTCCATTAGAACCACACACCGGACAAGTGTACTTCCTAAGAACTGGACATAATACTTTTCCATTAGGGTCTTTCAGGACATGGCTGTTATAAACTGGAGACGATTCCTTATTGTTCTTACAAAACACACAGAAAGTCTTTATTTTCTTCCTATTTTCCTGGGTATGGTAGGTTGAATGATATGTTGAACTGGATTACTTATTATTCGATCCTGTATTTGGTAACGGTCAAATTCATCTAAATCACATTCTTTGCCATTTAATCTAAATTCTTCAAGCGCACCAGAACTAACTTCATCGATATCTTTCACAGGGAAACATTCAAGTACTGGATTCGCGACGCTTTCATTTGAATACGTTTCACTTTTGCTCCAGACTAAAGTGTAATCCTTAGTACGACTGCAGAATTGTTCGTTAGAGCCATTCCAAGGATTTCTGAGATTTAAAGTTTCCAAAACGGCAACTCTTTGCGGTACTGGATTCGTGACGCTTTCATTTGAATACGTTTCACTTTTGCTCCAGACTAAAGTGTAATCCTTAGTACGACTGCAGAATTGTTCGTTAGAGCCATTCCAAGGATTTCTGAGATTTAAAGTTTCCATAACGATTTGCAGTATGCCAAGAAAGATGTGTTGTGACTGCATATGAATTGACGGTATTCCCAATTTTCTATTTTTGGGTAATTTGACCACAGTTGCAAAACACTCTTGGCCCACTTTACACGAAATGATAATTTATTGTTTTATTTTCTCCAAAGTTTGATAGGGGTGTGAGTTTGGGGATCAAAATATATGATTTTTTAACGGTATTCAAAAGAAGTTCGTTTATCCAGAGAATAAAATTAATATCCATACTTGAAAAAGTGAACATTTTCTTCAAAAAAGTTGTCTGATACTGTCACAAAAAGTGCAGTCTCCCCTGAAATCCCCTCTTTGCTGGTGGTATGACTGTTTATCAAATGACACATTTACAGGTTGTTTATTGCTTTAATTTTATTTCAGTGTAGAAATTAACGTTGACAGAGATGCTGAGGTTCGTTGCATTTTTATCTGGAGAAAAATTAAACAGAACAGGTTCACTGATTTATGGATGTTACCACTATTATTGTTTATATTCTGTATTATACGGAGGAATGTACAGTTCACGATAAAAATGTTCAAACTGTCAAGATGATACGATTGCAAAAGAAATATATTGTTCCATTATTTGGATTTTCTTGACAAACATTGCAATGGAGAAACGTTTTCGTAAACGTTGTTTTTATATGTTTATTTGGATTAATTTATCTGGAACGCTCGGAGCAAAAGGTTGGGACAGCCGATGGAAACTTTTATAACGAAAATTGTCTAAAAGAATGTAGCCAAACCTATCATCCTTATATATCTCTGTCAGTCTAAATACCGGTGTAATAATCTTAATGCTAAATTGAAATTAAAAAACTTGATTTTGGGGAATTTGGGGGTAATATGTTACATGCTTGTATTTGTTAATTTTTGTTATTTAGTAAAAATCCTATTGATAAAATGTGTACACAAATAACTTTCTTCTTTTCAAAGTTTGCATAAACCAGGGGCGGATTCAGGATTTTTAAAAGGGGGCCTATTTTCATAAAACGTATTATCATAAAAAAAAATTAACGATTTTATGATCAGAAAATCATATAAATCATTGTTTAAGGCGATCAGAGAGAGCCAGCCGTACGCCCTCTACACCCACTAGATCCACAACTTTAAACACTATTTCCTTTGTGTATTGACACAATTCAGTAAATTTGAACCATAGTGTATGAGGGGTAAAAAATCATATCAAATACTAGGCTTATAAGTTAGTACGTCACAATGCTTTTCGTTTACATAAGACTGGAGTCAAAATAGTTTGAAGTCCAAATCAATTCCAAATCTGAAGAGCATTCAAAAATCAAAATTTACAGAAGTTGGCGCCAAAATATGGCCATGGTCATTTATGTCTGAGTGTGTATATTTTGCTGGTTGCGGGTTGCGGGCTGCAGGTTGCGGGTTGCGGGTTGTGATCTAATAAGTCAGTTGAACAATAAGGAGGGATGAAAAAAAATCACCAAAACACTGTATATACTTGTAAAAGGTTCTACTTGTGAAACTTCGAAAAATTGTGTAAGAATGTGTATTATTATTAACAAACTTTTAGTGATTTATTGCTGGTCATTCATTAAACCAATATATCAGAAAATAAATACAAAATATCAAAACCAAAAATATCACTTAATATGGAATTGATAAAAAGTAAAAATTGTTAACCAGCTAGGCCAGTGCTCTAGAAAAATCACACAAAGCAATGACACTATTTAAAGTGTACAAAAAAAACTTTTCAGGAAGAAATTACATAATTTTCTTAAAATTTCCTAAATTAAGTGTGATAATGAAAATAATGATCATACTTGAACAGATTTTTTAATAATTCAAGTAATTTAAAAGTGTCCAAAGATTGCTAAGATTTTATCTTACTATGATTCTAGATCATCTCATATTTGCCTTAAACTATTTATGTGCAATAACACATTGCTTTGTGTTGTTATGTATTGTTATATTAAAGATATATTATCACTTTTCTTCCTATTTGTTTGTGTTTCTTTTCTCCTTTTCTTTAGATAAAACATGATTTTAATTGAAACCTATAGATAATTAGACAGATTTACCAAATTTTTAAGGTCAGCAATTTATTGTGTGAATCGAACCATCTAATTTTAGGATGGATTTATTGGTTTTAGTGACAGATTCTTCAGACAAAATTTTATATAACAAGTTTGATTGTTTCAAACGAAGGATTTATGTCCTTCTGTCCAAACTCATTAAATAAAAGTAAAGGAGATGTAATAGTTATGTGCAATTCAGCATCCCTTTGCATATATATAAAAAAGACCTTTCATCCTTTTATTTTATAAAAATGAAATAATTTTATAAAGTACTTAAAGAGAAGCCATAGCAAGTGAACACAAAGTATCTTTACAAGAAAGAAAAGAAAAGTTATCGCATAAGTCAATAGTTATGTTTACAATTATATATAATTGCAATCGCCAATGGCAGTCAGCAGGGTTTAAGAACATCCGTTGTTCGACCTGTTAGTCAAATGCGTTTTGTTTAAATATACTTTTTCACTTTTTTGGTCTAAAAAACAAAATCTAAATTGAAAACAACGTTCAAACCTATGATTGCGTTGGATAAAAACCGCAGTTTTTATACGTGTGCATGCAAAACAAATTTCTTGGTAGAGGGTCTAAATACAGCACAAACAACATTTTCCAAATATATATATATTGTATATTTTATATATATTTTATATATATATATATATATTGTCAGATACAATTTGTTTAAGTTCAAAATTCACTATTTTAATGTTTCATTGTTATGGTCAGTCAATATGTCTTAATAAACTGGAGAAACAAATAAAGGTTTAAAACAAAATAAAATAATGTATATTTTTTTCAAATTTGTGATAATTTAACAAAAAACCCAGAAATACTTATTTTTTTATTTTCATCCTCTGGACAAAAGTCATCTTCTTTTAATATTCTTTCAATTATTTTTAACAAAATTTGATAGTTATTTAATTTCTTTCCTTTTCTTTAACCAATTTGCATGAAAGTTTGGCGAATTGTTTATATTTTAGATTTTACATTTCCGAGTGATGTGGTTTTATTCATTAAAAAGGGGGGGGGTTCCAGTTTTCGGACAATAACTCAAGAATGCTTTGAGCAGTTTTCATGAAACTTTGTTGATTGGTTAATTTATATCTATTGAAATAACCTCCCTTCAGTTTTAAAAATTTTCTGATATGACATTGAGAAGTTATGGAACTTTATTCATTGAAAAAGCGACAGGCGTATCATGCGCTCATGGCTCAGCTCTTCATTAACTTTTTATCTTCGTACGGTTTAATGAGTCCAAATCCGCTCATTCGTCGTAGATTACCCATACCCGACACACCCATGCCTCAAACTTTAACCAACATTGTAACGTCAAATACAAGAACATAGTAAATAGAACAACAAACAAATACATGTCATTGTAATTTATGAGCTGATCAATCAATTTAAATAAAAGATAACACTTTGATTACAATGAATTACTCTTTTTTTTTCGTTGGACTCTCGGGGAGGGGCTTGTGTCTGACATAATGACAGTTGTGAACTTTTCTTTTCTATGTAGCAACATTCCAGCAGCACCTGCATATACAGTATATAGCCTCCCAGTTGATAAGATATTCCAGAGCTTGCATTTCCTATCAACATTTCCTTGATAGATGGTTGCTGCTTACAAGGAAGCTACTGAACCAAGTGTTCCAAGTGGTGAAGTTGAAATCATCCCTTCGTAAATTTGACGGTCGACATCACAAGTAGGTTGAACGTTATGGAATATCTGTTTCACAGATTAATAATTACGACGGATATGTTCCAATCGTTGATATTACCACAGTCCCGTCCTCCTTTCCTCGAATGTGACCTACCGAATTAGACTTATCAATGGGTTTTACTTACATCAGTAACGCGAAGGGTGCCATACGTGAAGCAGAATTTGATTACCCTTTCGGAGGACCTGAGATCACCCCCAGTTTTTGGTGGGGTCCGTGTTGC
Source organism: Mytilus coruscus (assembly GCA_017311375.1). NCBI lineage: Eukaryota > Metazoa > Mollusca > Bivalvia > Mytilida > Mytilidae > Mytilus > Mytilus coruscus. The sequence continues at coordinate 5,528,686 of CM029601.1, read as the reverse complement.
TCAGTCTTTTGATTCTATGTCATATAAAAATAAGGAGATGTGGTATGATTGCCAATGAGACAACTATCCACCAAAGTTCAAATGAAATTGATGTAAGCAATTATAGGCAACCGTACGGCCTTCAACAATGAGAAGAAACCCATACCGTATGGTCGGCTATAAAAGGCCCCGACATGAAAAATATGAAACAATTCAATTGAGAAAACTAACGGCCTAATTTATAACAAACCAATTTACGAAAAACAAATATGACAGACATGAACCAACGACAACCACTGAACTACAGGCTCCTGACTTGGGACAGGCACATAAAGAATGTGGTGGGGTTAAACATGTTTATGAGCACTCAACCCTCCCCTAACCTGGGACAGTGGTGTAACAGCAAAGCATAAGAACAAACTATAAAAATCAGTTGAAAAAGGCTTAACTCATCAGATGTATACAAATACGTTTTGTATACTGTTGTTTGCCTTTTCTTAGTTTTTCGGTTTGTTTTTTTTTTGCCATGGAATGTCAGATTGTTTTTTGCCATGGAATGTCAGTTTGTTTTTTGCCATGGAATGTCAGTTTGTTTTTTGCCATGGAATGTCAGTTTGTTTTCAACTGATGAGTTTGAATATCCCTTTGGTATCTTTCGCACATCTTTTTTAGAGTCTAATTTGTATTTTTTTTTTAATGCTATGTTTAAATTTATTCGTTGTGTTGATTTGGAATCTAATGGTCATTTATTTAAGAGAAAAATGTCCAAACCAGTTGCTTAAAAATATGTTTAAAACAGGAGATGTGGGGTAAACAATCAATCGACAAATATTCTAAACTTTATAGAGATTGTCGTTCTTTTTTTTTTTTTTTTTTTTTACTTTATCTTATTCACTCACCTTTTTACACTCAATTTTCGTTAATGGACACATGTCCTAACTAATTTTCATAGATGGTCAGGTGTAGCATAAAAATAAATATTGATCGAACTGTAACATAAAAATGCAAGCCACATCGTATCTCAGCAGATAATGAATTGCTTTAAACAACAGTAAACTGAGTAGAATTCACAGTAGATTCAGGCTTTTACAGAAAATGAACAAATATATAATATAAAATATGAAAAAAAAACTTGTTATCATCAGGAACGCCCAAAGTCGAATATTTGAAAGCCTAGTATGTATAAGAAACCGAAACATTTGCAGAGCTATATGACCAAAAAGTACCTAAAAACAACCAAATTCATCTAAGGTCAACTTTGCCTGAGGGAGTTGAAACCTTAGTTTTTTGTATAATTTCAAAATTTATAAACGGACAATTTTAGATAGGGTTCGTTATAAATCATGTCAGTACCGAAGTTCTGACTACTGAGCTGATGATACCCTCGTGGACTGATAGAGGTATCGACCCAGTGCTGTAAAAAATGACAACAACACGTTATTAATTTCATGCGTATGAGGCGCTTTGCCTTGATTTACCTTCATCGGGAACGCTCAGAGCCGAATATTTGAAAGCCGAGGATGTATAAGAACTGAAACAGATGCAGAACTATATGGCCAAAAAGTACCTAAAAAATAATATGATACCATTTGATTAAAATGTAAATTTCGTCACTTTATCTTTTATCTTCAATTACAAGTCATTGAAGAAAGAATTACAAGGCTCGTGTGCTTTTAATCAGTTCTTTTAATTTATTTGGATTAAAATATTTTTTCTTCAGAATTTATGTGCACGTCCGGGCGTTTTGACGTAAACGTAGTGTAGGAAAACGGAGTTATGCTCCATGACAAATGTTTCATTAACTTTTCACTAATTACTTTATCATCTGTTCAGTTTTATCTTTGGCATTTTATATATAATAAGATCGTCTATAATTGAAATCTTTTAGTTATTCAGGAGTAAGTTGTTATAATTTAGTAATAAGTTGTTGTACTTCCAAATTTCTTATCATACCTTAATTTATAAACTTTCATATATATATATTTCGATTACCGGTTTCGTTTAAACTTGTATTTTAAAACGGGTTTACTGTGTGATATGGTGAAGCTTTCCACCCTGTTGATGAATATTGTAATTCAAAAGCTGGTAGGGTGTATGCCTGCTTAATTAACTTTCAAAAGGCTTTTGACACTGTTATTCACACCGGATTGAAAATTAAGCTTATAAAATTGGTGTAGGCACATTATTTTCAATATCATTGAGCAAATGTATGAGGTAAGCAAATCCTGCATTCGAATTAAGAACAGCATTACTGATTTCTTCCCTATACAGCTTGGAGTTAAACAGGAGATAATCTAAGTCCTAACCTGTTTAAGGTTTTCATCAATGACCTTCCCAACTATTTGTAAAAATCTCTAGACCCTGTAAATATAAATGGGCGACCTATCCATTGTCTGATGTATGCCGATGATATCATTTTATTATCTACTACAGCTACTAGTCTTCAGTCAAAACTTGATATTATGGGAAAATATTGTCAAGATTGGTGTCATACTCTCAACCCAAATAAAACAAAATTGTGATTTTCAACAAGGCGGGCAGACATATCCGCCTCAAATTTAAATACAAAGAATATGATATAGAATGTGTACAACATTGTAAATATCTAGGTGTGTATTTTAGTGCTTCAGGTACATTCTCCTATGCTCAGAATGAGTTGTACAAGAAAGCTTTAAAAGCATATTTTAAACTTAGAAAAGATTTATTATCTCTAAATCCAAGCTTAAAAACTAGTATACATGTTTTTGATCATACAATTAAGCCTATTCTTCTTTATGGAAGTGAAATTTGGAGCTCATTTAATCCCTTTATAGCAAAATTTAGATCTGAAACCAGTTAACATTAGATAAGAAATATTCGAATTTAACTTGTGAAAAGCTACACAGTAAATTTTGTAAATTTATTCTGGTGTGCAAAAAACCACAAATTTTGCAGCCTTATCTGAACTTGGTCGGTTTCCACTGTACTTTGACTTAGTCAAATCTATTTTGAATTATTGGCTTAGACTAGAAAATTTAGACTCATTTCCTTTATTACAAGATGCATACCAGCATTCAAAACTTTATTTTCACAGCATAAATCGGCATGGTATGGCTCTCTCCAACAAATTTTAAAACTCTTCCTGGGTTTGCAAACCTAAATGTTGGGAAAAATATTTAAAAAATACCATCAGGAAAATATTGAAAGAGACGTGCATAAAATTTGGAAGGATCAACTGACCAAGAATTCAGAAGGAAGCTGCGCACTTATGTAAAATTTAAGAATAATTATGGTTTCGAAAATATCTAAATATCATGTCCAATTTTGAACTTAGGAGATCATTAACAAAATATAGGGTATCATCTCACCATTTGCAGATTGAAATAGGACGATACCAGGGTACTCCTCCATACCTTAGACTATGTCAGCAGTGTAACTCTGGTAACATTGAAGATGAAGTTCATTTCTCTTTTATTGCAAAAATATAACGAAGACAGACACCATTTATATCACATTATTTCGGAATCATGTCCCAATTCCATTAACTTAAATTCTCAAGAGAAATTGCTATGGCTGCTGTCTTGTGAGAACTCAACTGTATTAAAAGAGTTGTGTATATTCCTGGTTAAACACTGCAAATAGCAGATTTACATGTCATGTTTTGCATAAATAGCAATTGTTGTTATTTAAAAAAAAAAAAAAAAAAAAATATTTATTAATTGACCCGATTCAGTTTCTCTATTTATTTTGTTCATCTGCTTCTGACACGGTGAGATTGCTGTTATTGCCTATCGCAATCAACTGTATATCTTAGAGCACCGTCCTTGGTGTCTCCTGCAGATGAACAAATTTCCATCTTTATAGATAATAATTTAAGTTTGTTCAAACTTTATTATTAATATTTTTTTTTTTTTTTTTGCACTGCTGGACATAGAAATAATAATGGTACTACATGTAATAAGGAAGGAAGGAAAAAATACTCAAGAGTACTTTTAATGTATTTTGTTATTAATGATATTTTCATTTGTCTATTATAATATCTGTCACGTTATATACTGTACAATGTCTCATGTTTGTTGCTTATACTATCATAATTGTTAATTGTAAATGCCCCTGTGGGACCTTGATTGGAATAATAAAAAATATTTGATTTTATTTGGTAAGTTAACCTGGTCTGTTCTGAACGCTCAATTAATAGATTGATCCATTCTTAGTTAGAGTAAATTTATGAAGTCTAATTTGCCCTAGATACCTCTCTATTTTTGATATAAGTTTACATTCCTAAATTATACTCCCCATTTACTTTTGATACATTTTTGATACCACGTTACACTTGTTGAATTTGCTTGCCTTGTTGTATTTTGTTACTAAAAGTTTATTGTTGAAACAGTATTAAGCCTCTTTTACCTCCACATAGGGTACAAATAAACATACAGGATAAAATAGAAGTCTGAATAGAGAACACCTTTATAAATACAGAGTAAATATATAGAATACGAAATATCAACAGCACACCAGTGTGAGTTTAATGAGTTGAGCTATCACTGGGCATTCGTCAAGCTTAAAGTGCATCATACATTGAGGCCGTATCATAAGAACCTTGCAAACCTTATCCAATCGAACCCTCCTATTACATTTTGGTCCCGCGAGTCGGAGAAGGTTTTGCAAATACACAAGGCAACAAATTAGTATTTTGATTTGTATTTAGAATTAAATTTTGATATCAATTAAAATGGATCGATCTAACCCCTTGCATGGTGCATTCAGTCAGAAAGACTATGAATCTGATGAAAAGGATGGTAAAGTACAACAAGTGCAAGAGACACAAAGTAAGTGTTACTTATATGATAGTAAATATTCAGTTATCGCAGATAGTAAACAAACATCTACTCCATATAGGGAAGAATTATTTGGTAGAGCTAGACAAAACGCATGGTCCAGTGAATCTGGAATACAATTAGAATATTCAAAAGCTCGACCTACATATGCTTACATTACTAGTGAATCTGAATCCGAATGTGAACCTCGTTATGAAATACAAACAAGGTTAAAGAAACTTCCTAGGCCTGAATTAAGTGAGATAACAGAAAAGAGAGCGTATATCCGGCGTCGAGTCAATACAAAAGACACAGTCAATTCAAAAGCCTATGAATTATTTAGAAAGTAGCTTGACTACTGGTGCGAGACCAAAACATACAATAAAGAATGAGACAATTCGTAATACAATGACACAAACACACGATAATTCAGAGTTCATAAAACATTCTATGCCTACGCAAAGTATGAAGATCATTATATAGGTTCCAAAGTAGCCCCTAATGATGTTCGACAAAAGGGTATGAATATGCTGTTACGCCAGAAAATCGCCTTTTAATCAACAGGCACTTGTCTCAGAAAAAAATCCCATATACCTTAATATAACACAAGGTACTTAACTCGCAGATTTGAAAATGTCAGCCGGTCGCGAAATTCCGTTATATGCCGATTTCTCGGTTGTCAACCCCACTAAAACTTGTTATGTCGTAAATCTAAATTGATTTGTCTACACAATGGTGTATAACACGCCTACTTTTGTTGTCGGAATCATCCGTAGCAATCCTACCCAAGTATGTCAATCGTAATTATTTCGTCTACCGACGCCAAATTGGAAACATACGTCTCGCAGTAAAAGGTATCTTCCCACTCTCTTTATATATCTCGGTTTCCGATTGGTCAAATTTTATGGGAAGGTCTAAATGTTTCTCGGAGTTATCTGATCTTATTTCATATCATACGTAAAGTCCAGAGAGAGTCTGAATGACATTGACGTAATGGGAAAATTTGTGTCTAAAAAGAAACTCGTAACTTATTAGACATACCACAAATAACACTTGTTAGATTTTTTCACGGTATCTTATACAATTTTACTAACTGGGTGATAATTTCTATTCAGACAAAAACTAACAGTTTTTTTAAATAATTTTTATAATTAATCATTTACTGCGAGTTTTGTGTTTCCAATCTGGCGTCGGTAGACGAAATAATTACGATTGACATACTTGGGTAGGCCTGCTACAGATGATTCCGACAACAAAAGTAGACGTGTTATACACCATTGTGTAGAAAAATCAATTTAGATTTACGACATAACAAGTTTTAGTGGGGTTGACAACCGATAAATCGGCATATAACGGAATTTCGCGACCGGCTGACATTTTTCAAAACTGCGAGTTAAGTACCTTGTGTTATATTAAGGTATATAGGAAGAAAATTTTCCGAGACAAGTGCCTGTGTTTTATTGTAGCCAACAAAAGACACAAACCAATAATAAAATTTAACAAGATTTACTATACACAAGTTTACAAGAAGTATTACACAAAAGAAATGTCAACTTAACTGTCAAAATATATGTCTGATCTTTTGTCTTTTCTTTATCAGGAAATCTTCACGGGAATCCTGTTATGAACAGAAAAATCGACTTTTAATTGTAGCCAACAAAAGACACAAATCAATAATAAAATTTAACAAAATTTATTATACACAAGTTTACAAGAAGTATTACATAAAAGAAATGTCAACTTAACTGTCAAAATATATGTCCAATCATTTATCTTTTCTTTATCCGAAATCTTCTCGGAATCCACAGAATATTATATCCAATTGGTCACAATCTAGTATGATGTAGTTTGTAAATAAAAGTGTCAATCCAACTGCTGAGAATGTTGATGTCTATCGATGTCTAAGTCTATCTAAGTCTATGTCTAAATCTCTATATTCAACTAACTTTTGGGTCTGCATTTAAATACTCAAACGGAAACTTCTAGACAACGCTAGAAATATAAATTACGCATCTTTTGTTATGATCATTCTGGAAACGTTATGTAAGTGAAATAGAAAGTTCTAATCATTCCATGAGTATCAGTAATTGTTCCAGTGAATTCTAAGCTGCATAGTTGTAACACAATGTGTTTTATTTTGTACACAATATTAAACAATGTAAACATTCTTAGGCCACACAAAATAAGTTAGGCCAACTAAATAGATATAATAGTTACAATATCATAACACCTTCCCCTTAAAAAGTTTGAGTGTAACAAAACTTTTCATGAATAATATGTACAAAATACATAGTATATACAAAGTGCCTCAATAAGTTCTAGATAAAGCATCTGCTATTGCCTTATCTTTATGTTTTACAATAACATCATATTCATGTAACAATAAACTCCACCTAGTCAATCTCTGGTTCTTGTATCTCATTTTATGTATGAAGGTGAGAGGACTATGATCAGTATAAACAAGAATAGGATGGACAGTGGGATTTAAATATACATCAAAATGTTGAAGTGCAGACAACAGTGCAAAACAGTCTTTTCAATAGTTGAATAATTTTTCTGATGTTTATCTAATTTCTTAGAAAAATATGATATAGGTTTCTCAACATTATCATCTGTCTCTTGATATAAAACAGCTCCAACTCCTACATCGCTTGCATCAGCGGCAAGTTTTAATTGTTTTCAAAGTCTGGAGTGATCAAAACTGGACTATTAATTAAAAGTGATTTGCTATTTTCAAAAGCGTTTTGACAATTTTCACTCCAGATGAATTTAGAATCTTTCCGTAAAAGATGAGTCAATGGTTGAACAACAGTAGCAAAATTTGAACAAAATTTTCTGTAAAACCAATCATGCCTAAATATCTCATAAGTTGTTTTTATTTGTAGGAGGAGGAAATTTGGTAATTGCATCCACTTTAGCCGTAATAGGTTTCACTTGACCTTGGCCAACTGTATGCCCTAAATAATCAACAGTGGCCTGGCAAAATTATCTTTACCAAGATTTACAGTCAAATTTGATTGTGACAATCTATCAAAAGTATCATATAAATGTGTTAAATGCTCTTCCCAGCTATCACTACATACAATAAGATCATCAATATAAGCATAACAACAGTCTAAATCTTTTATAACATTATTGATCATTCTTTGAAATGTAGCTGGAGCACTTTTCATGCCAAACGGCATTACAGTATATTGAAATAAGCCGTCTGGTGTGACAAAAGCTGATATTTCTCGAGCTCTCTGTGTCAATGGGACTTGCCAGTAACCTTTCAATAAATCAAATTTGCTCACAAATTTTGCTTTTCCAATGTTATCAATGCAATCGTCTATCCTTGGAATCGGATAGGAATCAGATTTTGAAACAGAATTTACTTTTCTGAAATCAGTTACGAAACGAAAGGTTTTATCTGGTTTGGGCACAAGGAGACAAGGAGAGCTCCATTCACTGTTACTCGGCTCAATAATATCATTGTCAAGCATATATTTAATTTCTTGTCTCATAAATTCAAGTTTGAGTGGATTATACCGGTAAGGATGTTGCTTAATTGGAGAAGCATCACCAACATCGACATCATGACAAACAGCAGTGGTTTTGTTTGGCACATCTGGAAAAGATTTTTAAAAGAAAATACCAAAGCTTTTAATTTTCTCTACGATCAAAAGACAGATGTGCAAGTTTTGAATCTAAATTTGACAAAATTTCTGAATTTTTCAATCTAACTGTCTCTTCCATAGTTTTAAAACTAAAAGGTGGTTCAATTACATCTGGTTTGTCATGATTGTTCTCCAATTTAACCATGGCTAAAGTGGCAACTAGTTTACTCTCACCTTCATTAGTACGCTCAAAATATGGTTTTAACATATTAATGTGACACACTCTATTTTGTTTACGCCGACATGGTGTTTTACAATATAATTCAAATCATTGATTTTACTCTCTATGGTATAAGGACCACACTATTTAGCTTGTAATGGATGTCCAGGGACTGGCAAAATACAAGTACCTTATCACCTGGCTCAAAAACTCTGTCCCTGGCATCTTTATCATACCATATTTTCATCTTATTCTGAACAGTTCTTAAATTGTTCTGAGCAATTTGACAAGCAGTATACAATTTTTCTTTAAATCTAGATACATAGTCTAGTAGATTCAAGTCAGTGTGTTCAGTAAGCCACTTTTCCTTTTATCAATTTTAAAGGTCCCTTACAGTATGACCAAATACCAACTCAAAGGGACTAAAACCAAGGGATTCTTGAACAGCCTCTCGGACCGCAAAAAGTAAAAAGTGAACACCATCATCCCAATCCCTGTCAAATTGAAGACAAAAAGTTCTAATCATGTTCTTCAATGTTTGATGAAAACGTTCTAAGGCACCTTGAGATTCTGGATGATAAGCACTTGACCTATACTGAGCAATCCCTAACTGGTACACGACTTGCTGAAATAAACCTGACATGAAATTTGAACCCTGGTCGGACTGTATAGACTTTGAAGTCCTACTAGCGTCAAAAATTTGACCAGAGCTTTGACAATAGTAGGTGCCTTGATATTCCTTAACGGAATAGCCTCAGGAAAGCAGTGGAAGTACACATGATTGTCAATAAATACGCATTTCGGTCTTGATCTTCGGTAAAGGTCCAACGCAATCAATGAGTACTGGGCTGAAAGGTTCTTCAAAAGCTGGAATAGGCAGAAGTGGTGCTGGTGGTATTTTCTGGTTAGGCTTACCAACAACCTGACATATATGGCATGATTTGCAGTATTCTGCGACATCACTTCTTAATCTTGGCCAGTAGAAATGCTGCAAGATCTTAAGGCATGTCTTCCTTATACCTAAGTGTCCAGCCAAGGGGTGTCATGAGCAAGACCAATAATGTCTTGCCTATAAACATTAGGCACCACCACTTGGTATACCACTCTCCATTCCTCCTTTGGGGTAGCATCAGGGGCCTCCACTTTCTCATTAAAATGCCGTCTTGATGGTAAGAGCATTCGTCCACTTTGTCTGCTTCCTCCTGTGGTTGAGCCCTCTTCCTGAGCTGAAGAACCTCAGGGTCTTTATTTTGCTCTTCGACAAATTTCCTTTGGCCTAATGAATGGCTGTTTACGTCTGGCCATGGCATAATTACATTCTTGCTAATACTAGGTGGTCTTATTACGGCCTTCTCTGAGCTACCGGGACCTTCAATGTCGGCTAGAAAGGTGTCAGAAAGGTCCATGTAATCAAACTGGTCTTCTTGCAAATCCTCATTTTGTTGTTTTCTAGCCATCGCCCTAGTAACGACACAAGCTGGATACAGTTCAGCATCATCTTCAGGTGATTTAAAATCCACCACCGGTTCACTGGTAACAATTGGTTCAGCAACCACTTTGTTCCTAGCTAGATCATTTCCTAGCAATAATGAAACACCCTCGACAGGGAGATTAGGACAAACACCCACAACAACTGGTCCAGTAATCAAATCTGAGGGGAAAATCTATACAACCTAACTCCACACCTTGTAACAAAATGGAGGCCCCAACATAAGTCTCCTCGGACAAAGGCAACACACCTTCTAACAATAAAGTCTGAGAAGCTCCAGTGTCCCGTAAAATTTAAATAGGCTGAGGAGTAGTATTATTGACAATAGAAACAAACCCATCAGACATAAAGGGTTTATAATCCTCCATGTAATCACAAAAACTGGACTTAAAAGCCTGACTCGCAGGACATTCCAACGTATTGGTAACACGGGGTGTCGTACAAGCACTGGTCTTGGGCTTATTATCTCTTTCATTCTTCTTCTGGAGTCTAAAACAATCAGCAATCAGGTGACCATTCTTCTTACAATAAGCACAAGTCAGTGACTTCTTCTCAAAAGTTTCAAACTTTGGACTAGACATATTATAACTAGACTGACTCTTATTCTGTGCTACAGGCTTACTACCACTACGCTCAGTGCTTTGATTCTTGTAATTTCCACTCAAGTATTAAAATTTTGACCTTTGAAACTTCTTTTATGTGAAAGGGTATAATTATCGGAAATAACAGCTGCATCTTGTAATGTCTCAACAGTTTTGTCATCTAAATGTGTTTTAAGTCTAAATGAACACACTGCTTGAACTCTTCTAATAACATCAATTGTCTTAAATTATCAAAAGTTTTATCTATTTTCTTTGACTTAAGCCATTTATCAAATAGATCTTCTTTTTCCTAGCAAATTCAACATAGGTTTGTGAATCAAACTTTTATAAGACCTAAATTTCTGTCTATATGCTTCTGGCACTAGCTCATAAGCTTTTAAAACCTCTTTTTAACCTTGTCATAATCAGAACTATTTTCTGATGAAAGTGCTGAGTAAATTTAAGCGGCCTTGCCCTCAAAAACACTTTGCAGCATTGTAGTCCAAAAGGCTTCGGCCATCTCAAATTTTCAGCAATTTTCTCAAACTGTGGAAAAATTTGTCAACTGTTTTTTCACAAAATTTTGGAACCAAACGTATATTTTTGCTGCATCAAAATTAAAATGTTCTGATTTTGATTGGAATTTAGTGTTGCTTTCTTCTTTTGCCATTTCAATTTTCATTTCTCATTCTCTACCCTTTCCTCATTTCAAGTTCTGCCTGTTTTAACTTCAATTCATCTTGTTTTAATTTAAATTCATCTTCTTTTCTTTTTCTCCATCTCTAACCTTTCTTCTTTTCTTTTTCTCCATCTCTAACCTTTCCTTCATTTCAAGTTCTGCCTGTCTTTCTTCTTTTCTTTTCCAATTGTTTTAATTTAACTTCGTTTTCCAATTGTTTTAATTTAAATTCATCTTCCTTTTCTAATTGTTTTAATTTAAGTTCGTGTTCTAATTCCAGCTGTTTTGATTTGAAAGCATCAACATTTTCTACCTTGAGTTCAAGAGCCTCTTCACCAAATATTTCTGAGTCAACTAATTTATCTATTACCAAATTTTTATAATTTGTTTTCTCATTGATACTCTAAAGTCTAATTTCAGATGTTTAGCAAGAATTATCAAACCCTTCCAGGTCTGGCGTTTTCAAAATTTACCGGCATAAAATGCCATATTGTAGAATTTTGTTGGCTAGTTCTAATAAAAATACTGAAAATTTTTAATAAGATATTAACGTTATCCCGGACTTGAGCCCCAATTTCTGTTATGAACAGAAAAATCGACTTTAATTGTATCCAACAAAGACACAAATCAATAATAAAATTTAACAAAATTTATTATACACAAGTTTACAAGAAGTATTACATAAAAGAAATGTCAACTTAACTGTCAAAATATATGTCCAATCTTTTATCTTTTCTTTATCCGGAAATCTTCTCAGAATCCACAGAATATTATATCCAATTGATCACAATCTAGTATGATGTAGTTTGTAAATAAAAGTGTCAATCCAACTGCTGAGAATGTTGATGTCTATCGATGTCTAAGTCTATCTAAGTCTATGTCTAAATCTCTATATTCAACTAACTTTTGGGTTTGCATTTAAATACCCAAACGGAAATTTCTAGACAACGCTAGAAAAATAAATTACGCATCTTTTGTTATGATCATTCTGGAAACGTTATGTAAGTGAAATAGAAAGTTCTAATCATTCCATGAGTATCAGTGATTGTTCCAGTGAATTCTAAACTGCATAGTTGTAACACAATGTGTTTTATTTTGTACACAATATTAAACAATGTAAACATTCTTAGGCCACACAAAACAAGTTAGGCCAACTAAATAGATATAATAGTTACAATATCATAACAATCCACAGAATATTACGTCCAATAGGTCACAATTTAGTATGATGTTGTTAGTAAATAAACTGCTGAGAATGTTGATGTCTATCGATGTCTAAGTCTATTTCTAACTTTAGGGTCTGCATACTTAAATATATACTCAAACGGAAACTTCTAGATAACGCTAGATGTTTAAATTACGCATCTTTGTTATGATCATTCTTGAAACGTTATGTAAGTGAAGTAGAAAGTTCTAATCATTCCATGAGTATCAATGATTGTTCCAGTTATTTCTAAACTGCATAGTTGTAACACAATATGGATTATTTTGTACTTAATGTAAAATATATAATAGGCCACACAAAACAAATTAGGCCAATTAAATAAATATGATAGTTACAATATCATAACACCTGCCCCTTAAAAAAGTTTGAGTGTAACAAAACTTTTCATGAATAATATGTACAAAACTACATAGTATATACACAATGTTTTAATAGGTTTTAGATAGAGCATCTGCTATTACGTTATCTTTACCTTTAATATGTTTTACAATAACATCATATTCCTGTAATAATAAACTCCACCTAGTCAATCTCTGGTTCTTGTTTTTCATTTTATGTATGAATGTGAGAGGATTATGATCAGTTGAAACAAGAATAGGATGCACAGTGGGATTTAAATATACATCAAAATGTTGAAGTGCAGACAACAGTGCAAAACACTCTTTTTCAATAGTCGAATAATGTTTCTGATGTTTATCTAATTTCTTAGAAAAATGTGATATAGGTTTCTCAACATTATCATCTGTCTCTTGATATAAAACAGCTCCAACTCCTACATCGCTTGCATCAACCGCAAGTTTAAATTGCTTTTCTAAGTCTGGAGTAATCAAAACTGGACTATTAATTTAAAGTGATTTGCTATTTTCAAAAGCATTTTGACAATTTTCACTCCAGATGAATTTAGAATCTTTCCGTAAAAGATGAGTCAATGGTTGAACAACAGTAGCAAAATTTGAACAGAATTTCCTGTAAAACCAATCATGTCTAAATATCTCATAAGTTGTTTTTATTTGTAGGAGGAGGAAATTTGGTAATTGCATCCACTTCAGCCATGATAGGTTTCACTTGACCTTGGCCAACTGTTTGCCCTAAATAATCAACAGTGGCCTGGCAAAATTATCTTTACCAAGATTAACAGTCAAATTTGATTGTGACAATCTATCAAATGTTTTCCCAGCTATCACTACATACAATAAGATCATCAATATGAGCATAACAACAGTCTAAATCTTTTATAACATTATTGATCATTCTTTGAAATGTAGCTGAGCACTTTTCATGCCAAACGGCATTACAGTATATTGAAATAAGCCATCTGGTGTGACAAAAGCTGATATTTCTCGAGCTCTCTGTGTCAATGAGACTTGCCAGTAACCTTTCAATAAATCAAATTTGCTCACAAATTTTGCTTTTCCAATGTTATCAATGCAGTCGTCTTTCCTTGGAATCGGATAGGAATCAGATTTTGAAACAGAATTTACTTTTCTGAAATCAGTTACGAAACGAAAGGTTTTATCTGGTTTGGGCACAAGGAGACAAGGAGAGCTCCACTCACTGTTACTCGGCTCAATAATATCATTGTCAAGCATATATTTAATTTCCTGTCTCATAAATTCAAGTTTGAGTGGATTGAGCCGGTAAGGATGTTGCTTAATTGGAGAAGCATCACCTACATCGACATCATGACAAACAGCAGTGGTTTTGTTTGGCACATCTGGAAAAAGATTTTTAAAAGAGAATACCAAAGTTTTCAATTTTTCTCTACGATCAAAAGTCAGATGTGCAAGTTTGGAGTCTAAATTTGACAAAATTTCTGAATTTTTCAATCTAACTGTCTCTTCCATAGTTTTAGAACTAAAAGGTGGTTCAATTATATCTGGTTTGTCATGATTGTTCTCCAATTTAACCATGGCTAAAGTGGCAACTGGTTTACATTCACCTTCATTAGTACGCTCAAAATATGGTTTTAACATATTAATAATGGATTATTTTGTACACAATGAAAAAATATATAATAGGCCACACAAAACAAATTAGGCCAACTAAATAAATATGATAGTTACAATATCATAACAATGCTAGTGTGTACAGAGATACTAAACTCCCTGTCCAAAAGTTGACATGCAAAGACCTCTCTATGAAAGGCCAATACATGTGCCGCCTCAATATGACACATTACACCCACATATTGTAGAGCCAGGTTATTACAGGTTGCCAAGCAGACAACATGAAAGGCCACCCATGTCACTATCAAACTCTGTTCCGGGGTCATTGTATGTACCCCAAAGGCCAGTTGGACCTGTTGGTTATATTGAGCATGAAAGCTTCCCTCATGAAGGTTATGGTCCTATTCCTACTTATGAAAGATCATTTCACGATTATTACGGAACTAACCCTATTGTTTCGGGTAATAATAGGCGCAAACAGAAAGAACCCGATTCATTTGACGGCAATTGTTCCGAGTGGGTTGATTATATCATACATTTTGAGCAAGTGGCGTCTTGGAATCAATGGACCGATCGTGAAAAGGCACAACAGCTTACAATGTGTCTACGCGGCTATGCTCAGAAAATCTTGAGTGATCTTACACTCGGTCAAATGTCAGACTATAATGCACTCAAAACGTTTTGTAGCAGAGGTTTAACCAAGAGAGGGTGAAGTTGCCTATCGGTGCGAATTTAGAAATCGAAGACGGCAAAAGATGAAACGGTAGCCGAGTACGGGTACGGTTTACGCAGACTTGCACAACAGTCTTATCCCACGATACGCTATCATGAAATCGAGCCTACAGGGTGGTTGATCAGTAAATACACGGGTTGAATATTCATGAACTGAAGAAACGTTCAATTTCACCACCGTCAGACGCTCAGTCAAGCCATAGCTTTTGCAAGTGAATATGAAGCATTTCTTGGTCCAGTTGATAAAATTGTAAACTCTAGAGAGACTCATAATATTCAAACCCTACAGGCCATGACTGAAAGCGAGCAACAGAATCCTGAAAGTAAGATATTAGGCCAGATATCTCAAATGATTAACAATAAATTTAAGGAGTATCTAAATGAGAATAGAACAGTAGATACAAGCAGAAATAGAATAGGGACATACAATGAACCAAACAGAAATGAAGGACAAGGTTTTTATAATAGAAGTTCACAACCCCAAAATAGATTTAACAGGCCAAGGGATATAAATTGCTATTATTGCCATGAACAAGGTCATATTAGGACTATGTGTCCTTGCTTAAATATGGAAAGGGAGAGAAATTATTTCGATTCAAATCAAGGACCTGGGATTCTTTAAACGAGAAGGGGCTGAAATCAGGGATGTGAATTCAGCTCGTTCAGACTTTGAAAATCGTCCAAAACAAATTGAAACTTTTAAGAAATAAGTCCAGTTTGCAGATGTTGTAAATGAAGCAACAACTCTAGACCACAGGGTAAATAAAATTTCCTGTCAGGACCGGGAACCCTTATGTAGACAAGAGGTTGATACATGTATTAATGTAGAAAACACGCCACCTATTGTTCACTTGAATCAGTTGTCGGGTTCATGTCTATATGTCAAGGCTGAAATCAATAGCACCCTATGTAAATTTTCACTATTCCTACAAATAGTGGATTTTCAATTGAAAGTCATGTTGCTGGCAAACCAGAATGGGAAATTGCACTTATAGAGGGTACACATTTTGTTGACAAGGGTCACTTACTAGCTTAATCACTTATTAATTCCAAAAGACAAAGACTGTGCTCAATGAATGTAAATCAAAGACCAGTAAAGTTGAGCAAGAATACTACCATTGAAGTAGTAAATGAAGTAGATTTTGTATCCGACGTTGGTTCAAATACTTTTAAATTTGCTGAAAGTTTGAAAACACATTCAGAGCCAGAGCACAGGAAACAACTTCTTGGTAGCCCTTCAGAATACTGGACTGAACGTGTTCCGCCAGACAGAGCAGACATGGCGTGTCATATTTAATAGACAGGAAACTAGAAAAACTTAGAGACATTTATTCCCCTTCTCCAATAAAATAAATTTAAACACGTGTAAACTTTTATAAGGGTACATACCTTCAAAGATTTGCTGCAAGTCTGAATGAAATATGTATTTAAACTCGAGTAAACTCGCGTAATGGCTTGGAATAAGTATTGTCTCAATTGTCTTGCTACCCAAGGCTACATGTGTGCCTCTGTACATACTAGTATGCATTTGTTTAAATCTACTTTAGTTGTCTCTTTTCAATTTACGTAACAGAAACACATTTATTAATGTACGTATATGTATTTTATATTTTCTATATATAGTATGATTATTTTGTCATAGTTTTTTATGATTCGTCTCTTTTTCAGTCATGGATGAATTTGAAATAAATGTACCGGATGAGGAATACAGTGAATTCGTTAATCACAGCCTTAGATCTGTATGGAACCCAAATAATACAAAATGTAATGGCGATGGATGTAATTTCGTCTGCTCTAATTTCAATGCATATGTCACCCATTGGACCAAAATACATGTAGAGTTCGTAACTATTCATAAGTGTGATATTTGTGAAAAGACTTTTCGAAATTTTAGTTCATGTAAAAGGCATGCATCATAGAGCCTTTGTCATCATAGACCTCATCCAGAAGTATAAGTAAGGAAAGATAAAGTGAAAAATCATTCATATCGGGACCCGCTCTGCTACCCTTATAGGAAAGGAACCGAGAACGAGAGACATCAAATATTAAATGACATGAGATGGTAAGCGCAGGAGAACAGGAGAAGAATGGCAAACACAATCGCGGCAGCACTTGAGGAGAGAGAATTAAGAACTTTCATTTAATCCTTTTGATTCACTTTAATATTTATGTTTTATAATTAAAATTTGTCTTAGGGTGGAGGAATGTAGGCAAACGGAGTTATGTTCCATGACAAATGTTTAATTAACTTTTCACTATTTACTTTATCATATGTTCAGTTTTATCTTTGGCATTTAATTTATAATAAGATCGTCTATAATTGAAATATTTTAGTTATTCAGGAGTAAGTTGTTATAATTTATTAATAAGTTGTTGTACTTCCAAATTTATCTAAAATTTGCACAACTATACTAATATAAGATGGTATTATACGAAGATGTTGTTATTAAATCGTGTTGACAAATATTTCGGCTTAACAAATAGCCTTCATCGGTGTCAATGATATTAACAATACTGATTGTAGGTTAAAATAGATCAGTAATATAGGTAAGTTTTAGTCTATTGATTTTAATCCATAATCTTGAACATCATAATATAAACAAAACTCGATACTCTAATATACGTGACTGTGTATATTTACATTCCAAAATGTGTGAGAAACAAAACTTAGTATTTTTTATTGATGCCGTTTGGATGATGTACATTTAGTTCCTTTATCCAAAAACTTTCCCGAACCTGTCGCTGGGCATTACTCCAGTGAATGTTCTGTTCAATCAATAGGATTTTCATGCGATTAAAGTCATCAAGTTTGTGACCTGATTGTCTGAAATGCTGCGAAACTGGGAGAAGTGGCTTCTTAGAGATATCACTCCTATGGCCATTTAGGCGTTTGTGGAAAGGCTGCTTTGACTCACCAACATATTGGAGGTCACAAAACGAACATTCCAGTATGTAAATAACGTTCATACTTTTGCAAGTAACATTGCAAAATATCTTATAGTTATTTTCGGTTGCCTTACTGTGAAATGTTGATGAATGCTGCATCTGTAGGCAGCATTTGCAGCGTTTTCCTCACACGAACGACATTCTCCAGAAGTACTTCTATTATCAGACACTTCAGCCCGCACTAGCAGGTTCCGCAGATTGTTGGGTTGCCTAAAAGCTATCATGGGAGGCTCAGGAAAAATCTTGGATAGTTTGGAATTCTTTTCAACTGTTTTCCAATGCTCACGAATGACACTTAAGCTGTTTTTGAGGGATGGGTGGTAAGTGAGAACACATGGAGTCCTTTAATTTTTCTTTTTATCTTTGTATTCTAAAAGTTTACTCCTAGGAATTGATTCCGCTTTCTGAAAACTTTTTGATATTTCTGTGTTTGTATCCCTTCTCTTCAAGCGGGTTTCAAGTTGACGTAATTGTTTTGGTTGTTTCTGTGTTGGAACATATTCGCTTTACTCTTAGTGCCTGACTGTACGGGATGCTCTTAGTCAGATGAGGAGGATGGCAACTTTTAGGGTCAGATATTGATGAGTGTCAGTAGGTTTAGAATATAAATAAAATAAATGAAATTAATCATTATTAGCGCCATGGTTACTTAAAATACATAATCTTTCATTTAATGCTCTTATTGTGAATCTAAAATTTTAATATTTAAATTAGCTTGTGTGAAAAAGTTTAAAATTTAATACATTGTGGAGATAAGACTTTTGTCAAATAAAATTTGGGACGGTTTCATGAAGCTATCCTAAGACCTGTTATAAGATACTAGAATATCTTATGACATGTCTTATGATCCTCTTAGGACTATCCAAGACCTCGCCTCAAAACTGTCGTAGGTTGATCTTAGCAAAGATATCCCAAACCTGTCGCATGTTCTTTTTATTTAAACCTGGATTTATGGAAAATTCATGTAAATGTAGAATGTGTTTCCCATATATTACTAAACGCATTGATTAATATTTCAAATTTTCAAAGATGGAAATTTGTTCATCTACAGGAGACACCAAGGGACAAGGGATATACTGTTGAATGCGGTAGACAATAACAACAATCCTCCCCGTGTCAGAACCAGATTAACAAAACAAATAGAGAAACTGAATCTGGTCAATTAACAAATATATTTTAAAATGTCAAAAATATGATTTCAAGCAAATTGTATACTCAAAGGCATTTTATACAAATGCATCTGTTTTAAATTTGTTCAGTAATAATAATAATAATAATAATAATAATAATAATAATAATAATAATAATAATAATAATAATATCTTTATTTAAAGAGAGAAACTCATTTGGATTAAACCAATTTTAAATAAGGCTCTCTAAATACAATATCAACTACATGACTAAAACATAATTAATCTACTAATATACACATGTAAACAATAGATGTATATAAACAAAATATAATTACAACAACAAAAACCGCCTATAGTTTACATTGTGGCTTAACTTATAAATTTGACACTTTTAAAAGATAATGACTTGTTAGAGTATTTGAAACAAAGAATGTAAAGGAATTGTCTAATTTATGAAAATATTTAAAGTAAACCACAGATATGAAATTTATATGACAATCATTTGAATGACATACTTTGTAGTCTTGTCTCCAATTATATTTAAAATGTTATGTTAAAATAACATGTATATCGTAAAACACGAAAAGGCGAAAAGGCGAAATCGCAAAACGCGAAATCGCGAAAACACGAAAACGCGAAAGGCGAAATCGCGAAATTGCGAAGTCGAAAACGCGAAAAGGCGAAAAGGCGAAGTCGAAAACGCGAAAACGCGAAGTCGAAAACGCAAAATCGGTTTCGCGTTTTCGACTTCAGATTCGCGTTTTCGCGTTTTCGCCCAATAGAATATGAAAGGCGAAAACGCGAAAACGCGAAATGGCCTTAACCGGCCACCATACACCTGTATTACTGTTACTGATCTATTTTAACCTACAATCAGTATTGTTAAAATCATTGACACCGATGAAGGCTATTTGTTAAGCCAAAATATTTGTCAACACGATTTAATGTTGTTTATATATATATATATATATGTTGCGATTTCCACTCTGCTGGTAAGTTAACCTGGTAATAATAATAATAATAATAATAATATCTTTATTTAGAGAGTAACTCATTTGGATTACACCAATTTTCAATAAGGCTCTCTTAATACAATAATAATTACATAAAATAAACAATACATATTCAATAATAATGATAAATAAAGATGTGTATTACAATTTAAATACAATAAATAATTATTATATGGCATTACAGTACAAATTTCATGGTAATGTTAAAAGTACATAGATTTGTAGTTATGTTTAAATTCTAATACTGTATTTGATTTTTTAATTGAATTAGGAAGAGCATTCCATACTTTTGGTCCATTGTACGAGAAACTAGACTTATACAACTCTGTATTTGGTTTTGGAATTATAAAATTATCTGAGGACGAAAATCTCGTATTGTATTTTTGGTTTGCAGAAGCTGATAAAATAAGACTGGACATATATTCTGGAGCTAAGCCATGTTTTGCCTTATACATTAGTAATGATTTATGATAATGTATTCTTTGTGTAATCGGCACAATGTTACATTCGTGAAATAATTCGCTTGAAGGTTTGGTGTAATCATGTTCGTCTAAAATTATTCTTGCTGCCCTCTTTTGCAGTTTTAGTAAACTATCTAATAGAAAGTTATTACAGTTTCCCATATTGAACAACAATAATCTAAGTGAGGTAAAACGTAAGCGTTATAAAACAGTTGTCTAGCTTTGTGATTTAAATATTTCTTTATCCTTTTAGTAAAGCTAAAGAAGAGTTAACTTTTTATTATATAATCAATATGAGAAGACCAAGATAGAGATGCATCAACAAAATACCTAGAACCTTTTCACATGTACTTTCTTTAATTTGTTGTCCATTTATAGCAAGATTAATGTTTTCATTTGATGTAACTGAAAGCTTCTGTTTAGAGCCAATACATATAGCTTTCGTTTTAGATACATTTACAGCCATTTTATTGTCATCACACCAGCGAAAATATCTTGTAAAACCGTATTAAGTTTTGACTGATGCAACGTTTGTTTTGTCCAATGACTGATATGGTGCTATCATCAGCAAATAAATCGGTGTTATGATTAGGATTAGACAAAGGAAGATCATTTATAAAAATTAAAACAACACAGGTCCTAAAACGGATCCTTGAGGTACACCGTTTTTGTTTTGTACGTCTGAAAATGTATTTGAAATAGACACCATCTGATATCTGTCAGTCAAATATGATGTAAACCAACGTAGCGAAGTATAAGAAAATTTGTATTTGTTTAATTTTTGAATAAGCAGTTCATGATTGAGAAGATCAAAGGCTTTTGCTAGATCTAGAAACACTGCCCCAACAAGATCGCCATCATCAATGGCTTTTAGCCATTTATCCAATAAAGCTGTTAACGCAGTTTGACAAGAATGGTTTGCGCGAAAGCCTGACTGCATTCTGTACAATAAGTTGTATTTATTAAGATAATTTACTAAGTGTGTTTTCACATGTTTTTCAAGGATTTTAGAAATGAGTGGTAAAATTACAATTGGTCTGTAATTAAAAACATCCTGTTTTGAACCTTTGTTCTTATAAACTGGTATGACTTTTGCCAGTTTAAATGAAAATGGAAAAATACATTTTTTAATACTTAAGTTAAAAATGTGACAAAGTGGTAGTGAAATAGCATGAGAAGACATCTTTAAAAACTTTGCACTTATGTTATCAAGACCTGTTGCTTTTGATTCATCTAGTGCTTTTAGTTGTAAACACACAAAATCATAACTCATAAGTGGTATAGAAAAATACACGTTATCTGGTACATGACCCGATATGAAATCATCAAGTTTGTTTTGACAACTATTGTTGATGTTTTGATTTATATTAAGATTATCTGTGATATTTGTGAAATAAGCATTAAAAACATCAGCAATACTTTTTGGTTCTAAAATTTCCTTTTTGGTACAATCACTTATTATTTTAATACTGGTATGATTGTCGGTACCGCTGACAGTATGTAGGTGCTTCCATAATTTACTACTGTTGCCCTTTTTGTGTTCTATGATATTGGTATAATAATTTTGTTTAGAGTTTTCGATGAGATATTTGACTTTGTTTCTCCAGAGTCTATAACTATACATATCTTTTTTCTTATGATAAAAATCACGTTTTCTCATGCTATCTAAAATTTCATCATTCATCCACTCATTTTGATACAAACGTTTTACTCTCTTTTTAATGAGTGGAGCATGATGATTTAATACTTCAGTAAAATATTCAAAATGACAACAATGCTTCTTCGGGGTCATTAATTTCTAATACACTATTAAATGAACACTGTGATATGTGATTGATAAAATCATTTTCATTAAAATGTTTAGTAGATCTGAACGTAATATATTCATGAATTTTCTTTTTCGATTTTAACCCTCTTTTGTGAGAAATGCATACTGGATAGTGGTCACTGATTGAATACTTTGGAACAGAAATAAAATGAATATTATCTGGTTCATTACTATAAATATGGTCTACCAAAGTGGAAAATGTTTGTGTGACTCGAGTGGGAACTGAGACTATTTGAGACAAGTTAAAATGTTTTCAAATGGGACCATTTAGCTGGAATTTTCTCGACGCCAAATCAATATTAAAGTCACCCAAAATAATTATTTCCTTATCTTCAATATCAACATTTGTTAACATTGATTCAAATTTTGTAATCCACTCTGCATTACTATTTGGTGGTCTATATATGTTACCAAGTAATATAGGTTTTTGATGAACAAAAATAATTTCGACCCAAATTGATTCTATATCATCCTTTTCCAAATCATATCGTCTAATTGAGGTTAACATGTTAGAAATATAAATTAAAAACCCACCCCCAGATTTTCCAATTCTGTCTTTTCTGTTTGTATCATAACCCTTAATATCTATTTCTTTATTTTGGACAGAATTTGACAAAAATGTTTCACTTAAACACAGCACATCTGTGTTAGATTTTGATAGCAAATAATTAATTTCAGAAAACTTTGGCAATATATGATTTATGTTTAAGTGACATATATTAAGTGACTTGTGTGGAAATATAAAAGGATTTGTAAAGGAGATGATTTGGAGTTAGATAATAGAATATGTGTTGCAGTACATAAATACAAAATAATAATACTGACAAGATTTCCCAAAATAAAGTTACATTTTCTGGTAGTAGAAAAGTTATTGTGAAAATCCTTTACCTCCAGTACGTTTGACGGAACACATTTTGTTGTTGAGTTGTTGTGTTGAATGGTATAAATCTCCTCCCTGTTGACCTCACCGATTGAAAGTTTGATTGAGTTTCTGATGTACAATCTGACAAATTAAGCAACGTGTTCACGCACGAGATAATGTTGTGGCTTAAGACTTTGGCACCAGCAACATTTGTATGTACATGGTCTGCAAATAAAGTAAGATTGGGCTGGTCTCCATATAGAAAGTCTAAAGTATTGTCTAGAATTTCCACATGCTGTTCCTCTAGAGATAAGAGTCGGTTGTTGACATCATAAATTGTACGGTTAGCTTGATAATGAGTTGGCCTTGGTAGGATTGAAGAAATTACCAGCTCAGTTCTTGGTAAGCTCTGTCTAACTGTACAAATTAAATTTCTGTAGTCGTCAATTATAGCATGAACAGAGTCTCCATCTGATACGTTGTTAGTGCCCACATGAACAACAATGACATCTACACAATCAAGTTTACCTTCTGAGATGTACTGAATTAGGCAATCTTCAATGTCTCTGATCCGTCCTCCTCGAATAGTCTTTACTTTGGTGTTGATTTGTTCAGTTGACATTTTCCTTGGAGACATTTTTTTGAGAGTTGAACTCCCAACAAGAAATAAGTTTTTTTCTCACTAGAACGAAGAAAATGCGGATAAGTAGAGTTGACTTCACGGTCCGTGTATTTTGTATTTATTTGTGACCTTTGTCTTTCCATATAGGTAGGATTTTGCGTTTCATGATGGGTCCCGAGATTTGTCCTATTTAAAGAAACTGGCTTATTGGAGCTACTTGGTAATCCACTTTTAACAGCGTTGCTGTATGTTCCAGGTGTAGTTTTATTTATTTGTTTTATTTTATCAGAAATTCTTCCTCTCTTTTCGATTTGGTGTTTCTGTCACGGTTTCTGTTAATACGTTGACGTGAGATGATTTTAAATTATTAGATTTTATCTCATTAGAAACGGCATTTAATTTGTCCCATAAGCTGTTTGATTTATTTACAAATGCCTTATTGTTTATCTCGATTTCCGATTTAATGAGCTGTGTTTGTGTAAAGACATCTTGAACGGAGGTTAAAGCTGAACTGGTTTGAGCTTTAACCGTATTTGTTAATGATGCAAATTTGTCTTTTATCTCTTGAAACTGACTGTTAGACGAGTCAATATGACAGTTAAGGGCATCATTTAAGTTTAAAACTTCCTCAGATGTTGACAGTAAAAGACTGTTCTGATCGCTCAATTAATAGATTGGTCCATTTTTATTTAGAGTAAATTTATCATTAGTGTAGTCTAATTTGCTTCTTGATACCTCTCTATTTTTTTTTTTTTATATTAGTTTACATTCCTAAATTATACTCCCCATTTAATTACTTTTGATACATTTTTGATACCACTTTACACTTGTTGAATTTGCTTGCCTTGTTGTATTTTGTTAATAAAAGTTTATTGTTTAAACAGTATTAGGTCTCTTTTACCTCCAGATAGAGTACAAATAAACATACAGGATAAAAATAGAAGTCTGAATAGAGAACACCTTTAAAAGTACAGAGTAAATATATAGAATACGAAATATCAACAGCATACCGGAGTGAGTTTAATGAGTTGAGCTATCACTGGGCATTCGTCAAGCTTAAAGTGCATCATACATTGAGGCCGTACATAGGCGGGTCCAAGGAGGGGAGGCTGGGGCCCGGGCCCCTTTGTGGGAAAAATTTGGTTGATTATATAGGAAATCACTGAAGCATGACTGGAGGAGTGGGCCCCCCTTAGGTCAGTTAGGCCCCTCTTATAAAAAGTTCTGGATCCGCCACTGCCGTATCATAAGAACCTTGCAAACCTTATCCAATCGAACCCCTCCTATTACAGTAGCTACGCGCATGATTTCTAAAAGGGGGTCCCAACACATGTAAGTCATATAAAGGAGGGGAGGTTCCAACCATATGTCCCCATACAAATCAAAGTATTTGTTTTCAAACAAAAGGGGGGTTCTAAACCCTGAATACCCCGATGGATCCGCCACTGTATTAGAACTTCTTATAATAGTCCCAGGTTTGAGTCTTGATCACTGAAATTCTGGTTTTCGAAAAACATCCTGACGTGGTTCGGTGTATATTAGTATAGAAGCTTCCGGGTATAAGTATCACATGCATGGAGCGTCATTGGATACAAACAAGGAAGTAGTTCACAATATGCGACAGTCAATTCACATAAAAAACTAACTGTAAGTTTTTATGGACGGGTGTTTCTGCATAAGTTGATATTTCAGTTTGCTAAAACATTAAAACTGAGCGTTGTGACCAGAAACTTTTCAGTCTATTACAAGAAGTTCTAATAGTTAGAACCCCCCTTTTTGTTTGAAAACTAATGCTTTGTTTTGTATGGGGACATATGGTTGTGACCAGAAACTTTCCTACTGAAAAGTTATTCAAACGTCCCAAATTTATAGTATAATAGTCCCAGTATAGACTTGGGTAGTAGACCGAAATCATCTGTCTCTATATAGCATATATTTCCTCATCTTCATTTGTTTACACTATTTTTGCTTTTTTCTATTTTTATTGTGATACCTAAAAAAAAATAATGTTGCAAATAAAAGAAATAATAATAATAGAAAAAGCAAGTTTAGTAAAAAGCAAATGAAAATCAGGAAATATATGCTATATAGTAGACAGAAGAATTCCATCTAGCTATAGGTAGGTAGGTAAAATATTTAAAAAAAAAATTTTATATGACTGTTGTATATATGGAAAATTAATGTTTGGAATTTAACTGTGCTTGTTAATGAATATTTAGGGTAGCTACAATGTATGGAGTCAAGAAACATAACTGTATATATGTGCTTTGCCTGATATAGCTAGATGAATATAAAGTACTAAATTTTTTTAATAAACTATTCATGGAAAAACTGCTGTTATCTAATTTGAGCATGATATCTATTTGTCATTTTACTGCACTTTTAAAAATATATATGGTCCCATGGCTTTTCTTGGTGAATTTTGGTTTTTTTTTACCATACCTTATGATTTCGCAGAAAATTTTCTGCAATTTTGATCAAAATAAAAAAAAAAATTCTGGCCCTTAATCATATACATTTGATTTGTTAAGCAACCAGCAATCAATCAATCATATAAATTTTGAGGACACATTTGTGCTTGCATGAAACTTTATTCTTTTAAGGCTTTCCAGGAGAAAAATATATACATGTAAATGATATAACAACCAATCACAGATAGCCAGCTATTTTCATCTCTAGGTCATGTTCCCTTCACAAATGGCTGCACCCATGTAACTTTATTTAGTACATTAATTTGTAACTAGATCTATCTGACTACATGACATGTTGATGTGAAATCTTTAACTTTGAAGACATAAAAATTTAGGATTGAAGTACTGCTGAAATTATAATTTTGCAATAAATTTTACATTAGTGGTGAAAAATGATCACCCAAAACTCATGACAATTTTAAAAACTTCAAATTTTTTACATAAAAATATTCAACCTCTTGTCGATCTTTTTTATCCCTGTTAAGTTTTAGTTTTCACTTGCAAACTTGTGTAAATGCATTGCAGAAACTGAAATTTCATTTAAAAAATTAGAAAGGTAGAAAATTTGGTATATTTTGTTATTATATTATAAAATATGTCTGATAATCTACCAAGATACCAACATGACTGCAAAGGATAAAAAATAGAACATATGAGTAAAATAAGGGCAGCTAGTCTATTGTCTTAATCTGGTATAGATTGAGAAAATCTGACATGATCAAAATATTTTGAATGTCCAGATCTTCTTACTGTCTAATTGACCAAAATTGTCTTACCACTCGTTATAGAAATTATTGCCCTTAAATGCCAGTTTTTACCCAATTATATTTTAAATTATAATAGATTGAGAGAAACTTTATTTAAAGTGCAAATACAATCAGCAACAAAAGATCTACAAATAATTCAACATGGCTGAAATTGTCAGTCAATTCCTTAAAGAAGTTATTGCCCTCAAATGAAGATTTTTATAATTTTTTTATGTTTTCATGTCTATTATCTTGAAAATTATAATAGATAGAGAAAAACTTTAAATAGCAAAAATGTTTTGCAGGGCTAGAACTATAAATTTGTCATGAAGGCTGAAATTGTCAGTCATTTTCTTGTAGGAATTATTTTCCTTAAATGATAATATTTTTTCTTTGTACATTTTTGGTGAAACTATAGTAGATAAAGAAAAACTGAAACAGCAAAAGTGATAAGCAAGACAAGATCTACTTTTAGTTAATATATCAGAAATTGTCAGTCCACTTATAGGAGTTTTTGCTCTTTAATACTGATTTTTTTCCCCTGATCTTTTGAGAAACTATAGAAAATAAAGAAAAACCGTAAACAGCAAATGTAATCTGCAAGACAAGATCTACAAACAAAGAAGAAATTGTCAGTAAATTTATTATAGGAGATTTTCCCTTGAAAAATGATTTTTACACATTTTTTATGTTTGGTAAACAAAACTATAGAAGATAGAAAAAAAATGTAAAACAGAAAAAAATTATCAGCAATACAAGATAAAAAAAACCCCCAGATTTTAGTCATGGATTATATTCTAGTCTACAATGTTTTAAAGGGGCCATTGAGGAGGGACTTGATAAACCTTCATTTCTCTAGTCTTAAATTTTAATGCCATTTTGTTCTTTTCTTTACAAATTTTGCCCATTTTTCTTTATTCTTAGTATTTTAGCACCACATTATTCTCTATTCTTTATTTTTTTGGTGCCTTTTTTTCTCTATTCTCTATATTTTTGGCCCATGATCTCTATTCTGTAAACCTGATCCAGGTCCTCTTGTAGTAGAAACACATACCAGTAGATCAAGGTGAGCAGCATAGGGTCTTTAGAGCTTCTAGTTTACTTTCCTTTTATCTGATTGATAGATTTTATTTGTCATTTATTTAAGAATTGAATGCTTCTTTTTATAATTTTATTGGGATGTAAAAGTATTGACCAAAGCACATCTTGTATGAAACGCCGAAGCGCACAATCAACGCTTTTACATCCCTATAAAATTATAAAAAAAAGCATTCAATTCTTATAATTATATTTTTATACTACAACCATGAAATTAAGAGTCATATCAAGCTTTCTATTTGTTTTTTCAATGCATTATTTTAAAAATGTGTGGATTCATAATTATTCATGGGATACCGATTTTCATTGGTTTCATGTTTAAAGGTAAACCACAAATCTAAATGTTCAACAAAATACAAATTTTTTAAAGATTAATTTTTTTGGAAAGCTCAAATTAAGTAGCCACGAAAATATAAATTTTCCTCAATCCACATAGATTGGTATCTATGAAAACAAATGAATCCACAATATGCTAAATGTAATCACTCAATATAAGAGTCTGCTCTGCTAAAACTCCTTCTCAAACAGATATCCTTTGCACTTTTTTTCATTGATCATGCCTTAATTTCCTATTACAGATCATATGGACATTTTCCCATATGGGTGCTGCATGTAGCTCAGAGCCAGAGTATAAACATATTCCAGATTCAGCTCTCATAGAAACACTCCACCCATCAGATTTACAACAAAATCCTGCAAAAGTACTGCAAAAACCTCATGTAGAAAAGAAAGTAAAATTTGATCAAGAAACAGAGATAGATACTGCACCAAAAATGGATAGATTAACTCCTGGTAAAGCTCCTCCTAAGAGGACAATTTCTGTCCTGAAACAGATGGGAGATGATGAAAGATTGAAGAGAAATCCTGAAATAAAGGAATTCTTGATAGATTTCGTCAATGTTCGTTTGTACATAGAAAAAATTCTCAATGTAGATGAGTGTGTGGATGATGAGTATGAAGAATTACATAAAATGTTAACAGACAAGATCATTGAACCATTTAATAAACAGACCAAGGATGAGGGCAGATTATTGATGGGGGATCATCTAGCTAAAATTGGGTAAGGTACTAATACAATAATATACATCCAATATTGTTATTACAGCAAATCTTTGTGTATACAAGAATAACAAGAGTCTATAAAATATCTGTTTCATGAACAAAGGTTGTAATTTAAGCTTCTGTACCTCTGTATCATTTATCTTATCTTCTTATAAATGTACTGTTAGACAGTATTGTGTAATATATGTGTGTATTAAATTTGTTTGACAATCAAAATTAAAAAAAAACAAAATTAAGTTGGAGAAATGACCACTTTCTATTGGTCAGAAATGTAAAAGGTTAAATATCTGGAAACTATAAACTGTAAAGTTCATTGCTCTGGCAACTAAATTTTGAATAGATCATCACTGCAGCAATATATAAATGATCATCACTGCAGCAATATATAATAGATCATCACTGCAGCAATGATCATCACTGCAGCAATATAATAGATCATCACTGCAGCAATATATAATGATGATCACTGCAGCAATATAATAGATCATCACTGCAGCAATATATAAATGATCATCACTGCAGCAATATATAAATGATCATCACTGCAGCAATATATAAATGATCATCACTGCAGCAATATATAAATGATCATCACTGCAGCAATATAATAGATCATCACTGCAGCAATATATAATAGATCATCACTGCAGCAATATATAAATGATCATCACTGCAGCAATATAATAGATCATCACTGCAGCAATATATAAATGATCATCACTGCAGCAATATATAAATGATCATCACTGCAGCAATATATAAATGATCATCACTGCAGCAATATAAATGATCATCACTGCAGCAATATATAAATGATCATCACTGCAGCAATATAATAGATCATCACTGCAGCAATATATAATAGATCATCACTGCAGCAATATATAAATGATCATCACTGCAGCAATATATAAAGATCATCACTGCAGCAATATATAAATGATCATCACTGCAGCAATATATAAATGATCATCACTGCAGCAATATATAAATGATCATCACTGCAGCAATATATAAATGATCATCACTGCAGCAATATATAAATGATCATCACTGCAGCAATATATAAATGATCATCACTGCAGCAATATATAAATGATCATCACTGCAGCAATATATAAATGATCATCACTGCAGCAATATATAATAGATCATCACTGCAGCAATATATAAATGATCATCACTGCAGCAATATATAAATGATCATCACTGCAGCAATATATAATGATCATCACTGCAGCAATATAATAGATCATCACTGCAGCAATATATAATAGATCATCACTGCAGCAATATATAAATGATCATCACTGCAGCAATATAATAGATCATCACTGCAGCAATATAATAGATCATCACTGCAGCAATATAATAGATCATCACTGCAGCAATATAATAGATCATCACTGCAGCAATATATAATGATCATCACTGCAGCAATATAATAGATCATCACTGCAGCAATATAATAGATCATCACTGCAGCAATATAATAGATCATCACTGCAGCAATATAATAGATCATCACTGCAGCAATATATAAATGATCATCACTGCAGCAATATAATAGATCATCACTGCAGCAATATAATAGATCATCACTGCAGCAATATAATAGATCATCACTGCAGCAATATAATAGATCATCACTGCAGCAATATATATAGATCATCACTGCAGCAATATAATAGATCATCACTGCAGCAATATATAAATGATCATCACTGCAGCAATATATAAATGATCATCACTGCAGCAATATATAAATGTGGCATTCTGAACTGTTCAACTTTTTTTTCAGTTGGACTCCATTGGATTAACCCATTTAACTTTTCAAAAATTCCTTAGTGAGAACTCTCAACTAATTCCTGAAAAAGGTGGTCACACTATATCTCCCTCTGTCCCATAGTAAGAGTTCTTAACTTTCAAAAGTAAAACAGGTACATTGTATGTCATTAAGAAAAGCTGCTGTGTTTGGTAATAATACTAAACTTTACTCTCAGTATAAACAAATACTCATAATCTTAAATTTCCTCTACAGGTTTGTCCCCAAATTCAAAAGTATTTTCCCTGTGGTGGATACCTCATTTGTTTGAAATAAGTGTTATTCTTTCTTATTTTTAGTTTTGTGAAGCCATTAGTAGAATTATATGACAGAATTTTAGATGAGCATGATATACATGAAGGTATTTCTCCAAGCCTTGATGATGATGATGGTGAACAACCATATTATATAGCTATTGTAGATATTAGGTCAATACTGTGGAACTTCTCTGATACCAGTAAAGACTTTGGAATGTCTATTGCACAAAATACAGATTTTTTTCAGTCTATAGTCAAGGACTTGCAAATTACTTTTAAGGAAGGACTGGATAATTTGGTAAGTTTAAGAATATTGTTTATAAACACAACTACCATGACAAGTGCCTGTTTGTCAGCTTTTGTTGTAAAATGTAAAATATTATAACATACTGAATATGCATAGATATTAAATACTGTGGATTCATTTATTTTCATGGATATCAATTTTTTTGGATTGAGCAAAAAATTTGTATTCATGGATATTTGATTTTATGGTTTTGTCAAAGTTTACACAAAAGCCTTTAGAAAATTTGAACTTCATTGAACATTTAAATTCGTGGTTTACACAAAATCCACAAAAATAGTATCTCACGATAAAAAAATTTGACAGAGTTGCAATAATCATTGTTATATAAATCATATGATTATCCAATATTGTAAATATGATAAAGTAAGATAAGATTTGAATGGAATAGTGTTAATTTATAATTATAGATATTTTGTAAAATTTTGCTTTGATTTGTTTTTGTGATAATTTTCATATCACACTACTCAAGTGATATGGGATTTTCTCAGTTTAGTAGAAAGAGATTTATGATGTCAAGAGCCTATGCATTGACCTTGCCTAGGAAAATAGTGATAAATAGATTATCGATCTTTCAAACTGGAGGCCCTATGTTTCTCTGCTACATCTTATTTCAAGATTGTAGCTGAGAAACACCCTCTTCTTAGAAAAACCATCAATAATCTATTACTACACATCAACAATATTAAGTTGTAGTATTCTTTATGTCCATATGCACTTCTAGTTTTCTGTCTCCTGGCTTTTATTGTTGGCACTTTCCATTTCAGACAGCAGATGAATTTTCCTTCAATTCAGCAGTAGCCATAACAACAAACTGTGGACGAGCTGGAGTACAAAAGTCATCTTTCAAAGTAGAGGTCATTAAAAAGGATAAATCTGATCCAGTGTATATCCACATGGTTGACGTTCTTACTCCCTTCCTCAAGTCTAAAGAACAATGTATATATTAATATCACTAATGAAACTATAGTATTATACCCTTGCTTCTAATTTTACACTTGTCTTTCATTCAGTGTTTCACAAATTCTTTGTTCATATTGTTTTGTAATATTCAATGAGACAATGAGCTGGTTTTTAAAAAAAATAGAAATTGAATTGTCAGAATACAATAAAAGGAAACAAGAAATAACAAAACATATTGAACAATACAATAGACTATACCAACCAATAACATTACCGACTACTTTGAGAAAGTAGATAAACAAACAAAGACAATAAACAACACGTTGTGCGGTTAAGGCAGTTTTACATGCACACAAACTTCCCCTTTTTTCTGTAAGTAACTTTTGTGTTAATGCAAGGTTACGCCCATTTAAGTCAGTTTCATTATAACATTTTTTTGGCAAATTTACAAGTTATGAAATGTACACACTAAAGGCTGTAGCAAGAGGAACATCGCCATCTAAAAAGGAAAGTTTGTGCAAAGCAATGGAACTCTTTACCAGACATATTTAATTTTAACTCTATGTGAAATGATTAAAGAAAATAAGAAAAAGCATTATCATTTATCATTAGTGATGTTTTGAACATTTGTGTAAAATGATGATTGTTATGGAACATAAAAGTTTATTTTGTACCCCTGAGGAAGAAAATTATGCTGAAAATATTTTATAGATCATTTTGTTTGTTAATAATATATTTTAAGATCTCCATATATTTTTTTCATTATTTATTGATAATAATCATTTATTTCTAGTTGTGAAATTAACAACCTTGTTGGCATTGTCTTACATGGTAAATGAAGATCAGAATAGGTTTTTAACTGCAGACCTGTCATTGTTTGATTTCCTACTGGAGATGATCAAACTAGCCATGAAAGAAAAGGACAGACGTTACTCTGGTTTCAGTGTTCATGAACTTATTGAAGGACTAGCTGGTCTAGCCAAAAATGATGAGAATAAATTAAAGATAATGGAAAAGAAAGATACTTACCCTCTTCTGAAAAAATCCGTTATGCAAAATAAAGCCGAGCAAGAACAGTTAGCTGCAGTCAGGGCTGTATGGGAGTTGGCATTCGTCGAAAAGAACAAAAAGATTTTGGCTGTAAGTATTTGAATGTTTGGCTGTAAGTTATTGAATGAGATTTACTTGTGAAAATATGTTTTAGTGGAAAGGAATAGTTTAATGATGTCAAAGATATCTGTTTTTTTTTCCTATGTTTCTGATGTGTTGCAAATTACATTCTTTGATTATTCAGAATAAGACCTAACATCTATCAAAACGGTTGACATTCATGTAGACTTTTCATTAATTTGACATGTAAAATCTCTCTTTATGAAATATTATTTTATCCCAAATTTTTATACATACAAATAAAGTCTAAAGAAATTTTATTTGTGACTGGTTTCAGCAGGAATAACAGCTGACTTAGTATCCCTAGTAGTATATTATATCAGTAGTATCAATGTTATTTCACTGCTGTTTCAATTGAAACTCTTGGAAATCAACATTTCTCAATGATCTGTTTTGTGCTCACAGAGAATTATACAATATCGATGGTTTTTCAAACGAGAGGATGTTTCTCAGCTACAATATAATGGAAGGGTAACAGCCCTGAGATGAGATTTGGCAGAGAAACTTAATCGGGTTTGAAAGACCATTGATAATCTATTTATTGCTATTTGGCTATGATGTCTTCAATGTTATCATTTACAACGACAAGTTTGCTCTTAGTTTCTAGCGATAATTTTCTATCTCAAACGAGTAGCAAGATATGAAAAATTATCACACAAAAAGATCAAATGAAAAATACACAAATAGCGATAATGCAATTTAGCAATATATTTGTGCTTGCAGTTTTCAATGTTTATGATTTTTTTTGGATTTTTTTTCTCAGAAAGATAAAGATCTGATGTCAAAATTAGAGAGTTTGCAAAAACACGACAATCAAGATATAGCTAATTCAGCAGGAAGAGCATTGTTTGTTATCAATCCTGACAGTGAGTTATCTGTTTGTTATCAATCCTGACAGTGAGTTATCTTTCTATGTTTGTTATCAATCCTGACAGTGAGTTATCTTTCTATGTTTGTTATCAATCCTGACAGTGAGTTATCTTTCTATGGTTGTTATCAGTCCTGACAGTGAGTTATCTTTCTATGTGTGTTATCAATCCTGACAGTGAGTTATCTTTCTATGTGTGTTATCAATCCTGACAGTGAGTTATCTTTCTACGTTTGTTATCATTCCTGACAGTGAGTTATCTTTCAGATGTGTAATCAGTCCTTATTATTATGTATCACTTATATACTTTAAGCTAAGCTAAATTAATAGAGTATTTACTAAAATCTTTCTTACCAAGTACTAGAATTCATTATTCTCCCATGAACTTTGATTAGATAAAATTAAAGAATACTTTTACCTAATAGTATCATGCTAGAAGATAGTTTAATATCTTTTTCAATTTTATGTAGTCATCAATCCTGAAAGAAGTAATTTTACTTACTTTTTTTGCATGAACATTGCAGAATATGAATTATGCATAACTTTTACCTGCATACTTCATTGCTATGAAAGAATATTGTCAATTTTAAGAAAATAACCCAGTCAATTTATAACCAATTATTCCTTAATTGAATATCTTGATATAGTAACTGTCCAGTTGGCAATTTTAGCTCTAATCAAAAAGACTTGTTTCATTAGAGAACACAATGAAGCATGCATATATACAAAAGCAACACATGATTTCTATATTATAAAAATAAGGAGGTATGGTATGATTGCTAATGAGACATATATTCACCAAAGGATAGATATAAGTCACCTTACAGCTTTCATCAATGACCAAAACCATTACTGTATTTATGACAGAACAATAAATGAAAAACTCATAAATATTGACTGGACACAAATCTAGTTTACTAAATATAGACCACTGCTGTTGAGTTCGTCTGTTGAAATAATTTTTTTACTTCATTAATTAGATGAGAAAAATCTGATGAAATCAGTTGATGATTCTAAATCTAAGCTGGAACACCCTGAACAAGAACATATTATGATTAGTTACCAGTGGAGTAACCAGAAAACTATACTTCAGGTCAGTTATCTCCCTTTACCCTGATCGAACATATTATGATAAGTTATCAGTGGAGTAACCAGAAAACTAAACTTCAGGTCAGATATCTCCCTTTATTCTGATCAAGAACATATTATGATAAGTTACCAGTGGAGTAACCAGAAAACTACACTTCAGGTCAGTTATCTCCCTTTACCCTGAACAAGAATACATTTTATGATAAGTTACTAGGGGAGTAACCAGGAAACTATACTTCAGGTCAGTTATTTTGCCCTCATCCTGAACAAGAACATGTTATGATAAGTTACCAATGGAGTAACCAGAAAACTATAATTCAGGTCAGTTATCTCCCTTTACCCTGAACAAGAATATATTATGATAAGTTACTAGTGGAATAACCAGAAAGCTAAACTTCAGGTCAGTTATCCAAAGGGTCAAGTGAGCTATTCTCATCACTTGTAGTCTGTAGTCCATAGTTGTCATCGCTCGTCATTGTTTGTTTACTTTTACCAAAATCTTCTACTCTGAACTACTGGGACAATTAGAACCATCTTGGCCACAATCATCATTAGGGTATTAAGTTTAAAAAATGTGTCTGATGATCCCACCTGCAAATCTACATGGCAGACATTGCTAAAAATAAACATAAGGGGATAAACAAAGTTTTGTTTATTATCTTGAAAACTGCTTTAATAGATTAAGAATATTTGACAGGAGCAGAATATTCAGGTCTGCCTACTATGCATTTACATCAAAACTACCAGACAACTTCTTATCTGAGTTATTGCCCTTAAATGACAATTTTTACAAATTTTTGGAGTTTTTACCTATTATCTTCACAAGTATAATAGATAGATAGAAACTTTAATTAGCATAAATGACCAGCAAGACTAGATCTACAAATAAGTAAACATGGGTCTAATCGTCATTCAACGATTCACATGAGTTATTGCCATAAAATGGCAATTTTTACCATAGTTTAGTCACATATCTTGATAGAAAGAAACTTCAAATAGCAAAAAATTATAAGCAATATTTACAAATAAGTGAATTTTGCCATAAACATTGGTCAACTCCTTATTGGAGTTATTGCCCTTACAGGACAATTTTTTACCAATTTGTTGTATTATTGTCTTGAAAACTATTAGATAAAAATAGAAATCTAAAAAGCAAAAATGATTAGCAAGATCTACAAATAAGTCAACATGGCAAAAATTGTTAGTCAGCTCCTTATAGCAGTGATTTCCTATAAATGACATCTTTTACCAATTTTTTGTGTTTTTGTCTATTTTCTTTAAAACTATAATAAATAGATAGACCTTTTAAAAAGCAAAATTGATCAGCAGGACAAGAATATCAAATATGTCAACATGGCTGACTTTGTCAGTCAACTACTTATAGGAGAAGATATCAACACATAGATCAACAAAGCCTAAATTGTCAGTCCTCTTCTTGTAGGACATAATATTATTGCCCTTGAACAATGATTTGTTTTTTTGCAAAAGCTATAGTAGATAGAGAGAAACTGTAAACAAACAAACAAATGTAACCAAAACAGAATCTTTTTGTTTCAAAATTCCAATAGGGATCACACAAAATAAACAAAAAAACAAATTCTACAAAAAAGAGATTTTAGTCATGAACTTTGTTCTAGTCTACAGTGTTAGAGCTTTGCTATTACTGAAGATGCACATAGACCCAGGATCTAAATTCATGAATGGCCATATTATGATTAATAAGTGGATAGTTATTCTACCAGCAAGTTGGGTTTTTCCCTACTGTAATATTAGATAAAAGAATAAAAGAATGAGAAGAAGTTTTCCCAAGTCCAAAATCTAACATAAAACTAACAATAATAGAAAGCTCTTATAAGGTTTGAAATTGCTCATATGAGCATGATTATAGAGTTTGTTAGCTCATATGAACTATCAAACTGCACATATAAGCAATCTAATTTGTATACAATTATTACATTTTTTGTACTTGCATCTTATGGGAATCATATGTGCAACTTATAAGACTTTGTTATCATTTTCTGTTTGGATTATGGGGTTGCTCTCATTCTGAATCAATGAAAAGATAGATGTATGTCAGTATGAAATAGTGAAATTTATGTGTATATTTTCTCATACATTTTGAATTTCTTGTCTCAAACAGTTATGGAGACTTTCATGATTTAAACTCATTTGTAATAAGTAAGGATAAAAAACCTAATACATAACATTGTTTTACAGATAAAGGACAAGTTAAGACAAAACAATTTCCCAGTATGGATAGATGTAGATTTTATGGAAGGTTCTATGCTTCAGATGATGGCTTCAGCTATAGAAAAGGCATCAGTTGTGTTAATTTGTTACTCAGAAAAATACAAGGACAGTAAAAACTGCAGAACAGGTTTGCAAGAAAAATTTCTGTTATTTAATACAAATACTTTGTTGTCAAATAATTTTGAATATGACTTTCTCAGAAAATCTTTTTTCAAGGGTAGCATTTTACTCTAGCAAAAAAAAAATTGACCCTAACACTTGAGTCCTAAAGAGTGTACAGACCCTTGGTTATAGATCAGAGTGTTACCCCTTGAAAAAAAACCCTGGTCAACCGCTGCTTTGTCTTATTATTTAAAAATTGAATTATAATTTAAGAGTCAATAATCAGGATGATTAAGACAATGACTAATTTGAGAGAGAGCTGTAGATTATATTTATTTTTCTTTTCATTTTATTCATTACTTTTGCAAAAATAAGGTAATTATGTTTAACTAGAACTTGAATAACATTCTGATCAAATGTAGTCAATTTCAATCTTTGAAAATATATAGAAAGGTAAAACTAAGGGAGCATATATGAAATGCTTACAAAAATAGTAAAACTTGCTGATTTAACATTTAAAGTAGCATGCCGATTTAACATGTTTAGTATGCCGATTCAACATGTTAAGTAGCATACTGACATAACGTAAAATAGCATGCCGATTTAACATGTATAGTAGCATACTGATTTTACATGAAAAGTAGCATGCTGATTTAACATGTAAAGTAGCATGCCAATTTAACATGTAAAGTAGCATGCCGATTTAACATGTAAAGTAGCATGCCAATTTATCATGTACAATAGCATGCCTATTTAATATGTAAAGTAGCATGACTATTTAATATGTAAAGTAGCATGCCTATTTTATATGTAAAGCAGTATGCCAATCTAATATGTAAAGTAGCATGTCGATTTAACATGTATAGTAGTATACTGATTTTACATGAAAAGTAGCATGCCAATTTAACATGTAAAGTAGCATGCCGATTTAACATGTAAAGTAGCATGCCGATTTAACATGTAAAGTAGCATGACTATTTAATATGTAAAGTAGCATGCCGATTTAACATGTAAAGTAGCATGCCAATTTAACATGTAAAGTAGCATGCCGATTTAACATGTAAAGTAGCATGACTATTTAATATGTAAAGTAGCATGATGATTTATCATGTACAGTAGCATGCCTATTTAACATGTAAAGTAGTATGTCAATTAACATGTAAAGTAGCATGCCTATTTAATATATAAAGTAGCATGCCGATTTAATATGTAAAGTAGCATGACTTTTTTTATATGTAAAGTAGTATGTCGATTTAACATGTAAAGTAGCTTGCCGATTTAACATGTAAAGTAGCATGCCAATTCAACATGTAAAGTAGTATGCTGATTTAATATGTAAAGAAGCATGCCGATTTAACATGTAAAGTAGTATGCTGATTTAATATGTAGAGGAGCATGCTTATTTAATATGTAAAGAAGCATGCCGATTTAACATGTAAAGTAGTATGCTGATTTAATATGTAAAGTAGTATGCCGATTTAACATGTAAAGTAGTATGCTGATTTAATATGTAAAGTAGCATGCCAATTCAACATGTAAAGTATAATGCCAATTTTAATATGTAAAGTAGCTTAGTGATTTATCATGTAAAGCAGCTTGTGTATTACATGTAAAGTAAAGTGCTGATTAAACATGTAAAGAATTTTTTGTTTTGTAGAGGCAGAGTATGCTTTTGCTCGAGACAAAATGATAATTCCTGTTTTATTACAAAACAGATACAGACCTGACGGCTGGCTTGTCAATTCTGCCATAACGATTTCATGTATTTGAGACTATAGGATTCCTGCATATTCAAGACGTATAGTCAGTTGAAACCATAATTTACAGGCTAATTGTCAGTTCTTCTCAGAGTTATCAATGGATTGTGTCGAAGTGCACATCGAGTAATCTAGTTGAATTGTTGAGACTGATGCATTTCGGTATTCACAGTTCCTAGACTTTAATAATAATCTACTGCATATCTTTGGTGTCTGGTGGATACAAATTTAGAATTGATCATAATTGTGACATTATCTGCTATTGCTACAGTCTGCTGTATCAAGCTTGTAATGTTCTAAATGGATTAATGACAGTACCATACTTTTATATAATCATACTCATTTGATGGATCATTCGTAAATACTCATGTAATAAGTCCATTTACTAAAAATTGATAATTGACATGACATTTCAGTTTACTCAATTAAGTATTTATGATAAGTATCTTCATAATATCTAGTTTTATTAATTAGCATAATTGTTAATGTTGCTAAATTATAAGCTGTGATTGATATACATTATAATTAATCTGTCCTTTTAACGAATTTAATGTACAAGATTATACCTGTAATATCTCAGCATTTGTATATTACTATTTAGATTCATAATTTCCTGATTCATAACGTTTATTTAAAATTGGTTAACAAGATTTCGTTTAATTAATTGTCTTTAACAGTTAATGGATATAAAGCCAATTATGTGAAATCGATCTAGTCACGTTTAAAATTAATTAGTTAGTTAGAATGTTATCTTCATTGATCTGTTGAATTTTACGAAACGTGTATTGGTTCGATTTATCAGTTCATTTTGACCGTTTAAATTTCAATTCAAAATTACAGTGAATTAAATAATGATTACTTCTTGATCTCGTGTCAATACATGTCGCATATCGCTTGTAATTATTACATATTATGTTTAATGTCAACCGTCTTCTTTAATATCACAGTCATTCATATCGTTAACATCATTGTATCAATCAATTAAGTATATTTTTATCATCGATTACTATCCATTAATTTCGCATCGTTTCATTTCATAAAATGTATGTTTAAATCAGATTAGTACTATAGTTATAACGAATTAAATAGTCGTAACATTTATCATAATTATTTATTGATCAATACATTAATTTCGAATATAGATTTATTCAGGTTCTTAACAGGTTATATTTATATAATTAAACTTTTAACGCATTAGATTAATCATTGATATCGTTAAAATTGTATCTATTGATCAACGTTATTGATAATTTAAATTGACTGCAATTATCGTTAATGACATGTGTACAAGTAATTTAAGACTTGAAAATGTTAAACTAATTTATTAACAATGTTGATTCATTTACAAAGTACAAAGTATTACAGTGAGTAAATAGAGTTAAAGTAGATCATAAATGTAATGTGTATTGTAATTTAATAATGAATGTATTTAATAATTTAATGACAGTGTAATTTACATTGTAATTTAAAATTTTGATTCAGCATAATTTATGATTTAATAAGATTATCAGATTAAATTCAACTTTATGTAAATAAATTGCATTGAATATCATTTTAATGAATATATAAATAAACTTATTATATTATTAGACATAAAATGTAAATAGTTTATTTACTGTTGATACAATCTATTAATGTTGTATCATCAACCTTATTTATGATACAATTCTAAATAATGATTCAACTGTTAAAATTACTAAATAGTTATAAATAAATTTAATTGTTATCAATATAATGTTAAAAATATTTATAATTGTAAACATTATATTTAAGCTTGTAATAAGAATTTACTAATTTTAATAAATTGATTAGTATTAAATAATGTTATTAAGTATAAATTCTGATACATATTTAAGTTATTGTATAATATGAAATGTAACTAATTTTTCAATATTTGATACTAATTTTTTAGATAAAACTTATTCAATTTTACACTAAAATTAAGTATTATTGATAAAGAGAACTAACAATTCATGAATATTTGTAAAGTATTTATCAATAATAATTTATCATTTTTGAACTAAATTATTAATGATTAGAGATTTAATAATGACATTTAATTCAATGACAAGTTAATATAATACTTTAATTTCAATTAGTAAATTAGTTTAAATCTATTCTTAGAACTTTAATAACATTTCACATGAATGTAACAATCATTTTTAATAATTCACAATTCTAATTAATCATTATAAATTTTAATAAGAAACTTAAACTATCACTATACAATAACTTGTGCAACATAAATTTATTAACATTGTCAAATGTTTTATTAAGAATTAATAGTTAAACTCTACAATTGCAACTATTTAATGTAACATTGCTCTTAATTTTTTAAATTTTAACATCACTAAATTTGAATAAGTTAATTGTATTTTATAAATTATTACATATGATAAAGTTTATAATCTAATTCATTAGTTAATACTTAATAGTAATCATTATGATTATCTGATGATCAAAATCATTATTCATATTATAAGTATACTTTCCAAATATGAATTTAACTGTTAAGTATTACATTTCTATCATTGTTGTCACTTTGTAGACACAGTAATGTTTGTTTCACTTATTGAACACGAATTTCTTTGGTACTATTGTTACCCAGTCATTTTCACTAGTTTTGATGCACAGCATTTATTTTTCATTCTATTTCAGTACATTTTTTTGTTCCATCTTTTTCTCTACAGTATCTTTATCTGAATCACACACCAAGGGTGACTGAGGAATAAAAATATGGTACCTGTTGCAAGGAAAAATTTCTGTGTCTATCCAATATATCCTCATTTTCCAGTGGCAATCCAAATTTCCCTTATCTGCATCCTGGACTGCCTCTATTACAGGACCTACATATTGTATTTATTGTTAATTTGTTTTTGTCCTAAACATGTATGAAATATATGCCACTGGACGTGAAACAAACATCAATCAATCATTTATCTCAAGCATGTCAACAGATTAGAAGTAGCCTGTTAAATATTTAGTAAAACCTGAAAATGTTAATGTTTAATTTTGTATGCATAAAAAATGTTCGATATATGTATTTCAATGAGTAAACAAATCAACAAAGCTGGAAAATATAGTTGAAAAATAGAGCAGACAAGCCAACAATCATAAATAAAAACATCAAATCGCTTTTGTTAAAGTTTTATTACCTTGTCACATAAAAAAAACAGATTGATAAAGTAGATATTCATTCTCTGTTACAATTTTTCATGTATTTTCAATGAACTCTCATTTTTATTTAAAGGCTCCAGATTTTTTCTACAAATGTTTGGAAGAAAAACTTGGATTGAAGTCTTTAGAAGATCTGATGAAATTTGACAAAGCTTTAGAAAAACTTAGCAGAGACCATCCAGAAATTAACAAGCTTCTTTAAGGATAAATCTGTTCATCATGGAACAATGAAATGATAAAAAAAAAAAGTGGATTCAACAACAGCTGTTTCATTCTACAGCTTTTGAGCTCTCTCAATAGAAGGACAGAGTTAGGCATTTTTAGCCTGGTTTTACTTCAGTTATTGACTAATGCATGACAAATGTAAAAAATACTGAACAACCACAATTGCCATTTTAGTAGAGTATATCAATGATGTAATTGTCTTTCACTATTGGTGTTATCAATCAGTATTGACTTCATTAGGTTTTTATTTATTACACAAGTATATATTTTACTAGACACAGGTTGTTAACCAGCCTCAATCAATCAAAATCTATTAATGTGTAACGATTCACCTAAATGCACTGAATTATAGTAATTTTCCTTACATGTATACAATATGTCTTGACATACATAGCAACCAAATAACTG
This sequence comes from Mytilus coruscus, assembly GCA_017311375.1. Taxonomy (NCBI): domain Eukaryota; kingdom Metazoa; phylum Mollusca; class Bivalvia; order Mytilida; family Mytilidae; genus Mytilus; species Mytilus coruscus. The sequence continues at coordinate 5,484,866 of CM029601.1, read as the reverse complement.
CTATCATTTTTTGCCCAGAAAAAACAACATAAGATAAGTTCAAAAGAAAATAAAATATTGTTCATTTCAATATTTTATTCCCTTTTTTGTATAATCTTTAAAGAATAGAACTCAAATGATGTTAATATCAAAATGGTGAATAAAACAAGTACTGGTATTGTAAGGAATCTTTCTTGAAATATCAAGATAGATACCATTACACCTCTATGATTTAGTCAGTCATAGCCCTTCCTACAAAATTTATTTAGATTTTTTTAAAACAGGAATTTGCCTCTTAAATCATGACTTGATGAAGAAAAAAGTAGTTCCTTTCCCAGGAAGTAATAATGCTTTACTGGAAGATAGAGTTGATATATATATTTTAGCTATATAATCTAATTTGTTTAAATAACATTGGAAATGTAGATATACAAGTATTACATAATTTAAATTGTATGACCTAACATTACAAGTGCTAAAAACATTAATATATATCTAATTAACTGCTACAAACCATTAAATACCATAGAAGGGGAATAACTCAGATTAATTTGTAGTTGCAGAGTACAAAATTCAGACTTTTGGACAAGGCTATAGTTGATATTTTTGTAAATGACTACGCATAATGTTCTTTAAATGTAAAGTTACAATTTTACTTGCCAAACTAAACAACGAAATACAAAATAAATTGTTAATATGATCACATTTTTTTCTGCTATTTTAATGAAAATAGTGTTTATACTAGATTCTGGAGTTAACTGCAGATTTGACATGGAGAAAATATTGATTATACTGTATGAACATTCTTCTCACATACATTTTAATTCAATCTATACAATTCCCTTTGTCATCAAACATGTATATGATATAATTGTTTAACAAAATGTTGTTAATGATATCATGCTTTCAGGGTAGTACCAGCAAAACAATAATGTTGTATCTCATTCTGGTTTCCAAAGATTATGGCTCATAATTATAGACCCTGCATCTCTATGCAAATTTTTTTAATTTTTTTATTTCTTGTCCAGTAATTTTTTTTCCAGCCAGTAATAACAATTGACCATCATGATTCACCATCCAGAACCTTTGCCAAAAATAGAATATTTTCTTTAAATATCCTTAAGATTATTAGGAGATATGACCAGAATCAAAGACCTACATTATATTATTTGTAAGTAAAAGCTGCCAAATACATGTACCGGTACACTTAATACATGCTCTGAAAAAGTATAAAATTTAACTGAATGAGCTTTAGTAACATGAAGACCCTCTTATCTGGAACAAATAAATATTATAGAAGTGCTTAATTTTTTAGAGTCAATATATTTATTCATGTACATTATAATATTTTTTTGTAAATTGGTGAAACATATGTTAAAGGTAATACAGCTTGATCCAGGATAAATAAGTATTTGTATTTATTGAGCAGCTAATTTTAATTTTGAGAATTGATGTTTTGCTGTATGTCATAATGATTTGATTTAAGACTGTGATAGATCTCCGTCCTAGTATTAATATGAACAGTTTTTTTAAAATTTATTTACATATTATAGAATTGTACACTTTTCATGTCTTGGACCATTTTATTGGTTGTTTATGTGAATTTCTCCAGTAAAGAATGGGAGATAACTCTAGTTATTTTATTTGACTGTTATTTATTGATTATAATTTAGACCTTTTTAATAATTGTCCTCTTGTTTTCTGTTGGTAGAGAGCATTAGACCTGATTTTGAAAAATAATTTTTATACCCTAAAATGTTGATTTCAACAGTTTTCTATAACAATAAAAATCTTCCTGTTAGTGTCCTGTGATCTTTTAAAAGTATTTTTTATTAAAACTTCTCTTCTAACAAGAACATATATTTTTTCTGTACCTTAATTTTCATGAATTGTTTATAAATTATATAATTTTATAGCATAGATCTTTGTGCAAAAAGTAAAAACATTTTTAATTCTGTGAACAAATTAATTTTGTAACCAAATGATGTTCACACAAACATGGATGATACCACTATACATATGAATAAGATATCTAAGGTTTTTTTCATTTTTTAATCATACCTATACTAACAGACTTAAATGACGTTGCCTACTACATGTTTATTTTCAAACTAAATAATATGTAGGAGTGGACAATAATGTTCATTGCCTTGGACAGTGTAGTAGAACTTATTTCTCTTCAAAGAAAAGTGCATATCATTTGAAGTTGTGGATAGAGGAAATTAGGAAAATAGGAAATGAGAAATTATTAGGTGGATATACAAGAAACAAAAGCTACGGGAGTATTGAATGTAAAACTTAAGATTTTCAACAAATTCTGTTGTTTATTACCTGACAAAGTGCTTTGATGATAGAAACTACAAACATATGTATAATCATGAACTCCATGTTATTCAACATAAATTAAAATGATTCAGCATTAAACTATAGCATTACAAAATTGTAAATGGCATCATCCCAATCACAATTGATAAGAGATTCAATAATAAAATCATAACTTTTATTCTATATTTTCATGTTTTGCATAATAAGCATATTTGGGGATCTTAGTATAATGTGTGTTTTGTCTCTATCAGATTTTTAGATAGAGTTGGATACATAGATTTTTATTATTATTTGAACACTTATGACTGTTACATTGTGCCTTAACCTTATTAAAGATTTGTTTGATGTTTTACAGATATATGTTTCTATTTTTTTAGACAAATATATATTACTATAAAATGAAGGAAAAAAAAATGTTTCAATTTTTATTCTGCCTTATGAAAATCTTTGCCCTCTAAATTCATCATTTCAGAATCTTACGTATTCTGTGTAATATTTTCAAAAGTGAAAAATGAAAGATCATTGTGATTGGCTTACATAGTCCCAGATTACAGATATCTAACCAATAACATGTTTTGTTTTATTCTTTACTTTGGTGTATGAACGATGAAAATACTCACATTTAGTTAATTTCTTAAGCAGTGAATAATGCTAATAGATATTTAGCTAGCATGATAGCATATATCAAGTTCAAGACTGTCTAAAAAGAATTGTGTGTTGATCGCAATCTCTGCCATATTATAGTTGTACCCATATGTCCTACCTTCTGAAATCAGACATTTTGTCCACATCATGCAGATATTTATCTGATTTTTTGGTACATTGATTTTAATGATGATTTACAGACCAAGTTGACCAACATTTGTCCTTTGAACAGAAAATTTCTGAAATTGTACTTGTCTGAACTTGAGTGCACCTGCTAAAATGTCTTGCCTGCTTTACTTATGATTGATTTTATGTTGAAAGTCTGTAATTTGAGGGTTTTACTACAAGTTACTTAACATCATCAATAATCCATGAAAATGAGGTCAAGGTCAGATGAACCATGCCAGACAGGCATGTACAACTTGCAATCATTCCATACAACAAATATAGTGGTCCTATTGCTTATAATACCTGGGAAAAGTTTAACAAAGATACCGAACTCCAAGGCAAATTCAAAAAGGGAAAGTCCATAAAAACTGATAAAATCAAATGCTATCAATCAATGTAACAAGTTGACAGACCTAACCACAAAATCTTAGCAATGAACAATGAGCATGAATATGAGGTCGAGGTCAGATAAACCCTGCCAGACAGACATGTACACCTTACAATCATTCCATACACAAAATATAGTTGACCTATTGCTTATAGTATCTGACAAACTGAAAAAACCATGAAAACTTATATTAACATTATAAAAATAAGATGTGAAACAATGAGAAAAACCCATACTGTATATAGTAGGCTATAAAAGGCCCAGACAAGAAAAAATTCAAATTAGAAAACTAACAGCCTAATTTATAACAAAACAATTTACGAAAAACAAATATGACAGACATGAACCAACGACAACAACTGAACTTCAGGCTCCTGACTTGGAACAGGCACATAAAGAATGTGGCGGGGTTAAACATGTTTGATTGACTATTAAACCATGAAAACGAGGTCAAAGTCATATGAACCCTGCTAGACAGACATGTACACCTTACAATCATTACATACACCATATTTTAATTGAACTATTGCTTATAGTATCTGATAAACTGACAAAACCATAAAAACTTAACATTGACAAATAAACCATGAAAATTAGGTCAAGGTCATATGAAACCAGCCAGACAGACATGTATGCCTTACAATCATTCCATACACAAAACATAGTGACACTATTGCTTATAGTATCTAAGAAATAGACGAAAGCATAAAAACTTAACATTGCATACACCAAATATAGTTGACCTGTTTCTTGTAGTATCTGAGATATGGACCATGTAAACTAAACCTTGATCAATGATCCATAAAATGATGTCGAGGTAAGGTGAACCCTGTCTGACAGACATGCAGTCCTTGCAAGGAACCATATACCAAATATAGTTATCCTATTACTCATAAGTGAGTATTTCACAAGACAAAAAATGCTATAAATTGTTTTCAAGCAGTCACTGAACCATGAAAATGAGGTCACGGACAATGGACATAAGACAAGAAAACTTCTTCACATAAGGTATCTGCATACTAGGTATGAAGCATTCAGGTCTTCTACCTTCTGAAATATAAAATTTTATACAAATAGTTTACGCTGTCCCCACTGCAAGATTGTTATCCCTATGTCTCGCATTCTTCGTCCAAGGTGAGACAAAAAGGATATTCATTTGCTATTCCTAAAGTTTATGTTGTAATTTAAAGATACACTTTTACTACAAGCATCACATAAAGTTAATGTTATCAATGAACCGTGAAAATAGGGGCAAATTAAGATGAACTTTGCTTGACAGACATGTACATATTCAATCATTCCATACACCAAATACAGTTGACCTATTGCTTATCGTATCTGAGAAAAAGACCTAACCACAAAAACTAAACATTGACCAATGAACCATGAAAATGAGGTCATAATCAGAAGAGCCTTGACAGACAGACATTTACAACTAACAATCATTAAATACACCAAATATAGTTGACCTTTTGCTTATGGTTTATGAACCTAACCCAGAAAACTTAACATTGACTAATGAATCGTGAAAATGAGATCAAGGTCAGATGAACCCTGCCAAACAGACATGTACCACTTAGTCATTCAAGAAGTCAAATAAAGTTGACACATTGATTATAGTATCTGAAATTTGGATCTAACCACCAAAACTTAACATTGACCAATGCACTATAAAAATTATATCGAAGTCAGATGAACCATGCCACACTGACATTTACACCTTACAATTATTTCATACATTAAATACAGTTGACCTATTGCTCATAGTATCTTAGATATGGATTTGACCCAAGAAAACTGTACCATAAATAGTCAAACCTGTCAGACATGTAGACCTAAGACCTTCCAAGGGTCTTGTATACCAAATATAGTTAATATCATATATATAATTAGCTAGATATTCTGATGATAAAAAAAGCTAGAGTTTTTTAAGTATTTGCTTAACCATGAAAATGAGGTCATGGGCAGGGGACATATGACAGACAGAAACTTCAGAACATAAGGCATCTGTGTTCAAGGTATGAAGTTTCCAGATCTTCTATTGTCTGAAATATAAAGCTTTATACAAATAGTTAACTTGTAAGAAGTCTATGCATTAACCTTATATGTTGCATAAAAGGAGGCCTGTACCACCAGCCCCCTCTCCATAATATGCATTTCAGTGGCTTGCTAATAGCTGAATTTACTATTGTTATTCATATTTTGTGAGTTAGTGCTTGTTACAGAACATGTGTCTGTGTATTGACAAAGATATATGTAACCTCTAGATATCAATTTTTAGACACCACATATTGCCTGGATTTTTTTTTTCACAATTGACCCGATTTCATTTCATTCGTATTTGTAATCCTTTTGTCTTTATAATTATCAACAGAGTTTTAATAATCATACTTTAGGATAGACTTTTACCCATGTTTATCTACAGAACCTTCTTCAACTTAAAAGAAAGCCTTCAAATTCAACTTACAGTAAAGAGAGATTAAAAGGGTAGATATATAATGGTACTTCTTATGTGTATAAACAGTATTTAATATTTCAAAAACACTTCACTTAGTTCATATGATTTTACTAGCTTTCAATATATGACTGACTGAAAATTACAATTCTGAAGAAATAACATTAAGAAAGAAAGTCATAAATTATCAGTTTGTTCTTGTACTTTTTCTAATAATAAGAAATTTAACATTAAATAACAGCAATGTAACTTAAAAAATAAGTTAGATCACATGCTGGGCTTTCCTGCCATTTGACTTTGTAACTGTTGGTTGAAATCCTGAATAGCATTGAACACACGTCTGTTTATTGGTCTAAAATCACATTCCATTGTTTTAGCAGCAATGAATTCTTTCATTACAAAGTTATTTTGTTCATGATGTTGCCATTTTCTCTCTAAATTACCAAGCTGCATGTATGTTTCATTATCTTCTAATGATGTTTTCATACCTTCGTATTTAGAGGTCAACTGTTGCATGACCTTTTTAAAGTTTTCTTTGCGTCTTTGCAGTGAAATTCTGTCCTCTTGGAGTCTCTTTCTCTTCTTCTCTGATATATCCCTTAACTTGTCTAAATCTGAATAAGTTTCTAAATCTTTTTCCATTGTTGAATTCTTTTCTCTTAACATAACTAATTCTGTTGTAATTTTATCTTCCAACTGTTCAACTTTCTGTAAGTCCACTTGCAACTTGTCACTTTCTGCAGCAAGCCCAAGGGTTGTATTTTCTGATTTTTTCATTTCTCCTGCCTTAAAAGCTAAATCTTCTTTCATAGTACTGAGTTCTGCTGGGGATGGTAGAGCTGAAAATCTACCCATATTTCTACTCATATGTTCCAATATTGCTATAGTATTCTGCTCCAGCTGTGTCACCCTTTGATGTTCCTGATGTTTAGATTCTTCAAATGAATTAAGGAACTCGTCGATTGTTTCTTCCCTTTTCTTTAATTCTTTGTACTTTTGATTTCTCTCCCCTTGATTTTCCTCTATATCAATATCTAATTGTCTGATTTCCTCTTGAACCTGTTCTATTTTCTCTTTCAGATCATTTGTTTGTCTTTCCAAGCTTGCTATTTCCTGGTTATCCTCTTTGACCTGTTTTAGTAACTTTTCTCTCTCTTCTGCTGGAGACGATTGATTCTTAGTTTCTTGGACTAAAGCATCTCGCTTCATTTCAAGGTCATTTAATTGTTCATAAAGACGAACAGCTTCTTGTTTAACTTGGGAGAATGATAGTTCCTCATTTGAATTTTCAATCTTTGAATTAAGAACATCTAGTTCCTGTTGACCTCTTTCCAACTGTTTCAACATATGTTCATTAACATCTTTGAGTTCAAAATATTTTTTTCTCATTTTTGGATTCATGTCATTAACTATATTATCTGCCATTCTTTTTTCTTGGTCCAATTCCTGTTCTATTTGTCTGATCTGGTCTTCTTTTTGCTTTTTTATTTCAAACAGCTCTTCGATTTTTCTTGCCTCCCTTTCGTTTGAATTTTTCAGATCTTGTAAATCCATTTCTACGTCCTGAATGTCTTCGTCTGTGGTCAATTTATCTACAAGTGTGTTATAGTCACCAAGTTCTCCCTGTAAATCTCTAATTTCTGATGCTAATACTTCCGCTCTCTTCTCATACGTCAGAAAAGCAGAATTTTCTTCTGAATTATTCTCTATCTCCTTATTCAACCTGGTATTTTCACCATTCAGTTCATTTATTTTACTCCTGATTAATCCAAGAAAGTAAGTTCTATCTTTGACAGTTCGACCTTGACCTTTAACTCCAGTTTTCATTCCTCCTAATCCCTGTTGTGTCATTGGCCTGTCTTCAACCTTTAACTGAGACTGTAAGGCCCCTCCTCCAGCTACCTGTCCCCCTTTGGTTCCTGGTCTAGCTGTACCAGGATTCATTGCTGTTGTCAGGCGGGTAGCAGTACCTCCTTGGATAGCTGTTCCCACTGGTCTAGCACCTGAAATTAGATAAAGGAATTAAATTTGTGTACTTATAAATGACTTGTAGACCCATACAGATCTGACATGTAGATCCAGTAGTAAACTGAACACATGATTGAAACTAATAGGTTAATATATGACATGTAGACCCAAAAAGATCCAGTAGTAGGCTGAACACACGATTGACTCTGATACCGGGGTAGGTTAATATCTGACATGTAGACCCATTAAGTACCAGTAGTAAGCTGAACACATGACTGAAACTGAGAGTTTAATATTTGACATGTAGATCCATAAAGATCTAGTAGTAGGCTGAACACATGATTGAAACTTATAGGTTAATATCTGACATGTAGACTCATATAGATCAAGTACTAGTAGTAGGCTGCACACATGATTGAAACTAATAGGTTAATATCTGATATGTTGACCAATAAAGATCAAGTAGTAGGCTGAACACATGATTGAAACTAATAAGTTAATATTGATGAATGTGTGATTTATACTGTTGAGTATGTTTATATACTAAACTAGAAGATTCTACATCCCATTGCTTACCTGACAAATAACTGAAGAAAACACAACTTGGCTTTGTATTTTCAGATTCAAATAGAGATCATTGCATACATTTTCCCTACACTGTTTAGTTCAGTTTGTCTAATTAGCAGTTTCAGAAAAGAAGAACTTTAAAAATGTGATTTCCCTTTTACTTTGGAATGGTAACCATGTGTTATTATTGTCACTATGTCTGCAATTTGATTGACATTAATCAAGATGATCGATTGTAGAGAGGCTTCCAATTTTAAATGCAGTAATGTTTAAAAATATGTTGGTAGTTAAACAGATTCTTTTAAACTTGTCATTGATTATAAAAGAATGCCTCTGCTGCCATATTTTCCATCTAAACAGAACCAAACAAGTCAAACGATAGCACTGCCAGCTGCTGCTACCCGAAATACACATTCTTGAGAAAACATTTTTATTTCAAAGGTTTGAAATAGTAGTATGCTTGGAGGGACACATGTACTATTATTGCCAATTTTTTACCTGTATAAAATTGGGATATTGCCAATATGACTGAGCAAGGACTACACAAAATGTTTATGCTTCAGGGAGTATAAAATGTCAGGTATTGAGAAAACAAAATTGTTACCAAGATTTTCTCTTAGAGTCCCAATATATACATATTGCCACCGAAACAACAATAGTAAAGATCTTTGAAGAGGATCTCAATCAATCCAGTAAAGATCCTATTAAAACAGTTGGTTGTGTTGTTCCAGAGATGATTTCAAATACTGTTCAATACTGGCTTATCAGAATAAAAGAATGTCTCTGATGAAAAATTTGATTTACAATTTTACATAGGCAGTTTGAGGACAGTCAAGGTTATTACTTACCGGTATCTAAGCCATGTTTAATTTTTACTTGAAGATCTATGTAAGTAATATTTACTTACAAGTAAATGTATAAGTAAATTTGTAAGATTTTAATTTTCTTTTAAAGGTTTGAATAATCTTCCTTTAATATTTTCCAAAAATTTACTTATACAATTTTTTTTACAAACCTGTTAAGGTTTAAATCTCAAGCTTTGGGAGGTCAAAAAATGCCTTAAACAATTTTTTTCTTGTTTTTTAAGATTTTCTAATCTGAGTTCATCCTTTTATCTCAAGAACTAAACAAAGAAATCTACTGCACACAGATGTTAAAACTGTGCAAGGCCTTCAAAAATTGCTCCCTGCAGGCCTGTAAATGAGCAGTATTTTGTGGATAAGAGACAAATGAGATTTTCATTGTCCATGAAATTATACCTTTATGAATAGAAAAGACAACTATACATGAAAGACAATTAAACACTCTAACAGAGTATCCACAAGTAAACAATTTAATGCAATAAGTGTGTTTACAAGCCTCTTAGTTTAGTTTATGAGATTGAAAGTTTAAACTCTAATTTAAAAATAATAAAAGAACAGAGTTCCAATATCTCACATATTTTATCTATCCAAGGTACAAGGGCAATAACTACCGGTAAAAAAACACTTTCTTTTTTTGTTCTTTAAAACAATTTATAAATATCTTAGAGAAATGAAGACTTCAGAGCAAATGCAATGCGATTTTGTTATAATTAATATTTCCAAGGGCATAACTTGTTAAAAATATTTGATCAGCACTTATTTATGAAAGTGTCAAAGACACTGCTGATATAAACCTATGATATAAGTTTCATAAAATTCTGGCAAGAACTGTACACATGAGAGTGCTAACAATGCAATTTTCCATATATTTTTAATAATCAATATTTCCAAGGGCATAACTCTTTCAAAAATAATTGATCGGCACTGATTTTCGAATTTGTCTGAGACATTGATGATATAAACCTAAAATATAAATTTCATAAAAATCTGGAAATAATTGTACACATTAGAGCACTAACAATGCAATTTTCCATATAATCAATATTTCCAAGGGGCAGAACTCTTTTAAAAATAATTGATCAGCACTGATTTTTCTAACTCATCAAAGACATTGATGATATAAATCTATATTATAAATTTCATAAAAATCTGGCAAGAATTGTACATTAGAGTGCTCAGAAGGCAATTTTCCATATAATTAATATTCTCAAGGGGCACAACTCTTTTAAAAATAATTGATCGGCACTAATTTTTGAACTCGACAAAGACATTGATGATTTAAACCTATATCAGAAGTTTCATAAAATTCTGGCAAGAATTGTACACATTAGAGTGCTTACAATGCAATTTTCCATATAATCAATATTTCCAAGGGGCATAACTCTTTCAAAAATAATTGATTGGCACTGATTTTCATCTAAGACATTGCTGATGTAAAGCTATGATACAAGTTTTATAAAAATCTGACAAGAATTGCACACATGAGAGTGCTAACGATGCAATTTTCCATATAATTAATGTTTCCAAGGGGCATAACTCTTTTAAAAATAATTGATCGGCACTATTTTCAATCTCGTCCAAGACATTGCTGATATAAAGCTATGATACAAGTTTCATAAAAATCTGGCAAGAACTGTACACATGAGAGCACTAACAAGACTGGACAGACGGACGACTGGTATTTCTATGTCCCCTGCAGCGTGTTGCGCGGGGACAATAAGCAAACCAGAAAAATTTTGTTTAGGCATGTTTTGACCTCCCAAAACTTGAGAATTTAAGGGGTTGAAAAAAAAAATTACTTGTGTAAGTAATGTTTGAAAAAGATTAAGGGGAGATTATTCAAACCTTCAAATAAAATAAATAATCTTACAAATTTACTTAGAATACATGTAGTTAATATTCTTGTAAATAAACATGACTTGTATAAGTATTACCCCTGACTGTATGATTTCAAATAATATTCTTTAATGTAAAATTGTGAATGCTGGACATTTTCATTCTTTCTTGTCAATTTGTTTCATATGAATGGATGACTTTATTCTACAAATTGTACTTTAACTTTGAATTCACATTTGCTCCATTTATATGAGTAATATGACAGAATACATGATCTACCAATTGGTGCTTTTTCATGGAAAATTTTATGTCAAAAAGCTAATATCTTGTCCTATGACGCATTTTCCCCCAAATGACCCTCCATCAACCGGGGTAGTTCATGGTACAACCATTTCCCAAGAACTTCCAAAATCTCAATATGAACCCAAAAACTTTACAGTATATGGAGTGTGGGTTCGTGGTATAGTGGTTAAGACCGATGGCTACAGTGCTGAAGGTCCTGAGTTCGATTCTGGCACCGGGCACTGGAAATTTCAGTACATCTCTGGTACACAGACCGGAGTTTAAACTAGAATGGGTACTTTGGGGCCTCGGTTGGTCGAAGTTGCCCTGACTTTGACCTGGAGATCAATCTGCTGATATCTCTTTGGTCTGTCTGTTCCTGCTAAACAGCAGTACTTTGGCTTCCTCCACCATAATGACAGACTCTGCTTTGTGTCCTAGCACTCCCTTTGTGTTTGGGTGGGGAATGTCCTTGTAAAGATTGTTGTAAATAGGTTAGTGACACATCTCCATTAATTTGGATAGGGAGTGTACACGGATTCCACTGTACCCTCGCAGTTCTCAATGGATGTTCTGAAAATGGAGGGATCTACATACATACATACATACAGCTTGTATAAATAATAAAGTCTATAATTTCGAGATATATATGTCAATTTTACTCAATAAAAGTACAATTTAACTTAATGAATTTGATGCAAGTTCCCATCTGGAATCTGGCAGCGTAATTATTCAAATTTGATCGTGGACTGCATAAGGTATGCCCATGCCTCGTGCTGGGTACCTTTGTAGTTTTAAATTTTCCTAATTAACATAAATAACTTTTATGTTTAAAATTTATAACACATAGATAACAATTATCTACCTTTTGAATAATTACGTCCGCCATTTTGTTATACAAGAAACTTACATACAAGACAAACAAACCGAATTCCTGGAGTTAAATTGTACTCTTATTTTAAGTAAAAATGACAAATATCTCAAATTTATGGTCATACAGTAAAACCTGTATAAACCGGCCGGCTATGGGACTATGAAAAAGGGCCGGTTTGGACAGTGGGCCGGTTTATTCAGGTTTCCGTTTTGACCGGAAGTTAATGAGTTGTGAAGTCAGATATTTTGCATGTAAAAGTTCTGTCTGTTTGTAAATTGTAATCGATCATTGTTTTGAGTCTTCGTTTTCATTGACTTTAGAAATTTAAGAAATTGGTTGTTCCCCGAATTAAAAAAATTAATGTTTTAACCTTTTTTATATATCCTCGTATGTCAAATCGACCACGGTAGCATCAGTCTCCGACTTGTCACTTTCACTTTCACTTTGAGTTCATTGTTTTCATTTGCATCGAATCCTCGCGTTGTTTGAATTGTTACACGAGAGTTTCGTTTTACTTCCATCGTTCATTTCCTACGTTGGTATAGCCAATTAAAAAAGTCAGAATTTTATCAAATGAAATTTCATCACGATTAAAATATTGTCGTACAGTGTACAATACCCATGGATTGTCGTCATCCGGGTCTTATTCATTATCAGGGTCATTGGTTTCGGGGTTCACAACAAGGAACCCAGCATTTCTAAAACACGATGTAAATTTCTTACTCCGCGATTTTAAAAATTAATCAAAGTTACAATGTAAGTTCTATCCGAGATATATTCGGCGTTTCTTTTAGTTTAATTTAATTAAAACAATTATAGTGTTTCAATAATACAGCTCACTACTGTACGTTCACGGTTTAACACCTTGCTCATTGATTATCCTAAAAAACCATCTTGTATCAACAATTATGTTTTGATTGCATATCGATCAATACAGTTATCATTTTAAATTATTGAACAAACCGGTTTTGACAGGTAATAATTGATGTAATTAAGAGTATTGGGACTGCATAATTAGACCGGAATTCGGAATACACAGGGTCCGGTTTAAAAAGGGTATTTTTACAAAGACTTTGAAGGGAAAAAAATGGGACTTCAATTTTCGGCCGGAATGGACAGGAAACCGGTTTATTCAGGTTCCGGTTTACTCAGGTTTGACTGTAATTATCAATAAAAGCTGTTAAGCGCAGGGATGGGGTAATCGTAATCGATTGTAATTGATTACATTTTTTCAAGTAATCGACAGTAATCTGTAATCGACAACATTTTCGATTACATGTAATCGTAATTTAATCGATTACAGCAAAAATTATGATGTAATCATCGATTACTTTTCGATTACATTTCGATTACTTTAGTAAAATAGTTTGATGAAATAAAACCTAGTTTAAATGAAAATAGACAAATGCATGTAATCATCAGTTTATAGTACTGATAAAATAGAATGTATTAATATTACTTGAGAGTTTATCAAATACCTTATTTAGATCTGTTGTCTCAAGCTGCATTATGATTAACCAGATCTAACAAATTTTACTATATTTCCAGCTTTTGAAATAAATGACTTTCAATGCTTGTCAATAATTTAAGACCTTTTATATTAAACATAAAAATGTTAAAAATAAGAAAATTGATTCAAAGTAGGAAAATACATGTAGTCCTAAGTTAAGTTCTGTACTACATTGAAGTTGTAAGCTTATTTGTAATAAAATTCCTTAAAGCTTTCTTTTCAATAAGAGTTTGAATTTAAGAGTAGAATATATAATGTGTTGATTCGTCATAATTGTATAGCATCAAAATTAGGAAAGAATACAAAATCGTTTTGACAATGAACCAATGCATTGAAATATTTGTTCGGTAATAGATAAAATTATCCCATTTTGACACTAAAATGTATATTGTTTATTATTTTGATTAGAGAACAAAGAATTCTCAACAACCTTCTTGTTTTTACTAATCAGATGATCAAAGACTTCTAATCAATGAGACACAGACTTTGTTTTGATTTCAATTATGTCTAATTAAGTTTTTTTACAACCTGTAATTAGGGGGATTATCCAAACAAAAGGATTAATTCATTCATGTAATTATAAATTATAAATTTCCATCTTTTAAAATTAGCTGAACTCAATTCTTCTTCTTTTTTATGTAATTTTTTTCAGAGGAAACCTCTCACATTGTAATGAATTATATTCAAATATACCTGTTAATAACGAGTAAATATCAAACTTAAGTCAGTATGACAGCAAAATTTGCAAACTATAGGAAAAACCTACAATATAAAGAAGCGATTGATGCAATGGTGAAGTCATTTCAAGAATGTTCTCATGTTTATCATCTCTCACTCAAGAATTTTTAAATAGTTTAGATCCTCTGTAAGAGCTTCCATCTAGAAAACAACTGTCAACATAACATTTGGAAACAATGCTTTAAAAGCTGTTTTTGTAAAGTTCTAAATATCCACTCTAAATAAGTTGAGCAACATAATTGTGTTTAAACTTGCTTCATTATTTTATAGCATGTAATCGACAGTAATCGAAAAGTAATGTAATTACTTTTGATAAAATGTCGATTGCAATCGATTACATACAAAATCAGAGTAATCGATTATTAATCGATTGCACAAAATCCTTCACATAATTGATTATTAATCGATTACATTTGTCAGTAATCGTGCCCATCCCTGGTTAAGCGGTATTACACCTTATAAAATTGAGCTTTCTGTTAATATCTATTGGTTCTTGTGATCATATTGAGTTTTTGGGAGTTCTCAGGAAATCATTGTACCCAGGACCATGGTACTGGTAGTTCATTCATAAAATCGAAATACCGTCCATCTAACCCAATACACCTTATCGCTATTCCCGCTTGACCCGAGAATCTGTCCCGCTTTAACTTTTGACGTCATACAACAATCACTTTTCCATTGTGGCGTCAGATATTTTCTATTATGACGTCAACATTTTAAGGGAACTTTTGTGATGTCCAGTAATGGAGGACAAATAGTGATAAGGTGTATCGGGAGAGTAGCAGACAGAGATATAGTTATAATTTATATCTACTCTTTTTTATGCTAAAAGGTTTTTCTTGACCCTTGACTGTTAAATTTAAAGTAGCATTGTAATTGCCAACTACATAACTCATAAGATCCACAACAATAATGATAATAGTTTTAATACGAAAACTTTCATTCCATCCCCCCATTTTTCAAAGAGTGATGTTTCCGAAATAAAACAAATTATTGAGTTAACAAAAGTAAAATAGCTGTTGCATGTGTTCGGTTGATTATTTTAGCACCTGTTCTAGGTCTACTGCCACCGGCACTGGGTAATCTTCCAGCCATTTCTTCTTATAGCTTATAGTTTACTGTTGACAGGAAGCAGGTTGTAAGGAATGTTGTCACTTGCTTTGGATTTTTCGGCATATCCGTCAAAGGGGAGGGCCTAAAACGCGGAAGTCGAAAGAAGAACAGGGTAAAATTTACATATGTTAAGTTATTTCTCTTGAACGGCATAAAATGAATTAATAATTGAAACGGATTTTGAAAGCTTATAAAATAAACTATAAATTGAATTAAAAACAACTTTGATTATGAAATGCATTTTTACTAAACAATTGTCCGGAAGCGTTGTTAAGCGTGAATGTGTCAATCAGATTTTGCCTTTTTGAACTAAGATTCACGGAAAAATATACAACGCGGTCAACAACATTAATATGATTTCCAAAGAAAATTTAATGAAAAATAATATGGTATAAAATAAATTAGCAGAACATTAGGTAAAAAAGGGTAAAATCTTGACCGACAGATTCCCTAGCATAGAAATGCAGAAGTCAAATTTTACACTTTGAACTCAAATTTCGCCAAAAGCACGGACACCAGTCAAAAACCTTGGTATGATTTCTACAGTCCATTTATAAACAAATAATCTTGTTTAAGTTGATTTAGAAATTTTTTTTGGAAAATGGAAAAATCCTGACAGGAAGTTCCCCTTGCCGGTTACCATTCCACTTGTGGAAAAATATAACTGCAATTTATCTAATGGAAAACAAATTTCCATCAGCTCTTGGTACATCCCCGATGAAACCCCCATCCCCCGATGAAACCCTTTATTATAGTTCGGTTGTATACAGCTGAAATGATGAACCCAACCCGATCCTCCGATGAAACCCTTTATTGTGATTCAGTGGTATACATTTAAAATGAAGACCCCAACCCCATCCCCCGATGAAACCCTTTATTATGGTTCGGTGGTATACAGCTGAAATGAAGACCCGACCAACACCATCCCCCGATGAAACCCTTTATTGTGGTTCGGTGGTATACAGCTGAAATGAAGACCCCAAACCCCTCCCCCGATGAAACCCTTTATTATTGTCAGGTGGTATACAGCTGAAATGAAGACCCCAACTCCATCCTCCTATGAACCTTTATTGTGATTCAGTTTGTATACAGTTACCTGTTACCTGTCTGGTATTTTCACCCTTTCTAAGGGTCACTCCCTTATGGGATAGAATAAAACAGTCTATTTACATAACTTGTATATAACTACCTGTGCAGTAACACCATTTAAAACCCAACTAAGAATCTCCATTATATCATTATTGTCTATGACTGTCACTTAGATTTTCACTTCTTTCCTAATAGTAAAGTTGAACGTTTGGTGTGTAGACCGTAACAAAAAGTTCTTGTAAGGCATTCTACGTCCCTTATATTGTCACACTTTAATTTTACCAAATGATGTAATTTTGTTGAAGATGAATCGAGTATAAATTGTACAAGCAAGTCCTCTTTTTCAAGTTTATCAATTATATTCTCACTGTAGTTGTTTCTTATGTACTATTTTATTTTGAGCAGATGTTTTTCTCTAATGTCTTTAAGTGCAGTACATTCTAATAGGAAGTGCTTTGTGTCTTCTTCACTTAGACCGCATAAAGTACACAGATTGGATTCTTTATGACCGGAGAATTTTGACTTGTCATGTTGTAACGTATATGTTCGTGTCACTAATTTCGCTTTTACTTCCGCCTTTTTTACATCTAAAACTGTGTTTGAAACCATTTTCCAGATTTGATGAGGTTTTCCAAATGGGTTGTACTTTATGTCCAAAAATTTCATTGTTGATTTTGCTGTTTTTTCTGAGTTCCATTTTGTTTCCTAAAATTTTTCAGTTACATGTTTAACTGTTGTTTTCCATTTCATTTTTGTAGCAACTGTTTCAATAAATTTTTCAGCTTTAGGTAGTTCATATTTTGCCAAAACAGTTTGTAATCTATTAATAAATGAGTTTGATTGTTCCTTTGCCATAACCAATTGTCTTTCGATAATTTTGAATTCGATGCTACATTTATCTTGAAGTATACCTCCGAAAAAAGTGAGCAAAATTATGTCTACGACAGCCTGTATTGGCTCCATCCCAAGCATGACATATGTTGCGGCATTAGCTGTTCGTGTTGGTAAGCCTTGTATTTGTCGACAAATTTGCAGTTGAAGTCGTTCCAATTTCAAAATATCGGAAGATGTATAATTGAGTACTTCGATGCCAAAGAGACTTCTAGGTAGAGCATTTGTCTGCCAAAGCTTAGCGGCTACAAGTTGTGACATTCCCTTTCGAGCATGTAGTCCTGGTCCAAGAAGTGCATAGATAGTTCTTCTTGCTGTCTTTAGCCTGTCCTCAATATTTAGTTTGTTTCTTACAGTGCAAATTAAACCAAGATGTTTTGTTTCTGTTTTTTGATCTATTTTGTCATCTCCAAAGTAAATGTTGAATTTCTGATCAGTTTTGGTGAGTGGTACAATGTCAGACTTTGTAGGATTTATAATAACTAGATCTTGTGCAGTTAGACTTTGGACAATATTCAGTAGTGCCTGAGCTTCATGTTCTGTGCCTGCAAGGATGGCCATATCATCAGCACATGTAGGGGCTGCAACGTTGATATTTCCTATTGACGCGCCTAATTTCGATCTCTCTAAGGCTTGAAGAATGGTATTATTGTACCTTTTATAAAGTACAGTAGACAACTTCGCTCCTTGTCGTACACGAAGTTCCTGTACAAATTCATCAGACAGGTTATTGTTCCATTTGACTTTCACTGTAACGTTTCGGTACATGTTTCTTAAGAGTAGCCAGGTGTTTCCAGTAATTCCATCATGATAAAGCTTGTTAAAAAGAATCTCATGGTGTATTTTGTCGAAAGCATTTTTAGCATCCAGCGTTACAAGTACTAGTTCCTGTAATATTTCTTAATAGTGTCCACCTACCTCAGATACTATGAAAGCAGCGTTAACAGATGATGTGTTCTGAGTGAATCCACGCTGGAGCTTGCTCTGCGTCTTAAGGAGGTTAGGCTCTACCCGCTCTTTAAGAATACCTTCTATAAGTGTTGACATAGTGTTTGTAACTGTAATTCCCCGATTATTTTTCAGGATATAATTTATCCTTACCAGTTTTGTGTACGGGGTAATAACACCTTCCTTGATAACTTGAGGTACATCCTTGTCTTCGAAAACATTATTAATAATGTCTATCAGAAATGGTAAAAGTTCATCTGGCATGTATTTAAAGTGCTCAGCAGACAGCCCATCAGGTCCTTGACTTTTTCCTGATTTTAATTGACTTACAATATTATGAACTTCCTCTTGGTTTGTATTTTCAATTTTCTCATTTTTATTCGTTTCTAGTTCTTCTATAATTTCGTTTTGTAAAGTCACGAGATTGAATTTTACACAATTGAATTTTTGTAAATCCAGTTAAAATGAAGACCCCAACCCCATCCCCGGATGAAACCCTTTATTATGGTTCGGTGGTATACAGCTGAAATGAAGACCCCAATCCCATCCCCCGATGAAACCCTTCATTATGCTTCGGTGGTATACAGCTGAAATGAAGACCCCCAACCCCATCCTCCGATGAAACCCTTTAATATTTTTCAGTGGTATACAGTTAAAATAATTCAAGACATCACGTGACTTTGGTGACGTAACGAGCCGCCATTTTGTGTCATTTTGTCCCATATAAAATGCATAGGTGCTTCAAACAAGGAGTTACCGACCGTGCAAGGGCTGTATAGCCAGTCAAGGTCGTTAAAAACTTCCATTTGTTGTTTGACAAGGATTTGTATAGTATTACTACGCTTATTATAGGGGGAGACTTTAATCTCCCTGGTTGGGATTGGAACAACAGATCACTAAAACCAAGCACTAATTACCCATATCTTCATTTCTTCTTTGGCAACTCACTTGACGACACATGTCTCACCCAAATTGTTGATATCCCTACACGTAAAGACAATATTCTTGATCTGATAATTACAAACTTACCAAACCAAGTACATCGTGTTGAAGTTATTCCCGGCCTATCTGATCATGATATTGTGTTTGCCGAATTTGCAATAGCTTCATCAAAACTTCAACAAAAGCCTAGAATAATTCCATTATATTAAAAAGCAAATGGGAGCACAATTAAACAAGAAATAAACACTTCATATAAACATCTCTTTGAAAACCAGCAACATCTTTGTGTAAATGAAATGTGGAACTGTTTTAAAACAACAATAACAAAAGCAGTGAAAGATCACATCCCACATATAACAGCAAAAACAAAGGATGGTCACCCATGGATCACAATGGAAACAAAACGGCTCATTAGAAAAAGAGATAGACTTTATAAAAAATCAAAAAAATCCGGGAATGCATCTCTTACTAAAAAATACAAAGAGGTTAAACACCAGGTACAGAAATGTATACGAAAATCATACTGGGAATACATTGAAAGCATCATATTACCACCACAAGATGGAACAAATTTTGGCACTATGAAAAAATTTTGGACCTACATTAAACATAAAAAACTGATTATAGTGGTATTACTGAAATTAAACAAGATGGCAAACTCCTAACTGATACACTACAAAAAGCTGGGGCACTTAACGCACAATTCCAGTCTGTATTCACACCAGCATCAAATATCTCCCATAAAGAATTTGTCAAACAGTGTAACATGCCACAGAATACTCTTTTTCCACCCATAACAAAATTAATCATAAAAACAGAAGGTATACAAAAACTTTAACCTAACTTTAATCCTAACAAAGCAGCAGGACCAGACGAAATCAAACCAAGATTTTTAAAAGAACTTTCACATGAAATTGCACCAATACTTACCATTATCTTTGAGAAGTCAGTTAAAACAGGTATTGTTCCAGATGACTGGAAAACTGCCCATGTCTCTCCTGTATACAAAAAAGGCCAAAAATATAACCCTGAAAACTACCGCCCTATATCTCTCACATGTATTTGTTGCAAACTTTTAGAACACATAGTAGTTAAACACATCATGACACATGCAGATAATCACAACATTTTATATCCCCTATACAGCATGGATTTCGCAGAGGTCGATCCTGCGAAACACAGCTACTTGAATTTATAGATGATGTCTCACTTAACATGGAAAACGATAAAAACAGATATTTTGGTCATGGAGTTTTCTAAAGCATTCGATACAAAGTTTCACATTCTCTTCTAACTAATAAGCTTCATCATTACGGGATACAGGAGGAATTAAATTACTGGATACACAATTTTCTAAGCAATCGTAAACAGGCAGTAGTTTTAGAGGGGGAAACATCTGAGTATGTTGCAGTTGGGTCAGGGGTTCCACAGGGGTCAGTTCTTGAACCAAGTCTCTTCCTGTATTATATTAACGACATTCCAACTGGTCTAACATCTACAGTACGTTTATTTGCAGACGACACAATAGTTTATTTGGCAATAAAATCAAATTCCGATGCATCCACATTACAAAAAGATCTTGACAAACTGGCATCGTGGGAAACTATGTGGAAAATGGCATTCCAACCAGATAAGTGTAATGTAATTTCAGTCACCAGAAATAAAAAACCAATCACATTTAACTACACATTACACAATCACTCATTAAAACATGTAACAACAGCAAAATATCTGGGGGTTACGATCAGTTCCAACCTTAAATGGGATGTGCACATAAACAACATATGCAAGAAAGCTAATAGCACCCTAGGCTTTCTAAGGAGGAACCTGAACATAAGCTCAACATCAATTAAAGAGCAAGCATATAAGTCCCATTGAAAAAGTTCAAAGGAGGGCTGCGCGTCTTGTTACCAACAAATACAGAAACACCTCAAGCGTTGGTAACATGTTACAACATCTTGAATGGCGCAGCCTCTCTGACAGAAGAAAAGACTAAAGATTGGTAATGCTTTATAAAATTGAACACGAAAAGGTTGCAATACCTAAAAATAATAAATTAATCCCACAAAAAGACAAACAAGACATTCAAATTCGAACAGCTTCCAAATTCCATCCTGAAAACACAGTACAGAAAAGAATCCTATTTTCCAAGAACTATTACCGACTGGAACAAACTACCGGATAACATTGTAAATTGCACTTCAGTAGACTCTTTCAAATCTTCAATTTCAAAGCATCAATATTAACTCAACTATTATATCATACTTAGTTATACAAAGCATTTTTTCATTTTTTCGTATTTTTTTAAAATTGTATATATATCAATCTATGTCTTGTTGTAAGTTTCCTCCTGTGACATAATCTTCAATTTGTTGAAGGCGGTCACTATATGGTAGAAGTAGAAGTAGAAGTATACAAATCCTTGCTTCAATGAAGTTCAATTTTCTCATTAATCTGACCCGTTTTCCTACTTTTGCAACTATATCCTTGGTATTCGAACATAATTCTACCTAAAAATGTTGGTTCTGACAGTTTAATTTTTTATTAAATTACGTCCCTGGAGATTCGTAAAAATCGTACTTTTTCTCGTCATTTCCCCGTTGACTCAATGGTTAATCTAGCGACCCCATGTCTACTTGTACATCAAATTCACAAATTCCGTAAATAAAAGTAATACTTTGCAACTCGATTGAGAATATTAAAACATATATCTGGCGAAATATTCTACTTAAAACAGTTTAAATCGAAGGTAAATTACGTTCCACATCGATTTAAAAAAGTGATTTTTCGGGATTTTTCAAAATGGCGGATGTGTTTGGAAGTGTCGCATGTATTTTTAATCATCGTGTATTTTTCATGCAGAATTTGTGCTGTTTCTGTTATTTTCTTTGTTGATATTTTGATGTGTTTGATTTCGTAATTTCTTGATAAATTTTTTTTCAAGTGTGAAGTGAAATAAATAGTTAACACTGAACTTTATAAGAACATTTTTTCACCAGAATGTGGCGGGTTTGTTAGGTTTTGGGGCCTTTTTTTGTATAATTCATCTGTATTTAGAAACTGCGAAAATATATTTATAGTTTTTTAAAAAAAAAAAACCCTTTTCGTCTCGAGAGACGAAAAAATATATGTCCAACAATAGATAAATACTCTGTACCTTTTAAAGTTATTGTCCCTTGACCAATATACGAACAGGTGAACTCGCATTTAGGTTATAATGTTACATAACAACAAATTGTCAGGTAATGTAAAGGAATCGTGTCAAACCAAAAGCCACCAGGTGACATTAACATCCTGTGTACACATATTTTCCAGAGTTTAGTTTTAGCGATGTACAAAAGTTTTCTGAAATCAAGGAATTGTATATTTAAAAGGAATGGAAACGCGGCCGACTTCGAAGAAAATTGTATGATGCATCTCTGACTTGGGTGGTGTGTTAATTATATCCCGTCGCTCTAACTGGCTCATTACTTATCTGGCAGTAGTTATCGAACTTGGTCATTTAATCATGAAATGAAACAAGGAATTGTCTATTTAGATATACAATTCCTTAAATGAAATAAACAAAAATACAACCTTAAACAAAGTTACTTCTGAAAAACATTTTTTTTTCTTGTACCTCCTCTTGATATTTCACGAAGGTATGCAACAATTAAGATCAATTAATAGATGAAATCTGACATTATACGAGTTTTTAAAAAGATTTAAGATAATGCAAAAAGTTAAAAAATAACTTTTCAATTTTGGAATATGATTGGTATAGAAAAGTATAAAGGAGGAAGTACGTGAACAGATGTAGTATTTTGTCTAGATAAAAGAACTTAAATAATAAACACGGGTATGGGATATCCAATTTGCAGGTATAATCTATCATGTATCATTGATAAGTTAATTTTTGTCGTATATATATTTAAGCAGGAACAGTGTATACTAACTATAGGCTGTCCCTGATTTAAGGTGTCAAAAAGAAATTACGCCGAGCTAACCTGTTAATAAATGCTAAATTATGCCGTGGTGCAATAATTTTTTTAATTAGAAACAGTTAATTAAAACTTTCCGACATTTCACATATTATTTATTTTAACACCGAAGGAATATTTTGCGACCTCTAGACTACTGCTCTTCTAGAAAAAAGGAAGGAACTGTTTTGCTTTTAAGCTTGTGGTAATTTGCTGCAAAGCTTAATAATGGCAAACTGCAATACCAAACAACGATTAAGTACAAAAATAGTATTTGACAAAGAAATAAATGATTAAAATCGTGTATAAAACGGCACAATCAATCCCAATCGGAAGTCTTATATACATTTTTTGCCCGTAATTTCTGACTTCGTCGGTGTGGAACTTGACTGAACAAAATGGCGTCAATGTGAACTATAAACATGGGATTTTGAAAAATCATAGCAAATTCGTTTTTATCACCATTTTCATAAAACCAACACTATGTGATAGAAAAAAGACAAAGCTTTTAAATTGTATGTCAATGTCACATCTATTTTAAGTAGTTATTTAACCCTTACCAGAATACGGCGTGTTGGTGTATTTATTGATGCACTACTTAAAATTTTCAGCATGTTTCGAAATAAAATCATTTACATTGTACCAATATCATTTAGCATTCGTAATTTATACCAAAATGTAGGAAAATATTCCCTTTTTAAAATGATATCTCATTTTCTCACTTTATTCTTTCTACTTTCCAATATTTAGAAGAAATCGTATTAAACTCCCAGATTGAAAGACGTGTCTTGACAGAATAATGAAATTCAAAACTGAAATTTCGAAAAATCGTAGAAAATTCAGAAATGTTACCAGAAACTTAAAAAAATGGAAAAATGCTAGAATAAGGTTTAAGCTTCATAATGATATCAACTATTTTGTTTTGCACTTTGTAGTTGTCGAGCTTTTAGAAAAAAATCAAAACACTCTATTTTTTGTTTTGTAATCCGGATGAAACTCACTCAAGTTTCAAGACCGAGGTCTATTTTAATAAGAATTTTCATAATAAAATATTACAAACGTATGTTTGATGAGGCATTAAAATGATACCTAAGGCCTTGACTATTCACTGAATGGAAGTTTATTCTTGATTTTGGGTTTCTCTCTCCTTTATATCTTCTCAAGCAAGATGACCCCGTGAATTTAAAAGACCGATCTATATGACAGGAAATGGACCACCGTCATGATTCTTTATATTATTCATCATACTTCCGACCGAGTCAGACATGGATTATAGCTCTGCGGGTGCGCTGCGGGTATCCCGATTGATCTCGAGCCGCGTTTCCATTCCTTTTAAATATACAATTCCTTGCTGAAATGTACAAATAAATATTTTCTCTCTCCCATGTACACTACAGAAGAAATATATATCATAAAGAACTTTGAGAAAATTTGAATATTATGAAAAATTCTTCGATAAGATGATTTTCCTTAAAAAATAAAAATTATTAATGTTTCACGATAATTGTTTTAAAGACTGAATACTCTAATTCAAATTTTATATTTGATCGATTTTTTATTTCATAGAAAATTAAACGAGACTTCATTGTATATGATTTTTGTCATTTATTTTGTTTATTTCAGTGTTTAAGCAAAATCCAGGCATTAAAAAAAAATCGATATCGAAATTTTATCTTGTGTACAAAAATATGTTATTGCATACACTTCAACAGTGTAGACCTAACCCGAATAATTCAGTCCCTCCCCGTAATCGATCTCTCCTACTTGCGAGGAGTTAATGGTTAATGGAGTAATCGTAGATCAGCGGAATATAACGACTGAATTATTCGGGTTAGTGTAGACCCGCCAATATTTATTGACAGAGTTATCGGTCCTGAATAGTACTGATATAGTTGGGTATGTGTAAAATTCATAAATGTCTATTTTTAATAGATCGAAAGATTTGAAGTTCATGGTCATGGTGACCTCTTAATATGTATATAATATAAAATTTTAAATAATGTGAAACTTGGAAGATCATTAATTATCCTGGCAAAATATATACTGGTTGAGGGCCGGTAGATATTTCCTATTTTTGTACTAATATTTATAATTTATCATTGTGTCCGCGTGTCCGGCTACAAAATGCATGCCAACTAATTTTTACATCGGAACCTTGCCACTAATGAGGGCCAGCCTACGTTACCGTCACTTGACGTTTAATTCAATAACGGATGCGTTGCATAAAAAAAACAACATACTACTGATATCTTCAGATAAATATGATTACTTCATTTGTAAAAAGTCCCTTTTGATTGAGATTTATAAATTTCAAAATTGAAGTCTCAATATAGGGTAAGTAGTTGATTTCAAGTGACAAAAAGTTCACATTCTGAACAGGAAGAAGACCTTCCAAAAATTCCAAATTAAAGGTCAGAATGGTGATGTGTTTGGTTCCGTTGACGTACCCTTTTCTTTACTTGCTACACGTTAGAAAATGCACAATTAATGTCCCGATTAGATGTTAATTCTATCATTAAATGACAAGATTCAAAAGTGACGGTAACTGGTCATCGTACCTATGAATTTCCCGCAAAAATCGACATAGTAGTAAGCCATTTTTTCGTAGTTTATAAGAGAAATTAAAGTCGGAGTCTATGGTTAAACCTAACTTTTGATAACCCTATGTATGTTAAAAGAGTATTTCCCCCAAAGACTTCCATGTACAAAATTATTTGAGAAAAACTATGAATTTCTGACGGTAACTGGTTTTCGACCAGTATATATGATTGAATCATTGTGAATCCTGTCCTACGAAAATATATACTTTTCGAATGACGACTATCGCGTGGTCTTTTAGCCGATTAAAAATCTTAGATAACCGAAGTCACCGATTTTCCTATATGTTATTACTATATACATACATTTAAATGTTTTGCGGTGATGGTTGGATGGCGGATGTTTAAAGTTCAGCAAAACATTATACAAGATGATTACATGTTGATGAGCCCAGCTTTCAATGGAACTTGACCTACATCCTTAGCTTGACTGTTTTAATGTGCTTGTTCACCGAGGTAATAGACTGCTTGATGAAAAGTCTACATACCGTAACGCATTGATTATTCTGACTTCGACTCGAACAAGTCTTTGTATTTGTTCTCCTAAATGTCGCGTGTTTGTCGGAGAAACAGTACTATGAAATATGAACTTTGAGTTCTATGTTTGATGTGACCGGGGATTGAACAAATAGTGCATATAGTGATTCTTCAAATCAGCTGATCTCCTTGAACCATATTTTTAAAACAGACACATCAGCTTAAAGTAAGCAGCGTTCTGAACAGTAGGACTCGTTATGGGACCCTTATTACTTAATGTTTTCATTAACTATATATGATTATCATTCGTAAAACATAACTCCCTATATAATTCTGCAGACGATAACACTGCCTTTTAATTGTTATCCTAGTTTTGATTCTATATTGTTACTAGATTGAGAAAAACTCAGATTATGAAATTCAATAAATCTAATTAAAATTTAGATCTGTCGTAACTTGCGTCATATGAGGATAACGAAATCAGAGACCTATATTTTGATTTGATTGTTGATATTTGATAAAACAGGGAAACAATTTAAAATAAAAAAGTATTACAGAGAGAAAATACTAGAGCTGACTGATGAGTACATTTTGTATAAGAAAATGGGTATTTGCTGTACAGGATGAACCTTGAACAGGCAGTGGTAGGCGGCTCCGGCAAAATAGCGATTTATGTAGAGGTTTGCTATTTTGCCGGTCTTTATTCAGACTGTTCAGTATATCAATTACGAATAGAAAGAAATGTAGCAACACACACTTTAACATGTAAATAAGAAATTTCTGAAAAATATGTCTTCTTTAAAAAAAATGTATACATAAGCAGACGTGCATATCAAAATTGATATTCTAATAAAAAATATCCCATAAGTTTTGAAATTAAAAGTTACTTTACATACAAAAAAGATGTGTCTCTTTTTTTTTAAAATATAATGCAAACGCAAAGCCTGCATATGAGAATTGATATTCTAATTAAAAATTATAATAAAAAAGATCCCATAAGTTTTGAAATTCAACTTCAAAATGCTTTACAAGTGTTACAAAACCACTGCCGGATTACTTTTGGTGCATTTTTTAGTCTTGCACAAGAAAGAAGCTGCCACTGCAGACATGAATTGCAAAGAACACTTGTTTTATTTGTTATTTTAGGTTTGTAATAGTATACACTACATAAGAACGCAATTGTTAGTACAAAGTGTATACCAAGTTTGGTTTAAATTGATTGAAAGATATTGAATGACAGACAATTTCGCAAGTTTTTGACAATGTGAGTTTCTGAGCTGCTTGTCATCTTAAATGCGTGCAGCCATTCGTAAATGCCAGGGCAGATTTCCACACCATTTTGCTTTAGTTTGGTTAATCTAGACTTTTATCGGTTCCCTACTTTTGCATAGTTTGGATCCGCCCTGAATGTATAAAATCTAGATAAAAACGAAGATACATGTACATGTAATGATGCCAACAACTTGACTAACCAGTGGAATAAGGTTTGTGCATGATCATTACGTCATGAACACAGCAGTACTTTATTGCGCCATAGACTAGATCTTTATTAAAGGTTTTGTTTGGTGCTCTATTTTTCTAAAATTTGATAGTCCTTGAATCACATTTCCACGGCTGCACATAGTTGTCCTTTTCAAAGTGCTCCAAAACCTGCTTTAGCTCTTCATATTAGTGGAACATAGCGTTTATTTCAAGTTTTTTTACAACGAAGTGTAGTCTTCCATTTTCGAACGTTAATGAATTCAATAAAAAAATATTTCACCTAGTCTCAAAAAGAAATCTGAAATAAGACCGGCAAAATAGCTAAACTCTATATAAATCGCTATTTTGCCGGAGCCGGTAAAATAGCACTAAGGAGGCAATTTTGCTGGAGGCGGTAAAATAGCACCTCGAAGAGGCGATTTTGCCGGAGCCGGCAAAATAGCCACTGCCAAATATTTACTACAATGGATGTTAATAATGCAGTACTCTCTGAATTAGGATTATTCCCATCTTCATTGCCAGCTCTAAAAATACAATTAACTTCTGATTCGTATTGTTGGTATGAATTGTGAGCGTATGGTTAACAAAGTATACACCGAAAACATTAACCAGTCACTATCCAACGGTTTTCGTAAATAAGATAGATATGCTGTTAAGTAAACCCGGTTTTCCACATGTTTGGAAAAATGAAAATATCATGTCAAAGACAAAATCACTATTTTCCATTCAAAATAAATTCAAGAAGGGATTCATAAAACCTTGGAAACAAGCTCTTACTTGTGACAATGATAGTCCAGTGGCGGATCCGGGGTGTCCGGGTTGGAACCCCCCTTTTTTGACGATCAATGCTTTTGAATAGGGACATTTGGTTGGACCCCCCTTTTAATCGTGGGTTGGAACCCCTTATAAAATGGCTTGATCCGCCCCTGATAGTCAGCTAGATATTGAAATAAGAACAGATCACAAAGATAAAGTAATTGCGAAGAAGTTTAAATTATTTGGTTTTATTTTATTTGATTTGATTTATAAATATATTCGGACAAACTGGCATAATGAAGCTTTTATTTTATTGTTTTGTATATTCAAAATCAAAATCATTTTTATTTTAATCTTATTTCATCTTATCGTATACTAGTAACCCACGACCATTCACAATCATGGCTAGACCAGCGAGGCGATGATTTTTGAAATTAACACCGAGTGTGAATTTAAACAATTCGGACCACACCGCCAAACTTGCATGGAAATTTTCATTTAGATTTGATCAAACCTAAGCCTGAGTCGAATTTTATTTGCAATATGCGCTTAGGATTCTTTTATGCTTCGAAACAAAATAAAATCAAAAGTTTTACTTCAAATTGATATCACAGACGCTTCGGGCACGGATCCATTTACCTTTTTTTTGTTTTTGTATTTAATATTTTGTATTCAGATTTTTTAATTATTTTTTAACTTATTTTCTCCTTTTGTGTGCTCTTGTCCTATCCACACAAAATTATTATAAATTTAGTTTATACGTGCTTCCCCCTTCTCTAAATAAGATGCGAGATAACAACTTTTTATTCTTTTCTAGATTCCTCTCCGGTGTATTTCAAATATGTACAATCAAGTTTTCCCTTTATTATTGTGGGGTTACTCAGCAACGTATATCAATACGCTTTCTCAATATATTAAATAGTTTTTTCACGCGAAAAAAGGAACAAACTATGTTCAGATAATGAAATAATTTTGAAACTATGGAGTGTCATAAAAATACCCATCATTCCCCAACTTTGGTCAATAAAATGGTTAAAAAATAGTGCGGAAGGAGAAAATTGCATTGTGAGTGCTTTACCTCCACCATTTTTAAACAACATGGAGGATAGTCTATGGGAAATCACATAAAGTTATGTCTTTTTATCTACCTCCAGGTAACTTCCATTCATATCGCATTTTAATTGAAAGCCAGTTTTGTCCTTGTCTCAATTTTAACCGTCAAGCTGTTTATGCACCTGCAAACTTTTATTGTAGAGGTGTTTACGTTTTGAAAACTCCACTCGAGTCTCTATTTTAGTATTTGCAGTACAGTAGCTAGCTTTAATATAATAGATTAGAATATATAACTGTCTTGTAGATACTTGAAAAATAATTGCAATTTTTACGTCACACTTCATACGGTTGGATAAACAGACCACGCTGATCGTTTTTGCTTTATTAAAGAGTCCTCTAACTCGGCTTTTGATGTGTCACAGCAAGATCAGGTCTGCTAGTGCAAAAAGGTTGACAAATGGCAGTGAAAGTGGTGATGATCTTTATCAAAATCTCTGTATTTGTCTCCATTTTTGTTATTTTCCAGATTTTGGAATCAGAATAAAAGCTGGTACTATTACTACTAATCTAAATCGGCCTTCTTTTACTTTAAGGGTCCCTATACATGTACTTTAGAGTAAGGGTTCATTCATGGTTATGGTTAGGTTAGGGTTAGGTTTTAGGGTTAGAGCTAGTATTAGGTTTAGGTATGGGTTAGGATAAGGTTTAGGGTTAAGGATAGTTTAGTATAGCACTATTTGGGTTGGGACCCCTAAAGTAAAAGAAGGCCTCTAAATCTGTGGGTAAAATTTAAATATGTGATTAATTGCAAGTTGAAGTTAAACCATATCTCTTATAAGTTAAAAATGTATTTACACTTTTGGTATTTAGCTGAATTTTGTCTCGAATGACCTTAGATCTGCTCTGAATAACCTTCTGACATCAAGCAACAATCACTTTTTAATTGTGGCGTCAATTTTTTAAAAATTGTGATGGATAACTTTACAGGAACTTGTGTGTATTTAAGTAATGGCGGACAAATTTGCATACCAGTGTAAATACGACTTTCGAATTCATGCACTTTCCTGTAAATTTCCTACGTCACAATGCTTATGTTATTAAGTGACAGTAAGAACTGATTGTTCGAAGATGTCGTTTACGCAGATTGACCCCGGGTCTACTACTGGTGTAACTTATTCATAAAAACTTGAAATTGATGTATACACCTGTTGTAAACATAGAATTCCGAGCATTCATAATTTATAAATAAACACCATCTTTGTAGAAAATAACACGATTTATTCACACTGTACGTATTATACAGACGTTACATAAAATACAAAACACAGGCATACATGTACACTCCGACATGCAGATCAAACCATGTCAGCTATCCTGTTCATTTGTCAACAGTCGCATAAGAAAACATCTCTCTCCTCTCACGTCACTATCACATAACGTCAAAAAACGGGAAACAACGTTAATACTGTATTGCGTAATCACTGACATGTAGACAAAGTCAAAGTCACAACACTACTCCTTCTTTTCAAGAATATTTCGTCCTCGAAATAAAAGTTAAATCAAGAAAATTGTGTTTTCATGTTTTCCAGTTCATCTCAGGTAACATAGACAATCCACCGGAGCATACATCACCTTTATAGGTGTTTTCTTTGACGTTGCTATCTCTGAATTGGTTGAACTTGTCATTTCCATGTACACTTTCTTTATATGTGAATTCCTTTCCATATACTGGTGTCATTAATCCAGTAAATGTTGAAACTCTAGGTTCGTCTTTATTGATTGCATCAATACTGTTAGACGTATCAAACTGAATGTCACTTTGATCAAAGGGTGCCCTCTTTCTGACGCTAACTGCATCTGTTGCACCAGTGATTACTGTCTGCTGTTCAACATGCGGATGTTCCAAAGTAGTTGTTTGTAGCTCCGAAATGTTTGCAACTTCAACTTCAATTGCCTCAATAACTTCACAAGGTTCCTCATATTTCATTTCATATGACTCAGCAATGCAATAAACAGACTGTTCACTCAGATAAACAGAATTATTACGTACATTTAATTTACCAACAGTACATTTGTCTTCTTCCATTTTCTGGTTATATAAACTATTGTCATTTTGCATATCAAAGTCGGTATATGTGAAAACTTTCTTTGTCCGAATATCATACTCTGTGAAATTCATATTATGCGTAGTACCTAATCCATAATGTTTCTCAAAGTCACTGTTGCGGGTGCAACGCGATTTCTTTGATAAGTTCACTAACTAACTGTTAACCGTTCTTTAGTCAGAACTTGATATCCAATATCACTATCAGGGTATCAGTTTTAAAATGGTGAACCTCGGTAGTGTAAAGTAATTCCAGTGCTGTATTGTCCTTCTGTTGTAACAGTAAACATTTGCTCACGATCGTACAGTCGAATAAATTTGTTTATGGTACCTTCAGTGTTAAATTCATATGTCTTCCCCTCTTTAAAAGCATTCTGTCTGTATACAGAAATAAACCATCTGTTTACGTAGAACCGTTTCTTTTCGCTGCCACCAATGTTGTAAACGTAGAATCCGAGCGTTCATAATTTATAAATAAACACCATCTGTAGAAAATAACACGATTTATTCACACTGTATGTATTATACAGACGTTACATAAAATACAAAACACAGGCATACACTCCGACATGCAGTTCAAACCATTTCAGCTGTCCTGTTCATTTGTCAACAGTCGCATCCAAAAACATCTCTCTCCTCTCCCGTCATTATCACACAACGTCAAAAAACGGGAAACAACGTTAATACTGTATTGCGTAATCACGGACATGTAGACAAAGTCACAGTCACAACAACACCAAACTCAAGTTGTTTTTTATGAAAGAGTTACACTGATTGTCATAAACGACGTCACCTATCAGTTCTTATTGTGAAGTATTAGCATAAGCATTGTGACATAGGAAATTTACGGGATAGTGCACGAATTTGAAAGTCTTCTACACATTTTACTTGATCTTCCAATCCAGGGATTTTGATGACCTGTTTTATGATGGCGCACTGCCATTGTCAAATGATCCCTCCAATGTTAAATAATTGCACTATACCGAATTGAAAGGTGTAGTCAAAATTTTTTTTCGTTTCGCTAGCAGCCGCCATTTTTGTTAGCAATTATAATCAATTGCATGTAATTGCATAACCCATATTGTATTATAATCCAAAGGGTCCTCCTGATTACTGTTTTAAAGTCCTGAGGAATATCCAGCTAAAGACTTGTACAGGTTATTCGAGACACCTGACAGAAGAACACTTGATCAAGAGAGATGATTAATTGCAATATTTTATTACCTTTCAGCAAATGATGTTTGAAAACTTAGATTAGAAAATAAAATTTAAATTCAATTCCGATAAATTAACTCTTGGGTTAAGATTGGACAAATTACCGTTAAAACAACATTTTGTTTTAAGCCAGTTGATTTTATATATTGAACAATTAATGAACCAGATAAGAAAAAGTTAAACAAGTCGACTATAATAAAAAACATATGCTTTTATTGATTTACTTATTTTGAATGATAATGTCACATTTTATTCAGCATCCCCCTTTTTAAACGAGTACAAGGCTCTTAATCCCAAAACAGAACATAATTTCAAGCCAAATAACAACAGTTATCGATCATAATGAATAACTTAAGTAGTTTAAAAGTAAATACTCAAATATTAACTGCAACTTGATTATCTGAAGAAATTTTGTATAGTAATTCGAAATTTTCATTTCGTAATTTACTATCAAATTAATTAATAAATTCTGTTTACATTCAGAATCGAAAGATGCATGTTGCATGATCTTTTACTGTGGAATTTGCAATTTTAAGTCATTAGAACCATGTCAGTTTTAAACTTTTGCCCTCCACAAATCAGTATTCAACTTATTAAATAAATGTGTACGAAACTTCTTCTTCTTGATGCTGCAAATCATAGATCCCGGGTCATGATCATGACTTCTGAATTGAATTTGACATTTCTACAACAGGGGTGTTTGTTATTGACAGTGGCAATAACGATCCCCATTTTTAAGTCCTAAAAAAATTACCAATATACATTGTATAGAGAAAACAACTCTGGACCCCTTCTGACAGGAAAAAACTTTGACGTTAACTAGGTTAAATGGACAGCTGAATTGTGGATATCCTTGACGAAAAGGAGCCATGCAAACTTGATATTGGAATTGTAGTGTTTCCTGCAGCTTTTGAAAAGGGCAGGGTAATATTTTTCTCAGAGGGCACCCTAAGCGCGATTGGCTACACTTTAAGGGCACGCTTTGCGCAGAGGACTACACTTTTAGGGCACTCTATATACATAGATATAAAGGCACTGTAATGGATAGGGATTTAATCGAATATACCATTGTTTCATATTTATTGGTAAGAAATAAAGATATGTATATTAGGTTTTTAATTTAATTCCTTTTTGTAATAAAATTATCACTTCTCAACACAGCTATCATGTTCATTGTGCAACTGCCTCATTAATATATTTCAATCAATAACTCCAGGTATAAACTTTAATACTGGATCACTGAGTCTGATGGTCCAAGGATGTGTTGTGAAAGTGGACTTTGTATGACCAAGAGCATATGCAATGCATTGCTTTTTAGATGCACAAAAAAAGTGGTGCCAAATAGCCTTTTGGAACTTGCATGTTTATACCAATCAACATGATCAAAGCTACCTTGTGTCATAACTTTACAAATAGTTTTAGGATAGTCAAAGATTTGTATAGCAAGACTTACTATACATATTCTTCTGCTTTTCATCTTTTTTCCATCTGTGTTTTTTTGTCTCGCCTTGACGGAGTCAAAAAGCGAGACATAGGTATGTTGTTTCCGGCGGTGACAGCGTCAACAATGTATTAGTTTGTGATTAGGTCTAGTTCATGGTGAACCACTAGTGGTAGGTCAATGATATTTTGGTATGCAGTTGTATTAGCATTGGCACATCTCATTACCATGGAGATTATTTGGTCCCACCCCCTCAGTCAAGGTCTATTGACTTTGAAACTTTGCTTAGTTTACATGTATAAGTTTGTGATTAGGTCAGTTTATGATATATATATTTTTAATAAGCTTTGGATTTTCAAATATTTTGGCCTCGAGCATCACTGAAGAGACATTGATTGTCGAAATGCGCATCTGGTGCAGAAAAATTGGTACCGTTTATGTTATTATGGGGAACCACTAGTGGTAGGTCAATGATATTTGGTATGCAGTTGTATAAGCATTGGCATATCTCATTTCCATTGAGATTATTTGGTCCTGCCCCCTCAGTCATGGTCTATTGACTTTGAAACTTTTGCTTAGTTTTCATGTATAAGTTTGTTTTTAGGTCAGTTTAAGATGAACCACTAATGTTAGGTCAATGATATTCGGTATGCAAATGTATTGGCATTTGCAAGTTTCATTTCCATGGAGATTATATAACCCCACCCCCTAATTATGGTTCGTTGACTTTGAAACTTTACATAGTTTACAAGTTAATGTTTGTGTTTAGGTTTGTTTAAAGGGAACGACTTATGAAAAGTCAATGGTATTTGGTTTGCAGTTGTATTAGCATTGGCACGTCTCCTTTCCTTGGAGATTGTTTAGCCCTGTACCTTCAGTCATGGTTCATTGACTTGAATATTTGCATAACTTACATGTTAAGGCATTGCTATTTTAATTTCAACATTTGCATTATCAAAATAACAAATATATATGCGAGACATATCTCTGTGTTAACAGTTTATTTTATAATTACGAAATTCAATAAAATGTCGGCCATTAAAATTTTGATTTCGTTCCAAGGGAAATAACTCGAAATGGTCTTGCTAAAAGATGAATTGCAAAACCAATATTAAATTACAGCGGGGTGTTCTAAAATACCACGGAAAAGGGGCATGGCGCCAAATTTTTTTCCTTAAAAGGGGCAGGGCGTCAAGAAAAACGGCAGGGCCCCATACCACACCAAAACCTCCTGCAGGAAACACTAAATTCTTACTAATGACAATTAAGGAAAAAATTAATATAATGAACAATATACTTGACGAGTTCTAAAATCAGTGCCGATCAATTATTATTAAAACATTTATGTCCCTTGGAAACATAAATTATATTGAAAATTGCATTGTTAGCGCTCTCATGTGCTCAATTCTTGACAGATTTTTATGAAACTTACAGTGTATATCATAGGTTTATATCGGCAATGTCTTTGACGAGTTCGAAAATCAGTGCCAATCAATTATTTTTTAAAGAGAAATGTCCCTTGGTAAAATTAATTATATGGAAATTGCATTGTTAGCGCTCTAATGTGTACAATTCTTGCCAGATTTTTATGAAATTTATATTATAGGTTTATATCATCAATGTCTTTGACGAGTTCAAAAATCTGTGCTGATCAATTATTTTTAAAAGAGGTTTGAAGAGTTACAAAATGGCTACCAACAAGAACAGCAAAGAAGAGTATGATACAAAATAACTACAATTTTACAAAATACAGCTAAAGAAAGGGGGCTGTTTTTTAAGTGAAATTTATATTTTGGTTGGATTTTGGCATTAAAAAATATTTTTCATGTGTAAATACTGTCAGAGATATTTATCAATAGAACAGAAAAAAATATAATTTTGGTAGTTTGAGTTGCTAAGAGTAAAATGTGAATAAATTACAAAAATTCTTAGGGGACGACGGGGCAGGAGGGTTTTGAAAATAAGAATAACTGAAAATTAATAAATGATAGAAGTTCTTTAATACATTTATGTTGCAAATTTAAACAGAAAATGAAAATGAACAACCGCTGCTATACATTCTATTTTGCGAGTCAACTCGAGTAGAGTTTCACTTCTATTCGGGAAGGTTGCACACATGCACAGTAGCTCTGATTTTATAACTCTAGTCAACCCAAGTAGGAGAAATGAAAGTAGGCCCATGTGCCTGACTTGGGAAAGGGATATAGAGGATATGGCTGGGTTAAACATGTTTGAAGGCGCCAACCTTTCCCCTAACCTGGGACAGTGGTATAACGGCACAACATTACCATAGAACAAACTATAAAAATCAGTTGAATAAGGCTTAACTCATCAGATCGATACAAAGCAGAAAAACGTCTACCGGTAACGAAAACAAAGCCCAGATGTCCCCCACAACCAAAAAGAAACAAATTACTGATCTGAGAGTACCCGCAGTTTATATACTGAGAGCTAGTTCAAAGCCAATAACAACTTCTAAAAAAATCATAGATCTAAGACAAAGGAAAGAGATGATTTCAATTTCATTGAAAGTCATGTTTTAGTGTTTTTAGTGAAAAAAAGCAAATTTAGTCAAATGTATAGCAAAATTGAAAAACCTGTCTTATTTTATAAATTGACACATAAATGAGTTCTTGTATTCTAGTTATTTACTCAGATTAGTTACATGCACATATAACATGTTACATGTATATGGAGACTGACTCTATATTGTTTGGATTAACCCAAGCCTGGGTTTTCTTAACCTGAATATTATCATCTTGGCTTCAATGACTTTCATAGAAGGAAGATACATGTATATCATATGGTAGCTTAACCAAAAACTGTTCAAACTTTATTTTTGGCCTGTAAAGAAACGCAGTTATAAATGCAGGTGAGACATTTTTGAGTATGCACTCTCGTTTCCACCTAGCGGTAGTTTACATCTCTAGGTGATTTAACTGTATTTCTTTGTCATTCAAATAGTACATGTGTACATTGACATTAAATGACAGCAACACTTTCATGTTGACTGGCAGTGTATTTCTTTGGAAACATTTATGGCAGGCAAGGTTAGCTAAAATGTCTCATTTTACAGATTTCTAACTAATCAGTGGCAACCATACAACATCTCCATATGTTTGTATTAATGTTTAAAACTTTCTCTTATTACACCAGTAAGGGGCCTCGGTGGCCGAGTGGTCTAAGTAGTTACTACTGTAATCACTAGCAAGTCAATACTGAGGTTGTGAGTTCAATCTCGCTCGTGCGGGTGCAGGGTTGGCAAAGTATTATCCGGGCGGGAAAACCCGGGTTTTCCCGGGCTGGGCAATACTGGGTAGTATGATTTTTCAAGCTTATTTTTACACAAAATAGTAAAGACTTGTTGTAGTTTAATAGTATTACAGCTAAATAAATACATTTTATACAGATAACCATTGAGAGTCAGTCCTGAAGATTGAAAATTCAATTTCTTCCTTTTCTCCACTAATTCTATGTAGGCAGAATACAAGTTTTGGACATTTCAGGATACCTTGTTAATTTCCAAGCTTTGTTTCAATACTAAATCCAAGTTGAAGAAAAGCATTTTATTGCAGTGTTTAAGTGAACTGTAAATTTTAATTGTTATACCATCATATTGCCAAATAAACACCCTAAGGGCAAAGGTCATGAACACTAATAGAAATCAAAAGGCTGATTATTGCTATATATAAACAAATCTGTATTATAATCTGAATAATTACTTATTAATTGATGATGTACATAAACATATGCTCAAAGTTAGTAAACATTTTTAGTAATGAACAAAATGTTTAAAAGTAATTTTCCTTACATAGAATTGTTAATTCTTAATATTAGCAGAAGTCCATTACTGGACTTCTGATATTAGTTATATTTATTAAAAAAACAAATTGAAGTCTTTGACTTTATATTGCATTTGTGATTAATCACTGAATCCTCTTTAAAATTCAGGGCAGTATTTCATATTACCCAGTATTACTCGGTAAAACCCAGTAAAACCCAGGTTTTCCCAGTATTTCCCACTGGGCTGGGCAATACTCATAAAACCCGGATTTTTGCCAACCCTGTGCAGCGGATGCACTCGACTCCAATCTTAGTTGACTATGATTGTCAGTTTTCCTATTGAAGGTCGGTGGTTTTCTCCTGGCACTTCGGCTTCTTCCACCAATAAAAACTGGCCGCCACGAAATAGCCCAAAAGCGGTGCTTAAAAGTGGTGTTAAAACACCAAAAATCAAAAATCAATCTTTTACACCAGTAATATATGTTGATTATTTCAATTTTGCACTGTATTGTTTGCACATGTACAAATGCATATGTTGATAGAATTGAATTATGATTATATCTTTGTCATGACCCCTTGAGGGACCTTAATTGGAATAAAACATT
The DNA here is from genome assembly GCA_017311375.1 of Mytilus coruscus. Lineage (NCBI taxonomy): Eukaryota > Metazoa > Mollusca > Bivalvia > Mytilida > Mytilidae > Mytilus > Mytilus coruscus. The sequence continues at coordinate 5,445,813 of CM029601.1, read as the reverse complement.
TTGTATTTCTATCATAGTTTCCAAATTAGTTTATTTTTTGCGGTTAAGATCACAAATTTCATATTTGTCAGTCAAAAATTTGACTGAAACTGTAACAGACACCAAACTGTTTGTCACTTTTTTAACTGCATTTTACTGATAAGGTAATTAAAAAACAGATTTATAAACTTGTGCTGAAAATCTGCAGGTGAGTTGTGTGCACGTGAGAATTGCGACCCCAGGGGAGACAAAAGTTTGGTTGGTCTGAATGTTGGAGGAGAAATTTTGGGTTTAATAATCATTTTGACAATTTTTACTGTGTATTTTTTAACAAAATAGCTATATGCAAATATATGAGTAAAATCAAAGTTGGTTGAATATAAAATTGAGAATGGAAACGGGAATGCGTCAAAGAGCAGAAAACAGCCAAGGCCACCAATGGGTCTTCAACACAGCGAGAAAATCCGCACCCGGAGGCGGGCTTCAGCAGGCCCCTAAACAATAATATATACTAGTTCAGCGAAAATGGATGTCACACTAACTTCCGAAACATATAAATGAAACAAAATTAAAAAAAACATACAAGACTTCAAAAGGCCAGAGGTTCCTGACTTGGGGCAGGCACAAAAATGCCACTGGGTTAAACATGTTTTGTGAGATCTCAACCCTCCCCCTAATACCTCTAGCCAATGTGGAATAAACAAATACACAGAAATACGCACTGCAAAATTCAGTTCAAAAGAAGTCCTAGTCCGATGTTAGAATAGGTGACAGAAGGAACAAAGCAAAATGACAATGATACATACATTAACAGAGGACTACTAGCAGTTACTGACATGCCAGCTCCAGACCTTAATTAAACTGATTAAAAGATTATGTCTTCATCATATGAAAATCAAGCACAATCCCTCCCGTTAGGGGCTTAGTATCATACCATCATAAAATATACGAGAAGAACATAACCCGTATCATGCCAACAACTGGTTTTAGAATAAATGTGTTTATTTCTGATGCAAAGACCCTATGAGTGAACCAATATTAATTCCAAAAAATGCCATCTTGTAACCTGACAACAGTATCCTAACTATATCCCTTCTGAATAAGTCTTTTTAAAGGTTTGGTTAGCTTTTGAGGTGAATGACAACATTTTTGTGCTTTGTATAGAATATTACCATAAAAGATGGGATGTGAAATACCTGAACGTATAAGATGTCTGCATGTTGATTTATATTTACGAATGATGTCCTTGTACCGATGATAAGATTTATTAAATGTTTTGACAAGTTTGTGATATCGAAGTTAAAATCAAATACGTTGTTACATACACGAGCGAATCAAACAAGTTGAGATATATAAACACCATAGGATGGTGCCAAGGGAACGTCACCATCTAAAATTGGATAATTAGTAATAGGAAATGAAAAATCATTTCTTTTATTGTAAATTTTAGTATTAAGCTTTCCGTTAAAAATATAGATATCAAAATGATGAATTTGTTTTAGGAAACATTGATGTCACCCTGAAAATTAGTATGGCCCACTGACCATAATTTCACCTAGTTAACCGTGTATATACATATTAAAAAGCATATCAGGTATCCATAAACAAGAAGAAAGTACTTTTTTTGGTAGCTTTTATTTCATTGCAATTGTTATATTCAATTAGCAAAGTTTATTAAAGACCTATTTTGTAGTTGGTTTTTGCTTATAATTGTTGACTCTCTAAGGTTTCACAAAAATATACAATTAGGTTTTGACTCATTTGTGTTTTAGTGACCTCTCATTCTAAAAGTTAAATCTTTTTATTGAATATAAATTAACAAAACTAATTCCGTTCAGTTTAAATTTCTTATTGTCTTTACATATTATTTTTGTTCATGCTGGAATTTTTCCAGTTTAATACATAGTATATATATAGTGATCATTGTGCCGTGAATATATAATAATCTCTTGGTTTAAAGAACACCATAAAATGTCTTTATTTAAAATCTGTATGGTGGAACAATAAAAGGCTGGGAAATGATCAATAATGTTAACACATACATGTATAAAGACCTATAGGACAACTTGGATGGTATTTGTAAAACTGAACTTGTCAATTCCTCTGTGTATAGTCTGTTAATATAATAAGTCAATTTTCTTCAGACCATTTTTATCAACAGAAAAGTCAATATAAACATCGCATTAACAGATATCAATATTTGAAGTTCTTTAAGGTTTGAAGAAGTAGCCAGAAAACCATATTTAAAGTATATCGTATACTGTTGAAGTGTTTTATTTTCTCTTTGGATAATATCGTGGTAGATCAGTGAATTTATAACTTTGGGATTAAATATTTGTAAGATTGGTGATCATAAAATAATCATGGTTCCTGGATAATGTTTTATGTTCTTTAGATAACTGAGAAATAGTGAAAAAATGCTTTTCATTAAGCAAAGCAGGTAACTCTTAGAATTTAGTGTGAGAAAATTTTATGAATATATCATTATTAGTTCATATTCATATATTTCAATTTTGAGTAATTGAATTAAAAGAGTATCTGTTTAAAGATTCTCATTGGCTATCATACTACATCTTATTTGTGTAGAAATCAAATTATCAACAAATTTCCCCAAATATTTCTTTGCCATTTGTTCATTTTCCAATTAACACAAGTTTATGAGAATTATATCTGATGATATCAGATAAAAACCTATGTAATTAGAGGGTAATACCAACATCATAAGTATACATAATGTATTTCACAGATCATACAATTCTGTATGCAGAAAATAAATGTTCAATAAACATAAGATAAAAATAGAATTTTGCTTTCATCATACGTTTGTGGTAAATTTTATCCTCAATGGCATTCATGTATATGCTGTGAAAACTTTAGATAATTGTTTATCGATTATGATTTATTTGTGAAAAAAAGGTTTCTCACATCAGTGCCATATATTAATGACTTTTATCATCAGTAATTTAAGGTCTTTCCACTCCGTTAGGAAAGACCTTATTGTTTTTCTAATGTTTTTAAGGTCTTTCCACTCCGTTAGGAAAGACCTTATTGTTTTTCTAATGTTTTTTTTTTTTTTTTTTTTTTTTTTTTTTTTTCTTCCAACATTTTTTTGACATGGCCTCCCCTCGTTTCTATTGGAGTTATGAAGACCAAATATGGACCATCGATAGACCTCATCATGAAGTATTACCAGATGACCCTGTTAAGGATTTCATCATCCCTTTAGGAGTTATCTCCCTTTATTATGTTTTTCAACATGATCCCCTCGTTGTTTTTAAAGATATCATGACTTTATTTGTACGATAGGTAAATCTCATTAATATGTATTACCATATGAGGCTGCATAGGATTTCATCATCCCTTTGAGAGTTATATCCCTTGAAGCAATTTCTTTTATTTGCATTTTCTTAAAAGTGTAAGAGATAGAACTGAATTGAAAATGAGAGCATCTACAAGAATAGATGGCAATGTTAATAAACATAAACAATTAGTTTGTTATCAACCCTTATAAGGAGTTATTTCCTTCAAAATTATACACAATTTTGATAAATTCTATTTCGAGGACCGGAAGTAGTAGAGACTTGGGACCTTCACCAGTAATCTTTAATTTATATGACCTTTCATTTGGACCCAAGGTCAAAGGTCACTGAGTGCAAACAAAATTTACGCTGCAATTTCAAGCTTACATATTAAGAAAACGATAAGAGTTTGCTGCATACATACTGTGTATAAAATGTTCCTCTCGACGAGCTCTACATTTTACACATTAAGCTCAAAACTGTCCGACCGTCTGTTCAAAAGTTAAACGAGATAATTCTTAAAAGTATAGTATTGTGTGTATATCTTTTCAAAGGTAACAGATATCAACCTACTATAAATTGCAAAAATGATCAGTATTTAAAGACCTTCAATTTGAGGTCAATGTCAGGTCATGATGAAATTTTACCTTGACCTTCAAAGTGTACTATGACCTTGACCTTGTAATATTTGAAAGGTCAATATGGTCCTGAGTTGAATGGTGGTAGTCCCATGTCTCTCGACTTCCGGTTCTCAAGTTTGGTATTGCATCATATATTTGATGATTCATTGTGACCTTGATGAACTTCGAATTGTCCCAAATTTTTTGTACAATGTTGTCCTTTACTATAGATCATTTTACTTTTAACAGATTTGAGATATCTATTGTCATTTTAGAGATAATGCAGTTTGATATTTTGCGGCGGCATGTATTTCTGAATCAACAACAGGTAACCACCGAAACTATCAAAATTGAAGAGTTTAACATTGTCATATGTTTGATCAAGTACCAAAACATTCAATGAAAAAAAACCCAAAAATCAATTTGAAATTTTCATGTTTTGCATTGACTTTGTAAGTTTCATAAGTTCTATTTATACAACTGATATTTCATCATTTTGGCACTTTGCCAAATGGGGTCATTTGATATATCAAATTGAAGGTCTTAATGAGCTCTACACAAAATGAAAATTCTAACCCCTTTTTCATTCCAGTGGGAAGGGTGGGGTCATTTAGTGCAAAAATTCAAACTTCTCAGATGGTTAGGTTGTCGCATATCAAATGAAAGTCCATACAGCGTACATTTCAAATATCGAATTGACGTCCCCAAAAATGGGTTGGGTGGGGTCATTGAGTGCAGAAAATAAATTGTCTTCTAAAGTAAGGTTGTTGTATATCAAATGAAAGGTCATAAGGTGTACATTTCAAATATCAAATTCCTGTCCTCCAAAAATGAGGTTGATGGGGTTATTAGGTGCAAAACTCAAACTTTCTAGAACATGGCGTTGTTGCATATCATATGAAAGATCATCAAGTCTGTATTACATATATCATACTCCGATATCACAAATGTAGGCGGATGGGGTAATTAAGTGTAAAAAGTGAAAAGTTTCAGAAGCTAGCTTGTCGATATCAAATGAAAGGTCTTAGAGTACATTACAAAAACATCACTTTTACAGGAAAGACCTTTCAATTGTTTTACAAACAATTGAGATACTAGTTTTTTTTTTTTTTTTTTTTTTTTTTTTTTTTTCTTCCAACATTTTTTTGACATGGCCTCCCCTCGTTTCTATTGGAGTTATGAAGACCAAATATGGACCATCGATAGACCTCATCATGAAGTATTACCAGATGACCCTGTTAAGGATTTCATCATCCCCTTTAGGAGTTATCTCCCTTTTATTATGTTTTTTCAACATGATCCCCCCTCGTTGTTTTTAAAGATATCATGACTTTATTTGTACGATAGGTAAATCTCATTAATATGTATTACCATATGAGGCTGCATAGGATTTCATCATCCCCTTTGAGAGTTATATCCCCTTGAAGCAATTTCTTTTATTTGCATTTTTCTTAAAAAGTGTAAGAGATAGAACTGAATTGAAAATGAGAGCATCTACAAGAATAAAGGGCAATGTTAATTAACATAAACAATTAGTTTGTTATCAACCCTTATAAGGAGTTATTTCCCTTCAAAAATTATACATAGATTTTGATAAATTCTATTTCGAGGACCGGAAGTAGTAGAGACTTTGGACCTTCACCAGTAATCTTTAATTTATGTGACCTTTCATTTGGACCCAAGGTCAAAGGTCACTGAGTGCAAACAAAATTTACGCTGCAATTTCAGGCTTACATATTAAGAAAACGATAAGAGTTTGCTGCATACATACTGTGTATAAAATGTTCCTCTCGACGAGCTCTATATTTTACACATTAAGCTCAAAACTGTCCGACCGTCTGTTCAAAAGTTAAACGAGATAATTCTTAAAAGTATAGTATTGTGTGTATATCTTTTCAAAGGTAACAGATATCAACCTACTATAAATTGCAAAATGATCAGTATTTAAAGACCTTCAATTTGAGGTCAATGTCAGGTCATGATGAAATTTTACCTTGACCTTCAAAGTGTACTATGACCTTGACCTTGTAATATTTGAAAGGTCAATATGGTCCTGAGTTGAATGGTGGTAGTCCCATGTCTCTACGACTTCCGGTTCTCAAGTTTGGTATTGCATCATATATTTGATGATTCATTGTGACCTTGACGAACTTGAATTGTCCCAAATTTTTGTACAATGTTGTCCTTTTACTATAGATCATTTAACTTTTAACAGATTTGAGATATCTATTGTCATTTTAGAGATAATGCAGTTTGATATGTTATAGCGGCGGCATGTATTTCTGAATCAACAACAGGTAACCACCGAAACTATCAAAATTGAAGAGTTTAACATTGTCATATGTTTGATCAAATACCAAAACATTCAATGAAAAAAACCCAAAAATCAATTTGAAATTTTCATGTTTTGCATTGACTTTGTAAGTTTCATAAGTTCTATTTATACAACTGATATTTCATCATTTTGGCACTTTGCCAAATGGGGTCATTTGATATATCAAATTGAAGGTCTTAATGAGCTCTACACAAAAATGAAAATTCTAACCCCCTTTTTCATTCCAGTGGGAAGGGTGGGGTCATTTAGTGCAAAAAATTCAAACTTCTCAGATGGTTAGGTTGTCGCATATCAAATGAAAGTCCATACAGCGTACATTTCAAATATCGAATTGACGTCCCCAAAAATGGGTTGGTGGGGTCATTGAGTGCAGAAAATAAATTGTCTTCTAAGGTAAGGTTGTTGTATATCAAATGAAAGGTCATAAGGTGTACATTTCAAATATCAAATTCCTGTCCTCCAAAAATGAGGTTGATGGGGTTATTAAGTGCAAAACTCAAACTTTCTAGAACATGGCGTTGTTGCATATCATATGAAAGATCATCAAGTCTGTATTACATATATCATACTTCCGATATCACAAATGTAGGCGGATGGGGTAATTAAGTGTAAAAGTGAAAAGTTTCAGAAGCTAGCTTGTCGTATATCAAATGAAAGGTCTTAGAGAGTACATTACAAAACATCACTTTTACAGGAAGACCTTTCAATTGTTTTACAAACAATTGAGATACTAGTTTTTTTTTTTTTTTTTTTTTCTTTTTTTCTTCCAACATTTTTTGACATGGCCTCCCTCGTTTCTATTGGAGTTATGAAGACCAAATATGGACCATCGATAGACCTCATCATGAAGTATTACCAGATGACCCTGTTAAGGATTTCATCATCCCTTTAGGAGTTATCTCCCTTTTATTATGTTTTTCAACATGATCCCCCCTCGTTGTTTTTAAAGATATCATGACTTTATTTGTACGATAGGTAAATCTCATTAATATGTATTACCATATGAGGCTGCATAGGATTTCATCATCCCCTTTGAGAGTTATATCCCCTTGAAGCAATTTCTTTTATTTGCATTTTTCTTAAAAAGTGTAAGAGATAGAACTGAATTGAAAATGAGAGCATCTACAAGAATAGATGGCAATGTTAATAAACATAAACAATTAGTTTGTTATCAACCCTTATAAGGAGTTATTTCCTTTCAAAAATTATACACAATTTTTGATAAATTCTATTTCGAGGACCGGAAGTAGTAGAGACTTGGGACCTTCACCAGTAATCTTTAATTTATGTGACCTTTCATTTGGACCCAAGGTCAAAGGTCACTGAGTGCAAACAAAATTTACGCTGCAATTTCAAGCTTACATATTAAGAAAACGATAAGAGTTTGCTGCATACATACTGTGTATAAAATGTTCCTCTCGACAAGCTCTACATTTTACACATTAAGCTCAAAACTGTCCGACCGTCTGTTCAAAAGTTAAAACGAGATAATTCTTAAAAGTATAGTATTGTGTGTATATCTTTTCAAAGGTAACAGATATCAACCTACTATAAATTGCAAAATGATCAGTATTTAAAGACCTTCAATTTGAGGTCAATGTCAGGTCATGATGAAATTTTACCTTGACCTTCAAAGTGTACTATGACCTTGACCTTGTAATATTTGAAAGGTCAATATGGTCCTGAGTTGAATGGTGGTAGTCCCATGTCTCTACGACTTCGGTTCTCAAGTTTGGTATTGCATCATATATTTGATGATTCATTGTGACCTTGACGAACTTCGAATTGTCCCAAATTTTTTGTACAATGTTGTCCTTTTACTATAGATCATTTAACTTTTAACAGATTTGAGATATCTATTGTCATTTTAGAGATAATGCAGTTTGATATGTTTGCGGCGGCATGTATTTCTGAATCAACAACAGGTAACCACCGAAACTATCAAAAATTGAAGAGTTTAACATTGTCATATGTTTGATCAAATACCAAAACATTCAATGAAAAAAAACCCAAAAATCAATTTGAAATTTTCATGTTTTGCATTGACTTTGTAAGTTTCATAAGTTCTATTTATACAACTGATATTTCATCATTTTGGCACTTTGCCAAATGGGGTCATTTGATATATCAAATTGAAGGTCTTAATGAGCTCTACACAAAATGAAAATTCTAACCCCTTTTCATTCCAGTGGGAAGGGTGGGGTCATTTAGTGCAAAAATTCAAACTTCTCAGATGGTTAGGTTGTCGCATATCAAATGAAAGTCCATACAGCGTACATTTCAAATATCGAATTGACGTCCCCAAAAAATGGGTTGGGTGGGGTCATTGAGTGCAGAAAATAAATTGTCTTCTAAGGTAAGGTTGTTGTATATCAAATGAAAGGTCATAAGGTGTACATTTCAAATATCAAATTCCTGTCCTCCAAAAATGAGGTTGATGGGGTTATTAGTGCAAAATCAAATTTTCTAGAACATGGCGTTGTCGCATATCATATGAAAGATCATCAAGTCTGTATTACATATATCATACTTCCGATATCACAAATGTAGGCGGATGGGGTAATTAAGTGTAAAAGTGAAAATTTTCAGAAGCTAGCTTGTCGTATATCAAATGAAAGGTCTTAGAGAGTACATTACAAAACATCACTTTTACAGGAAGACCTTTCAATTGTTTTACAAACAATTGAGATACTAGTTTTTTCTTTTTTTTCTTTTTCTTTTTTTTTCTTCCAACATTTTTTGACATGCCCTCCCCTTGTTTCTATTGGAGTTATCAAGACCAAATATGGACCATCGATAGAACTAATCATGAAGTATTACCAGATGACCCTGTTAAGGATTTCATCATCTCCTTTAGAAGTTATCTCCCTTTTATTGTTTTTTCAACATGTTCCCCTCGTTGTTTTTAAGATATCATGACCTTATTTGTACAATAAGTAGATCTCATCATGATGTATTACCATATGAGGCTGCGAGGTTGTCATCATCCCCTTTGAGAGTTATATCCCTTGACGCAATTTCTTTTATTTGCATTTTTCTTAAAAGTATTATAGATTGAATCGAATTGTCAATTGCAGCATCTACAAGAACAGATGGCAATATTAATTAACATAAACAATTAGTAAGTTATCAACCCTGATAAGGAGTTATTTCCTTGAAAAATTATACACAATTTTGAAAATTCTATTTCGAGAACCGAAGTCGAGAGACTTGGGACCTTCACCGATAATCTTTAATTTATGTGACCTTTCATTTGCACCCAAGGTCAAAGGTCACTGAGTGCAAACAAAATTTACGCTGCAATTTCAAGCTTACATATTAAGAAAACGATAAGAGTTTGCTGCATACATACTGTGTATAAAATGTTCCTCTTGACGAGCTCTACATTTTACACTTTAAGCTTAAAACTGTCCGACCGTCTGTTCAGAAGTTACAACGAGATAATTCTTAAAAGTATAGTATTGTGTGTATATCTTTTAAAGGTAACAGATATCAACCTAATATAAATTGCAAAATGATCAGTATTTTAAGACCTTCAATTTGAGGTCAATGTCAGGTCATGATGAAATTTTACCTTGACCTTCAAAGTGTACTATGACCTTGACCTTGTAATATTTGAAAGCTCAATATAGTCTTGAGTTGAATAGTGGTAGTCTTATGTCTCTACGACTTCGGTTCTCAAGTTTGGTATTGCATCATATATTTGATGATTCATTGTGACCTTGATAAACTTTGGAATTGTCCCAAATCTTTGTCTACAATCTTGTCCTTCAACTGCAAATCAATTATCATTTAACAGATTTGAAATATCTATTGTCGTTTAGAGATAATGCAGTTTGAAATTTTGCGGCGGAGGCATGTCTTTCTGAATCAACAACAGCTTTCCACCTGAAATTTTCGGAAATTGAAGACTTAAACATGGTTATATGTTTGACTAATTACCAAAAACTTTCAATGAAAAACTAAAAAAAAAAAAATCAATTTGAAATTTTCATCTTTTACATTGACTTTGTAAGTTTCATAAGTTCTATTTATATAATTGATATTGCATCATTTTTGACACTTTGCCAAATGCAGTCATTATGTATATCAAATTGAAGGTCTTAATGAGCTCTACCCAAAAATGAAAATTTCAAACCCCTTTTTCATCCCAGTGGGAAGGGTGGGGTCATTTAGTGCAAAAAATTCAAACTTCTCAGATGGTTAGGTTGTCGCATATCAAATGAAAGTCCATAAAGAGTACATTTCAAATATCTAATTGATGTCCCCAAAAAATGGGTTGGGTGGGGTCATTGAGTGCAAAAAATAAATTTTCTTTTAATATAAGGTTGTTGTATATCAAATGAAAGGTCATAACGTGTACATTTCAAATATCAAATTCCTGTCCTCCAAAATGAGTTGGAAGGGTTATTAAGTGCAAAATCAAACTTTTAGAAGATGGTGTTGCTGCATATCAAATTGAAGATCATCAAGTCGATATTACATATATCATACTTTTGATCTCGAAAACTCAGGCAGATGGGGTCATTAAGTGTAAAAAGCGTAAAAGTTTCAGAAGGTTTGCTTGTCGTATATCAAATGAAAGGTCGTAAAAGTACGTTACGAAAACATCACTTTCACAGGAAAGACCTTTCAATTGTTTTACAAACAATTGAGATACTAGTTCAAGGGAAGGATTGTTTGATGAGATAATGCATAAATGATTCAAAATTATATTTGTTATATTTCCAATTGAATAAAAATATATAACTTGGCAAAAGTAACTGCAAAAATGTCAATTAATATCATTTCTTGGTATATTTGACCAACAATTGTCATTTTATTCAACTGATGGAATCGAAAAGAAACAATTTCCGGAAGAATGCAAAAAAAAAAAGATATTTAATGCATAGTGATTTGAGAAGAAATCACATTTTTGTATGAATCAAACAGTAATTCATATCATTGTCAGATTATAAATTAACTAAGTTTGTTAAAGAAATTTGTTAAGATAGGTTGACACTGTATTGTCAAGCACATTCCATGCCTAAGTATATTATAATGAATAAGTAGGAATACCTAATTTCATGTTGATTAGAAAAAGGATTGGAAAGTTTTGTCAACGATAAATTTTCTTTCATGACATGTCATATCAAATGATCATAAATTAAGTATTAATAGTAGAAATATAAAGGTGATATTGATAATTTTGATGGACAAACACAATTAGAGAGATAGGTGGTGTTTACCATAAATGGCATAAGAGTATTAATCTTAACTTAACCAAATAAACACTTTAGGTCTTTGACTTGAATATTCGTTTTATAAAGAGTTGTCATTTATTTGATATGAGTAGGTTTCAAATTTATGATTGCATGAATTAAGAGTCCATATTAGACTAGAGTCCGTAACTTTGTAATCAGTTTCTTTTCCATCTTGTAACAAATTTGGTCAGAATAAGGCATCTGTACCATATAATTTAGGGTTGTTATTGAACTCTTATCAACATCTATATGTATAAGACATTTTGTTGCAAAATATCTATTTGGTTATATTAGGGCTGCAGCTCATTTTAACCTTGACATGACAGTACAAAACATAATGACAGTTAATTTGGCTACTACCACCAAATATAGTGACAAATCTTAGGCCTGTTGAATGTTAAAAGAAAAACGATACATAAGAAGGATACCAGGAATAACTAAATATAATTGCCAGTGCAATAGACAACACTAACCACCAAAACCTCAATCTTCTGGATAACAGACTAACAAACAAAGACGACAACTAACAACAAATGGTCCACAGAGCCTCAAATACACAACTTTACAAATGTATCAACATTAACTCTAGTTCACAGACAACAAGCTCACATGTTGGAGCCAGTCAATTTTGGAATATTTTCAATCGAATATCAAAGTACTGTCGTGCTGTTAACTCAGATGAACCAAAGATCTGATGGCTGGCAAATAATTCATACAGATTTCCATCTCCTGTAGACTACTTAAGAAGCTTACAGTTGCTTTCTTACGTTGAGTGTCAAATATTTCAACCACATTTAAGACGATGACATTTAAGCAATTGGCTAGGTTCATGTGTTTTGCATTGTCTAAAGACTGGATAATGCATTCAACGAATGTTCACGTTTCGATCATACATCATTGTGCATAAATTAGTCAAACAGACGCCCATCCGTAACATGAGACTGGAAAAGTTTAAGTGACATTAATTCTGTACTATGGGACCCTTGCTTGTGTAAACAGTATGTATTGGTTGTCCCTTTCCCTAAAAAAAATCGCTGAAAAGATATCTGTATTTTTTATTCACTTTGTGATTTTGTTAATTTTTTAATCAACTGAAACAGAATTTTACATGTGTAAAATTTATAATCTTTAAAAAAAATCCCATTTATCACAGTAACATATTTAGTTTAATTTCGGTCTTATTGTTTTACTTCATGGGAAAAATCAATAAAGACAGGTTGAATAGTTTATTTATTATTTAGTTTTAGATCTCTGTCTTTTGTTAATTTAAAATGACAAAATGTTTGTGTGAAAGTGTAAATTAAAGGTGATAATTATATTCCCTATTTGTAAAGTTTTGAAGGAAGTAAAGAGAAAACATATTGGTATGTGTATTATTTTATACAATTATGTTCCCGAAAATTTGAGTTCAAGATTAATGAGGAATAAAACATTACTAAGATTTTAGTGTAAATTAGGTCATGTCAGTTTATATTTTAGACATTGTTTTACATTCTGTTTTGATCATGCATGTACAATTAACACTTCCAATACAGTTTTGTACATTCCAAACTACATGTATTCCCTGACTTGCTATTGAAAATTTATTATAAGAGTAAGTCCTTGGATCCTGTCAGCATAGTATTTTCTGAAAGGTTATAACTTTCCATTGCTTTTTTTTTTATCTATTCTTAGTCTCCCATCAGCTGCCAGTGACTATTTGAGGAATTTTGCCATGTTTTCATTGATCTAATTGACTGTTAGTTCAGATCACAATATTCAGTGATAAAACATATTGTATTCCATTTTCTATATATATATATATATTTATATATATATATGTGCTGATATTTAGAGTAATTATATATATAACTGATATATACTCTTACTCTGTTAAAAATGTACAAGTATGTTTAGACAGATGCAGTATGTATACCAGTCCACGTTAACTTTTAAAAGATTTATTTTATAGAAAAGATATCTTGTGATAAGGGTTAGCTCTTTCTTCATACATTTATTTTCATTATTCTTTCTGCTGAACTTCTGGTTTCAGAGTGTAGGTCTTCATAGCCTAAATTTTTAAAAATATTTTATAAGAAAAAATAGGATTGATCATTATGATGATTTGAGTGATTCTCATGAATATTATACACAATTTAGGATTTACCAAAAAATGCAGTCTTTTGATTTTGGGGATTTTTCAAAAATTCCAGCTATGAGGTTGCATTTGTGAATACATGTATAATATATATGCATATATGTAATCAGAAAAATAGGGATATAAAATAAATGTAGACTAGAGTGTTATGAATGCTTTCCAATGATAAAAGAGAACTTATCAATACTGAGGTTTATTTGTACAAATATGGATTCTTTCATTCTTTGAATTTGTAAGGTCAAGACTTCAAAATTAATCCCTGGTACTATAGGTCATCAGAAATAGCCTTATTTAATCAAGCAACATGTGTCTAATTTGATGTACATGTAATACAATTTCTTTTATTTTATGTGTTCACAGGTTAACATCTGCTGTCTAAGTCAGTCAGAATGAGCAACAAGGATTCAGAGGATTACCTCTCCGATGGAGAAACCACTGCACGGGAGCTGATGATGATAGTAGCAGTAGTTCAAGTGATGACAGCGATGGAGAAGAGGGGGAAGATTCAGGATATGATAATGGCGGAGGACAACCAACCCTATCCTTGATGGATGGAGCTTCTATCCTCATTCAACAGGGTCCAGAAGATGAGGAGGATGAAGGGGAAGCTGACAGTAAGTTATTTACTTTGAATAAGCAAATAGATAATTGTCTTTCATACGAATAAAGAGATGTAGGGTATACCTTAATGAGACAGTACCCAATCACATGAACAACCAAAACATATATATAGGTCAACATACATTCATCAAAAATAGACAACAATATGTCAGCTCTAAATTGCCCCAAGCCTAGGAAGTTTGCAATGAATTAAACAGACTATCAAAGATAGTAAAGAGATATTGTTTATTACACTTAATATATGTTTTCCATGGAAAAAGATGTCTTGAGCCTCAGAATACTATGGCAAAGAGAACAATGTTCCAAGGTGACAAATAAGCATGTGATATCTCCCTCCCCATAGATTTTTCTTTGTGACCACTGTTGTACTGTTGGAAAACATAATGTTACCTCCCCTAAATTGGTGGATATATGCTCTTAAAACAAGTGTCTAAACTCTGTATGGTGTCTGATCATGAACATTCATAAGAAACCAATATGGAGAGGTTTTTTGTCGTACACATGTTGCTATATGAACTTACTTCATTTAAGATGGCTGTGTTTGCTATTATATTTGTAATTGAGTTGTTTGTATATTACACTATCCATTAATCTAGAGTTGTTTTTTTATGAAGGAGTTACACCGGTTGACCTGATGTCAATTGGCGTAAATTACGTCATAGAACAATTGATTCTTAGTACTTCTTACTGTGACGTAATAACATAAGCATTGTTAGGAAATGTACGGGAAAGTGCACGAATTCGAAAGTCGTCTATACACAAATTTGGCTAATTTAGGTCAAAAAGTGTTTTACGTAATAAGCTGACATAACATGGTTCTATAATCAATGAACAAGAGATATATACATTTGTTATTACACATATATCATATAGTTGACAAGTTAATGTAGGAGATTTATTTGATTTCTCAATCAATATTATAAGTACTGATTGCACTAATATTGAAAATTATTATAACTTGTTTCAAGATTTTAAGTGCAATTATTCTGAAAGTTTTGCTCTTTGCAGCAATATTTTGAATGGCTCTTAAATTTTGTAAAGAACATAACTGTGTTTCTAGTTCACATTACTAGCTTGTACAAAGTGGTACTGTATTAAAAATCCACAATATTTGTTTGTGTGATCATAATCCTTTATTGTGTCTTATTAAAATTGAAATTGAAATTAGAATTGAATTTTAATTTAGATATAACATGAAACTATCCTATGCTTGTTTCGACTTCATATTGAAATATTAAACAAACTTCAAGCATAAGCTGCCATTTTTGTACATTGATTTTTTTCTGTTGTATTTACTTAAGACAGTTTAACATAATAGAATAAACTAATGTTCCCTTTGTATGCAGTATATTGTTAAATATTGATATGAATTTATACACAAAGTGGTAGAAAAGTACCTCATCAATTTATGTTTTGAGAGTTTGAAATTACCATGACTATCGGTAAGCTATTTGTTAATTTTTGTACAGGTAGGGAATGTACTGAAAGGGGCTCAAGTGGCCTTCTTTTCCACATTTATAGCTCATGTTTATCATTTGGCATCTGTCATCTGTCCATTTATCACAATTTGCTAATAAAAAAGATTTGTCCTGAAAAGTATACACCAATTGGAACTAAACTTTTCTGTCTACCAACATAGCTACTGTTACTGAAAATAGCAAATAAAGATAGAATCAACAACAACAACAAACTAGAAAAATTCTTGTAAACGGAAAATTGCTACCAAACTTTTATAGGAAATGAATTTTCAAATGATGAATTAATAATCCCCTTGAAATCATAATGGACTCCTACAAAACTTCAGTTATATGTTGCCATAAAATGCATTTATTGAAGATCATTAACTTTTTTGGCAGCATATATTGTAACATTGTTAAGACCTTAGAGCAATGTTTATTGTTTTGTACAAAGAAAATCACTGATAAATGTTTTATTATTTTAAAGCTTTGCTTACAAAAACATTGTAATGTTATCAAGTACTTTTAAGTTAGATAGTAATGCGTGCATTTTTTAATGCCAATCCTTAACAACTTGCAAAACTATGAAATCTAATTAATGCAATTACCAAAATTTTATAAAGGAAATCACTACTGAAATTATGAATGGGAGTTTTTATTATTGTGAACCTGATACTGTCGCTTCTTTTGCAGTTAGAAAAACATCGCAAAAATTTCTGAACTTACAGGTTGCACTTTGTAAATACAGCTGTTTCACTAATCACGCCTCTTTCGGGAGATATATAATATTCATAGATATTTTGTTTTGTTTACCTACTGGTTCCCAGATATGATCTCTATGTTTCATCTCATAGGGACATTACTTGGGATGTTACCAGTATAAATACACATGGATAGCGGCCAAATTGAATTCTGACAAAGACCCAAAGTAAAGGGAGGGGTAGTACAGAATTTTAGTATAAGTTTAAACTCTTAGAAGTTCGAGGCATATTAATGTTGAAAATATGCAGCACAGCCCCATGTTTTGACCTTTGAAAAAAATAGTAGTGCATATGAACTTCCCATTCTACTAAAGGATATATTTTTTTTACCAAACTTCATAGTAAAAGTACTAGCCGTAAAAGGAGTTCCTGTGGGAAATTGCATTGTCTATATTTACAGAAGTGCAATCTACATTACTAATTTAAATCTTTTAAGATTCAAACAGTAGACTATGCATGGCCAGAAAGCCATCAGATATCATTGTTATCTCTCCTGTGACAATTGATGTACAATGAGACAAGCCATCAGATATTATGGTTGTCTCTCCTGTGACAAATGTTGTACAATGAGACAAGCCATCAGGTATTATTGTTGTCTCTCCTGTGACAAATGTTGTACAATGAGACAAGCCATCAGATATTATTGCTGTCTTTCCTGTGACAAATGTTGTACAATGAGACAAGCCATCAGATATTATTGTTGTCTCTCTCGTGACAAATGTGGTACAATGAGACAAAGGGATGCTAGCTAATCTGGTGGCAGTAGCTCTTTGTATACAGCTTAATATTTCAAAAGGTGAAAGAGCTGAATAAATCCTAATCTGGTATACAGATGCCTTATGGTCTGAAATTTCTGTCCCTCATATATATGGTGTAAAAATAAAACTCTGTCATGATCAGTAAAGCAGATTAGACATTTCAGTATGTGCACTCCTATTTAGTCTGTTAGTGTTTCTGTGTAGGGCAAGTTATAGCCTAGATATTCTGCTCCTATATGAACAACAACTTCCTTGAAGCATTTCACAAGTTAGAAATAGTCTTATTACATATATACAGAATCACTGAATTAGAGGTTACAGAACTTGGGTATTGAAAAACAATTTTAATGGAGAATTTTGTTCATGTGTTTCAAAAGAATAAGAATAGTTGTATCAGTTTTAAAAATGAATTCCATAATTGATTGCTGCACATTTCAAATTTCCCAGTATTTTATATTTGAGCCCAACTATGTCAATGAGACTAGAATATGTCACCTATAGACCCCAAAATATATGGCAGGTAATTCGTACTTATGATATGATGTATATAGAAAGGATTACAACTACAAAGCTTACTGGATTACTTATTTTATATAATATTAAATGCTTGGTCATGCTTTTTAATAAATTATTGGCAGAGGAGTCATTTATTAACTGAATTCTTTGATCCAATATCTGATGTTGTATGTAATCGCATGTCAACAGTAATATTTTACCTTAAGTTTGCATGTTTATTTGATTTAGTATAAGACAATTCAGGTGTAGACCTTATAACCATTGTTGGGATCCTTATCATCAATTTATAGCATATACTAAGTAGTTGTGCAATGGAATTAAACATGGATAAGATTGAGGATAATATAAGGGAAGGGAATTACTGTCATAAATAATGCATTGTAATCATTTGTTCATTATACATTGTAACATGGAATAAACATGTTGTTGTCTTTTGCAATATTTAGGTTAAAATGCCTTTGGAATGGGCACATCCCCTTCAAATCAATATTTCTGTAATACAACATACATGCCTACTGAACAATAGGAAATCATTCAGTATTCAGGCGTAGAAGTTAACAGACCTTTCATCCTTGGCCAAAAGTATTTGTCACCTTTCTTTTTTTGCTATATTTTTCGTATAAATACACATTTTTTAAAAATTTATGTTGAATGCTTTTATCGTATATTTTTTCAAACAAGGCTTTAAAAGACACAGAATTGTCTAAAGTATATTTGTTTATTTGGTCATAGTTTTGTCGTTAATTGTTTTTGTTTTCTGTTGATATGAATACACATAGAATAATTATTCACAATTTAATTTGGTTGAAATATATAGCAAATTTATGAAAAAAATAATACTTGTGTTTATATCATTAGAAAATGAAAACTCTTGACAACAAAATATAACCAAATAAACGAATAAGTCAGTGACAATTCTGCTTCTTTTGGTATCAGGTTGACCAAAATCCAACCAGAAATGACCCCACAATATTTTTTTGAAAAAAAGTAATATGTAATATATCATGAAAAATCACTAGTGATGAATACTTTTGGCCATGCAATGTAGATTGATATGGGATGAAGTCATTCAGTCATTCAGTCTTTACTGTCTCATGGCTTTTGTCCAATCATGGCCCTTACAGCATCTTATGAAACCTATGTATCTGTTTTCAGTTTTAGCCTTGTAATTGATGACTCAAGTTTATACTTGTGGTTTCCTAAACTTCTTCTTTCTGACAGTAATGACCCATTCTAATAGTGGTCATCAGTTTGGGCTGTGAAGGATGTTTAACTACACACCTTTGTCTGTTTAATGTTAAATCTGATGTCTGGTGTAGGCAAAGTGTCATTCACTGTGCATGTTAAAGAACTTTTTCAACAATTCTAAGGGTCCCTTGGTGGCCTGCTGGAAGAAAAATGAGTCCCTATTGACCGTCAAATTGCCCGACCTTCAACCTTGTGAATCAACTTTGCAGAACCTACCAATTTGATTAAATTATTAAACTGTTCTCATCATGAATATGCTTCAATATTTGCCACTGGATGTAAAACTAATAAAAATAAATCAAATGTTGTTTGTTTGCTATTAAACTGAGGCAGAGAAATAAAGATTATGCATGTCTTGTTTTTCAGTAGACACAGGAATTAGTACACAAGCAGACACAGAAGCCGAGGTAGACAAACAACTGGAAGAAGAAAAGAAAGAATTAGATAAAAAAGTGAAAAAGAAAAAGAAACGAAAGAAGTAAGTGATAGCCTCAGAAATTTTTGTCTTAAGGATTTTATGAAGATTTACTGTTACCAGTCCTGTCTGCAGTCTCCCTTGATTTATACAAGACTATTGTTATATCTTAACTCACTCTTGAATAACAAATGTAGCATGGAAAACTTCAGTGTTTTCCTTTTTTCACTAAGGTAAGGTGGGTGTTTTGAAAAAACCATCTGCAACCGGGTGATTTTTTTTTATATTTTCAACCAGGTTTATTTTTTTTATTGTGGGTGGGGGTCACAAAAAGAAGGATTAGTATTGCATTCACATTTAATGGAATTGAACCATTCTTCTGCTATCACTGCTAGCCTTTCATTTGACAAATTAGTGTTGTGCATCTCTGATAGCAGATGGCTTTTGCAGGACTCCCTCCTGTTGAAATTGAAAATTTATTTTTGGCACACAGAACAGAAATATCCTTCTGTGACGAGTAGCCATTTAAAGTTCTGTTCATATCTATCAGGTTGGGAACACCCCTCAAATGAGGGGTAACCTCTCAATTATGAGGGGTACATTTCAAGAAATACAAATGTGCACATATTTATATTTCATTTACAGAAACTTTTCCCAAAGAACTATACATCTATTTGGTATTATATGGTCAAAACATGTCCAAGAATTTTGTAATATTCCTGGACTTATATCTTCTTTATCATT
Source organism: Mytilus coruscus (assembly GCA_017311375.1). Taxonomy (NCBI): domain Eukaryota; kingdom Metazoa; phylum Mollusca; class Bivalvia; order Mytilida; family Mytilidae; genus Mytilus; species Mytilus coruscus. The sequence continues at coordinate 5,425,680 of CM029601.1, read as the reverse complement.
AAAAATAATGGGACCCTCTTTTAGAAAAGCTGTACCAAATGAAACGATTTTTCCCCCTTTTAAGTTAAAAAAACTAAGTTTTTCTTTTTTCTTTTTTTCAATAGTTAAATGACCCATTGCCTGAGGGACAGTCCCTCATTTAAGGGATATCCCTCATTTAGGGGATTGTTTCCGAACCCGTTATCTTCGCGATCGCTTGCGTGCCTTTTCTGTTGTTTTGATACTTTTTTTTCAATTTCAACAATTTCAATACAACTATCCGTTTAACTTTACTTATTAGGCTTAGAAATTGTTTTGCTTGTGATTATCTTTGTTGGAAGCAAGACTATTGATATTTCTTTAATGTTGCTAGTAATGTGTTAAAAATTGTAAAAACCTGATGAGGTGTGGATATTTGTCAGCAACCCAAATACCTTAACAAAAACAAAAATCAACAGACAGCTAGAGGAAATCTTACAATTTTCAACAATTGACAAATGTCTTATATGGATACAATATGTCCAGCTGTATATTATGTTATCTAGAAAAGTTCTCAATAAATGTAGCATAAATTCTCAAACATCTGCCATCAAAATAAAATTTCTTAAAAAAAATATGATGATCATGCATATATATTAATGGTGAAGACAAAAACTGACAAACTGAAGATGATCATGCGGCAGGTTTAAAGTTTTATAAGGCAGATGATCATGTGGCAGGTTTAAAGTTTTATAAGGCAGCTGATGTGGCAGGTTTAAAATTTTTTAAGGCAGATGATCATGTGGGAGGTTTAAAGTTTTATAAGGCAGATGATCATGTGGCAGGTTTAAAGTTTTTTAAGGCAGATGATCATGTGACAGGTCTAAAGTTTTATAGGGCAGATGATCATGTGGCAGGTTTAAAGTTTTATAAGGCATATGATCATGTGGCAGGTTTAAAGTTTTATAAGGCAGATGATCATATGACAGTTTTAAAGTTTTTTAAGGCAGATGATCATGTGGCAGGTTTAAAGTTTTTTTAAGGCAGATGATCATGCGGCAGGTTTAAAGTTTTATAAGGCAGATGATCATGTGGCAGGTTAAAAGTTTTTAAGGCAGATGATCATGTGGCAGGTTTAAAGTTTTTTTAAGGCAGATGATCATGTGGCAGGTTTAAACTTTTTTAAGGCATATGATCATGTGGCAGGTTTAAAGTTTTATAAGGCAGATGATCATGTGGCAGGTTTAAAGTTTTAAAAGGCATATGATCATGTGGCAGGTTAAAAGTTTTATAAGGCAGATTATCATGTGGCAGGTTTAAAGTTTTTTAAGGCATATGATCATTTGACAGGTTTAAAGTTTTATAAAGCAGATGATCATGTGGCAGGTTTAAAGTTTTATAAGGCAGCTGATCATGTGGCAGGTTTAAAGTTTTATAAGGCAGATTTTCATGTCGCAGGTTTAAAGTTCTATAAGGCAGATGATCATGTGGCAGGTTTAAAGTTTTTTAAGGCAGATGATCATATGGCAGGTTTAAAGTTTTATAAGGCAGATGATCATGTGACAGGTCTAAAGTTTTATAAGGCATATGATCATGTGGCAGGTTTAAAGTTTTATAAGGCAGATGATCATGTGGCAGGTTAAAAGTTTTGTAAAGCAGATGATCATGTGGCAGGTTTAAAGTTTTATAAGGCAGATGATCATGTGGCAGGTTTAAAGTTTTATAAGGCAGATAATCATGTGGCAGGTTTAAAGTTTTTTAAGGCAGATGATCACATGACAGGTTTAGAGTTTTATAAGCACTCAACACCCTGATAATTCTGTTCAATGGAATAACAAAAAGTTACATTGATAAATAATAATAACAAGAATGTGTCCATAGTACACGGATGCCCCACTCTCACTATCATTTTCTATGTTCAGTGGACGGTAAAATTGGGATCAAAACTCTAATTTGGCATTTAAATTAGAAAGATCATATCATAGGGAACATGTGTACTAAGTTTCAAGTTCTGTTGATTGGACTTCAACTTCATGAAAAACTACCTTGACCAAAAACTTTAACCTGAAGCGGGACAACGATCGGACGGACGGACGGACGGACGGATGAACGAACGAACGGATGCACAGACCGAAAACATAATGCCCCTATACTATCGTAGGTGGGGCATAAAAATTTGTACAAAAAGCCCTTTACTATATAATACCAGAAACAGATGTAAGTTATACCAACCAATCATAGTAAACAATGTTGTATTAAAGAATGCTAGAAGCAGAAAGTTAAAATATTAAACCTCCCACCCTAGAGTAACTCTTAAATACCTAATTATTTAGAGTGTTGGGTAAAATTTGTTTACTTTTTCAACAAGCACACAATTATTAATTGTATTTTGGATGACTGTAAATACATCATGTTTAATGTTATTTCTAAGGTCACTAATACAAACAAGATAAGTCTTTAGAACTCTTTGAATTTTCATCAAAGAAATTTGAAGAAAGCCACATTCAACATGCACAAAATTAATATGGATAGTTTCAGTTTTTAGAAAGACATAAATTCTTAAATATTATATTCAGATAAATTCAAAATGACTATTTAACTTTCATCACAAATGTAAAATACAAATCTATTTGGATAAAATTACGTTGATACACAAAAGGAAAAAGGAAATTGAGGTTGAACAAGAGCATTCCATTTACATGTCACAAATCTATAAAGGTAATTATAATATGCTGTGTAGCATATTCTGAGAGTAGACAGTATAAATACTGTTCAATAAATTGTAATTTTGATATCTATTTATGGTAATTTAGTTTGCATTGATCAACATATCCATTAGACATTTTATACTTGAAACGAATATTTTAATATCAACATACAATTACTTGAAGAGAACTAGGAGGTCTCATGTTAAGTGAGCTAGAAATAATTTCTCAAGGTTGATTTATATTAATGGTTGCAATATTCCATTGAAAAAAATATAACCAAATTTGGAAGGCAGTCTTAATCTGCACTCATTTGCCCATAGCACACTGTTGCATGCTTCATCAAAGGAGTCTCCTTACATACAAGTTCAATGGTTTTGTAATTAAATTTTCATATCTTCTTGGTCCACATATACAATGTAATAAGAAATATACCATAATTAACCACAAAATTAATTTTGATAACATAAGACTAAAACATGAAAGAACTAAACTTTGACAGGACATTTTGTTGAATGAAAGAATTACCAGTAATTATTATTATGTTTTCTTATGATATCTGAGCTAAGTGTGGTCATTTTGTTTTATATTTATTCATAGAATACAAGTAAGATACGAAAAAATTATTTAAACTGACTTTTCAATGGCCTATGTTCAAATAGATTGGTTTAATATACCTAGTAACGGTAAACTACAATGAAAGCTTTCAAGCATTTATTTAATCTATTTAAAGGGGGATAAAATATATGGTCTTAATTTTTGAAAGGTCATTGCTGTGTGTTTCATTTTGAATATTATTTAAAATTTCTTATTTTACTTTATTATGATACATATCAAAGCTCAGCGTTAATTGCTATTACATCCTTCAGTATATGTCCCAATCATTGCCGTCATTGTAACAGTTAAAAGGAATTCATGATATTGACCGTGATGCTTTAAATAGCAGACCTGATTATACTGTTTGATTGTAGTAGATCAATAGTATATTGTTTTGGTGTAACAATGTTACCATCCTTTATCAAATGTTATTAACTTGTCAAATGTAACGACAATATCGACTTAATTTAAAAAAAGAACCCATCAAAGGTGAATAGAAAATACACAAAGCTACCTAGATATTGTATTTATTAAATGTGATAAGTGCCTTGTATTATTAACTGTTAAACAAAATATTTCAATGTAATGTAACAATATAAAAATTATAAAGGGGCTTAATAGTTAATTTACTACTTCATGTAACAGTTTTATAAAGTTATGTTCCTGTTAGCTTACTAACTTGATCAAAATAGATATTTAAACAGTTTTCAGTAATTGCATTTTCACTATGATAAGTCATTTGCAATATTACTATTAAAAACAGTAGTCATTTAAAAGTAGAAATAAGAAAAACGGAGGAAGGCTTGAGTACCCTCAAAATTATTTTTTAACCCTGCTACATGTTAGGGAGCTACCATTTGATTTTTATGGGGGGACTAGGATGAAATTTGAAAAAATAGGCAGGACAGGAGTTCTGAGTAAAAAAAAAGGCAGGATGACAATTTGTGTAAAAAAATTAAGAATAAACTAGTAAAAAAAAAAGGCAGGACCGAATAGAGTAAAAAATAAAAAGGCAGGACAGAGATTACAACTAAAAAAAAAAGCAGGACAAAATTTTTCATCCTAGCCCCCCCATAAAAATCAGATGGTAGCTCCCTTAAAGTGCCTGTCCTTAATCAGGACTGTTGTTGGATGCCAATGTTATTTACAGTATTTATAGAATATAGTTTTTAGTATAAGGCCAGTAAGCCATGGAACTGAATTGGGCATTTGTTAAAATAATCTTACAAACAGACTTAAAAATTAACTTATTTTCACTTTCAAACCATATAAATTAGTATTATAAGTGACAAATAATATGATTATATGTCACTTAATAGTTCAGAATTATTTATTAGTCACATTACTCTTAAATGTTTAAATGTAAAGATTTGTAAGCCAATATTAGCTAGGGCCAGAGACATTATATGTCTCTGCTAAGATATATTGTTTTTCTTGGTGTAAATAAAGTAAAAAAAAAATATTGCTTTCCCTGAATCTTTCCATAAAAAAATGACTGAGATATTAATGAGTTGTTTCCTTTTTATGTCTTTCTTTTAAATTTAAAACATACATAAAACTGGGGGTTAAAAATGTTCCTTTCCATTTACATTAAGATTGTAATATTATTCTTATCTATGGCTGAGACTACTATAGTAGTGACTAGTCTTAGATATAGTAGTCTCAGCTGTATGACCACAATCTTTATAATTTGATTTCAACTCCTTATCCATTTTATTCCAATATATAACCAAGTAACAGGACTGGACATTAAGTATATGTATGTATTTTTTTAGCTTGTATATTTATTTTGACCAGCCTGTTGTGACAGGCCTAGTGATCTGCATACATGGGAATGCAAGTTCAAAGATATGATGTAAGAAATGGAATCCCAATTTTTATGGGTCAACTGAAGGCCGTAATTAAAGGTCAATTTATTTATCAGATAGAAATAAACCAAAAGAGAAATGGAGATATGCATGCAATCCCATTTTTGGACAATAAAATGTTTGCCGTGGCCGCTTGGAGGCATAATTTGAAGAAATAATGAAGCAACAAAAAGGTTAGAGCATCCGAATTAGAAAACAACAACTTTCTATGAAATAATATTGGATTAAATGCCCCTCAAATATCCACATTGATATGCAAATGAGGTCATGAAAGAAATATTTGTAATTTCTAGTGGAGAAAACCCTTATTGAAATGTAACACATTGAAGTAAATGGCTGTTAAACCCACGTTGCTCAACGGAGGAAGCATTTAATTTCCTCCGGCTTGAACGAAGTTTCAACTGTTTTTTTCCATTTTTAAAACAAAACATAGCATAGAAACAAATTTCATAATACGCCCCATGACTGGTTAAATTGATTCATTCATACGCCCTGTCTTTGCGTTGCGAAACTCATTTTAAAAATACCAAAAAGGGAGGCGATGCCTTGAGGCAAAGTGGGCACGGACTGGCAATGCCTTAAGGCATTATTAGGGATGAAAGGGTTAATCAAAGGAGCTTACCTTGACTGATATTTGCAGGGTGTATGATTATTTCCAATTATGGATACTTCCTAACAAAGCCACCACATTTATATTTAGCCTACTTACGTTACTAAAGTAATATATCTTATTTTATTTCAGAATCTACTACATTTGTCTTACAAATTGCAAGTATGATGTCGGTAAGTACATTAACATTTTGCCAAATTCTGCCAAATTCTGAACAAAATTGTCAACATGCAATGATGTCAGAGACTTTTGAAAGATAAACTTTGGGAATTGTGAAAATTGAAAATGTCAGTTATTAAAGATTTATATATATATTGAAAAGGGGATTAAGAATTTTATGTAAAATTTACAAATTTATAATATTGCCTGAAATATCAAAATTTTCTTTTTGGCATCATTATTTAGACAAAGCCTATCCTTAAATTTGGGGTTTAGAATATAAGATTAGGTGAAATAATAAAACATAAATTACCCATCATCAGACTAAAATTTAACTAAAACAGGTTTTTATGATTGATTAGATTGTTACCTCTTGTCAGAATTTAAATCATAGAAGCAGAGATAATAATTGTTCACATTTTCAGTTTTCAGTAGTCATCTTACTTAATATCTTTTACTAAGCATTTTTGTACAAATGCAAAGATTTTTACATGATACAACAGATATGAATGAAAATACATATATTGGAAAAATAATATTCATGAGACTGCAACCGAAATAAATTCAGGAAAAATCTAAGAGGTCACTATATAGTCTGAACTGCTGGACAAGTCCAAATCGTATGGGAAGCTCTAAATCACTCTCAGTCTACATAATATGAGGAAGTATTTAACAAATACAACCAAAGATCTTAATAAATTGAGTTGTGAATAGACAAAAAAATGAAGCCATAGCAACAACAGTGGACAAGAGTGTCACATAGATTGACCAAAATTAAGGAAACAAGACTCGTTATCATTGGTCCTATTTTTTGTTGATCACCATAAGTTTGTCTATGTTTACAGTACGAAAGGTCTCTAAGCGGTTTGGATTCAAGGAAGTATCTGATGATGACGAATGGACATTATACTGGACTGATTATTCTGTGGCACTGGAAAGAGTTATGGAGATGAAAAAATATCAGGTAATATTCTAGTGAAAAATATGTATGAATGAGATGGGTAGCCACTCTTGTCACAGACCAAACTTTCATACAAATAAAACAGAATGGTAGGACATTTACTTTAAATAAATAAAAGTCCCATAAAGAACTTTTATATTGATTGATTGGTGATTGCTTTATGCCACATCAGCACATTTCACGGCAAAAGAACTTTCATAGAGTGCCTCCCTAATAGCAGATCATTTTCAAGTTTTGTAATGCCCTTTAAAAATTTTATAATATTGTGATTTTGAATATGGCTTTAAAACATAATCTTGCTTCCTTTAATATTTATATTAAATTTCAACAAATTTATTTTGACTTAAGCATTACAGCTTATGCATTCTGTTGGGTAAGGAATTGTTAATTGCCTATATAAAAGTGTTATTCTGCTTCAGGGATGGCAGAATTGGTCAATTAGAATAATTTAAATTGTTATTGAATCACTTTACTGGATAAATTTAATGTTAACCGATTAATTATATATTTATCAGATATAATAGTTAATCCTAAGTAAGGTTAGATTTAAATCAAGACTCCCTTTAATCATTGCTACCTGTAACAGGTAAATAGCAGAGAAAGCATGTCACCTAAATCTATATGTCTTTAAATTGTTACAAAGTTCAAATAAGGAAATTCAATTAAGAATTGAATGCTTCTTTTTATAATTTTATTGGGGTGTAAAAGAGTTGTACAAAGCACATTTTGTTCCACAAATGTGCGCATGATCAACGCTTTTACAACCCTATATGATTTCTATGACTCCTTCGGTATTAGATGAATCAAAGTGCATAGCATTCTGTTGAATAATGTAACTCTTCATTAATTATTCATCTGGCAAGCAATCCTGTGAAGTGGTCAATATTAGATAATTTGTATTGTCCTACTAGTTCATATTGAGTTTGTCATAGATACAGTAGTCTGAATACCTGATAAAAAAATGAACAATATTATTGCTTTTCATCAGAAGAAAGTATGTTAACTTACAAAACTTGTATAAAGATAAACAGTATGCAAAATATATCTGCACTTAAAAAAAATTTGTCAAAAAGTTTTATATTATTCTTTAGCATCTTTGAGTCAAATGGTCACAATATTTGGCAAATTCACCATTTCATTGAATTATCTGTCTTTTCATTTGGGTTGGAAATTAGACTCAATAGCAATGTTTTATTGAAGAAATAGTTTGGCAATTTGAGAATCATTCTTTCTCACTTAGTAATTTTGCAGCTTTCGGTGAACTAAACAAAATCATCTCTAACCATACCTCCTATTTTTAGAAATTTTATACCTTTGTTCTTGATTTGAGAAAGTTGAAATATATTTCTGTCTGTTTTATAGAACATGTTTAGTGGAAGAATTAAGACTTGCATTAACTTTTCTTAATATTTTTCAGAAAATAAATCATTTTCCTGGAATGAGTGAGATATGCAGGAAAGACATGTTAGCCAGAAACTTAAACAGAATGCTCAAGATGTACCCAAAAGAATATAACATATTTCCTAAAACTTGGTGCTTACCTGCAGAGTAAGTTGTGCCATAGCTTTCATCAAAGGTGTAGTCCTGATGAAACAGTAAGAAAAACTGAGAGTAACAAGTATATCAAAAAATGATAGTAATGATGAGAAAACATAACTTAGAAAATATTTTTTATTCAGACTACAGATACAATTTTATTTGAACTATCCAACACTTCATTTACTGTAATAAACAGTTGAAGTAATAAAACAAATGAAAATTTCATTTTAATCTTTTTCCATTCATTTTGATTTTCATAGAATAAAAATGTTTTAGTAATTAGAATTACATTTGTTTATATGGACTGATTTGAAACAAATGTTACCTATTTCAACAGCTATGGAGATTTCCAAGCTTACACACGACAGAAGAAAAATAAGACATATATACTGAAACCTGAGACTGGCTGTCAGGGGAAAGGAATCTGGGTGACAAAAAATCCTAAAGAAATCAAACCACATGAGCACATGATTTGTCAACAGTATATGCCAAAGGTTAGTATATCAAAGGAATAGACATGATTTGTCAACAGTACATGCCAAAGGTTAGTATATCAAAGGAATAGACATGATTTGTCAACAGTACATGCCAAAGGTTAGTATATCAAAGGAATAGATATGATTTGTCAACAGTACATGCCAAAGGTTAGGTTATCAAAGGAATAGACATGATTTGTCAACAGTACATTTCAAAGGTTAGTATATCAAAGGAATAGACATGATTTGTCAACAGTACATGCCAAAGGTTAGTATATCAAAGGAATAGACATGATTTGTCAACAGTACATTCCAAAGGTTAGTATATCAAAGGAATAGACATGATTTGTCAACAGTACATTCCAAAGGTTAGTATATCAAAGGAATAGAAAAGAGTCCTAGGAATAAGATATGAATACATTCAGACACATTGTGGTTCTTTCTACATGTTCTATAAAGTTTAAATCCAAACGAATGAATTAAAACAAAAAATAAAGCTGATCGATATCACATAAATTTGTTTAGTAAATAGTTTAATAAAAAGAATCAAATTTTCATATTCCCTATTCATTTGGAAATACAACATATATAAAAAGTTTACATGTTTGATTGTTTGATAATACTTTTAATGCTGCCTCAGCAATCATTGTTTATATTGTGGTTTTTAAATTTTTTATATCATATTCATTTATGTTATGTATGTCCTTGTATATTTGACCTATTGATTTTTAGCTCACCTGGCCCAAAGGGCCAAGTGAGCTTTTCTCAGCACTTGTCGTCCGTCGTCGTCGTCCGGCGTCGTTAACTTTTACAAAAATCTTCTCCTCTCAAACTACTGAGCCAAATTTAACCAAACTTGGCCACAATCATCATTAGGGTATCTAGTTTAAAAAATTTGTCCGGTGACCCCGCCTACCAACCAATATGGCCTATATGGCTAAAAATAGAACAAAAATGCAGTTTTTGGCTTATATCTCTGAAACTAAAGCATTTAGAGCAAATCTGACATGGGATAAAAATGTTTGTCACGTAAAGATCTATCTGTCCTGAAATTTTTAGACGAATCAGACAACCCGTTGTTGGGTTGCTGCCTTATTTAGATCTGTTGTCTCAAGCTGCATTATGATTAACCAGATCTAACAAATTTTTACTATATTTCCAGCTTTTGAAACAAATGACTTCAATGCTTGTCAATAATTTAAGACCTTTATATTAAACACAAAATGTTAAAAATAAGAAAAGAGATTCAGAATAGGAAAAAAAAATGTAGCCCTAAGTTAAGTTCTGTACTACATTGAAGTAATTGTAATAAAATTCCTTGAAGCATAACTTTCAATAAGAGTTCGAATTTTAGCCTAGAATAGATAAACTGTTGATTTGTCATAATATTATGATATCAAAATTAGGAAAGAATACAAATCCTTTTGACAATGAACCAATGCATTGAAATTTTTGTTCGGTAATAGATACATGTATCCCATTTGACACTAAAATGTATTTTGTTTATGATTTTGAATAGAGAACAAAGAATTCTCAACAACCTTCTTGTTTTTACTAATCAGATGATCATAAACTTCTAATCAATAAGATACAGACTTTGTTTTGATTTCAATTATGTCTAATTAAGTGAGAGATTTAATACATTATACTGCCCTAGGATATAAATTGTTCTCCATTGGCAGTTTTATAACATGTAATTAAGAGGATTATCCAAACAAAAGGATAAATTCATTCATGTAATTTAAATTATAAATTTCCATCTTTTAAAATTAGCTGAACCAATTCTTTTTATATAATTTTTTCAGAGGAAACCTCTCACATTGTAATGAATCATATTCAAATATACCTGTTAATAATGAGTTAATATTAAACTTTAGTCAGTATGACAGTAAAATTTGCAAACTATGGAGAAAATGACCTACAATATAAAGCGATTGATGCAATGGTCAATGTCATTTCAAGAATGTTCTCAAGTTTATCATCCTCAAGAATTTTTAGATAGTTTAGATCATCTGTAAGAGCTTCCATCTAGAAAACAACTGTCAACATAACATTTGGAAACAATGCTTTAAAAGCTGTTTTGTAAAGTTCTAAATTGGTTGCTGCCCCTGAATTGGAAATTTTAAGGAAATTTTCAAGTTTTTGGTTTTTATCTTGAATATTATTTTAGATAGAGATGAACTGTAAACAGCAATAATGTTTAGCAAAGTAAGATCTACAAATAAGTCTGCATCACCAAAATTCTCAATTGACCCCTTAAGGAGTTATTGCCCTTTATAGTCAATTTTTAACAATTTTTCGTTAATTTTTGTAATCTTTTACAAAAGTCTTCTCCTCTGAAACTACTAGGCCAAATTTAACTAAACTTGGTCACAATCATCATTAGGGTGTTTAGTTAAAAAAATGTGTTCGATGACCCGCTTGCCAACCACATGGCCGACATGGCTAATAATAGAACATAGGGGTAAAATGCAGTTTTTGGCTTATATGTCTGAAACTAAAGCATTTAGAGCAAATCTGACATGGGGTAAAAATGTTCATCAGGTTAAGATGTATCTGCCATGAGATTTTTTGACGAATTAGACAACCTGTTGTTGGGTTGCTGCTCTTGAATTGGTAATTTTAAGAAAATTTTGTAGCTTTTGGTTATTAATCTTAAATATTATTATAGATAGAGATAAACTGTAAACAGAAATAATGTTTAGCAAAGTACGATCTACAAATAAGTCGATATGACCAAAATTTTTAATTGACCCCTTAAGGAGTTATTGCCCTTCATAGTCAATTTTAACAATTTTTTTGTGAATTTTTGTAATCTTTTACAAAAATCTTCTCTTCTGAAACTACTGGGCCAAATTTAACCAAACTTGGCCACAATCATCACTGGGGTATCTAGTTAAAAAGAATTTATCTGACGACCCCGCCTGCCAACCAACATGGCTGCCATGGCTAAAAATAGAACATAGGGGGTAAATGGAGTTTTTGGCTTATATCATGAAACTAAAGCATTTAGAGTAAATTTGACATGGGTAAAAATGTTCATCAGGTTACCGGTAAGATCTATCTTATTTTAAGACGATTCAGACAACCCGTTGTTGGGTTGCTGCCCCTGAATTAGTAATTTTAAGGAAATTTTGCAGTTTTTGGTTATTATCTTGAATATTATTATAGATAGAGATAAACTGTAAGCAGCAATAATGTAAAGCAAAATAAGATCTACAAATTAGTCAAACATGACCAAAATGGTCAATTGACCCCATAAGGAGTAATTGCCCTTTAAAGTCAAATTTTAACAATTTTTCGTAAATTTTTGTAATCTTTTACAAAAGTCTTCTCCTCTGAAACAACCGAGACAAATTTAACCAAACTTGGCCACAATCATCATTAGGGTATCTAGTTTAAAAAATATGTTCGATGACCCTACCTGCAAACCAACATGGCAGACATGGCTTAAAATAGAACATAAGGATAAAATGCAGTTTTTGGCTTATATCTCTGAAACTAAAGCAAAAGTATAACGGTTGCATTATTTCATGCATCAATTGCAAAAAAATATATCAGGTGAGCGACACAGGCTCCTTGGAGCCTCTAGTTTGTATGGTGCTTTTTTTTGTCCCATTATATGTGTAGAGAACCAGAGATTTGTCTTCAAAGAATAAAAGATTTATATTTAGGTTTTTGAAACTTTTATTTTATTGTGAAAAAATGATGATGTTGCATATTTTTAATTTTTGTTGGTTATATCAATCAATATTTATTTTTTGCAGCCATTTCTGATTGACAATTTCAAGTTTGACTTCAGACTGTATGTGCTAGTGACTTCCTGTGATCCATTCAGAATTTTTCTGTTTAATGATGGGTTAGCTAGATTTGCTACAAACAAATATGTAGAACCGAGTCATAATAATATAGTAAGTATGGTGATCAACTTTCCATGTCCACTAAATAAAATAAATCTTTATCTAGAAGACATACATGAATCAATATATGTAATATAACTAGTCATGAATACAAATATTAAAAAGAGAAGAAAACAATAGTCTACAGACTGAGCAACATGAACCTCACCAAAAATAGGATTCTAACTCTCAACCTCAGTGATACAGTAGTTCCACTTCTTAAACCACTCGACCACCAAGGCCTCAGTTGATAAAATAATTCATATATTTAGTTCAAAAACTGCTGTTTCATGTCTTGTGGAATGAGGCAATAATAAGGGAGCATTTCCTAAAAGAAATAGGTACAATTTCCAATTTAAATATTGAATCAATGTTCTTTGATCAAACATTGAATTTTTGGTTTTAAATATTTACTTTTCATGGGTTAATCAGCCACAAAATTGCAGTAAGTTCAGTAAAATGGAAAAAATTTCACAAATTATAACCTTTGCCTAAAGAGATATTTACATAGGTATGTATTTTGTGTTCATCTGTTAGATTACAAAAAAATGCTTTGGGTAATGCATGTTCTAAAATTTGCTAACAAATATGACATCTTTTAATGATTTTATTTTAATTAATTTCATTGCGAAATAATACCATAAATGTACCTTAAATTGACATTGTCTTCGAATACTTTTAGATACTTTTCAGCTATAAACATTATGAATTCCCTGTTTATAGAATAGATATATCAGACACACTGGAAATACTATACAAAAGATTTAACTTTGTAAATCAGGATGGTTACTATGGCAAAAACTTATTTTGAAAAAAAAAAATATGTACAAACCCCTTGTCTGTGTTAAAGTTTGGACTGATGATAATAGTGATTCATGTCCTTAAACATTTTGAAGTGATGATAATAACAAATTTACATTTTATCCCTGTAATGGGTAGAGTAAATTCAGATATTGTTACATGTAGATATTTTTGTGAAACCTATCCCATTGCTATTTTCACAATAATATAACCTTCTCTATAATTTCTCAACTAACAGTAAATTGATCTTTATGTGGAATTCATGAAACAGCCTCTATGAAACCATTAAAACTACAGGTGTATTGAAGCAACTATATCACAAGGAAAAACTAAAATGTTGAAAATACATCTGGTAAATGCACAACAGAGACAATCCCAGAAAGATAAGACCAGTAGGCAATTACTCTTAGAGACATTCTCATATTTATGCAAAACTACACCTTGAATATCAAAGCACAAGTCAATAAGAACTCCCATAAAACTTAGCATGTTATCAGGTACTATTGTCTGCATGCTTTGATTCTTCACATATAGATTTTGTGTGTCAACAGTAGTGATTTGTTATTCACATTACTTTTTTCTTTCAGGATAATGTTTTCATGCATTTAACAAATTATGCCATAAATAAACATAGTGAGGACTTTGTCAGGGATGATGAGGCTGGAAGTAAAAGGTTAGTGTGTCATATAGGTTATTATAGGAGTTTGGTATTAGTTTCACATGTATAAATCAATTTTCAAGACAAGTATGAATAAAAGGAGATATGTGGTAAAAGTAAATGATGCAACAACCCAACAACACAAGGTAAACAAGATTAACATCAAGATCCTACTATATGACCAACAATTGAAAAGGGTATTTACCTAAACACAAACTCTAAATCATACCAAGTCTAGAAATGTAGTCAACAGTTTAACAGAGACAACTAAATAATCTGCCACTGGAGAACATCAAAATAGATCACTGCATACCATATTGTCAATGAATCTGAAAAAGTTTGATACATTTTGCTTTGTTAAATCCTTTAAGATTTCTGAGATTGGATGGAGCTTGACAATATAAATACTGCTCTATGTCCTATTTCTGTACATATATGGAGTTCATATGGAGTTGTAAACATTTTATGAACTAATGTAATGAAACAACTCTAAAATGATTTTTATCATATTATAAGATTAAAATGTCATACTTCTATTCATTTCAGGAGAATTAGTACAATAAATAGATTTTTGAAGGACAAAGGCTATGACATTGATAAGATGTGGACAGAAATAGACGATGTTGTGATAAAAACATTAATTTCTGCTCATTCTATACTCAAACACAACTACCGCACATGCTTTCCTAATCATGTCAAAGGCAGCGCATGTTTTGAAATCTTAGGATTTGACATACTGCTGGACAGGAAGCTGAGACCCCAAGTTTTAGAGGTATTATACAATATCAAAGTATATTGTTTCAGGAAAATTATTGAATTAATTAATTTGACGGGTGAGAGTAGGGGTAAAAAAAAAAAAACAGTGTGGATGGGGGAAAAATGTCACACAACAATGTGTCTATCACCATAAGTTGGAGTTAGGTAATGCAGCTACAAAATGGCAAAATTAGAAACATTTTAATATTATTACTGTCTAACCACCCTTTTTTTCCTCCCCAATCCCATTCAACTTTTTCTGTAACAACCCTTATTATAAATTTTCTTTGTAGTATAAATCAATTAGAGAAATCTTTTTGTTTGTGAAACCCATGATATGTTGTGATAAGAAATGATGCTTTGTACATTGCAGGTCAATCACTCTCCCAGTTTTAATACAGATTCAGAACTGGATAGAGAAATTAAAGGTGCTTTAGTCATGGACTCTTTAAATTTAGTCAATTTTGGTGCTTGTGATAGAAGAAAATGTATAGAAGAAGAGAAAAAAAGAATTAAAGACAGATTAATGGGAAGAGGAACAAAGAAGGAATCTAAGTAAGTATGCAAGGAACTTTGATTAAAAGTTTGACTAATTGATTTTTAACAATAAGACTGTTTTAGGTTTCATATAAATTGTATTTGATTAATCTCTCTCTCTCAATGACTTGTCCGGACTTGACCGGTAAATTATATAAATGACTTGATGAATAATTACTATCAAAACAAACCCTTCAGTAATGCCATCTTATTACAATCAATCAAGGTTAATTAGTTGTCTGACATCTAAAATTTACCTGTTCAGGCGACAGGTAAACTTGTACCGGACATTGATCATTCTGTTAAAAGTTATTTTCTTAAATTTTAGCCGTTTGCATCTAATTAATTTAGTCAAAAAGATTTAGATTATCAGAAAACGAATATAAATATGATTTGATGAAAATTTGAGAAGGTAGTAATAGAGGTTTTAAGTGAAAAATCGTCAGAACCACGTTGTTTGAACGAGATTTAATTATGCATCCGAATTTTCAAAAATGCTAAAAATATTATTGATATCTTTATCTAATGTTCAGTTCCGTCTCTGGTCCGTGTTTTACCATTGTCAAGTCAACATTTGGTATTTGGAAAATGTACTATTTAAAAATGAAAGTGAAGTTATTGACAGTGTAGTTTTGCACAAATAAAGAGTCTATGGCAGATATTAGTACGTTGATGTTGCACACTTTGAATGGTGCACTGTCTATTTAACAGTTAATGCCAGAACATCGAATTTCTATAAAAAATCAAGTTAAAAAAAAATATTGTTTTTGTGTCAATCATAATTCATATTTACTATGGTTGCCTTTTGTTACTAAGTCTTAAAAGATTAAAATCGGGATAAGACAAAAAATGTCCAGCTGGCTCAAATAATTTTTGGAAGCCCTGGTTCAGAATGATTAAAAGAAGGGAAATATTATAATCTATGAAATAGCATAAATTTGTCTACATTAATAAGGCTGTATTTTACTTATTAATTTCTGCCTGATTTTACAGAGAAGAATTAGAATTGGCCCAGACACAATACCAAGAGTATTTAGAGAGATATGAGAACAATCATATGGGAAACTTCAGAAGGATATATCCAAATTCAGGATCAGAGAAATATGAGAAATTCTTCCATAGTAGTGGCACTTTGTTCCAAGAAACTGCAGCTTTCAAAGCCAGAAGTGAAATGGCCAGGTATCTATTTGTAATTACATCCAAATAAAAGTCACATGTACCAATTTTTAGGGAAATTGAAATGGACCTTTACATTTGGAATTTTTGATATTTATAATTTTAAGTAAGCAGTTTATAAACAAAATATTATTCATCAGAAATCATTTTAAGATCTAAATGTCAGTCAGACAGGTTTCACCTGACCTTGATCTTACTTGACGGATCAGTGATCAATGTTATTTTTTAACCAGATTTCAAAGGAAATTATTGGTTATTAATTTGGTGATGTACGTCGGGCTGTCGGCTGCCAAACAGTATCCGTGCAATAACTTGAAAACCCTTTGATGAAATCTTAATTTAGATACATTGTTTCCTGTGACTAAAAGAAAGTTGAGTTTGAAATTTATGATTTTAACTTTTATTATTGATGAGTTATAGAACTTTTAGCAGTGTAAAGTGATACTTAGAGCAATAATTTGAAAAGGCTTTGGTGAAAATCTTGTGATACTTTGAAGAAACAAGATAACAACCGTTTGAAAGTTAGTTTCTGGAAAGTTATTGGAGTGACCACAAGATTCTATAGTTTCATATTAAATAATGTTATTATCTCATAAAACATATTTCTTTCATTATTGACTTCATGATTTCTGCCTAACCACCCCTGCTGTACAAATGTGTGTGTACTTATATACTCTCTAGATTGATTTTGGCCTTTCCATTTCTGAACCCCACAGAAATTCATTTATTTTTTTTACTTGACCCTGTTTAGGAGTCCAGATTTGCAAACCATTTTCATGCAGGAAAAAAATCCTGTTTGCTTTCAAGTCTGACAGCCTCTTGTACATGATTAAACAGATAAACTGATAGTTTTTAGAAAAGATAGAAAAGTAGAAAAACTGAGTTTTAAGTGTCATGGTATTTTATCTGTGATGTTTCATGTGATTTGTTAAAATAGCTTGGATCCTGTAAAGATTATGTATGATATTAATTACAGGCAACAGCGAGATGAAATCGCAAGAAAAAAAGAAAAGTTGGAGTCTATGTTGAAGGGAAAGAAAAGTCAGTCATCCATTAGACCAGAAAGTCCAAACAGTAGGAGACGAAGGTCACTCAAGCGAACCACCATGCCCTCTCGTAGGCTCTCAGGTTCTAGGAATAGTTGTTCTGAGGTATTATTAGATCAGAACCTGATTGATATTAAGACTCTCAGAGGCTCTCAGGTTCTAGGAATAGTTGTTCTGAGGTATTATTAGATCAGAACCTGATTGATATTAAGACTCTCGGAGGCTCTCAGGTTCTAGGAATAGTTGTTCTGAGGTATTATTAGATCAGAACCTGATTGATATTAAGACTCTCGGAGGCTCTCAGGTTCTAGGAATAGTTGTTCTGAGGTATTATTAGATCAGAACCTGATTGATATTAAGACTCTCGGAGGCTCTCAGGTTCTAGGAATAGTTGTTCTGAGGTATTATTAGATCTCGGAGGCTCTCAGGTTCTAGGAATAGTTGTTCTGAGGTATTATTAGGAACCTGATTGATATTAAGACTCTCGGAGGCTCTCAGGTTCTAGGAATAGTTGTTCTGAGGTATTATTAGATCAGAACCTGATTGATATTAAGACTCTCGGAGGCTCTCAGGTTCTAGGAATAGTTGTTCTGAGGTATTAATAGATCAGAACCTGATTGATATTAAGACTCTCGGAGGCTCTCAGGTTCTAGGAATAGTTGTTCTGAGGTATTATTAGATTGGAACCTGATTGATATTAAGACTCTCGGAGGCTCTCAGGTTCTAGGAATAGTTGTTCTGAGGTATTATTAGATCAGAACCTGATTGATATTAAGACTCTCGGAGGCTCTCAGGTTCTAGGAATAATTGTTCTGAGGTATTATTAGATCAGAACCTGATTGATTTTAAAAAAGAAATAATTCCATATGTTTAAACAGAAAGGCTTTTATAAACTGTATACATTTTAGTAACAAGTAGAGGTGACAGAAGAAAGATTTAGGTTGTTATCATATCTTTATTGATATGAAAAATAAGAATGTTACATTTATGATTTATATAGTCTAAACTTTGATTATCTAATGTAAGAAATTTGAATAACATCATCATAAACAACACAAGATTTGACTGAGATTTTTAAGAAAAACCATGATAAAAATTACTTGTTGAAAAGATGAGGTTGTTACCATCAACAAGTTATAATGTTAAACTGTACAAAAGTTAATACGTTTGATTATTATTATAGACCTTAGGTAGTGAGTCTGACCGACGGTTACATGATGAACCATTGGATACCAGTAAACCAATGGACATCTTGGAGGAGGAAGAATTGGAGAGAATCAGTGGTCTGTTACAACGTGATAACCTAGTCAGAGGTCTGGGTATAGTGGAACATGTGTATCGTCTCCTCCATTGTACACCAGGAACTATGGGAGTAATGAAGACAGATTCAAGACCTTTACCTCCACCCTTGGTAAGTTTATAAGTCATGACCTTTACCTCTAACCTTAGGAGGATACTTAGTCATGACCTTAATCTCTACCCTTGGTAAGTTTATAAGTCATGACCTTTACCTCTACTCTTGGTAGGTTTATCAGTCATGACCTTTACCCCTTCTATTGGTAGGTTTATAAGTCATGACCTTTACCCCTACTATTGGTAGGTTTATAAGGTTTATTAGGTTATATATATATGTAAGTTAAGGTTGTTTACATTCGCACTTGGTAGATTTATAAGCCAGAGAAATTATATTACTTATAACCAACTTGTTGGGTTGCTTGTAAAACATATTAATCAGCTATAGTTAACAGATGAATCAACTTTTGTTAAATAAAGCCTGGCTAGAGAAATTCATTGAAGTGTATAAAAAATATTATGTGATATATTTTGGTTTGAAAAAACAGTTTTTTATCTCTATAAATACAAAATGAAAAAGACATGGGGATATTTATTATACAACATTGCTGTAATAGAATTGACTTGTGTATAGGTTTTACAAATGAAAAAAGTGAGTACTAGAATCTTTATCGAAGGTCATTCTTCTTGGTAATGTTGTCACAATTATGAGGTATTAAAAATGATAAGTGAAGAAAATGTGCTTGAGGCAATATAATAGAAAAAAAATGTAAACTTGGTAATCTCTAAGATTAATTAAAAACTTTAAATTTAGAAATTGAAAAATTATTGTCTGTACTTTGAGTTGAAATATAAGAACTTCAAGAAAAATCTGAATGTTTTATCAGTTTGATTTATTTATGCATATAAAAGCAAAATCTATTTAAACCTTTGCATGTTTTTGTGACAAATATTACAATGATATTTCTTTAGTTAACAGTTAGATGTACATAGAGAGATTTAAGTTAATTTATGATTTTTTTTTTTACATTTTGATTTCATTTCATTGCAAAACACACATTTTTATGTTCAAGTTTTAAATATGTTATTGTTATGTAGAGTTTTTTTTATTTAAATGGGGTGATATTTAACAGGTAGCCAGTACAAAAAATTCTAGACCTCAGACACAGGTAAAATATTTGATGTTGTGCCCATCCCTTAGACATTTAGGTCATATGAAAAAGTATTCTTTATTGTCGTAAATGATGTAATTTGTTTTGACTATGTATTTAAATGTTTTGTCAGTTAACAAGAAAAGATCAGGTATTCGCTATTACTTTGTAAGAATTCTGACAAGATATTTTCAAGCAATTAGCCGAATTCCTCCCAGTTTACTAAAAATATTTCTGAAGTTACATGTAGTACCCCTTTACTAATTTTACATGTTTCTATGTATTAACTGACTTCCTGATAAAATGCACTTACTAAAATCATTAATACATCACTATTACATTATCAATGAAATCAATCATTTTATTTATCAATTTGTTTTTCAAGAAACATTAGGATGTAATGAAACTTTATTTCTTAAATTTTACTATGAAAATCATACAAATATAACAAAAATTTTGTTAAACAAATTGCATTGGTGTATTTCTGTCTAGCCTCCATATGGTGAAATGAGTTTGATGTCATTTCTAAAGGTAAGCCCAACAATCATCTGTTGTTGAAACACCTGGTCATTAGCAGCTTAATGAAATTGTGCACTTGGCTGGAGGAGTCACTCATCCAATTACACATGATGTAAACATTTTATATGACCAATTTTTTTCTTGGAAAAAATAAAATAAAACAAATGCTTACAGCAAAGGTCCGAGATAATCTCTGATTCAATCATTTAATTTTTAGGTAAAATTAAGCAAGCTTAGAAGACAGTTTAGAGATAGATTTTCTTTCAAAGTAGTTGGTATCTTTTTTAGTTTGTAAATATATACAGAGATAGAATAGATTTAAATTTTACTATTTGCACTTTTCATTTTTGCACATTAATAATTGCCTTTCATTGTTCTCCTAAAACGCATATGTTTTAGGGTAACAATATGGAGGAAAATACTTCAGTATTCTTGTATCTGCCTTGTAACAACAAAATTATTGTCAAATTAAAGTTTATTGAGTAGATTGTCAGAGCAAAACTGAAAAATTTTCTGTCCATTCTGTCATTTGTCTAATATACACGCTGATCATTTTGGGAGTCAGTTAGCTAAAATTCATATCATTCATACAGTAAAACAGTTAAAGGTTAGGACTAATTTATTGATCAAATTCGTGTGAAAGAAGGATTCAGTGTTTATATTAGATATATGATATCACGCAGCATGTATCACTTCCTTACCAGCTTTCTCTCTCTGCACTTGCACAGGACAATCACAGATGGCTCTGTGCCAATCGGCAAAGTGAATCATGCCTTGCTGGGCAACGAGCCCCCATCAGAATAAAAGATCGTCAGTATTACAAAAAGTTACTGGATCGCTACTTTGGACATAACCATGCTTTAGCCAATGAAAACATCACTAAGACTGAAAAGAATGCAAGTAGATCAGGTCATAATAGATATGGAACAAATTACGATAGCAGCGTGTTCTTTCATGCAAGGGAAGATCCCAACAGACAGTTTCCACAGGTGCGTCTATCTTATAGCACCAATGATAGAAAGGTTGTTTTAACACACCAGCCCTTCACTCAAGATGATATTGAAAATGAAGAGCTGTTTGATTTGGAGGTTTGTAACCAGTGTTGTGATTGGCTGAGTTGATGTGAAATATCTTACCCTAACATTTGTTTTGATAGGCTCAAATTTTCACGGCAAATAAACATCTGCTTATTGTTGTTTTGAACTTTGAACCTGATAATACAATATTTTTTTGTCTTTTATTAACCAACTTATAGTCAAATAATGTTACCTACTAATCATTTCCTTCCTTACTTATTCTTTTTTTAATGACTTTTACCAAATCTGACCTTGATTATAGTTTACCCCCTTTTTTTAAGAACATTAATATCCTTGGGTTTATTAAATTATACTTTAAATTTTGAACATTATATATTTATAATTCAGCTTTAGGCTTTTTGTACTTTTATTTTTGTTTCCTCATTTTTTGTTACCTTGATTGACCCAAAGGTTCACATGAGCTATCAACATCACATTGTATTCATCTTTGTCAGTGGACTTTTTGATATTCTTCACATAAACAGTGGACCAATTTGACAAAGCTTGAAAATAATAATCTTGAAGACTTTTTTCATTTTGAAGCAATTGTGGTGGTTTCTACAAGCAACCACTTCCGGTACCTTTACTTTGAAACTATTTTAAAAGTGGCAATAATGTTTTGATGCTGGGTTATTAGGAAAGGAGTAGGGCATTAAGGCCTGGTTTTGGCCCAAGAAAATAAAATGTTTGACAACTATTCCAAATTGGCATATGATGTATGGAAATGCATATAATCAAGAAATATAAATGAAAAACATGAGATTTTTTTTATCTGATGACGTCACAATTACGTCATAATATGTAACTTGTTCATGAAAACAATGAAAAATACAGAATTTATGCAGTTTTCCATTTAAAACACCATGCACAGCCAAGAAACAACAAAATAATTTAAGAGAAGCTTTATTAATCTCTCCAAAAATAAAATTGTTTCTTGGGTGCGCACATACTTTGCCAATCTAAAATATACTTAAAAATTGATGTAAAACAAGGAAAATCAAGAAATTTTACAAAATATACAATTTTCCTCATGGTTTGTTGCCATGGTTACTCATTAAATGTAAAATTTGTTTTTATTTTCTGAATACCTTGTACCTTAGTCTAGTTGGGACAAATTTAAGAATATGTATGATAACTTTTAAATTTGCAGTAATATTTGGGCCAAATAAGGGCCTTATTGCCCCTACTCATTTATAATTCTGACACAGCTTATGAATTGATAGCCATTTTTCAGAACAAAATAGAAGGGGACAAGTAAAGTTGCACAGTGTAAATTCCTATCAACCTCTTGCTATCTGCTTTGGTGTGTTTCTCTTAGTGATAAATCACATCAACTCTTAGATTATTTTGTGGTTTTTAATATACAAAACCTAGATATACCATGCAGACTTACAAAAAAAAGGAAATTTTTATTTCAATGACTGTATTGTAACCAATAATCATTTCTTTCTGTACAGAAATATATTCTGGTAACCTGACCTGTTGGAAGTAAAGTAAGCTCCATTTCAAATAAAAAGTCACTGTTAATAGGAAGAAAATACTGAATACTGAGGTTGGGACTCAGACACTAGGGCACTTTCTTAGCTATATGTTGCTATACTTATTAAAACATAGAGTTGCTAAGTTTGCTTGTGACAAAGTTTTGTTCTACACTTTACGTATGCTACAACTTTATTTTTTGCTATTTAACTTTTTACACTAATGTTTATGTTTGACTGCACAAAATACTTACTGACAAATAGACTATATCTACTGGTAGTACTTTGCTTTAAATGTATGATTTACTTCCTTTTTATCATATTAAATGTTGATACTTCTAGATTTCTAATATTTGGTGACTAGCATCATAAATTATTAAAATGTGCATATGGAGCATCAAATTCATGGTGTCTTTTAATTTTGTATGAAGGATGTTAAATTGATTTTAAAAATGGTTCTCTTTTTGAAACTCGTTGAAATCCTATAAATACAAGATGCAAGTTATTGTGAAAATGTCAGATATTTTGTTTCAAGTTTTATATTTTTCTCTTTCACAAAACTTTCTGACAGAGAGTAGAGTTATGTATGATAAAAGGAAGTAAGACATATATGCACAGCTTGTATCAAACCTTGCTATGCTACTTTTCCCTTGCTTTGTAGCATATTATATTACGTAGGATGTAGGTACTCTCTATAGATCCATGGTAAGCGTATTATTTATGTTATCCTCTATACAGCCTTCATGGTGGCTGTATATTCATGTAGGTTTATATTCACACCTTGGTAGCTGGTAGTGCAGAGACATCATGCTGGTAATTTCTACTTGATTCTGTTATATATGGAATTACCAGTGATGTCTGTTGTAAAAATGATCTTGGTGATAGGTGCTTGATTATGTTTAGGTGTGTTAATTTCATTGCATGATTTCTGTCTCTTTGTTATTTGTATATTCACATGGATAAAATACTTTCTTATAGATTCAGGCATCAGAGATAGTATATAATTTTAATAGAGTTTTTTGTTGAAACTCTTTTTTTTTTTCAAAGATGGAGACATTATGTGCAACTAGTTTTTGAATGCTTATATTTAGCTAGTTGTTAAGTTTGTTCAATAAACTATGATTTTTTGTTGAATGATTTTAGATTTACCGCATGACCAAAGGAACAAAATAGAGGAAAAAAAATAGTAATTTTATAAAGTTTTGTTTTTCTGCATTTTTTTTAATAACCTTTTTCTAACAAAAGCTTTGTGGCATTGAATTTGTATACTTTTTACAATTTTCATTTGTTAGACTCAAGACAGTAAGTTTTCATTTAAATTTTGAATGTCTTCAAATAATCAAAAGTTTTAAAACTGCTGATGGTTTTCTTTTTTCTGTTTGATAAGAATTAAGTGTGATTTCAATTTTAACAGGATTTGTGATTTTGTTTTTTTTTTTTCTGTCTTGTTTTCTCCACTTTAAGCACTAAAATATTTAAGCTGGAGCACGCTTGGTATATTTACGGTGGCAGGTTATACTTTTATTAACATAACTGGGAGGAGTTTTTGTTTTGTTTTCAGAGTGGTCGTGAAGCGGATCTAACACGCCGGCAACACAACCACCATCATCACGATCATTCTTTATCATCTGCACTTACCAATTCCATGCATACCCTCACTAATAATGACAATAATTCTATATCATCTATCAATCAGCCTAACTACAATTCTGGACGGGTTTCCACGTGGCAGGGCAAGTCAGGAAGTCTAAGTAACCTGAATGAGAAGACAGTACCATCATATCAGGTGAGATCACAAGACATAAAAATCAATAATTGCAGAAGTTGTTTTTAATCTTTATTATATTACTGGAGGACATCTTTTTTTAAATAATGAAAACTTCAAATCCATTCAGAATACGGGAGTATTTAACGACCTTGACTGACTATAAAGCCTTGCCTTCATTACAACCTATAGTTACTACTACTTTATTTAAGCACAGTGTGTTATAAAACAACAAATTGTCATCTAGTTTTTAGATTTTAGTGATGTCTTCAAATTGGTAAATAATACTACAGTTTATGTAAACAAAGCAAGTATTTTGACTGAGAATACTTTACTGCACATTTCAGAGAAATAAGTTTGTGAAGAAACCTTTAGGAGGAAATCCAAGGTCAAACTCAGGTGCCCTTGTAATTCAAGAATCTGAGTTCAGAAGCAATCTATCACACCTTTTAGACACAGAAGCTGAGAGAAACAGAATATTGGCAAGGAATGGCTACTCTTCTGACTGGAGATCAGATGTAGCAACGCCCAACAGTAAACGGACATTGAGTGCACAGGGCCAGAGGAAAGATGGAGGTGAGGAATCCCACAGTTATAGGTGGATGAAATTACACACCACTATAGGTGGATAAAATTACGCACAACTTAGGTGGATAAAATTACACACAATTTTAGGTGTACACAATTTCACACAAATTTAGGTAGATAAAATTACACACAAATTAATGGTTGATAAAGTTACACACAGCTAAAGCTGCATAAAGTTACACACAAATTAATGGTGTCACAAGAGTTTTATTATAAGTGATGATAGATTTTTGAAGTTTGAAATTTAAAGTTTGAGATTTTAAGTACTGAATTGCTTGAGATAATTGTCAAGAGATCTTTTTTTTTGCTCACAAAGACTTCTAATTATTAGTTGTTTTTAATCTGTGAATGGTATATGCATGTATTATACAATAGGATTGGATTGTTTCCAATGTTTCATTACTCAGGAGATTTACTATCTTCATTTATGTTTAGCAAATGAATATGGAAAAGTTTTTACTTTAGGAAATCAGTAAATGTGTTTAGAATAAGGAATGCAAGACCAGTACCAAAATAAAAAAAAAAATGAAAATGTATTTGAAAGTATGAATATTGATCAAACTAAGAAGTAATAATTAGGATTAACAGATAATGAGTATTGATAACTACTGTAAATTCAGAAATTATTGTGAGGTTTTTATTAATGCGAATAATGCGACTGTGTGAGTATCGCAATAATAAGAACTCGCAGTACTTAAAGTTATTCACTCTGATATTCTTCAATATTTTCAAGTTGTAGGATTTTTTGTGGTGGCAGAAAATCCTGTTCGATCAGCCATCTGTCGTTCATCGTATGTCCCACGTGTGTTGAGTTTCATTGTTGTGTAAAATAAAAAGCATGATGAAATCTTGTTCTATCAGAGGCTGTCTGTCTATTGCTAAGTGACATGCTATATAATGAACAAAAGATTTCTCTGATAGAGCATCAAAATAATTAATGATGTGAAGAATAACAGCATGTACAGCTTACAGTTAAACTTGCATGTTATTTTCAGCAAAATGTGTCTGAAGTGATAATCTTATTACAAAGAAATTAAAAATAAACTATCTTTGCCCATTAGAATCTTTATAAACCAATAGTTATAGATTAAGAAATTAACAAATATTTTTTGTCCTCTTGCATCTTCCTCATGGATAGCAGTGGGTGCATATAAAACGGTAGGATGACTGATAGGGTTGGAAGATTTACTTAGATTGTAGATGAGAAACTGATCTTTTCTGGTGCTTTGCTGTTTAGATGCAGAAACTGCAGCCAAGATTTTTAGATTGTTTAGTGAGGGATTTACTCTGCATGTATCAGATTAGAAACATAAATAATTTAATGAGATCATGTCTACGGTATTTTAGCCATGAACACAACTTTATTTAAAAATGTCATTCAGTTTAATGTTCTTGTTTTCCTAGCTAAATCATTGATGCCACAGCAAATTCAAGTCAATCATGAACAATGTTGAATACTTTTCTAATGTAAATAAGGTATTATTTAGACTTTGAATTATTGTGATATTTAATTTGTTCACCTGTCAACCAAAAAGTTAACAATCCTGTTTGGCACACACAAACAAATATTAAAATAAAACTTTTATATCCAATTTTGTCACATGGTAATTTCTTTTGTGTATTCACGAGATTGTTACTAATGTTCTGTGCATTGCACTAGAGTTCTTTTCTGTGCATCACATACATGGTATATAAACTAGTTTAAAATTTTGGAAATTTTCTTTTCATAATCGACATGTTATGGTGAATAAGATTATCTTAATTCTAAATAATACCTTATTTGTTATAACTTGAAAGTAAATATGAATAAGGTAATAACTGAATGCATTTTATAAAAGCAGTGAATTAAGCTTTGATCTGTCTATAGATGTTGTAAATCTTTATCTATCCCATTTTCAGTTTTACGGATGGCCAGGGCTTGTCTGTCTGCCAACTATTTGATAAGGAAAAAAAGGGTTATTGTAATATTTATCTCTCTTTTGATGTGATTATTAAATCCACCAATTTCACTGTTAGGTTGGCGTTACATTGCACACAACTCAAACTACCCACTTTGGCAGTATCATTTAGGTATGTGTTTGTTATGGCTTAGAGACCCCCCATACACCATTCCTTAGATGTTCGCTCTCTTGTTAGATGTTCATATATGTTTATATTTTGCTTTTATTTATGCTGTCACTGATAGAGCAAACTTTCTTACAGTATGTCCAAGAACTGCATGAATATAAGGATTCTGCTAAAATGTAAATTTTTCTAAATTAATCAATGCGAAAATGAAGTAATTTTTGTTTAACCATAGAAGAAGACAGAAAGATTCTTGAAAGAAGAGACAAAAAAGGAAAATAATTTGATTGATAACTTCAAATAAATGATTAGTTTTCAACTTGTTTTTCTGTACCTATAAAGTGGTTATTATTAAATGATATTCCCATATGAAATTTATAAGGTAACTTCCTGACCATTCATGCTTTTTGAAAAGAGCAACATATAAACTGATAGATTATGTTAGTTGTACTTAGAATGTATTTAGTCAATTCTAATTAGTTTTTGGCATGCCACAGATAATAACACGTCAAAACCCTTGGAGTTACCGAGCGTAAGTAAGTACACAAAATTCCTGCCCGGTTAATTTCACAGCATCCTTCCTCTTTTCATTATGTCATGGTGGATGTGTGGGTTGTCGTTGCACTGCCTAACGATAACCTATACAATATTATATTAATCATTTAACTGCTATTGGTTTGTTTGAATGCTCTTTAATATGCTATTATTGTGCTAAACTAGATGTTTTTACACTGTATCCTAAATGTTTTATAGAATCTTAGTTTACTGACAATTATTTACTTACAAATAGGAAAAAAGAATTTCTCTATTTTTGAAATTTCTTGCTATCCAGTCATAAGGACAATTTCTTCTTTTCTACGAGTTCCATCTTGGAGCTGTATGTATTTCTACAGTTATAATTCAATATTGACCAATTTAATTCTCATAATAACAATTTTCTACTTATTAAAAGGGGAAAAAAAGACCTAATATAAAGGTTGTAAGAAGTTTTATTTAGCTTAAGGATTTACAATTTGAACTTTTATATATTTATATATATATAGTTGTTGCACTATATGTATATGTATGATGGCTATCAATAATGAAATCCTTCATTGATTTAAATGTATTTATTCAAGTATAAATTATGATGGTTGAAATTTTGTAATGCAATTTCATATTTTGCCTGTTATTTCAGGGATGTTTGCATGTTAGTGTTTTATTAATTTATATCAAGCAATAGAACTTTTTCCATTTAAAGTATAATTTGCATCTTCACTAGAAGTCTTGTTAAATGTCAGTCGGTGATAGAATAACATGATAATTTTGTAATATGTCTGTTCTTTGCTTTCAGACCTACCAAGAGTCGCACCCAATAATGGTCCGCCGGGTCTATCAGTGGTCTCGGCCCCTGCCCCCGTAGTACAGAGACCTGATCTTGGACATCCTGGATCAGCCACCCCTGGAAGTAATATAAGTCGGATAGGATCTCAACAATCTATATCAGAAGGCCAGAATTCTGCCTCTCTCAGGTCTACCAAATCACAACGTATTAGAGGAGCATCTAACAATCTCCGCATACGTCAAATAGAACTGAGAGAGAACCACGCCACGGTACTCAGCTGACAGAATACAAACTGTTAAAGCCATAACACCTATGTATATATATGGCATGCCTGCATCAGACCCAGTTACCTATTGAGAACAGACTCTCTGATATATTGTTGATATTTAAGTGTATTTCTGGGTGCAGAGAAAAAGTTAGACAATTTGCTGAACTGTGGCATTGACCCTTACAAAAATTATTTTTATAGGGAAGTACTATAAATTACAAGTTTAATAGAAGGAATAATTGTGAACAGAGACAAAAAGAATACGTTACAAATATTACAACAAGATACAGAATTGATATTAGTAAGGTATTTTTATTGAAGGTTAAGAAATCACTAAGGGCTTCATCTGCATGTCAAATTCAGCACATTGTCTAAACAGTGTAATATAAGTAGGCACTTGTCCTGACAGTCTGGACAAAAAGTGTGCAATCAGACCAATTATTCCGTCCATATTTTCTGTGATAGGGTAAACAATGTGATATTGATACACAAATCTTTATTTTTTTCATTTCTATTTATAAAATGTATTTTCATATTGAATTTTGTTGGAGACATTTCACCTATAACTATTGGTCAGAGTTTTGTCATTACTTCAGAAGTTTAAAATTTTGAGCATTAGTTTTATTTTATTTTTGAATTTACATTATTCATTTTATCTTTGCAAGTGATCAGGTTTTGGGTATTATGAATCATTACAGAAAAAGCTTTCTTTCACAAATTTTTGTACCTTTGTGTACACTATGCAGGTTCGACAACACTTTCAGCATTTTTTAGTATCTCCTCAATGAAGCCGTAAATGCTAGACTTAGACCTGCTGTTTCCAGCAAAGGTAGTGTCAACATTTTGTTAAAGTTTGTGATAAGAAACCGCTAATTGAAGGTCAATGATATTTGGTATGTAACAGTTGTATAAGCATTTGCACATCTCATTTCCAAGGAAATAATTCCTCCTCAGTCATGCATATTTTACATGTTTAAGTTTGTAAATAGGTCTGTTTAAGGGAAATACTATTGGTAAGCCAATTATAATAGGCATTAGCAAATCTCATTTCCATGAAGATAATATGACCCTGCCCCCCCCAGTTATGGTTCATTGATTTTGAAACTTTTGCATAGTTTACATGTTAAAGTGTTGAATTTCAACATTTGATTTGCCTAATATTATCGAAATTACAAACAGGCAAGACATATCTTTGTGTCAAGAGTTAATAGAATTTTTCAGTAAAGTTCTTATCTAAAGTAATTTTATTTAAGTCTGAAAATATAGTTTTGGTAAATGAGACCACAGTTGTCCTTAAATATTCAATATTATCACTTTTATTTAAATTGTGAGAAAATATGACTGGCAATAAAACAATGTTTTCCGTGTTGATTTAATCTTAAAGTGAATATTTGATAGTCGACCTCATATTTTACAGAGTAGGGTAATTTGTATTTATTGTAAAACAACAAATGTTTTTTGGTATCTGCCAAATAAAGTAATGATTCATTTATATCTAAAGTAAGTTTTTTTTTCTCAATTTTATCATAATCCATGTATACATTTGTATTTAAAATTTGTGCCTTTAATATAAGACAGTGCTGATGGTTTCATTTCAGTCATGATTTGACTTTAGACTGAATTGATATTTGTATTAACATTAGTAACAACATCATTGTAATGTATCAAACAAATGTTGAACAAAACTATAAATAGATCTTACTGCATTTCATATACAAATCTTAGAATGGATGCATTCAGAATTTTAAAACTTTACGTTTTCTGTTGTCCTCCTTGTTATGCCAGTGTATCTGTATAATTTATGGTATTTATTTTTTGATGTTACATATTTTTATACATTCTTAATCTGTGATATGTTTTATTGCTGTGCCTTCATCAATGTAAGCACATTTTTCTGTGTAGTCTGTTTTATGTGCCAAATCTGAACTTTTTCCTTATTTATTTCTTTTTATAAATTTCAATATTGAATACTCTTTTCTTTTAATGTGTTTTTAATTTTTTAAGTAGCAGTTTGGCAATTTAAATTATTTGCATCATTATCATAAAATATATATTAAAGTTGATGGTTTAATGATTTGGTCTTTGTCAGGTTGTGAAACTGAAAAAAAGACAAATATAATTTAAGAACACAGTGTTTAATTATTTTTTTAAGAATTTCATAAGCAAATTTTGAATTCTTTATATAATTACATATCTTTTGGTTTTTACTGTCATTGAAAAATTAAGTAGCTTCAAAGTCATATTTATTCAATTTATTTCTTTGTCATAGTTCTCCCAGCCTGAATCTTTGAAAAACTGTTTATCAGTTTTAAATTTATGTTAACAGTCTTGCCTCTTTAGATGTTTTACCATTTATGGAAAATATATATTATTTAACAGAAGAGTCACACTAAGTCTGATGATTATAAGATTATAAGCACCTTACATATATATCTTTCCAAATTCATAATAATTTCATAAAAGTTGAATGAATTTATCTTTTATAATATTTCATATGTTTATACAGATTTTTACTGAAAATGATATGAAAATTTATTACACATGAATAAAAGTTATCCTCAAGTAAAAGATGCTGTTTGTACAAGGGACTGACTACCTACAGTTTCTAGTATATAACATTCTTGATACTCACTCACAAATAAGTTATTAGTTTTATATTGAACTACAGAAAACCTACAAAAGCATGATGATGTTAGGTATTTTTAGAAATTCTGAAAGTTTTATCATACATTTATATGCCTTACATTTTTACAGTTTTTAGATAAACAAGGGGTATTATAATTGTCAGATATATACATTTCTTTTGGGCAGTTAAAACTTGAAGATTGCTAGCTAAACTTACAAAGGACATTGTTCTGTTCATATGTTTTATTTAGTTTATGAAGATTGTCATATTATCAGTATTATGTTAGGTATGTGATTTTTGTTGTTGTTTGTTCAGTCAGAGAGAATGTGACAACATTGTATGTAACTTGTATGTAAATATCATAAAATGGTTACAGAATTGTAGACAATATATATTTAATAATTAAAATAATTTATCTTCTAACTGTATAGTTCTTTTTCACAGGTCTGAAAACAAGTTTTTGCATTACCTGCAACAAAAGTCTGTTAATTCTGTGTTATGTACTTGTGTTTAGCTTTGAATTTCAGAAGGTAGAAGACCTGGAAGCTTCAGGTAGTGAAACACTAATTTGGGCTCGGCCAGAAAGAACATCTTAGAAAGTAGTACACATTTTACACAAAATAGTTCCTATGCATAGCTGTAACTTTGTAAAAAGGGTAAAATATTGGCTAATTTTGGTATCAAATGAAAGCCTATATAGACTTGGGATCACTGTAAAACCCTTGTTGAAAGTTTCTTTTAAATAATGAAAAAACATGTATGAAACTGAAATAGGAGAGCATATTTTGCACATTGCTCAGATTAGAAGAATCTGTTTTTGTACTTCCAAACTTCTGAGAACCAGTGCGATCTTATATGCAATTAAATGTATGCTCAATTTATCATGCACAAGTCAGGATAAGGTATAGTTGACTGTCACTTTATTTAAACGAGATGAAATAGGTATGACTGCTTGACATAGAAAACCATGTGGTTAGGAATTACTGGTTTTATTCCTTTGTATAAAGATGCCTTATGTTTTGATGTTTTGTCCTTGATCTCATTCTCATGGTTCAGTTTTTAGTCAAGTGACTTTCTTGCTTATGAGAAATAGGATAATCAGGGATCAAGGTCTACATGTAAGGTCTACATGTAAGTCAGGCAGTATACAGGTACATCAGACATGTATCACCTGACCTTGACCTCATTTCATTAATCAGTGATTAATAAGGTAAGGTTTTTGTGATTAGGTCCTTTTCTCAGTTACTTTAAGCAGTACTTCATTTAAGGGGCATGGAAAACTTGTAAGGTGTATATGTCTTGTCGAGCAGGGTTAATATGACCTTGATATCCTTTTCATGGTTCATTGGTCTGTTTCTCAGATACTTTAAGCAATAGGTTTTTGGAGTAAGGAATCATTGTATAGTGTACATGTCTGTCTGACAAGGTTCATATAATCTTTACCTTGTATCATGGTTCATTGGTCAACATTACTTTTTTGTCTTGCTTGCAAGGAAAGTCGCAGAATGAGAGACAGGGATTCCAATCCGGCATCGACGAAAACTATTTGTATATAGCTTTATATTTCAAAAGGTAGAAGACCTGAATGCTTCATGTAGATACCTTACATTACGAAGTTTCCCTCTCATATGTCCATTGTCCTTGACCTCATTTTCTTGGTTCAGTGGCTGTTGAAAAAAAAAGCTTAGTTATATGTCTTGTTTAATACTCACTTATTATGAGTAATAGGATAAGAAAAGTCTACAGGGTCACTTGACCTCGACACAGAATTCTTAACCATGTAATTAATTATGTCTTTTTTAGGCTGTTGTACAATACCTCTTTCCATTTTTTCATCTATCTTATGCTTCCCACTGAAGACGACTAAATTTACTTGTACACGATCTCCAGGTTGCAGAATGGCTCCACGAGCTCTCTTGTCATATCCCTCTTTCTGTCGACCTTGTGCTGTCTTTGCTGAACGAGATGCAAGTTCATAGGCTTTTTTCATATGCTTCTTCATGGCCTCAACATACTTTGTAGATGGTTCCATTATACCTTTCTTAAGTGGTGGTATGAGGTCAGTCGGTGGTTTGGCAATCTTCAAAAAGTTCTTCATAAACTTTCGGCAGTATATAAAAAAAATTCGTAAGGGTTCCGCGGAACCCAGTGTCTCACCTACTTTTGCTGTTAATCGCAGGCTCAACAAAAATGAGGAAAAAAATCAATAAAAATATTCCTTTAGATACTATCTTTTGATTGTAAGAAGCTTCTGTCAAAGTTTGGTATAAATCCAGGATAGTTTATGAATCTAATAAATGTTTTAAAAACTTTAACTGCAGACTGTATTTAATGTTAACTGGAAGAAAAACTAAGTCCATTTATAAGTAAAATACGGATAAACAGGTACAAAATTTTAACAAAATTTCCTTCTAGATACTAGCTTTTGATCATAAACAAGCTTCTGTCCAAGTTTGGTACAAATCCAGGATAGTTTAAGAAAGTTATTAAAATTTTAAAAACTTTAACCACAGAGTGAATGTATTGTTTCCTGGCAGAAAAACTAAGTCCATTTATAAGTAAAATACGGAAAAAAGAAATTTTTTTTTAACAAATTTACTTCTGGATACTATTTTATGATCATAAACAAGCTTCTGTCCAAGTTTGGTAGAAATCCAGGATAGTTTAAGAAAGTTATTAAATTTATAAAAACTTTAACCACAGAGTGAATGTAATGTTTCCCGGCAGAAAAACTAAGTCCATTTACAAGTAAAATACGGAAAAACATGAATTTTATTTTTACAAAATTTACTTCTGGATACTATCTTATGATCATAAACAAGCTTCTGTCCAAGTTTGGTAGAAATCCAGGATAGTTTAAGAAAGTTATTAAAATTTCAAAAACTTTAACCACAGAGTGAATATTTGTGGACGCCGCCGACGACGACGCCGACGGAATGTAGGATCGCTATGTCTCGCTTTTTCGACTAAAGTCGAAGGCTCGACAAAAATTAAACCCAGGAAATGTCTGCAGATGCTGGATGTAGCCAGTTGACAACTTTATATCTACACTGGGCCGCGATGCATACTATCTCTGGACACTATATAACCAGTGGAGTCGAACTTATCTTGGAAGAAAGCGCACTTCTTTGGTGAAAGCTTGATTCCAATTTTTTCGAGTCTCTAAAGAACACTATGTAGTCTGTGAAGGCGTTCTTCGTAGGTTAGATACTGGATCCGAAATGTTCTATTTACAAATTATCCAACAAGTAAACTTTTATTTATGAAATGACATCAATGAACTAAAATATGTACAACTGCTCTTTGCGTTCTATAATGAACTATTTATACATATACATACAATTTGTACAAATTTGTACTATTACAATTGTGTCCTGGGTCAGGAACAAACTTGTCATTTTGGTAGAACTATGTACCCTACAAGCT
The DNA here is from genome assembly GCA_017311375.1 of Mytilus coruscus. Lineage (NCBI taxonomy): Eukaryota > Metazoa > Mollusca > Bivalvia > Mytilida > Mytilidae > Mytilus > Mytilus coruscus. Next base: position 5,390,356 of record CM029601.1, on the reverse strand, counting down.
ATAACACTTGTCCAATACGGTACAACTTGTAAACTCCAACTTGTACAAGTTCGTAAGTTCCTAACAGGCACCAACCTGTTCTTTATTACACTTAATGTTATAGTATCTTACAAGAAACTACAATCTCGAATATCCACGTACCAGAATAGCTGCTCTTCGTCTTTGTAGACTTATGAGAATGACAATAAGCAAGGAATCGTGCCATCTCATATACCACAATGGTAGCCGTACCATTCTAGAAGGAGGGGTGCTCTTCCAAAGTGCCTCATTACTCGTATTTGAGTTTCCTTTTGAACACCCCTTCACATTTCACCTGACCTAAGGTTTACCCGCCAAATATCTTATTCTTTTCTATGTTTTAGTAAAGTATATACAAATACATAAAATAAGGCTTCTGCCGAACTGTAACTAAGGCAAACTATCTAACCTAGCTAAGTTACAAAATCATCACACTAGTTATGCCTGTTTCTCAGATACTATCACCAATAGTTAAGCTACATTTGGTGTTTGGAATGGTCGAATGTATCAAAATGAGAAGATGTGGTACGATTGCCAATGAGACAACTTTTCATCAGGAACCAAAATATATAGAAATAGAACTTTAATAAAATGGAATATGTAGACAGCTCTCTTGCTAAAAAACCCCAACTGTAAAATATAAGGGCATACACCATAGGCACGGGGACTCATTCTACTGCATCCACATAGCACGAACAACAAACCCTGCAGTAAATATGAAAATAAGAAGATGTGGTATTATAGCCATTGAGACAACTCTCCACCAGAGACCAAAATATATAGAAATAGAACATTAATATAATGGAATAAGTAGACAGCTCTCACAAGCAAAAAATCTTAATTGTAAAATATAATGGCGTATGGTTCACATATTTTTCTTGCAGGGTTCATCTCAGTGACCTTGGCATCATTTGAATTGTGTATCGGTCAACATTAAGATTAAAAAGTTATGTCTGATTCTTAGAGGAAATAATAAATTGCTTCGCTGAGCGCAGCTGGATACGACCGGGCCAAGATGGACACAATATTCACGCTTGATACAGGTTTGAATTTGGATTGTAATTAAATATTTGACACATAATAGGTTTCTGCCACAGAATAACTGTAGTCAAAGAACTTTAAAATTGGTTATATGATTTGAATTTATATTCAATTTTTTACTTTTGTGCAATACACTATGCTGTTGCGAATTGACCCCCTTCCCCCTAAATAAAATTGACCCCGTTTTCTTGCTTTTGTGCAATACACTATCCTGTTGAATATTAACCCCCAAAAAAAAGTATTTGAAGAAATTTTCTTTTTAATTTCTGAAATCTGAAATGAGAAAAAATAGTCCCCCATTTTTTTTCACCTCCCCCTTTCCCTTATTCCCCAAAAAAAAAAATCATTCCCTCAAGATATAGTCATAATCACAATTCAAATTTCTAATAAAGTTTGCAACCATAAAAATACACCATACAAGTCTTAAAATATAAAATGACATACATAGTCATGGCTAAAATTAATATTAATTAATAGTAACTTTTAAAAATAAATTGACAGCTAATCACCTCAAGACAATCACCATTTTCTGAATACATAATTTACAAGCAGTGTAAGGGAGGTAATCAAACATTGGGATTGGATTACCTCCCTTAGACTGCTTTTAAATTGTCTTAATTGTTCTTTAACCAGAAAAAACCTTGTTTTTCCCCCTTTTTTTGCCTCTAATTCCTAAATGGTTTGAGCCATAACCACCCATAGTCAATCCTAACCATCCCTTTATTGTATGGAAACTTCAAGTGTGGTATAATTTCAAAGAGATTCATACACTTTAACACAAGTTATTGTCTGGAAACTACAAAAATGCTTATTTGGGCCCGTAATTCCTAAACAGTTGGGACCATAACCCCAAAATCAATCCCAACCTTCCTTTAGTGGTTATAAACCTTGTGTTAAAATTTTATTGATTTCTATATACTTATACTAAAGTTATTATCCGAAACCATCTGTCTTCGACGCTGACGACGACGACGACGACGACGACAACGTGATACCAATATACGACCAAAAATTTTTAATTTTGCGGTCGTATAAAAATAGTTGAGCTATCGTTGGTGTGTGGAATATCTATGGTGTATGTGTACGTCTTGCATCGTTCATCCTTGTTTGTATCGATCATTGATTAACTGTTCAGTTTATGTGATACTTGTAGTTAAACTGTCATGTTAAAGACTAAACTAAAACTGAATGATGACACAGTTATCGTTCCTAGTGTGGACAGTTTATTACTTGCAAATTTTGTTCATACACCTTTCAAATGAATTTCTTGATATTTTATGCATAACATATTAAGTAAGGGAATAAAACTACATGTTGAAAAAAAATGGGTGATGAATTCATAGGTAAAGTTGTGATTTGGTCCAGTTAAAAAAGGTAAACAATTAGTATGTCTGAAGTTGTTAACCTGAATTATAGACCCCTTAACATAGAATTGTCAATATTTTGAGTTAGAGCCGGTAGACTTTTCTATAACTATGTTATACTGCAATTTGTCCCAATAGTAGTACACTACACTATCGATATAGCATGTGTGATTTTTGTCTCGCCTGCTACGAAAGTCACAGAATGCGAGACATAACGATTACTATCCGGCGGCGTATACTGTTTGTATTAGGCTTTATATTTCAGAAGGTAGAAGACATGGATGCTTCATACTTTGTAGATGCCTCCTTATGTTACGAAGTTTCCTTCTGTCATATGTCCTTTGTACTTGACTTCATTTTCATGGCCCAGCGACTGCTTAAAACACGTTCATTTTTTTTTAAATGTGAATTTCTCACTTATTGTGAGTAAAAGGATAACTATATTTGGTATATTAGTTCCTTGCAATGTTTACATGTCTGTCGGACAGGGTTCACTTGACCTCGACCTCATTTCATGGATCAGTGATCAAGGTTAAAGTTACATGGTTAGGTCCGTTTCTCAGATACTGTAAGCAGTAGGTCAACTATATTTCGTGTTCGTGTTTCAGCATGTGCACTCTTGTTTTAATTTTAATTAATTGTCTAAAAGAAATGCCTTACGAAATAACTGTGTTTTCGGGCCAGTAAAATAGGCGAGACATTTCATTGTATGCAGTCCTGTTATGAAATTTATATCAACAATATATGTTGTCAAGTTCGAAAATCAGCGATAATCAATTATTTTTAAGGGAGCAACCATTTAAATTCAAAGGGGCGGGGTTATGGTTTTTTTTTGTCTGAGTCAGAATTTGTTTTTTCGCGCTATCAATCAAATTATTTTTCAAGATTTAACACTATAAGGTATGGGGAAAATCTGGATTCAGATTTTTTTGTCATCTGCTTTACCACGATATTTTTTTCATCAAATTGGGGATCAGAATACTTTTAAGGAAAAACCCATAACCCCCTTGAAGTTAACGGTCGTTCCCTATACGGAGTTATGTTCTTTGAAATTTTAGTATGATGGAAAATTGCATTGTAAGCGATCCCGCCAGTACATTTCTTTTCAGAATTTGATAAAAGAGGAAGGGACAAGGGTCGAATTCCAAAAGCTGTAAATTTATTATTATTATTGCCATGATTTATACACCAGCCGACATGAGGATCTTTTTAGAGTTGAAAGGCATTAATAAAAAGCAGAGGCAGACAGCCAACCGTGGAAGACCCTGACGTAGTAGGACGAACATATATTGTATGTAGGTCTAGTATACATTTGCCTGGACAAAGGTTAATCAAATAAAATTTAAAAACTTGGTCAAATCTGTTTCAGGGGGGCTTTCAAATAAAATGACTTGCTTTATAGATGTCCTCTTTTTATAGACAGAGATCATATAGATACACCAGCCGACAGAGTTATCGCTTCAGATATATATATATAAAATCGTGACCAATCAAATCGACGGAAGTTAACCCAACATCTGCATATGAACGAAGTACTCACGAACTTGGTTAAAATCTGTTTTGTAGGGCTAGTTAAATCCATATTTTGCAAGTGCTATATTTAACAGATTTCATTCTAAATATCATATATAACTTTACTTTTATTTCAGACATTTAACGAAAACTAAATAGAAAGGATATCAGAAATATATATTCCAAATGTTACTTGAAATAAGCGATTTTCTTAAACACAAAATGGTCTTGTTTGTTCCGCTTTATTATATATATCCCGTGTAATAGTAGTCTCGGCACCGAGCATCCATTACAGATCGCCATGCAAATAGGATGTCACAGTGTTGCCAGGGGTGGGTCCACGAATTTTGAAAGGGGCGCTGTCTGCGATACTTGAATATATACCGCCTAGCGGAGCGAAAATTTTTTGACGATTTTATACTAAAAATTTATATATATGGTGAAAACATGAGATTTTTTTTATATGTTTGGGCGGTCAAAGGGCGCGTACGACCTCTACGTACGCCATCCTCACCCGCACCCCAACCCCATGGATCCGCCACTCTTTGTTTTTTTTGATAATTCAGTACCATTGGTTTATAAAATTTGAAACACCACTAGTCAGATTAGTCAGATAAAAAAGTTATCATTATTTTCTTGCTTACAACACTTATTTATAGTGATTAAGATTATAACACGATGTTGACTGCTTTACCCCTATTTTTGACATTTTTAGATATTATGTCTGTTTGTTTTGTTCACACATTGTTGTGAATATAATCAGAAGTCCATTACTAGTAATGGACTTCTGATATAATAGAATTTTATGCGACTGTCATACAAGTGAGAGGTTTAGCTAGCTATAAAACCAGGTTTAATCCACCATTTTCTACATAAGGAAATGCCTGTACCAAGTCAGGATTATGACAGTTGTTTTCCATTCGTTTGATGTGTTTGAGCTTTTGGTTGTGCCATTTGATAAGGGACTTTCCGATCTGAATTTTCCTTGGAGTTCGTTATTTTACTTTTTGCTAGTGAAAAAATTGCAAAGTAGAGGTTATTTTACTAAATAATAAACACAAACAAGTTGCTTTAAAAAAAAAGTCAATACGTGAACCTTAGAACTTTTTTTTATGCTAATTATTATTTCAACTGAATTGTAAATTATATCTCAGTATTTTCATTACCAAGTTTGTGAAGGATGATATTTTCTTTTAATTGTAAATCAGGACAATTATGGCATGTTGAGAGTGGTGTTAAATATAAAGTGAGGAGATGAAGAATGTTTTTATTTCAATAGTTCATTTCTGGATGGTGTTAGCTTTCATTTTTTACCAGTGTGAAAGGTCGTACTACTACCAATGGATGACACTTCTAGGTGTTTTTTTTTATTGGTATAGGTAATATTTCACCTAGAATCCCTCAGTAATTTTATTAACTTTTCTTTTAAAAAAAAAAACAAATTTCAGAGCAAGTACGGTATTTTGTTTCATAAAATGTGGAAGGTTTATTCCTACCAAATAAGACAAAATCTACTTGCTTACCATTTTATTTTGTGGCGTAAAATCCCAGCTCTAAAATCCTGTTCCACCTTAGAAATGGGATTGGATCCAGCTAATACATTCAATTTGCTGCTTATAGGCTACATGTATACTTAATATACCTGTCCCAAATCTGGAGCCTGATTTTTGTTTGCTTATTATCGTGTCTGTTTTCGTTTTTTTTTGTATAAAAATATTGCCATTGATTTATATCTTGTATAACACTGGTCAATTTGAGGTCATATTTAGCTTACTTTGCTAAGACTCAACATTCAACGCCAAGTTTATTGAAAAGTTCTCTCATTGGCAAGTATAGTTTACCAAATATTATATAATCATATCAGTCGCAGGATAATTCGATTATTATGAAATGCAGTTCCTTCAATCAACATGCGTAATAAATGTCAAGACTTTACACTGTTTTTGCTAACTTATGTTTGTATCCTATAATTCAGAAATTAAACAGTGTTTTGGGATTTTTGCTTAAAGTTAACTTTTCAAAGCATGGGTCCCTTTTCAAAAGTCTCCCAACTACTACCTCACATGTGAACTTAAGTATAGGTGCAATTTTGTTCTCTATGTTAAAGAAATCTTCAACTTGCTCTATTTTGCCTGTGAAGACCATGTAACACCGTCATCTCTATATTGACAGCAGCATTGATAACCGTTTCTTTTAAATTATCAATGATCATATTTGTGTACATTTACGTTAAATCATAGGCAATAAGAATGCATTCCCTTTTACCTCGTTGACTCTATTTTATCAATGAAATCTTTTGTATCTTGAACTAAAAGTTATGCCTCTTCAAAATGGTTTTATATTTAGTAATCACCTCAAGACAATCACCATTTTCTGAATACATAATTTACAAGCAGTGTAAGGGAGGTAATCAAACATTGGGATTGGATTACCTCCATAGACTGCTTTTAAATTGTCTTAATTGTTCTTTAACCAGAAAAAAAACTTGTTTTTCCCCCTTTTTTGCCTCTAATTCCTAAATGGTTTGAGCCATAACCACCCTTAGTCAATCCTAACCATCCCTTTATTGTATGGAAACTTCAAGTGTGGTATAATTTCAAAGAGATTCATACACTTTAACACAAGTTATTGTCTGGAAACTACAAAAATGCTTATTTGGGCCCGTAATTCCTAAACAGTTGGGACCATAACCCCCAAAATCAATCCCAACCTTCCTTTAGTGGTTATAAACCTTGTGTTAAAATTTTATTGATTTCTATATACTTATACTAAAGTTATTATCCGGAAACCATCTGTCTTCGGATGACGCTGACGACGACGACGACAACGTGATACCAATATACGACCAAAAAATTTTTAATTTTTGCGGTCGTATAAAAAATAGTTGAGCTATCGTTGGTGTGTGGAATGACTATGGTGTATGTGTACGTCTTGCATCGTTCATCCTTGTTTGTATCGATCATTGATTAACTGTTCAGTTTATGTGATACTTGTAGTTAAACTGTCATGTTAAAGACTAAACTAAAACTGAATGATGACACAGTTATCGTTCCTAGTGTGGACAGTTTATTACTTGCAAATTTTGTTCATACACCTTTCAAATGAATTTCTTGATATTTTATGCATAACATATTAAGTAAGGGAATAAAACTACATGTTGAAAAAAAATGGGTGATGAATTCATAGGTAAAGTTGTGATTTGGTCCAGTTAAAAAGGTATACAATTAGTATGTCTGAAGTGGTTAACCTGAATTATAGACCCCTTAACATAGAATTGTCAATATTTTGAGTTAGAGCCGGTAGACTTTTCTATAACTATGTTATACTGCAATTTGTCCCAATAGTAGTACACTACACTATCGATATAGCATGTGATTTTGTCTCGCCTGCTACGAAAGTCACAGAATGCGAGACATAACGATTACTATCCGGCGGCGTATACTGTTTGTATTAGGCTTTATATTTCAGAAGGTAGAAGACATGGATGCTTCATACTTTGTAGATGCCTCCTTATGTTACGAAGTTTCCTTCTGTCATATGTCCTTTGTACTTGACTTCATTTTCATGGCCCAGCGACTGCTTAAAACACGTTCATTTTTTTTTAAATGTGAATTTCTCACTTATTGTGAGTAAAAGGATAACTATATTTGGTATATTAGTTCCTTGCAATGTTTACATGTCTGTCGGACAGGGTTCACTTGACCTCGACCTCATTTCATGGATCAGTGATCAAGGTTAAAGTTACATGGTTAGGTCCGTTTCTCAGATACTGTAAGCAGTAGGTCAACTATATTTCGTGTTCGTGTTTCAGCATGTGCACTCTTGTTTTAATTTTAATTAATTGTCTAAAAGAAATGCCTTACGAAATAACTGTGTTTTCGGGCCAGTAAAATAGGCGAGACATTTCATTGTATGCAGTCCTGTTATGAAATTTATATCAACAATATATGTTGTCAAGTTCGAAAATCAGCGATAATCAATTATTTTTAAGGGAGCAACCATTTAAATTCAAAGGGGGCGCGGGGGGTATGGTTTTTTTTTTGTCTGAGTCAGAATTTTTTTTTTCGCGCTATCAATCAAATTATTTTTTTCAAGATTTAACACTATAAGGTATGGGGAAAATCTGGATTCAGATTTTTTTTTTTGTCATCTGCTTTACCACGATATTTTTTTTTCATCAAATTGGGGATCAGAATACTTTTTAAGGAAAAAACCCATAACCCCCTTGAAGTTAACGGTCGTTCCTACGGAGTTATGTTCTTTGAAATTTTAGTATGATGGAAAATTGCATTGTAAGCGATCCCGCCAGTACATTTCTTTTCAGAATTTGATAAAGAGGAAGGGACAAGGGTCGAATTCAAAAGCTGTAAATTTATTATTATTATTGCCATGATTTATACACCAGCCGACATGAGGATCTTTTAGAGTTGAAAGGCATTAATAAAAGCAGAGGCAGACAGCCAACCGTGGAAGACCCTGACGTAGTAGGACGAACATATATTGTATGTAGGTCTAGTATACATTTGCCTGGACAAAGGTTAATCAAGTAAAATTTAAAAACTTGGTTAAATCTGTTTCAGGGGGGCTTTCAAATAAAATGACTTGCTTTATAGATGTCCTCTTTTTATAGACAGAGATCATATAGATACACCAGCCGACAGAGTTATCGCTTCAGATATATATATAAAATCGTGACCAATCAAATCGACGGAAGTTAACCCAACATCTGCATATGAACGAAGTACTCACGAACTTGGTTAAAATCTGTTTTGTAGGGCTAGTTAAATCCATATTTTGCAAGTGCTATATTTAACAGATTTCATTCTAAATATCATATATAACTTTACTTTTATTTCAGACATTTAACGAAAACTAAATAGAAAGGATATCAAATATATATTCCAAATGTTACTTGAAATAAGCGATTTTCTTAAACACAAAATGGTCTTGTTTGTTCCGCTTTATTATATATATCCCGTGTAATAGTAGTCTCGGCACCGAGCATCCATTACAGATCGCCATGCAAATAGGATGTCACAGTGTTGCCAGGGGTGGGTCCACGAATTTTGAAAGGGGCGCTGTCTGCGATACTTGAATATATACCGCCTAGCGGAGCGAAAATTTTTTGACGATTTTATACTAAAAATTTATATATATGGTGAAAACATGAGATTTTTTTTATATGTTTGGGCGGTCAAAGGGCGCGTACGACCTCTACGTACGCCATCCTCACCCGCACCCCAACCCCATGGATCCGCCACTCTTTGTTTTTTTGATAATTCAGTACCATTGGTTTATAAAATTTGAAACACCACTAGTCAGATTAGTCAGATAAAAAAGTTATCATTATTTTCTTGCTTACAACACTTATTTATAGTGATTAAGATTATAACACGATGTTGACTGCTTTACCCCTATTTTGACATTTTTAGATATTATGTCTGTTTGTTTTGTTCACATTGTTGTGAATAATCAGAAGTCCATTACTAGTAATGGACTTCTGATATAATAGAATTTTATGCGACTGTCATACAAGTGAGAGGTTTAGCTAGCTATAAAACCAGGTTTAATCCACCATTTTCTACATAAGGAAATGCCTGTACCAAGTCAGGATTATGACAGTTGTTTTCCATTCGTTTGATGTGTTTGAGCTTTTGGTTGTGCCATTTGATAAGGGACTTTCCGATCTGAATTTTCCTTGGAGTTCGTTATTTTACTTTTTGCTAGTGAAAAAATTGCAAAGTAGAGGTTATTTTACTAAATAATAAACACAAACAAGTTGCTTTAAAAAAAAAGTCAATACGTGAACCTTAGAACTTTTTTTTATGCTAATTATTATTTCAACTGAATTGTAAATTATATCTCAGTATTTTCATTACCAAGTTTGTGAAGGATGATATTTTCTTTTAATTGTAAATCAGGACAATTATGGCATGTTTAGAGTGGTGTTAAATATAAAGTGAGGAGATGAAGAATGTTTTATTTCAATAGTTCATTTCTGGATGGTGTTAGCTTTCATTTTTACCAGTGTGAAAGGTCGTACTACTACCAATGGATGACACTTCTAGGTTTTTTTTTATTGGTATAGGTAATATTTCACCTAGAATCCCTCAGTAATTTTATTAACTTTTCTTTTTAAAAAAAAAAACAAATTTCAGAGCAAGTACGGTATTTTGTTTCATAAAATGTGGAAGGTTTATTCCTACCAAATAAGACAAAATCTACTTGCTTACCATTTTATTTTGTGGCGTAAAATCCCAGCTCTAAAATCCTGTTCCACCTTAGAAATGGGATTGGATCCAGCTAATACATTCAATTTGCTGCTTATAGGCTACATGTATACTTAATATACCTGTCCCAAATCTGGAGCCTGATTTTTTGTTTGCTTATTATCGTGTCTGTTTTTCGTTTTTTTTTTTTGTATAAAAATATTGCCATTGATTTATATCTTGTATAACACTGGCCAATTTGAGGTCATTTAGCTTACTTTGCTAAGACTCAACATTCAACGCCATGTTTATTGAAAAGTTCTCTCATTGGCAAGTATAGTTTACCAAATATTATATAATCATATCAGTCGCAGGATAATTCGATTATTATGAAATGCAGTTCCTTCAATCAACATGCGTAATAAATTTCAAGACTTTACACTGTTTTTTGCTAACTTATGTTTGTATCCTATAATTCAGAAATTAAACAGTGTTTTGGGATTTTTTGCTTAAAGTTAACTTTTCAAAGCATGGGTCCCTTTTCAAAAGTCTCCCAACTACTACCTCACATGTGAACTTAAGTATAGGTGCAATTTTGTTCTCTATGTTAAAGAAATCTTCAACTTGCTCTATTTTGCCTGTGAAGACCATGTAACACCGTCATCTCTATATTGACAACAGCATTGATAACCGTTTCTTTTAAATTATCAATGATCACTGAGACTACTAGTGTTATAGTAGTCTCAGATGATCATATTTGTGTACATTTACGTTAAATCATAGGCAATAAGAATGCATTCCCTTTTTACCTCGTTGACTATTTTATCAATGAAATCTTTTGTATCTTGAACTAAAAAGTTATGCCTCTTCAAAAATGGTTTTATATTTAGATCAATTAATCTCTCAATGCGTCTTGTGGGAGAGTTACACTTATTGATGATCGGTGGTAAGGGACATTAATTAATGTCTCCTACTAGTTGACCATTTCACAATGCCTCATTAATTATTTCTAGATTAATTTAATGAATTTTATAAGACTGAGGTACATGTGTCCATGTTTTGAATCATTATTATTCTTTAAGAAATTATACGGATGGGAATATATTTTTTTTTCTATATAGATTATCAATTATATCTTTTATTATCATATAGCATATAAGTGAGTTAGCAATCTGTGTAAAGTTCTTTTAATATTGCCATGTTTTAGATATCTTAAATGCTCCGTATGGAGGTGCTCTTATATTGCAAGAAGCTAATACAGATAAGAAGAATAAATGTTCCGAATGAACAATAATTAAGGTTCCGAATATTCCTCCATACTATATTTCTAACTAATTTATATGCGTGAATCCTCAGGGGTTCACGCAATCAGGTAAATAAAATAAAAATTTTGATAAAAATATCACGGTTATTCCATAATTTTTCAGAAATTAGTTTCATCTAAAACTGGTTTTATTTTCTGAATACGATAAGGAAATATGAACTATGATTTAAACCTGGGACTCCTGTTTCTACCGAAGTGAAATCGTTAAACCATGTGTTTTGAAATAGTTTTACATCAATTTTAACAAGCCATGTTCCATAGAAAACACCATAGATTTGCCTTTGCCGATGTGGAAAGGGACAATGCATGGACGGTAATCTTTTCAAATGTTCAGTCCAATGTTTACCAGTTCAGCCCGGCAGCTGACCTTCCTAGTATGATCTAGTATTGTGAAAGTACATTGTGTACAAATGAATGTACTTTTTTACTGACGTTAATACACCAACACAGCTCATCTACTTTAATGATGCATAGGTAGTGCTGTTTTTGTCTTCATTACAAATCATTGCCACCCGGCTTTATTATGCATGTTATTGTTATGGACTCCCTTCTTCTCTATCTGTTTATACCACATATCACATGCATTACAAGTCCAATTAATTATGCCTGTTAAATAATGGCGTTTTACAAGGCTAAATTATTTTTTTCCTGCAATAGCGTCAAATCAAACAATGAAAAAGGCCTTGCAAGATGTTTTCCTGCAACGGTGTCAAAGCAAAATCAAAATAGCCTTGCAAGATTTTTTCCTGCAACGCGTCAAAGAAAAAATCAAAATAGCCTTGCAAGATGTTTTCCTGCAACGATGTCAAAGCAAAAATCAAAATAGCCTTGCAAGGTGTCTTCCTGCAAAGGCGTCAAAGCAAAAAATTAAAATAGCAAGACGCCAAGATGTCTACATGTAATTTTTGTTTAAACCTGTGCATTACAAATGTACATGAGCTTTTTCTTTTCTAGGCCCAGTTGCTATTAACTAAATACTTCAGTTAAGTCCAGTAAGAGTTTTATATATATAATATATGAAGGATATCTGTTATCCGAAATATGTAACATTTATTCCTTTTATTGTTATTTTTGGTGATGTTGTACCCTTTTAGACTGGTTATATTATATTTTGTAGTGTACTGTATCATAATTTTATGATCCATCGCCCGTAAGATTTATCGTTGGCTATTATTCAGCAATGTTCAGTCATTTATATATATATATATTTATATTCATATCAAGATAGACCCAAATAGTTCCACCTTTTTTTCTTAGTCACTCAATATTAAATTTTCCGATATTTTTGTTTGTTTGTTTTCAATACTGTGAAGATATGAAAATATCAATTTGTCGTTTGAAGACCACATGCATGGTATGACAATGTGCTACATAATTAATGATTAATTTAGGTCCTGCATTACCTATTATGATATGTAAATGTATATATACATAGTTTTGTAGTTAAGCAAGCACAATTAAATTAAAATATATGATTTTTTTTGTTGCGACATCTTATGATCCTACAATATTGAAAATATTAAAACTAGAAACATTGCTACATGTATAAATAATTCCTGAATTTGCATAAGCTGGCATATATGTAGCATAAACCCATAGAAAACTAACATAAATTTTGCAAATATAATTGTTCGAGCAGAGATCTTGAGGTAATATGGCTATTGTTAAGACAGATTTGATATTGGAATTGTTTAAGCCATGCTATTGTATTATTATTCATATTGCCACATGTAACTATATTACATATTTTTTTTCCAGTATTTTCCAAAATGCCCAAACTGGTGAATGTTAAGAAGAAAAGTCCAGGCACAAGGAAAGTCCCATAAAGGTCTAAGCAGTTGTGTGCCAACAGCAGTTGGCCATTCATGCACTAATCATGTGGACTAACATATGGCATGCCTTCAAATAGAAATACTAGTGTATCGGTACAACTAAATGCGACTATTGACCAGAACATTCCTCCGAATATCATTTATGGAAAGATATACCAACAGTGTTTCATTGGATCATTAACATTCAATCTCTTATATCAAAACTTGAGAGCTACACTTTGTGTGTAGGAACTTTGATAGTGACTTGATAGATGATCATGTGATACCAGCTGAATTGGATTATATCTATATTTTAACGTAAAATAAATCATAGAATATCTTTTTAAATTCCTTTACATGCCAGATTCATTTAATATTCGCCTAATCTGCTTGGTGTTGAGTGTATATTGACGATTCTCTTTCTTGTCACAGCCTTTATTAATCCAGTTTTCATATAAATCTGTGTGATTAATGTCTATGAGTATGTGTAGTAAAATAAGCAAGGAGACATGGGATATGATTGAAATGAGACAACTATCCATCCAATATCAAATGAAGATTTTAAAACTAGTAGTCTACATGTACAATCGATGAATGTATGTCATCCACGGTCATCAAAACCCATGCAGCATAGCAGGTCGATAAATATTATCACATGAAACCAACAGCCCATACATAAAACATGTACAAAAATAGTTTTATACCAAATTTGAAGTTAAGACATAAGAGTTAAGAGCGGTATGATTGCCAATCGAATGAGATGGCTCAGTTCACCAAAGTTCAAATGATGTTGATGTAAGCAATTATTCAATCTATCGTTATTTCTTATCTTGATAGACAAAAGTCAGTGTTTACATGTATATTTGTAAGTGTGCGCTGTAAAGTCAATACAAGGCAAAATTGTTCAAAAGTATCTACTGTTTGACAATAAACATTTTAGTTATGTTTACACAGTTTAGACCTAGCAAACATGAAAGTTACAAACAGAAAAGTAAGACTTTTGTTTTAATACTTAATGTAAACTGCTGTTACTTACCTCATATGAAAGTGTACCAACGTACAGTCAGAAAAAGATGAAAGATTATTTTAAGTCTTCTTTAATATATGACAAGTCACTCTTTTCAAGTTAATTTCTGTATTATACTACATGTATAATACATAACCATGAATAATTCCATGATTGACTACTTGAGAGGCCGTTATGATAGAGAGCTGACACTATAAGGTTGCCCTATTAATTCATGCACAAATTGATTTAAGTGCTCTGACAAGAAAGAAAAGTGCATTTAAAGATGTAATGTTATTAGTACAATTACAAAATTTGCTTGCAGTTGATAATTTATAACACACTGGCTAACGTTTCTGTACCTATTATACTAGTCCCAGTTTAAACAGGAACTTTTTCAGATCATTTGAGCGCTTAAAATTACAAAAACGCTGACCTGAAGATAAACTGCAAACTGACATTGAAGATTTTTACAAGGATTTCGTAACTAAAGGCAATATGAAGCACACGTGTTCCTTGCCTTTATAAACGACTGCTTAAACCAATAAACTCACATAAATTGTTAGTTTGCAGATCGAGACCTATCTCATATTGTGGGATGATCACAATATTTTATTTTTTTTTCGTACATATATATAGATTCTTAAACCTAGTAATCAGTGCTTAAACCTGGGAACAGTATATCTTCAATATATATGTTCCTGCTTAAACCAATAGAGGAATTAGGAACACCGTTTAAACTTCACGAAAAAGGTGAAATGTTAGTTACTTGTTCAAAGTTATTTTAAATCATTTGGAGAAAATAGAATAATCACATTTTAAAATAAAGGCCTCTCAAGTCAAGATGATATATGAGCGTATTCCAAATAATTATGACGTCTTGAAAGGCTATTTTATTTTTTTGCTGTGGGAAGGCGCCATTTGTAGGAAGGCGTCACAGAAAAGAATAGAAATAGCCTTTCAAGATGTCATTATTATTTGGACTAATATGAGAGATAAAGGGAAATATTGAGATTTTGAAATAAATGATGTTCATACTAGCCAACTTTTTATTGGACCACAAAATTGCGGTGGCATAATGTTATGAAGTTGTCGTTGTCATTGTCGTCATCCTAAGACAGTTGGTTTCCAGACATTAACTTGAGTATAATTGTATGGATCACTATGAAATTGTACCACAAGGTTCCATACCACTAAATTAAGGTTGGGATTGATTTTGGGGTTTATTGTCCTAACTGTGTAGGAATTACAGGCCAAAAACAATATAAAAATAAAAAGATGTATGATTGCCAATGAGACAACTCTCCACCAGAGACCAAATGACATAGTTCTAAGTTAAGGTCGATCATCATAACGTTTTGACTAATATGGCCGTATTTACACCACAAATTTTACTCTGAGTACAGACAAACCTGTGCACCTGGAAAAGTTTTAAGGCATGGCAGGAACTAGATAATTAGATTATGTTTCAGAAAATTATAAACTTTTCTGGATTTTTTCATTCCTGCAGAAGGTGCCAAATTAAACTAAGTTGGGAAAGAGTTTTGAGAAGCTCCCTCATATAATGTTGTGAGTAGTATTGATTTAAATGAACATTAGATGGACAATAGGCATCTGCAAATAATAGGTGATTTAAACTGTGTAACTGAGTGGACCATATCAAATGAAACTCATGTTTTAGTTTATTTTGCTATCCTCTGTAGACTGGGAAAAAATGCACATCAAAATCCAGGTAAGTTTTTAATTTTCTGAAAATAGATATATATCTAGGTCCTGCCATGCCTTAAAACTTTCCTAGATGCATCATTTTGTCTGTACTCCAAGTAGATTTTGTGGTGTAAACACGGCCATATTTTTCAATTCCTTTTGATGAACCTTAACAACTATAGACAGACAAGGGGTCAATTACTTTTGAAAATAATTAATTACATTCAATTACAATTACAAAACCTTCAATTAAATTACACATTACATTTGACTTCTTTTACCAATGTAATTAATTACTTCTCAATTACTTGGTAAATGTTTTTAATTACTTCAATTACTTTTCAAAGAAAATTTAGATAAAATATTGAAAACATGCATTTATTCTATGATATGTACAAAGTATCATTCATTGCTTTATGGTTATAACAATTAGAACATAGAATGATGTTTCTGACATATATAACAGTTTTCAACTTATACTAGTATGTACATTTCTGTATTTTGACAGTTGAAAAACTTGTCAAGTTGTAGTTGTTTTAGCATTCTACCATTACATTTCACATCATCAATTTTTCAAATGTTCAATCGGCCAGTCTGCACCTTTTGAGCCTTAATGATTCAAAAAGAGAGCCCTGATTTTAATATTTTGAAATATTTTTTTTTATTTTGATCACAACTTATCAAAATTATTTTTCCTAAAGAAATGATTTAGAAAGCCTGACTTTTAAAAAAATATGTACTTTAATAATTCAATAATGACGACTTTAGTATCTACACTAAAGAGATTTATCCTGTCGAACTGACTTTAAATAAAGCTAATACTAGCAATGAACACTGCCCTTTCCTGGATCTTGATATTTATATCTTTAACGGGAAGCTTAATACCAAAATTTATGATAAAAGAGATGATTTTTCATTTCCTATTGTTAATTGTCCATTTTTAGATGGTGAGGTTCCCTTGTCACCATCTTATGGTGTTTATATATCTCAACTTGTTCGATTCGCTCGTGTTTGTAACAACGTATTTGATTTCAACGAAAGAAATCTCTGAATTACTGAAAAATTATTACACCAGGGTTTTCGATATCACAAACTAGTCAAAACATTTACTAAATTTTATCATCGGTACAAGGACATCATTCGTAAATATAAATCAACATGTAGACATCTGATACGTTCAGGTATTTCACATCCAATATTTTATGGTAATATTTTTTACAAAGCACTCACCTCAAAAACTAACCAAACCTTTAAACAGACTTATTCAGAAATGATATAGTTACGATACTGTTGTCAGGTCATTAAGGATTGCATATTTTGGTATTAATATTGATTCACTCATAGGGTCTTTGCATTGGAAATAAACACTATTATTCTAAAACCAGTTGTTGGCATGATACGGGTTATGTTCTTCTCATATATTTTATGATTGTATGATACTAAACCCCTAACAGGAGGGATTGTACTTGATTTTCATATGACGAAGACATAATCTTTCAATCAGTTTAATTGAGGTCTGGAGCTGGCATGTCAGTTACTGCTAGTAGTCCTTTGTTAATGTATGTATCATTGTCATTTTGCTTAGTTTCTTTTGTTACCTATTCTGACATCAGACTCGGACTTCTTTTAAACTGAGTTTTACTGTGCGTATTGCTATGTGTTTCTTTATTCTACATTGGCTAGAGGTATAGGGGGAGGGTTGAGATCTCACAAAACATATTTAACCCCGCCGCATTTTTGCGCCTGTCTCAAGTCAGGAGCCTCTGGCCTTTGTAAGTCTTGTATGTTTTTTAATTTTAGTTCATTTATATGTTTTGGAGTTTAGTGTGACGTCCATTTTCACTGAACTAGTACACAATTTATTTAGGGGCCAGCTGAGGACCACCTCCAGGTGCAGGATTTTCTCGCTGCGTTGGAGACCCATTGGTGGCCTCGGCTGTTGTCTGCTCTTTGGTCGGGTTGTTGTCTCTTTGACATATTCCCCATTTCCATTCTCAATTTTATTTAGTTTTAAATGCAGTTAATTGATTAAAAAAAAATCTTTCCAAATTTAAATCTAAGATATTAACTATACACAGAATGAAAAAGATTCATAATGAATTTATTACATGTACCTGGGGATATCATAATCTCCCATGTAGGAATAGCCAGAATAGTAAAATACAAAATGTAGGAATAGCCAGAAGACACTGTTTAATCAGTGTCCAACAATATCTATCTAAATATACATGTAGGTAACAAGCTAATTCAGGCATAAGACAGAGACTTACTAATGGTTTCTTTTAAAGACAAATTATGGCATGTATCTACAGTCTTCTTTTTTTCATTCAATACAAAATAAACTCATTACTGAATGTGGAGGGATTAAACTAGTTTGCTAGCACCAAACCCTCCCCCTAACCTAGGACAGCGCTGTAACAGTACAAAATAAGGACAAACTATGAAAATCAGTTAAAAAGTGCTTTAACTCATAAGATTGATACAAAGCAGAAAAACATCTAACAATTTGATTTTGGGCCTGGTTAACCGGATTTTCGAAGGAAATATCAGTTATTAAAATGGTGATGTACGGCGGGCGGCTGCCAAACAGTGTCAGCACAATAACATGAAAACTCTGTAATAAATTTTTTTCAAATTTAAATATGTTGTTTCCTTGGACTTAATGAAGGTCTAGTTCAATTTTCAAGATTTTAGTATATCTCCTTTGTGAGTTATTGCCATTTTTAATATCCAAAAGTGGAATTTTAAATATTTTACTCTTGTTATCATGTTATGATTTGTCTTATCTCACAATAAAAATGTGAGTGATTGATTTATTTGAAAATTATCTATTTCCTAAGTGGTAATGATTATAAGCTATATCATGAGACATTTTGAAGATTATTACATTATTAATAATTATTATATATGTAATGTTAGAGTACTATGTTAAACCATAGTTCTGTTCAGTTAGATATTAGAAATATTTTAGCATATGATAATGATTTATTTTCATTATTAATTAGATCTTGGAAATATTTTAGCATATGATAATCATTGGAGTGACAGATTTATTTGAAAATTTTCTGTTTTCTGATAAGATTTGTAGGACTGGATATATAAAGTTTGAAACTTGCTAGTAGGACTGTTTAAATGAAGTTTGGAATTTACTGTTCATTATTAGACATTTTGTAGATAATTAAGTGTCTAAATCATATATATCCTTACCCCTACCCCCTTCAATTTGAGAATGTGCTTTTATCTTGTAAACGGTAGAGATCCCCACCCCCAAACCATATATATTCTTGTATGGGACAATAAAACAAATCAAATGAAATATAGGGGAAGTTCAGAGGGGTCACCCCC
This sequence comes from Mytilus coruscus, assembly GCA_017311375.1. NCBI lineage: Eukaryota > Metazoa > Mollusca > Bivalvia > Mytilida > Mytilidae > Mytilus > Mytilus coruscus. Next base: position 5,371,019 of record CM029601.1, on the reverse strand, counting down.
ACCCCCCTTCTTTTTGAAAACTTGTAAATGGTCAAGATCCCCAACCCGAAACCATATATATTCTTGTATGGGACAATAAAACAAATCAAATGAAATAAAAGGTGAGTCCCCTGGGGTCAACCCCACCCCCTCCTGTTTAAGAACTTGTAAATGGTCAAGATCCCCACCCCTAAACAATATATATTCTTGTATGGTAAAATAAAACAAATCAAATGAAATATAGGGGAAGTCCATGAGGGTAACCCCCACCCCCTTCTTTTTGAAAACTTGTAAACGGTCAAGATCCCCACCCCAAAACCATATATATTCTTGTATGGGACAATAAAACAAATCAAATGAAATAAAAGGCGAGTCCCCTGGGGTCACCCCCACCCCTCCTGTTTAAGAACTTGTAAATGGTCGAGATCCCCACCCCTAAACCATATATATTCTTGTATGGGACAAAAAAACAAATAAAATAAAATAAAGGGCGAGTCCCCTGGGGATCCCCCCCTTTTGAGAACTTGTAAACGGTCGAGATCTCCACCCCTAAACAACCATATATATTCCTGTTCATCATTTCAAGAAGATTTGAATGACATACAGGGTCAATCCATAGGCGTCACTTATGCATATGACAAACCAAATTGTACATAAATTGAATAAATATAGGGTTCTTTGAAATACTTAATCTAAATCTGTATTTCTTTTCATTATTAATAAGATAATACTACATTGAGGTCCAAAGGGTCCTAAGTTAAACTTTTGTTTAGTTTCATCAAAATTGAATTCTTTGGTTCTTTGATATGCTGATTCTAACAATGTTTGAGTGTTAAATCATATCTAATTTTAGAGAACATAGTCATCACTGGTTGTTGTTATTATATTATTGATTATAATTTGAAAAATTGCATCATATCTTATTTTAGAAAAATTTTATCCAGTTTGAGTTATTTCCCTTTGCACAGAAAATATTATGGATAAAATTAACCTGTGTTTCATTTCAACATAAATTAAATATATATAGGGTTTCTTTCAAACGCTGAATTTAAACCTGTATATAAATATTAGATTTTTGGGCCCAGTTTTCAAGTTGGTCCAAATCAGGGTCCAAAATTTAACTTTGTTTGATTCAACAAAAATTGAATTTATGGTGTTCTTTGAAATGCTGATCTAACCATGTATTGAGAGATTTTGGATTGTGGCTCCTTGATCAAATTGGTCCACATTGAGGTCCAAAGGGTCCTAAATTAAACTTTTGTCTGATTTCATCAAAAATTGAATTCTTGGGTTTCTTTGATATGCTGATTCTATATGTACTTAGATTTTGGATATTGGACCATAATAAATAAATGTCCAATTTCAAATATTTCAGTTCTTTGACCACATTCATTTTGTGTTACAAACCTATAATGCTGTGTCAAATATTCAATCACAATCCAAATTCAGAGCTGTTTTAAGCTTAAATGTAGTGTCCATACTTGCTGAACTGTTCAGGGTTTGACCTCTGCAGGAAAATCCGGTTTGCTGTCACTCTGACAGCCTCTTGTTTTAAAATTGGTTTACATTAAGGTCCAAAGGGTCCAAATTTAAACTTGGTTTGATTTTAACAAAAATTGAATTCAAGGGGTTCTTTGATCTGCTGAATCTAAACATGTATTTATATTTTTGATTTTTTGCCCAGTTTTCTAGTTGGTCCAAATCGGGGTCCCAAATTCAACATTGTTTGATTTCAACAAAAATTGAATATATGGGGTTCTTTGATATGCTGAATCTAACCGTGTATTAAGATTTTGGATTTTGGGCCCCATTATTAAATTGGTCTACATTGAGGTCCAAAGGGTTCACAATTAAAGTTTGTTTGATTTCCTCAAAAATTGAAACCTTGAGGTTCTTTGATATAGCCATGTATTAAGATTTTGGATATTGGACTATAATAGGTAAATGTCCAATTTCAAATTTTTAAGTTCTTAGACCACATTCATTCTGTGTCAGAAACGTCATAATGCTATGTTCAATATTTAATCATAATCCAAATTAAAGCTGTATCAAACTTGAATGTAGTGTCCATACTTGCCCCAACTGTTCAGGGTTCCATCTCTGCGGTCGTATCAAACTCCATCAAGCAGAGCATTTTATTAAAATCTGCATTGGGGATTTTAAGTATATTCAAGATAAAACATATGCAAATGTAAAAAATAAAAAACCAAAACGATTCAATGCTGTAAGGTTGTGGAAATCCCAGGATTTAGCTAAGTAACTGGAACCTTTAAAGACAGCTCTTGTATTAAGATATATAATTTTTTTTACCAAGTGATTTTACTAAACATGCTTAAAGATTAAGAAAATGGTAAATATTTTTCCACCAAAATATGAAGTTGATTTAAACAGATTATATTTCTGAATTATTCTTCATGAGAGTTAAAATTAGATACGATAAAACAAAAAACAAGCACTTAATAAGTGACTTGGTAATACTACTGATCTATTTAATTTGAATTTTTTGATTATAGATAAATGGATAACTCCTGCTTGCAATAATTTTGGTGCAAACTTTAATTGAAAAAATTTTTTTTTAAATGAATTATTTAAGTAATTCCTGAGAATATTTTAGCTAGCATAGTCTCTGTCCTTTAAAACTAACTTGAGTGACCTTTATGGTGTTGTAATAAATATGTACAAAAACTCCCATTTACTGATTTGTGGTAAAGTCAAAGATTTCAAATTCAACTTTTAGTCCATTTGTGAAGAATTTATTCTGTGAAAATCCTTGTCCTTATTTTTCAGTTAGATTGTATTTTCCATATTTTTATACAAAATTTTTAAAATATATTTTATTAATTTTTTAGTATTTCTCTGATAGATGAGTTTTTTGTAGTTAACAATTTTAGACAGTTTTGAATTCAATTGGGATTTAAAACCATCCTGGATTATTATGAAACGCTAACTTGGACAGAAGCTAATTTCCAAGATCAAGAAATAACAGCTGAAGAAAAAAGTTTAATTTAACACTTTTATTATTTACCAAAATGTATATGGAATACCTCATTCATCCATGTAATAGAAATTCATTATTTTTCAGATGTCTGAGTATGAAAAGGTTTTAAAACAGCTTGGTTCATATGGACCTTTGCACTATTTTGGGAAATATCAGTTTAGAGTATTCATTATTGTAAGCCTGTTTGAGACACCAGCAGCATGGGCAATGTTGTTACCTATCTTAATCAATGCAAAGCCAACATGGACATGTTATGATGATAGTGTTAATGCAACTAGTAATATGACACATAATTATACAATGAATGCATGTACAGCAGATAATAAAATGTGTTCTACCATTAAATTCTCAGAGGACTTTACTTCTATCATATCTGAGGTAAGCATACAAGTATCATATCTGAGGTAAGCATACAAGTATCATATCTGAAGTAAGCATACAAGTATCATATCTGAAGTAAGCATACAAGTATCATATCTGAGGTAAGCATACAAGTATCATATCTGAAGTAAGCATACAAGTATCATATCTGAGGTAAATATACAAGTATCATATCTGAGGTAAGCATACAAGTATCATATCTGAGGTAAGCATACAAGTATCATATCTGAAGTAAGCATACAAGTATCATATCTGAGGTAAAGATACAAGTATCATATCTGAGGTAAGCATACAAGTATCATATCTGAGGTAAGCCTACAAGTATCATATCTGAGGTAAAGATACAAGTATCATATCTGAGGTAAGCATACAAGTATCATATCTGAAGTAAGCATACAAGTATCATATTTGAGGTAAAGATACAAGTATCATATCTGAGGTAAGCATACAAGTATCATATCTGAGGTAAGCATACAAGTATCATATCTGAGGTAAGCATACAAGTATCATATCTGAGGTAAAGATACAAGTATCATATCTGAGGTAAGCATACAAGTATCATATCTGAGGTAAAGATACAAGTATCATATCTGAGGTAAGCATACAAGTATCATATCTGAAGTAAGCATAAGAGAAATCACGTGAGTAGTCAGGGTAGTTAGCTATTTTAAATGTTTTGTTATGGTACTTCTTATAATCTCAGTCATTTGTTGTTGAAAAACAATAATGGATTAATTTTGAACAAATTTATATAGTTTGCTCTTTTGATCTGTAAATCAGGATGTTCATTTTATAGAAATAAGGAACTAATAGACTGATAATCAGCATAGGTATTGTACCTGGTAATTCCTGTTTTTGTAGATAACATATATAATTGCGGTTTTTATCCAACGCAATCATAGGTTTTGAATGTTGTTTTCAATTTAGACTTTTATATATATGTAAGCCTCAAATCTATGTCCAGCCTCAAATCTATGTCCTTTCCGCAAATGTATGTCCTTTTTAATATTGCGTCATAGACATTCCAAATTTATGTCCTTTATTGTCTCAAATCTATGTCTTTTATTGTCTTAAATCTATGTCCTGTATTGTCTCAAATCTATGTCCTTTATTAACTCAAATCTATGGCCATTTTTGTCTCAAATCTATGTCCTTTATCGAAATGTGGTGAGGTAAGACATAACAAGACGTTATCAAGTATATGACGTCACTGCATAAAAGGAATGATGGCGGAGCAGGACACAATTCCAAATGAGGGATACGTTATATTTAGTAAGCGGAAAAAGGGTATTTCAAAATGAAGTATGTTGATGTTGCAAAAAAATATTCAGTCTTAACTGTTTTTTTAGTGAAAAAAATATGTGTAGTTTCATTCTTGAAGGCACATTAATAAAGTAACATGTATGCTCGTTATTCCAATAATTTGTACACTGAATTATGTTGTGGTTGTTGAATGTTGATGTCATGGTACACAATGGATTTTAAAAAATACATAGATTGAAACTGGAATAGTTTCACCAGAAAAAAACTTTTAATAAGATAGTGGCACAAAATGTTGTTGTTAAACAATAAATTATACCTTAAACATTTTATGTGGTATCTATACATTGAAACATTGAGCAAAACGTTTGTAAATAGGTGTATGTGTTTATAGCTTACGATACAGAATAGGTTTAATTCATTGTTTAAGGCCGTACATGTATCTTTAGTTGCTTGTATACAGATGTCATTTTGTCTCAGGTTGTTTATTAACTTATATTTCGTATTTGTTATCAAGGCGTAATGAGTAAAGGAAGTGTGATAATTACTACAGAACAATTAAACACGGGATCAAGAAAAGCAAACAATTTGAAAATGTTGTAGTTTTACAATAAAATGTATAAAAATAATTACACATGCATGTAAAATTTTGAAGCACACACATGGAGAAAACATCCCAACTTAACATTGAATAATGTGAAAAGACTTAATAAAACAAAAATCCTATAAGGCCGTACTTATTAGACGGGCATAAATTTGCACAAGGCGAAACAAACTGGAAAAAGATTTAAGAAAAGAACACAGATTTGAGGCCGTATCTTTTAAACGAACATTGATTTGCGAATGACGTCACGATTGAAAACAAATTTGAAAGTAGGACACAGATTTGAGGCCGTATCTTTTTTAACGGACATAGATTAGCGATTGACGTCACGATGGTGCACAGATTTGAGAAACGGACACAGATTTGAGGCCGTACACAGATCTGAGGATTACATATATATATCATGTATATAATTATATAAAACGTCTAGATATAAGTCAACAGTCTTTCTTACGAGGGCACTGGATCGCTATGAGAAACAATTCTGTACACAATAAATAAATTATATATACACCTAGAAAGTGTACAAAACAACACCAATATTAAAAAAAGAAAACAATGAATATAAGTATCTACAAATATTTCAGATAACAGATATCCTTCATGGGTCTGATTTAACTAAAACAATCTTTAATGTTATACAAATTATAAAAACGAAATAAGCTTGTATCATTCTTAAATTTCAAAGTTGGCGAGGTTAAGTATTTACAACAGAGACTGCATAGATATACATCTGAAAAGAATAGTAATGTGCGATATGAGCTGGTACAATTCTTAAATTTCACAGGTGACAAATTATTAATTTATTACAACAGATACTGCATAGATATACTTCCCCAATGAATAGTACTGTCCGATTTGAACTGGTATAATTCTAAAATTTCAAAGTTTCATACATATACATTACTATGATAAAAATCAAAATAAAAAGAATTCTAAGAGTTGTGCAGAGAAGAACACCCTTGCAGTTATAATCCACATCTCTTTTTATTCATGTGAACTTATTTGAGTTTGAAAAACTTTACAATAATTATTACAGTAAGCGTTCTATAAGAATGAAAATGGCTTTAAAGTTTAGATGATTTGTAGTTTTTATAAATTTTGATATTTTGATTTTTTCAGTGGCATTTAATCTGTGACAATGAAGGTATACCATCAACTATCACTACCATACAGATGGTTGGAGTATTTCTTGGTGCATGTATCACAGGACAGCTGGCAGACAAGTTTGGGAGGAAGAAACCTCTGTATCTGGAGTACCTATTGCTACTTATATTATTCTTTTGTAGTGCATTTGCTCAATCATGGCAGACATTTACTGTCCTCAGATTCTTCATTGGTGGATTAGTTGGAGGTACTTTTATTCCCAGTTTACATTCACTTTAAAATTACTTCCCTTTAAACGCTTTTTATGATTTGACAAGAGTTGTTTCCCTTGGGATCAGATAGTCTGTGAACAATCTATATGTGAATGACATCTGTAAGGCAAAGAAAAATATGTTAGAATTGATATTGATTTATAACAGTAAAACGTTGAGATGGTGCTTGAATGAATTTTGTTTTGACTGTTTTGAAAATTTAAAGTACATGTACAAGTATATATGATTTTCTGTCCATATGGGAAATAAATGAAACAAAATGTAAATTTGACATGAAAAATCAGACTTTTTGGAATGGAGACATCTAATAGTTATATGTAATGAGAAAATCAGGGTTTATCTCAGAATAAATGACACACATAATTTCAAAAACATTTTGTTTGCTTGGAATGGAAAAAATTTAAAACAAGAATTTTGAATTGGGAATAAAACCATTCTATGACTCTTTTCAAAATTGAAAAACTAGAATTTAAAATAAAAAACAACAATTGAAATTGATATATATTTTCTTAAAGCGGCATTAGCTGTCAAATTGTCAAAATGTTCACCAATTTAACTCAATTCTTATATTCGACTTATAATATACTAAAATGCATATCCAAATTATAAAAGTTTAAAATAAACAGTTAAACGATGCATAGATAAGATAGTATGTATCAGCATTTTGGTGTCTATTTTAGTCTGGACACCATCTAATTAACCATAGAGGTGACCTCTGAAGACTGCAGACGGTCATATAACTTGATATAAACATAAACATAGATATAAATAGATTGCCAACTATGCAATTGGATTTTTCTAGGTCTGTTTGATTTCATATTATAGGTTACAAAAATATTTTAATAATCGTTTTTACCTGTACAAGAATGAGTTTTTCTAGATTGATCAGTCAACCAAATGGTTTATCCTTGTTTTGCTTCCAATATTTACATTCTTTTCCATTTAATAACTGAACATGCCTAGTTCATGAGTAACCCATCTCTAGCTATAGGGATCTTTTAAAGTTCACATGAATATGGATTGAATGAGGTCGAATAAATCACTTGTAAGTGAATAATTCATTAGTGATGTTTCTTTGCTTAATTTGACAAAACTGAACCAAACTGGCTGTTAAAAGTGAATTATTATTTCACTTTTGGGAAATATCAGTTTAGAGTATTCATTATTGTAAGCCTGTTTGAGACACCAGCAGCATGGGCAATGTTGTTACCTATCTTAATCAATGCAAAGCCAACATGGACATGTTATGATGATAGTGTTAATGCAACTAGTAATATGACACATAATTATACAATGAATGCATGTACAGCAGATAATAAAATGTGTTCTACCATTAAATTCTCAGAGGACTTTACTTCTATCATATCTGAGGTAAGCATACAGTATCATATCTGAGTATCATATCTGAAGTAAGCATACAAGTAATATATCTGTAAGTACAAGTATCATATCTGATACAAGTATCATATCTGAAGCATACAAGTATCATATCATACAAGTATCATATCTGAAGCATACAAGTATCATATCTGAGGTAAAGATACAAGTATCATATCTGAGGTAAGCATACAAGTATCATATCTGAGGTAAGCATACAAGTATCATATCTGAGGTAAAGATACAAGTATCATATCTGAGGTAAGCATACAAGTATCATATCTGAGGTAAGCATACAAGTATCATATCTGAAGTAAGCATACAAGTATCATATCTGAGGTAAAGATACAAGTATCATATCTGAGGTAAGCATACAAGTATCATATCTGAGGTAAGCATACAAGTATCATATCTGAGGTAAAGATACAAGTATCATATCTGAGGTAAGCATACAAGTATCATATCTGAAGTAAGCATACAAGTATCATATTTGAGGTAAAGATACAAGTATCATATCTGAGGTAAGCATACAAGTATCATATCTGAGGTAAGCATACAAGTATCATATCTGAGGTAAGCATACAAGTATCATATCTGAGGTAAAGATACAAGTATCATATCTGAGGTAAGCATACAAGTATCATATCTGAGGTAAAGATACAAGTATCATATCTGAGGTAAGCATACAAGTATCATATCTGAAGTAAGCATAAGAGAAATCACGTGAGTAGTCAGGGTAGTTAGCTATTTTAAATGTTTTGTTATGGTACTTCTTATAATCTCAGTCATTTGTTGTTGAAAAACAATAATGGATTAATTTTGAACAAATTTATATAGTTTGCTCTTTTGATCTGTAAATCAGGATGTTCATTTTATAGAAATAAGGAACTAATAGACTGATAATCAGCATAGGTATTGTACCTGGTAATTCCTGTTTTTGTAGATAACATATATAATTGCGGTTTTTATCCAACGCAATCATAGGTTTTGAATGTTGTTTTCAATTTAGACTTTTATATATATGTAAGCCTCAAATCTATGTCCAGCCTCAAATCTATGTCCTTTCTGCAAATGTATGTCCTTTTTAATATTGCGTCATAGACATTCCAAATTTATGTCCTTTATTGTCTCAAATCTATGTCTTTTATTGTCTTAAATCTATGTCCTGTATTGTCTCAAATCTATGTCCTTTATTAACTCAAATCTATGGCCATTTTGTCTCAAATCTATGTCCTTTATCGAAATGTGGTGAGGTAAGACATAACAATACGTTATCAAGTATATGACGTCACTGCATAAAAGGAATGATGGCGGAGCAGGACACAATTCCAAATGAGGGATACGTTATATTTAGTAAGCGGAAAAAGGGTATTTCAAAATGAAGTATGTTGATGTTGCAAAAAAATATTCAGTCTTAACTGTTTTTTTAGTGAAAAAAATATGTGTAGTTTCATTCTTGAAGGCACATTAATAAAGTAACATGTATGCTCGTTATTCCAATAATTTGTACACTGAATTATGTTGTGGTTGTTGAATGTTGATGTCATGGTACACAATGGATTTTAAAAAAAATACATAGATTCGAAACTGGAATAGTTTCACCAGAAAAAAAAACTTTTTTAATAAGATAGTGGCACAAAATGTTGTTGTTAAACAATAAATTATACCTTAAACATTTTTATGTGGTATCTATACATTGAAACATTGAGCAAAACGTTTGTAAATAGGTGTATGTGTTTATAGCTTACGATACAGAATAGGTTTAATTCATTGTTTAAGGCCGTACATGTATCTTTAGTTGCTTGTATACAGATGTCATTTTGTCTCAGGTTGTTTATTAACTTATATTTCGTATTTGTTATCAAGACGTAATGAGTAAAGGGAAGTAACGATAATTACTACAGAACAATTAAACACGGGATCAAGAAAAGCAAACAATTTGAAAATGTTGTAGTTTTACAATAAAATGTATAAAAAATAATTACACATGCATGTAAAATTTTGAAGCACACACATGGAGAAAACATCCCAACTTAACATTGAATAATGTGAAAAGACTTAATAAAACAAAAATCCTATAAGGCCGTACTTATTAGACGGGCATAAATTTGCACAAGGCGAAACAAACTGGAAAAAGATTTAAGAAAAGAACACAGATTTGAGGCCGTATCTTTTAAACGAACATTGATTTGCGAATGACGTCACGATTGAAAACAAATTTGAAAGTAGGACACAGATTTGAGGCCGTATCTTTTTTAACGGACATAGATTAGCGATTGACGTCACGATGGTGCACAGATTTGACAAACGGACACAGATTTGAGGCCGTACACAGATCTGAGGATTATATATATATCATGTATATAATTATATAAACGTCTAGATATAAGTCAACAGTCTTTCTTACGAGGGCACTGGATCGCTATGAGAAACAATTCTGTACACAATAAATAAATTATATATACACCTAGAAAGTGTACAAAACAACACCAATATTAAAAAAAGAAAACAATGAATATAAGTATCTACAAATATTTCAGATAACAGATATCCTTCATGGGTCTGATTTAACTAAAACAATCTTTAATGTTATACAAATTATAAAAACCGAAATAAGCTTGTATCATTCTTAAATTTCAAAGTTGACGCAGGTTAAGTATTTACAACAGAGACTGCATAGATATACATCTGAAAAGAATAGTAATGTGCGATATGAGCTGGTACAATTCTTAAATTTCACAGGTGACAAATTATTAATTTATTACAACAGATACTGCATAGATATACTTCCCCAATGAATAGTACTGTCCGATTTGAACTGGTATAATTCTAAAATTTCAAAGTTTCATACATATACATTACTATGATAAAAATCAAAATAAAAAGAATTCTAAGAGTTGTGCAGAGAAGAACACCCTTGCAGTTATAATCCACATCTCTTTTATTCATGTGAACTTATTTGAGTTTGAAAACTTTACAATAATTATTACAGTAAGCGTTCTATAAGAATGAAAATGGCTTTAAAGTTTAGATGATTTGTAGTTTTTATAAATTTTGATATTTTGATTTTTTCAGTGGCATTTAATCTGTGACAATGAAGGTATACCATCAACTATCACTACCATACAGATGGTTGGAGTATTTCTTGGTGCATGTATCACAGGACAGCTGGCAGACAAGTTTGGGAGGAAGAAACCTCTGTATCTGGAGTACCTATTGCTACTTATATTATTCTTTTGTAGTGCATTTGCTCAATCATGGCAGACATTTACTGTCCTCAGATTCTTCATTGGTGGATTAGTTGGAGGTACTTTTATTCCCAGTTTACATTCACTTTAAAATTACTTCCCTTTAAACGCTTTTTATGATTTGACAAGAGTTGTTTCCCTTGGGATCAGATAGTCTGTGAACAATCTATATGTGAATGACATCTGTAAGGCAAAGAAAAAAATATGTTAGAATTGATATTGATTTATAACAGTAAAACGTTGAGATGGTGCTTGAATGAATTTTGTTTTGACTGTTTTGAAAATTTAAAGTACATGTACAAGTATATATGATTTTATGTCCATATGGGAAATAAATGAAACAAAATGTAAATTTGACATGAAAAATCAGACTTTTTGGAATGGAGACATCTAATAGTTATATGTAATGAGAAAATCAGGGTTTATTCTCAGAATAAATGACACACATAATTTCAAAAACATTTTTGTTTGCTTGGAATGGAAAAAATTTAAAAACAAGAATTTTTGAATTGGGAATAAAAACCATTCTATGACTCTTTTCAAAATTGAAAAAACTAGAATTTAAAATAAAAAAACAACAATTGAAATTGATATATATTTTCTTAAAGCGGCATTAGCTGTCAAATTGTCAAAATGTTCACCAATTTAACTCAATTCTTATATTCGACTTATAATATACTAAAATGCATATCCAAATTATAAAAAGTTTAAAATAAACAGTTAAACGATGCATAGATAAGATAGTATGTATCAGCATTTTGGTGTCTATTTTAGTCTGGACACCATCTAATTAACCATAGAGGTGACCTCTGAAGACTGCAGACGGTCATATAACTTGATATAAACATAAACATAGATATAAATAGATTGCCAACTATGCAATTGGATTTTTCTAGGTCTGTTTGATTTCATATTATAGGTTACAAAAATATGTTAATAATCGTTTTTACCTGTACAAGAATGAGTTTTTCTAGATTGATCAGTCAACCAAATGGTTTATCCTTGTTTTACTTCCAATATTTACATTCTTTTCCATTTAATAACTGAACATGCCTAGTTCATGAGTAACCCATCTCTAGCTATAGGGATCTTTTAAAGTTCACATGAATATGGATTGAATGAGGTCAAATTAATCACTTGTAAGTGAATAATTCATTAGCGATGTTTCTTTGCTTAATTTGACAAAACTGAACCAAACTGGCTGTTAAAAGTGAATTATTATTTCACTATTTCACTTTCATTAAGGAATGAACAAAAAAAAATCATATTTTATTTTTTTTTATCTTGTAGCTAATGCCCCTTTAAAGTAAAAATTTTTTATTTTTAATTTTCAGGTGTGTTGGTAACCAACTTTGTCTTACCACTAGAATATGTTATTCCATCATGGAGAGTATTTTGTGGATGTGTTGGTTTCTGGGCTGTGGGATTGATGCTGCTAGCTCCTCTAGGATATTTCATCAGGGACTGGAGAACACTAACAATGGTGACATCACTTTTAGGATTGCCCATGCTTCTTAGCTGGAGGTTAGTTGACAGTAATGTTTTAACAAGTACTTAAATTATGTTAGAAGGAATATAAAGTTAAAAAGATATGTCACAGAATAATGCAAGATTGAAAATAAATTAAGCACACATGTATGAATTACAACCAAAAATATAAACAAAATCAATCATTGAAGAAATCAACTAGTTTTGTAACAAAATTCTTTTGCTAAAAGAAGAACTGGTTCTTTTTGTATGATGTGCCTACAATAGTTAAGGGCTATGATATTTTCTGGTCTATGGGTCTCTCCTTCTGTTTGTCTGTTCATCCCATATCTGGTTAAAGGTTTGTTTTTAGATAGTTTGTGGTCACATGAACTTGAAACTTCCAAGTTAGTACATATGTTTATTATCAAGTGAACTATTTACAATATATGCCAAATTAGGGTTTTGACCCAATTTTTGAAGTTCACTGATCATGGAAATATGATTTTGCGAGTGGGACATGATGTCCTATGTACACATATTCTTAGATTTATTGCATTAACATTTACTTTGTACTTATATATTTTTTTTAAATATTTGCAGTATATGACTTTTTTGTAAAAAGTTAATTTACACACATGCATGTTATACTTTAAGATTAGTACCAGAAAGCCCTAGATGGTTGCTAAGTAAAGGTAGATATGAAGAAGCTAAACAGATTATACTTACCATGGCAGCATATAACAAAGTAGATAATCCTGATCTCACTCAACTACAACTATCTATGGTAAGATCATCATGATCTCCCTCATTTTTGGCTGTCTAAGATGAGACAATCCTGATCTCATTCAACTTCAATTATCTATGGTAAGAAAATCCTGATCTCCATCAACTACAACTTTCTGTGGTAAGACAATCCTGATATGGCTGTCTAAGATTAGACAATCCTGATCTCCCTCAACTGCAACTGTCTATAGTAAGACAATCCTGATCTTTCTGAATTAAACTTACTATGGTAATGTTAAACACTTGATAATCAAGATCTTACTCAACTACCAGTACAACTATCTCTTGTAAGACGATTCTGATCTCCCCCAACTAATGCCTAATAAATAAGACAATTCTGATCTCACTACACTAGTACAATCTATGGTAAGACAACTGAGATCTTACTTAACAACATCTATCGATGGTAAGAAAATCCTGATATCCTCTGAGATGAGACAATCATATTTATCTCAGCCATAGCTGTCTACATTAAAACAATCATTGTTCCACTCAAATCAGGTGCATATACATGTAGTTCATTTTAGATATACAATGTATCATAGTTTTTAGTAATATTTCAGATATGCCATATTTCTTATCATTTGAATATATACTGTAATATCAAATATTTCAAGATTTTAAATATTGCATTATGTTAAGTAATATCTTAAAGTAATGTGCAATTGTGACATGGTTTTGACTGGTCATTTAGGACAATGCAATAATAAGTGCAGTCAATAATTTCTGAATTTGCATTTACTAAAATCAGTTTGTTGTTGAAATTTTAAAGAAGTTGTTAGATTCACCTACTTCACATTATGTCCCATCCTTTATAATGACTTGATCTTGATAATGCTTCATGTGTACATCATTTTTATATTTATTTCTTACAGAAAATAGATGGTAATAACAATAAAGGATGTCAGATGTATAGCTACCATAATCTTTTTAAAAATCCAAAGTCTGCATTCCACAGTTTTATTGCTATGTTTAGTTGGTGAGTACAGGTATTACATCTTAACTATGTTGGGTACACTATAAAGCTTTCCTTAGCCAAGGGTCAGCTTCAGCTGTTGTCACCACTAAACCTCTTTCATGATCCTTACACTTTAAATTTTCCATAATTCTGTCATTCATCATTGAAACTACTTGAAGCCTGAATCAAATCTTCAAACTTAGTATTTTGAAGGTCTTTCTCTAAAAGTAATTTTTACAATTAGCAGCCATACAAGTCTACCCAAAATAACTCAGTTCAAATTTGGAAATTATCTTTATTCATTGGAGTTACAAGGCTACAATTTTTGTCTCGCCTGCGACGAAAGTCGCAGTATGCGAGACATAGGTATTACTATCCGGCGGCGGTGTAAACTATTTATGTAAAGCTTTATATTTCAGAAGGTAGAAGACCTGGATGCTTCATACCTTGTATGCAGATACCTTATGTTACGAAGTTTCCGTCTGTCTTTTGCCCATTGTCCTTGACCTCATTTACATGGTTCAGTGACTGCTTGAAAAAAAATTACAGTTTTTTTGTCATGCGAATTACTCACTTTTTATGAGTAATGGATAACT
This sequence comes from Mytilus coruscus, assembly GCA_017311375.1. NCBI lineage: Eukaryota > Metazoa > Mollusca > Bivalvia > Mytilida > Mytilidae > Mytilus > Mytilus coruscus. The sequence continues at coordinate 5,355,986 of CM029601.1, read as the reverse complement.
ATATTTTGTATATGGGTTCCTTGCAACCGTGTAAAGTCTACATGTCAGTCAGACAGGGTTAACCTGACCTCGACCTCAATTCATGAATCAGTGATCAAAGTTAAAGTAACGTGATTAGGTCTGTTTCTCAGATACTACAAGTAGCAGGTCAAACTATATGTGGTATATGGAATGATTGTAAGGGGTACATGTCAGACTGGCAGGTTTCATCTGACCTTGACCTCATTTTCATGATTCATTGGTCATTGTTAATTTTTTGTGTTTTGGTCTGTTTTTCAAGTACTGTAAGCAATAGGTCAACTATATTTGGTGTATGGAATGATTGAAAGGGGTACATGTCTGTCTAGCTGGTGTCATCTGACCTTGACTTCATTTTAATGGTTCATTGGTCAATATTAAGTTTTTGTGTTTTGGTCTGTTTTTCAAATACTAATAGCAATAGGTCAACTATAATTGGTGTATGGAATGATTGTAAGGTGTACATGTCTGTCTAGCCAGTATCATCTGACCTTGACCTCATTTCCATGGTTCATTGGTCAACATTAAGTTTTTGTGTTTTGGTCTGTTTTTCAATTACCATAAGCAATGGGTCAACTATATTTGGTGTATGGAATAATTGTAAGGTGTACATGACTGTGTGACAGTTTTTATCTGACCTTGACTTCGTTGTCATGGATCTTTAAAAATGTTAAGTTTATGGGATACTTGTAGTAAAATCTTTATCTTTAAGACTTTCAACATAAAATCAATGGTCAGTAAAACAGGTGAGACATTTCAGTTTGTTCACTCTTGTTAAATTAATTATTTTTTAAATCAAAGAAATGGTAACTCAGAAGTTCCCTTTTTAATCTTACCTGTCACCAAATATTATGCTATAGTTACTCATGAGTTTATAATGAGTTATAAGGGAAATCACATTTTCTCTGAAACTGATAGGCCTATTTGAACAACAATTTAATAAAGTTATACATAGGAGTCCATTTATTGCCAATACTGGTGAGTTTGTATAGTCTATTACGTTCTAGTCTTCAAAATGCTAGCATGTCAGTATTTTTATTTGCCCATTTAAAAAAAAATATTTTGTACAAATCAACTGGACAATTCATTGTTTTGTGTTTAACCTTTTGGTTTGTGTTTAACCTTTTACTTTTAATGGTTGTACCTTTGAACATTTCTTCATTGAATTTTAATCTTGAACTTTCATGAATTTACCAGAACCGCTAATACCTTTTAGGTATCTCATCTGTTTATGCTGTAAAGTTAGATTATTTTGTAAGCAGTGCCCTAAAAACACAAAACTAAAAGCTAAAACATCATAACTTAAATGATAAAAAATTAATAATTTTAAAGTCAGTAGATGGCAGCCCAATATTTCTAGGTAAAGGTCTCATCCAAATGTTATGAAACATATATGCAATGCTCATTACCACCAAATACAGATCAGGTATGAATATGGGTGGCGTCATTTTCACCGTTCTTGAGTTATGTTCCTTTATAAATGGAATAATTGCTGAATCTGGCATTTTCACACTTTAACTTTACTACATTGACTCTTGCATATTTACAAGTCAGGGGCATCTGTGTACCATGGACACTTTCTTCTTTTATTTGTAATTAAGATAGAAGATAGTGCTGTTGTACAAGTATCAATCCGCCATCATTTTTTATTATCTTTATTGGTTTAAAAAAAAAAGAATATATTATATAATAACGAAAAATGTATTATTTTAAATTTATGTATCATACTCATACATATTTTCTATTTCAGGTTTGTTTCAAGTTCAGTGTACTATGGTTTAAACTTCAACACTAGTAATTTAGCTGGTGATAGATACATAAATATATTCATTTCTGGAGTTGTAGAAATACCAGCATTAGTATTTGTTTTACTTATTAGTAATAAAATTGGACGACGAAAGACAATCTCAATTTTAATGATGTTAGCAGGAATCTCATGTTTCTCAGTATTATTTATAGACTTAGCTGGTAAGTGTTTAAGAAATACAACGTATTTAATTATATCTTACATTTTAGTCTTTTGATAAACTGCAAAGAAAAGGTTGGATCCTTAATTGATAATCATTTGATTAAACTTTTAAATTTCAAAACTTTATGACCAGGCATTATAGATTGAAGTGTTTTTTTTATTGGTATAGACTATTGTGGATTCATTATTATTCTTTTGTTACCAATTTTCATGGATTTGGTGGATACATTTAAACCACGAATTTAAATGTTCAACAATTTAAAAAAATTCCTTAGGCTTCTATGCAGCCTTTGACAAAACCACGAAATCAAATATCCACGAAGTTTTCCTAAATCCATGAAAATTGGTATCCACGAAAATAAATGGATCCATAGTTCATTAAAAAAAATTAAATAAAAAATTAATAATGTAACTTTTGTAAAATGTATTGTATACCAGGTTACATGCATATCTGAAATGGTAAAATTCTTGATATATGAAGTCATTTCCACTGTTCCTTTCCTCTTTTTAATAAAATGTATATTTTATCTTCAAATGGACATATGACAAAATAATGTTTGTTTTCATGATGAACTGATATAGTTTAATGAATTTACAGTTTCAGGTAAAAAGTCATCTGGTTTAACATTACTAACAATAGTACTAGCCATGCTAGGGAAGTCAGGAATAGCTGGTGGCTGGGCTGCAGTTCAGGTTTTCTCTGCTGAAACTTTCCCAACTGTTGTCAGGTTAGTGAAATGATACATTTGTATCTGGGCAAGTCAGAATTTTGACAAAAGTTGGATTTACTTTAAAAACTGTTGATACATTGGGGTGGATCCAGGATTTCACAATAGGATGAACAAAAAAGTTTGGTAAATCAATAACAAATATTTTTTTACCATTAAAAATTCAGAAATTAAATTGTTTTTAAAATTTTGTTTTCATAATTTGGTCAGCATAAGAGGATGTGTAATGAGGGTATGAATGCCATTTATTGTCAATCGTCAAACTTCCATTTTTGCTACCGTTAGCGTCAAATGAGCCATAAGTTTTTATCGTCATTCGTCAAATCTCATTTTGTAGTCAATGGACTGAAATAATTATTGTTAACATTATTTTAACAAATATTATACCCTCATTCATCATGTGGGGTACCCCATCCCTACCCTCTGTAATGTGTACAGTCTGGATTCTACCTTAAGTGTGTGAATATAGACATGCTTGAAAAAAGGTGAAAAGATACCAATATGACAATAAAAAAATTACAAGTTGTAGAAAGACAACACCATGGCAAAAAAATGGCAAAAAATATTTCACAAAACACTATCATGGGTTAATCATGTTCTAGTCCTAATATGCATGTAATATTTGCCACTGGACGTTAAACACCAATCCAACCATCTGATTTGCTAGAGTTGAGGGACTTCAGATATTCAGAAAATTTTATACGCTTCTTTGTTTATAGGTAACAATTGTTCAATGTTTTCCTTCCAAAAAATTTGCATATTAGTGGCTGGGTTCTACGCCACTCTATGCCACCCCATAGAACCACATCAACAAACAACAACCACTGAACATCAGGTTCCTGACTTAGGACAGGTGCAAACAAATGCAGCGGGTTTAAACGTTTTAATAGGCGCCAACCTTCACCGTACCTGAAACAATAGTGTAACATCACAACATAGAAAGACACACTATAAAATATCAATTGAAATGGCTTAACTCAATCAAAAGACATATTAAAAAAACAAGTGAACATACACTGAACGAATAAATTTGATCTATGACACAATGTAAATACAAAATTAATAAAACAAGGGGGTTATATGTTTAACAATATCAGAAAGACAGCCATAACCTTGGACAAAATGCTGCCAAATAAAATAACGTACACAGGTAAATAAAAATAATTTTGTTGTAAGGTATACATGGAGGTATACATACTATGTTCACCGACATCAAACTGTTTATTCTAATTCCGGATGATGATTTTTCTGTAATAAAACTCTGAATAAAGATGGAATACCTCAATTCTATGTTCATTTTAATCAAGTATTAGGTAATTTCTTCAAGTTTTAGTAGTTCTGTCTTCATGACAGTGCTTTAAGCCAATTTGTGTTACATATATTATAACTTTATTTATTTTGAAAACTATCAGATGAAAAATCAAGTCTCACATGTGGGCATACCCACACTAATGCATATGTAACAAGGAGGTTCTGTTGATTTTTCTCTAAAAACTTAAATTCAAATAAACCTGGATAATATTTGACTTTTATTATTTAGTTACAAACAACTCATAACATCAGAAACAGTTTTTAAAAGGTAGATTGATGTCCACTAATAGTTTACCTGTACATTGTCAGGTAAAAGGTAGATTGATGTCCACTAATAGTTTACCTGTACATTGTCAGGTAAAAGGTAGATTGATGTCCACTAATAGTTTACCTGTACATTGTCAGGTAAAAGGTAGATTGATGTCCACTAATAGTTTACCTGTACATTGTCAGGTAAAAGGTAGATTGATGTCCACTAATAGTTTACCTGTACATTGTCAGGTCATGTCATCCAATTAATCATTGTTAACAACTGCATTGATAACAGGGTGTATTAGTGGTTTAACTTGATATGTAATCAATGTTATAGGATTATTGGTATATCAAGTTAAACCACTGTCAGCTGTGGGAAGGTCCTGGGTTCGATCCCTGGCTGTGTCAAACCAAAGACTTGAAAATTGGTATTTGCTGCTTCATTGCTGCATTAAGGAGGAAGAGCAGACTCATTGGCCCAGGGTCAGAATAATGTGTCTGGGTAGGGCGACATGTCTTCCTGCTATTTATTACCTTGGTTAAAGAGCATGTTAAAAATCTTGTCAAGTACAAAGCAGGGTTCGTATAAGTATCACGTTTACATGTTCTCATCCTGAAGATGCATTTAATTTGCCGCTGGATGTTAAACAGCCAGCCAGCCAGCCAGCCAGCCAGCCAGCCACCACCACCACCACCACCACCACCACCACCACCACCACCATCATCATCATCATCATCATCATCATCATCATCATCATCATCATCATCATCATCATCATCATCATCATCATCATCATCATCATCATCATCATTTAACTTTATATAATATGTTTGTTATAGGAATATAGGTATTGCTGGATGTCAGCCTTTTAACTTTATATAATATGTATGTTATAGGAATATAGGTATTGCTGCATGTCAGCCTTTTAACTTTATATAATATGTATGTTATAGGAATATAGGTATTGCTGGATGTCAGCCTTTAACTTTATATAATATGTATGTTATAGGAATATAGGTATTGCTGGATGTCAGCCTTTTAACTTTATATAATATGTATGTTATAGGAATATAGGTATTGCTGCATGTCAGCCTTTTAACTTTATATAATATGTATGTTATAGGAATATAGGTATTGCTGGATGTCAGCCTTTTAACTTTATATAATATGTATGTTATAGGAATATAGGTATTGCTGCATGTCAGCCTTTTAACTTTATATAATATGTATGTTATAGGAATATAGGTATTGCTGCATGTCAGCCTTTTAACTTTATATAATATGTATGTTATAGGAATATAGGTATTGCTGCATGTCAGCCTTTTAACTTTATATAATATGTATGTTATAGGAATATAGGTATTGCTGCATGTCAGCCTTTTAACTTTATATAATATGTATGTTATAGGAATATAGGTATTGCTGCATGTCAGCCTTTTAACTTTATATAATATGTATGTTATAGGAATATAGGTATTGCTGCATGTCAGCCTTTTAACTTTATATAATATGTATGTTATAGGAATATAGGTATTGCTGGATGTCAGCCTTTTAACTTTATATAATATGTATGTTATAGGAATATAGGTATTGCTGCATGTCAGCCTTTTAACTTTATATAATATGTATGTTATAGGAATATAGGTATTGCTGGATGTCAGCCTTTTAACTTTATATAATATGTATGTTATAGGAATATAGGTATTGCTGGATGTCAGCCTTTTAACTTTATATAATATGTATGTTATAGGAATATAGGTATTGCTGGATGTCAGCCTTTTAACTTTATATAATATGTATGTTATAGGAATATAGGTATTGCTGCATGTCAGCCTTTTAACTTTATATAATATGTTTATTATAGGAATATAGGTATTGCTGCATGTCAGCCTTTTAACTTTATATAATATGTATGTTATAGGAATATAGGTATTGCTGCATGTCAGCCTTTTAACTTTATATAATATGTTTATTATAGGAATATAGGTATTGCTGCATGTTCTATGTCAGCCAGAGTAGGAGGTGTAGTAGCTCCACAGTTTGTTAGTTTAGTAAGTATCAGTCTTACAGTAGTTTATGAATCAGACAAATGTAAATGGTTTCATATAACAATTTATAAATAAAAAGACAAAATTCTGTTGACCACTTATATTACAAACAAAATTATAATAGATAAGAAGAGGTAAGAAATTGTTGTCCTGTCCCTCTTCACTCATGATTTATCACTTAATATGACTGATCACTAGATATAAACATGGTATGACTACCAACATATATTGTTAAAAAGTTCACTTGAGAAACTAATGAAGGACCCTTGATGTCAATACAAACAAAGAAAGTATACAATATTGTTATGAAAACACTATTTTGCAAGTTCTCATTTTTAACCACTTATACGTATAACTACAAAAATACTTGCAATTTTCAGAATAGTATAGCTGACTATGCGGTATGGGCTTTACTCATTGTTGAAGGTCGTACGGTGACCTATAGTTGTTAATTTCCGTGTTATTTGGTCTCTTGTGGAGAGTTGTCTCATTGGCAATCATACCACATCTTCTTTTTTATATTGTATATTTTTTCAGATATTTTTATGCAATAAACAGGAATAGTTGCTTGGACAAGTATAGTTAAAAAAAATCCAAAAGAAGAGATATGAATTGATTTTGTGCTTTGAATTTTTATTCTTATTCATGCAAATAATGTATATGCAATTAAGTGAAGTCTACTGTATCTTCAATCCTTTAGAAGAGTATATGATTTGTTAACCCACATTTCTTGCTTGTTTCAGAATTCTATTCAACAATCATTACCATTCACAATATTTGGAGGATTAGCATTAGCCTGTGGTGTTTTAGTCTGTTTCTTACCAGAAACGGCTGGGAGACCATTACCTGACAAATTAGATATGGATGAAATAGTGCAAGCTGCTCTCACAGATAAAGGTCAAAAGAACATAAGTGGTGACGAAGAATTACTTGATATCATCCCTTTGCAGAATGGTTATACAGAAGAGAATTTTTTATAAGCAGTTGTGTTGTGAAATAGTTGTAGTATGTAACATAAACATTGTTAGACCAGAGTGCAATTTCATTTAGATTTATCTTAGGAGACAGAAATTATTGTTATATTTAGACCCTGTTATGTATAGTAAATCTAAATTTGATTAATAATGATTGATTGATTGATTAATTGGTGTTTAACACCACTTTCAACACTATTGTGCTTTTTGTGGGGTCAGTTTTTATTTGTGGAGGAAGCTGGAGTGCCCGGAGAGAACCACGACCTTCGGTAGGAAAATCCTAGTCAATTAAGATTGGAGTCGAGCGAACCTACCATGTGCGGGATTCCAACTGACAATAATCAGGGTTGACAGGCTAGTGATATAGTTGTTCCACTACTTAGACCACTCAGCCACCTAGGCCCCTAATTAATAATGATTACTGTTTGCTGATGTGTAAAAACTAAGGTATAAGTATCAAGAGAAAATATAAATGAAAATGTCCTTTTGAGTCAAAATTATGACATAGAAATTTTGCTCAAATAAATTTATTATATTTGTTAAAAGAAAAATATCAAATTTTATGTTGCCATGTTTAAATGACTTAAGGCCATACCAGTGTGTTCAATTTTTATTAGAATATTTATAAACAATTAATGAATTTCAATCATTACACTTTTGTATTATTGAGTGTTAGTCCTTCAGAAACACTGTTATAAACCACAAGTTTTGTACTTATTACTGGTATCAAAATCTGTGTGTTAGTTGTTTTTTATTTAGACTTTTTAGTCAAACCAGTTTTATTAACCTACATGTATGTGGCTACATCTTCGCTAGCCAAGGATTACGATTCAGTTCCCTCTTCTCCACCCTTGGCAGATCAAGCCAACATTTGTGATTACAATGCTGTGCCATCTAATGGTAGACAAAAGTCACACCCATTCTGACTACATCATTCTTGACCAATGGTAGCACTTGAACACTCTTCAGTAAGGAGGTGTAAAAACGGTAGTGTCTAGTGTTTACAAATTTCGTGAAGCAAGAAACCAAAAGTAAACATTGGCACTCCAACATTTGTGCAAGAAACATACCAGAAACTTCAATTAGTTGATTAAGAACTTTTAGATTGTTACTAAATATCATCATATGTTTTGGGAGTAAAAATTTGTTGCACAATCTGCATGTGGCAATTGTTTATTTGCATTTTCTACATTTACATGTGATCATCGTAAAGGCACTTTTTGATTGGAAGCAGCCAGTTACAACTGCGACCAATGGAAATCATGACATCTTGGATCCGAAATTCTACCTTAATCCACAAAGGATGGAGAGGAGGGGACTGGATCATAATCCTTGTCTAGCGAAGATGATGTGGCTATTGCCAAGTGCTTTGACAATCCATCCTCTTCAGTATTATGTTAAAATGAATATCACTTTAAGAACAGGCAATTATTAAATTTTGTATGTTTTTATACCTGATTACTATTGTGCTATTGTATCAACCATCATTACACCATCTTAATTGTAGATTTGTATACAGGTTGTCCTGATAAACAATTTCAACATTATTTCTATAGGTAGAAGTTAGAAAAATATTTTTCCAATTCTGATTAAACCATAGATGCACTTTGTTTGAACAATTTTTATTACATGTTTTCCATTTGAAATCATTTGGAATTGTGAATCCTAAATAGATTCTTTTTCAGCTTTAAGTCTGGCATTTGAATAGTTTTTAGCACTTAAAATGTTTTAACATGACCCCTGAAAATAGATAATTCAAAAGATGAAATGAAAAGGCACATATGAGTGTGATGCCTAAAATTATAACTTTGGTGTGTTCTGAAGTCACATTCAGCCTTATATACAGATAGTCTCATTATATTCTAAATCTATGAGTATTTTATTGTTATGTTATAAATAAGATATTGTGATGTTTATCACATTTTAATCTGTCTCATAAGAATTTGGATATGAATCTTTATTTGATTATTTAATTCACTTTTTTTGTTTTGTTTGATAAGGAGTTACTGTATCACAGGAACAAATCTATTATGAATTTCCAGGCCTATAGTCAGGATGTATCTGGAGGGGAGGGGCTGACTTTTATAGTAAAAGTTCAATCTGAATCTCGACTTTTATAGTCTTTTATAGTCTTTTTTTTTGTTTTAAATAAACCCTCCTGGCTATGGGTGTGATTTCTTCATGAAGTTGTTTTTTATGCCCCACCTACGATACAAGAAGGGCATTATGTTTTTGGTCTGTGCATCCGTCCATCCGTTCGTCCGTCCGTTCGTCCGTCCGTTCATCTGTCCGTCCCACTTCAGGTTAAAGGTTTGGTCAAGGTAGTTTTTGATGAATTTGAATTCGAATCAGCATGAAACTTAATACACATGTTCCCTATGATATGATCTTTCTAATTTTAATGCCAAATTAGATTTTTGACCCCAATTTCACGGTCCACTGAACATAGAAAATGATGGTGCGAGTTGGGCATCCGTGTACTATTGACACATTCTTGTTTCACATCTGTTATAGTTGATGTGCCATCATTTTGTTCATTAATAAAGAAGTACTATTTAATGTCCCCAGCAAACAAAGTTTTGGGGGTATATAGGAATCAGCCTGTCCATCCGTCCTTCTTTCTATTTGTTCATCTGTCCATGTGCCTATGGCTAGATGGATATTGAGGAATTTTTACAAAGTTGTAGAAAACTACCTGATAATGTGCTTAAGGTAGCAATACACAGTTAGGAGTTTGGTTTCCCATTTTGGACACAGAGAATTTTTTAAATATGAAAGTTATCGTGCAATAAAATTGATTTTTATATAGCTGAAGAATAGTATAGCCTTCAAAGTGGGTTTATATGAACATCAAGATTGTTTTTTTTGCATGTTTTCCGTGTGACAGTCTATATATTTGAATGAAAATATAGTAATATGTTCCAGCTTCCTATATGATAAAAGGGCCTCATAAATGTAACTCCTTCTAAATGGCTTAATGGATGTTGAGAAATTTTTACAAAGTTGTAAAGATGTTCTTAAAGGAGTATATTCCTTGTCCTACATGATAAAGGGGAGATAATCGAATTTACTTCAATATTGCAATATATATGTGTCCGTCAATTTATGAGACTTGTCAGCACAACTCCGTAGATGTTGATGTCAAATTGTATCATCAAGCTACTTCATTTTTGTCGTTTTTTTTGGGATGTCTTAAACATATGATCATGAAATGGTATGCCAGTTTTAGGTTTTTTCTAGTTGATAAATTTTCAGGGCCAAAATAAGCCCCAAAATTCACCTTCAACTATGGTCATATTTGTTACAATAAAAAACACTCCTAATTTAAAGTAATGGGTAATAATCAGTCAATTTGTTAAATTTACAGTAATGATTCACAATTTATGTGATCAAATTTTGAGGGATGATTTCCTTTAAAGGTAACAAAAGTTTACTTGAAACGAATGAAAATCAAACTATCTTTGCAACATTGACATTTTCTCTACATATCTATACATATCTATTTAATCCTTGTGATATTTTTCATGCAGGCATTATAGATCAATCACAATTTTTATAAATACAGTTTGTGTCGAGATGTAAAAATGTGTTAAATCCTTGTGATATTTTTCACGCAGGCATTTAGATTAAACACAATTACAACTAAAGTGTGTGATGAGATGTCAATATGTATTATTAATAATGTTCTTTACTATTGTAAGTGTGAGTATTTATATTTATGAATTGATATCTATTTTGTAATTAATTAAAGCATAATAATAAAATGTTACTTTACATCATATGGCCTTCGTACTCTAAAAAGAAGATAACAGTGGCAAAAATCTGAAAGAATGCAATGGGTTTAATCTGCAAAATAGTTGGAAATGAATGTTGCTTTGCCTTAAATGTATAATTGGTTGAGAAAGATCGAACAGTTGTTTAGCGATGCCCAAAATCCATGAATCTATTTTGAATATACAATTAAAAGAAGAAAAAACGTATGAAATTGCATGTTCTCAAAAGGAAACAAGACTGGGTGCATTAGAAGGGTAAAGTATTTTACTACTTGCTTTTCAATTACAAGGGTCATAGGCTTGGATGTTTGTTAAACTAATAGGCTTATAGCCTTGGCAGCAATATTCGTAGAGTTTCTCAATGCAGGTGTTAATGATAACATTCTGGCTGGAATATGCAATGCTACCAATTGCCACTAGTATGGTTATATTAGCTGACATAGATTGAAAAGCCATGTTACCCAGCATTAAAAGTATGGTTGTTTTAGCTGACATTGACAGAAAAGCCATGTAACCCATTGTCACATGTGTGTTTATTTAAGCCGACATTGACAGAAAAGCCATGTAACTCATTGTCACATGTGTGGTTACTTTAGCTGACATTGACAGAAAAGCCATGTAACCCATTGTCACATGTGTGTTTATTTAAGCCGACATTGACAGAAAAGCCATGTAACTCATTGTCACATGTGTGGTTACTTTAGCTGACATAAATAGAAAAGCCATGTAACTCATTGTCACAATTGTGGTTATTTTAGCTGACATAGATAGAAAAGCCATGTAACTCATTGTCACGTGTGTGGTTATTTTAGCTGACATAGATAGAAAAGCCATGTAACCCATTGTCACGTGTGGCTACTTAAGCTGACATTGACAGAAAAGCCATGTAACCCATTGTCAGGTGTGGTTACTTTAGCTGACATTGACAGAAAAACCATGTAACCCATTGTCACGTGTGGTTACTTTAGCTGACATTGACAGAAAAACTATGTAACCCATTGTCACGTGTGGTTACTTTAGCTGACATTGACAGAAAAGCCATGTAACCCATTGTCACAAGTGTGGCTACTTAAGCTGACATTGACAGAAAAACCATGTAACCCATTGTCACAAGTGTGGTTACTTTAGCTGACATAGATAGAAAAGCCATGTAACCCATTGTCACAATCATGGTTATTATTGCTGACATTGACAGAAAAGCCATGTAACCCATTGTCACATGTGTGTTTATTTTAGCTGACATAGGCATAAAAGTCATGTAACTCATAGTCACAATCATGGTTATTTTAGCCGTCAGAAAGAAAAGCCATAGTTCCCATTGTCACAAGTATGGTTATTTTAGCTGACAAAGAAAGAAAAGCCATGTAACTGATTGTCTTACTTTGGCTATTTAAGCTGAAATAGACAGAAAACCATGCTACCCTATGTCTTACTTTGGTTATTTAAGCTAACATAGGCTTATAAACTATGTTACCTGTGCCGTTCATGGTGTTCACCCTTTCTCTTTATCATTGGTCCATTTACTATAGAGGTCATCTCTCATAGAACTTTTTTGCTAATCAAATCAAGGATGAGTTAGCTTCAATAGTCTAACTAAATAAGACATTTAGAGGGAAGACATTTGGTTTTATTTGCGAATTGTAAATAGGACAAATATTTTTATTGGTACAAATTGACAAAATGAACTAAATATGGTAATCACTTTGGCCATACCGTCCATAAACATTCATGTTGATGGTAACTTTTTTATCTTTTTTTGCTTTTTACCTGCTTCAAAATACATTAAACATTTATAGGAACGCTTCAAGAGAAGATCAAGTCAAGAAATTATTATGTAAGCTAATAATCAAGTAGTCAAGGTCAAGGAGCAATAAATTGGTGATGTCACATATATTTGAAAGATATTTGATGCAATTTAGACCTGTTGAACTTCAACTTAAAATCAAAAACTAATTTAAATGGATAATTGCACATTAAAAAAAAAATATATTTACAATTGACATAAAACGTTCTAAAAATTATATTTAAAAGCCAATTGTTCCCAAAACAAGTCCTATGATTTATTTTCTTAAAAATCGATATGTGGATGTCGCCATTGCAAGATTGATTTCTGTTTCAGTGATGTAAATCACAGGGTAATTAAAATGAAATAAGATTTTGCAGAGTTGTTTCTCCTTTGGTGGCAATTTTTCAACATAACTGCATTAGCCTTTTCTAATTTCTGATTGACTGAATTTAGGATTTTTTTCTTAAGAATGGCTAAACTCTTATAAACCTAATTTGATGCTCTTAATTTTAATCCTGGAATCTATGATGAGTTTATCGACAGATATGTTGCAGTGAAAATCCGCAACAAGTGTTGTTTCTTTGATGCTGTTTTTTTTAAAATTAAAAATGGCCACCAGCAGAGATCAAGTTTGACATTGAAACCCTATGGGAAATTGTAGTTTGCTTATTTTCTTTTCAAGAAGAGATGAAGTTAAATGGAATCAAATCATGCAAAAATGTTCCATATAATGTTCTTACCAAGTGCTGTTTGAACCACTGAAACATTTGAAAACCAAAATCGCCATATATGTTGGCCATATATGTTCCTATGAAGATCCTTAACATTCGTGGTTACTTTGAAGAAACTGGGAAATTCTAAATACCTGCTAAATAAACTCATAATAAATACCAGGATTAACATTTTGTACGCCAGACGCGCGCTTCGGCTACAAAAGACTCATCAGTGAAGCTCGAATCAAATAAGTTAAAAAGGCCAAATGAAATACGAAGTTGAAGAATACGAGGACACAAAATTCAGAAAGGTTTTGCCAAATACAGCTTAGGCAATCTATTTCTTGGGTGGAAAATCCTTAGTATTACGTAAAATTCAAAGATTTGTTAACAGTTAACTTATTATTATGACCATATCAATGATAATTCATGTCAACACAGAAGTGCTGACTACTGGGCTTGTGATACCCTCGGGCATGGAAACCCCCACCAGCAGTGGCATCGACCCAGTGGTTGTAAATATTTTCATCACAGATATCAGGATTAAAATTTTATATGCCAGACGCGCTTTTCGCATACAAAACACTCATCGGTGACGCTCGAATCAAAAAAGTTTAAAAGGCAAAATGAAGTACGAAGTTGAAGAGCATTGAGGACACAAAATTAAAAAAGGTTTTGCCAAATGTAGCTAAAGCAATCTATTTCTGGGGTAGAATATCTTTACTTTTTTCGAAAAATCTAAAGTTTTGTAAACAGTTAATTTATCATTTTGACTATATGAATGATAATTCGAATCAACAAAAGTGCTGACTACTGGACTGTTGATACTTTCGGGAAGGAAACCTCCACCAGTAGTAGCATCGACCCAGTTGTTGTAAATAAACTCATCATAAATACCAGGATTAACATTTGGTACGCCAGATGCGCGTTTCGTCTACAAAAGACTCACCAGTGACGCTCGAATCAAAAAGATTAATTAGCGGAGGACGCAGTTTGCATTGAAACCCTAAAGGAAATAACTTTTCGCTTTTCTTTTCAAGAAATGAAAACAAATCATGCAAACATGTTTCTTATTAGGAATTTACCAAGAGCCCAATAAGAAGTACTGTATGGCTTTATTGGTCCAAAAGAATGTAAGTTGGTGCTGCTTTTAAAAGTATTAGTAAACCAATTAAAACCATTTGCAAGATATGTTCCATATGTTTTAGCTTGGATTTTGATGAAAAACCTTTTTTTGTTTGTTATTTTGACATCAAAACCAAACCAGCGATTTTATCTACTAGTAGTTAGGGTTATCCTAAACCCATAAGTAGTATGTATCTTTAAAGTCTGAGTGTAAACTAAACCCATAAGTAGTATGTATCTTTAAAGTCTGAGTGTAAACTAAACCCATAAGTAGTATGTATTGTTAAAGTCTAAGTGTAAACTAACCCAATGAGGGGATGCTGTAAAAATGAAAAACTTTCTTTTTCGAAATATTTATTACTACAAACATATTAAAAACATAAATTGGCGGCCCTATGATGATCTTATATCAAGTAAATGGAAACTATTTAGGAAAAACCTATGAATTTGAAGACAGTTCTAAGAAGTATTTTCCTGATTTTATATTCATTCTATTCCATTGCACATTTATTCTAGAATACGCATACAACAATTTTTTGAAATGTAATAAATACATACATCGTTTTTTTTTTTTATTGTATTTTCTCACCATTGCTGAAGTTATACACATATCTGTAAAAATCCGTGACATCGCTCATTTTTGCTACTTAATATTTCTATATATATTATAATTTTCAAGATAACAGGCAAACACGCAAAAGATCACCAGTAAAAATCGTCATTTAAGGACAATAACTCTATTAATCTTATGTTATGAAAATATGGTCCAACCCTTCTCCCTTGCCCATGGTATTTCACACTGCCTCTTTTCAGCCTCCATGCAAACGCTTGATGTGTTTGACTTGCGTCTCACATCAAGTTTGGATACACCCGAAGGATACAGCGGCCGAATAGAACATAAGGCAGTGTTAAATCTATTTGAAAAAAAAGACATGTTGGGAACTAACCACAGTTTATTAAATATACATTATAATTCAATTATACAATAATTGAACATAATGCTAAATGAATAGAGGCAAATAAGTCATGTATGAATACAAAATGAATAAAACTGTTGCTCTCCAAAATAAAAATCCGAACCTGTTGGTAGTGGAAGGAATGATATAGATATTTAAACAGAATGAAAATTTACAATGGTTTCAAAGATCATTCACTTAAAATTGTGAACAGGAAAAAAATATATATACATGAAATCAGTATTATACCATTTTCTTAAGTCCTTTCGCAAAGACATTCATTACAGCCCGTCGATGCGAAAAGGATGGGTCTAAAAGTTTTATACGCATCACTTTTCCAATCCCCTGTGTCTGAATCATCTCTGATAGGACGCCACATTCTAACGCAAATGTTGTTCCTCCACTACGAAAACTGTGACCAGAGTACCTAGAAATGTCATAACCAAGGGATTTCAAGGACTGTTTTAATCTTGTTAACAACCCATTATATGTGAGGGGCACCAACTTGGATTTTGAGAAAAACATAAATGCTGACACCATATTCTGAGAAGAGGGCACATCTTAAAAGAGAGTTGCAAAGATTGACAGGGGCACAAGGGGGGGCCTGTGATTCTAGGTAACGGGACTTCTATAACTTTTTTCTTAGTTTGTATGGTCTTTGTTTCCCTGAGTGTTAAAGTTGCACCCTCCCTTGTAAACATAACTGATTTCCTATTTAGATGCCGATCTGGGTTAAAGTCTTTTAACGATGGTATAAATTTCGTTTCCGGAAAAAGGAGAAAAATGCTAGTAAGCAAGCGGCCCAAAAGGTCATATGCAATAATAGTGGTAAAAATGCCAAACAAGATTTTAGGGGTTATAGATAGTTTTGGAAATTTTTCAGCCCCTATAACTTTTTTTAACCCCTTTAAAAACACCTTTGACAAAATGTGTGTCAATAGGATAAGGTAACTCAGCCTCTTCATGCAGGAGACGCACAATATACCGTAAAATTTATTGACACCATCACGAATTGGTTGATCTATACGATGTGTCTGTGTCTAAACTAATGACATTTTTACCACGTCTTAGATTGTGGTTTAACATCTATGTCGTCTGTCTGCTAAGTACCGAACGTGACCTATTCCCGAATATGACTGTTTTGCCGAGTGTGAATTTGCATTGCTATACGACGTGTCTCGGTATTTTATACATCCGACATTCATGTATTTATTTATGATGTCATTGTTGTGATTTCGGTTGGATATTGTGTTATGTCTTATCATTTGTGGTTTGAATTCTGTATTTTCGGTATGTCTTATTTGTCAGTATAGTTGAGTTAATTTCCATTTTCCATAGCCTTTCAATACGTCATAATCATGATAATTGTTTGGACTAGTATTGTGAAAATTATTGTATAAATTTCAAGATTATCTATTCGTTACAAAAATTCGTCACTGATTGTGATGTCCTGTGCTGTCGTTAATGGAAGATGTTCGTTGTTGTTCTGCGGTTTACATGCGGAAACTTACAAACAAATAATTTAATAGTCGTCTAGCCATAAAATCAGGTTCAACCCACCATTTTTTCTTAAAATGTCCTGTACCAAGTCAGGAATATGGCAGTTGTTATCAAATAGTTCGTTTCTATGTATGTTCGCGTTTGTTTTTGTTGCACTTCAGTGTTTCTGGTGTTTTGTTGGATTCCTCTATAGTTGATGTGTTTCCCTCGGTTTTAGTTTGTAACCCGGATTTGGTTTCTCTCAATCGATTTATGACTTTTGAACAGCGATATACTACTGTTGTTTAAATTTATTTAAATAGTTAACAACTGAGTTATAGCATAGCCGCTTTGATAGAAAAGCAATATATCTGGCCAAATTATCTTTACTAATAGGAGCCAAAGGAATTAGCAAACTTCTAGAAAAGGATTCATAGCTTCTAAAATACAACATGTATGTCCTTTTTGTTGAGTCTGCAAACATCTTGCTTCGGAGAAGGGTAACTAGGTTATCCAATTCTTGCACCTGTCCCGCATTTGGTATGCCTACATAAAAGAGAGGATAGGGCTTCGTTAGACATGTGGGATTCAAAATGTCTTACAAACAGTGGCTGGGGAAGAAGAATTCTCATAAATTTGTAAAACGCATCAAGCTCATGTAATCTAGACAAGTTGTCTGCCAAAATATTTTCTTTCCCAGGAACATGGATCGCCATGATATGAAAATTAAATGTTGCAGAAAGCCAAAACAGACGACGAAGGTAAGACACCATTATTTTGCTGCGTGAGGTGCACTTATTCAAGCATGCAACAGTGGTCATGTTTTCTAAGAGTACAACAACCTTTTTGTTTTCCCAATCTTTCCACCATCTTTGCGCTGCTAAGACTACTGAGAGAGCCTCAAGTGCATTGATATGGAGGGTTTTTGCTAAAGGCAAATCAGTTTCCCAATTCGTGTAAAACCAGTCACATCCAAAGAAACCACCTTCCCTTCCCTACAGGCATCTATATATACAGATGTGAGGGGTTTCTTTTCCAATATGAGGGACTTGCCATTAAAATTTGCCAAAAAAATTCTCCACCATGCAATATCGTGCTATATTTCGCCTTGGAGTATTGTCTTATGCCAATCATGCTTTAAAGGGGTAGTCGTGTCAATAATTCTGCGAAGGAATACTCTCCCGCCATGAACCACTGCTGATGCCCAATTGAGTTTGTCTGCTAGAGATTGCAATTGCTTTTTTGATGCTCTTTTACGCTTGCCAAATTCTGCCAATTCATGCGTAAGAATGGACAGCTTTGCCCCAGGGAGCCTCAACTCCATAGCCATAGAGTCTATTTCTATGCCTAAAAAGGTCAATTTAGTGGTGGGGTCAACCACTTTTGACCGATTTATCATAAAACCCAACCTACGAAGCAAAATATTAAATGCTTGTAAACAACGCTGCTTTGTTGTTTCACAAATAAAAATAAAAAAAGCATCAAAGTATGCAATGATAGTAAAACCTCTGCGTGACATCATGCGACGAGCAGCCTGGGATAGTCTATAAAAAATATGGGGTGCTAATTTGGACCCAAAAGGAAGCTTGGTAAAAAGTGTGTTCTGTTCCATCAAGGAAGGTCCATTTCAAACCGGTACTTTCTTGACTACGTGAGCTAAGCTTTACAGATCTATCAGCCGTTTTTAAATCGACTTTTGACATATAACAGTTAGGAGTTACTAATTTTGCTGCTTCGTCTAAAGTTTGAAATCTTTGTTTTTCCATTTTTTCAATAAAGGAATTTACAGCAAACCCATCAGGCCTTACGGTCATAAACATTTCGAGCACGATTATCATACTCAGACTCCAAATTCAACCAATCAAAATACTGGATATGGTGTTTCGAGCAAAGTAAAGTTTTTTGACCGAGGGCACTGGTCTACTACAGTCATGGATAATTCGAACTCCCCCATCTGGTTTAGGAATGACTGCCAATGAACTTATTATACGAGGAGTTTTCTTAGCAATGACATAGTTTCCACATTCAATTTCATTTATAATTTGTAAATGAGCTTTTTTATAAAGGGGGTTAACATGTGAAGCAGGTGTTTGGTTTTTACCAAGTATTCCTGATGGTAAATTATTAGCTGTTGAGGTCACAATATCAAACCCAAATTCTATTCCATGAAGCAAATACTCTGTCAAAATCATGCATAAGCTCAATAACCCAAGCATCAAGGTGAAGGTTTTACAGGGCCTATCCGTTTTTTGGAAATGTGACCACCTCATCTTGAATTGGACATGCCGGAAGTCCACCATTACTGCATTTAATCTAGCTCGCATTGTCATTCGTTTTAAACGATTGCCTTACTCTTTTTAGAAGTAACTTTTGTTGTCCCACCGGGATTTTGGTCTTCAGCAAATCTTCGGCTTTCAATAGCGACAACGCTTCCATGGAGTCAAACCCAAGGTTGATTTCGGCGTTAGCTGTTGTCTCGCTAGGCTTTTTCGCCTCGACCTATGTAAAGACTCTTTCAGATTCTGTCATAGATTTGGAATCATAACTATCAGAATTCATAATGCGTTAAATGTTCACATAAAATTAATAATAGCAAAGTTTATAAAATCTTGGTTGCGATGGCCAGTCATTCTCCGATCTGTAAAAACATTTATATATCCTTCACAAAAGATGCATCCTTGGCAACAGACAGTGCAGTCTAGTCGAATGTACCTAAGACTCTTGCAAGTTCTGAATCACATTCGTCAATATATTCGACGAATCTGTGCACTTCTTCTACAGTGAGGATATACCACGCCGGCAATCTTAAACAGTCTTTTAAAAATTCCGCTCTCCTTCCAAAAGTGGATTCAGCATTTCGTAAATCCGTCATAGTACTCTATATTGAGTTTCCATCACCAAGAAAGTCCAATTGATATAGATTATTCTTAATTATTGAAAAATATAAAATATTTCGTTTCCAGTTTAAACACATTGCTGCAAGTCATGATTTTGAATGCTAAACTGTGGATGCTGCCAGACGATGATTGTCTTTAATTAATCTAATTGGCTCATACCTACGCCGGGAAATTTGAAAATAGGCTCTTTATTGGTTGATATGAAATACCAGACATATCAAGAGACCGATGCTGCATCCTGATTGGTCACTATGAACAACGTAATGATATAGAGGCGCAGATGTTAAAATAGTTACCAAAAAAAAAAAAAGATATTGCAATGCAATCACTGCCCTGCGACGACGCAGAGTGGGATTATTAACGACCTTGACCACCCATGAGGGTCTTGCACGGTCGGTACTGCCCTGCGAGTTCACACCTTGATTAATAATATATTTAAATAAAATATCCAAAATAAGGAATCGATGCTGCATCCTGATTGGTCACTATGAACAACGTAATGATATAGAGGCGCAGATGTTAAAATAGTTACCAAAAAAAAAAAATATATATTGCAATGCAATCACAGCCCTGCGACGACGCAGAGTGGGGTTATTAACGACCTTGACCACCCATGAGGGTCTTGCACGGTCGGTACTGCCCTGCGAGTTCACACCTTGATTAATTATATATTTAAATAAAATATCCAAAATAAGGAATCGACTGACGATTTGTGGTATGTTTGACCTAATAGTAGATCTTGTCTTGCTGATCATGTTTGCTTTCAAAGTTTCTCTCTTTCTATTATAAGTTTCAAGACAATAGGCAAACACGAATTGTTTTTTTTAAATTCGTCATTTAAGGACATTAACTCCTTTAGAAGTCGTCTGTCAGTTTTGATTTAAACGGGTAGTAAGTAGATCTCAACATTCTGAATAATTCTGGCTTGTCAGATTTTCTCTATCTATAGAGGTTTTCAAGATAATAGACAAAACTTGCAATGAACCCCTATGCTCGAAATTTGGTGGTTGGCAGGTGGGTTCATCGATCACATTTTTTAAAACTAGATACCCAGATACAAACAAGTACAATTTTCATGAAATTTTCCATATACAAGGCCCTTTAATCAGCGGAAGTCACTGGAATTAAACGCAAACTCGATTTGTAAGTAATTATTATACACTAATGTACTAAATATTACCTCTTTATGCAGGCATTACAAATTAAAGCCTGGAAAAGTACTGTTTTCATAGTCTAAGGGTCTAAATTCTGCAAAAATTTTGTCAAGCGGAAAGAAACGCAAACTAAGTCATCAGTATTAACATCTGTACCAAAAATCAGATCTTTTAAATCATTAGCTCATTTGTCGGCTCTTCATTCTTACATAGTTCATAAAATACCTTTATTCACTATACGTTGATAAATTTAGGTTCCAACTCCCCAGGCAAAGTTAACCTTTGGTGATTTTGGTTATTTTGTAGGTCCGTTTTTTTTTGTCATATAGCTCCCCAAGAATTAAAGTATTTGTACATCCTTTTTTTCAATTTTTTCTGGATTGAGCATTCATCATCAAGGTAAATCACAAAATGTGCTTATTATTCATAACCTAGCACTTATTTGAAAAAGATTCTGATAAATTCTAGTCCCCGAGGGTATCATCAGCTCATTAGTGGGCCATAAAGTAGCAGGGAAATAATATATTTATAACATACCCTTTTAAGGGCATACGATACAGTTACAGTGGAGGTTTTGACGTTGCTAACGTACAATATTATATTTCTCTACGTTAAACTGTGACCCATCGGGAAAAGATGCGTTTTTCGGCCGATTTTAATCATAAGCTTGAAAACGACTATATGGATCCCTTTTTTTTTTTTAAATGAAATCTGGCTTGATTATGTATGAAGTTTATTTACTCAAATTTTTATGAACAAATTACCGAATGATTTTTCTTTAAATTAGATAAATATACTTCCAAAAATACCGTGTTTTTTCTAAAATCATGAACATTTGATAAAAATGAATTAATTTCAAGGAATTGTTAAACAAATTTAGAGCATACCTATGATAAGTAGATATTTTAAATGTTTTTACAAAATCCCGCTTGCGTTTATCTTTTGAAACAAAAAAGTTATGAATGTCTATCTAAGGATAGAAATGTCGAAGAAACCGAAATTTTGAATAAATGTCTAAAATTTCGACCCCATTTATCCCTAAAAGTAGCACATGAATTTATGTTTTTATTACATATTTGAATTGAATAGGTGAACAATAGCTTGTATGCAACTTTTCGTCAAAAATTCACCATAAGATCAAAGCAGTATCGTATGCCCTTAATCATTAGCTCAGTATTCGTTGCTTCTGTAATGACATGATTAATAAAATACTTTTCTTCATTATCCGTTGATAAATTAAGAAATTATTAAGACCCTAAGTTTCCAAATCCCTCGGGCAAAGTTAACATTAATGAATTATAATGTGTTATTTTCAAATTATCAATGGCATATCGTCAATGCAGAATAGTCATAAAAATTGAAAACAACACTTTATAAATTGCATGCGTCCAAAGCGCTTTTTTTTTGGATTAACCTTCATCATGAACGCTCAAAACCGAATATTTGAAAGCCAAGAATATTCAAGAACCAATAGAGTTGAAGAGCTATATGACTAAAATGTATTTAAAAAAGGCCAACTTTATCTAATGTCAACTCTGCCTGAGGGAGTTGAAACCTTAATTAGTTTCTTTATCATTTCAAAATTTATAAACGGACAATTTTAGAAAAGGTTTGTTATAAATCATGTCATACACTTCGTGTTTGATTATGCTTTGAAGTTCTGTTACTCCCACTAAGGAATGAAATTTTCATCAATGTGTAATAACAAATGGCATCGCGTGTGACGTTTTTACTTATTATACTAGACCATTCACTCACTGCTATGATCTTTCAGTCTATATTATGAGAAACTCATGAGAAGTCAATGCACTTAAAAGACATTCGAGTTTAATCAAAGGAGAAGGTGTGATCGAGTTTATCTTTTGGGTCTCCTCAGTTTTGAAAACAACTTTTATCGTCATTTTGGGTCACAATTCATTATTCTTATAATAGGATATATCATTGACAATACCTATAGGATTTTTCTTGCATATTTTGTATCAGTCATCAAATTAAGTTCATTTCAGGAAAAGTCAATAGAAAACTTAGAAAACGCTATTGGTCTCTTTTTTTCATTAAATGTAAGCCTTCTGGGGGAAATTATATGACACATTATTCAATGCGTTAATCAGTTGTAACTCTAACATAAAAGTATGGCAAATCTTTAGATGATTCTTGTTAATTACGATATTGGTAAGTTCCTTATTGCTTTCGTTGTCAAAGACGTGCACAAAAAAGGATGAAAGAGTGATTTAACGCATTGTTAAATATGTTTTACTTCAGACAGACCGGAAGTTAATTGCAATGATTTCCTCATATCATTTAAGAAAAAGAACAAAAACCATGATTGGAATAATGGATTTGGTTTTTTTTTATTTTGGCTTGAAGATGATTTGCATCGGATATTTATGGTTTTTAGAAAAGAGTAATCTGCTATAATGTCTTTCAAACATCGTACGTCTTTGATGAAAAAAAAGACGGAAAATACCAAAGGAACATTCAAAATTCATTATTCGAAGTGAAACTGACAACGGCATGGCAAAAAAAAAAAAAAAAAAAAAAAAAAATGAAATTCGACAAAAAGACAAACAAGTCAACAAAGCGCTGCATTAAAAACCTACGACAGGGCAACAATTAGGAAGCTTCATGATAGAATGAATTGCCAAGGTTCCTCTTAGAGATAAGGTCTAAGGTTTCTCCTGGAGATATGGTATAAGGTTCCTCCTAGAGATATAGTCTAAGGTTCCTCCCATAGATATGGTCTAAGGTTCCTCCTAGAGATATGATCTAAGGTTCCTCCGATATATGGTATAAGGTTCCTCTTAGAGATAAGGTCTAAAGTTCCTCCTAGAGATATGGTATAAGGTTCCTCCTAGAGATATGATCTGAGGTTCCTCCCATAGATATGGTCTAAGGTTCCTCCTAGAGATATGATCTAAGGTTCCTCCTAGAATATGGTCTAAGGGACCTCCGAGAGATATGGTCTTTGTGATGAAATAAGAAATTGGTTCAGTAGGTTAATATGTTCGGATAATTGATATTGTAAATAATAGCAATCATTCCAATTAATACACATTTCATACGATCATTGAAAAAATGAATCTCAAATTTAAAAAAAATTTTAACACTGAACATGATGAAAGTTTGATTATTCTTGAATGACATAATATGATGCTTAATGACACCAATAATAATTAAAATGCAACAGTACTGCTAAATTACAAAACAAAATATAACTTCACAATATAAAACACATACTATTATATTAGAGTTTTAAATAGAAAATTTAGAATTATGAATGATTGAAGATAAGTAAGATTGACTATGAAAATTAAAACATTAAAACATGAAAATCTAGAAAACTATCGTAAGTAATTATTTTAAAGCTTAACTGTACATCTGTTACTCTGTCTTTGTTTCATAAAATGATGCAGACGCTATTTTACAAACTTGCTACCGATCATGTGTACAAATCGGTGTTGAGATGAGGCATGGGAGTTATAAAGTTGTAAAACATAGAAAAGGATACGGCAACACTACTTGTAACGGTTCACTGATTTTAGAAACAGCCAGTAGTATAGGATTTCAGACGACTTGAAAGTCTTCTTCTCCCCAAAACAATCTTGATGTTCACATAAACCCACTTTGAAGGATTAATTAGTCATCAGCTGTCTAAAAAGAAATTTTATTGCACAATAGCTTTCATATTTGAAAAATCCAAAGGGGCCAAAATGCGAAACCACAGTCCTAACTGTGTATTGCTACCAAATGCGAGGGCGAAAACAAATTCTTAAGATGTATTTAACAGACGTATGTGACAAACGTATTAGTGAATTTGTGATGGCTATAGACATTTTATACCTAAGAGTTGTCATCCTTCCACTAGAAACAAAACAACATGTTAAATTATTTTTGTTAAATAGATTGTTAAGAATTAACATATTGATGCAGGATGGATTATATTCAATGTTTATTAGAAAACAGTACCAATAATTAATTATTAGTAACATTAATTTTGAAATTATCAATTTTCCTCACCTTAGTAGCAATATACCAACTTCACATGCATATGGGATTACATTTCCCAACTCATTCGGTATTCAAGAGCTTGCAGCTGCTACACAGACTTTATAAAACGTCACCAGTGTTTGAGCAGAAAGTTGATGAATCAGGGTTATATCAAAGAACGTCTCGTCCTTTTTCTAAAAAAGTTCATCGAACGATATCAATACCTTCTTGATAAATATTCCGTATCAACTTCTCAAATAATACATGATGGTCTTGAAGTATAGATTATAGGTCCTGACGTTGTTTATCATCTTGATTACGTGATAAAGTGTTCTTTTATTCGTCTTTTTAAATTATTAGCCTTTACTGTTTAGTCTATTTTTGGTAATATTCTTTTGGCGTGGCTCGGTACTTATACATCCCGCAATTGTGTTATTGTGCTATGGTCATATTTTGTATTCCTGTCTTTCATTTCTGCTTATGTGCTTTGTCTATATGCCATTTTGTTTTTCATTGTTGACATATTTATTTGTTTTTATAGTGATTAAGATTATAACACAATGTTGACTGCTGTACCCCAATTTTTAACATTTTTACCTAATATGTCTGTTTGTTTTGTTCACACATTGTTGTCAATATAATGGAATTTTATGCCACTGTCCTACAAGTGAGAGGTTCAGCTAGCTATAAAAACCAGGTTTAATCCACCATTTTCTACATAAGGAAATGCCTGTACCAAGTCAGGAATATGACAGTTGTTTTCAATTCTTTTGATGTGTTTGAGCTTTTGATTTTGCCATTTGGTAAGGGACTTTCCGTTTTGAATTTTCCTTGGAGTTCGGTATTTCTGTTATTTTACTTTTACATAAGTATCATGGGTAGCCAAAACGAGTGTCACAGGCTTAACGATTTGGAGCACTTAATTTCACAATGTTGTCAGTGGGCTTTTGACCATGAATGTTTGTCCCTAATATTTTATTAAGTATGTATTTACTTTCAGGTATCACAGATCAATTTATTCGTTCATAGTGTGTTAATTTACGTTTTTGATTGAGTTAAGCCTTCCAATTGATATTTTATCGTGTGTTTTCTATGTTGTGATGTTATACTATTGTTTCAGAAAAAGGGAGAAGGTTTGGTACCATTAAAACGTTTAATCCCGCTGCAAATGTTTGCACCTGTCCTAAGTCAGGAATCTGATGTACAGTAGTTGTCGTTTGTTTATGTAATTTATACGTGTTTCTCGTTTCTCGTTTTTATATAGACTAGACCGTTGGTTTTGCCGTTTGAATGATTTTACACTAGTAATTTTGGGGCCCTTTATAGCTTGTTGTTCGGTGTGAGCCAAGGCTCCGTGTTGAAGGCCGTACATTGACCTATAAAGGTTTACTTTTATAAATTGTTATTTTGATGGAGAGTTGTCTCATTGGCACTCACACCATATCTTCCTATATCTATTAGCAGTATGCTGTTTCAAGATTTCACTTTATTCATAGACCATGGTTTTCCTAGCAGCTGTTTGGACATTAGTTATGGTTTCTCATTACTCGTTACCCTTGTCCGTCAGTCCCGTCCGTCAATCCCGTCCGTCCCGTCCGTCGCCAAAATTGGCTTCTGTTCTCTAACTTTAGTTTTCCCCAACCAAATTTTAAAAAAACGTATACACAATGCTTATTACTACACAACACAGATCAAGTTCCAAATTGGGTGGCGTCACTTTTACCGTTCATTAGTTATGCCCCTTTATAAACATAAAAATTGCTGAATTTTTCGTTTCCGTTCTCTTACTTTAGATTGCCTCAACCAAATGTTATAAAACTTTTACATAATGCTTATAACCACAAAACACAGATCAAGTTTGAAATTGGGTGGCGTCACTTTTACCGTTCATGAGTTATGTCCCTTTATAAACATAAAAATTGCTGAATTTTTCGTTTCCGTTCTCTAACTTTAGTTTGCCTCAAACAAATGTTATGAAACTTATACACAATGCTTATTACCACAAAGCATAGATCAAGTTTGAAATTGGGTGGCGTCACTTTTACCGTTCTTGAGTTATGCCCCTTTATGAATGGAAAAATTGCAAAATCTGTCGTTTCCGTTCTCTAACTTTAGTTTGCATCAACCAAATCTTATGAAACTTATACACAATGCTTATAACCACAAAACGGTCTTAACTACGTGAATCATGCATCTGTATGTGGAAGTTGACTCATGCATATTTACAAGCGGGGGCATCTGTGGCTACACATTCTCCATTTATTTGTTTCAACTCATTTAAAAATTATGAGCATGGATCAAAATTGTTATCACGAAATGTGTTACTCTATACTCCTAATAATAATTCAATGATTAAATTGGTGATAATGAACCGGTGCAATGAATTATCACATATTGTTTTAATGCATGATCACGAACTAGATTTGTAATCACAGATTTTAGGTAAAATCCATTATTATGAATTTTGAAATTTGTAATCACGATTACTGAAATTTGTGACAGCGAATTCAGTTCGTTATCACAAAATACTATAATCTGTGATATATAACAAAACCGTATAACAAAAATATCAAACTCTAAAGCAAATTAAAAAAAGGGAAGTCCATAAAAACTGACAAAATCAACCGCTTTCAATCAATGCAACAAGTGAAAAACAACTGCCATGTTCTTGACTTGGTACAGGCATTTTCCGACGAAAATGGTAGGTTAAACCTGGTTTTATAGCTAGCAAAATCCTCACTTGTATGATGGCTGTTTATAATTCCATTATATTGACAAAATAGGATGAGCAACCCAAACAGATCTAATAGGGTTATGTGACAATAATTGGGATCCAGCAGCCAAAACTGTGTAAACATACATCACAGACAGACAAACAACACAAATGACTAACAAATTGAAACAAACATGCAAATTAATCTAACAAAGACGCAAACAAAAAAGGTGTAGTATACAGTAAATTTGAGTTTAGACAATGAAGTTTTTGTCGTTGATAGAGTATACACGTTCTTGATAAAGTAAAACTTAACTAAATATAAATACAAGGATAAACAAAATAGAAACAACATTGTAAAAACCCTTTGTGTCCGAATCGCACCTCAGGACCCACCTGCACCAGGAATGCATACAGTCAATAACCCGATGGCGGGATGCATAAATACCGAGTCATGTGAAAAGGCGTACGACAAAAAGAAACATAATAGCACTAAGAAAAAAAAAAGATACACAACTTCAGCATCTAGAATCTATAACTCAAGACCATCTTGTATTATTTGTGAAGAAGACACTGAATATTTATCTATTAGGTCTTGGTACTTTCCGATGAACTTTTTGAGAAAAAGAACGAGACGTTCTTTGACAAAACCCTGGCTCGTTAATATTTTGCTCAGACACCGATGACGTTTTACAAAGTCTGAATAACACCTGCAAGCTCTTGAATATCGTATGAGTTGAGAAATGTATACTCCATACGCGGGTGAAGTTGGTACAAATTCCACAGATTTGTTATAACAAATTTAATCTGTGAATACGAAATACAATTCGTTAGTTATAACGATTTTAATCCGTGATTACAGTAAAAATTCGTGTTCTCGAATTCATATAATATTTTTGGAGTTCCAAAATAGGCTTCCGTAATTATGTATTTAACTTTAAAAAAGGAAATCAGTGTTAGTATCGATTAGACAATATTCAAAAATGTAACTAGACATTGATTACCTTTAAGAAAAGTTTATTCAAAGGACCAATAAGTGATCATAAGTAACATGGATAGTACTCTAATTTAAAGGCTCTACAAACAACACCATCTTGAAGATAAGCAAATGATATCCCGTCCGTACTAAGATTCTACAGGTAAAAGAATATTCCAAACCAAATCTTTGAATCCCAGAAAAAAAAGGTTTTAAAGAATTGAAGCAACGAAATCCCTAACTGAAAACATCCCTTGCTTTCGAATATTTGGGTTTGCGCGTTCCTGATGAAGGTGAATCCAGAGAGCGCTTTGGTTTTACGAACGCAATCACGAGTTAGTTGACCGTTGTGGAATATCCGTTATACAGATGATATCGGATATGTTCCTGATGTCGTAACTACAATCTCGTTCCCTTTTCACGAATGTGACCTACTGAATTAGACCATTTACCGGCTTTGTAATAACATGAACACGACGGGTGCCACATGTGGAGCAGGATCTGTTTACCCTTCCGGAGCATCTGAAATCAACCCCAGTTTTTGGTGGGGTTCGTGTTGTTGTTGTACCCCTATTTGTGACATTTTTTTAACGCATCGTTGTCAATATAATGGAATTTGATGCGACTGTCGTACAAGTGAGAGGTTTAGCGCTATAAAACCAGGTTCAATCTACCATTTTCTACATAAGAAAAAGCCTGTACCAAGTCAGGAATATGACAGTTGTTATCCATTGGTTTGATGTGTTTGTGCTTTTGATTTTGCCATTTGATTAGGGACTTTCCGTTTTGAATTTTCCTCGGAGTTCAGTATTTTTGTGATTTAACTTTTTTTCGAACACACGAAATTTAATCTACTCATTAATTATCAATTCCTTGTTGAGTTTCATCATATTCTAGTGTTGGTAATATGTTATGTGAATCACCAAAAGAAAACTGTACTCAGAAATAATCGTTAAAATAGTTGGTTTCATGATCATCACTTTCTATATACTAGTTTTGGTTATTATATCTTTATTAGCTTCTTCATTAGTAATCGTTATTAGGAATTAAAGAAGGATAGATGGATTTTTTAGATGACACTTTCCTTGAATTATGACAAAATAGTTATTATCTTTATTAGCTTCTTCAAAATCAAAGTTCACAGATTCTCACACAATTGACTTTTTATTTTTAATTATAAAATCTCATGATTTGAAGCACTTCATTTTACTAAAGAAATCGCTTTCCTCGTCAAGTGAATGGCTTTCAGTTATGACAGCATGGTATGGTACATAATTTCATACATACTTTGATTTATTGAAACGTGGTATGGTATATATTTTCATACATACTGTGATTTAGATGATTTTGTTGGTATCCCCATTTTGGTATATAAACGATTTTTGAACGTTTAGTAGGATCTCACTTTGCTGAAACATGTGATATAAACTGAAAACAAAATGTATTGCATATTCAAGATTGTTATATAATAATGGGAGTCTGGCTGTACTGTGGATTGGTGTACTGTAACCTCTATTTAATCGTATATCTGAACATAATTTATTGTGAATAATGTAAACTTTCATTTTGTTTGGGTGTTTTGTCATTGTTATTTCAATACTTTGTGCTGTGCATGTGTATTTTTGCTTTATATATTCTTTCTTCCTTTCATAGAAATTTTCTCCTACCAATAGTTTTATCTTTATTGCATCAAATTGTTGATATCTGAAATAGTAAATATAATATCACTAAAGCACAGTGCGTCAAATTGGCACGAGCGTGGATAGTTTTCCTTTATTGTATTAAAACCATATTTTTCAATATGGATGACTGTGTTTTATTTTTATGCATACTGTCGCATCTTTTCCCCAGTAATAGTTTTGTACATAACGAAGATCGTACGTTGCCTTGGGTAGTTTTATCCGATGTCTTTGTGAAGAATGTAATTGAAAGTTGGGAAGAACATATTTGATATTTGAATGTTTAGAGAGGACCACATCCGATGTTTAGAGAGGTCCGCGACCCATGTTCAGAGAAGTTCACATCTGATAGTTAGAGAGTGCCATGACGCCGTTTTAACTGATGATGTTGTTTTGAGAATGTAATACTTTCGATCCAATTCCTCATATTTGAAGAGGGTCACACATTCTTGGTACATCTGGTAGTAACGACATTTGATTGTTGGTGTTTAATGCCACTTTCATCCTTGTTGGCTATATCGTGGCGGTCAGTTTTTATTATTGATGTAGGAAGCTGGAGAGCACGGAGGAACCACCGACCTTCGGCAGGAAACAAAACAGATGTTTTGGTGTAGGTACTAATACACAATAAGACACCATAGCATTTACTGTTCTAGTTGTGTTGAAGGGTGTTTTAAGAAGATCCAATGAATAAACCGTCATAAGAACAGTTTTACAAAATGGTTATTTTTGAAATCTCAAGAAGAGATTTTATATGAATTTATAGGGTTAAATATACTTACCATGAAATTACATTTATATTATATAGAATATGTTTGCTTTCAGAACATGTTCTGATCGCAATTAACTAGGTGATTAAAAATTACATCCATAAGATGTACTCATTTAAGTCATAATTTACCTGTGTAACACACAATATCTTCAGTTTTAATTTGTCGTTCAATTGAATAATTACAATTCTGTGAAACAAAAAACTGAATTTATACTAGGGGTGGTGGTGGATTGTGGTAAGTATATTTAACCCTACAAATTCATATAAAATCTCTTCTTGAGATTTCAAAATAACCATTTTATATGAATTTGGTTAAATATACTTACCATGAAATAACATTAATATTATATAAAATATTCACTGATTAACAAGCAGTGTTTTATTTTGTTGGAGGATAAATTCTCTCACACATATACAATTTCCAACATATACAAACTATGTCAAAATTGTTAAAAATAACTCCACTAAATTTTGTAAATACTGAAATTAGTCAAAACCGAAATTACGAAATTTAAATTTATTACCCAATAAAGCTATGCTGTATAAATATATGTATCAATGGCAAAACTCTGCAGATTGCATAAATAAAACATTGCAAAATAGACTTGAATAAATAATTTGCAGGCCAGTATAGAAATTATTTCATTAAAGCTCCTACATTATGAGTTAAACGTGTTGTAATATTATTGCAACAGTAAATAAGCATTTATTTTATTTATTTTTAATTTGTCATGTGAATAGGTTGTTCTTATTGCTTGTACAAATCGACAAGAAGTAATCCAACCTTAGTATCATTTACTTTTCAACTTTGAAATATTAGTTTTCAAAACTTTAGTTTATTTAAAAACAATTATCTTCTATCTAACTTTCCATTGTTTTTCTATAGTTTTATATAATAACAGAGAATATATGACTGCTGATCATTATCAATATCTTTCAAAATAAATTCTTTTCTGCTTAATTGTCAAAGAATTATAATCAATTAAAATATACTTTGTAAATAAGTGTCCTTACCAACAAAGTTTAATAAAGACTCAAACGAAAGTTGTTTCATGATTATGCTAAATCTGGATCAATCCATAAACTTTTTGAAGTTATAGTCTCCTTGAGTACATATTCTTCTAGATATACTACTCTTGTTAATATCTAAAAGATTTAGAAAGAAAATATTTTTTGTCAAGAGAAGTCCTGCATTATAGGAATGACATGATAGTTTTCCTAAGTTAACCAACTAAATTTTCAAGTCTGATAGAAATTTCTATGAGTGGTAGAACCTTTGAATGCAATATCTACCAGTCCAACAATGAACAAACATTGTCTTTGTGTTTCGTATTAGACTACTTAAGTGTAAAAATAAAGAAATGGACAAATCAGTGGAAATGTTTTAGTATACATGTTTTCCATTGGTATCATAATGCTTCTACAGAGCATTTGGATGTTGAGCAAGCCAAAAACTGTATTCCTAATAAGCCAAAAAAAAAAAAAAATGCCGACAGATGATTTTCTCAAACTATGAAAAATCTGTCTGTCAATGTTGTTCTGACATTTCTAATTAATATCTCACAATGGTATACTGTCTAAAATGTGAACCTTAAGCCACGATTGTTTTAAATTATAAATTGCCATGCACAGATCCAAATTTAAAGAAATAAAAGTTTGACATATTGAACAACTCTGAAACTGTTGCTCTTGACAATTGTTTTTATTTGTTTCAGAAAATATTTCGCAATCAGAAATACTAACATGCAACATGTCAAATTTAGTTCCATACATGTATTTAAAGAAAACACATGTTTGACAATATGGAAAACACTTGTACTAGCTTGCTTTTGATAAGTGTTCTTAGTTGTTTAAGAAATGGTTTCACAATCAGAAATGTTCATTTCATTTCTCTTAGTTCACCTAATCTGAAATTCTATACATTCTGATATGGTTCAATATAAACTAAACAAAACACTTTTGGTATAATTTTTGTGACTTCAACCCAGTCATTTGGTTAAACTAAAAGTTACTCAGAAAAATTGTGCATTTGTCCACAGATTTGACAAAACAAAATGAATGGGATTTATATAATCACATCTTTCAAAACAATATTGAATAAAATTTAAACTAACTGTTAATAAATACATTTCAATTTTGTCTAGTATATTCTTGCATAAAATACTAACTCTATGCCAGATATTTAATATTATTTCTGCAACTGTAAAAGTTGTTAGATAATTGTCTGGTCATTATGAAAATTGAATAGTGAATATCCTCAATTTTGGGATTAAATCACACCCAATCTATTTGGAAACCTTCCTACATGTAGATAAGTCACAACTTGACTTTGACAAAACTAAAATTTTGTACTCTTTGTGTAATAATGAACAAAAATAAAATAAACAGTGACATTTTAAATTTAGATATTTACAAATGTCTTGCACTTATAATCATGGAATTATCGTATTGCATTTTACTTCCACTTACTAACAGACTATTTAATGTATTTGCTAACTATTAATCAGTCTTTTAAATAAACTGCTTTTCATGTATTTTGCTTTTAGATTAACTGTTTCTACAGGTGCTAAAATATGATAAGCAATTGAAATATATATATATATATATATATATAAGTCTAAAATTTGCACAACGATACTAATATAAGATGGTATTATACGTAGATGTTGTTATTAAATCGTGTTGACAAATATTTCGGCTTAACAAATAGCCTTCTTCGGTGTCAATGAGTTTAACAATACTGATTGTAGGTTAAAAATAGATCAATAATACAGGTAAGTTTTAATCTATTGATTTTAATCCTAATCTCGAACATCATAATATAAACAAAACTCGATACTCTAATATACGTGACTGTGTATATTTACATTCTAAAGCCACTTCTCCCAGTTTCTCAGCATTTCAGACAATCAGGTCACAAACTTGATGACTTTAATCGCATGAAAATCCTAGTGATTGAACAGAACATTCACTGGAGTGATGCCCAGCGACAGGTTCGGGAAAGCTTTTGGATAAAGGAACTAAATGTACATCATCCAAACGGCATCAATAAGAAATACTAAGTTTTGTTTTTCACTCATTTTGGAATGTAAATATACACAGTCACGTATATTAGAGTATCGAGTTTTGTTTATATTATGATGTTCGAGATTATGGATTAAAATCAATAGATTAAAACTTACCTGTATTATTGATCTATTTCTAACCTATAATCAGTATTGTTAAACTCATTGACACCGAAGAAGGCTATTTGTTAAGCCGAAATATTTGTCAACACGATTTAATAACAACATCTACGTATAATACCATCTTATATTAGTATCGTTGTGCAAATTTTTAGACTTATATAATTTTTTCCTTATCTGCACAGTATCGTCTATTATAGACGATCCGGTACATAGTAAATTTGCTGGTTGGTCCTTTTTATAGACTTCTATATATATATATATATATATATATATACAACTCGTCTAAACATCAACCCAACAATGTTAGATCTGTAAATTTGCTTTCGCAAATTTTTTGTTCTTCCCTCGCCGGGATTCGAACCCATGCTACTGAGATATCGTGACACCAAATCGCCTGCACTGTAGCCGTCCCGCTAGACCACACGACCACCTGGGCTTCATAAAAATGAAGCTTTCGGTGGCCGGGTGTTACCTTTCCACGTCAGTTTTAATCTAGCGTCGTACTACAGTACATGATATATAAGGCATGGAGATGTTATTTTACAGATCAGCTAAATTATCTATAGTAAAGGATCCTACAAATTAATGTATTATACAGTCACAGAAAATAATTATATTTATAAGTACGTCTGAGCCAGTGACGATGGTGATACATGGCTGTGTACATTATGTATATACAACTCGTCTAAACATCAACCCAACAATGTTAGATCTGTAAATTTGCTTTCGCAAATTTTTGTTCTTCCTCGCCGGATTCGAACCCATGCTACTGAGATATCGTGACACCAAATCGCCTGCACTGTAGCCGTCCCGCTAGACCACACGACCACCTGGGCTTCATAAAATGAAGCTTTCGGTGGCCGGGTGTTACCTTTCCACGTCAGTTTGAATCTAGCGTCGTACTACAGTACATGATATATAAGGCATGGAGATGTTATTTTACAGATCAGCTAAATTATCTATAGTAAAGGATCCTACAAATTAATGTATTATACAGTCACAGATAATAATTATATTTATAAGTACGTCTGAGCCAGTGACAACTCTACAACAGATTTATCCATCGGATCACCAGCAGTGATGGTGATACATGGCTGTGTACATTATGTATATACAACTCGTCTAAACATCAACCCAACAATGTTAGATCTGTAAATTTGCTTTCGCAAATTTTTGTTCTTCCTCGCCGGGATTCGAACCCATGCTACTGAGATATCGTGACACCAAATCGCCTGCACTGTTCGTGACTAATGTAAAAATAAAGAAATGGACAAATCAGTGGAAATGTTTTGTATACATGTTTTCCATTGGTATCATAATGCTTCTACAGAGCATTTGGATGTTGAAACCAAAACTGTATTCCTAATAAGAAAAAAAAAAAACAGATGATGATTTCAAACTATGAAAAATCTGTCTGTCAATGTTGTTCTGACATTTCTAATTAATATCTCACAATGGTATACTGTCTAAAATGTGAACCTTAAGCCACGATTGTTTTAAATTATAAATTGCCATGCACAGATCCAAATTTAAAAATAAAAGTTTGACATATTGAACAACTCTGTAAATGTTGCTCTTCACAATTGTTTTTATCTGTCTCAGCCGGGATTTCGCAATCAGAAATACTAACATGCTACATGTCAAATTTAGTTCCATACATGTATTTAAAGAAAACACATGTTTGACAATATGGAAAACACTACTAGCTTGCTTTTGATAAGTGTTCTTGTTGTTTAAGAAATGGTTTCACAATCAGAAATGTTCATTTCATTTCTCTTAGTTCACCTAATCTGAAATTCTATACATTCTGATATGGTTCAATATAAACTAAACAAAACACTTTTGGCATAATTTTTGTGACTTCAACCCAGTCATTTGGTTAAACTAAAAGTTACTCAGAAAAATTGTGCATTTATCTACAGATTTGACAAAACAAAATGAATGGGATTTATATAATCACATCTTTCAAAACAATATTGAATAAAAATTCAAACTAACTGTTAATAAATACATTTCAATTTTGTCTAGTATATTCTTGCATAAAATACTCACTCTATGCCAGATATTTAATATTATTTCTGCAACTGTAAAAGTTGTTAGATAATTGTCTGGTCATTATGAAAATTGAATAGTGAATACCCTCAATTTTGAGATATCGTGACACCCAATCTATTCGAAACCTTGCTACATGTAGATAAGTCACAACTAGACCACGACAAACCTAAAATTTTGTACTCTTTGTAAATATATATATTTTTTTTTATTGGTACAATGTAGCCCAAAAGACCTCTTCTTTTCCTGCATCTTGTAAAGACTGGCTAAAAGAAGATTTATATAAAGAGATGTATTAGATAGTTCATTGCTCAATCTTGTAAACTACTCTAATCTCCACGTCAATGTCTAGTATTTTAATGAATCTTGCATCAACATTGCTTTATATTTTTGTATTTATTT
This sequence comes from Mytilus coruscus, assembly GCA_017311375.1. Lineage (NCBI taxonomy): Eukaryota > Metazoa > Mollusca > Bivalvia > Mytilida > Mytilidae > Mytilus > Mytilus coruscus. The sequence goes on along the minus strand of CM029601.1, from coordinate 5,319,033 downwards.
AGTAATATTTTACTAGTTATATCTAATTTGTGCAAAATCTATATGATATGCCTTTATTCTTAATCTAATTTCTCAAAAACAAATCCTAATGATAATCTAGTTTTTTTTTTTTATATATATATCAGTATCTTTGAGTCCTCTATAGTTCAGCTTTCTAATTCAATATTCGAGGAAAAACTTGTAGCAATTTGATTAGCTGTTTTAACTAGGAATCTCACATTAAGATTGAAAACAGACCCAATGAAGATAGCAGAATCTTGTCAAACTTGTTGTCATTGCTTTGAAAACAAGACGTAAAGGCTATTTTCTATCTTTTAAAGAGCTTCCCAAAATCTCTTCCTTTCATGATTGGAAGATACATGTATTATTTGTCAGCGATTCTCATATGGTGAGGGTAAAATATACCCTAAAGTCTTATGTTATCACCTTTTTGTGTACTTAAGGCAAAATAGCACAAGTACATATTATATGTCATATGCATTGGCAATGTACACTCTGATTTATATAATCAAAATATAAGCCATTTCCGTGAATCAAGTCTTTGTGAAATGCACCATAATGGCAATGATCCCCTAAACTCTTCTGAACCCAAGAGACAACTTAATGTTTACTTAAAAACATATAAAAATCTTTGTTTCATTAATGCACACAAACAACCAATTGGTTATAGCATTTATGATACATACTGATACTATTAATGTTCTTCTTGTCAGTAATAAACTGACCTTGAAAATTAAAAATTGATAATATGAGTTGTCACAAGCTATCAACAGGTTTTTTAGAACGGTGTTCCATTCTTACTGACTCAACATATTAGTAGTTTCTTAACATCTGTAAGAGAATAATTTATCAGTAAAGAAAAATTTACAGCAGTTTCCTGCTCGCAGAAAAAATTTCAGGCTTCTAAGAATTCACTGTCCTGATTAAATCTGGACATAAATTATAAATTTTGTATATTGACATGTTTAAACTAAATACACATTTGTAAGTACTAAATAACTCTGTACTATTTCAGTGTTTTTTATCTGTCTTGACCATTTGCAGACACTCTTTCAATATATTATCTGAACTGTTAGTTCATCACAAAAATCAATGTGCAACCAAAAAAATGTGTGTTGTACTAAACATGCAACCTGCTTGTGTTTGCAATTTGTTTTAAATACAATAAAGGTAGACCTACGTTATCTAGATGGAACGATTTCTACAACAATCAGATAGACCTGGACTAAAATTCACTATTCTGATTCGATTTAATTTTATTTCAGTACGTCAAATACTAAAAATTGTATTTCCAAGAATGATCTATGCTCCTTAAATATCATTGTGCGATCAATTAATAATTATGATTTTTAGGAAAGATCAAATCTGTACAATGCATGCAACGTACAGATCCAAAATCATGCATGTTGTTCTAGTTCCTACGTTCCCTGGATGAAACGATGTCAACATTAATCAGATAGACTTGGGCAAAATCCTATTCTAATTTTAATTTTATTTGTGTTGCATCAACCACTTTCTATTTTCAATAAATATGGTCTATGTTCCTAAATGGAAGATTAACCAAATAAACATAATCAGTTCTGGGCAAATTCCTATTCTGATTGTGATTTATCTATCTGCTTTTAATAGTAGTATCAATTTTGGTCTAAGCTCCTGTATGGAACATTATCCAAATAAAACAATCGTTTATGGGCAAATTCCCATTTCTGATCGAAATTTATTGAATCACTTAAGGTTCTAGTGACAATAGTGGTCTACGCTTCCATAAGGACGTTATCCACATGAAAATAATCAGATCTGGTCAAAATACCTATTCTGATTGTAAAATAGTGAAGTGTTTACTCCGTCTCGTGTAAAGACTGTAAACAAACAACTCATCCGAACTTAGTAACAATAGTGGTTTACGCTCCCCTAAGGACGTTATCCTTATTGAAATAGTCAGATCTGGTCAAAATACCTATTCTGATTGTAATTTAGTGATGTGTTTACTCCGTCTCGTGTAAAGACTGTAAACAATCAACTCATCCGAACTTTCCACTTGACCCGTTTCGTAGATTGCTCAAAACAGCTAAAATTCGGTCAGCGTGGAAGAAGAATTTAAACATACGTTTATTTTTATAAACGGAGTACTCATGTAACATGTCCGATTTTGACAGAAAAGTTCTGTCTTTCCTCGCACCGGACTAAAATTTTGAAAATGGCGACTTAACAAAGGTTAATTTCTAGGTCGTTGTTGTTACAGACTCGTAATGTTGACGTGTATATCAGAAACTTGACAAAAGCGCTGTATAAACATTGAATTAATCGTAAAACGATATTCCAAAAACAAATAATGTTTTTTATAAAACATAAGGATTTTCAACAGTAGACTGTTAAAAATCCTTGTCGATGAGAAACATGCGTTCACTTGAACGCAAAAATTAAAACTGAAGATAATGTGTGTTACACAGGTAAATTATGACTTAGGTGAGTACATCTTATGGATGTAATTTTTAATCACCTAGTTAATTGCGATGAGAACATGTTCTGAAAGCAAACATATTCTATATAATATAAATGTAATTTCATGGTAAGTATATTTAACCAAATTCATATAAAAGAGGGACGAAAGATACCAGAGGGACAGTCAACCTCATAGATCGAAAACAAACTGACAACGCCATAGCCAAAAATGAAAAGACAAACAGACAAATAATAGTACAGATGACACAACATAGAAAACTAAAGACTAAGCAACACGAACCCCACCAAAAACTGGGGGTGATCTCAGGTGCTCCGGAAGGGTAAGCAGATCCTGCTCCACATGTGGCACCCGTCGTGTTGCTTATGTTATTACAAATAAGGTAAATAGTCTAATTCGGTAAGTCACATTCGTGAAAAGGGAAGGGTATTGTAGTTACGACATAAGGAACATATCCGATATCATCTGTGAAACGGTTATTCCATAACGGTCAACCAACTCGTGATGGCGTCCGTAAAATTTACGAAGGGATGATTTCAACTTCACCATTTGGAACTCTTGGTTTAATAGCTTCCTTGTGAGCAGCAATCCTCTATCAAGGAAATCATGATAGGAAACAAAAGCCCGGAATATCGTATCAATTGGGAGATATATACTCCGTATGCAGGCGCTGCTGGAATGTTGCTACATATAAAATATTATTTACTGAATAAATAGTATTCATTATAACAAATGGGCTAGTATAGGTTTAATTGTATTATAACAACTTTGTAATGGTTCTAAGACGTATGATGATGTTTAAATTCTATTATCTATAATAAATGCATTTTATTATCAGAATGTTCCAGGGATAGGTTTATGATTGATAAACATCTTAAATAGATATAAGAAGATGTGGTATGAGTGCCAATGAGACAACTCTCCATCCAAGTCAAAATTTAAACCATTATAGGTCAAAGTACGGTCTTCAACACGGAGCCTTGGCTCACACCGAACAGTAAGCTATAAAGGGCCCCAAAAATTACTAGTGTAAAACCATTCAAACGGGAAAACCAACGGTCTAATCTATATAAAAAACGAGAAACGAGAAACACTTATGAACCACATCAACAAACGACAACTACTGAACATCAGATTCCTGACTTAGGACAGTTGCAAACAAATGCAGCTGGTTTAAACGTTGTAATGGTACCAAACCTTTACCCTTTTTCTGAAACAATAGTGTAACATCTCAACATAAAAGACACACTATAAAATATCAACTGAAATAGCTTAACTCAATCAAAGGACATATTAACACCAGTGAACATACACTGAACAAATAAATTTGACCTATGATACAATGCAAATACAAAATAAATAAACCAAGGAAGAATAATAACAATAACATGTTATATCGGTATGAAATGTTAAACAATTTAAGAAAAACAATATGCTCGAACAAAAATATCAGCCATTTGCAATGACTTTAAAGACAGGTAAATGAAAATGATTTTGTTGTTAGGTATACGTGTACAGTTCCAATAGAGAAAGAAAATATTTTACAAAATAAATAATTTTGATGTTCATAGTACGAAGTGAAAATTTATAGTAATACCAAACACTTATCAAAGCTGGTTTAAAGACCAGATATAACCCTTAATAACATTAAATAACAAAAAGCATTACAATTAGTATCAACAGGTCAAATAAACAAGAAAGTACGATTTGAGAGTACTTGCAGTTACTGACAGCTAGTTAAAAGCCAAAACAATTAATAATAAAAATCATGCATCAGAGACTAAAATCAACTAAAACACATCACAGGGATTTAGTATTTTAACGTCAAGGACAGTCAAAGAAGACATGACTTGTGCAATGCTAAAATAAATGTATCGACAGACAGTAGGATAGTTAAGAGTTTAACCTCCTTATAGATCAAAATGAACGTGGGTGTGTCTTTATAAATCCCGTTTGAAAATAATACAAATTTAGTTATGTTTCAATTTGCTGATGACAAAATCGATATAAGTGCCAATATAAACTATATTCAAAGATCTAATTACAAAATTGGTAAGATAACCTTTACTAATAAGTTTGTTTAAAGGTTCAATGAGTTTACACGGATCACATAGTGATTTCCGCGCTTTAAGTACAATATTACCGTAAAATTTAGGATGTGAAATACCGTTTTTAATCAGTTTTCTACAGGTACAGCCAAATTTACTAATCAAATCTTTGTATCTATGAAAGAACTTAGCAAAAGTTTTACGTAATTTATGGTAACGAAATCCCTGACTTAATAATTTACCAGTGATGCATTGATTACGTTCGTTAAAATCTATGACATCACTACACACACGGGCATAACGAACGAGTTGGGATATATAAACACCGTATGATGGAGCCAAAGGAACATCGCCGTCTAAAAAAGGAAAATTAACAATAGGGAATGAAAAATCGTCTCTTTTGTCGTAAATTTTCGTATGGAGTTTTCCTTTAAAGATTGAAATGTCCAAATCCAGAAAAGGACAACTACTACTGTTTATGTTAGATTTAGTTAAAGTAAGTTCTATTGGGTAAATTTCGGTAGTATATTTAGAGAACTCTGGATTATATAATGAAAAATATCATCTAGATAACGGAAGGTATTGTTGAATGTATCAACCAAATGTAACAATGATATCGATGTGTCTTTACTGAGTTTGGTCATAAACTGAGATTCATAGCAATTCAGGAATAAATCTGCTATTAAAGGGGCGCAGTTAGTGCCCATAGGAATACCTACTACTTGTCGATACACTTTATCGCCGAAACGTACATATATGTTGTCCAGGAGAAAATTTAAAGCTTCAATCATATCTTCACATTTCCAGCAAATGTATCTAGCATACGTTCCTTTTCGTTACAGAAAAGGCTTTAAACGAGTTACAGCAAATAAATTTGTAATGAGATTTTCAAAAGACTATTTAATTAAATATGAAAACTTTTCTTGATAAGATTGTGTGGAAGTGTAGTATAGAGAGTAGAAAATCATAACTGTCAACAGAATTAAAAGGACCATCAAAAGCATGCATTTTATCTAAAACCTCTAAAGAATTTTTAACACTCCAAAATAATTAATACCATTATTTTCATAAGCTTTATTACAAAAGTTAATAACAAGTTCTTTGATAGTAGTAAGGAGGTAGTTAGACGCACTGATAGATTTGTAGTAGATCACTTACTAGATGCGGAGATGAAACGGAATTTAAATGGTTTTTGTGCAATTTAGGTAACCAGTACATAGTAGGGACTTTCAAATGTTCGGAAGAGGCTTTAAGCTGGGTAGTGGCAGTGATATGCTTGTTTACAATTTGACTCTCTGTGGAGCGTACGGACCTGAATGTAGATGAATTTGTAATTTCGTTTTGGAGAACGTCCGTGTAGTATATGCGTCACACCACCATTACATTATTTGCTGCTTTGTCTGCCGGTACGAACACAAACCGCTTTGCGAGTATTTGGAGTTAATTTTTATTCTGGAAATGGGATATCATGGACCCTATTACTAATTTCAGAATTGTTTTCAAAATGAGATATACGAATATTAACAGTATTCATAATTTTATTCAAATAACCGTCTAGAGATGTTTTATCAGATTTTTCACGTTTACACCAATTTTTACAGTAGACAGACAGAGCGTCTTTAATGACATGACGACACTGTTTCCAATCTATTTTAAATGGAGGACGATATTTCGGTCCTTTCTTAAGAAAAGTTATGACCTCACGGTCTTTGACGATTTTGAGGTCTCCTGCAAGGACATGACCATAGGGAACATCTAAAACTAGATGTTTCACAATCTCAAGTGGAAGGAACATTATTTTCTATATTGACGTCTGATGTAACTGACGTATAATTAATAATCAAACTTCTGCTGGGTTTTTTTATAAGAATACGAAATAATAGGTGGTTCTATATTATCAAAATATGGAGGTATTTGGCTTTGGATGGTAGAGTCATTGAATATAATAGATAAGTTAATAAAATCAATACCTCTATTTATATATTTTAATTTAAGAAAATGCCTTTGATGATTTTCAGGTTTATCGATACTAGGAAATAGCCTAGATGACAAAAGGCTGTAATAATACGGGTGTATTCATACATTGGGCTAAAAAAGAAATTGTATCACACTCAGAAAAAAGCATATAATTTACTTATTGGTATCTGACCCAGTTTCCATAATACTTGATGTCTGCCATTATTTTTTATTATAGATAACAAATCAGCAAGTGTATAATTTATACGATGTTTAATACGTTGATTACGGTTTTTGCGTTTGCCATGAGACCTTTTATTTCTAAGTCGTTTATCGACAATATTAGTGACATCGAATGAAGTTTTAGTTATGTTCCCCTGTCCTAATACTTTGTCATTAAGACCGAGAGGATAAGCTGTTTGAAGTCTTTTTATCCAAAATAATTCGCGAACTTCACGTGATTTTTTAAATTGCCTGTGTGATTCTCCTGGTTGTTTCTGAACGGTTTCAAGTGGTTGGAATTTAATAAATTTTAGATTGTGATTATGCTTATCTAAATGTTGATATATCAAACTTTTGAATTTTTTAGGTCTACGAAAGCGGTAAAGGTGTTCTTGATTTCTTTTGTAATACGCTCGTCCCGTCTGTCCCGCATATTGAATACCACACTTAGGTTGGGTTCAAGTAACCACATATATAAGGTTTTGAGTTTTTCAGGTAATGTCACAGGAAAAGGAGAGCGAAAAAGCTCTCCCGTTCACTGTTGACCGTACAGTATTTTGTGAAGTTAATCTAAAACAGGTTAGTCACTTTTTGGCATTGCACGGGAAAATTTGTGGATATCCACGCGCATTTTTGTTAAACAATCTGGCTGTAGAGGCATTACAAATACGTTTGTTTAAGCACGTGGATATCCTAGAAGTTGTGTTGTTAATAATTTTCTTTCCATTACGTAAAATCATGATAATTAAATAGGGGTATAGGAAAAATGTCTGTTAAGATTAGGAATCTTTCACGAATGTCGATACTTAATCAAACTGATAACTTTGTTTTGTTTTAAAAGTACAAAACATGCTAAGAATAAACAAGGATGCTCTTGACCCAGGAGTATAAATCTATTCATGACAGTTGATATATGTTTATAATTTAATTTTGGATGTAACTCGTCTTTTGATTGGCTGAAAGTTTTTAGTCTATCAGCTCATAGAAATAATTTTGTCATGTAACTGTGACGTCATCAACGTTTTTTTTCATGATTTACTCCTTCAAAATGGAATTTAGAATTAAATTATAAGGAATGACTGTAATATATTTTCTGTCTATTCGATATAACTTAAAAATATGTGGTGCACACTTTTAAATAACCCGCTACGCGGGTTATTCAGTGTACAGCACATTTTTGATGTTATTACAGTCATTCCTTAGTTGACAGTTATTGTTTATTGATACACACTTTGTTCGTACATGGCATTACTGTAGTTAAAGAGTTGCCGCCGTCAATTGGCGATTTGATGGTCGCAAATGGAGCTTTACTAGCGATGCGTAGATGAAGCAGAGACTTGGGTAAGCGAACATTAAACAACAGACTATTGTCCATGTTAGTGAGAAATAACAGTGCTTTTACTGTTGGTTTTCTTCGTGATAGATGCTGGATCTTCACGAAGTTTCAGTTATGTCCATTGTCTTTGTCATCTAAACATTGTGGGTTTATGGTCATTCCGAGTTTGAAAGTTCAGCTCTGCATTAATAAATCTAAAACAATTGAACTCATGAGATTAAATATGTTGAAAGGAATTGATAAGAAGTATGTTTGTTCAAAAGACAATTTAGATATGCATGCACATCTCTTATGGAGCAGGATCTGCGTACCCTTCCAGAGCACCTGAGATCAGCCCCAGTTTTTGATGGGGTTCGTGTTGCTCAGTCTTTAGTTTTCTATGTTGTGTTTTGTAAAATTAAAATAACAAAAATACCGAACTCTAAGGAAAATTTAAAACGGAAAGTCCTTTATCAAATGGCAAAATCAAAAGCTCAAACACATCAAACGAATGGAAAACAACTGTCATATTCCTGACTTGGTACAGGCATTTCCTTATGTAGAAAATGGTGGATTAAACCTGGTTTTATAGCTAGCTAAACCTCTCACTTGTATGACAGTCATATAGCATTCCATTATATTGACAACAATGTGTGAGCAAAACAAACAGACATAATAGGTAAAAATGTCAAAATAAGGGTACAGCAGTCAACATTTTGTTATAATCTTAATCGCTATAAAAACAAACAAACAAATATGTCAACAAAGAAAACAAAACGGCATATAGACAAAGCACATAAGCAAAATGAATGACAATATTAGCCAGTAGAAATACCTTCAGGCATCAATGAAAAAGGCCATACAGTAGATTTGAGATGTTCATATAAATCATAATTACCATATATTGTTAGTTCGACGTCGTTCAATTGTATTAGATTGCTTCTTTGATCATAACAATAAGGAGTGGACTTGAAAAAACATAAACTAATTTTATATTTGTATAAAAAGGTCGAGACAAGAATATTAAATTGTATAGAATAAAATGGGCATTTAATTCCAACGATCCTTGGTTTTTTTCCTGTACAATTTATTGATTAATAACCCTTAAAACATTTCGTATCAGTTTCTTTACCAGAGTTTTCAAAAGAAGACACCAAAGCATGACTCAGAAACAAAACGAAACACATTTATTCCATCATAATATTATTATTATGTACAATATAGCAAATCATGTCAAACTAATTTTAACTTTTTATTTTAAATCAGGGTTAAAGATAAAAGACTAAACTGTTCCTTACTACATTAGACTAAACTGTTCCGTACTACATTAGACTAAACTGTTCCGTACTACATTAGACTAAACTGTTCCGTGCTACATTAGACTAAACTGTTCCGTACTACATTAGACTAAACTGTTCCGTACTACATTAGACTAAACTGTTCCGTACTACATTAGACTAAACTGTTCCGTACTACATTAGACTAAACTGTTCCGTACTACATTAAACTAAACTGTTCCGTACTACATTATAATAACAGTAGTTTACTGATGCTTAAATCCCATTAATACATTTTAAACGATAAAAATCATGGTAAAAAAAATCTCAGGGATTCGCATGAACTCCCAAAGGAGCGAGACCGCAGCGGCGTCTCCTGCTATGCATGTATCACCCGCCAGGCAAGTCTTTACTCAGTAAAATTGTCACAATTGGGAAAGGACACAATAGGTAAACTTCCAGATCAGACGACTCTTTTAGTAACTAAAAAACAAAGACCGCGAGAACTTATCGCCAGTGCGTTAAGACACAGATACATCATATTGGTCAACCTTCTGCTATGCATTTATCACCAGCCAGGCTAATCTTTACTCAGGCAATTGTCATAATAGGAATAGAACACAATAGATAAATATCCAAATCAGACGACTTTTTTAGTAACTAAAGACCAGTGCGTTAACACACAGACACATCGTATTGGTCAACCTATTCCTGATGGTGATTGTAAGACTAATGATTTCAGTTGTTTTTCTACAGAACTCTGTTTTAGCAGTCACCCCTGTTAATAATGTTTCAATAGTATGAAGATGCACGAGCGTAACGTATAAATAAGATATGTAAACGCGTTATGATGTAACAGGGTGTTTGTTACTGCTAAGAAATCTGTAGTTGGCAATCAGAAAGTTGAAATCATCTCGTTTGTCATGGATTCTAGTTTTAAGTCAGCCATCTGTGTAGACAACAAGGAAAAGATCTAGATATGAAGCATACCTTCCTTATAGTTTAGGTAGTTTCCTTAATCTCAAGTTCACCTGGATATATTAGCTACAAGCATTCACTGAAATATGAGTTCATAGTTGGGGTGCATAATTCGCACCAAAATTCAGAAATAAATTCTACACCGTTTCTTCCAGCGCTCTAATCGATATACTTCAAGTTCGATATTTCTATTATTCTTATACATATAGAAATGCATTTGATTTTCAGCACTGTCTACTAACTGTATCTAATGTATTTTACATGTCAAAAGTTACACTTCAGTGAGAAATAATTAAGCATTGTTTGAAAGAAAATTGTCTACTTCTACATATAAAGTATCATTAACAAATGTCTTTTCATTGCAGATTTAATTTTGGCGTGTTAAAGAAAAGAATACAAAATCCGCCTTCCTCTCCATTCATGTTTCGAATAGTCAAATTTTATTGATTGATATTTCATCAAAACAAATAGTCGGTATTTTAATGGGTATTTATTGTACACCTGTATTTCAAACCAAACTAAGCCTAAAGGATACCATCCAAACTAGAAGGTCTGCTAAATATATTAATCTCTTTCTTCAAATTGACACATGGGACTGACATCACGGTGACGGATATGTTTCACAGTTTGTATAATGTGTGTCTTTATGTCATTTTTCGTTTTTTTCCATGGCATTGTCAGTTTGTTTTCGACTGATGAGTTTGAATATCCCTTTGGTATCTTTCACCTCTCTTTTATGGTCATTATCAGTAAAGATCCGTATAAATTCAAAACATTGTGTAATACAAAAATTTGATAACACTTACCATTACCTTGATGATATACAACATTTAAAAATCAAGCATTCTCATATTATACTGCGAAAATTAACGCAAGGGACATGGATTTAGATAAATCTAATATGTTAGTTTTTCCATTTTTGACGGTGACGTTCCTTTGTCATCTTCTTGTAGTGTGTGTATTCCCAACCTGATACAATAACAACATTAATTATGTAAAGTATCTAATATTGACGGTACTTTAAGTAGTAAAAGTAAAACTAAGGTTTCAACTCCCTCAGGCAAAGTTGGCCTTAGATGGATTTGACATTTTTTAGGTTATTTTTGGTCATATAGCTCTAAAATTGTTTCGGTTCTTATAAATCCTTGGCTTTCAAATATTTGGCTTTGAGCATTCCTGATGAAGGTAAATCCAGAAAAGCGCTTCGGACGCATGACATTTATAAAACGTGTTGTTTTCATTGTTTATCCAAGGAAAATCGCAAATAAATTGTAGTATAAAGTAACCTATGAGCTTTTGGTGTAGGAAGACATAGGGATGGGAATATGTTATACGTTCATTACGCTTTAAAATGCTGGTATTAACACATTTCTATAGATTAAGTTATAAGAAGAATGTTATAACTGCATTATACGACGAAAACTGTTATATCAAAATGTTTATTAAGAGTTTTCAAATAATTGTTATGATTAAACATAAACTCATTATAGTTACCAGGATATTAGGCATTGTTATAATATTCATGTTATTACATGATATTCATTGAACGCTTCGCATACACTGTTTCTTTTACAATTATCTCTTGTATTAATTGCATTTATACAGATCTAATATTACGCTAGAGATCTAAAGTAGATGAATGGTATGGTTATAGTCGTTATGATAATTTCGTCGATCAAAAGACCGTAGAAAAACTATATATGTTTATTTAGCAGATCTTTTAGAATCTACTGAAACAACCTAGTTATATATTGAAAAAAGAAAAACAAATACGAAATATCTGTATGCAAAACCATAAAGATATCTTTTCTTAAAATTTGTTTAGTCCTTAATGACAGCAAAACCGTATTTTTTCTAAGAGAGTTGAATCCTAAGTCGAAAGCGTATTTGAAATACGCATATGGTGCAGTAAAATTGCTACGGTAATTATTCATAAGCTGAGAATCGTATCAGAATCTGAGTCCAGAACCAAGTTTAAGTTCGTACCATGCTCACACTGGACTTGATACATATTTATATTTGAATACAATGTTTATTGTCATTATGAGAGATGGAAACATCTCTTAAAGTGACAGCCTTATGTTTTAAGTGGAAATTAAAGAAGTTCATTCATCATTAACTCAAGAAGATAGTATCAGCCTATATATCTCTTACAATAAAACTTGCAGTCAATAAAAGCATATTCAACAATGCTTGTTAGGATGCTTCTACATCTTTTGATATTTATTTTCTACTGGTCATGATATCTTATTTCTTATTTTGAATAACGGTTTCTGATTACCTTATTGTGATTTTCATACTTTTGTTATAAGTGCATTTTGATTAACATGTAAACATAATATCATTTAAATCAAATGAAAATATTCCGTGAGACGTCGGACTTGTTTCCTGTCAATTCCTACTGAGCAAGCAAAATTGTTTTTTACTACATCGCAGGCCATCGTTACACTGCTGACGTGTGCCAGTACAAAGTCAATAAACCTTTTAATCGTCCAAAGAGGCATTATCTATCAAACTCGTATTCACCGATTTGACTCTAATTTTCAATTTTGATTTATAACATACTTAAACGTATATCCAAATTACAAAAGCAAAAAAAAAAAAAAAAAAAAGACAAAAACAAAACAATTAACAGTGCAATGACTGGTTAAAATGTATCAGCATTTCGTGTGTACTTTAGACTAGCCGCCATCGTATTAATTATCGAGATAAACTCCGAATAATGCCGATAAAAAAGGCAACAGTAGTATACCGGTGTTCAAAAGTCATAAATCGATTAAGGAAAACAAACCCGGGTTACAAACTAAAACCGAGGGAAACACATCAACTATAAGAGGAAAACAAAGGAACAACAGGAACACTGAAGTGCAACAAAAACAAACGCCAACATACATAGAAACGAACTATTTGATAACAGCTGCCATATTCCTGACTTGGTACAGGACATTTTAAGAAAAATGGTGGGTTGAACCTGGTTTAATGGCTAGCCAAACCTCCAGCTTTATGACAATGTTAAAAAATATCGCTTAAATGACAACACTACGTGACAGAAATACAGCACAAACACACGCAAGAACATTCATCACAGAGAAACGCACATACGACTCGATATAAACATAAATATAGATACACAGACACAGACAAGCATGTGTAATCGTAAAATAACGATTCTTCAAGGTCTGTTTGATTTAATGACATAAATTAAAAGAAATATGCAAATCATCGTTTTACATGTAAAGAACGATGTTTGTGGTCCGAATTAGTCTACCAAATGGTTCTTCGTGGTGGGTCCATTGTTTGACTTTTCGAGATGACATTCTTGTCTTATTTATAACTGAACATGTTTAGCAAATACGTAACCCACAGTGAGCTAGGGGTCAAATCGGAAGTCACATGGATACGGATTCAAATGAAGTTGAATTATTGAGCTTTTTTTTTCAAATTAAACCAAACTGGCTGTTATTAGCGAATTAATATTTGGAAATTTTGCTTTTATAAATGTTTGAAACAAAAAAATCATATATTATTTGTTAGTATAAAATAGTAGCTAATGCCCCATTTCTGAATATTCTTCGCATGAATGTAATGCAAATCTCTTTTTATTCATATAACATGTGCTCTTAACACTTAAGTGATAAATTTTGTATAAAAGATTGATTTTATTTAAAAGGTACTTTCACATATCAGCGAGTCCTTGCATCACATATACCCAAGTGAACTTGACATTAAGGATACAACTGAAACTAATAGATATGCTTCATTTCTAGTTTTCTTTCTTGAAATTGTCAGAGCTGGCCGACTATAATTTTCATAAATCCATTAGGAAGATACACAAACTAGGGTAAAAAAGGAAACTGGGGTAATCGCTTAAATCATTTAACTCACCATCTTCTTCGAAAAAGGCCTGTACCAGGTCAGGAAAATAGCAGCTGTTTTTCATTTGTTCCGTTGATTGATAGCGTTTGATTTTGTCAGTTTTTATTGACCTCCCCTATTTGAATTTGCCTTCGAGTTTGGTGTTTTTCTTGTAATTTCTTTCTAACCCAAAAAGTAGCAAGACCGGATGCTTCGACGGAACAAGCGTGTCCTGATATGCATGCATCATCCGTTAAGCAAGTCCATAGTCAGTCAAAATGTCATAATCGGTAATAAGACACCATCGATAAATAAACGCAACAGTTGTATACCACTTGTATTGGGCAGATTGTAAGCAACTGCTAAGACATGGCATTGAAATCATAACGATTGTCATAGATTCTTGTTTGAAGTCGTCCATCTGTATAAATGAATGTTGTAGGGGTAGATGTGGGATTACCAGACTTGCTGGGAATACCAAGTTGGAATTTTCATAATACCACAATAGATTAAACCTATTTCTATTTCTACTGTTTACTCAGTCTTTCAAGACACCAAAATTCAAATTATTGTCAATTCCGATTGTCGACTTATGAGTTTTGAATGTCCCCTTGGTATCGTCCGTCTCTTTATTACGACAAGGGTTCACTAAACCGAACAACAGTGATCATACTGCTACGGAAAAGAGCGACTATTGTCATATCCCGAACAATAAATCGTATAATAATCGATAACCTTGAAAAAATATGCACTGACGCCTTATTGGGGAAAATTACATTCATTTTCTAAATATACGGTTATGTTAACTGAAAAAAAATCTGGATTTTTTTTAATAAGAGTAAATAATGATTTACACGAAATAAACAAAAGACGCATAAGCAACTGTCAAATTGTAAAAGTCTGAGCAGTTTCCCTTAATCTATATGACATCCGTTGTAATTATGTAAAAACGATAACTAATGCAAATGTCATTATATTTTTTTTAATCTACAGGCAACAGACGAAATTTGAGAAAAGCAATGATTAGTTTATCAAATGTGATCACAAACTTATTTTGCTTTATCAAATATGTCATTTAAATGAACGAAACTGATCGGGCCGTTTTATAGGTAACAATACAGTATGGGCTTTGGTCATTCAGTTTTTGGTTATACAGTTTTTGGTGGGGTTCGTGTTGCTCAGTCTTTAGTTTTCTATGTTGTGTTTTTGTACTGTTGTTTGTTTGTTTCTTTTTTAGCCATGGCGTTGTCAGTTCATTTCAACTTATTATAGATATAGGAAGATGTGGTATGAGTGCCAATGAGACAACTCTCCATCCAAGTAACAATTTATAAAAGTAAACCATTATAGGTCAAGGTACGGCCTTCAACACGGAGCATTGGCTCACACCGAACAGCAAGCTATGAGTTTGAATGTCCCTTTGGCATCTTTCGCCTCTCTTGAAGGACGAACGATGACCTATAATTGCATACAATGTACATCCACGTCATTCGAACTCTGGTGGTAAGTTGTCCCATTGGCAATCATACTACATGTCCTTCTTTGTATTATGATATACCTCCACTAAAAGTAATAATAAAAATACCGAACTACAAGTTAATTAAAAAAAGTGAGAGTCCATAAAATCTGACAAAATTAAACGCTCGACTTATCAAATGTAATCAAATTACATCTCTTGGCTCCTTGCGACAGGAATATATAGAATGTGACGGAGTTAAACATCTTGTGAGTGCCCTTCTAAACTTTGAAGATTAGACTATTAAAAATCTAGAAAATCAAACAATATTTTCCGTTTTCACATTTGCCAAATCGCACTCTAGATGTCAAATGAA
Source organism: Mytilus coruscus (assembly GCA_017311375.1). Lineage (NCBI taxonomy): Eukaryota > Metazoa > Mollusca > Bivalvia > Mytilida > Mytilidae > Mytilus > Mytilus coruscus. Next base: position 5,303,089 of record CM029601.1, on the reverse strand, counting down.
CATGCATATTTGGGAGTATAAACATCAAACAAGCCTTCACAGAGCTGCTTACTCTTTCTTTAAACAAATTAACTAATGGGGTGAACTTTTTCCTACTAAATTGTATCAATTATAAAATTTCTAGTTTGTAGAAAAAGAATTAAGTAAATCGTGTTCAGTACTTGTTGGATGATGGTCGAGCACATAACAACCAAAAGTTTATACGGGTATAATCACATTTCATGAGTATGAATTTCTACACAAGCGAACCTGTAATTGTTAATGAAAGGTTTTATCTAGACATAAGTTTTAATTTATTTATATGCTCTTATAAACCACGACAGGTTTTTTTTACGAATTTCATTGTGAGAAAAGTGTAAAATCGGCATTTTCCTCACTTACTCAAAATAAAATCTGTCTTATTCAGTTTTAGATCCAATTGGCAGATTAATCATTGAGTATAAAAAAATAAAAATATTTCAACCATTCACAATGTGATAATGCAGGTAACCTCTTTAACACGAATAGATATCAAAAACGCAATATGAATGCTATATACGTTTATACTTTGGCAGAAAAAGAAAAACAAGTTCTAAGATTATTACTGACCGGTCATGAATAATAAGCATTGTGAATCATAAATCTTAATTAACGAGTAAAATTTGTAGTAAATAGACTGATTTTGGGAGCTTATTTGGAGATGTTTGTAACTCAAATAGTGACCATATTTATATTCCCCAGTCACCCTTTGTGTTGGTAAAAATAAGCATTCGGACCAAAACAAAAAAATAACCAAAAATAAACAGAAAACATTACCAACGCGTTACACAGCTTTTAATAACTCTTTTCTTTAATAACAAACAAACCCTCTTTAACGCAATGAGAGCATAGTATACTTCCGTGGATGGTGTTAGGAAATGTTTGGGTTGCTCAAAAGTTGCAGGCAATAGACAGATTTGACATTCGAAATAAAGATTTCAACTTACCAATTGTCAATTATCCATTTCTCGGCAGTAACATACCATCTGTTCCATCTTATGGCGTTTACACATCTCAGTTAATACGTTACGCTCGTGTATGTTATACGGACTGCATTAACAGGAAGGTGCTACTTACACAAAACTGCTCCAACAGAGTTATGAGGAAGAACGATTGAAATCAACACTACATGAGTTTTACGGTCACTATCACGAATTGGTTGACCGATACGATGTGTCTGTGTCTCAACTTACTATCGACATGTTTTTGCAGTCTTAAATCTTTATTTACCAGTATTGTCGTGTGAATTCGCATAGCAGGAGACGCTTATCCTGTCCAAGCACTCGGTCTCGCACCAAGGAAGCAGCAAAACCTTATTCTCAAGTTTTTAGTATGAGCCGGCTGGGGTTTAAACCCACGACTTCCTGCACTTGAAAACACTACCATGACTCCACCGAGGCGGTGATTTGAACATCGATAAACTACTGTCGCAATATCTATTTAATGTTATTTAACAATATATTTCATTGTTGTTTTGATATCAAATTTCCTTATGAATTGTTGTTTTGCATACCTTTGTTCATAGATGTTGTGCTAGCGTTTCGTCTACATAAATCTCACCAAAGGCGTACTCTAATCAAAACAGTTGCAAAGCCAAATCAAATATTAAGAAGTTGAAGAGCATTTATAACCGAAAATTCAGAAAAGTTGTACCGCATTTGGTTAATGCAATCTACACCTGGTGGTAAAAACTTAAGCGTTTTAAATATTTCAACATTTCATTAACAGTTCATTTTCAGAAAATGAATATCGATAATAATTTATGTCAGCACAAATACAAAAGTTGTGACTACTGGGCTAGTGATACCTTCGAGGACGAAACTCCAGCATTGACATCCGGTTGTAACAGTGGTTGTGAAATCTCATCAGATGCTAGGCTTATAATTTGTTACGCCATATGCGCGTTTCGTCTATATAACATTCGTCCGTGTCGCTCGAATCAAACCATTTGCAAAGCAAAATCCAGTATTACGAAGTTGAGGAGCATTAATAAGTTTGGCCAAGAACGGCGAAGGTAATCTAGACCTGGTGGTAAAAACACCTAACCGTTTGACCAAGAACGGCGAAGGTAATCTAGACCTGGTGGTAAAAACACCTAACCGTTTGACCAAGAACGGCGAAGGTAATCTAGACCTGGTGGTAAAAACACCTAACCGTTTGGCCAAGAACGGCGAAGGTAATCTAGACCTGGTGGTAAAAACACCTAACCGTTTGAAATATTTCATTTTATATAGAGTTAATGTACAGAAAATGAACATTACAATGATATTTCATGTCATCACAATAACTAAAGCATAGTTGACAGCAACAAAACAAAACAAAACAAAACCCAGAAATAATAATAAAGCTTTAACATAACTGTTACAACAAAACCTCATGTTAAGTTTTGCATAAGATGATTGCGAATGAAAATAGCACTATATAAATTTCGTGAGTCAGAAGCGCTTTTCTGTATGTACCTTTATCGGAAACGCTCAAACCCAAATATTTGTAATATGCAGTTGTTCAAATCTCGTAAATCGATTATTATATATATACAGAAAATGAACAGTAACCACGTACCTATAATCACTGTGTGGCATCACCACCAGATATAGGTACCCCCGAAGCGATGGAAAAAACAAATGTGAAGCCAGGTAATATAAAGTTCTTCTTATTTTTATTATATTCTACGTTTTACTGACAAGTAAAGTTTTATGATAGTGATTCCTAAAAATGTAGCTACTATTTAGGGCTGATTATGAGTTCCTTAATTGGCTTTCTCTCTGTTCAAATTGTCAGAATCGGATAGGGTGGTACCTGTTCAACGAACATCTGACAATTTCAAACTTGTTAAAAACACATTTACTCTTCAACCATTCATTTGACTTTTTCGTAGATCAAATGTATATCATATTTAAGCTTGAACAACGTTGTATTTTGAAATAAACTATTGTTTACACAGAGAAGTTCATGAAAATAAAGCGATTAAATTGTACGACGAAGAGCGGCGAATAGTTGTTTACTGTACGGGGATTAGAATAGGCACTTTTTGCTATCATTGTTTCTTTGCTTCGGGGGTACCTTTATCCGGTGGTGATGCTACACAGTGATAATATATTTGAAAAAAGTTAAAACAATCAAAACATATATAACATTGAACAGCATCAAAATCAGATCGTAAGAATCCGGAGCACCTGATATCACCCTCGGTTTAGGGTGGGGCTCGTGTTGCTCAGTCTTTAGTTTTCTATATTGTGCTTTGTATACTGTTTTTCTTTTTTTTTTTTTGCCATGGCATAGTCAGTTTGTATTTGATTTACGAGTTTGAATATCTCTTAGGTATCTTTCGACTCTTTTTTATGCCATCATCAGTTTAGATTGAAATAAACTTCATAAGATACGCTCGGGACCATAAATTACTTTTATCCATATAGGTTTGTTGTATAATTTGCCCTACATGTTGTAAAACATTTGGTAAATAAAGAATTGGATATTTGGTATACATGTAAGGTTTATGAGTATAAAAACCAAAAATTATAATTTTTTATCTTTTCTCTGCAACAATTTCACAGCTTTTCTTTCATCAAACTTCCTTTCATCTTTGAAAATTTACTTGGACATTTAATTTTGTTTTTGTTTTTGTTTATTCACTGGCTTTTGCTTTTTACATATATGTTTATTTAAATACATAATATTTTAGTACTTTTCGAACAAATAAAGCATGCTCGTTCTCAATTTCCTGTTAAAAGATGATTTTTCTTCTTTTTTTTTAAATTCGGTTTGCCTTTCTTCATTCTGTTAATTGAAATATTTCTTTTAAAGGCTTTAAACTCAGAGATATTTGGTGTACAAGTGAAAATCATTTATGTGTTTTAGAAAAACCGTGCATAAGTATTATTAACAAACCTTTCTAATGGCGGCAGACAGCTGCAGTATACGTAACCTATTAAGAAGACAAATAACTTTGATGCATTCCCATCATGATAAATAATTGCAAGATCGTCTGTATATAAATGTCAAACATAACCAATTATCCTTGTATCGGCACCTTATTATATACGTTTGACACTGTTTATACTTTGTGGTGCCAAATAATGAAAACAATTTCATTTAAAAAAGAAGTTATATGTAAATTATCTGCTTACGGTCCAAATTAAAACAACGAAACATAAAAAAACATCGACAAAAAATATGGAAAACATATCAACCAAAAATAGTAAGGGCAACGCTTTTAGGAGTCAAATTGATAAATTCTATATAATACTGAAATTGAGTCCTGTCCTGTTAACAGCTGATCAAGATGGAAATTAGACGCTACAGCAGTTAATCGATTTTTAATTTTTAATCAGGAAATAGGAAAGCCTATATCATCTGTGAACTTATTTCACTTTCATGTCTTTTCATTCATTGAATTTGTTTGATGCTTAAACATGTAATATATTATGCTATGTTTTAAACGGTAAAGATAAAGGCAACAGTAGTATACCACTATTCAATAGTCATAAATCGATTTAACTGAAACAAATCCGGGTCACCAACCAAAACCGAGGGACACACATCAACTATAAGAGGAAAACAACGGAACAACAGAAACACTGAACTGTTATAAAAACAAACGCCAACATACATAGAAACGGACTATTTGATAACAACTGCCATATTCCTGACTTGGTACAGGACATTTTAAGAAAAATGGTGGGTTTAACCTGGATTTACACCCGTATCTATTAACGGTTTGGAACTACAGCAATGATTTACTACAGTATATATTAACGGTTTCGGCCAAATTTGCCATACCTTTTGTAATTTTGAATTTGAGTACTCTGAAAGTCGTATCTAAAATAGACTGATTAACTAAGCAACATACTACTGTTAAGTTTGAAAAATTTTCGTCTACATGGTAGATCGTTGATAGACTCTATTTTAATTATTCACAGTTTGCTCAGACTAGGAACGACTGAGAGCAATAAATATCATAGAGACATGTCTATTGTAGAGACTGTATGGTTAACTCTATATGTCTATTTGTTATTGTGTTGTTTTCTCATTGACATATACCTCACATCTCCATTAATTCATTTTAGCCACTGTTTCGGACTGATTTAACTGATACATTCTGTATGTAACTTCCAGTCAATAAAGTCTGTTATTGAACGAAAACTAATCTTACAACTCCTTTAGATGACGTTGACCTTAGACGGCTTATCTATTTCCTGGGGAACTTCCGGGTAATTTTGATCATGTTATCAGTACATAATTCATGTGCACTTCTTTCTTTCGAATTTATTTAGTTTTTACCAAAGGTTAAAATTCTCCTATTTATATTTAATGATGATATATTGAAATTTGATGTGCTTAATTTTATATGTTTTTAAAATCACCCGCTATTTTGTGAATGTTCTGAATGTTTTGCGCATTTTTTTAAAATTCCAAACTATTGTCGTTAAACAAAACTATAACGAATTGATAAAAGATCACAGAAAATGTATCTGAATGTTGAAATGATGAGTTGGTTTATCTTTTTATGATACGGAGATTTATTTTCGTAAGTATTTTAAGTTATATCAATAAATTTGACGTATTGGAATACTAATCGACGAGCGCTAAATGAAGAACAGTATAACTAGTAACCTTGCTATTTTAACTGTTGCTACGATCATTATGATGTATGGTTACCTTGTTAAAGCACTTGTATAGAAACTAGTCTATTGTTGAAGACTGTTTGTTGAACTGTCTTTTTGATGTTTTATGTCGCTTGGTTGTTGTCTCATTGGTGTATACTGCATGTCTTGATCTATTTATATTTGATGAAACGGTGAATTTACATTTTATTTTGTTGTCCCCTGCTCCTAAATATGAAGATGTTATGCGACTATTTAGTGTAATAAGTCCCGATAGACAAACATAGGAGCGATAATAACATCAGGGTTAACATATCCTGCTATGGGTGCATCTGCCATTTAACGTTTGGAGGGTTGCCTTATTGATATTTAGTTATGGTGTGTCCCTGCATGTAATTATTTTCTATTTTTTAAACTTCCAAGCGTGTCTGTGTCGCGACTTTGAAGTGACCTTGGTATTCCATCTTCACCCATAAATTGCATTTCTTTTGTGTATTTAACTGCACATTAATTTCTTGATTCAATGAAAACCAAATGATTCTAGACTTTAATAGATTTAACAGTACAGAAGGTCAATAACACAAAATCCCAAGAACGATAATCAAGACTGCTTTTATAAAACTAGAAGTTTTCTGTGTAGGTTTCAAAAATCTGTCATACAATTGCATACGTGCATGATTGAGAGACAGTTATGAACAAAACGATTTCAGATATTTGTTTATATTGTGTGTCATAGCTTCATGAGTGCTTCATAAGGTGTTTCGTGTTGTTCAGTCTTTAGTTTCTAAGTAGCACATAGTTTTTGTCTTTAGTCGTTTTCCTTTTAGTCACGGTATTGTCTGCTTTTCTTTCACTTGTGGTTTTGTCTTTTAGTCGTTTTCCTTTAGTCACGGTATTGTCTGCTTTTCTTTCACTTGTGGTTTTGTCTTTTAGTCGTTTTCCTTTTAGTCACGGTATTGTCTGCTTTTCTTTAACTTGTGGTTTTGTCTTTTAGTCGTTTTCCTTTTAGTCACGGTATTGTCTGCTTTTCTTTCACTTGTGGTTTTGTCTTTTAGTCGTTTTCCTTTAGTCACGGTATTGTCTGCTTTTCTTTCACTTGTGGTTTTGTCTTTAGTCGTTTTCCTTTTAGTCACGGTATTGTCTGCTTTTCTTTCACTTGTGGTTTTGTCTTTTAGTCGTTTTCCTTTTAGTCACGGTATTGTCTGCTTTTCTTTCACTTGTGGTTTTGTCTTTTAGTCGTTTTCCTTTTAGTCACGGTATTGTCTGCTTTTCTTTCACTTGTGGTTTTGTCTTTTAGTCGTTTTCCTTTTAGTCACGGTATTGTCTGCTTTTCTTTAACTTGTGGTTTTGTCTTTTAGTCGTTTTCCTTTTAGTCACGGTATTGTCTGCTTTTCTTTCACTTGTGGTTTTGTCTTTAGTCGTTTTCCTTTTAGTCACGGTATTGTCTGCTTTTCTTTCACTTGTGGTTTTGTCTTTTAGTCGTTTTCCTTTTAGTCACGGTATTGTCTGCTTTTCTTTCACTTGTGGTTTTGTCTTTTAGTCGTTTTCCTTTTAGTCACGGTATTGTCTGCTTTTCTTTCACTTGTGGTTTTGTCTTTTAGTCGTTTTCCTTTTAGTCACGGTATTGTCTGCTTTTCTTTCACTTGTGGTTTTGTCTTTTAGTCGTTTTCCTTTTAGTCACGGTATTGTCTGCTTTTCTTTCACTTGTGGTTTTGTCTTTAGTCGTTTTCCTTTAGTCACGGTATTGTCTGCTTTTCTTTCACTTGTGGTTTTGTCTTTTAGTCGTTTTCCTTTTAGTCACGGTATTGTCTGCTTTTCTTTCACTTGTGGTTTTGTCTTTTAGTCGTTTTCCTTTTAGTCACGGTATTGTCTGCTTTTCTTTCACTTGTGGTTTTGTCTTTTAGTCGTTTTCCTTTTAGTCACGGTATTGTCTGCTTTTCTTTCACTTGTGGTTTTGTCTTTTAGTCGTTTTCCTTTTAGTCACGGTATTGTCTGCTTTTCTTTCACTTGTGGTTTTGTCTTTTAGTCGTTTTCCTTTTAGTCACGGTATTGTCTGCTTTTCTTTCACTTGTGGTTTTGTCTTTAGTCGTTTTCCTTTTAGTCACGGTATTGTCTGCTTTTCTTTCACTTGTGGTTTTGTCTTTTAGTCGTTTTCCTTTTAGTCACGGTATTGTCTGCTTTTCTTTCACTTGTGGTTTTGTCTTTTAGTCGTTTTCCTTTTAGTCACGGTATTGTCTGCTTTTCTTTCACTTGTGGTTTTGTCTTTTAGTCGTTTTCCTTTTAGTCACGGTATTGTCTGCTTTTCTTTCACTTGTGGTTTTGTCTTTTAGTCGTTTTCCTTTTAGTCACGGTATTGTCTGCTTTTCTTTAACTTGTTGTTTTTAATTGTCCCTTGTCACTTCTGTCTCCTATTTAATGTTTATAATTTGTAATAAAGAAAATAGTTACAGTATATGATGTAAGAGCGTGTTATATAGGGTAATGGTTTGAATCTAAGAATCACATAACACGAAAGGAATACGTTCTGTAAAGTTTTTAGAGTTAGAGCGATTTATAAATATGTAGCATGCGATCACAATTTCCTGCTAAAGTAATTTTGTATTCTAAACCTTCAAATCATTTGTCTACATGAACAAGTTAGACCATTAAACAATTCGGTGAATTCTCTCATTTAAGTTGATTATATAGATTACTTTAAGGATGTTAGAAATGAGTAATGCCAAGGACAAGTTCCGGACATTGTGAAATTTAGTCTAGTGGTTAATAAATCCAAAGAATTAAGATAAGAATATTGGATACGATATTTTGGTCCTGGCTTATGTAACCCTTTGTAATATTGCTTGGCATGCAGTTTTGCTTAAACGAGAGAAGGTATGTTACTCCCAATGGTGTTAATCAAGAAGGAGATATAGCGTTTCGTCTATCCATTCGTTCGTCCGTTCAGTTTAAGTTTTACGTTAAGGAAAAAAGTTAACATTTTGACAAAGTGACCTTCTTTTCACCACGAAATTTACTCTGCGTACAAGCAAACTTGTTTAACTGGAAAAGTGTCGAGGCATGGCTGGATTTAGATATGTGAAAGTTAAAGACCGACATTTTCCTTGGAAAACTGGCACCTCGTCATTAAATGAAAATTATTCAGTGTGTAAAAAAAAAGTAAGCGGCGATTGATTAGTAGAGAGGCGAAAGTTACCAAGAGACATTCAAACCCATAAGTCGAAAACAAACTGACAACGCCATGTCAAAAAAAAAAGAAAAAGACCAAAAACAAAAACAGTATACAAAACACAACACAGAAAACTAAAGACTGAGCAACAAGAACCCCACCAAAAACCGGGGGTGATCTCAGATGCACCGGGAGGGTAGGCAAATCCTACTCCACATGTCACATCCGTCGTGTTGCTCATGTAAGTATAACCTTATTGATAAATCTAATTCAGTAGGTAATATTCGGGGACGAAGAGGACGGGATTGTGTTTACGACGACTGGAATACATCCGTTGACATCTGTTAAACAGATATTCCGTAATGGTCAGCCAACTCGTGATGACGTCCATAAAATTTTCAAATGGATGATTTCAACTTCACTACTCAGAACACTTGTTTTAATAGCTTCCTTGTGAGCAGCAACCCTTGATCAAAAGATAATCATGATAGGAAACGCAAGCCCTGGAATATCGTATAACTGGGAGATATATATACTCCATATGCAAGGCTGCTGGAATGTTGCTACATCGAAATAAAAAGTTTACAATTTGGAAGCTGAAATTATCTCTTAAGATGCTTTATTTCTTTCTTTATCGTTTAAATTAACTCGTCATGAATACCAGGATAAACATTTTGTACGTCAGACGCGCGTGTCTTCTACAAAAGTGTCATCGGTGACGCTCGATTCAAAAAAGTTAAAAAGGCCATATAAAGTAAAAGTTGAAAAGCATTGAGGGCCCAATTGTGTTTGACGAGTCTCACATCAAGTTTGGATACACCCGAAGGATACAGCGGCCGAATAGAACATAAGGCAGTGTTAGATCTAATTGAAAAAAGACATGTTTGGGAAACTAACCACAGTTTATTAAATTTTTATTATAATTCAATTATACAATAATTGAACATAATGCTAAATGAATTGAGGCAAATAAGTCATGTATGAATACAAAATGAATAAAAACTGTTTTTCTCCAAAATAAAAATCCGAACCTGTTGTTAGTGGTAGGAATGATATAAATATTTAAACAGAATGAAAATTTACAATGGTTTCAAAGATCATTCACTTAAAAATGTGAACAGGAAAAAAAAGGCAACACAATACAAAAAAATATATATAGAATGAAATCAGTATTATACCATTTTCTTAAGTCCTTTCGCAAAGAAATTCATTACAGCAGGTCGATGCGAAAAGGATGGGTGTAAATAATTTTTATACGCATCACTTTTCCAATCCCCTGTGTCTGAATCATCTCTGATAGGACACCACATTCTAACGCAAATGTTGCTCCTCCACTACGAAAACTGTGACCAGAGTACCTAGAAATGTCATAACCAAGGGATTTCAAGGACTTTTTAATCTGATTAAAAACCCATTATATGTGATGGGCACCAACTTGGATTTTGAGAAAAACATAAATACTGACACCATATTCTTAGAAGAGGGCACATCTTAAAAGAGAGTTGCAAAGCTTGACAGGGACACAAGGGGGAGCCTGGGATTCTAGGAAACGGGACTTCTAGAACATTTTTCTTATTTCGTATGGTCTTTGTTTCCCTAAGTGTTAAAGTTGCACCCTCACCTTGTAAACATAACTGATGCCCTATTTAGATGCCGATCTTGGTTAAAGTCTTTTAACGATGGCATAAATTTCGTTTCCGGAAAAAGGAGAAAAATGCTACTAAGCAAGCGCTCCAAAACGTTACATGCAAACTTTAATTTAAAGACCAAACAGCCTATTGTTGATTCGCATCAACTAACGCAACTTGATAGTGAAATAAAAGCTCTTGACGTTGTTTCTAGCAATGAAAAAAAAACGTCAAATTATAACGTCCTATTTCGCGTTTTTCACGGATTCCAACATGGTGTACGCTTAAAACTACGTCTTCCACGAAAAGTGGAATTAAGAGTCGCGCTGATACCTAGTGGAAATTAAACACAAATGGACACAAAAGATACTACACTATCTGTAACCTCCGTTCTAATAAAAATAATAATAAAAATATAAATTTTGAACTCGGCTTTTTGCGTTTGCGCCGATCTTCATTTCACTTTTTTCTTTTACTTGCGCCGATTGTGTACAGGTAAATTATAGGTGAAAGTTATTTCTTTATTTATCATATAAACCTCTTCCGTTAGCCTGTTGTACATATGTTATGATTTGTCAATTATAACATGCATATAACTGTTGTCCCCTGCTCACAAAGGGGAGGTGGGAGTAGAATTTCGAGCAGGATAAGTCAATTTAAAAGATATTTTTGCACTCTGTTTACATCCACTAAAATCACGGAGTAAAATTCTATTTACAGCATTTCAAAGCACCACAATAAAATCAATAAAAACGTAATACTAGTACAATGAATTATTATCTTGCCGAGAATTTATATGCCACGCATCTGATATATTCCTTTCTTGTCATTTCATCTTTTCTATACTTGTACTTGCCAACAACGAAGTCCATCTTTTTTTTCTCGTGTCAAAACGAAGTTCTCGAACATTATGACCAAAAACTATTATCTTAAACATAAGGGAACACTGTTTATATCCATATATTACCATGCAATATACATTCTAGGTTTACTACATGTACATGTATTTACTCGTTTAGCCAATATAGTATCGGGGCTAGTGATAAAAAAATTAGATATACTGGCAACGTATGCATATTGAGATTAACTTATTTCTTGAAGATTCTCGTAAAATAATGCTGATCTTGCAATGAAGTTAAATTTTATCTATACTGCTTAATTGACAAAATCTTATAGTAAAAATAAAAATGATAAAGGTTTATTGTCTTTTGTCATTTGTTTCATTTCAAATTGTCTCAAGGAGAAATGATAAAGATTTCGGCTGATCTCACTGATGCTTAAGGCAAAAAATATAAGAAATTAATATACTCAGTGAATGTGAATTAAAATCAAAATTTACGGTTTTTAAAATTAAACTTGTTGTAAATTTAACTTATGACAAAACAATTGCTTCAAGAATACGATCCAACATAAAATTTCTCACTTTCAAAATGCTACAATGACCGGAAAGATTGAAAACAAATTTCGATTTTCAATGCCGGCAATCTATACATACAACCTTGTCTATATTTTAATTTCCAAAATGAGCTATTTAGATTCATATTATTTCATCCTGTTTTGAGAAATACTTTATAGTTTTCAACGGAAAATTATTTCTTAGATTCTAAATCAATTTTTGAATTAAAAACTTATTGGTATTTTACTGTCTCGTTTACTCAAAACACGTGAGGTAGTAATAACGGGGATCGTATTTTATGATAGGTCAAATGGATGTAAAACGTTTTAGAATCAAAAGCTTTAATTCATATATTATACCTATAATTTCAATTTTCTTATATTTTGAATATTCAGAAATAATGAATCCACAAACTAGATGGAATAATTTGTATACGCTCGTCTTAGTCTGGACACATAATGGTATAAAGAAGTCCGTCCGTCTGTCAACAGTAGCGAAAGAGTGCGCTAGGGCAAAGTTTTGAAATTGACGCGACAAAAAAAAACCCACATATCTAGTCTAATATAGTCAAATAGTCTGTAAGTTAGCCAGTGTCATCTTTCATTTCTCTTTTTATTTTCAATGTTTTTACTAATGAGAGGGAGAGGACAAAAACAGACTTTCCTTTCTAAAGCATCGTAAAAGGTTATTTCGAACAATTTTATATGCCGACGGACGGTGTTTTTGAAGGTTAATTTTGTGCGGCAACAACACTGATACATACATGTGATCTCTTGTATTACCGGATAATAAAGTAGGTGAATATAGTTGTTATTCTTGATTCTTGAAAATTTAAATGTGGGTTTCAAAAGTCCAATTTGCATTTTTTTTCAATTAGTGCGCCAGCAGGGAAAACTTGTACTATGACGTCAGATTCAATGTTCTGAAGAAAGACAACTCTTTTCTTCAAAACGAACGAGAAAAAAAAACATGAAAATTAATCATAACTTTTTGGAAAGGTCGGTGACATATACATTTTTTGCTTTATTTTGAAGAGTACACATGGCACTTTCCTTCTTGTTATTTTTATGAAAAAATCACTGGTAGATATTTTTTAATACTTGAAACGTTTTTCATTCTTGCGTTTTATTTTTGGCGGGAATGAAATAAATCATATTTTTTAAGATCAAAACAATAAGAGTTTTGATCTCTTGAACCTGTATTTGATAGACACAAATCTACTTTTTAACATGAAACAAGAATTATGATTGTAGGTTTGATATAATGGGATTTTTGACAGTTTAAATAACAAGCAAATATCATGTTAATATTCGGGAAGCACGAAACTGAGGTTGCTATAGTGACAAAACTAAGTCGGTGACCCCCAATTTTTTTTATCATATTTTGTTCCTCAAATCATGAAATACCTTCACACAAAATTTTAAAGATAAATCACTGGTAGAACTGAATAGGCTGTTTTGTCTTTAAGTTAATGGTGGTAAAAATGCCAAACAAGATTTTAGTGGTTATTGGTAATTTTGGAACTTTTTCAGCCCCTTTAACTCTTTTAACCCTTTTTAAAACACCTTTAACAAAATGTGTGTCAATAAGATTAGGCAACTCAGCCTCTTCATGCAGGAGATGCACAATATACCGTAAATTTTATTGATACCAACACGAATTGGTTGATCTATACGATGTGTCTGTGTCTAAACTAACTAATGACATTTTTACCACGTCTCAGATTGTGGTTTAACATCTATGTCGTCTGTCTGCTAAGTACCGAACGTGACCTATTCCGAATATGACTGTTTTTCCGAGTGTGAATTTGCATTGCTATACGACGTGTCTCGGTATTTTATACATCCAACATTCATGTATTTATTTATGATGTCTCTGTTGTGGATTCGGATAGATATTGTCTTATGTCTTATCGTTTCTTGTTGGAATTCTGTATTTTCGGTACATTTCACATATGTCTTATTTGTCAGTATAGTCGAGTTAATTTCCGTTTTCCATAACCTTTCAATACCGTCATAATCATGATAATTGTTTGGATTAGTATTGTGAAAATTATTGTATGAATTTCAAGTTTATATATTCGTTACAAAAATACGTCACTGTTTGTGATGTCCTCTGCTGTCGTTGATGGAAGATGTTCGTTATTGTTCTGCGGTTTACATGTTGTAACGACTATTATATTATTTGTTTGTGCGTTTTTCTGTGCTGAGTATTCTTGCGTTTGCTTGTGCTGTATTTCTGTCACGTAGTGTTGTCGTTTTAGCGATATTTTTAACATTGCTATATAAGCAGGAGGTTTGGCTAGCCATAAAACCAGGTTCAACCCACCATTTTGTTTATAAATGTTCTGAACCAAGTCAGGAATATGGCAGTTGTTATCAAATAGTTCGTTTCTATGTATGTTGGCGTTTGTTTTTGTTGCACTTCAGTGTTTCTGTTGTTTCGTTGTTTTCCTCTTATAGTTGATGTGTTTCCCTCGGTTTTAGTTTGTAACCCGGATTTGTTTTCTCTCAATCGATTTATGACTTTTGAACAGCGGTAAACTACTGTTGCCTTTATTTAAATAGTTAACAACTGAGTTATAGCAATATATCTGGCCAAATTATCTTTACCAATGGGAGCCAAAGGAACTCCTAGAAAAGGATTCATAACTTCTAAAATACAACATGTATGTCCTCTTGGTTGAATCTGCAAATATCTTGCTTCGGAGAAGAGTAACTAGGTTATCCAATTCTTGCACCTGTCCCGCACTTGGTATGCCTACATAAAAGAGAGGATAGGGCTTCGTTAGACATGTGGGATTCAAAATGTCTTACAAACAATGGCTGGGGAAGAAACAATCTCATAAATTTGTAAAACGCATGAGGCTCATGTAATCTAGATATGTTGTCTGCCAAAATATTTTCTTTCCCAGGAACATGGATCGCCATGATATGAAAATTAAATGTTGCAGAAAGCCAAAACAGACGATGAAGGTAAGACACCATTATTTTGCTGTCTGAGGTGCACTTATTCAAGCATGCAACAGTGGTCATGTTTTCTGAGAGTACAACAACCCTTTTGTTTTCCCAATCTTTCCCCCATCTTTGCGCTGCTAAGACTATTGAGAGAGCCTCAAGCTCATTGATATGGAGGGTTTTTGCTAAAGGGAAATCAGTTTCCCAATTAGTGTAAAACCAGTCACATCCAAAGAAACCCCCTCCCCTTCCCTACAGGCATCTACATATACAGATGTGAGGGGTTTCTTTTCCAATATGATGGACTTGCCATTAAAAGTTGCCAAAATTGTCTCCACCATGCAATATCGTGCTATATTTCGCCTTGGAGTATTGTCTTATGTCAATCATGCTTTAAAGGGGTAATCGTGTCAATAATTCTGCGAAGGAATACTCTCCCGCCATGAACCACTGCTGATGCCCAATTAAGTTTGTCTGCTAGAGATTGCAATTGCTTTCTTGATGCTCTTTTACACTTGCCAAATTCTGCCAATTCATGCGTAAGAATGGACACCTTGCCCCAGGGAGCCTCAACTCCATAGCCATAGAGTCTATTTCTATGCCTAAAAAGGTCAATTTAGTGGTGGGGTCAACCACTTTTGACCGATTTATCATAAAACCCAACTTACGAAGTAGGCGAGCAAAATATTAAATGCTTGTAAACAAAGCTGCTTTGTTGTTTCACAAATAAAAAAATCATCAAAGTATGCAATGATAGTAAAACCTCTGCGTGACTTCATGCGACGAACAGCCTGGGATAGTCTATGAAAAATATGGGGTGCTAATTTGGACCCAAAAGGGAACTTTGTATCATAAAAAGTGAGTTCTGTTCCCTCAGGGAAGCTCCATTTCAAACCGGTACTTTCTTGACTACGTGAGCTAAGCTTTACAGATCTATCAGCCGTTTTCAAATCGATTTTTGACATATAACAGTTAGGAGTTTTTAATTTTGCTGCTTCGTCTAAAGTTTAAAATCTTTGTTTTTCCATTTTTCAACAGGAATTTACAGCAAACCCATCTTGTCTACTACAGTCATGGATAATTCGAACTCCCCCATCTGGTTTAGGGATGACTGCCAATGAACTTATCATACGAGGAGTTTTCTTGGCAATGACATAGTTTCCACATTCAATTTCATTTATAATTTGTAAATGAGCTTTTTTGTGAAGGGGGTTAACATGTGAAGCAGATGGGTGGTTTTTACCAACTATTCCTGATGGTAAATTCTTACATGTTGAGGTCACAATATCAAACCTAAATTCTATTCCATGAAGCAAATACTCTTTGTCAAAATCACGCATAAGCTCAGTAACCCAATCATCAATGTAAAGGTCACGCAGAGGTTTTACAGGGCCTATCCGTTTTTTAGAAAACCAAAATTATGCCCAAAGCCAGAGTGTCTCTACCCACAGCCAGGGACATTACAAACATATTCAAATTTACACCCGCTAAAACAACCTAGCCTTGAGTTGAATTTCTTAGATATTTCTTTGCCCACTGCTGTGTGAGAGGAAAATGGTTTAAAACCCTTAGAGGTAGACACAGTAGCTTAGAAAAATTGCTATTGTAATTACCCTTTGCTTTCAGAAACACCGTTTGAATATGAGGTACATCAGTTCCCCACCTGAACTTATGCAAGTGTTGCAACCTTCGATACTCTCTATCAAAAAAATAAACTAATATTATATCATAAGAAAGAAACAATTGGTAAGTACGTGTAGCATAAGATAAATAGTCCATTATGCTACTTTGGGCCAGTTGACCCTCTTCTAATAATTTATATAAAATTGCTAAATTTGCCACTGACCATTGGCTTAATTTAAGGTCTCAAGCTTAGGTTTGGAAGGTCCAGATTTAAAAATTAACTGGCCTGAACCAGAATCGGATATAACCCTTTCATCGTTTTCACCATTGTGAAGCCCTGATGACAATTTAACAAAATCAACAATAGTTCAAATTACTGAAGACTGAATGTTATAAACACAAGTTGAACTATTTGAGTAATCATATCTGTTGTTCCTGTTTGCTGCTGCTGCAATTGAGCTAAAACCCCGCTGACATATGATTCTGTTGATCCGGAAGAAGGATTGTTATTGTTATTCTTCTTTGGTCCGCCATCTTCTATTTGTGACACCTCCGGTGCGCGCGCCTCGTCTTGAATTGGACATGCCGAAAGTCCACCATTACTGCATTTAATCTAGCTCGCAGTGTCACTCGTTTTAAACGATTGCCTTATGCTTTTTAGAAGTAGCTTTTGTTGTCCCACCGGGAGTTTGGTCTTCAGCAAATCTTCGGCTTCCAATAGCGACAACGCTTCCATGGAATCAAACACAAGGTTGATTTCGGCGTTAGCTGTTGCCTCGCTATGCTTTTTCGCCTCTGTTTATGTTAAGATTCTTTCAGCTTCTGTCATAGTTTTGGAATTATAAATATCAGAATTCATAATGCGTTAAATGTTCACATAAAATTAATAATAGCAAAGTTTATAAAACCTTGGTTGCGATAGCCAGTCTTTTTCTCCGATCTGTACAGACATTTATATATCCTTCACAAAAGATGCATCCTTGGCAACAGGCAGTGCAGTCAAGTCGAATGTACCAAACACTATTGCAAGTTCTGAATCACACTCGTCAATATATTTGGCGAATCTGTGCACTTCTCCTACAGTGAGGATATACCACGCCGGCAATCTTAAACAGTCTTTTAAAAGTGGATTCAGCATTTCGTAAATCCGTCATAGTACTCTATATTGAGTTTCCATCACCAAGAAAGTCCACTTGATATAGATTATTCTTAATTATTCAAACATAAAAAATATTTCGCTTCCAGTTTAAACACACTGCTGCAAGTCATAATTTTGAATGCTATCACTGCCCTGTGACGACGACGAGGGGGGTTATAAACGACCTTGACTACCCATGAGGGTCTTGCACGGTCGGTACTGCCCTGCGATTTCACAGCTTGATTAATAATATATTTAAATAAAATATCCACAATAAGGAATCGACTGACGATTTGTGCTATGTTTGACCTAATAGTAGATCTTGTCTTGCTGATCATGTTTGCTTTCAAAGTTTCTTTCTTTCTATTATAAGTTTCAAGACAATAGGCAAACACGAAATTCTTTTTTAAATTCGTCATTTAAGGACATTAACTCCTTTAGAAGTCGTATGTCAGTTTTGATTTAAACGGGTAGTAAGTAGATCTCAACATTCTGAATAATTCTGGCTTGTCAAATTTTCTCTATCTATAGAGGTTTTCAAGATAATAGACAAAACTTGCATTTAACCCCTATGCTCGAAATTTGGTGGTTGGCAGGTGGGTTCATCGATCACATTTTTTAAACTAGATACCTAGATATGATGATTGTGGTCAAGTTTGGCTCAATTTTTGTCACTTTACTCTGGATCTACAAACAAAGTCCAAACAAGTACAATTTTCATGAAATTTTCCATATTCAAGGCCCGTTAATCTGCGAAAGTCAGTGGAATAAAACGCAAACTCGATTTGTAAGTAATTATTATACACTCATGTACTAAATATTACCCTTTTATACAGGCATTACAAATTAAAGTTTGAAAAGTACTGTTTTCATAGTCTAAGGGTCTAAATTCTGCCAAAATTTTGTCAAGCGGAACGAAACGCAAACTAAGTCATCAGTATTAACATCTGTACCAAAAATCAGATCTTTTAAATCATTAGCTCATTTGTCGGCTCTTCGTACTAACATAGTTCATAAAATACCTTTATTCAACTATACGTTGATAAATTTAGGTTCCAACTCCCCAGGCAAAGTTAACCTTTGGTGATTTTGGTTATTTTGTAGGTCCGTTTTTTTGTCATATAGCTGCCCAAGAATTAAAGTATTTGTACATCCTTTTTTCATTTTTTTTCTGGATTGAGCGTTCTTCATCAAGGTAAATCACAAAAAGTCCTTATTATCAATAGCCTAGCACTTATTTGAAAAAGATTCTGATAGATTCTAGTCCCCGTGGGTATCATCAGCTCATTAGTGGACCATAAAGTAGCAGGGAAATAATATATTTATAACATACCTTTTTAAGGGCATACGATACAGTTACAGTGGAGGTTTTGACGTTGCTAACGTAAAATATTATATTTCTCTACGTTAAACTGTGACATATCGGGAAAAGATGCGTTTTTCGACCGATTTTAATCATAAGCTTGAAAACGACTACATGGACCCCTTTTTTCAAATGAAATCTGGCTTGATTAAGTATAAATATTATTTACTCAATTATTTATGAACAAATTACCGAATGATTTTTCTTTAAATTAGATAAATATGCTGCCAAGAATTGTTACACATATTTAGAGCATACCTATGTTAAGTAAATATTTTAAATGTTTTTATAAAAACCCGGTTGCGTTTATCTTTTAAAACAAAAAAGTTATGAATGTCTATCTAAAGGATAGAAATGTCGAAGAAACCGAAATTTTGAATAAATGTCTAAAATTTCGACCCTATTTATTCCTAAAAGTAGCAAATGAATGTATCTCTTTTATTACATATTTGAATTGAATAAGTGAACAATAGCTTGTATGCAAATGTTCGTCAAAAATTCACTATAAGATCAAAGCTGTATCGTATGCCCTTAATCATTAGCTCAGTATTCGTTGCTTCTGTAATGACATGATTAATATAATACTTTTCTTCATTATCCGTTGATAAATTAAATAATTATTAAGACACTAAGTTTCCAAATCCCCTGCGCAAGGTTAATATTAATGAATTATAATGTGTTATTTTCAAATTATCATTGGCATATCGTCAATGCAATATAGTCATAAAAATTGAAAACAACACTTTATAAATAGCATGCGTCCAAAGAGCTTTTCTGGATTAACCTTCATCATGAAAGCTCAAACCCGAATATTTGAAAGCCAAGAATATTCAAGAACCGAAAGAGTTGAAGAGCTATATGACTACAATGTATTTGAAAAAGGCCAACTTTATCTAATGTCAACTCTGCTGAGGGAGTTGAAACCTTAATTAGTTTCTTTATAATTTCAAAATTTATAAACGGACAATTTTAGAAAACGTTTGTTATAAATCATGTCATACACTTCGTGTTTGATTATGCTTTGAAATTCTATTACTCCAACTAAGCAATGAAATTTTCATCAATGTGTAATAACAAATGGCATCGCGTGTGACGTTTTTTACTTATTATACTAGACCATTCACTCACTGCTATGATCTTTCAGTCTATATTATGAGAAACTCGTGATCAATCAAAGGAGAAGGTGTGATCGAGTTTATCTTTTGGGTCTCCTCAGTTTTGAAAACAACTTTCATCGTCATTTTGGGTCACAACTCATTATTCTTATAATAATATATATATCTTTGACAATACCTATAGGATTTTTCTTGCATATTTTGTCGCAGTCATCAAATTAAGTTCATTTCAGGAAAAGTCAATAAAAAACTTGGAAAACGCTATTGGTCTCTTTTTTTCATTAAATGTAAGCCTTCTGGAGGAAATTATATGACACATTATTCAGTGCGTTAATCAGTTGTAACTCTAACATAAAAGTATGGCAAATCTTTAGATGATTCTTGTTAATTACGATACTGGTAAGTTCCTCATTGCTTTCGTTGTCAAAGACGTGCAAAATAAAAGGATGAAAGAGTGATTTAACGCATTGTTAAATATGTTTTACTACAGACAGACCCGGAAGTTAATTGCAATGATTTCCTCATATCATTTAAGAAAAAGAACAAAAACCATGATTGGAATAATGGATTTGTTTTTTTTTTTTTGGCTTGAAGATGATTTGCATCGGATATTTATGGATTTTAGAAAAGAGTAATCTGCTATAATGTCTTTCAAACATTGTACGTCTTTGATGAAAAAAAAAGACGGAAAATACCAAAGGAACATTCAAAACTCATTATTCGAAGAGAAACTGACAACGGCATGGCAAAAAAAAAAAATGAAATTCGACAAAAAGACAACAAAGCGATGCATTAAAAACCTACGACAGGGCAACAATTGGGAAGCTTCTTGATAAAATGAATTGCCAAGGTTCCTCTTAGAGATAAGGTCTAAGGTTCCTCATAGAGATATGGTATAAGGTTCCTCCTACAGATATAGTCTAAGGTTCCTCCTAGATATATGGTCTAAGGGACCTCCGAGAGATATGGTCTAAGGCTCCTCCAAGAGATATGGTCTTTGTGATGAAATAAGAAATTGGTTCAGTAGGTTAATATGTTCGGATAATTGATATTGTAAATAATATTTTTTTTGCAATCATTCCAATTAATATACATTTCATACGATCATTAAAAAAAAAAATGAATCTGACACTTCAAAATTTAAAAAATTTTTAACACTGAACGTGATGAAAGTTTGATTATTCTTGAATGACATAATATGATGCTTAATGACACCAATAATAATCAAAATTTAAAATTATGCATTTCTAATAAAGAAATTATTCTTGAATGACATAATATGATGCTTAATGACACCAATGATAATTAAAATGCAACAGTACTGCTAAATTACAAAACAAAATATAACTTCACCATATAAAACACATATTATTATATTAGAGTTTTAAATAGAAAATTTAGAATTATGAATGATTGAAGATAAGTAAGATTGACTATGAAAATTAAAACATTAAAACATGAAAATCTAGAAAACTATCGTAAGTAATTATTTTAATGCTTAACTGTACATCTGTTACTCTGTCTTTGTTTCATAAAATGATGCAGACGCTATTTTACAAACTTGCTACCGATCATGTGTACAAATGGGTGTTGAGATGAGGCATGGGAGTTATAAAGTTGTAAAACATAGAAAAAGATACGGCAACACTACTTGTAACGGCTCACTGATTTTAGAAACAGCCAGTAGTATAGGATTTCAGACGACCTGAAAGTCTTCTTCTCCTGAAAACAATCTTGATGTTCACATAAACCCACTTTGAAGGATTAATTAGTCATCAGCTGTCTAAAACATTTTTTATTGCACAATAACTTTCATATTTGAAAACTCCAACGGGGGCGAAATGAGTCCACCAGAAACAAAACAACATGTTAAGTTATTTTTGTTAAATAGATTGTTAAGAATTAACATATTGATGCAGGATGGATTATGTTCAATGTTTATTGGAAAACATTACTAATAATTAATTATTAGTAACATTAATTTTGAAATTATCAATTTTCCTCACCTTAGTAGCAATATACCAACTTCACCTGCATATGGGATTACATTTCCCAACTCATTCGGTATTCAACAGCTTGCAGCTGCTACTCAGACTTTATAAAATGTCACCAGTGTCTGAGCAGAAAGTTGATGAATCAGCGTTACATCAAAGAACGTCTCGTCCTTTTTCTAAAAAAGTTCATCGGACGATACCAAGACCTTGTTGATAAATATTCCGTATCAACTTCACAAATAATATATGATGGTCTTGAAGTATAGATTATAGATACTGACGTTGTTTATCATCTTAATTACGCGTTATATTGTTCTTTTATTTGTCTTTGTATATTATTAATCTTTACTGTTTAGTCTATTTTTGGTAATATTCTTTTGGCGTGGCTCGGTTCTTATACATCCCGCCATTGTGTTATTGTGCTATGGTCATATTTTGTAATCCTGTCTTTCATTTGTGCTTATGTGCTTTGTCTTTATGCCATTTTGGTTTTCTTTGTTGACATATTTATTTGTTTTTATAGTGATTAAGATTAACAATGTTGACTGCTATACCCCAATTTTTGACATTTTTACCTAATATGTCTGTTTGTGTTGTTCACACATTGTTGTCATAATAATGGAATTTTATGCCACTGTCCTACAAGTGAGAGGTTCAGCTAGCGCTATAAAACCAGGTTTAATCCACCATTTTCTATATAAGGAAATGCCTGTACCAAGTCAGGAATATGACAGTTGTTTTCCATTCTTTTGATGTGTTTTAGCTTTTGATTTTGCCATTTGATAAGGGACTTTTCCGATTTGAATTTTCCTTGGATTCGGTATTTCTGTTATTTTACTTTTACATAAGTATCATGGGTAGCCAAAACGAGTGTTACAGGCTTAACGATTTGGAGCACTTAATCTCGCAATGTTGTAAGTGGGCTTAGCAGTATGTTGTTTCAAGATTTCACTTTATTCATAGACCATGGTTTTCCTAGCAGCTGTTTTGACATTAGTCATGGTTTCTTGACTTGTTACCCTTGACCGTCCGTCCTGTTCGTCGCGTACGTCCCCAAAATTGGTTTCTGTTCTCTAACTTTAGTTTGCCCCAACCAAATGTTATAAAATTATTCACAATGCTTATTACTACACAACACAGATCAAGTTCCAAATTGGGTGGTGTCACTTTTACCATTCATTAGTTAAGCCCTTTTATAAACATAAAAATTGCTGAATTTTTCGTTTCCGTTCTCTTACTTTAATTTGTCTCAACCAAATGTTATAAAACTTTTACATAATGCTTATTACCACAAAACACAGATCAAGTTTGAAATTGGTTGGCGTCACTTTTACCGTTCATGAGTTATGCCCCTTTATAAATGGAAAAATGGCTAAATCTGTCGTTTCCGTTGCATCAACCAAATCTTATGAAACTTATACACAATGCTTATAACCACAAAACAGTCTTAACTACGTGAATCCTGCTTCTGTATGTGGAAGTTGACTCATGCATATTTACAAGGTGGGGCATCTGTGGCTACACATTCTCCATGTATTTGTTTCAACTCATTTAAAATTGTGAGCATGGATAAAAATTGTTATCACGAAATGTATTGCTCTATACTCCTAATAATAATTCAATGATTAAATTGTTGATAATGAACCGGTGCAATGAATTATCACACATTTTTGTAATTCATGATTACGAACTAGATTCGTTATCACAGATTTTAGGTAAAAATCCATTATTATGAATTTTGAAATTTGTAATTACGATTACTGAAATTTGTGACAGCGAATTTAGTCCGTTATCACGAAATACTATAATCTGTGATATATAACAAAACCGTATAACAAAAATATCCAAGACAAATTACAAAAAGGGAATTCCATAAAAACTGACAATATCAACCGCTTTCGATCAATGCAACAAGTGAAAAACAACTGCCATGTTCCTGACTTGGTACAGGCATTTTCCGACGAAAATGGTAGGTTAAACCTGGTTTTATAGCTAGCCAAATCCTCACTTGTATGACGGTTGTTTATAGTTCCATTATATTGACAAAATGGGATGAGCAATCCGAACAAATCTAATAGGGTTATGTGACAATAATTGGGATCCAGCAGCCAAAACTGTGTAAACATACATCATAGACAGACGACAAACAACACAAATGACTAACAAATTGAAACAAACATGCAAATTAATCTAACAAAGACGCAAATAAAAAAGGTGTAGTATACAGTAAATTTGAGTTTAGACAATGAAGTCAACAAAAAAAGTTTTTGTCGTTGATAGAGTATACACTTTCTTGATAAAGTAAAAATTAAGTGAATATAAATACAAGGATAAACCAAAAATAGAAACAACATTGTAAAAACCCTTTGTGTCCGAATCGCACCTCAGGACCCAACTGCACCAGGAATGCATACAATCAATAACCCGATGGCGGGATGCATAAATACCGAGTCATATGAAAAGGCGTACGACAAAAAGAAACATAATAGCACTAAGAAAAAAAAAGATACACAACTTCAGCATCTAGAATCTATAAATCAAGACCATCTTGTATTATTTGTGAAGAAGACACTGAATATTTATCTATTAGATCTTGGTTCTTTCCGATGAACTTTTTGAGAAAAAGGACGAGACGTTCTTTGACATATCCTGGCTCGTTAATATTTTGCTCAGACACCGATGACGTTTTACAAAGTCTGAATAGCAGCTGCAAGCTCTTGAATATACTATGAGTTGAGAAATGTATACTCCATACGCCGGTGAAGTTGGAACAAATTCCACAGATTTGTTATAACAAATTTAATCGGTGATTACGAATTACAATTCGTTAGTTATAACGATTTAAATCCGTGATTACAGTAAAAATTCGTGTTCTCGAATTCAGATTTTTGGAGTTCCAAAATAGGCTTCCGTAAGTATGTATTTAACTTTAAAAAAGGAAATCAATGTTAGTATCGATTAGACAATATTCAAAATGTAACAAGACATTGATTACCTTTAAGAAAATTTTATTCAAAGGACCAATAAGTGATAACAAGTAACATGGATAGTATTCTAATTTAAAGGCTCTACAAACAACACCATCTTGAAGATAAGCAAATGATATCCCGTCCGTACTAAGACTCTACAGGTAAAAGAATATTCCAAACCAAATCTTTGAATCCCAGAAAAAAAAGGTTTTAAAGAATTGAAGCAACAAAATCCATAACTGAAAACATCCCTTGCTTTCGAATATTTGGATTTGAGCGTTCCTGATAAAGGTTAATCCAGAAAGCGCTTTGGTTTTACGAACGCAATCACGACTTAGTTGACCGTTATGGAATATGCGTTATACAGATGATATCGGATGTGTTCCTTATCTCGTTCCCTTTTCACGAATGTGACCTACCGAATTAGACTATTTACCGGCTTTGTAATAACATGAACACGACGGGTGCCACATGTGGAGCAGGATCTGCTTACCCTTCCGGAGCACCTGAAATCAACCCCAGTTTTTGGTGGGGTTCGTGTTGTTGTTGTACCCCTATTTGTGACATTTTGTTCACGTATCGTTGTCAAAATAATGGAATTTTATGCGACTGTCGTACAAGTGAGAGGTTTAGCGCTATAAAACCAGGTTCAATCCACCATTTTCTACATAAGAAAATGCCTGTACCAATTTAGGAATATGACAGTTGTTGTCCATACGTTTGATGTGTTTGTGCTTTTGATTTTGCCATTTGATTAGGGACTTTTCGTTTTGAATTTTCCTCGGAGTTCAGTGATTTTGTGATTTAACTTTTTTCGAACACACGAAATTTAATCTACTCATTAATAATCAATTCGTTGTTGAGTTTCATCATATTCTAGTGTTGGTAATATGTTATGTGAATCACCAAAAGAAAACTGTACTCAGAAATAATTGTTAAAATAGTTGGGTTCATCATCACCACTTTTTATACTAGTTTTGGTTATTATATCTTTATTAGCTTCTTCATTAGTAATCGTTATTAAAAATTAAAGAAGGATGATAGACGGATTTTTTAGATGACACTTTCCTTGAATTATGACAAAATAGTTATTATCTTTATTAGCTTCTTCAAAATCAAAGTTCACAGATTCTCACACAATTGACTTTTTATTTTTAATTATTAAATCTCATGATTTGAAGCACTTCATTTTACTAAAGAAATCGCTTTCCTCGTCAAGTGAATGGCTTTCAGTTATGAGAGCATGGTATGGTACATAATTTCATACATACTTTGATTTATGGAAACGTGGTATGGTATTATATTTGATGCGTTTCCCTCAGTTTTAGTTTGTAACCCGGATTTGTTTTTATCTCTATCGATTTATGAGTTTCGAACAGCGGTATACTACTGTTGCCTTTATTTTTCATACATACTGTGATTTAGATGATTTTGTTGGTATCCCCATTTTGGTATATAAACGATTTTTGAACGTTTAGTACGATCTCACTTTGCTGAAACATGTGATATAAACTGAAAACAAAATGTATAGCATATTCAAGATTGTTATATAATAATGGGAGTCTGGCTGTATTGTGGATTGATGTACTGTGACCTCTTTTTAATCGTATATCTGAACATAATTTATTGTGAATAATGTAAACTTTTCATTTTTGTTTGGGTGTTTTTGTCATTGGTATTTCAATACTTTGTGCTGTGCATGTGTATTTTTTGCTTTATATATTCTTTCTTCCTTTCATAGAAATTTTCTCCTACCAATAGTTTTATCTTTATTGCATCAAATTTTTGATATCTGAAATAATAAATATAATATCACTAAAGCACAGTGCGTCAAATTGGCACGAGCGTGGATAGTTTTCCTTTATTATATTAAAACCATATTTTTCAATATGGATGACGGGTTTTATTTTTATGCATACTGGCGCATCTTTTCCAGTAATAGTTTTGTACATAACGAAGATCGTACGTTGCCTTGGAAGTTTTATCCGATGTCTTTGTGAAGAATGCAATTAAAAGTTGGGAAGAACCTATCTGATATTTGAATGTTTAGAGAGGACCACATCCGATGTTTAGAGAGGTCCACAGTCCATGTTCATAACTTAAAATATGTGGTGCACACTTTTAAATTGGGATATCTAGATTTGTGCTAGGTGGATCCTGGGTTGTACTAGGAGATAACTGGAAAAGACGCAATAAAAAAAAAAATACATTGTTTTTCTTTACAATAAAATAAACTAATATAATCAAAATTGCCTCAATAGAGCCATTTTCTAAACGTTAGGGTAACATCAGTTAATATGAGATACTTTACGGTTAACAATAGATTAGTATTGTAATCAAATAGTTCGTTTCTATGTATGTTGGCGTTTGTTTTTGTTGCACTTCAGTGTTCCTGTTTTCTATTTGTTTTCCTCTTATAGTTGATGTGTTTCCCTCGGTTTTAGTTTGTAACCCGGATTTGTTTTCTCTAATTCGATTTATGACTTTTGAACACCGATATACTACTATTGCCTTTATTTAGTATACATGTATTTCAGAACATTTGATAAAATTATAGATACCTTTAATTGGTTAGACACTTCAATTTTGAAAACTTTGAGGGAGAATTAGGACATTCCTAACCAAAATCAAAATTTTATTTATTGTCTGTCAGATTATTCTTTATGCTTATGATGTTTTTCGATACAAAATTAAAAAAAAAAAAAAATGCTACATTTTCAATAATGACTCAAGATTAATTCAGCAGACAATCTTTTTAATTTACCTTAAATCTATTTCCCTGAATTCTGTTCATGTTGTAAAGTCAGACTTGTTTGCTTGAATCAAAATACCATAAAAAAAAAAAAAAAAAATAAAGGCAAATGTTATTATAAATAAAAGAATTTCACGAAAGTTGATATATTAAACCATATTTTGTTTGTGATATTGTATTGAAAGTGGCATTATATTATCATTTATTTTGTTTTTCGACTTTTCAAGTGCATCAGTAGAAATGATAGTCAATTTTTAAAAAATCAAGTAGAGTCAAGAAACATACTAATTTTTATTTTAGTAATATCCTTGATCCTTCTAAACTAATCCTACTGAACCAGGGTTATGTCAAAAAACGTCTCGTCCTTTTTCTAAAAAAGTTAGAAGATACCATGACCTTGTTGATAACTATTCCGTATTAACTTCAAAAATAATACATGATGGTCTTGAAATATAGATGCTAGGTCCTGACGTTGTTTATCATCCTAATTACGTGTTATAGTGTTCTTTATTTGTCTTTGTAAATTATTAACCTTTACTGTTTAGTCCAATTTTGGTAATATCCTTTTGGCTTGGCTCGGTACTTCCGCCATTGTGTTGTTGTGCTATAGTCATTTTTGTATTCTTGTCATTCATTTTGCTTATGTGCTTTGTCTATATGTCATTTTGTTTTCTTTGTTGACATATTTGGTTTTTTTTATAGTGATTAAGATTATAACACAATGTTGACTGCTGTACTCCTATTTTGACATTTTTAAGTTTTATGTCTGTTTGTTTAGTTCATACATTGTTGTCAATATAATGCAATTTTATGCCATTGTCCTATAAGTGAGAGGTTCAGCTAGCTATAAAACTAGGTTTAATCCACGATTTTCTACATGAGGAAATACCTGTACCAAGTCAGGAATATGACAGTTGTTTTCCATTCTTTTGATGTGTTTTAGCTTTTGATTTTGCCATTTGATAAGGGACTTTCCGATTTGAATTTTCCTTGGATTCGGTATTTCTGTTATTTTACTTTTACATAAGTATCATGGGTAGCCAAAACGAGTGTTACAGGCTTAACGATTTGGAGCACTTAATTTCGCAATGTTGTAAGTGGGCTTAGCAGTATGTTGTTTCAAGATTTCACTTTATTCATAGACCATGGTTTTCCTAGCAGCTGTTTTGACATTAGTCATGGTTTCTTGACTTGTCACCCTTGACCGTCCGTCCTGTTCGTCGCGTACGTCCCCAAAATTGGTTTCTGTTCTCTAACTTTAGTTTGCCCCAACCAAATGTTATAAAAATTATTCACAATGCTTATTACTACACAACACAGATCAAGTTGCAAATTGGGTGGTGTCACTTTTACCATTCATTAGTTAAGCCCTTTTATAAACATAAAAATTGCTGAATTTTTCGTTTCCGTTCTCTTACTTTAATTTGTCTCAACCAAATGTTATAAAACTTTTACATAATGCTTATTACCACAAAACACAGATCAAGTTTGAAATTGGTTGGCGTCACTTTTACCGTTCATGAGTTATGCCCCTTTATAAATGGAAAAATGGCTAAATCTGTCGTTTCCGTTCTCTAACTTTAGTTTGCATCAACCAAATCTTATGAAACTTATACACAATGCTTATAACCACAAAACAGTCTTAACTACGTGAATCCTGCTTCTGTATGTGGAAGTTGACTCATGCATATTTACAAGGTGGGGCATCTGTGGCTACACATTCTCCATGTATTTGTTTCAACTCATTTAAAATTGTGAGCATGGATAAAAATTGTTATCACGAAATGTATTGCTCTATACTCCTAATAATAATTCAATGATTAAATTGTTGATAATGAACCGGTGCAATGAATTATCACACATTTTTGTAATTCATGATCACGAACTAGATTCGTTATCACAGATTTTAGGTAAAAATCCATTATTATGAATTTTGAAATTTGTAATTACGATTACTGAAATTTGTGACAGCGAATTTAGTCCGTTATCACGAAATACTATAATCTGTGATATATAACAAAACCGTATAACAAAAATATCCAAGACGAATTATAAAAAGGGAATTCCATAAAAACTGACAATATCAACCGCTTTCGATCAATGCAACAAGTGAAAAACAACTGCCATGTTCCTGACTTGGTACAGGCATTTTCCGACGAAAATGGTAGGTTAAACCTGGTTTTATAGCTAGCCAAATCCTCACTTGTATGACGGTTGTTTATAGTTCCATTATATTGACAAAATGGGATGAGCAATCCGAACAAATCTAATAGGGTTATGTGACAATAATTGGGATCCAGCAGCCAAAACTGTGTAAACATACATCATAGACAGACGACAAACAACACAAATGACTAACAAATTGAAACAAACATGCAAATTAATCTAACAAAGACGCAAATAAAAAAGGTGTAGTATACAGTAAATTTGAGTTTAGACAATGAAGTCAACAAAAAAAGTTTTTGTCGTTGATAGAGTATACACTTTCTTGATAAAGTAAAAATTAAGTGAATATAAATACAAGGATAAACCGAAAATAGAAACAACATTGTAAAAACCCTTTGTGTCCGAATCGCACCTCATGACCCACCTGCACCAGAAATGCATACAATCAATAACCCGATGGCGGGATGCATAAATACCGAGTCATATGAAAAGGCGTACGACAAAAAGAAACATAATAGCACTAAGAAAAAAAAAGATACACAACTTCAGCATCTAGAATCTATAAATCAAGACCATCTTGTATTATTTGTGAAGAAGACACTGAATATTTATCTATTAGATCTTGGTTCTTTCCGATGAACTTTTTGAGAAAAAGGACGAGACGTTCTTTGACATATCCTGGCTCGTTAATATTTTGCTCAGACACCGATGACGTTTTACAAAGTCTGAATAGCAGCTGCAAGCTCTTGAATATACTATGAGTTGAGAAATGTATACTCCATACGCCGGTGAAGTTGGAACAAATTCCACAGATTTGTTATAACAAATTTAATCGGTGATTACGAATTACAATTCGTTAGTTATAACGATTTAAATCCGTGATTACAGTAAAAATTCGTGTTCTCGAAATTCAGATTTTTGGAGTTCCAAAATAGGCTTCCGTAAGTATGTATTTAACTTTAAAAAAGGAAATCAATGTTAGTATCGATTAGACAATATTCAAAATGTAACAAGACATTGATTACCTTTAAGAAAATTTTATTCAAAGGACCAATAAGTGATAACAAGTAACATGGATAGTATTCTAATTTAAAGGCTCTACAAACAACACCATCTTGAAGATAAGCAAATGATATCCCGTCCGTACTAAGACTCTACAAGTAAAAGAATATTCCAAACCAAATCTTTGAATCCCAGAAAAAAAAGGTTTTAAAGAATTGAAGCAACAAAATCCATAACTGAAAACATCCCTTGCTTTCGAATATTTGGATTTGAGCGTTCCTGATAAAGGTTAATCCAGAAAGCGCTTTGGTTTTACGAACGCAATCACGACTTAGTTGACCGTTATGGAATATGCGTTATACAGATGACATCGGATGTGTTCCTTATGTCGTAACTACAATCTCGTTCCCTTTTCACGAATGTGACCTACCGAATTAGACTATTTACCGGCTTTGTAATAACATGAACACGACGGGTGCCACATGTGGAGCAGGATCTGCTTACCCTTCCGGAGCACCTGAAATCAACCCCAGTTTTTGGTGGGGTTCGTGTTGTTGTTGTACCCCTATTTGTGACATTTTGTTCACGTATCGTTGTCAAAATAATGGAATTTTATGCGACTGTCGTACAAGTGAGAGGTTTAGCGCTATAAAACCAGGTTCAATCCACCATTTTCTACATAAGAAAATGCCTGTACCAATTTAGGAATATGACAGTTGTTGTCCATACGTTTGATGTGTTTGTGCTTTTGATTTTGCCATTTGATTAGGGACTTTCCGTTTTGAATTTTCCTCGGAGTTCAGTATTTTTGTGATTTAACTTTTTTCGAACACACGAAATTTAATCTACTCATTAATAATCAATTCGTTGTTGAGATTCATCATATTCTAGCGTTGGTAATATGTAATGTGAATCACCAAAAGAAAACTGTACTCAGAAATAATCGTTAAAATAGTTGGCTTCATCATCACCACTTTTTATACTAGTTTTGGTTATTATATCTTTATTAGCTTCTTCATTAGTAATCGTTATTAAAAATTAAAGAAGGATGATAGACGGATTTTTTAGATGACACTTTCCTTGAATTATGACAAAATAGTTATTATCTTTATTAGCTTCTTCAAAATCAAAGTTCACAGATTCTCACACAATTGACTTTTTATTTTTAATTATTAAATCTCATGATTTGAAGCACTTCATTTACTAAAGAAATCGCTTTCCTCGTCAAGTGAATGGCTTTCAGTTATGAGAGCATGGTATGGTACATAATTTCATACATACTTTGATTTATGGAAACGTGGTATGGTATTATATTTGATGCGTTTCCCTCAGTTTTAGTTTGTAACCCGGATTTGTTTTTATCTCTATCGATTTATGAGTTTCGAACAGCGGTATACTACTGTTGCCTTTATTTTTCATACATACTGTGATTTAGATGATTTTGTTGGTATCCCCATTTTGGTATATAAACGATTTTTGAACGTTTAGTACGATCTCACTTTGCTGAAACATGTGATATAAACTGAAAACAAAACGTATAGCATATTCAAGATTGTTATATAATAATGGGAGTCTGGCTGTATTGTGGATTGATGTACTGTGACCTCTTTTTAATCGTATATCTGAACATAATTTATTGTGAATAATGTAAACTTTTCATTTTTGTTTGGGTGTTTTTGTCATTGGTATTTCAATACTTTGTGCTGTGCATGTGTATTTTTTGCTTTATATATTCTTTCTTCCTTTCATAGAAATTTTCTCCTACCAATAGTTTTATCTTTATTGCATCAAATTTTTGATATCTGAAATAATAAATATAATATCACTAAAGCACAGTGCGTCAAATTGGCACGAGCGTGGATAGTTTTCCTTTATTATATTAAAACCATATTTTTCAATATGGATGACTGGGTTTTATTTTTATGCATACTGGCGCATCTTTTCCAGTAATAGTTTTGTACATAACGAAGATCGTACGTTGCCTTGGAAGTTTTATCCGATGTCTTTGTGAAGAATGCAATTGAAAGTTGGGAAGAACCTATCTAATATTTGAATGTTTAGAGAGGACCACATCCGATGTTTAGAGAGGTCCACAGTCCATGTTCAGAGAAGTTTACATCTGGTGGTTAGACAGTGCCATGACGCTGTTTTAACTGATGATTTTGTTTTGAGAATTCCTCATATTTGAAGAGGGTCACACATTCTTGGTACATCTGGTAGTAACGACTTTTGGTTGTTGGTGTTTAATGCCACTTTCATCCTTGTTGGCTATATCGTGGCGGTCAGTTTTTATTATTGATATAGGAAGCCGGAGAGCACGGAGGGAACCACCGACCTTCGGCAGGAAACAAAACAGGTGTTTTGGTGTAGGTACTAATACACAATTAAACATCATAGCATTTACTGTTCTAGTTGTGTTAAAGGATGTTTTAAGAAGATCCAATGAATAAACCGTCATAAGAACAGTTTGACAAAATATTATTTACTGAATAAATAGTATTCATGATAACAAATGGCTTAGGTTTAATTGTATTATAACAACTTTGTAATGGTTCTAAGACGTATGATGTTTAAACTCTATTATCTATAATAAATGCATTTTATTATCAGAATGTTCAAAGGATAGGTTTACGATTGATAAATATCTTAAATGTCTGTTAAGATTAAGAAACTTTCACGAATGTCGATACTAATATGAAACTGATAACTTTGTTTGTTTTAAAAGTACACAATATGCTAAGAATAAACAAGGATGCTCTTGACCCAGGAGTATAAATCTATTCATGACAGTTGATATATGTTTATAATTTAATTTAGGATGTAACTCGTCTTTTGATTTGCTGAAAATTTTTTGTCCATCAGCTCATAGACATAATTTTGTCATGTAGCCGTGAGGTCATCAACTTTTTTTCATGATTTACTCCTTCAAAATGGAATTTAGAATTAAATTATAAGGAATTACTGTAATATTTTTTCTGTCTATTCGATATAACTTAAAATATGTGGTGCACACTTTTAAATTGGGATATCTAGATTTGTGCTAGGTGGATCCTGGGTTGTACTAGGAGATAACTGGAAAAGACGCAATAAAAAAAAAATACATTGTTTTTCTTTACAATAAAATAAACTAATATAATCAAAATTGCCTCAATAGAGCCATTTTCTAAACGTTAGGGTAACATCAGTTAATATGAGATACTTTACGGTTAACAATAGATTAGTATTGTAATCAAATAGTTCGTTTCTATGTATGTTTGCGTTTGTTTTTGTTGCACTTCAGTGTTCCTGTTTTCTATTTGTTTTCCTCTTATAGTTGATGTGTTTCCCTCGGTTTTAGTGTGTAACCCGGATTTGTTTCTCTAATTCGATTTATGACTTTTGAACACCGATATACTACTATTGCCTTTATTTAGTATACATGTATTTCAGAACATTTGATAAAATTATAGATACCTTTAATTGGTTAGACACTTCAATTTTGAAAACTTTGAGGAGAATTAGGACATTCCTAACCAAAATCAAAATTTTATTTATTGTCTGTCAGATTATTCTTTATGCTTATGATGTTTTCGATACAAAATTAAAAAAAAAAAAATGCTACATTTTCAATAATGACTCAAGATTAATTCAGCAGACAATCTTTTTAATTTACCTTAAATCTATTTCCCTGAATTCTGTTCATGTTGTAAAGTCAGACTTGTTTGCTTGAATCAAAATACCATAAAAAAAAAAAAAAATAAAAAATAAAGGCAAATGTTATTATAAATAAAAGAATTTCACGAAAGTTGATATATTAAACCATATTTTGTTTGTGATATTGTATTGAAAGTGGCATTATATTATCATTTATTTTGTTTTTCGACTTTTCAAGTGCATCAGTAGAAATGATAGTCAACTTTTAAAAAATCAAGTAGAGTCAAGAAACATACTAATTTTTATTTTAGTAATATCCTTGATCCTTCTAAACTAATCCTACTGAACCAGGGTTATGTCAAAAAACGTCTCGTCCTTTTTCTAAAAAAGTTAGAAGATACCATGACCTTGTTGATAACTATTCCGTATTAACTTCAAAAATAATACATGATGGTCTTGAAATATAGATGCTAGGTCCTGACGTTGTTTATCATCCTAATTACGTGTTATAGTGTTCTTTTATTTGTCTTTGTAAATTATTAACCTTTACTGTTTAGTCCAATTTTGGTAATATCCTTTTGGCTTGGCTCGGTACTTCCGCCATTGTGTTGTTGTGCTATAGTCATTTTTTGTATTCTTGTCATTCATTTTTGCTTATGTGCTTTGTCTATATGTCATTTTGTTTTTCTTTGTTGACATATTTGGTTTTTTTTATAGTGATTAAGATTATAACACAATGTTGACTGCTGTACTCCTATTTTTGACATTTTTAAGTTTTATGTCTGTTTGTTTTGTTCATACATTGTTGTCAATATAATGCAATTTTATGCCATTGTCCTATAAGTGAGAGGTTCAGCTAGCTATAAAACTAGGTTTAATCCACGATTTTCTACATGAGGAAATACCTGTACCAAGTCAGGAATATGACAGTTGTTTTCCATTATTTTGATGTGTTTTAGCTTTTGATTTTGCCATTTGATAAGGGACTTTCCGATTTGAATTTTCCTTGGAGTTCGGTATTTTTGTTATTTTACTTTCTACCACACACTAATGTTGCAAATGCTTTGTTCAAAGTTGACATCAAACCGTATTGGCAGGTATGCAAGGCCCCTTTTGGCATTTATACTTTTAAATACTTAATGTATATGCCTTTTTTAATTTTAAATCTTGAAATTCCAGAAGCAGAAACCATGCAGATTAAAATAAGTATCATATACGGTAAAATCATAGCGTAGTTACAATCACTGCAGCAACATTTTATAAACGTCTCATCCTTAACTGAAATTGTTGGTATGAGACTGCAAACTTAGATCTGTAGATCACCATAAAGCCTTTAGCAATGAATATACAAATATGCAGTACGACAAGCTATTAATTGTCCCGAGTCTATATTAAATATGTATCAAAATCACTAAATTTTCAATCGACAAAAAAGTGAATGCTAGTCACAACTATTGGCAGCTTTCCTGACTTTCTGGTGAATCCTTCTATAAAATGATGCCTTTTTACTGAATAAATGTTTGGTGACTCTGTTATGAACATATAATGTTGGTCAAGGTCAATTATGACTATATTACCTGTAACGTTTACGGAGTTGTAGCCTTTTACTAGTTAAAAAATCGTAGTTTTTATGGTCAACTGTTTAGGCCCTTTATCAAATAAAAAGAATGATTTTGATATAACGTAGGCGTAGATTCTAGGTGGATATCTGTGTCCTCATAAGCAGTCTTCCTTTATCTAAAACGGCATCATGCTGACTGGTAAACTTTTGTACCTAACATTTGATAGGAATTATTTTTGTAGACGAAACGCGCGTCTGGCGTACAAAATTTTATTAATGGTATCTATGATTGGTTTATTTACAACCACCGGGTCGATGCAACTGCTGGCGGAGGTTTCTCCCCGAAGGTATCACAAGCCCAGTAGTCAGCACTTCTGTGTTGATATGAATTATCATTGATATTGTCATAATTATAAATTAACTGTTTTTGATTTTCTACAATTGTGAACTTTCCATTTCTATGTAGCAACATTCCAGCAGCGCCTGCATACAGAGTATAAATCTCCCAGTTGATAAGATATTCCAGGGCTTGTTATTCCTATCATGATTTCCATGATAGAGGGTTCTGCTCACAAGGAAGCTATTAAACCAAGAGTTCCTAGTGGTGAAGTTGAAGTCATCCCTTCGTAAATTTTACAGACGCCATCACGAGTTGGTTGAACGTTATGGAATATCCGTTACACAAATGATAGCGGATATGTTCCAGTTGTCGTAACTATAATCCCGTCCCCCTTTTCCCGAATGTGACCTACCGAATTATACTTATTACCGGGTTTGTACTGACATGAGCAACACGACGGGTGCCACATGTGGAGCTGGATCTGCTTACTATCCAGAGTACCTGAGATCATCCCCAGTTTTTGGTGGGGTTCGTGTTGCTCAGTCTTTAGTTTTCTATGTTGTGTTTAGTGTACTGTTGTTTGTCTGTTGGTCTTTTTCTATAATAGCCATGGCGTTGTCAGTTTATTTTTGATTTATGAGTCTGAATGTCTCTTCGGTATCTTTCGCCTCTCTTCTACCCTAGGAATTAATAACCTTAATTGCGTACATACACAATTTATTTGAACTTTGGTGGATAGTTGTCTCATTGGCAATCATACCACATCTCCTTATTTTTATATTATCTGTATTTGACAAAACGTTTCGGAAATTTGGGTCCTCAATGCTCTTCAACTTTTACTTTATATGGCCTTTTTAACTTTTTTGCTTCGAGCGTCACTCATGTCTCTTTAGTAGAAGACACGCGCGTCTTACGTACAAAATGTTTATTCTGGTATTTATGACGAGATAATTTACACGATAAAGAAATAAATAGAGCAGCTAAAGAGATAATTTCAGCTTCGAAATTGTGAACTTTTCATTTCAATGTAGCAACATTCCAGCAGCCCTGCATATGGAGTATATATATCTCCCAGTTGATACGATATTCCAGGGCTTGCATTTCCTATAATGATTATCTTTTGATCGAGGGTTGCTGCTCACAAGGAAGCTATTAAAACAAGTATTCTGAGTGGTGAAGTTGAAATCATCCGTTTGAAAATTTTATGGACGTCATCACGAGTTGACTGACCATTACGGAATATCTGTTTCACAGATGACGACGGATGTATTCCAGTCGTCGTAAACACAATCCCTCCTCCTTGTCCTCGAATGTTACCTACTGAATTAGATTTATCAATAAGTTTATACTTACATGAACAACACGACGGATGTAACATGTGGCGTAGGATCTGCTTACCCTCCCGGTGAACCCGAAATCACCCCCGGTTCTTGGTGGGGTCCGTGTTGCTCAGTCTTTAGTTTTCTGTGTTGTTTTTTGTATACTGTTGTTTGTTTTTTTTGGTCTTTTCTTTTTTTTGCCATGGCGTTGTCAGTTTGTTTTCGACTTATGGGTTTGAATGTCCCTTTGGTAACTTTCGCCTCTCTATAAATCAATCGCCGCTTACATTTTTTTAGACACTGAATAGTTTTCATTTAATGTCGATGTGCCAGTTTTCCAAGGAAAATGTCGGTCTTTAACTTGCACATATCCAGCCATGCCTCAACACTTTTCCAGTTAGACAAGTTTATTTATACGCTGAGTAAATTTCGTGGTGAAAAGAAGGTCACTTTGTCAAAATGTTATCTTGTTCTTAACGCAAAACTTAAACTGAACGGACAAACGAATGGATAGACGAAACGCTATATCTCCTTCTTGATTAACACCATTAGGAGTAACATACATTCTCGTGTTTAAAAGACAAAAGAAAAAGCACCTAGCAAAATTCTTTAATTTTACTTTCAGATATATTGATGATGTCCTACCACTGAATAACCCGTATTTCAGTCAGTATTTGCATCTCATATATCCCAGTGAACTTGAAATTAAGGATACTACTGATACAAGAAGGACTGCTTCATATCTTGATCTATTCCTCAATATTGACACAGATGGACGACTTCACACTAAAATCTATGACAAACAGGATGATTTCAACTTCCCAACTATCAATTTCCCATTTCTCAGCAGTAACATACCCTCTGCTTCGTCATATGGTGTTTACATATCTCAATTGATACGTTGTGCTCGAGCAATTTCACACTATACTGACTTCATATACATGAGTGTGCTCCTTACGCAGAAACTGCTCCAACAGAGTTATGAGGAGGAAAGATTAAAAATTACACTCCGTAAATTTTATGGACACCATGACGAATTGGTTGATCTATATGATGTGTCTGTGTCTAAACTAACTACTGACATTTTTACCACGTCTTAGATTGTGGTTTAACATCTATGTCGTCTGTCCGCTAAGTACCGAACGTGACCTATTTCCGAATATGACCGTTATACCGAGTGAGAATTTGCATTGCTATACGACGTGTCTTGGTATTTTGTACATCCAACATTCATGTATTTATTTTTGATTTTTAATGGTTTCGGTTGGATAATGTGTTATGTGTTATCGTTTGTAGTCCAAATAATTATAAAATTGTCTTCAATACCAGCAATGTCATGAAAATTGTGTATACGAGTATTGTGAAAATAATTGTATAAAGTTCGAGATTGCATGTTAGTTACGTAAGCGCGTCGTTATTTGTGATATCCTGTGGTGTTTGTCGTTGATGGAATATGTTCGTTGTTGTTCTGCGGTTTGCATGTTGTGTCGACTATTATATTATTTGTTTGTGCTTTATTTCTGTCACGTGATGTTGTCATTTTAGCGATATTTTTTAACGTTGTCATAAAGCGGGAGGTTTGGCTAGCCATTAAACCAGATTCAACCCAGCACTTTTTCTTAAAATGTCCTTTACCAAGTGAGGAATATGGCAATTGTTATCAAATAGTTCGTTTCTATGTATGTTGGCGTTTGTTTTTGTTGCACTTCAGTGTTCCTGTTGTTCCTTTGTTTTCTTCTTATAGTTGATGTGTTTCCCTCGGTTTTAGTTTGTAACCCGGATTTGTTTTTCCTCAATCGATTTATGATTTTTGAACACCGGTATACTACTGTTGCCTTTATTTAGCAAAACTGCATGCCAAGCAATATTACAAAGGGTTACATAAGCCAGGACCAAAATATCGTATCCAATTTCTTATCTTAATTCTTTGGATTTATTAACCACTAGACTAAATTTCACAATGTCCGGAACTTGTCCATGGCATTACTCATTTCTAACATCCTTAAAGTAATCTATATAATCAACTTAAAGTGGAGAATTCACCGAATTCTTTAATGGTCTAACTTAGTCATGTAGGCAAATGATTTGAAAGTTTAGAATACAAAATTACTTTAGCAGGAAATTGTGATCGCATGCTACATATTAACAAATCGCTCTAACTCTAAAAACTTTACAGAACGTATTCCTTTCGTGTTATGTGATTCTTAGATTCAAACCATTACCATATATAACACGCTCTTACATCATTAACTGTAACTATTTTCTTTATTACAAATTATAAACATTAAGTAAGAGACAGAAGTGACAAGGGGACAATTAAAAACAACAAGTTAAAGAAAAGCAGACAATACCGTGACTAAAAGGAAAACGACTAAAAGACAAAAAAATATGTGCTACTTAGAAACTAAGGACTGAGCAACACGAAACCCATTATTAAGCACTCATGAAGCTATGACACACAATATAAACACATATCTGAAATCGTTTTGTTCATAACTGTCTCTCAATCATGCACGTATGCAATTGTATGACAGATTTTTGAAACCTACACAGAAAACTTCTAGTTTTATAAATGCAGTCTTGATTATCGTTCTTGGGATTTTGTGTTATTGACCTTCTGTACTGTTAAATCCATTAAAGTCTAGAATCATTTGGTTTTCATTAAATCAAGAAATTAATTTGCAGTTAAATACACAAAAGAAATGCAATTTATGGTTGAAGATGGAATACCAAGGTCACTTCAAAGTCGCGACACAGACACGCTTGGAAGTTTAAAAAATAGAAAATAATTACATGCAGGGACACACCATAACTAAATATCAATAAGGCATTCCTCCAAACGTTAAATGGCAGATGCACCCATAGCAGGATATGTTAACCCTATGTTATCATCGCTCCTATGTTTGGCTATAGGGACTTATTACACTAAACAGTGGCATAACATCTTCATATTTAGGAGCAGAGGACAACAAAATAAAATGTAAATTCACCGTTTCATCAAATAAATAGATCAAGACATGCGGTATACACCAATGAGACAACAACCAAGCGACATAAAACATCAAAAAGACAGTTCAGGAAACAGTCTTCAACAAAAGACTAGTTTCTATACAAGTGCTTTAGCAGGGTAACCATGCATCATAATGATCGTAGCAACAGTTAAAATAGCAAGGTTACTTTTTATTCTGTTCTTCATTTAGAAAGGCGCTTGGTGATCGATTAGTATTCCAATACGTCAAATTTATTGATATAACTTAAATGCTTTCCGAAATAAATCTCCGTATCATAAAAAGATAAACCAACTCACCATTTCAACATTCAGATACATTTTCTGTGATCTCTTTATCAATTCGTTGTAGTTTTGTTTAACGACAATAGTTTGGAATTTAAAAAAAATGCGCAAAACATTCAGAACAATCACAAAATAACAGGTGATTTTAAAAACATTTAATGAATGGCTATTATTTATTTTGAATTCATTGAACCATAAAATTAATTTTTGACTCTTCACATTGAATAATCCGCGAAGCGGATTATGTAAAATGTGAAGAGACAAAAATTAATTTTATGGTTCAATAAATTCAAAATAAATTATTGCCATTCATTATAAATAAATTTCTATCAAAAATAAGGCTCAATGATTTTTTCATATTATTTATATTTACAATAACAACGTACACACATGTTGGCGTATGAATACACAACGTCAGAGTGGGCGTGTCGCCATAAAAATTGACAACATTGAAAATAAAAGTAATACTTTTAACCAATCAAAAGACAGTAAATACACCAAATTTATTTATATAAAATTAAGCACATCAAAATTCAATATATCATCAATAAATATAAAAGGAAAATTTTAACCTTTAGTAAAAACTAAATAAGTATGAATTATGTACTGATAACATGATCCAAATTACCCGGAAGTTCCCCAGGAAATAGACAAGCCGTCTAAGGTCAACTTCATCTAAAGGAGTTATAAGATTAGTTTTCGTTGAATAAAAGACTTTATTGACTGGAATTTACATACAGAATGTATCAGTTAAATGAATTAATGGAGATGTGAGGTATATGTCAATGAGAAAACAATACAAGAGCAAATAGACATATAGAGTTCACTATACAGTCTCTACAATAGACATGTCTCTATGATATTTATTGCTCTCAGTCGTTCCTATTCTGAGCAAACTGTGAATAATTAAAATAGAGTCTATCAACGATCTACCATGTAGACGAAAATTTTCAAACTTAACAGCAGTATGTTGCTTAGTTAATCTAGTTTATTTTAGATACGACTTTCAGAGTACTCAAATTCAAAATTACAAAAGGTATGGCAAATTTGGCCGAAACCGTTAATAGATACTGTAGTAAATCATTGCTGTAGTTCCAAACCGTTAATAGATACGGGTGTAGATCATTGTTGTAGTTCCAAATTATTATTCTCAAAATGTATGCACGGTCTTTTACTATATTTAAATTAATATAAAAGCTTATAGCCATAAAACCAGGTTCAACCCACCATTTTTACTTAAAATGTCTTGTACCAAGTCAGGAATATGGCAGTTGTTATCAAATAGTCCGTTTCTATGTATGTTGGCGTTTGTTTTTGTAACAGATCAGTGTTTCTGTTGTTCCGTTGTTTTCCTCTTATAGTTGATGTGTTTCCCTCGGTTTTGGTTTGTGACCCGGATTTGTTTCAGTTCAATCGATTTATGACTATTGAACAGCGGTATACTACTGTTGCCTTTATCTGGGTCAATATCCCTAATGCGCCTCAAATTGAGGAACACAAAAGTTGTGCGTAAGCAAAAAATCTCTAATTAGTGATATTGGACATGTTTCTATTTTTAACAATTGACTGAGCTTAACCATTTGTGTTGATTTGAAAAGTAGAGGACCATAGAATAAATGTGTAAAAACTATGCAGTTATTAAATGTATGCAAAGTATTAAATTTTCAAAGAACTTATTGTGTGAAAAAAGGGATTTTTAACCACCAGGAGCCGCATCACGAAAGGATTTTCGGGGTGTGCTAATTTACGGAATTTACTTCATACCCCAAAAATTTAACCACATATGTGAAAATGTCTCAGCTTCGAAATGAGCCATCATGCATATCCAAGTTTACGATATGGACTGTGCTACAAAGGAAAACGTTACCATTACCGCCTATGTAAAATCAATTACGCATATTGCCCCATCTATACCGTTTAAAACATAGTATAATATACTACATGTTAAAGCATCAAACAAATTCAATGAATGAAAAGACATGAAAGTGAAATAAGTAGATATAAGAAGATGTGTTATGAGTGCCAATGAGACAACTCTCCATCCAAGTCAAAATTTATAAAAGTAAACCATTATAGGTCAAAGTACGGTCTTCAACACGGAGCCTTGGCTCACACCGAACAGTAAGCTATAAAGGGCCCCAAAAATTACTAATGTAAAACCATTCAAACGGGAAAACCAACGGTCTAATCTATATAAAAAACGAGAAACACTTATGAACCACATCAACAAACGACAACTACTGAACATCAGATTCCTGACTTAGGACAGGTGCAAACAAATGCAGCGGGTTTAAACGTTTTAATGATACCAAACCTTCACCCTTTTTCTGAAACAATAGTGTAACATCACAACATAGAAAGACACACTATAAAATATCAACTGAAATAGCTTAACTCAATCAAATGCACAGATAATATAGGCTTTCCTATTTCCTGATTTAAAATTAAAAATCGATAAACTGCTGTAGCGTCTAATTTCCATCTTGATCAGCTGTTAACAGGACAGGACTCAATTTCAGAATTATATAGAATTTATTAATTTGACTCCTAAAAGCGTTACCCTTACTATTTTTGGTTGATATGTTTTCCATATTTTTTGTCGATATTTTTTTTATGTTTCGTTGTTTTAATTTGGACCGTTATAGCTGATAATTTACATATAACTTCTTTTTTGAATGAAATTGTTTTCATTATTTGGCACCACCAGGTATAAACAGTGTCACACGGATATAATAAGGTGCCGATACAAGGATAATTGGTTATGTTTGACATTTATTTACAGACGATTTTGCAATTATTTATCAAGATGGGAATGCATCAAAGTTACTTGTCTACTTAATAGGTTACATATACTGCAGCTGTCTGCCGCCATTAGAAAAGTTTGTTAATAATACTTATGCATGATATTTCTAAAACACATATATGATTGTCACTTGTACACTAAATATCTGTGAGTTAAAAGCCTTTAA
Source organism: Mytilus coruscus (assembly GCA_017311375.1). Classification (NCBI taxonomy): domain Eukaryota; kingdom Metazoa; phylum Mollusca; class Bivalvia; order Mytilida; family Mytilidae; genus Mytilus; species Mytilus coruscus. Next base: position 5,259,085 of record CM029601.1, on the reverse strand, counting down.
AAGAAATATTTCAATTAAGAAAATGAAGAATGGCAAACCAAATTTAAAAAAAAGAAGAAAAATCAATTTTTCAGGAAATTGAGAACGAGCATGCTTTATTTGTTAGAAAAGTACAAAAATATTATGTATTTGAATAAACATATATGTAAAATGCAAAAGCCAGTGAATAAACAAAAAACAAAAAAAAATTAAATGTCCAAGTAATAGATGAAAGGAAGTCTGATGAAAGAAAAGCTGTGAAATTGTTGCAGAGAAAAGATAATTTTTTTTATAATTTTTGGTTTTTATACTCATAAACCTTACATGGATACCAAATATTCAATTTTTATTTACCAAATGTTTTACAACATGTAGGTCAAATTATATAACAAACCTATATGGATAAAAGTAATTTATGGTCCCGATCGTATCTTATGAAGTTTATTTCAATCTAAACTGATAATGGCATAAAAGAGAGTCGAAAGATACCTAAGGGATATTCAAACTCGTAAATCAAAAACAAACTGACTATGCCATGGCAAAAAAAAAAAGACAAGCAGTATACAAAATACAATATAGAAAACTAAAGACTGAGCAACACTAGCCCAACCTAAACCGAGGGTGATATCAGGTGCTCCGGATTCTTACGATCTGATTTTGATGCTGTCCAATGTTATATATGTTTTAATTGTTTTAACTTTTTCAAATGTATTTTCACTGTGTAGCATGACCACCGGATACAGGTACCCCCGAAGCAAAGAAACAATGATAGCAAAAAGTGCCTATTCTTATCCTTGTACAGTAAACAACTATTCGCCGCTCTTCATCGTACAATTTATCCGCTTTATTTACATGAACTTCTCTGTGTAAACAATAGTTTATTTCGAAATACAACGTTGTTCAAGTTTAAATATGATATACCTTTGTTATACGAAAAAGTCAAATGAATGGTTGAAGGGTGAAAGTGTTTTTAACAAGTTTGAAATTGTCAGATGTGCGTTAAACAGGTACCACCCTATCCGATTCTGGCAATTTGAACAGAGAGAAAGCCAATTAAGGAACTCATAATCAGCCCTAAATAGTAGCTACATTATAAAAATCACTATCATAAAACTTTACTTGTCAGTAAAACGTAGAATATAATAAAAAAAGAAGAAGAATTTTACATAACCTGGCTTCACATTTTTTTTCCCACCGCTTCGGTGGTACCTTTATCCGGTGGTGATGCCACACAGTATTTATAGGTACGTGGTTACTGTTCATTGTCTATATAATAATCGATTTACGAGATTTGAACAACTGCATATTACAAATATTTGGGTTTGAGCGTTTCCGATAAAGGTACATACAGAAAAGCGCTTCTGACTCACGAAATTTATGTAGTGCTATTTTCATTCGCAATTATCTTATGCAAAACTTAACAAGATGTTTTGCTGTAACATTTATGTTAAAGCTTTATTATTATTTCTGGGTTTTGTTTTGTTTTGTTTTGTTGCTGTCAACTATGCTTTAGTTATTGTGATGACATGAAATATCATTGTAATGTTCATTTTCTGTACATTAACTCTATATAAAATGAAATATTTCAAACGGTTAGGTGTTTTTACCACCAGGTCTAGATTACCTTCGCCGTTCTTGGCCAAACTTATTAATGCTCCTAAACTTCGTAATACTGGATTATGCGTTGCAAATGGTTTGATTCGAGCGACACGGACGAATCTTATGTAGACGAAATGGCGTAACAAAATATAAGCCTAGCATCTGATGAGATTTCACAACCACTGTTACAACCGGATGTCAATGCTGGAGTTTCGTCCTCAAAGGTATCACTATCCCAGTAGTCACAACTTTTGTATTTGTGCTGACATAAATTATCATTGATATATTCATTTTCTGAAAATGAACTTTTTATGAAATGTTAAAATATTTAAAACGCTTAAGTTTTTTACCACCAGGTGTAGATTGCATTCACCAAATGCGATACAACTTTTCTGAATTTTCGGTTATAAATGCTCTTCAACTTCTTAATATTTGATTTGGCTTTGCAACTGTCTTGATTAGAGTACGCCTTTGATGAGATTTATGTAGACGAAACGCTAGCACAACATCTATGAACAAAGGTATGCAAAACAACTATTCATAAGGAAATTTGATATCAAAACAACAATGAAATATATTGTTAAATAGCATTAAATAGATATTGCGACAGTAGTTTATCGATGTTCAAATCACCGCCTCGGTGGAGTCATGGTAGTGTTTTCAAGTGCAGGAAGTCGTGGGTTTAAACCCCAGCCGGCTCATACTAAAAACTTGAGAATAAGGTTTTGCTGCTTCCTTGGTGCGAGACTGAGTACTTGGACAGGATAAGCGTCTCCTGCTATGCGAATTCACACGATAATACTGGTAAATAAAGATTTAAGACTGCAACTGCAACAACATGTTGATATAAGTTGAGACACAGACACATCACATCGGTCAACCAATTCGTGATAGTGACCGTAAAACTCATATAGTGTTGATTTCAATCGTTCTTCCTCATAACTCTGTTGGAGCAGTTTTGTGTAAGAAGCAACTTCCAGATAATGCAGTCGTATAACATACACGAGCGTAACGTATTAACTGAGATGTGTAAACGCCATAAGATTGAACAGAGGGTATGTTACTGCCGAGAAATGGATAATTGACAATTTGTAAGTTGCAATCTTTATTTTGAATGTCAAATCTGTCTATTGCCTGCGACTTTTTAGCAACCAAATCATTTCCTAACACCCTCCATGTAAGTATAGTATGCTCTCATTGCGTTAAAGAGGGTATGTTTGTTATTAAACAAAAGAGTTATCTTAAGCTGTGTAAAGCGTTGGTAACGTTTTCAGCTTATTTTTGGTTAATTTTTTGTTTTGGTCCTAAATCTTATTTTTACCCAACACAAAAGGGTGACTGGGGAATATAAATATGGTCACTATTTTCCGACTAACAGTAAAACTCTTGCCAAAGTTGAGTACCGTTTGGTGGTGCTAGGTTTTTAAATAAGCAGCCATGTCCGATCAGAATGGGGACGTTAAATCCGATGCCTCGTGTAGACATACTTGACGCTAAGCACACACCAATCAATTTATTTTCACACCTTATATGAAATTCGACATAAATAGGCTTCTTAGATTATTTAATCATGATTTGTATAGGCTGCAAAATGACTAATTATTTTATATAGCATATTGTCTATATCAAAACACTGTTAAAAGGTTAAAAAAGGATATGTTGTATGTTTGGAACGAAACAATTATGCACCATAGACCACAGTAAAACGATGATGTAAACATTTAAAAGTCACCATTTGACCATCAAGAATTAACAAAACTCATACCTCTTATAGTTGATGTGTTTCCGTCGGTTTTAGTTTGTAACCCGGATTTGTTTTCTCTCAATCGATTTATGACTTTTGAACAAAGGTATACTACTGTTACCTTTATTTATGCTTGCCAGTCATTCCATTCATTTGGTTTTCTCTACAGGCGACAATGATTTATATTTGAGATTTGAGTTACCGACATCTCCAAATAAGCTCCCAAAATCAGTCTATTTACTACAAATTTAGCTCGTTAATTTATGATTCACAATGCTCATTATTCATGACCGGTCAGTAATAATCTGAGAACTTGTTTATCTTTTTCTGCCAAAGTGTAAACGTATACGGCTTCATATTGCGTTTTTGATATCTATCCGTGTGAAAGAGGTTACCTGCATTATCACATTTTGAATGATTGAAATATTTTTATTTTATTATACTGAATGATTAATCTGCCAATTTGATCTAAAACTTAATAAGACAGATTTCATTTTGAGTAAGTGAGGAAAATGCCGATTTTACACTTTTCTCACAATGAAATTCGTAAAAAAAACACCTGTCGTAGTTTATAAAAGCATATAAATAAATTAAAGCTTATGTCAAGATAAAACCTTTCATTAACAATTACAGGTTCGCGTGTGTAAAAATTCATACTCATCAAATGTGATTATACCCGTACAAATGTTTTGGTTGTTATGTGCTAGACCATCATCCAACGAGTATTGAACACGATTTACTTAATTCTTTTTCTAGAAACTAGAAATTTATTGATTGATACAATTAAAAAGGAAAAAGTTCACTCCATTAAGAAAGAGTAAGCAGCTCTGTTAAGGCTTGTTTGATGTTTATTCTCCCAAATATCATGTTCATTTGACAACTATAGTGCGATTTGGCAAATGTGGAAACGGAAAATGTTGTTTGATTTTCTAGATTTTTAATGGTCTAATCTTCAAAGTCGCTGGACCTAAGCGAAGACAAAATACATATATTAGGTAAATATAAAAACAACATGCAATTCAGAAAACTTGAGGATTGACTTCCATGATTGAATACTACATATTCTGGAAATACATTAGGTCAATGATTAGTATTTCTCTTTTTAAATAAAACTGACAGAATAAACCCAGAAACGGTATAGGTTATCGATGAATATGAAAGAATGTCATGTTATGTCAATCTTTGTCTCAAATCACAGTGAATAAAAGGTTTAAGTTTCAATATCATAACACATAACTAAATATGTATTCCTATACAGTTATAAACACTGTGGACTGTTTATGACTCTTTACAATTAATCCATTGGATGTGTACTGCTTGATTTTTAGTTTGGAAAGCATGTTTTATTTATGAGTTCTCATGTTTTGCTGTTCCATCTTTTTCCCAGGTAAGGTAGAGAGAAGAGCACTCACAACATGTTTAACTCCGTCACATTCTATATATTCCTGTTCCAAGGATCTAGGAGATGAATTTTGATTACATTTGATAAGTCGAGCGTTTAATTTTGTCAGATTTTATGATTATTTTTAATTAACTTGTAGTTCAGTATTTTTATTAACACTTTTTAGTGGAGGTATATCATAATACAAAGACGGACATGTGGTATGATTGCCAATGAGACAACTTACCACCAGAGTTCGAATGACGTGAATGTACATTGTAAGCAATCATGGGTCACCGTGAGAGATGAAAAATACCAAAGGGACATTCAAACTCATAAGTCGAAATAAACAGACAACGCCATGGCTAAAAAAAAAAACAAACAACAGTACAAAAACACAACATAGAAAACTAAAGACTGAGCAACACGAACCCCACCATAAACTGGATGACCAAAAACTGAATGACCAAAGCCCATACCGTATTGTCGCCTGTAAAACGGCCCGATCGGTTTCGTTCATTTCAATGACATTTTTGATAAAGCAAAAAAAGTTTGTGATCATATTTAATAATCCAATCATTCATTTATCAATTTTACCGAGCTAGCAATATTTTCAGTGTTTGCAGATCACTAAAAAATATTTTAAATAAAACTCTATTCGTTAACATTGATAGAAAGTAAAATGTGTTGTATCTATGAAGCATACATAATTATTTTAAATATTTAAAAATGTTTGACACCAAAAGCCATGCTATCCTGTTCTCAGCTGTATTTGATCTATTTTGAAAGAAAAAAATCTATTAAGAAGGAGTGGCAGACATATGGTGAAGTTCATTGCTTTCCTCAAATTTCGTCTGTTGCCTGTAGATTAAAAAAATATATATGACATATGCATTAGTTATCGTTTTTACATAATTACAACGGATGACATATAGATTAAGGGAAACGAAACTGTTCAGACTTTTACAATTTGACACTTGCTTCCGCGTCTTTGTTTATTTCGTGTAAATCATAATTTACTCTTATTAAAAAAATATCAGATTGTAAATTAACATAACCGTATATTAAAAAAATGAATGTAATTTTTCCAATTAAGGCGGCAGTGCAAATGTTTTCAAGGTAATCGATTATTGTACGATTTATTGTTCGGGATATGACAATCGTCGCTCCGTAGCAGTATGATCACTGTTGTTCGGTATAGTGAACCCTTGTCGTAATAAAGAGACGGACGATACCAAGGGAACATTCATAAGTCGACAATCGGAATTGACAATACTTTGAATTTTGGTGGCTTAAAAGACTGAGTAAACAGTAGAAATAGTAAAAGGTTTAAAAATTCCAACATGGTATTCTCAGCAAGTCTGGTAATCCCACATCTACCCATTCAAACATTCATTTATACAGATGGACTACTTCAAACAAGAATCTATGACAATCGTTATTATTGTAATGTCATTTCTTAGCAGTTGCTTACAATCTGCCGAATCGTTTAGCATTTACAAATCTCAATAAAGACGTTACGATCTTGTGTGTTCTCAAACACAATACGACTTCATTAACAATGTTCGCATCGGACACAAAACTGTTCTAGCAGAGTTATAAGAAAGAACGACTGAAATCGCCACAAAATTAGTTTTACGGTCAACTTCACGAATTTGTTGACCGATGCGATGTGTCTCTTTCTAAAACGCAATAGCGATATGTTTTCTTTGTCTCAGATCTTTATATACCAGAATAGTAGTCTGGTTTATCGATGGCGTTTTATTACCAATTGTGACATTTTGACTAACTATGGACTCGCTTTACGGGTGATGCATGCATATCAGGACACGCTATTCCGTCGAAGCATTCGGTCTTGCTACTTTTTGGGTAAGAAAGAAATTATAACAAAAACACCGAACTCCAAGGCAAATTTAAAAAGGGGAAGTTACTGCGAGTACTCTCAAATCGTACTTTCTTGTTAAGTCGACCTGTTGATACTATTTGTAATACTTTTTTGTTATTTTATATTAATATGGATCTTGTCTGTATACCAGCTTTGATTATTTGGAATATATCTACTAATTTTCACTTCTTCATACTACATTTGTATGAACATCAAGATTATTCTCCTTAAATCTGTACAGGGAAGTGTTATTGTTGATATTCACCCCTTATGTATCTAGTGTTAAATTAGGTATTTATATGACAGACCTTTCTTGGTATTCCAAATTATTGGAAGATTTTATATAGACAGAAGTAGTATACCTAAAACGACAAAGTTATTTTTCATTTACCTGTATATATTATGAAAACCGGTTTTTTCAAAAGTGATTATTTTCTAAGGGTCAAATATTTCGCGGTGGTGTCTTGCCATGGCTTTGTTTGGACTTGTTTGTTTGCTTTTTGGCCTTGAATGTTTTTCCCTAATATTTTATTAACTATGTATTTACTTTCAGGTATCACAGATCGAATTTATTCGTTTATTGTGTGTTAATTTACGTTTTTTGATTGAATTAAGCCTTCCAATTGACATTTTATCGTGTGTTTTTCTATGTTGTGATGTTATACTATTGTTTCAGAAAAAGGAGAAGGTTTGGTACCATTAAAACGTTTAATCCCGCTGCAAATGTTTGCACCTGTCCTAAGTCAGGAATCTGATGTACAGTAGTTGTCGTTTGTTTATGTAATTTATACGTGTTTCTCGTTTCTCGTTTTTTATATAGACTAGACCGTTGGTTTTCCCGTTTGAATGGTTTTACACTAGTAATTTTGGGGCCCTTTATAGCTTGTTGTTCGGTGTGAGCCAAGGCTCCGTGTTGAAGGCCGTACATTGACCTATAATGGTTTATTTTTATAAATTGTTATTTGGATGGAGAGTTGTCTCATTGGCACTCACACCACATCTTCCTATATCTATATATAGTTTTTCAGAGGGTCTTTTGATCGACGAAATTGTCATAACGACTATAAGCATACCATTCGTCTACTTTAGATCTCTAGCGTTATTTCAATAAATGTTAGAACTATATATAAATGCAATTAATACAAGAGATAATTGTAAAAGAAACAGTGTATGCGAAGTGTTCAATGAATATCATGTAATAACATGAATATTATAACAATACATAGTATCCTGGTAGCTATAATGAGTTTATGTTTAATCATAACAATTATTTTTAAAAATCTTAATAAACATTTTTACATAACAGTTTTCGTTGCATACTGCAGTTATAACATTCTTCTGATAACATAATCTATAGAAATGTGTTAATACCAGCATTTTAAAGCGTAATGAACGTATAACATATTCCCACCCCTATGTCTCTCTACACCAAAACTCATAGGTTATTTTATACTACAATTTATTTGCGATTTTCTTCGGATAAAAACTTTTACTACTTAAAGTACCGTTAATATTAGATACTTTACATAATAAATGTTGTTATTGTATCTAGGAAAATTAATTTCTGCATTATTTTAATATGTTACGTTATAATAGATATTTCTAACTATACAAATAGAGACACGTCAATCAAATTAAACAAGTAGGCCTTATAAATGAATTATGATATTTATCAGTTTACACGAGTTTAAATGATCTCAACTGACACATCAATCTTTATAGCAATCATTTTATCAGAAATTTATCGATCATTTTAATTAGATTTTTGTCTCAATCCTTTTCTTGAATAAATAATCGATAAAACGAGTTTATCATTTGAATTAAAGTGTACTTTAAAGCTATTTTACCACCATTTACTTTCAAAACACACATGTTCAAATATCATTACCATTAAATCTAATCACATTCGAGTCATACATTTATGAACTCTTAAATCCATTTGAATATTCACAACCAAGTTATAAAAATGAGGGAATAAATTGACACAACAAAAATCGCAAATAAATTGTAGTATAAAGTAACCTATGAGCTAAATAAAAACTTATGTTGTGTCAATTTATTCCTTCTTAATCATAATTCTGCAGGAGTAGTTTTGACGGATGGAGCACACCCTTGTTTATGTCCATATGATATGAAAAAGCTCTCTTGTAACGTATCAGTTGTGATATGTAAACGCCATGTGATTGGAGACACAAAAATAATCATAAGACATTCAGAAATGGGGCATTAGCAACTATTTTATACTAACAAATGATATATAATTTTGTTGTTTCAAACATTTATAAAAGCAAAATTTCCAAATATTAATTCGCTAATAACAGCCAGTTTGGTTTAATTTAGTAAAAAAAAAGCTCAATAATTCAACTTCATTTGAATCCGTATTCATACGACTTCCGATTTAACCCCTAGCTCAATGTGGGTTACGTATGCACTAAACATGTTCAGTTATCAGTAAGACAAGAATGTCATCTCGAAAAGTCAAACAATGAACCCACCATGAAGAAACATTTGGTTGACTGATTCGGACCACAAACATCGTTCTTTTACAGGTAAAACGATGATTTGCATATTTCTTGTAATTTATGTCATGAAATCAAACAGACCTAGAAAAATCGTCATTTTACGGTTACACATGCTTGTCTGTGTCTGTGTACCTATATTTATGTTTATATCGAGTCGTATGACTATCGGCATTCTTCGGAGTTTATCTCGGTAATTAATAAGATGGCGCCTAGTCTAAAGTACACACGAAATGCTGATACATTTTAACCAATCATTGCACTGTTAATTGTTTTGTTTTGTTTTTGTTTTTTTTTTTTTGCTTTTTGTTATTTTGATATACGTTTAAGTATGTTATAAATCAAAAATGAAAATTAGAGTCAAATCGGTGAACACGAGTTTGATAGATAATACCCCTTTAGACGATTAAAAGGTTTATTGACATTGAACTGGCACACGTCAGCAGTGTAACGATGGCCTGCGATGTAGTAAAAGCAATTTTGCTTGCTCAGTAGGAAATGACAGAAAACAAGTCCGACGTCTCACGGATTATTTTCATTTGAATTAAATGATATTATGTTTACATGTTGATTTAAATACACTTATAACAAAAGTTTGAAAATAACAATAATGTAATCAGAAACCGTTATTCAAACTAAGAAATACGATATTATGATCAGTAGAAAATAAATAATAAAAGATTTAGAAGCATCCTAACGAAAATTGATTCTTCTATAATGCATTGTTGAATATGCTTTTATTGACAGCAAGTTTTTTTTTGTAAGAGATATATAGGCTGATAATATCTTCTTGAGTTAATGATGAATGAACTTCTTTAATTTCCACTTAAAACATAAGGCTGTCACTTTAAGAGATGTTTCCATCTCTCACAATGGCACTAAACATTGTATTCAAATATAAATATTTATTCCATATGGATAAAACTTTAGTAGGTTTTCCTATATGAATTTGGATTTTGAATAAATAAGCATATTCACCTGCGGAAAAGTATATTCACCGCGGAAAACGTCGCATGCTTTTACGTGTATAATTTTGGTAAAAACGTTTGATGTACAATTGGTTTTGGTAAATAACTTCCATTACATTAATTTCTCTCGGAATATGGAATAAAACAATTACTGTCTTTTGTTTCGGAATATGTGGTTTAATTGACTTTTGAAAAAACTGATATTCACTTCGGCCGTTGGCCTTAGTGAATATCAGTTTTTCAAAAGCCAATAAAACCACATATTTACCTCACCAAAAGACAGTAATTGTATAATATCAAGTCCAGTGTGAGCATGGTACGAACTTAAACTTGGTTCTGGACTCAGATTCTGAAACGATTCTCAGCTTATGAATAATAACGGTAGCAATTTTACTGCACCATATGCGTATTTCAAATACGCTTTCGACTTAGGATTCAACTCTCTTAGAAAAAAATACGGTTTTGCTGTCACTAAGGACCAAAAATTTTTTAAGAAGAGATATGTTTATTGTTTTTCCATACAGATATTTCGTATTTGTTGTTCTTTTTTCTATATATAACTAGGTTGTTTCAATAGATCTGCTACATAAACATATATAGTTTTTCTAGGGTCTTTTGATTGACGAAATTATCATAACGACTATAACCATACCATTCATCTACTTTAGATCTCTAGCGTTATTTCAATAAATATTAGAACTGTATAAATGCAATTAATACAAGAGATAATTGTAAAAGAAACAGTGTATGCGAAGTGTTCAGTGAATATCATGTAATAACATGAATATCATAACAATACCTAATATCCTGGTAACTATAATGAGTTTATGTTTAATCATAACAATTATTTTTAAAACTCTTAATAAACATTTTTACATAACAGTTTTCGTTGCATAATGCAGTTATAACATTCTTCTGATAACGTTATCTATAGAAATGTGTTAATACCAGCATTTTAAAGCGAAATGAACGTATAACATATTCCCACCCTATGTCTCTACACCAAAAGCTCATAGGTTATTTTATACTACAATTTATTTGCGATTTTCTTCGGATAAAAACTTTTACTACTTAAAGTACCATCAATATTAGATACTTAACATAATTAATGTTGTTATTGTATCTAGGAAAATTACTTTCTTCCTCATTATTTTAATATGTTTACGTCACATAATAGATATTTCTAACTATACAAGTAGAGACACGTCAATCAAAATTAAAGCAGTAGGCCTTATAAATGAATTATGATATTCAGCAGTTGACACGAGTTTAAATGATCTCAACTGACACATCAATCTTGATAGCAATCATTTTATAAGAAATTTATCGAGCAATTTAATTAGATTTTTTGTCTCTTTCCTTTTTTTGAATAAATACTCGAGAATACGAGTAAATCATTTGCATTACAGTGTACTTTAAAGCAAATTTACCACCATTTACTTTCAAAACACACATGTTCAAATATCATTATCATTAAATCTTATAACATTTGAGTTATACATTTATGAACTCTTAAATCCATTTGAACATTCACAACCAAGTTATAAAAATGAGGAATAAATTGACACAACAAAAATCGCAAATAAATTGTAGTATAAAGTAACCTATGAGCTAAATAAAAACTTATATTGTGTCAATTTATTCCTTCTTCCTCATAATCCTGCAGGAGTAGTTTTGATGGGAGGAGCACACCCTTGTTTATGTCCATATGATATGAAAAAGCTCTCTTGTAACGTATCAATTGTGATATGTAAACGCCATGTGATTGGAGACACAAAAATAATCATAAGACATTCAGAAATGGGGCATTAGCTACTATTTTATACTAACAAATGATATATGATTTTTTTGTTTCAAACATTTATAAAAGCAAAATTTCCAAATATTAATTCGCTAATAACAGCTAGTTTGGTTTAATTTAGTAAAAAAAAAAGCTCAATAATTCAACTTCATTTGAATCCGTATTCATACGACTTCCGATTTAACCCCTAGCTCAATGTGGGTTACGTATGCACTAAACATGTTCAGTTATCAGTAAGACAAGAATGTCATCTCGAAAAGTCAAACAGTGGACCCACCATAAGAACCATTTGGTTGACTGATTCGAACCACAAACATCGTTCTTTTACAGGTAAAACGATGATTTGCATATTTTTTTTAATTCATGTCATTAAATCAAACAGACCTAGAATAATCGTTATTTTACGATTACACATGCTTGTCTGTGTATCTATATTAATGTTTATATCGAGTCGTATGACTATCGGCATTCTTCGGAGTTTATCTCGGTAATTATGCTAGTCTAAAGTACACACGAAATGCTGATACATTTTAACCAATCATTGCACTATTAATTGTTTTGTTTTGTTTTTGTTTTTTTTTTTGCTGCTTTTGTTATTTTGATATACGTTTAAGTATGTTATAAATCAAAATGAAAATTAGAGTCAAATCGGTGAACACGAGTTTGATAGATAATACCCTTTAGACGATTAAAGGTTTATTGACATTGAACTGGCACACGTCAGCAGTGTAACGATGGCCTGCGATGTAGTAAAAGCAATTTTGCTTGCTCAGTAGGAAATGACAGAAAACAAGTCCGACGTCTCACGGATTATTTTCATTTGAATTAAATGATATTATGTTTACATGTTGATTTAAATACACTTATAACAAAAGTTTGAAAATAACAATAATGTAATCAGAAACCGTTATTCAAACTAAGAAATACGATATTATGATCAGTAGAAAATAAATAATAAAAGATTTAGAAGCATCCTAACGAAAATTGATTCTTCTATAATGCATTGTTGAATATGCTTTTATTGACAGCAAGTTTTTTTTGTAAGAGATATATATAGGCTGATAATATCTTCTTGAGTTAATGATGAATGAACTTCTTTAATTTCCACTTAAAACATAAGGCTGTCACTTTAAGAGATGTTTCCATCTCTCACAATGGCACTAAACATTGTATTTAAATATAAATATTTATTCCATATGGATAAAACTTTAGTAGGTTTTCCTATATGAATTTGGATTTTGAATAAATAAGCATATTCACCTGCGGAAAAAGTATATTCACCGCGGAAAACGTCGCATGCTTTTACGTGTATAATTTTGGTAAAAAACGTTTGATGTACAATTGGTTTTGGTAAATAACTTCCATTACATTAATTTCTCTCGGAATATGGAATAAAACAATTACTGTCTTTTGTTTCGGTAAATATGTGGTTTAATTGACTTTTGAAAAAACTGATATTCACTTCGGCCGTTGGCCTTAGTGAATATCAGTTTTTCAAAAGCCAATAAAACCACATATTTACCTCACCAAAAGACAGTAATTGTATAATATCAAGTCCAGTGTGAGCATGGTACGAACTTAAACTTGGTTCTGGACTCAGATTCTGAAACGATTCTCAGCTTATGAATAATAACGGTAGCAATTTTACTGCACCATATGCGTATTTCAAATACGCTTTCGACTTAGGATTCAACTCTCTTAGAAAAAAAATACGGTTTTGCTGTCACTAAGGACCAAAAATTTTTTAAGAAGAGATATGTTTATTGTTTTTCCATACAGATATTTCGTATTTGTTGTTCTTTTTCTATATATAACTAGGTTGTTTCAATAGATCTGCTACATAAACATATATAGTTTTCTAGGGTCTTTTGATTGACGAAATTATCATAACGACTATAACCATACCATTCATCTACTTTAGATCTCTAGCGTTATTTCAATAAATATTAGAACTGTATAAATGCAATTAATACAAGAGATAATTGTAAAAGAAACAGTGTATGCAAAGTGTTCAGTGAATATCATGTAATAACATGAATATCATAACAATACCTAATATCCTGGTAACTATAATGAGTTTATGTTTAATCATAACAATTATTTGAAAAACTCTTAATAAACATTTTTACATAACAGTTTTCGTTGCATAATGCAGTTATAACATTCTTCTGATAACGTTATCTATAGAAATGTGTTAATACCAGCATTTTAAAGCGAAATGAACGTATAACATATTCCCACCCCTATGTCTCTCTACACCAAAAGCTCATAGGTTATTTTATACTACAATTTATTTGCGAGTTTCTTCGGATAAACAACTTTTACTACTTAAAGTACCATCAATATTAGATACTTAACATAATTAATGTTGTTATTGTATCTAGGAAAATTACTTTCTTCCTCATTATTTTAATATGTTTACGTCACATAAAAGATATTTCTAACTATACAAGAAGAGACACGGCAATCAAAATTAAACCAGTAGGCCTTATAAATGAATTATGATATTTAGCAGTTTACACGAGTTTTAATGATCTCAACTGACACATCAATCTTTATAGCAATCATTTTATAAGAAATTTGTCGATCATTTTTAATTAGATTTTTTGTCTCTTTCCTTTTCTTGAATAAATAATCGAGAATACGAGTAAATCATTTGAATTACTAGACAATCGGAGGTTAACAATGTCTAACATATTCACATTTGTTTAATTGCCAGTTTGAATTTAAACATTAAGACATTTGCCAATGAGACAATATCCACCAGAGACCAAATGACGATGATGTAAACAACTATAGGTCACCGTATGGCATTTAACGAAAATCAAAACCAATACCGTTTAGCAAGCTTTAACAGACCCTGGTATTAGAAAATGGGAAACAATTCAAAAAGAAACTAACTGTCTTATTTATATTAAATGGGAAACGAAAAATATGGAAGACAGCAACCAACAGCAAGCAATAAAATACAGGGACAGCAATGTTTAAACTGTGACGGGGTGAAAAGTGTTTGTGAAGAACGCACAACATCCTTCTCTTGGACGGAGATGTAACATCACAACATAAGAATAAACTGAAAAAATCTGTTGCAAAGGGCTTGCCTTGCCCGATCAGCACGAGGGAAAAAAAAACACACACACAAAAACACATAATGACTATCAAAGAGTACTCGCAATTATTTAAAGCTAATTAGCTTACTTTCATCTAATGAATAAACATAAATAGTCAGAGGACCAATGTCAAAGTATTTTTATTGAAAGTATGTATAACTGTATAACAATATATATGAAGTTATGTTTTAATTTGTTTAAAGCAAAATCAATATAAGTACCGATAAAACTATATTCAAGGATGTTACTACAGTGTTAAATTGTTTAACTTAAAGAATAAATTATTCAAAAGACCACCGAAAAGTTAGAAGGTAATATTCAGTTTGTAATTATGTTTCAACGGGTACACCGACACTTCGAAAACAAAATCTTTGTATTTGATGAAAGAATTTGGTAAAGGTTTTAAGTTATTTGTAGGAACTTAAGTTGATAGTTTAACAGTTATACATAACTTACGTTCATTGAAATTTAAAATTTCACTACAGACGCAAGCATAGCAGACAGGTTGGAAATATACAAATTACAAGAAGATGGCAAAGGAACGTCACCGTCAAAAATGGAAAACTTACATATTAGATTTATCGAAATCCAGGTCCCTTGCGTTAATTTTCGTAGTATAATATGAGAATGCTTGATTTTTAAAAGTAATATATCATCAAGGTAATGGTAAGTGTTATCACGTAATGTTGTCAATACAGCGATATTTTTAACATTGCCATATAAGCGGGAGGTTTGGCTAGCCATAAAACCAGGTTCAACCCACCATTTTACTTAAAATGACCTGTACCAAGTCAGGAATATGGCTATTGTTATCAAATAGTCCGTTTCTATGTATGTTGGCGTTTGTTTTTGTAGCAGTTCAGTGTTTATGTTGTTACGTTGTTTTCCTCTTATAGTTGATGTGTTTCCCTCGGTTTTGGTTTGTGACCCGGATTTGTTTCAGTTTAATCGATTTATGACTATTTAACAGCGGTATACTACTGTTGCTTTTACTTATCAAACTTTTGTATTATACAATGTAATGAATTTATACGGATCTTTACTAATAATGACCATAAAAGAGAAATGAAAGGTACCAAAGGGATATTCAAACTCATAAGTCGAAAACAAACTGACAATGCCATGGAAAAAAACGAAAAATGACATAAAGACACACATTATACAAACTGTGAATCATATCCGTCATCGTGATGTCAGCCCCATGTGTCAATTTGAAGAAAGAGATTAATATATTTAGCAGACCTTCTAGTTTGGATGGTATCCTTAAGGCTTAGTATGGTTTGAAATACGGGTGTACAATAAATACCCATTGAAATACCGACTATTTGTTTTGATGAAAGATCAATCAATAAAATTTGACTATTCGAAACATGAATGGAGAGGAAGGAGGATTTTGTATTCTTTTTTTTAACACGCCAAAATTAAAACTGCAATGAAAAATACATTTGTCAATGATACTTTATATGTAGAAGTAGACAATTTTCTTTCAAACAATGCTTAATTATTTCTCACTGAAGTGTTAAATACATTAGATACAGTTAGTAGACAGTGCTGAAAATCAAATGCATTTCAAGATGTATAAGAATAATAGAAATATGGAACCTGAAGTATATCGATTAGAGCGCTTGAAGAAACGGTGTAGAATTTATTTCTGAATTTTGGTGCGAATTATGCACCCCAACTATGAATTCATATTTCAGTGAATTCTTGTAGCTAATATATCCAGGTGAACTTGAGATTAAGGAAACTACCGAAATTATAAGGAAGGTATGCTTCATATCTTGATCTTTTCCTTGTTGTCTACACAGATGACCGAGTTAAAACTAGAATCCATGACAAACGAGATGATTTCAACTTTCTGATTGCCAACTACAAATTTCTTAACAGTTTCAAACACTCTGTTACATCATAACGCGTTTACATATATATACTGGAATTTGATGCGACTGTCATACAAGTGAGAAGTTTAGCTAGGTATAAAACCAGGTTCAATCCACCATTTTCTACATAAGAAAATGCCTGTACCAAGTCAGGAATTGACAGTTGTTATCCATTCGTTTGATGTGTTTGAGCTTTTGATTTTGCCATTTAATAAGGGACTTTCCTTTTTGAATTTTCCTTGAAGTTCAGTATTTTTGTGATTTTACTTTTTACATATCTTATTTATACGTTACGCTCGTGCATCTTCATACTGTTGAAACATTATTATCAGGGGTGATTGCTAAAACAGAGTTTTGAAGAAAAACAACTGAAATCATTAGTCTTACAATCACCATCACGAATAGGTTGAACAATATGATGTGTCTGTGTGTCAATGCACTGGCGATATGTTTTCGCTCTGGTCTTTAGTTAATAAAAAAGTCGTCTGATTTGGATATTTATCTATTGTGTCCTATTCCCAATTATGACAATTGCCTGAGTAAAGATTAGCCTGGCTGGTGATAAATGCATAGCAGAAGGTTGACCAATACGATGTATCTGTGTCTTAACGCACTGGCGATATGTTCTCGCGGTCTTTGGTTTTTAGTTACTAAAAGAGTCGTCTGATCTGGAAATTTACCTATTGCGTCCTTTTCCCAATTGTGACAATTTTACTGAGTAAAGATTTGCCTGGCGGGTGATACATGCATAGCAGGAGACGCCGCTCTGGTCTCGCTCCTTTGGGAGTTCATGCAAATCCCTGAGATTTTTTTTACCATGATTTTTATCTTTTAAAATGTATTAAAAGTCCACTCGTTATTGTTATGATCTAAGAAGCAATCTAATTCAATTGAAAGACGTCGAGCTAACAATATATGGTAATTATGATTTATATGAACATCTCAAATCCACTGTATGGCCTTTTTCATTGATGCCTGAAGGTATTTTTATGGCTAATTTCAGCTGTAAAGTGCAATTAGTAATGAAATTTTCTGAGAAAATAAACAATGTCGAAGACATGAAACAGGCAATTTCCATAGGACAAAGAAAATTAGAAATTTGTATTTTGTTGATGACGAATGATGACATCTTGATTGTCTTATTTTTTGCTTTTGTTTTTCCTGCATCTGTGTGCAATAGGTTGATGATGTCATTTACTGAACCAAAAGTTGAGTACAAAATTATAAGTGCCCTTTCTCTAGTTAGTTCTTTTTTCAAAAATACATTACATATTCTCAAAAACATTTTCTAAATAATATTGAATATAACTATTATTGATTGCTAAACGCAAGGACTTGATAATATTTATAAAATTGATAAAAGCTAGAATACCCAACAGTCACACGTTTCATGGTAAAAAAAATCTAGAATTATGCACATTAAATAATCAGTGCTGTCGAAGAATTAATTGCTTATGTGTTAAGAAAAAAAGAACAATCATGATACATTCATATTAGATAAGAGTAGTTTTCATAATTTTACATAATCAGGAAAACCGGAATCAATCTTTCTTGTTTTTGAAATAATCTATATAATTTATATAAAAGTATGCACTTTGTTGTCAAGGTACTATCATGCCGTAGTATATCAATTACTAGATGATTTGTGGCCTATATGGTTATAGGAGAAAATTTGTTCATGCTAATAGTACAGTTAATTGCTTATTCGTCTCCTGGGCATGTTTTACAAGTTAAACCTAAAACTCACAATCGACATATGTGATATGTGCTTTATCATTTGCCTTGGTTCTATCTAATAATGTATTACTTCAATTGTATTTGATCATTTATCATTTGTTAAACAATAGTTTTCGTAACGATATTACCTTACCTTAAACATTGTTTAGAATTTACTAATTTAAAAATCGGTAACAGTTGTGGAATCATCTGTTACAATAATCATTCAATATATTACTTATTACATATGGTAATATCATGAATACTGGTTAATATTGATCCGAGTTGAATATTTTAGGACTCAACTTGAAGGTGGAAATAATATTATCAACAAATACCATCTTTAACAAAGATATCCGACGCCTTCAGATGGGAGCATATTTTTTAGCGAACTGAAAACATGTAAGATTGGCATTGGTGATATTACCTTCAATAGGTTTTCATCACAAATATTTGAGAAAATTTGTCTATTTTTGGGTACCATGTGTATATCTGTTGTTTACATTCTCTAAAACATGAAATGTATTTAAAAACTTTGATAAGTTTTTTTATAACAATGGGTCGATGCCGCTGCTGGCGGAGGTTTCCTTCCAGAATGTATCACCAGCACTTCCGTCTTGGCATTAATTATCATTGATTTAGTAATATAAACATATTTTACTGCTAATAATACTTTGAATTGTTCAAAATACTAAGGGTTTTCTTCCCCAGTAATAAATGATTTAAGCTGTATTTGCAAAATCTCCAGCAGTTTTGGGGCCTTTTATCTTTTTTGATTTTTTTTTTTTGAAAATAACAAGTCTGGTATCTGGATTTTTTATAACCACTTTTATAAAATTGCTATCAATAAATATAATCGAACATTGTCGTTTTATATTAATAGGAATTGATTATGACAATTTCAAAAACAAAGGTTAAACAAAATTCCAGTGTTTTTGTAATCAGATGATTTGCTACGATATGCTCACAAATATAACATACTTCTCAATTACCCGGATGGAAGACAATTGTGAATGAACAGTAGATCACACTAGTTTTATAATGACAAAAACATTAGTCTATAATATGGATAAAAACATAACAAATAAATATATATTGAAAATGCACAGTAAAAACAATTACAACATGCATTTAATGTTAATTTTCTAGGCATTACGAAAGATAAACACATTACAAAATTTAAACAACATTTTATAAAGTATTTAAAAGAGACGATTGAAGGAACTGAAAAAAGTTACATATCATGTTTTCTTACGTGCCATTTTTATCATTTATATTAGATATAAAACATTACGCAATGTACTTTTATTCAAATAACCTAAAAGATTTGAGATACAAACGTTCTGAACAGGCGATTTAATAATTGAGATCTTTACGTTAATTTTTCAGTTTTCTATTTCCTTTACCCGTTTTAGTAATTAATTGAAAAAGAAGCATACTTTCAATAGGAATTTTAAATTGAGCTTCTTTTCTCGCCTCTTGACTTTTTATTGATGTTCGACACTCTAGGTATAAAACACAATCTTATCTTCATAAAATATGAACATTCTTTTAACTAACAGTACAATTCTTTAAACCTTAACGAAGTTAATTTGCAAATTCTAGACTTCTTAGATATTGGATAATTTAATTTGAAACGGTATATATTGATGGAAATGTTTTATTTCTTCAACTCTACGTTCTTCTTTATAAATGATGTCCTCTCATTAGATAATTCAAAATTGGGTGACAATGTTTATACTTGCATGAGCATGAGTAACACGACGGGTGCCACATGTGGAGTAGGATCTACTTACCCTTCCGGAGCACCTGAGATCACCCCCGGTTTTTGGTGGTGTTCGTGTTGCTCAGTCTTCAGTTTACTATGTTGTGTTTTGTGCACTGTTGTTTGTCTTTTGGTCTTTTCTTTTTAGCCATGGCGTTGTCATTTTATTTTCGACTTTTGAGTTTGAATGTCCCTTTGGTATCTTTTGTCTTTCTTTTTGAACGCATCTACCCCTTCTACTTTGACATAAAAAGATACAACAAATACAGTAAAGTTTGTCTCATATTTTGATTTACATCTAAATATTGATACAATGGGAGCGGGGGGAGTTGGTCGATTGAGTATCAAAACTACAAAAGTGATGATTCCATCTTTCAAATCTTGAATTTTTCAGATCTACTAGCATGCAGCAACATTCCAGCAGCGTCTGCACATTTAGTATATATCTTCGTTGATACAATATTCTAGAGCTTGGGCTTCCTATAATGATGTGCCTGATGTAGGCTTGCTTACAATGAAGCTATTGAACCAAGAGTTCCCATTGGAAAAGTTGAAGCTATCCCCTCTAATGTTTTTGGACGTCAGCAAGATTTGGTTGACAGTTTTGGAATATCTGTGTCAAAGGCGACCAAGGGTATGAACCAAGAGCTTTAGCAACAATCCCATTCTTATTTCCTCGATTATATCACAAATAACGCTTCATCTTCATTCTGGTATCTTTGATGTGTTTTTACAACGACTGGGTTGGTGACACTGGTGGTGGACGTTTCGTTCCCGATGGTATTACGATCCCAGTAGTCAGCACTTTTGTATTGACATGAAGTATCATTGATTTATTTTTTTTTTTATAAATTTACTGTATTTACAATGATTAATCATTCGAAACACTAAGTTACTTTTACCCTCAGTTTTATATTACCACATTTCAAATATGTATATTTTTAAAGCTCTACAACTTCGCATTAGATTTGACCTCCCATCTTTTTAATAAGAAAACCACTAATGTCTTATGTAGACGAATCACGGGTTTGGTGTACACAATAATCCTGGTATCTTTGATGAGTTTTTTTTAATCAAATATACCTTGGTCTCCAGTTCATTAAAACTTTTAAATACAATGTATGTTATAAAAATTTAAGAGAATTAAAATATCAATTTTTGGAATAAAAGTAGACAAATAGGGAATTGCACCTTTTAGAATGAAATAGACACCGATTTACCCTTACAATTAATGTTTGTGCTTCTTATTTGTTGACAAATCATGTAATACTCCTGCATAACAAATTTTTTTTAAAACATTTGATTTGTTACTTACACTCACATCTATCATGAGTGTAATAATATCTACTACACCTTTTTTGTTGGTGTCTTTGTTAGATTAATTTGTATGTTTGTTTGAAATTATTTAGTCAGTTGTGTTGTATGTCTGTTGTGATGTATGTTAACACAGTTTTGGCTGCCTGATCCAAATTAATATCGCATAAATCTATAATGTCTGTTTGAGTTGCTTACCCAATTTAACGGAACTATAAACAACTGTCATACAAGTGGGATTTTTAGTCAGCTATAAAACAAGGTTTTACCCACCATTTTCTTCGGAAAATTATACATAAACATTACGCGTCGAGAGTCATATCCATTTGTTTAATCATAAGATAATACCATGCGGAAAAAATGACTGACAATTTTTGAAAGCGTCCGATTTTATCAGTTTTTATGGACTGCCCCTTTTTGAATTTACCTTGGAGTTCGGTATTTTTGTTAAACTTAATTGAAACATTTATGTGTGATCATTTTTGTTCATCGTCTGTACACTTTTGCGACAATAATTTTTCTAAAACATTTAAAAAGTTGCTCATTAACAATTATCCCACATCTCTTTGTACGACTTTGCCCCCAGCAGAGCTATAGAAAAACAGTGATACACGGACACTTTTTATGAAAAGAGTCACTCGTGCATTCAGTCAGTTCATAGGCACTTCATCGTACACCTTGAGACCCAATTACCTGTTTTTATAAAAATGATTCATATGAAAAGTGTTCATAGAGTTTCTTATTGACAACATATTTGTTGAATTTGGGGGTAGACTTTTTCACCAAATTGTCGGTATCCTATGGGAACGAACTGTGCGCCTCTCCTTGCCGATCTGTTTTTATTTTCATATTAGTCGGATTTCCTTCAAACACTTGTCAAAAACAAGAAGATCAAAGAAACCAGATCATTTAATTTCACATTCAGATATATTGATGATGTTCTTTCCATTAACAATCAAAACTTTTCTAATTGGGTTCCATTAATATATTCTCCAGAACTAGAAATTAAAGAAACATCAGACACGGCTTCCTCCGCCTCATTTTTAGACTTATATCTCGAATTTGAGATAAGCGGTCATCTCAGTACCAGAATTTATGACAAACGAGACGAATTTAATTTTGAAATTATCCATCCCCCTTCCCCCGTAGTAGCAATATACCAACTTCACTTGCATATGGGATATACACTTCCCAACTCATTCGGAATTCAAGAGCTTGCAGCTGCTTCTCAGACAAGGAGAAAGTTGATGAACCAGGGTTATGTCAAAGAACGTCTCGTCCTTTTTCTAAGAAACGTTCATCGGAAGATACCAAGACCTTATTGATAAATATTCCGTATCGACTTCACAAATAATACATGATAGTCTTGAAGTATAGATTCTAGGTACTGACGTTGTTTATCATCTTTATTACGTGTTATATCGTTTATGGTTTGAATTCTGTATTTCGGTACATTTCACATATGTCTTATTTGTCAATATAGTCGAGTTACTCGTGGTTCGTCTACAGTGTTTTTGTTTTATGTTGTTTTATTTTCAAGTGTTTTTACTGTTTTGTCTTACATGATCTTGCCTTATATTACAGTTATTTTATTTTTATTTTTTCTATATGTATGTAAAGGTTAAGATAAAAATCAGCTAATTCATTTATATCATTTTAAGTTTAAAGCTATTATATGCACAGGAAATTTTGTTTATACACAGTTTTGATTTAGAAGAAAAACCGACATGGTTAGGAAATACAAATAATAACACCATTACAATCACAATTCCATTTTAATATTCTTGTGATGGTTAGAAATTACATAAAATAACACCATTTCAAACTCAATCCCAATTTAATATCTTGTACGTGTTAATAAATCAAATCTATTTTTTTAGAAATTTACTTTTGATAATATAAACGTCACAAATGAATCCATTGTTGTGTCCTGTTGTGCTGTCGTAAATTCATGGGAGGTGTCCGTTGTTATTCTGCGGTTTACATGTTGTAATGTACCATCATATTATCTATTTATGTATTTCTCTGTGCTGAGTGTTCTTGCGTTTGTTTGTACTGTATTCCTGTCACGTAGTGTTGTTATTTTAGCGGTATTTTTAATATTGCCATATAAGCGGGAGGTTTGGCTAGCCATTAAACCAGGTTCAACCCACCATTTTTCTTAAAATGTCCTGTACCAAGTCAGGAATATGGCAGTTGTTATCAAATAGTCCGTTTCTATGCATGTTGGCGTTTGTTTTTGTTGCAGTTCGGTGTTTCTGTTGTTCCATTGTTTTCCTCTTATAGTTGATGTGTTTCACTCGGTTTTATTTTGAAACCCGGATTTGTTTTCGCTTAATCGATTTATGACTATTGAACAGGGTATACTACTGTTGCCTTTATTTATGGCTAGCCAAACCTCACGCTTATATGGCAATGTTAAAATACCGCTAAAATGACAAAATAAACCAGTATGGACATTTTTTGTGTGTTTAATCTTTTTAATTATGCAATCGTCTTCTAAATGCAAAATGTATTACTTTCTAATTAAAAACGTCGTACAAGTTAGATACAAAACAAAAGTAACAAAAGAAACGGGCTGGTAACAAACAGCCGTATAGTTTTTCTGCACTTGTAGTCAGGTCAGGGTCCCCGGCTTTCGCCTCGAACATTGACATGACTACTCGTGCAGAAAAACTATAAGGCAACGGTTGTCACCAGCCTGTTTTTTTTTTTTTTTTTTTTTTTGCCTTTGTTCTGTATCTAATACTTCTTTTCATATTTAATGCATTTATATCTACGAACATTTTATACGGTATCGTCCTATTTTGCCTGTTTTTTGGTGTAATACCACCAAGTCACATTCGGTTTCATACGAAAATGGGTCGAAAAAATATTCCTTGAATTTGACAGTTGTAGGAAACTAACCCTACATTTCATTGCAGAAAAAAAAATTGTGTCATAAACATATATCTTGGGTGTCTCAAAGCACCATTATTTTTTTATTTGGTGTTTCTATTAAATATTTTGGAATTTGTGGTAACATGGTTACTAAAACTTGTAAACAGGGAAAAAAAGGGGTGAAAAATTGATTGATTAACTACCGGTGATGGTAATTATCTTATATGCAATGAAATGTTATGTGAAATTTTTACTGTAGTACTGGAAAGGATAAAACTTTACTCATGCCAAGTATTTCTTTATTTGAAACAAAGATAAATTATGCGCAATTGTTTGAAAAGTCACAATTTAACAAAAAATAATAGGGAAAACAATGGTGGTATTACTCCTAAATTTAAATTTTACAAGCGTCTGCCAGATATGGCATGTTTCTGTAATTTGTGAAACTATACAGGAAATGAAATCTCCGCAGTGAAATATTGATTAAATAGATTTAAATAATTTTCCGATGTTCTTAAATTGATGCCTTTTTTCTTTATATGATATAGATATCCGTTAATAGAATTTGAAAAAAATACTATAAACATGACTTTATTTTGGGAAATTATTTCCGCAAATGATGTATCAAATCCATCAATTTAATTTATCCCGTTTATTTATCGAATTAATGTTTAATATTTTACATGAATCCTCGTAGGATCAAACATCTTAATACTGTTCAATACCTTAAAACGTCTAACTAATATTATATGTTTCTAAAATTGGAACCAAAGAAAAATTGTTGCGGAAAAGGATCTCTCAGACATAATGTGTGTTTAAATACAGAGTGGGTTATTAAAATAACATTGTTTTTGATGCTTTACAATATTTACAACTAGTTTGGAAAAGAGAGGCGGAAGATACCAAAGGAACATTCAAACTCATAAGTCGATGACAAACTGATAATAGCAACGAGCCATTGGTGTTCATTTTTAAAAGACATTTTGAATCAGGTTTGTCTCTGTAATCCATATTATTTCATTCACTTGAATATATGACACGTAATTATTATTTGAACTAAAGATTATTTAATGAAAGAACTTCATTACCATAACTGAAATTGAAGCATATTTCCAGATGATTTTTCTTTTTTTTCTTTCAGACGTATTTGGATAAGTTCTACGTCGTTTGAGAATAAAATGAAAACAACACTTTGTAAATTTCAAGCGTCTGATGAGCGTGTATGGATTTACTTTCTTCAGGAACGCCCCAAGCCGAATATTCGACCAAAATGGAATACAAATAAAAGCCAAAAGGTAAATTTTGCGCGAGGGATTTGAAACCTTAATTACTTTATACATTCTTAATTTATAAACGGACAATTAAAGAAAGGTTCTTTGTCATTCATCTGACTATCAAGCTGGTGATACCCTCGGGGACTGATAGTCCAGCAACAGCGGTATCGAGACAGTGCTGTAATAAATGATAACAAGACAATAATTTTCATGCAAAAGAAGCGGTTTCTTGGATTCACCTTCATCAGAAACGTTCAAATCCAAATATTTTAAAGACTTTAAAGACAAGGAAGTATAAGAACCGATACAGTTGAGAACAACACAAAAGGCTGGGAGAGGTACATAATCAAAAGCGGTTAGAATACTGAATTCTTATGAAATATCAAACCTAAGTTGAAAAGACAAATAGTATCTTGATAATGTCAAAGCTTGTTTATTCGTTATTGAGTCAGTGTTATTGAATTATCAACATCCTCGACCAAGGAAAAGGATATGATATCTGCGCTTATTCTTCTTAAATGAAATACAGTTTAAGGATGTTCGCTGATCTTGTTTTTGTACTATAAGTCAGATATTCGGAATCCTCTGGTTTTATCCATATAGTGCCATTTAAAATTTTAACCGACTTTTCTTTACATTATTTTATTACATAAAGTTTTAAAAGCCATTTTTGAGAATCTTTTTAAATCCTTGTTAATTTTACATAGTGTTTGAAAGGAAAAAGGTGCCAATTTTAAATGTAGAAAAATCAAGAGCGAATCATTTCCAGCCAAATTTACAATGGCGTATATCTCAAAAACAAGGACACGAACCTTTCATTTCTTTCTGTTTTTGTCAGTTCTATTATTTTTATACTTTCAATTTATAACAGTCTTTTAAAAAGATTGTTTTTTTTAACAGAACAGAACGAACATCCTTAATGATGAGGTGCAGATGATCTTTCAATTTAAAATGAGGTCTGTTAACCGTTAAAGACTAGTTTGTGCTCTCTTAACGAACACAAATTAACTATTTAATGCATCAGTTTGTACTAGTTTTGTACTTATATGATGCAAAATTCATACAGAAGCTTTTCATGGACAAAAAGAAGAAAACATCTTGCAAAGTTCTGTAATTTTACTTTTTGTAGATAAATGATGTTCTGTCATTTAATTACCCACATTTCAATAATTTCTTACATCATATATATCCTAGTGAACTTGAGATTAAGGATACTACCGAAAATAAAAATAATGCTTGTTATCTTCATCATTTCTTTGATATTAAAACAGATGGACGACTAAACACTAAAATATATGACAAACGTGATGATTTCAAAAAATGGAAACAACACGTTATAAATTTACCTTCATCAGGACGCTCAAGACGAATATTTGAAAGCCGAGGATGTATAATAAAGGACCTAAAATAGCCAAATTTATCTAAGGTCAACTTCGCCTGAGGGAATTGAAACCTTAGTTTCTTATATCTTTTTTCCAATTGTCAACTTCCCATTTAACAGTAGTAAAAAGTAAATTAACAAAAATACCGAACTCCATGGGATATTCAAAACGGAAAGTCCCTTATCAAATGGCAAAATCATAAGCTCAAACACATCAAACAAATGGAAAACAACTGTCATATTCCTGACTTGGTAAGGCATTACCTAATGTAGGAAATGGTGGATTAAACCTGGTTGTATAGCTAGCTAAACCTCTCACTAGTATGACAGTCGCATAGAATTCCATAATATTGTCAACAATGTGTGAGCAAAACAAACGGATATAATAGGTAAAAATGTCAAAAATTGGGGTACAGCAGTCAACATTGTAATATAATCTTATTCACTATACAAATAAATAACTATTAAATAATTTCAACAAAAAAAAAAATGACATATAGACACTCTATAGACAAAGTATATAAGCAAAAATGAAAGACAAGAATACAAAATTGACCATAGCACAATAGCACAATGGCGGGATGTATAAATACCGAGCCACGCCAAAAGTATATACCAAAAATGGACGAAACAGTAAAGGTTAATAATTTATAAAGACAACTAAAAGAACACTATAATACGTTATTAAGATGATAAACAACGTCAGTACCTAGAATCTATACTTCAAGACCATCATGTATTATTTGTGAAGTTGATACGAAATATTTATCAACAAGGTCTTGGTATCTTCCGATGAACTTTTTTAGAAAAAGGACGAGACGTTCTTTGACATTACATTGGCTCATAAACTTTCTGCTCAGACACTAGTAACATACCCTCTTCTCCATCGTAAAGCGTTTACATTTTATACGTTACGATCGTGCATATTCAGGCTATATGGAATTCATTAACAGGACTGTGCTCCTTACACAAAAACTGCTTTAACAGAATTATAAGGAAGAACGACTCAAATCGACACTGCATAAGTTTTACAGTGATCATCGCAAATTGGTTGTTGGCTATAAATCACTTACTTTAAATGATACTAAAGACGTCTAATTTGTTATTGTACCGATTGTGTACTATTCCTGATTACGACATTTTGACAGTGTGAATCGCATAGCAGGTGATGCATACATGGTAGGAGAAGCTAAACATGTCGACGCAATAGGTTTCGCTCCTTCTGGAGTGCATGCGATTCTCTCAGTTTCTGTTTGTTACGTTGTTTGTAGTCTTTTTAATCGATTAACGAGATTTGAACATCGGTAAACTACTGTCTGATTCATGTTTCACTTATCAAACACTTGTCAGCTTTTCACTTACTGTGCATTGGGTAAGGTTAAAAAGTATTTCATTCGTATTACTGTCATATAATGAAGGCTTTTACTTTCTTTATATTTTTATGTAGAATGCATGCACAATTTCATTGCTATGTTATTAGATTTCAAATTGTAAATAGTCATGCATAATTTGAATAAGACTATGTGATATAATAGTAAACGACCAAAACACAAAATGGCGGATAAACCGATAGAGTAAAGCAAACTATGAATGGCTAAAAGACATGTGTGTAACATCTTTTCCAATAGTAAATTTGCTGTGTCTTCTGTATATGGTCTAATTATGAAAACGGTTTAATTTATATTTGAATACGATATTATATTAGGGTGGTATTTAGTAATATTAGAAAATAGTTTTAATCAAATCATAATGTTCATTCAGTAGAGAGTGGTAGTCTTTTTTCAAACAATGCCGCAAATGACTCAGTGGTACAGCAAAATTGCGAAGCTTACACTCAGCTTTATATAGGTGAAAAAAATAGATTACTTTGAAACGAGTTATACACCAAAAGTGTGGTGGGGGTGTTGCCACATTTTGTGTTTGCTTCTAGTGTGATGGGGATCAAAAGACTCTCACATTCGTCCCTGAGGGTACCACCAGCCCAGTAGTCGGCATTTTCGTGTTGAGAGGAAATATCATTGGTGTGTCCTTTTTCTGTGAATGAAGTGCTAGAAAATGTTGAATTATTTTAAATAGTAAGTATTCAAATTGTTTTATGGCACAATTTCTGGAAGTTTTCGGTTTTTAATATTTTTCAACTTCGTTTACAATTTGACCTACCAAGTGTTTTGATTCGAGAGCCATTGATAAGTTAAATGAAGACGGTGTACCAAATTATTAGCATTGCATCTTGGACGAATGTTTACTGTGTTGACTTAGAATAGCATTTACTTTTTGAAAATGTAAAAAAAAAATTGTTTGAAACACTTAGATTTTCTATCCCTACGTCACATAGTCTTAACCTTATCTGGAACAACTAGTACATAACCGCTGCACTGTCAAGACTTCTACAGTGCCAACAGCGACAACAGACAGTAACTAGGAGGTTTTTGTATCCTAGGCAAAATAGTAGAAGATCTCGGAATAGCAAGGACCCTATAGCAAAATAGCAAAATACCGGGCTCCGTGGTTTAAAAAGGGGAAGTCCATAAAAACTGACAAAATAAAACGCTAGACTATATCATCGAACAGAACGCATGGAATAAAGCTGTCAAATAATAACGGAACTGCAACGTGCCGCACACCGAATTTGTAAAAACTAAAACATTCAAATGTATTTACAAATTGAAAAAATGTGTACATATTATTTACTAAAAATATCAGTTCAAAAATTGAAAATAGTAATATGGATAAGAAGATTTAATTGAAAAGATGTTCGATATATTTTTCTATTTCATTTCAAAAAATATATTAAACCTGTAACTTAATTTTATAAAGCATCCGCAGCGCTTTTCTGGATTACCTTCATCAGGAACGCCCAAAGCCGAATATTTGAAAGCCACGGATGTATAAGAACCGAATCAATGGAAAAACTATATGACCAAAAAGGACACGAAAAAAAAAAACAAATACATTTAAGATAAACTTTGCCTGTGGAGTGCCATCATATATCAAATATTTCATAAACAGTCTATGTTGTATCTTTAGAACGCGTTTATTGAGTATAGCGACTGCTCTGGTACCTAAAGAACTAATACCGCGATATGTTTTCGCTAGTGAGTTGAGACACAGACATACCTTATCGGTCAATAAATTCGTGATGATGACCATAAAACTTTTGTAGTGTTGATTTCAGACGCTCTTCCTTCCTCATAACTCTATTGGAGCAGTTTTTGTGTAAGAATCACGCCTCTGTTAATAAAGTACGTATAGTTTGAACATACAGGAGCGTAACGTATAAATTCAGATGTAAACGCCATACGATTGGGCAGACATTGTTACTGCTGTGAAAAGGGAAGTTGACAATTGGAAAGTTGAAATCGTCACGTTAGTCATAGATTGAGTTTTGAGTCGTCCATCTGTTTCTTAATGCAAGATTTGATCTTTAAATTTATATTTGTTTAATTAAAGACAAAATATGTAGAGTGAATTATAATGTAACGGATTTCGTCTTTTTCATTTAATGCTATAGAAAATAAGCATCATTCTTGTTGTATTTTTTTTATATTTAAGGTGCTATTATGTTGCCTTTGCTTTCACGTTAGTATCTATTTTTATATACTTCATGCTTAGAAAAATTTCAATAACAATCATTCTTTGGATGAAACCTAATTATTGAAACACACAAGGGTGCAATAACCTATTGCAGACAACTGCAATTTAATTAACGATTTTCTGCGAAAGCAAATAGGTTTTATTTTGCCATAAGCTTTTAATTATACATGCAATCTTGGTAACCATACTTCAAAGTGAGTCTCGATGCAATCAATTAAAAAAGGCACAAGAGTATTGCTTCTTCTTTAATCGCATTTCTTATCCCTATCAAAATAAACATTGTGCAATCATCATGCAAAAGTTTAACGACATTTAGGTATTAAACAATGTTATATGTGATTACAGAGCAGACAGCTGAATTCTAAAAAATCATGCCTACCGTTCAATGATGCAATTGACTCATGAAACATTAAATTAACCAAAACAAGAAGCTTACAAAATGTCATGTAATATTATGCGACAGCTATCTTAATGTCTTCATCAAAATTGAATGCGACGGACTAAAAATTTGGCTTGCGGATGACGTTGTTTCAGATATCAAACATTAGCCTCGCTTTTTTCTTTCCTTGACACTATTCTTTTGTTTTGAATTGAAGTATGATATAAGGGTTGAAACATAATACTTTGAATTTTAACCCGTTTAAGTCTCTAGATGCTCTCATAATTTACTTTCATCTTTGTTCCTCGTTGGATAGTTGACTATCACAACTATATCTTAAGGATTCTAGCACCTTTTGGAGTTCATTCGATTCCATCTGTTTTTGTTTCATAACTTGAATTGTGTCTTTCCAATCAACTTACGATGCCTTTAACGATGATTTGAAATTATATATATATGATTTCATCCCCGGTTTGGGATTGTTATTTTTGGGAATGTTGTTTATTTGTCAGTATCTTTTGGTGGTGTCTGTTTTTCTTCGGCGTTTTTTGATTGGTTCCTTGATATATTTTCTCTGGTTTTTCTTAATACCTTTATTTGTTTTGTTTTAATCCTATCACCGGTACCAGGTTTGTAATGAGTTATACCAGATCTGTTATGCTTACAATTTATAAGGTATAACCAGCCAAGTAGTCAGCACTTCAATGTTGATATGAGTTATCATTGATATGGTTATGATTATAAAATAACTGTTTTCAAAACGTTTTATTTTTTTCGAAATACTAAGGATTTTCTACCCCAGGAATAGATTACCTTAGCTTTATTTTGCAAAACCTTTCTGAATATTTGGTCCGCAATGCTCTTAAACTTCGTACTTAATTTGGCCTTTTACTTTTTTCATTCGAGCGTCACTGATGAGTCTTTTGCAGACGAAACGCGCATCTGGCGTACAAAATTTTGATCCTGGTCTCTATGATTAGTTTTCTTATACCGATAAACCAATTATACTCATTTAAAAATCAGTGAAAGGATACTCAATAATTAGATATTTAGAGTTACTTTTGCATGTGATTATAGTGTAACATGTGCGTTGAGTATCAATGCCTAGTAAACGGAAAAAGTCAATAATAATATAAATTTATAATGTTTTAGTGTTGGTGGAAATTTTTAATTTCAGAGATGTAAAAATCAGGATTGTTCAGAAGAAGAAAAAAAGTACTGCATCTGCATTTTATTATTTAAACTTATTTTAACTTTATGGGTAAGCTAAGCCTTCACATTTGTTTATAATCTATTTCTTCACGGTGTAAGCAATGAATTATTATTTTTCATGGTTGGAAGAAATGATAGTTAAAACTTCACAATCTGCTATAAAGATGATGTCCTCTCACTAAATGAATTATAAAAAATACCACAGATACAGTTAATAAATTACAAGAATCTGTGGTATGATTTCTATGAGACAACTCTCCACCAGGGACTAAAAAGAAGAAGCTAGAAACTTCGTCACCGTACGGCCTTCAACAACGAGCAAAACAAATACCGAATAGCAAGCTATAAATAAAGAATAGTCATTCCTCTTTTTGGAGTTCATACGATTCCCTTAATTTCGTTTGTTTCCTTGGTTTGTCTTTTTATCATCGATTTACGAGATTTGATCATCGGTAATTAAAGGCAACAGTACTATACCGCTGTTCAAAAATCATAAATCGATTGAGAAAAAACAAATCCGGGTTACAAACTAAAACCGAGGGAAACAACGGAACAACAAAAACACTACACTGCAACAAAAACAAACGCCAACATACATAGAAACGAACTATTTGATAACAACTGCCATATTCCTGACTTGGTATACTGGACATTTTAAAAAAAAAAAAAGGTGGGTTGAACCTGGTCAACGGCTAGCCAAACCTCCCGCTTATATGGCAATGTTAAAAAATATCGCTAAAATGACAATACTACGTGACAGAAATACAGCACAAACAAACGCAAGAACACTCGGCACAGAGAAACGCACAAGTAAATAATATAATAGTTGTTACAACATGTAAACCGCAAAATAACAACGAACATCTTCCATTAACGACAGCACAGGACACCACAAACAGTGACGTATTTTTGTAACGATTATGTAATCTTGAAATTCATACAATTATTTTCACAATACTAGTCCAAACAATTATCATGACTATGACGGTATTGAAAGACTATTTTAAATAAATGCTGTGACGACGTCATAATTATTTGGACTAACACAATACTTTATCCATGGAAAATGGAAAACTATTGTCCTCTGAATACATCAGCCCTATTCTATGAGGTGTTTGATTTTCAAATCTGTTGAACTCAGCTTCAATGACGATATCTTATTTGTCGAAATGCGCATCTGGTGCAGTAAAAAATGAGTTTAATTTAATACCGATTCCAATTTTTGTCAAAAAAGGCACTGTTTAATGAGACGATGAAGACAATCTTTCCATTATGTAGAGAGTAAAAATATAAAAAGTTTTGATAGTATTGCGAAATTGTATTGGTTGTCAAGAGATAAGTAATATTGTGTGTCGATAAATCCTGTAAACAATTCTAAGCTGAAGTCTTACTTTCATGCATTATGTATGTCAAACCCAATAAAAACCCACATCATGTTTTAATTGTAGAGTTGTCGTCACAAGTACTGGAAGTCTGAACCGGGGTGATTAAGCCAAAGACTTTTAATTAGGTGTAGTAGGCACTGGTCGATTCAAAGTATGTCCTAGGCCTTATAGTACAAAGTATGTCCTAGGTCTTCTAGTACAAATAAAATTGAGAATGGAAATGGGGAATGTGTCAAAGAGACAACAACCCGACCACAGAACAGACAACAACAGAAGGTCACCAATAGGTCTTCAATGCAGCGAGAAATTCCCGCACCCGGAGGCGTCCTTCAGCTGGCCCCTAAACAAATATATATACTAGTTCAGTGATAATGGACGTCATACTAAACTCCAAATTATACACAAGAAACTAAAAGTAAAATAATACAAGACTAACAAAGGCCAGAGGCTCCTGACTTGGGACAGGCGCAAAATGCGGCGGGGTTAAACATGTTTATGAGATCTCAACCTCCCCTATACCTGTAGCCAATGTAGAAGGGTAAACGCATAACAATACGCACATTAAAAGTCAGTTAAAGAGAAGTCCGAGTCCGATGTCAGAAGATGTAACAAAAGAAAATAAACAAAATGACAATAATACATAAATAACAACAGACTACTAGCAGTTAACTGACATGCCAGCTCCAGACCTCAATTAAACTGATTGATAGATTATGTCTTCATCATATGAATATCAGGCACAATCCCTCCCGTTAGGGTTTAGTATCATACCATCATAAAATATATGAGAAGAGCATAACCCGTGTCATGCCAACAACTGGTTTTAAATAAATGTGTTTAGTTCCGATGCAAAGACCCTATAAGTGAATCAATATTAAAGCCAAAATATGCAATCTTTACTGACCTGACAACAGTATCGTAACTATATCCCTTCTTAATAAGTCTATTTAAAGGTTTTGTTAGCTTCTGAGGTGAATACTGACATTTTTGTGCTTTATAAAGAATATTACCATAAAAGATTGGATGTGAAATACCTGAACGTATAAGAAGTCTGCATGTTGAGCTATATTTACGAATGATGTCCTTGTACCGATGATAAAATTTAGTAAATGTTTTGACTAGTTTGTGATATCGAAAACCCTGGTGTAATAATTTTTCAGTAATACATAAATTTCTTTCGTTAAAATCTAAAACGTATGTCCTAGGCCTTCTAGTACAAAGTATGTCCTATGTCTTCTAGTACAACGTATGTCCTAGGCCTTCTAGTACAAAGCAGGTTTTATATTCACATCATTTTAACATATACTAATATGAACACGCGTGTCATGTTTGCCATTTGAGGTTTCAATCAGCCATTAATTAATCAGTCTTCAAATAAAACAAAAAAATTGAAGACTTATACCTCTAAAGCAATGTTCAAATAAATAAAGAGTAAAGACCTGATATGAGAGGTATACATTGCGTACACTGAATAGCATACATATCATCATTGTACAATATACGTTCTTATAAAAACTCATCAAAGAGTATAAATTTGAAACAGTTCATTGAAACCCATCTGAATGTACGTTAGAAAAAAAATGAAAACAACATTTTATAAATTTAATGCGTCCGAAGTGCTTTTCTGGATTTACCTTCATCAGGAACGCTCAAAGCCGAATAATTGAAAGCTGTTCATGGTTATTATGTACGTTTATACATATAATATTTTCATCGCAGGATTTTTGCACGATGGTGCAGGCAAAACATTTGAAACGATATTCTGCATTAATGTAAAATACATTAAAGTCTTAGAGGAATTATTAGAGATATTGGACATTACCAACCATCACAACACATGGTCAATATAGCCTGACTTGGTATACACACAAAATGTGGAGATAAACCAGTTTTATGTTCACACACAACTCCCCTGTTTGTCTATCTAGACCATATTTCATAAGCGTAAATAAAGGTAGCAGTAGTATACCGCTGTTCAATATTCATAATTCGATTAAGCTAAAATAAATCCGGGTAACAAACTAAAACCGAGGGAAACACATCAACTATAAGAGGAAAACACCGGAACAACAGAACCACTGAACTACAACAAAAGCAACAAGATACAACCTATACGGAATATTAATTCATTATTGAGCATAACACAAAAGATTGAAAAGAATTTTTGTTGACTGTCTTTTCCCCTTCTGTGCAAGACTGGAAATAAAGGTGTAATCAATATGCATAATGGAAGTCTAATTGCGACTTTGCGTTCGTTCTAAGATCAGCACAAATAATAGATTATTTAACGTAAATTCTTTTTTTTTTTTTTTTATTTCCGAAAGCAATATGACCTAAATGTGTTTACACTTTCTAATTAATTTATGTTTTGATTTCTTAATATTCAGGATGTGTTTGTTAGACTAAATGATTCCATTTATTCAACTCTTCTATAAAATCATACTACAGAAATATGTAAACGATAATGTCAAATAGATATAATGGCTTTAGTAATTGAATATATACATCTCTGTTTGAATTGTTATATTGCATTTATTTTCCGATTGTAAGAATTAAGTAGTCAACTTTCTGAGCAAATCAGATTTTATATTCATTGCAATCGAACTTTAACGGTAGCATGTAGAGGCAATATGTTCCACAGTACATATAATGTAATTGTCATTTTTGGGCATTACGCCATCCGTGTAAGGTTAGAAATGTAGGATTGACGACCAAACATTTTATTGTTTCAATTCTAATATGACGACCTATATATTGTCAACCAGTAAGATCACAGAATGTCTACTTTTAGCGCAAGCGCATTAATACATAATATTGGTTGTTCCGTGTTACGCCCTCATCATTTATACGACCAGGTAAACTCTGCTTGCGACAGTAAAACCTAAGGCCAAGCTTCAAATACAATACGGTTATCTCTATTCTAATTCAAAATAAACAAATCAGTTCATTTGTTATGATATTGTAACTATCATATCTATTTAGTTGGCCTAACTTGTTTTGTGTGGCCTAAGAATGTTTACATTGTTTTATATTGTGCACAAAATAATACACATTGTGTTACAACTATGCAGTTTAGAATTCACTGGAACAATCATTGATACTCATGGAATGATTAGAACTTTCTATTTCACTTACATAACATTTCCAGAATGATCATAACAAAAGATGCGTAATTTATATTTCTAGCGTTGTCTAGAAGTTTCCGTTTCAGTATATATATAAGAATGCAGACCCTAAAGTTAGACTAAGACATAGATAGACTTAGACATCGATAGACATCAACTTTCTCAGCAGTTGAATTGACACTTTTATTTACAAACTACATCATACTAGATTGTGACATATTGGATATAATATTCTGTGGATTCCGAGAACATTTCCGGATAAAGAAAAGATAAAAGATTGGACATATATTTTGACAGTTAAGTTGACATTTCTTTATATGTAATACTTCTTGTAAACTTGTGTATAATAAATCTTGTTTCATTTTATTATTGATTTGTGTCTTTTGTTGGCTACAATTAAAAAGCCATTTTCTGGCGTAACAGAAATTGGGGGCTCATGTCCTGGATAACGTTAATATCTTATTAAATTTTTTTCAGTATTTTTATTAGAGCTAGCCAACAAAATTCTAAAAAATGGCATTTGATGCCGGTAAATTTTTGAAAACGCCAGACCTGGAGGGGTTTGATAATTTAAAGAAAGAGGAATTAGTGTTGCTTGCTAAACGTCTGAAATTAGACTTTAGAGTATCTATGAGAAAACAAATTATAAAAAATTTGGTAATAGACAAAATTAGTTGACACAGAAATTTTAGGTGAAGAGGCTCTTGATCTTAAGGTCGATAATGTTGACGCTATCAAATTAAAACAGCTTGAATTAGAACATGAACTCAAAATAAAACAATTGGAAAAAGAAGAAAGACAAGCAGAACTTCAAATGAAGGAACAGTTAGAGATGGAGAAGATGAAAGAAAAAGAAAAAGAAGATGACTTTAAATTAAAACAGGCAGAACTTGAAATGAGAGAAAGGTTAGAGATTGAGAAAATGAAAATTGAAATGGCAAAAGAAGAAAGCAACACTAAATTCCAATCAAAATCAGAACATTTTAATTTTGATGCAGCAAAAAATATATGTTTGGTTCCCAAAGTTTGTGAAAAAACAGTTGATAAATTTTTTCCACAGTTTGAGAAAATTGCTCAAAATTTGAAATGGCTGAAGCCTTTTTGGACTACAATGCTGCAAAGTGTTTTTGAGGGCAAGGCTGCTGAAATTTACTCAGCACTTTCATCAGAAAATAGTTCTGATTATGACAAGGTTAAAAAGGACGTTTTGAAAGCTTATGAGCTAGTGCCAGAAGCATATAGACAGAAATTTAGGTCTTATAAAAAGTTTGATTCACAAACCTATGTTGAATTTGCTAGGGAAAAAGAAGATCTGTTTGATAAATGGCTTACGTCAAAGAAAATAGATAAAAATTTTGATAATTTAAGACAATTGATGTTATTAGAAGAGTTCAAGCAGTGTGTTCATTTAGACTTAAAAACACATTTAGATGACAAAACTGTTGAGACATTACAAGATGCAGCTGTTATATCGGATAACTATACCCTTTCACATAATAGAAGTTTCAAAGGTCAAAATTTTAATACTTCGAGTGGAAATTACAAGAATCAAAGCACTGAGCGTACTGATAGCAAGCCTGTTGCAAATAAGAAGAGTCAGTCTAGTTATAATATGTCTAGTCCAAAATTTGATACTTTTGAGAAGAAGTCACTGACTTGTGCTTATTGTAAGAAGAATGGTCACCTGATGGCTGATTTGTTTTAGACTCCAGAAGAAGAATGAAAGAGATAATAAGGCCAAGACCAGTGCTTGTACGACACCCTGTGTTACCAATACGTTGGAATGTCCTGCGAGTCAGGCTTTTAAGTCCAGTTTTTGTGATTACATGGAGGATTATAAACCTTTTATGTCTGATGGGTTTGTTTCTATTGTTGATAATACTACTCCTCAGCCTATTAAGATTTTACGGGACACTGGAGCTTCTCAGTCTTTATTGTTAGAAGGTGTGTTGCCTTTGTCCGAGGAGACTTCTGTTGGTGCCTCCGTTTTGTTACAAGGTGTGGAGTTAGGTTGTATAGATGTTCCCCTCCACCTTATTTATTTGAAGTCAGATTTGATAACTGGACCAGTTGTTGTTGGTGTTCGTCCTAATCTCCCTGTTGAGGGTGTTTCATTATTGCTAGGAAATGATCTAGCTAGGAACAAAGTGGTTGCTGAACCAATTGTTACCAGTCAACCGGTGGTGGATGTTAAATCACCTGAAGATGATGCTGAACTGTATCCAGCTTGTGTCGTTACTAGGGCGATGGATAGAAAACAACAAAATGAGGATTTGCAAGAAGACCAGTTTCATTACATGGACCTTTCTGACACCTTTCTGGTCGACATTGAAGGTCCTGGTAGCTCAGAGAAGGCCGTAATAAGACCACCTAGTATGAGCAAGAATGTAATTATGCCATGACCAGACGTAAACAGCCATTCATTAGACCGAAGGAAATTTGTCGAAGAACAAAATAAAGACCCCGAGGTTCTTCAGCTCTGCAAGAGGGCTCAACCACAGGAGAAAGCAGACAAAAGGGATGAATGCTTTTACCATCAAGACGGCATTTTAATGAGAAAGTGGAGGCCCCCTGATGCTACCCCAGAGGAGGAATGGAGAGTGGTATACCAAGTGGTGGTGCCTAAAGTCTATAGGCAAGACATTACTGGTCTTGCCCATGACACCTCCTGGACACTTAGGCATAAGGAAGACTTGCCTTAAGATCTTGCAGCATTTCTACTGGCCAAGACTAAGAAGTGATGTCACAGAATACTGCAAATCATGCCATATATGCCAGGTTGTTGGTAAGCC
Organism: Mytilus coruscus; assembly: GCA_017311375.1. Classification (NCBI taxonomy): domain Eukaryota; kingdom Metazoa; phylum Mollusca; class Bivalvia; order Mytilida; family Mytilidae; genus Mytilus; species Mytilus coruscus. The sequence continues at coordinate 5,219,402 of CM029601.1, read as the reverse complement.
TAACCAGAAAATACCACCAGCACCACTTCTGCCTATTCCAGCCTTTGAAGAACCTTTCAGCCGAGTACTCATTGATTGCGTTGAACCTTTACCGAAGACCAAGACCGTAAATGCGTATTTATTGACAATCATGTGTACCTCCACTCACTTTCCTGAGGCTATTCCGTTAAGGAATATCAAGACACCTATTATTGTCAAAGCTCTGATCAAATTTTTTTTTCAAATACAGTTTTTTCAAGTGCTTATCATCCAGAATCTCAAGGTGCCTTAGAACGTTTTCATCAAAAATTGTATACTGCTTGGTTTTAGTCCCTTTGAGTTGGTATTTGGTCATCAAATTGCTCAGAACAATTTAAAAACTGTTCAGAATAAGATGAAAATATGGTATGATAAAGATGCCAGGGACAGAGTTTTTGAGCCAGGTGATAAGGTACTTGTATTTTTGCCAGTCCCTGGACATCCATTACAAGCTAAATATTGTGGTCCTTATACCATAGAGAGTAAAATCAATGATTTGAATTATATTGTAAAAACACCAGGTCGGCGTAAACAAAATAGAGTGTGTCACATTAATATGTTAAAACCATATTTTGAGCGTACTAATGAAGGTGAGAGTAAACCAGTTGCCACTTTAGCCATGGTTAAATTGGAGAACAATCATGACAAGCCAGATGTAATTGAACCACCTTTTAGTTCTAAAACTATGGAGGAGACAGTTAGATTGAAAAATTCAGAAATTTTGTCAAATTTAGACTCAAAATTTGCATATCTGACTTTTGATTGAAGAGAAAAATTAAAAACTTTGGTATTTTCTTTTAAAAATCTTTTTCCAGATGTGCCAAACAAAACCACTGCTGTTTGTCATGATGTCGATGTAGGTGATGCTTCTCCAATTAAGCAACATCCTTACCGGTTCAATCCACTCAAACTTGAATTTATGAGACAAGAAATTAAATATATGCTTGACAATGATATTATTGAGCCGAGTAACAGTGAATGGAGCTCTCCTTGTCTGCTTGTGCCCAAACCAGATAAAACCTTTCGTTTCGTAACTGATTTTAGAAAAGTAAATTCTTTTTCAAAATCTGATTCCTATCCGATTCCAAGGATAGACGACTGCATTGATAACACTGGACAAGCAAAATTTGTGAGCAAATTTGATTTATTGAAAGGTTACTGGCAAGTCCCATTGACACAGAGAGCTCGAGAAATATCAGCTTTTGTCACACCAGATGGCTTATTTCAATATACTGTAATGCCATTTGGCATGAAAAGTGCTCCAGCTACATTTCAAAGAATGATCAATAATGTTATAAAAGATTTAGACTGTTGTTATGCTTATATTGATGATCTTATTGTATGTAGTGATAGCTGGGAAGAACATTTAACACATTTATATGATACTTTTGATAGATTGTCACAATCAAATTTCACTGTTAATCTTGGTAAATGTGAATTTTGCCAAGCCACTGTTGATTATTTAGGGCATATGGTTGGCCAAGGTCAAGTGAAACCTATAACGGCTAAAGTGGATGCAATTACTAAATTTCCTCCTCCTACAAATAAAAAACAACTTATGAGATATTTAGGCATGGTTGGATTTTACACGAAATTCTGTTCAAATTTTGCTACTGTTGTTCAACCATTGACTAATGCATTACGGAAAGATTCTAAATTCATCTGGAGTGAAAATTGTCAAAACGCTTTTGAAAATAGCAAATCACTTTTAATGAGTAGTCCAGTTCTGATCACTCCAGACTTTGAAAAACAATTTAAACTTGCTGTTGATGCAAGCGATGTAGGAGTTGGAGCTGTTTTATATCAAGAGACAGATGCTAATGTTGAGAAACCTATATCATATTTTTCTAAGAAATTAGATAAACATCAGAAAAATTATTCAACTGTTGAAAAAGAGTGTTTTGCACTATTGCCTGCACTTCAACATTTTGATGTATATCTAAATCCCACTGTGCATCCTATTCTAGTTTATACTGATCATAAACCTCTCACCTTCATACATAAAATGAGAAACAAGAACCAGAGATTGACTCGGTGGAGTTTACTGTTACAGGAATATGATGTAATTGTAAAACATATTAAAGGTAAAGATAATGTAATAGCAGATGCTTTATCTAGAACTTATTTACACACTGTGTATATACTATGTATTTTTGTACATATTATTCATGAAAAGTTTTTGTTACACTCAAAACTTTTTTTAAGGGGGAAGGTGTTATGATATTGTAACTATCATATCTATTTAGTTGGCCTAACTTGTTTTGTGTGGCCTAAGAATGTTTACACTGTTTTATATTGTGTACAAAATAATACACATTGTGTTACAACTATGCAGTTTAGAATTCACTGGAACATTGAAACTCATGGAATGATTAGAACTTTCTATTTCACTTACATTACGTTTCCAGAATGATCATAACAAAAGATGCGTAATTTATATTTCTAGCATTGTCTAGAAGTTTCCGTTTGAGTATATATATAAGAATGCAGACCCAAAAGTTAGACATAGATAAGACTTAGACATCGATAGACATCAACTTTCTCAGCAGTTGGATTGACACTTTTATTTACAAACTACATCATACTAGATTGTGATATATTGGATATAATATTCTGTGGATTCTGAGAAGATTTCAGATAAAAAAAAGATAAAAGATTGGACATATATTTTGACAGTTAAGTTGAGATTTCTTTTTATGTAATACTTCTTGTAAACTTGTGTATAATAAATCTTGTTTCATTTTATTATTGATTTGTGTCTTTTGTTGGCTACAATTAAAAAGCCATTTTCTGGCGTAACAATTTATATATGGCCAACCCATGGTTAAATGAAAACAAATATACTAAAATTATTTCTTAACTAACAACAATGCAACTTACGTGGTAATTAGGAATAATGGGCAGCACGTTTTGATTACTGTTAAAGTAAGCAGGGAGTTCACATCGAATCAGATGATTCAATTCATACTCAAAATATTTTAAAAGAAAATTTGACGCCACACCTGTATTCATTATGACGTTATGAATCGTAAATTACATGTTTTTGATTTTGTAATACCTCATCATTACAATAGACATAAATGGAAATCTTGATTTGAATTTTTTTTTTTTGCATAATATATCAGTCAACCAACTCGTTATGGCACCCGTAAAATTTTCGGATTGGTGATATAAAGTTCGGCACTTGGAACCCTTGGTTCAAAAGCTTCCTGGTAAGCAGCAACCCTCTTCAAGGATTCATGAATAATTGATTTTTTGACCAATTGATTGGTACTTTAATTTATTTTAATTTTATTTTTTACTTGTTTCGATGACTTAAGCAGATTGTCTTTATCATATTTTCCATGGCGTTGATTCATTGTAGTGTTAAAAATCTTCTCAAAATGGTAAGCTTATTATTATTCTGTTGATCTTATTCTACATCTTTACTTTTGTTAACTTTTATCATGTATGAATTGAAGTCAAAGGAGCAGGATTGCTGAAGATATATATGTACTATTCTTTTTAATGAGAAGTTCATGAAGGGTCCATATTGGCCCATGAAATTTAACTAAAGTATTAAAAATAAAAATTTGATGACAAAATATGTAAACATATCCGACAAAAGGAAATTCAACAAGCTGTGATGATGTCATTATGACGTCATAATTGTGAAGAAAATCATAATTTTGACTAATTTTTGCTTAACTTAAATTTAAATAGTGTTTGCCTCATATGACAATGGCCACATAAAAGGACAATACAAGGACCCAAATACATCTTTTATAACAATTTTATTTTGGTCAAAGTGTGTGGCCAATGTTCTCTGAAGGAGATAGACCCTTAAACAGGGAATTTAGCTAAAAACTAGTAAAATATTATTCTTTTGAACTTGTCAACATAGTTAAAACGAACAGCAGACATGTTTATCTAAATTTGCATATTTTAGATCGTTGATATAGGATTTTACATATGGTATTACAAAGTTTGATTTTTAAGGCTTCGTGGCCATACATGTTCTTATTTTTCAAGAAACTTTTTCTTGAAACTTTTTTGACATTGTGTCCGTTTTAAGACTTTTGTCTTTGCATGACACGAACTTGCTACGTCGAACCGATAAAGAAATTATCTTGACAACCCTCAGCATAGCTCAACCAAGATAATTCAAAACGATTTGAATATAATGTAATAGCACTTTATCATTCATTTCGAGTTATACAACAATTATGATATTTTATCATGAAATTTGATTATCATTTTTCTGTCTAGAAATACCACACAAATTAAATAAAATGATATAAATTTATGTCATTCTGTTCAAATTACTCAAATTTAGGAATTATTCATCTGATCTAGAAGGCGTAATAAGATAAATAAATTATCATGAAATAATGCGATATTGTCAAATATTTAATTTTTATTACGGGTATGCTATGTGTAATTGTATTCTTCCTATAAGTCTATTCATTTTACTTTATATTAATTAAGTGTACAGACTTATCGGACGAATGAATTAAACAGACTTGCGGATATAAAATAAGGATATTTAATCTGATTGTCTATGGGATAACCATCCAACAAAGAGCAAAGGACAACTACGGGAATCGAATGGCATTCAACAATGAGCATTACAAAACAATATGGTTAGCTAAGACTCTGGGGTAACATACATGGTCTTCGTCTCTCCCATGGCTTTATGGTAATTTTGCTGTCCTGATAATGACAACTATATGTAGCTTTAAAATTAAGGCAACATCAGTCTACCGATGTTCAAAGGTTTAGCTAGCTATAAAACCAGGTTTAATCCACCATTTTCTACATAAGGAAATGCCTGTACCAAGTCTGGAATATGACATTGTTTTCCATTCGTTTGATGTGTTTGAGCTTTTGATTTTGCCATTTGATAAGGGACTTTACGTTTTGAATTTTCGGTATTTTTGTTATTTTACTTTTTTCATAAATCAATTCAAAAGATACAAATTAAGGTAAGAAAAAAGTTGGGGAATCGTTTTTACTAAAAAAAAAAAAAGAAAGACCGGTTGTGTCGACAGGTAAAGTGACTCCTGCTATGATTTCTTTCCCGCAATACGAATCCACACTCAGTCAAATTGTCAGGAATAAGACATCATCGGTAACTTTACAGATCGGACGATTTTTTCAGATTTATTGATATTTATGACCGCGAAAACATGTCGCAAGTGAGTTGAGACATATACATACCGTATCAGTCAACCCATTCGTGATAGTGACCATTATTTAGGGTCGATTTCTTTCGTTCTTCCTCATAGTTCTTTTTGTATAAGGAGCTTAAAGTGTGAACACGCACGTGCGTAACGTACTTATTGAGATATGTACGATTGGGAAGAGGGTATGTCAATGCTACGAAATGGGATACAGTTTAAAGACGGAATTATCACGTTTAATTTGTCACTGTTTTAAAGTCATATGAATAAAGGCAACAGTAGTATACCGCTGTTGGGGATGAAGATAAAAACATTTTGACAAGTTTTATGAACCTTTAAATATTAAAAAAGTTGAATATGTTTTATATACTTGAATGGCTAAGTGTTTCTATAAACAAGTGTACGTGAACTTTCTTGTAGAAGAAAATCTTTATATCATCAAAATCTTCATAAATGAACTGCTATTGAATTATTGTCTTCCCGTACTCTAATTCGCCGATATTATAAGTTATCTACGTTCATATCCATATCTACGGATATGAACGTAGATAACGAATTATCGGTCTTAGTCCAAATCTGTCGATTTTAGAAATTCGATCACAAAGTGTAACGTGAAAGCAACGTTTTTCATTTTCTAAAATCTTTTATTGAAATTTGGGAATTTGACATATCTTTTACGGGTGTTGGGTACTACCTTTGGTAGAACCCTACAGGTAGTCAAATATAAGACGTTTTTGATACGGAGACAGAGAAACTGGAGTGGGTCGAATTTGGCGCTCAATGTTGTGAGAGTTACATCATAGACGGTGTGACGTCAACGTGGTTCATTTGCATAGCTAGGTCAGTAGTCCCATTCATAGACAATGTGGCAGCCAAGTGATGCATTTACTAAAATGAGTGCAAATGATCGACCAAATAAGATTACATCGTTAGTGGATTAAATATTTAATTACAGACATCATGAATAATCTACAGAATTCTATATTTCACAAAGAACAACCATGGAACTAAGGAAAACGTGCGTGACGTCCCCAGGGTAATGGATAGAAACGTCCGGATATATGGGTTAGCAACACCCAGGGCTATGGGTTTTGTAACGACGTGCGTTATCCAATCAAAATCCTAGAAATATACTAAGCCGGGGATAATGTCCCGTATGCAGTGACCTTCACTTAGACTATATTACTTTTTCATTAATCAATTCAAGATACAAATTAAGGTAAGAAAAAGTTGGGGAATCGTTTTACTAAAAAGAAAAAGAAAGACCGGTTGTGTCGACAGGTAAAGTGACTCCTGCTATGATTTCTTTCCCGCAATACGAATTCACACTCAGTCAAATTGTCAGGAATAAGACATCATCGGTAACTTTACAGATCGGACGATTTTCAGATTTATTGATATTTATGACCGCGAAAACATGTCGCTAGTGAGTTGAGACATATACATACCGTATCAGTCAACCAATTCGTGATAGTGACCATTATTTAGGGTCGATTTCTGTCGTTCTTCCTCATAGTTCTTTTTGTATAAGGAGCTAAAGTGTGAACACGCACGTGCGTAACGTACTTATTGAGATATGTACGATTGGGAAGAGGGTATGTCAATGCCACGAAATGGGATACAGTTTAAAGACGGAATTATCACGTTTAATTTGTCACTGTTTTAAAGTCATATGAATAAAGGCAACAGTAGTATACCGCTGTTGGGGATGAAGATAAAACATTTTGACAAGTTTTATGAAACTTTAAATATTAAAAAAAAGTTGAATATGTTTTATATACTTGAATGGCTAAGTGTTTCTATAAACAAGTGTACGTGAACTTTCTTGTAGAAGAAAATCCTTTATATCATCAAAATCTTCATAAATGAACTGCTATTAAATTATTGTCTTCCCGTACTCTAATTCGCCGATATTGTCCCGTATGCAGTGACCTTCACTTAGACTATACATCTCGTTAGAACTTCGGCCACCACACAGAGCAAGTGCGAGTGGAAAACCATGTGAAGAATGTAAACAAACATGCACTGGAAGGTAAACAGTAATAACTGATTCTGAAAGAACAAATTTAACACAACAAATCATTTTACAAACAAACAAACAAACAAACAAACAAACAAATACTTTATTTGCCAATCACGGCCCCCAAAAATGAGCAGCATAATAACAATATAATTTTCAAACATAATATAAAAGTAAATTAAAAAAAAAATTAACAAAGTATATAACATGATTAGTTTTGATTTAATTGATTAACATATAATATCAAAGTAAATGAAATAAGTAGTTTGTAATAATAAAATATATAATATGACCCATTGTTTATTATACTGAACCCTTTACTGGACAGCACACCTCATAGTATAATCATTATTCATTAAATGTAAATAACGAATAACGTGAATGCATATATTATCATATATATCTATTTAATTTTGTATTTCTGTTTTTATCTAAACCTCTAATAATTGACAAATTATTGTCAAAATGTTCTTATCTTCATTTCCTTAACCAAATAAATAGAGATTTGTGATCCACTTTTGAAATATTTTTATTTTTACAAAATATTTTGCTAAGAAGGGATTTCTATCATTAACCAAAGCTTTACATGTTAAAAGAAAATGAATGTCATCTTCTAATTCATCATTACAGAGTATGCATATTCTATTTTCCTGTTTTCTATTAAAGAAACGACTTTTTCTATTTCAAGTGTGTGAGCTCCAATTCTAATTCTTGTTAAAACACATCTTTCAAGATAATTTCAATAGGTATGGCTCAAAATTAAAGTTTGGTTTGAATAATCGATAAGTTCTAACTTTATTTCCAAAGGTCTTATTTTGTCTTTTTTCATTAAATAATTCTTTCTTCCATTTGCTACAATATTTTAATATAATTTCTTTTTCACCATATTCTTAATGTTTGTTTTAGATGAGAGTACTTGATACTCTTGTAAATCAAGCAATTTCAGGATAGCATGAATACAACTAGTCTAAGAATTCTTCCCAGCTTTCGATAATGTATTTGAGAGACAGTACGATTTGTTAATAAAGTATTATTTGTAATATGAATTATTTTCCAATATTTCATCATGCTTGTTAAAATATCTAACATTAGAGGATAACGACCTAACTCACAAAATATGGCCAAATTTGTTGCGTGCTTATTCACTCCTTATGTAAATCTGCAGAATTTGAGATGCACTTTTTTCGTTTTCTAGATCTTCACAAAGTCTACAGAAATAATTTAGTTCTGTGTCATTGTTTAACGTTTTTGAATTAAAACAACTCCATAGTTCTGAACCATATAAAAATACGAGTTTTACTGTGTGATCAAAATGTACATTATAAAGGCAACAGTAGTATACCGGTGTTCCAACACCCAAAGCCTCAAACAATATTGTTTTATTGGGTGATGGAACATTAGAGTGGAAATATTAGGTTTATAATTATTAAAATATTTAGCATATTTAAAAAAAAGCTTTGGAACCTTTTTTTATATAACATATTTTTGGCTTCTGAAAAGTATAATGTTGGATATTTTGGATTATGTGTCTTTATATGAAAGCTGTGCATCTTTAATACGGCCAGATGTATAAAAAAAACTATAGATTTCGTTTTTTAAATTAACTTCTAAACCCCAATTTTTACAATAGACTTCAAGCTTATTTAATGCATTCTGTAAGGTTTTTTTAGATTCAGAAAGCAGAACAAGATCATCAGCATAAAGGAGGACAATTTAATGAAATATTTGATAGCAATACTGAACAATACTGGGGCACAGGTTTCATTTGATAAAGATTTAAAATCGTTTATAAATATTTTAAAGAGACTTGGGTGACGTTGGGTCTATTACAGTTTTCAAGACAAAAAGATGATCACTTGTCATTTTACCTTTAGAGAAGCCAATTTTTTCATGGGATATAATGTCGTGTTTTTCTAAATATTTTTCAAGTCTGTTATTTAATATTCTAGTAAACAACTTACCAATATTACTACTTATAGCAATTCCCCTGTAATTACTAGGTTCTAGCAAATGTTTAATTAATAATTAGGAACGCATTGATAATATAAAAAAATCAATGTCATGGCTATATCAATTCACTTATTTGACACGAGCTACACTTGCTTTGTGCTGATTATTTATCAATGTCACGATCCGGTAAACTTCGGTAACAAACTCGAAAGTTTATTAGCTTGCAATCAACAATCACTGAATGAAATATTGTTTGTCGATAATACGTAATTGATTCGTAATAAATATAAAAAAGCGTGCATACATGACTTATTTTAATAAGCTTTGGATTTTCAAATATTTTGGCCACGAGCATCACTGAAGAGACATTGATTGTCGAAATGCGCATCTGGTGCAGAAAAATTGGTACCGTTTATGTTATTACTACCACTGGGTCGATGCCTCTGCTGGTAGACTGATAGTCCCCGAGGGTATCACCAGCCCAGTAGCCAGTACTTTGGTACTGGCATGAAAATACGGATTTTGTGTTATTAAAATTTGCTGTTACAAAATTTTGGAAATTATTTAAAGTTAAGGAATGTATCTCCCTCATGCAAAGCTCTGATTCCTTGCCCAGCTTTGGCTATACTTTTGGTCCTTTTGGTTTATAGCTCTTCATATTTTAATAAGCTTTGGATTTTCAAATATTTTGGCCACGAGCATCACTGAAGAGACATTGATTGTCGAAATGCGCATCTGGTGCAGAAAAATTGGTACCGTTTATGTTATTAGTTTAGTATATCTGCATGCATTGGTTTAATAATTTCGATAACATTAAAATTACAAGAAACTCATTTCATATGACTTTGATATCGAGAAAAAAATCAAGATATGAAGCGTTTATAAATATCAATCCAAAATTAAATAAACATTGTTGTCGATCAAAAGATGTACAATTTTGATAATATCATTGTCGGTGTATTTGTAATTGGAATGAGTGTTGTTGTCTACAAAACAAGGACCTGGTATCTACGAATCACATTTTTGTAGAAAAGGTAAATAACCATATCTCGCTACCGCTGGTTGGATATATCTAATATTTCTGAAGGCCATCTTTTTAAATTGAAGGTAGAAGGCTGCATATAAAATAATATTGTTTGAGGCTTTGGGTGATGGAACAACATAATTGTCGGGAAAAAAGAATAAAGCATCTTCACAACATCGGGCTTCTTTAAACGGTTGTAAACTTCGGTGCACATTCCACATCGTAGATTTGAATGCGCGTCTGAATGCATGACCGAACAGCTTTGATACATCAAGATAAAGTGTCCAGTTTTGTTTTTCTTGCGCTTAAGCTGTTTTCTGGTTTACTTCTCAACTGCATTTACTAGTAACCTGATGCCTTCTTTCAGTTGATTGGCTAGGGGATTCGGGCCTTAGCTAGATTTGGCATATCTTGGAATTTTTTTTTTTGCGATGCTCTTCAACTTCGTAATTGCTTTGACTTTCCACCTGTTTTGATTGGGGCGCCACTAACGAGACTTATGTAGACGAAACGTGCGTTTTGATAACAGAATTGTAAAATATGACAACACATTAAATAAGTTCATGCGTCCGAAGCGCTTTTCTGGATTTACCCACATCAGGAACGAAAGTCAGGTATCTTTGTTCAGGTCTTACCATATGCAAAATTATGTCCATTCAGATGTTGCTTTTTAGATATGCAAATTTTGTTGAACATAGGTAAATTAAAAAGGTGTCTCCATTTAACCTGGAAATAAATGTTGATTGTAAACGGCAGAATTTATTTTTCAAATCAATTGCTTAATTGATTGCTTTTTTTAGTTTGTTTGTTGATTGACTGATTCATTTTTTTTTTTTCACTTTTGTTTGGTTGTTTCTCTATCAACACTGCTTTGAATTAAATTATCTAGTATTATTCGTGAGCGTACCGTGGGAGGCAAAAGCATAGATAAATGTCATCCTATATTCTAATACACAGCATTTAAGTCAAATGAAAGTAACATATTACTTTAAAAAACCAGTATCAATCATAAAAGAAATTAGTCTGGAACTCTCATAATTATACAGATATAAAGTAAAATCAGCGTTTAAATTTATATTTGATATATTGTGGGTGATTCTAAATGCGACAGGTTATGAAACGACTGTGTTGTTCGGCCAGGAGTTTTATATCTTTATTGAT